>CAWVOI010000096.1:2735000-3935000 GCA_963930915.1 Forcipomyia taiwana | reverse complement strand
GCAGAACTGCGAGGCAATCAACGGGGCCTCCTCAAAGATGGTATCTCCAGCGGCATACGGACGAAGAGCATAAACGGCCCGGCCCTACGAAAGCCACAATTATTACGGAAATCTCAATGTTTCAGCGCTCTCACCTTGTCCTTTGTCATCTGTATGGTGTAGCCCTCACTGTTAGACATCACGGCGGCTCTGAGGGTGCGTATTCCTCAAGAAACTGACTAAATTCGAAGGCTTCTTGCACGAGGTTTTCTCTTGTTTTCGATCTGATCACCGCATTCGATACTCTCCCAACCCTGCTCCCTACCCTAGGGTTTTCGGTACTTTTCCCGAAATTCCCGCAAGATCGTCCCTCCGAAGCGACAGAAGCCCGCGGAAAGCTAGGCGGTCTGGCGAAAAGCACTTTTCCTCCCGAAACTACCTAAATTGGCGGAAACTTCGCGATTCGGGTGAACCCACTGAACTCCAGTTTTCCAGCACTTTTCCGAATGATTCGCTGTGTTCCAGCACGTGGAGAGCCTAGCACTTTCAACTGGACGATTTCTCCACTCGCAGCACCCGAAACGATACAAGTTTCGAGGATTTCACAAAATTCAATCCGGATGACAGCGCGGAAAATTTGTGTGGGAGCTCCGTTCCGGGAGTATCGATAAAACTTCAAAATACGAGAAACGTCAAGGGACTGCACAGAACAGGAAAAAATTGAATTTGTCGTGCAACGAATGGCTTGTAAATAGTGCAAAATGTCGCAAAGTGCTCGGTGCTCGCGGAATAATGCAAAACAATTGTTCGTGAAGTGCTAGGATTGTGGAAAAGTGAGAAAAAGGTGGTGAAAAGTTCCGCAGGGCAAAAGTTCTCTGCGCCCCATCTTTGATCGATTTTTCTTCAGTGTGTGTCTCGTTCAAAGTTAGTGAAAATTTTCAAATTCCCTGCCCAGTTGCATGCCAAAGATGCCCGTGTGACGCCCAATTAACATGATTTTGATGGAATTTCGGGCCCAAGTCCCCCAGCGCGAGGGAAAAGTTGGCAAAAGTGAAATTGTACGAAGAAAGCCGTTCTCTGTGTGGATGAATCAACGTGCCTGTAGTTACTTTTCTACGACTATGACTTCTCGTTCCAAGGAAACCATTCGCTTGTTTATTTGCTTTCATTGCCTTCCTGCCCATAATAATGCACACAACAATAGTTGAATTGCGTAATGTCGTCTTGTCGTCTACCATTTTTAGAATTTGGCAAAGGGGCTCAAAATATGCCTCAATTGCAGCCACTTCCCCATTTCCAACGAGCGAGAAGCATTTTCAAATTCCACTTATCGCGAGAGCTACTGGATTCAATATGGCGAGACTGTCTCAAAATGGCCGCCAGACACTGGCCCTTTATCTCACTGTAACATTTCAAGGTCCAGGCGAGTCAGAATGTTGTTCCCGAGGCTCTTCGTACTTGAGCCCCTTCTTTGAAAATTCTAGAAAAAAAAATTAAATCAAATTAAATTAAATCAAATCAAAATACAAAATCAAAGATCAAGTATAAGAAGTGCATTTTCCCGGGTTTATATTTAAAGGGAATCTTATTTGAATCCATAATACTCGATTTTTGAAAAATTGACAGTAAGATTCCCTCAAAATATAAACCAAGGAAAATGCACTTCTTATACTTAATCTTCGATTAAGTATTTTGATTTGATTTAATTTTATTTGATTTGATTTAATTTAATTTAATTTTTTTTTTACTCTCAAGTTCTAGGTACTCATAAATTTTTACTTCTAAACTTCACTAACCTTTTTCGGTAATTCATATAAATAATTAAATTTCAGCCTAAAAGGCAAATACACATGAATTTGCTTCCCATACAAATTTCGGGAGTTCCCCTCTCCACCCCCTTAGTTGATAGGAGTATACTATAGAAATGTTTTTTGCTCAAATAAAAGCCCTCTAAGAGTTACCAAAGTTTGAGCTCAATCGGACGATTTTAAAAATTCGCCCATTTGTCTTCCAAGGGGAGCCACAAGATTATATTCAAAAGTTTCCTGATGCATCGTTTAACGTTTTTTAGACCATGTGTTGGAGCAACTTAAGTTATCACCGATACAAACTTTGGGGGTCTCCCACTCAGCCCCCTTAAGTGATAGGGGCATACATGTGTTCTATGATTTGCTAGATTTGATGTGAACTACAACATATCCAAAATTCAGCTTAATCGAACGAAGTATAAGGAACTTTCATACAACGGGTTTACCCCCCTTACTCCCCCCCTACGGGTAATGGGGATCTAAGATGTCTAACCTTCCATCTTACAGACTATGTTCTACACGACACAGAAAACCACAGGTCTCTATCTCTTCTGGTTCTTGAGTTATAAAGTTTCGGACGGACAGATGCAATAGTGCATTTCTCCATTTGAGGGAAAATGCACTAAAAATCTAGTTCTGGGCAGACAGACATGTCCGAGCAAGGAAAAGCTTTTAAATTAATAAAAACAAAATTTTTCTCACAACCCAATCAATCGTCATAGTGTTGTGTATGGTGTTGTTTGTGGTATAATTTATGATTTATATATTACAGCTACACTCTTTTTGCCTGACGGTGCGATGGTCACAGAGCATGAGTACTTTCCCTTAATATTATTCATTAGCTCTGCTGCTGTGCCGAGCTCGTTTGTGTTGTCTCGAAACTTTTCTGCTCGTTCCCACAATTGAAATATCGGAGTTTCTCCAATCTCGAGACTTGCAGTCTCTGGGACTTTCAGAATGACTCTGATATCAGCGAGCGCAAATCCATAATGTGAAAGAAGCAAGAACGAAAGGACGGAAAAGAACAGGAAGCACAAAAGCAATAAAGACAAAAATCCAATCAAGATTTGAATGATGCATTCTTGTGCGTACATCGTCGCCAATCGGATTTAGGTGGTCTCATGGCTGGCACGAGTTGGCATGAAGGCTGGGGTTGGGCTCGGACTAAAATAGAACTCGCCACCCCACGTCTGGATTAGCACCATAGAGACGAGCACTAGAGTACTGTAGAGTCGGCTTTCCTCGTCCCTTTCCTCTGTCACTTCGCCGGCCAAGTCTCGAGAGAGACCTTGATTGGCGTGACGCAAAGGCCAGAGTTCATCAAAGACGTGCCTTTTTCGTCGCTTTTCTTCATTTCCTCTCATTCTCTCCCCGCAGAAATCAATTGATGGACTGAATAGACGCCGGAAGCGCAACATTTTACCATCTCTGACAGTCATTCGCTGACAAAAGCAAGTTTTTAAGAAGCAGAAAAGAAGCCAAAATCTTCCATTAGAAGCGAGAGCAAGATGCCGACCGTACGCCCGGGCAGTCTGAAGGACCCTGAGATAGCGGAGCTCTTCAACAAGCATGACCCCGAGAAGATCTTCGAGGACCTGCGGGAGATCGGGCACGGGTCTTTCGGGGCCGTCTACTACGCCCGATGCAACCTCACGCGGGAGATCGTGGCCATCAAGAAGATGTCGTACATGGGGAAGCAGAGTCTCGAGAAGTGGCAGGACATCCTGAAGGAGATCCGCTTCCTGCGTCAGCTGCAGCACCCCAACACGATCGAGTACAAGGGCTGCTACCTGCACGAGAACACGGCGTGGCTCGTGATGGAGTACTGCGTGGGCTCGGCCTCGGACATCATCGAGGTCCACAAGCGGCCTCTGAAGGAGGAGGAGATCTCCGCCATTTGCGAGGGGTGTCTGCAGGGCCTGGCGTACCTCCACAGTCTCGGTCGCATCCACAGGGACATCAAGGCCGGCAACATTCTGCTCACGGAGCAGGGAATCGTGAAGCTGGCGGATTTCGGAAGCGCTGCCATCAAGTGTCCGGCCAACAGCTTCGTGGGAACGCCCTACTGGATGGCCCCAGAGGTGATTTTAGCGATGGACGAGGGCCAGTACGACGGCAAGGTGGACGTCTGGTCCCTCGGCATCACGTGTATCGAGCTGGCGGAGCGCAAGCCACCCTACTTCAACATGAACGCCATGTCTGCGCTCTACCACATCGCCCAGAACGAGCCTCCGACCCTCCAGGCGGACGAGTGGACCGACGTCTTCCGGGCCTTCGTGGAGCTCTGTCTCAAAAAGTCCCCCATAGACCGGCCCACGTCCGCCAAGCTGCTCGGGGACTACTTCATGACCCGAACGCGCTCCCCCAACAGCCTCATCGACCTCATCGCCCGCACCAAAGCAGCCGTTCGAGAACTCGACAACCTCAACTACCGCAAGATGAAGAAGATCCTGATGATCGACTCGTGCGAGACGGAGAGCACCATCGGCGATCCCGACGACACCCCTGACGACCAAATTGGGGGTGATAGCAGCAAGAGCAACAGCATCACGTCCGAGCACTCGCTGCAGTCCGTGGGAGTCGCGGGATCCAACAACAGCCACCACCACCACGGAGTCCCCAATCTGCCAGTTCCGGCGAGAAACTCGTCGCGACACCGTCAGCCCCCACTGCCACCCATGCACCATCATCCCGCGATGTCCAACAACTACCCCCCGATGCTCGTGAGCGGCGCCTCCTCCTCCAGTCCCATGATGAGTATGCAGTCCATGCAGCCGCCCCAGCTGCCCCCGCACGCCTATCCTCCGCACGCTCTGCAGTCCCTGCAGAACCACCACGCCGCTTCCCAGGCCGCCCACGCGGTCGCCGAGCACGGGGCTAACAACTTTGCCACCATCCGGACGACTAGTATCGTGAATAAGCAGCAGAAGGAGCACATGGTGAGTTTTTGAGGGACTATAAAATTTTTAGGCTCTAAAACGGCTCTCTTTGGCCCTCACAACGAACTCAAAAGGCTCTTAAATGCTATCGAAGGCTCTGAAAAGGATCTAAAAGGAGCTTTTAGGTTCTACAAAGAGTTCTCTGAGGTTTTTAAAGGTTCTTAAGGCTCGAAAAGGCTCTCTAGAGCTCTCATAATGAACTCAAGAGGTTCTAAAATGGTATCTCAGGCTCTCAAAAGGGTTCTCTGAGGACCTTAGGGGAGACTTTGAGGCTCTACAAAGAGTCCTCCTGAGGCTCTTAAAAAGGTCTTCGTAGACTTTTTAGTCTCTGAGCCTCACGGAGTCTCTTTTGAATGTTTTCTGAAGCTAATAGCTGTCTTTTTCATACAGCAGGAAATGCACGAGCAGATGTCGGGCTACAAGAGAATGAGACGCGAGCACCAGGCGGCTCTAGTGAAGCTCGAGGAGAAGTGCAAGGTGGAGATGGAGTCTCACAAGGGCGCTCTGGACAAGGAGTACGACCTGCTCCTGCACAACTTCACGAGGGAGCTCGAGAAGCTATCGGTAAGAGAGCTGCTTTTCCAGTGGATTTGCAAAGACTCAACTCTGGCCATTTCAGATCAAGCACCAGCAGGAAATCGACCGGCGCATGAAGCAGAATAACGTGGCCGAGAAGAAGCTGTTCAAGGAGATATCGTCCCGCCAGGAAGGGGACCGGAAGGCCTTCGATCTCCACCGCAAGAAGGAGTACAAGGCCAACAAGGAGCGGTGGAAGCGAGAGCTCTCCATGGACGAGTCGACGCCCAAGCGCCAGCGAGATGCGACCCTTCAGTGAGTTGTCTAACCCGATTTTCCTGGACGAGGCTGAAAACGTGTCTTTGCAGGTCCCAGAAGGAGAACCTGAAGCTCGCGGAACAGCAGGAGGAGCAGAGACTGCTGCGGTGTCAGAAAAACTACATCGAGCTGGAGATGCGCAAGTTCCGGAGGAAAAAGATGGTCGTCCTGCACGACCTCGAGAACCAGCTGCTCCGAGATGTGAGTAGAAATGCCCACCCTTTCTAGTAGAAATCGGCGTAGAAACTCGCACCACCCTCATAAATCTCAAACCTTTTTTCTCGCTTACGTAGGAGTTGAGTAAGAAGCAACAGCAATTAGAGCAGGCTCATGCAATGCTATTGAAACATCACGAAAAAACACAGGACTTAGAGTATCGTCAGCAGAAAAGCGTGCATGCATTACGAGAAGATCAAGTAATTTTTGAACATTTTCACTACCAATTTTTCTATTCATAAAATCGATTTTTAAATTTTTGCCGGAAAAAGGTGAGCATTTTTAGTAACGCCTTTTCTTCCCAGATTTCCAAACAACACGAAAGTGAATTGCGTAACCAAAACGAATACATGGAGCGTGCTGAGCGGGAACTGTTGCGGAAGCACGCGCTAGAATTGAAACAGCAACCAAAAAGCTTGAAGGTAAGAGAGGTCTTTTTCGCAATTTTCTCGTGAAACGGAGCTTTAGAGATTTTTAGAAAACTCTTAAGTCGACTAACGAAGTGTTTTTAGACAATCTTAAATTTTAATTAGTAAAAACTTTTTCACGGTTTTTTCCAAAACTTTTGAAACATTCTTTAGTCGACTTCTTTGTTCAAAAGAGGTTGGAAAATTTCTACCTTTCTTTTCTTCAATCCTTTCCACACTTCTTTCCAGCAAAAAGAATTACAAATCCGCAAGCAGTTCCGCGAGACATGCAAAACACAGACACGTCAATACAAAGCTTTAAAAGCTCAGATACTACAGACTACACCTAAGGATGAACAAAAAGCTGTGATAAAACAATTAAAGGAAGAACAACATCGCAAGCTTACAATGTTGGGTGAGCAAGTAAGTGACCGGAAACGCATTGGCGCGAGGGTAATTGGGACTCATCCGGTTTTGCAATTGCAGTATGAACAAAGCATCGCCGATATGCTACAGAAACAGAGTCTGCGGCTCGACGAGAGCCAGGAATTGGAATGCCACCAGCTGAAGGAGCGTCTGCAATACGAGCTGGACATCTTGACTGCTTACCAAAACAAGAACCGCATGCAGGCTCAGGCCCAGCGGGATCGCGAGAGGAAGGAGCTCGAGGATCGCGTCAGTGTGAGACGAGCCGTGCTCGAGAGCAAGGTAGGGACTCTTCTAGGGTCTTTTTAGAGACCTCAGACTCGTATGAGCCTGCGTAGACGGAATATGTTGCTCTATGAAATTTTTAAAAATTTAAAATCGACTTAAAATAAACCCTAGACCTCGAAAGTCTTCAAAAAATACCCCGAGATCATATTCCGTCTACGATATGAGTCTGATATAAAGTCTAAAAATAACGATTCTCCTCGTTTTCAGATGGAAACTGAGCTGCAGCAGTTCAACGCTGAGCGCGCCGAGCGAATACGTTTGCTGAGGGAGAAGCACGAGAAACAGTTGGACTCGTTCGACCAGGAGTCGACTCGCATGGGATTCAGGTAGGTCCGAAACGCCCGTTCAAAGAAACTAGCTCACCCCAGGCTGTATTCCAGCGCCCTTGCTCTCGCCGAAGCGTCGAAGGAAACGTACCCGGACGAGGAGGGTAGCTTATCCGGCTCGATGCTGAGTCTCGCGCACAGCAACAGTTCAACAAGTTTTCCAGCTGGCTCGCTATAGCGACGCCAAAACCACCGCCTCAGCTTGACAAACACCCGACCCGCTACCCTCCGGAGTAGCAGTTGCGTAAATGCTTCCAGGGCTGCCCATCCGAGCAGCACGAATACCATGCGAGCCGTCCCATCGATGGGAACGACGGTGAGGATGAAGAAAAAGTACAGCAACGACGACGCTCTGTACGCAGTTTCGGGTCGCGGTTCAATGTAAAATGCACTCTTTATGATATCCAAAACATGTATGCAAGTATAGAGGACTGATTTTATGATGCGCAGATATATTTTTATTATGTGAGATGGAGGGAAGATAACCAATCAAACGTGTTTCAGCAGATATACTTTTAGACGGAAAATAGCCAAACGAATTTATTGATTGAGACTAATGTCACTACTTACACCTTCCGGTTTCCAGTTAGCCCTAAAATTAAATCACAGATAACGCTTTTATTGCACTCTCAATTCCATTTTGCTGTTTATGGGGGTCCGAGCGAGGGGTCTGGAGCTGCACCTTCCCAGGGCATCCTTCTCTTACCGCCAAAAAAGCTCAGAATTTTAAAAATAATTTTTTTCCCTTCAAAATAAAATTTTGACAAAATTCTAAATTTATTTTTAAGCCATTTTCATTGTTATTTTAAATTGTTTTAGAGCAAAAAAATAATCAAAAAAAGTAGAGAGAGACCCCTCCTGGTCACAATCAAAAGCACTCCAGGCTTCGACCTCGGCTCCGGGACCTTGAAGTTTTGTGTCAACCAATCTCGCCCTTGTTTGCTTCTGTCACTTTCGATACTCACGTAGGAGAAGAGAACCGTAACGCTAAATAAACCCAATAAAATATTCCTCACCACAATACAATAGAAGTAACCCTTTGTGTAACATAAATTAATTAATCCCAAACGGTGTCATCTAAATCACTCATAACTAGACACCGGTTTCACCGCCTCGTGTAGATATTACTATGGTATAAACATTTAAAATAATCTAGTGAAAAAGAGCAAGTCTTTTTGTAGGTAGAAGTGAGCATGTAGAGGGAAGACCATTCTGATTTCCTTTGTGAATAATAAGAGTAGGAGTAAAGAATACACACATAGTAGAACCACACACAACACACACACGAAGTATATCAGTAATGTAACTCTAATCCTAAATATATGAAATAATATAATAAAAGTAATAGTGGACTTTAAAGGAGTAAGTTAGGCTTCTAGGTAGACTTGAGCATGAGAAAATGAGTATGAGAACTAGGTCTATTAACATATTGCTACGCCGGGGGAGGGCGGGGCGGGGCTGCTCCGGCTATCGAAATTGCGGGGGTGGGAATTTAGTTAATGCTAGGAAAATCTTGAAACGTCTGCCTTGGTGTCAAAATTGTGGAATTCCTCAAATCTATTGGTTTCGGAAAGACTACTAAAATTATGTTACGACTTTGGAGCAGAGCCAGCCCCAGACCCTCCGCCGGTCCATTAAAACGGTTATGCTAATCGCTAAACTAAAACATAACAAGATACCCAGGCCCGGTCCGCCCCATCTAATCCAGGGGAGGCGCCGGAGCAGTTCATAAAATAATCAACTAACTTAGACGAGCAGAGAGCAGGACGCCGTTGAGGCGAGGATTACTGTTTTAGCGTGTTTTTTATAAAATAAAAATCATCAATAAAAACTCACAAAATTTGCATAAACATTTTGACTTTTATTTCTCTCGTATAATATGTAGGACTTCAGAAAAATAACTCTGGGCTCTCGGGAACGGGAGAGTACGGAACGAAAGCGGCTAAGTGCGAATATAAATGCAGTCGGTTATCTGACATCTCCTACTTCTACTACTCTTTACAATATTTTGAGGTATTCATCGACCTGCCTCGAGCCCTGTGGCTTTCCTTTATTGTGTCTGTGTCGTCGTGAGAAGAAGGGGGACTCTACTGGGTGGGCGAGAACTCCGTGGGCACCAGGATGCGGCAGTGCATGTCGCGGATGAGGGGCACGGTGTAGGCGACGCACTCGTCCCATCCGGGGGAGCGCCAGGCAGCCTCGCGCGTCTCCTTGCGAGCCTGCAGGTTCTTGTAGCACCAGATGTGGTGGACGTTGTAAAGGCGTCCGATCTGAGAGAAGAATCCGGCAAAGGGCTCGTCGTTGTTCTTGCGGTGGCTGATCGCCTTGGCCCAGTTGTTTCCCCACTCGATCACTGGAAAAGAGAAAATGTCAACCTTCTATTTTCTTTTTCCTGGAAAAAGTTTTCCCTTACTTGTGCCAGGCTTAAGCCGATATGAACGGATCTCGTAGATGTTGCCTCCACTCTTGAACTCGATTTGGGGCCAGTAGCTGAAGGCCAGCACGTACTGCAAGTGACGGGCTCTCAGCAGGGTCCCGCGCTCCTTGGCGAGCTTCAAGTAGTCCTGGAAACCAATTTTCAGTCCCAATTCAGGACTCTGGAAAGTTTTATCTCACCTCGTCGTTGTTCAAGATTTCAGTCGATTTGTCGATGGCCTCAAAGCCCCCTGTGTACTTCCATAAATGCACGCACTGGTCCAGGTCTCCGACGGACACAGTCCAGGAGCCGATGAGGTCCAAGTTGAGCTTGTCTCTCTTCGACTCGATCAGCTGGACTGTTTGTTTGCTGGAAAGGTTCAAAATTAGCTTCTTGGAGGGTTTATTCAGAGGTTGAAGACCCCCCCCAAAACACAAATATTTGGAACCACAGATGAAAAATTTTGTTTTTCGCGAGATCGGCACAAAAAAACGGTGTTGTTATCGCGCTCGCATCGTAGGCATTTACATAATCTGCTTGGAACGAGAGATGCGGCTTCGCGAGTTCTATTTTTACGCCGGCCCATCAAATGTTTTTTTATGAACCAGAGAAGCGACTTACTAATTGTTCAAATACTGTCCTACGGAGTCTGGACGTACATTATGCGTATGCAAGGCGTAAATAAGCTCTTTGTCGCTCAGCATTCGGCTGTGGCTTTCCTTCGTGGGCTCAATTTTCCTCACGAAAATCTTGCTGAGCCACGACGCATCCGTGGAGTCTCTCTGCACCGAACTCGTCATGAAAGCCCTAAAAATCGAAATGACGAGTGAGTTAATGACCTTTAGATGGTGTCAATGATAGAAGAAGGAGGGCTAGGGAATATTTGTGCCGGGGTCAAAATACGAACCTGCTGTACAGACCGCAGCTGGCCGTCCTGATTCTGCTTATTGCTGCCATTTTGGAGAACTCTCTGGTGAAATCAAAAGGCTCCTGAGAGAAAAATGCAACGGGAAGGCGAAGAAAAGTGAAATTGTGTCGCGAAAATTCAAGTCGCTCTGAAAGACTTCGAAATGTAAACTACACTGTTCTCCGTCTCTGTTCACCCTGGATTCGAAAGGGCCGTTGAAATGCGCGCTTAACAGTATTCACATTTATTTCTCAAAACTTAACTAAACTTGCCTAAGTCGATCTTCTTCTTGATCACCCTAATCGAGCTATGCAAGAAGCTATCAATAATGCTCGCCACGACGTAAATCCCACCCACGATTCCGCACACGCTCGAGAGAAAGTGCCCGATGGAGTTGCTCTTCTCCGTGATTTTCACCATCAGGGGGGAAAGCTCGTAGCTGAAGAAGACCCCCGGCATCCCAGAGTCTCCGTTGGCGGCCGAGACGGACTTCTGATAGGTCGTCACGCTGAACTGGTTCGTGTGGAGTATCGTTCCGTTCAAGAAGACGTACATCGTTGGGACGATCTTGATATAGTACTGGAACATGAAGCCTCCTGGAAGATAAAAATGGTGATTTTCCCTGGTGATTTTCTGGAAGCCCAAAATCTTCCACATGAAAAAAAATCAAATCAAATTAAATTAAATTAAATCAAATCAAAATACAAAATCGAAGATCAAGTATAAGAAGTGCATTTTCCCGGGTTTATATTGTGAGGGAATCTAATTGTAAATGGTTCAAGAATTCAGAAATTTATTCAGAAAATGTATTATGAATTTAAATAAGATTCCCTCAAAATATAAACCCGGGAAAATGCACTTCTTATACTTGATCTTCGATTTTGTATTTTGATTTGATTTAATTTAATTTAATTTGATTTGATTTAATTTAATTTAATTTAATGTTTTTACTCTTAAGTTCTACTCATACATTTTTACTTCTATAAACTTTACCAACCTTTTTCGGTAATTTAGATAAATAATTTAAATTTCAGCCTAAAAGGCAAATCCACATGAATTTGCTTCCCAAACAAATTTCGGGAGTTCCCCTCTCCGCCCCCTTAGTTGATAGAAGCATACTATAGGAATGTTTTTTGCTCAAATAAAAGCCCTCTAAGAGTTAGCAAAGTTTGAGCTCAATCGGACGATTTTGAAAATTCGCCCATTTGTCTTCCAAGGGGAGCCACAAGATTATATTCAAAGGTTTCCTGATGGATTGTTTTACGTTTCTGAGACCATGTTTTGAAGCAAATGTTTCTAATAATGTAATTTTACGTGCCTATTTTGAATTTCAGCTCAATCGGAGCAACTAAATTTTTCCCCCCTTCGGAGGCCTCTCACCCCACCCCCTTAAGTGATAGGGGCATACATGTCTTCTATGATTTGCTAGATTTGATGTGAACTACAACATATCCAAAATTCAGCTCAATCGAACGAAGTATAAGGAACTTTCATACAACGGGTTTACCCCCCTCACTCCCCCCCTAGGGGTAATGGGGGTCTAAGATGTCTAACCTTCCACCCTACAGACTATGTCCTACACGACACAGAAAACCGCAGGTCTCTATCTCTTCTGGTTCTTGAGTTATAAAGTTTCGGACGGACGGACGGACGGACATAGCAGATGCAATAGTGCATTTTTTCTCCATTTGAGGGAAAATGCACTAAAAAAACAAAACAAAATCGGAGATTAAGCTTAAGGGTGCATTTTCAAAGATTTCGAGAGACCAAACTTTGAGGGCCCCTAGCTCCGTCCCTGTACATGATAGGGGATACATGTGGTACCATGATTTGCTAGATTTGACACAGACTACAACATACTAAAATTTCAACTCAATCGGATGTAAAATAAGGAGTTTTCATACAAAAGTAAAACACCCCCATTCCCCCCCAAGAGGGGGTAGGGGTCTAATATTGTTAGCCTGCACCTCTACAGACCAGGTCCTACACGATGCAAAAAACCGCAGCTCTCTAGCTCTTCTGGTTCTTGAGTTATAAAATTTCGGACAGACAGACAGACGGCAAAGCGGCCACAATAGTGCATTTTTTAGTGCATTTTCATCAATTTTGAAAAAAATGCACTTATGTGTCCGATATGTCCGTCCGTCCGTCCGTCCGTCCGTCCGTCCGTCCGTCCGTCCGTCCGTCTGAGTCGCAAAGGCTCAGAAACTACAAGAGCTAGAGAACTGCGGATTTTTGCATGATGTCATGTATGGTCTGGAGGGTGGGCGAAACGATTTGGTTTTTCCGAAAAACTGCCTGGGGGGTAATTAAGGGGGTTTTCCCGTTGTATGAAAGTTCCATATACTTCGTCCGATCGAGCTGAATTTTGGATATGTTATACATCATGTCAAATCTAGCAAATCATAGAACACATGTTTGCCCTTATCACTTAAGGGGGTGGGGTGAGAGGTCTCCGAAGGGGGGAAAAATTTAGTTGCTCCGATTGAGCTGAAATTCAGAACAGTCATGTAAAATGACAAATCAAGCAACTTTTGCTCCGGGTTATGGTCTCAAAAATTTAAAACAACGGACTCTGGGGGTCAATAAGTGGCCTCCCAAGACTTCCCCTGGCGAACAGTAGGGCAAAATTTCAAATTCAACCGATTGAGCTGAAACTTTGTCAACTGTTAGATGGTATTAAATCCAGCTAAAAATAGTTCTACAGTAAGTCTCTATGACCTAAGGGTGTGGAGCTGAGGGCTCCCAAAGTTGGTATGAGGCGAAAATTTTCTAACTCCAATTGAGCTTAAACTTGGGCAAATGTGAGATGACATTAAATTTAGCTAAATAGCCTCCTGCATTAAGGCTCTATGACCTGTGGGATCAAATTATGGGGCCCAATAAGTTTCTGCAGTGATAGAATTTGGGACAAAATATGTTTTCTTTGACTCAACTTTTGCAACAAAGCGAATTGAAAATGCACTCAAATGCGTTCGTCCCCGACTAAGCTTTAATCATGTTTTTTGCAAAATGCTGAAAATGCACTAAAAACCAGTTCTGTAGGGACTTAGACAAACTCACGAACAGACAGACAGACGGACAAATGAGCTTTACTAAATTACCAGTTTCCGCGACAGCTTCCCGGCCGTCTAGAGGATGGGTCGTTCCGTAGTCGATCTTGGTCCCGAAGGAGAGATGGTTGATCGTGTGGGAGGTGTTGAAGGTGCGGGAGGAGAAGGGCTGGACGTCGTGGACGTGCAGGTGGTTGATGGAGAAGGATTTCCCGGGCGCCAGGTGGAAGCTGCCACTCATGCGGTTCACTTCGATCTTGCCGTAGATCTGACAGGCCTCCTTAAGGGCGTACGCCTCCTTGAGCTTGTCGAGGTGGTTCTCGTTCTCGCACTGGACAAAGTCGCTCGGATTGGGGTTCCACTTCTTCATGCGGTAAGCGTCAATGACGTCCTGGCACGAGTTGCAGCAGTGCGTGGAGTTGAACTCGGCCCCGTAGCAGCTCCCACAGGCGTTCTTGTCCTCGGGCTTCTCCGTCGTCGAGGTCGTCGTGGAGTTCTCCTTCCTCGTGGTGATATCCTCCTTCTTCGCCTCGTCTATGGGCTTCCCCGAGAGGTCCATTCGGCGCTTGAAGACGTCGTGCTCGATGTGCATGTGCTGCTCCCCCGTGCTGTCCATGGCGTCTAGCGAGAGATAGTCGCAGGAGATGCTTGGAATGAAGATGTCGAAGTTTATGGGGAGCTTGTGGCCTCGCGTCGTGTCCACAAACAGCTCCTCCTGGATTGTGGGCGTCACGAAGGCGTTGAACTCCAGTACGATTAGGACTATTATTATTGTAAAACTGACTATTGAGACTGGAAGGGGAAGAAGAAGGATTTTTTAGACTCTCAGACCTCAGCCTAGAGCATGGAAAAAAAATTCTTGGACTTAAAAAGCCCAAGAAATTTTTGGAAAAAAATTTCATGGAAAAAAAATTTCTTGGACTGAAAAAGCCCAAGAAATTTTTTTGGGCTTTTTAAGTCCAAGAAATTTTTTTTCCATGCTCTAGGGACCTCAGACACAAAAGGCCGTGTTTTGTCTAGGATTTTGTGTCTGAGGTTTGGGGAAAATCTTTTCAAAAGGCCGTGTTTTGTCTAGAACTTTGTGTCTGAGGTTTGGGGAAAATCTTTTCAAAAGCCGTGTTTTGTCTAGGACTTTGTGTCTGAGGTTTGGGGAAAATTCGATTGGCGACCCGAATTCTGATCTGGCCGGGTCAAGAAACTCACTTGCAGCTCCCGAGATCGTGCGGATTTGGGCATCCTCTATTGTCTTGGAGAAGGCATCGTATTTCTTTATGCTGTCAAATACCCTACTTCCATGTTGTGTCATATTTTTGTCTAAAATCACTGTAAATAGTGCGGAATTGCTTAAAAATTCGAGCGGCTCTTGAAAATGCAATTGGTGAAAGAACACGTAAACAAGCAACTGTCAAATTAACATCTGTCAAAAGTACGAAAAGTTCACGAGCTCGCGAGGGCAATAAAATTCCTATTTTAAGTCGAAAATTTAAGCAATAGTGTCTTATTTCCTGCTCAATACTCTTATGAAGGGACGAACGCTGGTCTTTTAATTCATCATATCGGAGAAAGCCACTCGCGTGACCCGGAATTTCAGCATTTTAACGAGAGAGAGGGTCAGTCCCTGGAAACCGGTTTTGCATCTGGAAAAGTCTTGAAGAGTCGCAAATTTAGAACACCGAGATGGCTATCAGCGCGAGCAATGTGAGTACTTTCATTGATTGTGCAGTTTTCCGCGCCCCATTTGGACTCATGAACGCGATAACGTCACTCTCGTAGTCGTCCAGTTTTGGCAGAACGAAGACGTGTACGATATTCACGGACGTTGTGTATAATTCACTTCGATGTTCAAGGTCTCGTGATTTCGAGGGTTCACTTTATTCGTCGTCTATTTCATCCGCAGTACGGTTGAATCGGTCCGACTGCTGGCACCTCGTTCGTCATTAAATTAGTAGCCTGAATTAGTAAGGAGCAAAAAATCAATCGACCAGCATGTTTGATGATGTAAGTGTCCCAACGTGCTGCCGGTGTGACTTTCGGAAAAAAAATTTGGCGAATTCCTCGAAAGTGACAAACACCTTATCAGCGTCTCCGAGCGAGATTCCGATGTGATTTTAGCCTAAGTGCACGTAGAACCTGACCTTGAACTTCACCTCCGAGCTCCGAAAAGTAAACACAATCAGTTGTTTGCTGTGGCTCATGTTTCATCTATCCGAGTGTCTTGGGTTTCGCTTCTCCCGGCACCTACTGTACCGCTTGACCTTGGGCGCTCGATTTGAAGAGCCTAAAAGCCGCTAGTCACGTCACTTACGGCGATTTCATTTCAGATACTACCGGTAGTCGTCAGCGTAGGAGTAATCGTAGCAGGAGCCTTCGCCCTCAACCTCCTCCTGAGCAAGAAGAAGAAGGAGGGCTCCGGAAAGGGCAAGGGAAAGCTGAAGACGCTCGTGGACCAGAATGAAAAGTACCAGCTGCCGTTGGTGGAGAAGGAGGAGATAAGTCATGACACACGTCGCTTCCGCTTCGGACTGCCCTCTTCAAAGCACGTCCTGGGTCTTCCCGTGGGCCAGCACATCCAGCTCTCGGCGATGATCAACGAGGAGCTCGTGATTCGCGCCTACACGCCCGTGACTAGCGACGACGACGAGGGCTACGTGGATCTGGTCATCAAGGTGTACAAGAAGAACGTGCATCCCAAGTTCCCCGACGGCGGAAAGATGTCCCAGCACCTCGACAGCATGAAGATCGGGGACAAGATCGCCTTCCGAGGACCCAGTGGCCGTCTGCAGTACAACGGAAACGGCGAGTTCAGCATCCGGGAGCTGCGCAAGGACCCCCCGAAGATCGTGACTGTGAGGCGTGTGAACCTGATTGCTGGAGGCACCGGAGTCACGCCCATGCTGCAGCTGATCCGGGACGTGCTAAAGCACCCGGAGGACAAGACGGAGCTGCGGCTGCTGTTCGCGAACCAGACCGAGGACGACATTCTGCTGAGGACCGAGATTGAGGAGGTGGCCGCCAAGTTCCCCGGACGCTTCCAGTTCTGGTACACCCTGGACCGTCCCGGCGAGGGCTGGCAGTACAGCTCTGGCTTCATCAACGACGAAATGATCTCGGCCCATCTTTTCGGCCCCTCCGACGACACCATCACCCTCATGTGTGGCCCTCCCCCGATGGTCCGGTACGCCTGCATCCCGGCCCTCGAAAAGCTCGGCCACACCTCCGACAAGCACTTTGCGTACTAACTTCAGCCTCGCTCGCGGGTCTGGACCACCTCAAGACGCTCTTGAAGCAACATTCAGTGACAATATTTGGAACCTTCTGAAGGTTTTTATCGCAATTTTAGGTTGGCAACTAGTGATTTTGCTGAAAGCAGTATTTTGAGCCCTCTTTGAAGATCTAGTGGAGAGTTTTTATCGCTATCGCGGGTAAACATGGAGTCCAGATTAAGATTAGGAAACGTTCAATCATTCCAAAGTGCGTGGTTTCTACGAATTTAAGCTTCAAACGTTGTCGAAAGAAATGAAGGCTACCTTCCTGATCAAATCGGGAGATGTCAAATTAGAATACTGTAAATTACCGCTTGTTGATGTTGAAATAAAATTTTACCCTCACTATGCAAAGAACCCAGAAGTAAAATTTAAACATGTTTATTCCCTACAATTAGAAGGTACTTTCTAAATAAGAAATGTATACTGCAAATTGACTTGGTATCAAAACGAATTTGCTAACAACAGCTTTGAAGGTACGAGGCACTTTCGTGGAAGTCTTCACATTAAGCCTTTACTGGAGGGTTGCTTTCGTCGTATTTGGCCTTGGCCAATCTCAGCAGGTTCTCCGACTCCTGCTGACCCGTAGAGTTGACCATTTCCCTGAATATACCGGCCGGCAGCTGCAGAATCTCATGGGGAGGCCCGTACTCCATGGCCTCTCCGGCGTCCATCACGAGGACCTGAAAGCAGGGAGGCAGCAAGTTAGACCCTGGGTTTATTTTTGAGCCATCAGAAGCCTACCTTGTCCGAGTCGATGATGGTGTGGATTCTGTGGGCCACGGTGAGGACGGTGCAGTGGGCGAATCTCGAGCGGATGGTCATCTGGATGAGCTCGTCGGTTCTGTTTGGAAGAAGGAGGACGTTTATTAATTTTTTTTGCAACAAAAAAAAAATTGCAAGACTTCTTACTTGGGGTCCACGTTGGCGGTCGCTTCGTCGAGAACCAGAATTCGGTTGTTCCTCAAAATGGCACGGGCCAGACAGACGAGCTGTCTCTGTCCCACACTGAAGTTTGAGCCTCCAGCAGCCACGAGAGTCTGGAGCCCGAGGAGTCCGTTAGTGATGTCTTTCAGCTCCACCTGCTCGAGGGCGCTCCAGAGAGCGGCGTCCTGGTACTCCTCGAAGGGGTCCAGGTTGCGTCTGAGGGTTCCGGAGAACAGCACGGGGTCCTGGGGGATGATGGAAATCTTGGACCGAAGCTGCTGCAGCGTGATGAGGGAGGTGTCGATGCCGTCGATGAGAACCTCGCCCTCCACCTGGGCTATGCGGAAGAGGACGCCAATGAGGGAGGACTTGCCGGCTCCCGTGCGTCCCACGATTCCGACCTTCTCGCCCGCCTTCACCTCGAACTCCAGCGACTTCAGGACCGTGTCTCCTCCCACAAAGTACCGGTAGCTGACCTTGTTGAACCTCACCCTTCCGTCGAGGGGCCAGGACTTTTGCACGTCCAGCGGTACCTGGGGCTGCTTCTCCTTCTCCAGGTCCCGGTACTCGATGATTCGCTCCACTGCCATCAGCTGGTTGGCCACCTCGGCGCTCTGGCGGATTCCCCACTGCACCATGCCCGTGAGAGACATGACCTGCGTGATGGCGAGACCCACCTTGTCGCCGAGGGTGTCTCCGGGGAAGAAGAGGAAGTAGAGGGTCACGCTGGCGAAGAAGACGAAGCACATGATGTCTAGGACGAAGCCGAAGGCCGTGCTGGTGGTGATGAACATGTACCAGGCGGCCGTGTGGGTGTCCTGCTGCGCGTCAAACTCGTCCTTGAGGATGTCCTGGGCGTTGAAGGCACGGATCGTTGGCAGTCCGTTCAGAGTGGCGGCCAGGTGGGTGAATACGGGGGATCGAGCTACAAGAGAGAGGCTTTAATAGAAAAAGAATCTTCCTAGCCCCCAAATACTCACTTATTCCTTCCAGACGCTTGATGTTCTTGGACGTCTTCAGATAGATCTTTCGCAGGTACGCGAAAACTATCGCAATGACGACCAGAGGGGCGATGAAGATGGGGTTCACGGAGGTGGTCACGATCACAGCTCCGAACTGCAAGAGAGGGGGGACGTCAGAGGGGTCTGGAGGGGGAAGGGAGGGTCTCACCATGTTCAGGATGATCTGGGCGGCGTCCATGATGGCCTTGGGGAGGAACTCGTCGACGGCTCCCATATCCTTGCTGAAGCGGTTCAGGATGCGTCCAGAGGGGTTGGTGTCGAAGAACCTCATGGGGGCCTGAAAGAGTCCCAAAGTGTGTTAGATTGTGGGCTCCAGGACTTCAGGACCTTCAAGGCAATTTCTGGTTCAATACTTACGCTTACGACCCCGTCAAACATCTCGTCATGGAGCCTCTGGGAGGTCCTCACAGTCGACTGGTAGAACGACACCGAGCGCGTGATGGCAAAGACAAAGAGGGCCGTCAGCAGGCTCCCGTGAATAATGACGCACCACTCCGTCGAGAGAGGCTCCGATCCGTCCTCCAGGGCTCTCAGTAGGGCATCTGATAAGGTTGTCTTGGTGGAGAGGAAGAAGGAAGGATCGAAATCCGTGTCGTTTCTGGCGTTCTGGAAGGTCCGGAGCTCCTCCTGGGCCACCCAGTACGAGACCCACCAGTCGATGACGCTGGCAATGGCCTGGGTGAGCAGAAAGAGGCTCAGGAGGATGAAGATGACGCACGGGTTGGACCCGGACTTCATGTAGGTGAAGAACAAGGATCCCTTGACCTTCCCCTTGGAGGACTCCTCGACGTTCTCCTTTGGCTCGCTGCTACCCTTCTTGAGCTCCTCCTCGCTGGGCTTCTCGTCGTCCCCACTTTCGTCGATGGACAGGAAGTTCTCCGACAGGCTGGACGAGATGGAACTACTCCGGCTGCGGCGATCTGTGAGGCGAGAGGAGGTTCCGTCGAACTCGGAGTTGGTGTCCTTGTACTCCTCGCTTTCGAGGAGCTTGGCGATGTCCACGCCGCTTTTGGCGAGGTCCTGGGGCGATCCCTGCTGCTCGACTTTTCCCTAAAAAAGTCAAAGAAAAAGGGGGACCTTTAGCTTCAAAATTATCTGAAATTCATAGAGATATATACTAGAGGGAAAAAAATTGTATTTTATTAAATTTGGAGAAATAAAATTTTTTAAAGAAAATAGAAATCAAGGTTGAGGGCTTTACTCCCCCTAGAAACTTCCCAAAACCATAGAAGCATATGCTAGAGGGAACAAAAAAATTGTATTGTACTAAATTTGGAGAAATTTAATATTTTAAGGAAATAAAAAGCAAGGTGGAAGGCTTTACTCCTCCTAGAAATGTTCTAAAACCATAGAGGCATATGCTAGGGGGACCACAAAAATTGTATATTGGAGAAATTAATTTTTTTTAAAGAAAATAAAAATCTTTGGACCGATAAAATTAAGGTAGAGGAAAGGCTTAACTCCTTTTAGAAATGTCCGAAAAGCATAAAGGCATATGCTAGAGGGAACACCAAAATTTTCTTTCTCTAAATTTGGAGAAATTGAATTTTTGGACCGAAATAAATTTTTTTGGCTAATTTTGCCCCCTCTAGAAATGCGTCTCTGTGCTTAAACTCACGTCTTTCATGATGAGAACGTAGTCAGCGTCCTTCAGGTAGTGCACCTGGTGGGTGATGAGGATCCTCGTGACCCGGTGTCGTCCCAGTCGCCCCCTCGTCCCGATGCACTCCTCAAAGAGATGTCGGCCGACGTGAGCGTCTGAAACAAAAGAGAACCCGTCAGAGAGCCACACTCTTGAGCCGAAATAAGCCTCCTACCGACTGCGCTGAGCGGGTCGTCGAGCAAGTAAATATCAGCTTTTCTGTACACAGCTCGTGCGAGACTGATGCGGGCCTTCTGTCCCCCAGACAGTGAGGCGCCTCGCTCCCCGATGATCGTTCTGTCGCCGTACGGCAGCTGCTCAAAGTCTTTCAGGAGCGCACAGGCCTTCACGGTTGCGTCGTAGCGCTCCTTGTCCCACTCATCTCCGAAGAGAATGTTCTGCTTCACGCTGCCAGCAAAGACCCAGGGCTCCTGAGCGGCGTACGAGAGAGCTCCCTTGAACTGGAGACTGCCGGACTTGAGGGGCAACTCGGACAGGATGGCCTGGAGGAGGGAGGTCTTGCCACTTCCGACGGGCCCGACCACGCCTATGAGCTTGCCCTTGCGGAAGTCGACGTTGATGTTCTCGAGCGTGTAGGAGCTGGTGTCCTCGGCGACCTCTGCGGGGGGAACGGCGTTCTTCTTGGGCTTCTTGGCGGGAGCTTGGGGCTTCACGGCGTCCCACTTGGCGTAGGCGTTCTTCATCGAGACAGCGATCCTGGGCGGCAGCTCCGGCTGGTACTCGACGAGGTCCCCGTTCTGCTTCTCCTTTCCGTTCGAGGAGGGGCCCGTGAGCGCCTCCTGGGCCTTCTCCTCGTACTCCAGGAACTTCCGGAGTCGCCGGAGCGAGACCATGGCCTCTGCGATCTCGGCCACGCCCCTCACGAACATCTGGGACATGGTGGCCGCCACGATGGCGTAGTAGGCGGAGCAGACGAAGACCGTGCTGGAGGTCAGGTCGCTGTCGCTGATGAGCACGATGGCCAGCATGGTGCAGAACAGGGCCGTTCGAGTGGTGAAGAGCATGAAGGTCATGTAGAGGGCACGCACGTAGGCGTTCTTTCGCACGATCTTGAGCTCCAGCTTGCGGGCCAGCTGGATGAGCTTGGCAAAGGGCACCTCCCAGGCGTACATCTTAATCACCTGGACGCCCGTGATGATCTCGTCCATGAGTCGGACCCTCTCGTCCGTCCTGAGGGCCGTCTGGAGCCGGAACTTGGAAGACAGCTTGCCGGTGAAGGACTGGATGGGGGTCACTATGAATATCACAGCCATTCCGAGGAGCCCGCCGATACCTGCCTCGAGCCACAGGAGGTAGCCGATGATGAGGGTGAGGATGGGGGCGGACCACATGGAGTGAAGGAAGACGGAGACTATGTCGAAGCGGTTGACGTCGTTGGAGAGCAGGTTAACGACCTTGCCGGGGCTGGTGTCGCCGAGGGCAGTGCGGGAGAGGCGCAGGGCCTTGCGGTAGACGGTGGAGCAGACGGCTATTCGGACTTTCATGCCGTTTTGGAAGCTGCTGAGGATGTACTGGTTGATTGTGATGGCGCTGATGGCGTTCAGGCCTACTAGGCCGAGGGCGTAGTAGAGGGCCGCCTCGTGGGAGATCTCGGGTTCCTGTCTGAGGGGAGACGAATGGTTTTAGAATTTTTCATGATTTTTATACTAAAACTGTCCTCTCAAAAGGCCAAAAATAGTTGTTGAATTGTGCTCAAAATTGCCAAAAATTGAGCAAAAAATTATGAATGTTATGAACTAGAATGAAATAAAAATGTGTTTAAAAATGTTTAAAAAAACACAAAAATTTGTGAAAAATTGTTTTAAAAAATTTTTACAATTTTTTTCAAAATTTTCACAATTTCACGCCCAGGAAGCTTTACTGTAATTGGTCAAAGAATGTTGGACAGACAGACAGACCGACACAAATGCACTTACAATAATATTTGTAACTTTACACTTGATCATACAGTTTGGCCTTTTTTATCGTAAAGTTTTTCGCGCGAAAAAAATCCTGAGTCTAAAAGGCTCTTGTTTTTAATTACCTGAAGTATCGGAGGAGCTGACCGAGTAGCAGAGGCGAGGATATCCGCACGAAGATGTCATTGAAGGCTTGCAGGAATCCGAGGTACGCGTATTCCTTCCAGAACGTGTGAAACAGGGCTTTGACCAGCGACGGCCGCCCCGGGCTGTTTACCTGTTTGAACCAGTTCCTGCAATTACGAACGCGTGTTTCAGTTTCGCTTTCATCTCATTCGTGCGGCCAATCGGCGATGCGGTAAGGAATGCACCAAAGTGACCCATTTCAGACCACTTAGTAATTTGAGTCACGTGTTGCGGCTGTCTTTCCTCCTTTTTTTCCCACATGATAGAAAATGTCGCCGAACGCGGAAACTCGAGCCAGTTACGAATGACCTTCACTTCGTCCACTGTCACTGTGACTGTGCGTTTTAGACTCAGATATCTTGGGGCTCGGGTCAGATAAGGAGAGTTATCAATTCTGCGTCACGGAAAGGTGGCTTCCAGCTTCGTATTTCGACTGTCCCGGGTTTTATCTTGTGAGTTCGTTCCCAGTATCTTTAAATTAACCGTGAAGGCAACAACAATGACTTTTTTGTCCCTCGACTCGGTATCAGGGCAAAAAGAGGCGCCGAGTTGCGACTATTGACCCCATAAATGGAGCTTAGTGGAGTAATTGCTGGTCAAGGACGGCCTCAGCTACCGGCAGTCTTCTATAAATGCACCTCGCTCACATGTTGGTACTCATGACTTGCAATTTAGCTACTCGTGGAGGCTTTAAGTGCTTTCCTAAGGTATCTTGTTGTCTCAACTTAGATAAGAAATGGGAGAAAAGGCAATAAAAAGGGAGCTCCCGAGTCTCGTCTCGACTCTCGCGAGTCAAAATAAAATGAGAGACCTTGAAACCCGATATCGTTGAAGGTCAGGGGCGTACGGAAGGGGGCCTGGTAAAAAGGGGAGGGGCTCTTTTTAGAAAACCTGAGTACGCCCCTGGTTCAGATGCTTTGCAAGTGGGATGCTCCAACACACAATAATTAAGAAATTCGCCGAGTCACTTGGGTCAGGCTCATTCCACCAATTACGTGCCCGCAGAAAGCTCTCGAGTCAGTCGCGGCAGAACAGGTTTGGGAGCCGTCTGTTGCTCCCAGCTTTTACAAAAAGGTGTTCTTTGTTTGCCTCCCGAGCCCATTCGAAGACTCTTGATACGACTTATCGCGAGTTTTTGAAACGACCTTGATACTTACGCCTCAAGTCTGTCGCCCAGGGATTCGGATTTATCACAGTCGAGGGGCCGGAAGAGGTCTCCGAGCTCCAGCACTTTCTGGTACCCTTCCTTGAAGAGCCGCACTGTCCACCAGAATGTCAGCACTGAGAAGAAGTTGGCTCTGGCCCGGGGGTTCTCCCGCAGCGGAGTCTGCAGTCTCTCCATAGTTCACGGGTATCTTTTGCCAGTCATAAATTTGATTTCACAATTGTATAATTGCACTTGATAACTTGTGTCGCTCACTTCACAGTCAGATTCCCATTGAACTTCAGCCCAGCTCTTTTCTAGCATCTGTCTACGCACACATGTGACGCAGGGAGAGATTTCGTGATCGATTTCGGGGCTCTTGTTGGGCTTTTGGCACCTCCAGCGACTCTTTTCTGCGTCAAATTAGACTAGACTACGAACGAAGGCAGCAAATAATGAGGCAGCGAGGCGAAATGTGACTTAATCGAATGCCGAACGAACACCAACTGATGGTCGGTGCCAAGAGAGAATCAAACATTTATATTGTGTGTACTTTTCTCGTAATTTGTCGTATTTATAGCGAGCGCTGCGCACACCCAAGCACTGGCTCGATTCAAATCCGTAGCTGATACTCTTCGCTGTTCAACGTGAAGTGGGCTCGCGTGTTCTCGGAGAGCGCGAACTTGAACTCTCATGGTTTTTTTTTTTGGCGACCACAGTGAGGCACTTTTCCCATGCTTTTCCCCCTCGCGAGCCTCGTTATCTTTCGCGATCTCTGATAACAGCTGACTCAGGGTCTCTCAAGGGGTGGGAAACTTTGGCTCCTTCAGCGTTCCTCCAGAGACCCTTGAGTCTTGACTCGGCTGAAGTCTCAGTAAGTGGTGAAATAAGCTATTTTTGGCGATCGAAGGAGGGTCAAAGACCCAGCGTGAAGCCTGGAATCGCTCGATAAGCAAAGCCCCGTGCTGTTGTCGTATCATTGCGAGTCTAAATTGGCGCTAGTATCTTGATGGCGAGTGCGCAATTGAATTGAATTAGAGCGCGTGAGCTGCATTGATGACAAGTGACCAATTGGAGACGCTGATGATGGACGCGAGTGCACTTCAGGCGGGTTTATTGGAGGGAAGGCAAGTCATTTTGTTTGACCAGCCATTAGCATCGGGAAAAACGTTGATTTGAGCCATTTGAAATTCCAGAAAATTTTTCTAAAATATTTTTTTAAGTTTTTGAACCATTTAAAAATTTCATACAATTTTTTTGAACAAATTTTTGTTGATTTAAATTAATTGTTAACGCTTCAGGGTGCAAAATGGGCCGTAATTGAAAAGTTTAGGGGACTTTTATGAAGTCATTATTCGCATGAATTCGAATTCGGGCTGCCAAAAGAAGCTTGCCTGAACTAATTGAGTAATAAGAATCAATGAAAGCATGCCTGGGTCCCACGAGGGTAAAATATTCTCCGTTCATCGAACTACCTACTTGTAATTACCTGTCATTAAGGCTGTGAAGGTCCAAGATTCTAAAACTCATCCCAAACCTCAAAGCATGCCATTTATTGCCTTAATGACCATTACATCATGTCTCGTCAGATACCACAATGACAACAGAAGTGCTGGCACGCAAATCTATTGACTCCAATTCCATCTCGTCTGTCGTCACTCGCGTAGTCTCGCGTATTTCGTAGTAAGCACTCACACACGTCTCGAGGTTTACAAACACGAGCTAGCAGCCGGCTTTTCGTTCCTCTCCCCGCTTTATTCCACTCCTCTCTTTCGGCTCGCGCACGAGTTCTACAACCGAGCAAACAGCCGTCACTTGAGTTGCTGCCTTCGATAGGGAAAGACGTCGTCTTTTTAGTAGTCGCGTAGTTTTACCATAATTTTAATGTGTACTTCTTTCTTTCTTTCTGCGTTTTCCCCAAATTCTAATAATACCTCATCCGATAGAGTGAAGTAATCGGTCGCCAGCAAGGACCTTGTGCCGCTTTTCCCGGATTTCTGTTGGAGCTTTCGGGCTCGTTGCGATCGCAAAAGATTTTGACGACTCTGCAGAATGTACGGAAACATGTGAGT
Source organism: Forcipomyia taiwana (assembly GCA_963930915.1). Lineage (NCBI taxonomy): Eukaryota > Metazoa > Arthropoda > Insecta > Diptera > Ceratopogonidae > Forcipomyia > Forcipomyia taiwana. The sequence goes on along the minus strand of CAWVOI010000096.1, from coordinate 3,909,226 downwards.
TTGACTCAACAAGTATACGAGCTCGTCTATCGAACGCCTCACACGTGCGAAAGTGACTATCGTGGGTGCCTATATTTTTCGTGACCAAACAACGCACCAGTGTTATTGACCTTGGGGTGCCGGTACCGGATTAGGAATAAATAAGCCACGGACTGGGCTTCTTTCTTGTAGCTTGTGGGTCGTGCCGAAGAAAGAGAAACCGTTCTTTGATTAATTATTAGGGCGCCTAAAAGTCGATAAAGTTGAATTGCGTGAGAGAAAGTTAGTTTCTGAAATTTTGAGAGTCAAAAAATATTTTATGGGCGCCCTACTGATTATGCAATCTCCGATAGTGTAGGTAAGAGGGCCAGCAGGATGTGGGGCGGTTGTAAAAATAGCTTCTCGACGAGTCATTCGGTGTGTTGATGGAAAGGGAACAAGGTCAGACCTGCTAGCGTGCATCGAACAGCTGAATGCAGTTCTTGGTGCAGTAAATATAATTCTGGGGAACTTTGTTCGTGACACGTGCAGTCCTTGCGCCCTTCCTGATATTCAAATGAGGGAAAAAAGGCCACAAGACGCCCTCGCTGGTCACTTTTGCCCTCGTCTCGAGAAGAATCAGAAGTAATTGATGTGAATTCCAGTGATTAAAGACAATCAAATGAATGTGTCGTACAAAAACAGAACCATTAGAGGAGAATACGATGAGCTTCAGTGACAACGGAACGATTTGTGGAACAAAAGCTGTGAAAAAAGTGCATTGAGGTGCAAATTAAAAAGTAATCAAAGTAATTAAAGAGTAATTAAAATGGACTCGTCGAAGAAGCCCGAGAAGAAGAACCCTCGTCTGAGGGCCTTCATTCTGTCGCAGGCGATATTCGGGTGGATTTTCCCCATGATGTACAAGGGCACTCGACACGGCCTGACACAAGATGATCTGACCAAGTGCCTCGAGCAGGACCAATCGGAGTCGCTCGGAACGAAACTGGAGAAGTAAGTAGCATCTTTATATTTAGACCCGATCATAACAGAACTATAAAAAATTTTGTTGACGTTGACTCAGTCGTACTTCAAGCCGGTCTTTTGGCCCACATGTTTAAAATTCCCGACTAGAAAGAGAGATTAGATTGGTTATTGTATATCTTTGGCCGATAGTAAAGTAGGTGAAGGCGAAAGAAGAGCGAGTTATCTCTTCTCGGAAATCGGGAATTTTCAGAGCCTTCAAAATGCCATCCAATCTGGAAGAATGTCTGAAGCAATAAATTACACATTGTAAACGATAAGATAGAGGTTTATTAGACAAAAGGTTCCAAAAGCATTTTAAAAGTCGGGAAAGAGCCTTGTTTCCGGGGTCAAAGTTCGACGTCTAATTTGCTCGAAAATTCCAAATAAATCATTTCCAAGACATCAAGTGCTAATTCCGACATCTGGAGTCTTGCGTTGTAACCCCCTACAAATATGTCTGACCTTAACATTCTAATCTCTCATCCACAGTCTTTGTACGAGAGCGTGAAGGCAACTGAAAAAGATTTCCGTAAATAGCGCAGTACGTCTTTCACCCAAGTTGATTAATCTCCCCGTGAAACCTTCGAAAAGTGTAATTTCTCGCTCCTTTTCTCAGAAGAAACACTTCTCGCACTGATAACCTCTTAACCCTCTCTTTGGCTCGGGATGTACAGTTTGTAATCTCGATCACTTCCTCTTCGACAGACCTCAAGCGATTAGAGTTCGATCTCCGGATAGACACAAGGCTCTTCTCTTTGGCGCATGCCGACTAGAAGACTAAGAAGAGTGTACTCGTTCTGAGAACCTCTGTTTCGAAAGTAGCTCGACGTCATGGAATTTTTTCGATAAGATTAGTAAGAGTTGAATGAATGTCTGGCCCCTTATCAACAGATTTTTTTTTGCTACAACCAAGGACAAGGTCGCTCTTTCTTTGTGAGTGCGAGTAAACTGTACCCTTTCGCACCAGCTCCCAAGATAACAATGATACAAGCTTCCCTGAGAGTTTCATCAGCCGAGATAAACCTAATCTTGATAGTTCCAGGCTTCCAGCGCCTGTCACGTTCGTCTAAATGGGGCTTTGCACTCGCGTTCGCAGACGTAACCGTATTATCTCATACGGTCTTGACCTGAAAAGCCCTTATCAGCGCACCTACTGCATTGTTTTGCTCCACCGGCGCCCATAAACTCAAATTTGCTTGAAATTCCAGAAACTGGGACAGAGAGCTCGACAGGGCCCGCAAGAAGCAGCGCGAGCCTCGGCTCCGGAACGCCCTCTTCAAGACCTTCTGGCGCTCCTGCGTTATCGACGGCCTCCTCATTCTGCTCTTCGTGCTGCTGAAGTCCGTCCAGCCGCTGGTTCTCGCCCAGCTCCTGGTCCAGTTCCAGAACCCCAACAGCACCTTCGCCCCTCTCAACCCCCTGAACGAGACCTTCTCATCCGGAGACTACGAGGAAATCTCAGAGGCTGAGCTGTCCGGATCTGTGTCGTCCTTGACGGCGGCTGAGGCGACGGAGAACTTCTTCGTGCGAGCTTGGAACGACGCGTACTGGCTGGCGGGACTCATGGTTTTGATGGTCTTGCTGCCCTGCTTCGTGGAGCACCACGCAGATCTCCGTCAACGGATGGTGGGAGCTCGAATGAGGATCGCCTGCTGCTCTGCCATCTACCGGAAGACGCTAAGGATGTCCAGGAAGGCGGCGGGTCAGACTCCTGCGGGCTATGTCGTGAACTTGGTAAGCTTAGTTTTTTTGGGTGAACATTTTTTAAGCCTGAAAAAATCTTTTTCCGAGACACACCCCTACTCGGAAGAACTTCAGAAGCCCTTGTACGGGACACGCCCATTCTCGGAACATCTTCAAAAAATAAACCACGACACATTTCAAGTAGGGAAGTCTCCGAAAATGACGTATGAAAGTCTTTCGGGAAGGGGCGTGTCTAAGATGAAGTTCTTCCGAAAAGAGGCGTGGCCAAGAAAACTATTTTTAAAGATCTTCTGGGAAGGGGCGTGTTCGATATTAACTTATTCCAATAAGAGGCGTGGCCGGGAAAAGTATTTCTGAAGGATTTCCGGGAAGGGGCGTGTCCAAGAAGAAGTTCTTCCAATGAGGTGCGTGGCCGGAAAAAGTATTTCTGGAGAGACGTGGCCAGGAAATGTATTTCTGAAGGATTTCCGGGAAGGGGCGTGTCCAAGAAGATGTTTTTCCAATAAGAGGCGTGGCCGGAAAAAGTATTTCTGAAGGTCTTCCGGGAAAGGGTGTGTCTAAAATGAAGTTCTTCCGATAAGAGGCGTGACCGGAAAAACTATTTCTGAAGGTCTTCTGGGAAGGGGCGTCTTATGTTACGTTAAGTATGAAATACTTCCGAGAAGGTGCGTTGTCGGGAAAATGGAGCCTTACTTATATAATTTTAACCCTCTCAGCTCTCCAATGACGTGAGCCGCCTCGACTACGGCTTCATCTACATCCACTACGTGTGGATCCTGCCCCTCCAGTCCTGCCTCATCTGCTTCCTCATCTGGCAACGCGTCGGAGTGGCGGCCTTCGTGGGCGTCGTGGGTCTCCTACTGAAAACCATCCCCGTCCAAACGGGGCTCAGTAGGCTGTCCTCGATGCTGCGAGAGCGTGTAGCCAAGTGCACAGACGAGCGCGTGGGGATTATGAACGAGCTGATCCAGGGCATCCAGGTGATCAAGATGTATGCGTGGGAGATCCCCTTCCAGAAGGTCGTGGCCACAGCCCGCAAGAAGGAGGTGAAGGAGATCAGATGGGCCTCCTACATTCGTGGAGTCTATCTCAGCACCATGGTCTTCACCGAGCGCTCCACTCTCCTGATCTCCATCGCGACCTGCGTCTTCACTAACGTCCAAATCACTGCCGACGTCGTCTTCTCCATGGCCCAGTACTTCAACATCCTGCAGCTCGTGGCCGCCATCTTCTATCCCATGGCGGTATCCCTCGGAGCCGAGGCTCTCGTGTCCATCAAGCGCGTGCAGGAGTACCTGGAGACCGAGGAGCAGGACGACTCCCTCGTGGGACTCCACAGGCTTTCGGACAGCGACGCTAGACAGGCCGATGCTGATGTCACGATTAAAAAGGTCACGGCCCGATGGGACCTGAACGTGAAGCAGCCCACTCTGAGGGACGTCTCGATTGACGTCAAGCGAGGTTCCCTCTGCGCCATCATCGGACCTGTGGGTGCGGGCAAGAGTAGTCTCCTGCAGCTGCTGCTTGGAGAGCTCCCGATCTACTCCGGGGACGTCTACATCTCGGACTCGCTGTCATACAGTACTCTGCGTTGATACCACTGCTTGGGTACCGTGAGGAACAACATCCTGTTCGGGCTGCCGTACAATCGAAAGCGGTACAGGGACGTGGTGAAGCACTGTGCCCTCATGACGGACTTTGAGCAGCTCCCACAGGGCGACAAGACGATGGTGGGCGAGAGGGGAGCCGCTCTGTCGGGCGGGCAGAAGGCCAGGGTGAGTCTCGCTAGGGCGGTCTACAAGGAGGCCCAGGTGTACTTGCTGGACGACCCTCTTTCGGCTGTGGTGAGTAAACTTTTCTTTGTCCGTCTGTCTGTCAGTCTCTCAGGTCAACAGAATAAAACCAGGAGGCTTTTTTGAGATCAGATTAAGAAAAAACCAAATTTTTCCAGGACGCTCACGTAGGCAAGCACCTCTTCGAAGAGTGCGTGGGTCCTAAGGGCTACCTGGCTCGCCAGAAAGCCACTCGAATCCTCGTCACGCACCAGGTCCACTTCCTCGCGGAGGCCGACTGGATTGTCGTCCTCGAGGAAGGCAAGATCCTGATGCAGGGCACGTACAAGGACCTCGCTAGCAGCAACCTGGACTTTGGCAGACTCCTGCAGCCCGTGGAGCCCAGCGAGGACGTCATCGAGGAGGTGACGGACGACGAGGAGGACATCCCCTTCATCGATGGAGTCTCCTCGAAAGACGGCTACCTGGCCCTCGGAAGCAACTTGTCTCTGGCCAAGTCGCGCTCCATCTCCAGAAGCGTGAGTCTCGCGTCTCCATCTCGTTAACGAAATTAATCTCTGACCCCTCTAGATAACTATGAGTGTCGCTTCGAATCTCGGAGGCCGAGTCACGGCGGAGGAGCAGGCAGAGGGAAGTGTCCCATTTAGCGTCTGGAGAGGCTACTTCCTGGCAGGCGCGAACTTGTGTGGACTCATCCTGATGTTCGTGGTGCTGCTGGTCTCCCAGGGGGTCACGAGCGGGTCAGACTTCTTCGTCAATGTCTGGACACAGCAGGAGTACCTGCGGTATCACAACGAGACGACCCAGTTCTCGACCTACGAGTGCCTTTACATGTACACCGGACTCATTGTCGCCGTCATTCTGGTAAGTGCGGACTAATTGCGATGCTCGGGGCAGAGACGTAGCCAAGGGGGTTGAGAGGGTTCTCCAAACTAGAGGGTTAAGTCTCAGTTCGAAGGTTACAGGCCTGGCTTTCTCCCATAATTCGACCATTTAATTTGAATTTCAGATGACCTGCTTGCGCGGCTGGATGTTTTTCAACATCTGCATGCGAGCCTCGAGGAATCTCCACAACCGCATGTTCGCCTGTTTGCTGAGGGCGCCGATGGCCTTCTTCGACACCAACCCCTCTGGTCGCATCCTAAACCGCTTCAGCAAGGACATGGGCGCCATCGACGAGCTTCTTCCCAAGGCCATGATGGAGTCGATCCAGATCCTGCTTGTCATGTGTGGCATCCTCGTGATCATCACCGTTCTGAACCCGCTGCTCCTGGTCCCTCTGGCCATAGCTGTGATCCTCTTTGCGGCCGTCCTGAACCTGTATCTGAGACCCGCCCAGGACTGGAAGAGACTCGAGGGCATCTGTGAGTAGGAAAGCGTGTTTTCGTGAGCTCTTCTGAGTCACGTCTCGTTTCAGGTCGCAGCCCGGTTTCTCGCACCTGTCGGCAACCCTGAACGGCCTGTCCACCATCAGAGCCAACAACGCCCAGGAGAAGCTTTCGGCCGAGTTTGACAGTCTCCAGGACGTGCACAGTGGAGTGTGGCACCTCACCATGTCCTCGAACACGGCCTTGGGACTATGGCTGGACTGCATCAGCGCCGCCTTCATCGCCTGCGTGACCTTCAGCTTCATAGTTCTGCACGAAAGTGAGTCGAGGTTTCGAGATTTCAATCGCCTGTAACGCGCTATTTTCAGAAACCTTCAGCGGAAACGTCGGCTTGGCGGTCTCACAGGCCCTCATCCTCACGGGAATGGTCCAGTACGGGATCCGTCAGACGACCGAGTCGATCCAGCAGATGACGTGCGTCGAGCGAGTCCTGCAGTACTCCAGCATAGACTCAGAGCCCAACCCACAGAAGAAGGCGCCCGGAGACTGGCCCTGGAAGGCGCAGATCGAGTTCAAGAACATGTCACTGTCGTACGGGAAGGCGGAGCCGGTGCTGAAGAACCTCAACTTCACGATCCAGTCGGGATGGAAGGTGGGAATCGTGGGCAGAACCGGAGCTGGAAAGTCCTCGCTGATTTCTGCCCTGTTCCGGCTCTCGAAGATCGACGGGAAGGTCCTCATCGACGGCATCGACACGGGAGTCATCTCCCTGGACACTCTGAGGAGCAAAATCTCCATCATCCCGCAGGACCCGGTGCTCTTCTCGGCTCCCATTCGCTACAAACCTCGACCCCTTCAGCATTTACGAGGACTCGGACCTCTGGGCCGCCCTGGATGCCGTGGAGCTCAAGTCCTCGATCCAGGGACTGCACTTTATGGTCACGGAGGGTGGCAGCAACTTCAGCGTGGGTCAGAGACAGCTCATCTGCTTGGCACGCGCGATTCTGAGGAACAACAAGGTGCTGGTCCTGGACGAGGCTACGGCGAATGTGGACCCACAGTAAGTTAACTCGGACATTTCGTCTTTTCTTAAGAATTTAAGCTGATTTGAGGGGGCTTAGGACCTTTTGAGTAAATGTTAGGTGTAAAAGATACTCCAAGATCCCTCATTTTTGGTAAAAAAATTCCCTAAAAACATTCCCGTTGATTTCCAGAACTGACGCCCTCATCCAGAACACGATTCGCGAGCAGTTCCGCCAGTGCACCGTCCTAACCGTCGCCCACCGACTCCACACCGTGATGGACTCCGACCGCATCCTCGTGATGGAAGCCGGATACGCCAAGGAGTTTGACGTGCCCCATACTCTTTTGCAGCAAGAGGGAGGCATCCTGAGAGGCATGGTGGAGGCCACGGGTCAGCAGGAGTCCGAATCGCTGAAGCGAATTGCGGCCGATACTTACGCCAACATGAACCTGCTGAAACCGGAGAACAACCTGTTCAGCTTCTGAGGCGACTTTTGTCCCACTCGGAGCAACACAACTGCCATTGTAAGCATTTCGGAAACCACCATAGCAGCAAACTATAGGCCAGAATGTGCCTACTGTTCGAATACTAGCAGTCGATATATTTACTTAAGAGATGTATTTTGTACAGAACTTTTCATTGTGAGCCCCAAAGTGTATGATGTTTTGTCTGTAGCCTGAATAAATGCAACTAAGTTATACTCGGTGCTTTATTGTGTGTCGAACAGTCACGAAACGGTTATCGGGGTCAAAAAGCTTAAAATTACGGCTATTGTGGCTACTCTAAATGCGACAGGTCGTCGTGATGGATATGGATCGACTTCGACTGGGGCCGCTGGGAGACGATCACGTACTTCTGCGTGCTCGTCGTGGTCTGGGGCGAGGGCCTCTGGATCGTTGTGGCGGAAATCCTGCAAATACAAATTAAGTTTAGGGTCTACAAAAGCCTTCAGTGCTGAGTTCTCACGTTTTTGGTCGTTATCTGAGGCGTCTGGGGTCTCTGGATGGCGGAGGAGGCGGCTGCCACTTGACTCACGATGGTGACGCCCGGGGTGTGGGAGGGGGTGGTGGCTGGCACGGGTGGGCCGATTTGCTGGCGGGCCTTGATCACCGCCTGGTGAAGCGTCGTTCCCATTGACCCAAAGTCTCGTCTGAAATTGAGAAGAAATTTTGAAATGGAGATGGATTCTCGTACTCACACAAGGGCAAAAAAAACTCACTTGTAGTCCTCGACGACGTCCGGTGGGTTCCTGACAGTTTTGATGACGGGAGCACACGACTTCTGCAGGATCGATCGGATGTGTCCGGCAGCGATCTTGTCCGTATTGCTGACCATTATGCCGTGCAGATGCGGCTCTATCCGCTCCGAGATGAACTTTATGCGTGGGATGATGAACACCTTGATGACCTCCAGTCCCAGCTCAGACAGACCCGCAAGAGCTCCGTACAGGGAAGAAAGCGGCGTTTTGTCGGCAGTGAGGGCGGAACTGAACAGACGGGTCACGCGGGTCTGCAGGTTGTTGGTGGAAGTGTTGAAGTTCTTGCACATCTGGGCCATCAAGCGAGCTCCAAAGTCCCGGAGGGCCCAGTGATTGTCGAGTTCGGGACGCATACAGAGCTGGCGAGACACGATGCAGGTGGAGACCGACGGGATCAGTTCGTGGAGCTGAAAGAAGAGGTGATTTTAAATTTTTTAGAGAAAAGTCGAAAAAGGGTTCAAAATTTTCGGGGTCAATTTTTTCAAAATTCTCTTTAAAATTTTTTCTAAACAATGACCATAGAGGCTTATACTAGAGGCTTACGTATTTCTCGAGGTAGAGAGCTGGGTTGTCCAGAAGAGCCCGCACCATCCTCATAAGGTAGATCAGGAGCGCCAGGTTGTTCTGGACCACATTGACCTTGACGCCCTCCGCGATAAATGTGCACATGCGGGGCAGCATCTCGTGCAGCCCGGGGTCGCTGGAGAGGGACTGCAGCGCCTCCGCCCGTCTCGCCTCGTCGCTCCCCACGCACGCCTCCGTGATCTCCTTGTAGTAGAGCTGCTGCTCCACCGACAGCTCGTGCGTCGCCAGCTGCTTCACGTGGACCGTCTCCACGTTCTTCAGCTTGTGAGACTTCCCTATCGTAGGTTTGCCCGTCGTGTCCTTCAGCGCATCCTTCTCGAGCTTCTTTACGGGATTCACGGACTCCTGGGCCTGCACTTCCTTCGACAGGGGCGGCGGGTTTTCGGGTACTGTGGGCTGGACGCCATCGATGCAGAGCCAGTGGGCTCTGAGGGACACCTCCAGGGGGATCTTGGGGGGTCCTCCTGCTATCACGTCGGTGAGGTCGAGCTCCTTCTCCTCGATGAAGTTGAGCTCACGACCGCCCCCGGAGGCAAACCGGAAGGGGATGGAGTCGGGCGTCACGAACCCGTACTGGGGCTCGATGTTGCGTATCTTCAGCGAGTTGTCGATGTCGTCCAGGGAGAGCTTCAGCCTCTTGCTGTGGTGCATGAATTTGGCCGCATCCTGGACTATCTGCTTGAGCTTGAAGCTCACGTCGTCGGCGAGCTCCTTCGCTGCGTCGTCAGGGAGGGCGGCGATCCCGATGCTCTCGGCAATCACTTTGATCGACTCGCCGGAAATCTGGGTTCCGTAGTTCTGGTTGTTTTTCTGGTTCTTGCTCGAGCCACCCTCGGGTTTCTCGTGGTCCGACATGTTTGGAGGGTCGCCCGAAGCTTTCCTAGGCAGCTGGAAGATTTAAGAGCGGTTCGGGAGCGGCTTTTTTGACGAAATACATAAAATATGTACGCCAGCAAATATAAACAACTCAAGAACTGATTTTGCCACCAGAGGCGCTGCAGTAGCTCGCGTTCCGGACACACGGTATTGGGAACGCGAGCCAAAATAGTGGCTCGCGATTGGTTGCTCTCTCAAAATGTCATTTCTCCTCCTAACCACCTCCCTCCGCGCAGAAGGGGAAAGCGAATATTGCTTTAGTCCAAGAGAAAACTTGTCGGCAAACACACCACACTTGAAAAGAATTGAATTTTCTTCTTGAAAAGGAAATTTGCACCTTTCAAAACCGCTTAAAAGTAAGTACTTTTCACTTTTCCTCCTTCCAACATCACGTGTGTGGAATTTCGCGGTGAAATTGCGCCAGAACGGGGCGAAATATGGCGCAGAGGCGAGAATTAAGTGCAGAAAGAATTGTCCAATGTTATCACACGTGTGAATGTGCGAAATGATTCATTGAATTGGAGCGTGAAAACAAGCCAGGAAGTGCGTTATTTTTTTCTATCGAGAATTCGATCACGTTGTGGCTTCCAGGAACCGAAGCGTGTACGGTGAACCTTCTAGAACCCCGGGCGATATCAAAATGTGTTCAGTGGGCGAAATATTAGGAACAAACAGAACACGTAGCGATTAAATTCTCATTGTTATGCAACCTTTTGAGTGCGTTATCTCGTGATTCTGGCCCCATCGCGTCCATCCGAGGCCATTAACGCCTTATTCCAATCAATAATGAGGTGCATTAATGGGGGGGAGTCAAAGGAGGTCAATGGGCCGGCAGTCGGCAGTCGACCGGTTTCGAGATTGCAACTCCAGAAAAACTCCAGAAGAAAGTGGCGAAAAATGCGAGCTGGAGATCGTGATTCGTGGAGAGTGAAAGGCTTCAACAGCTGGAGACTTGTGTCCGTGAAGGTTGACTGGCGGGCATGCGCGGTAAATTTGGAGTACCTACATAATCTTATGCAATTATGGTGATTACTGATTTCAGAACCGAACGTTGGAACATTCTTCGAAATGAGACGCAGATTGTTTGGAATTCCCAGAATCTCGAATTTCAATTCGCATGAAAGCAGCTGCAAAGAAACTACAGTGTTCCCCGTTACAGGTACTCTTGACGAGCACTGTAGCTGGCCTGCAGATGTTCCAGTCGCATGTCCTTGAGAAGTACGGAGTGCGGTGATCTAATTTATATGGAGCAATTGGTTATCAACTGGTTGATAACTGCTCAGGTCAAGGACCCTCGAGTGAAGCCCGGTCCGAACTCTCAATTAAGGCTTGTTTGTTTCCAAGCGGGGAAAATGAGGTAATTGGCCGAGGAGCGCAAAAATTAGAAAAGTTAAATGAACGAGCCGGTATCAAACTGCTTCATCAGCAGTAATTCCACGATTCAACGCGTCTTCTTGGCTTCTCTCTTATCAATTTTCGGGGCGAAGTGAAGCCGAATTGGGTAATATTGTTTTGATGTTAACTCCTGACCTTTCCTCGGTCCAATTCGCGCCCGACCTTGTTATCAATGTCTAGTTAATCCCCATGCAAGCTCCTTAGATCCACTTCCGGCTAAAAGCGAAGTGCTTGAGTCATAAGCTTGCTAGAGAAAAGTGACGGCTGGATCATAATTTCCTCGAAGCCACCATTAACCGAGCTTTGCGTTTGTCTCAAATGGAAAGGGAGGTTTTTGCGAGGCGACAAAGTGGAGGGGTGGCGTTTTGACGCCCTGAAGCTGGCGCCACAAGGAGATCTGGCACTTGAAGTTGAGACAAGAAGCTCCGGGGTGGCATGTTCGAGGAAAGTTCTGACTCATCCTTCTACACTGTTGATTTCTCTTTGCTCAAAACCCAACAAAAAGAAATATATAAAAGGCAAAATCGGAGATTAAGCTTAAGGGTGCGTTTATGAAGATTTCGAGAAGACCAAACTTTGAGGGCCCCTAGCTCCGTCCCTGTACATAATAGAGGATGCATGTGGTACCATGATTTGCTAGATTTGACACAGACTACAACATACTAAAATTTCAGGTCCATCGGATGTAAAATAAGGAGTTTTCATACAAACGTAAAACACCCCCCATTCCCCCCCAAGAGGGGGTAGGGGTCTAAAATTGTTAGCCTGCACCTCTACAGACCAGGTCCTACACGATGCAGAAAACCGCAGCTCTCTAGCTCTCATGGTTCTCGAGTTATAAAATTTCGGACAGACAGACAGACAGACGGCAAAGCAAAATGCTGAAAATGCACTTAAAATCAAATCAAATTAAATTGAGCAAAATCGGTGTTCAGTTGGACTGAAATTTAAAATACTCACGATATCAACCCTGATTTTACTTGATTTAATTTTACTTGATTTGATTTATTTTATCTACATTTGGAAGCCCTTCTTGTCATTTTTAATGTAATTTTTGGGTTTCAGTCCAATTGGAGTAAGAAAAGGATCCCAAACGTGTGGTAGGGGCTCAGGTTGAAAAATGCACTAACAAACTTCGTCTCTGGATCGATAAAAGTTGAGTTTTCTCAGAAATGAAGAATAAAAATTCACGTTGACATTCCAGCCCCGCGGCGACACGAAAGTCAGTTCGGACTGGAAATCAGAAATCCCAAGATAAATCGCATCAATTCATCCAATTTCATTTAATAGCTTGCCATTCATTTGAATTCAATTTATTATTCCATTATAATGTCATTCGGTCGGTTTCGTTCCTACAATAAACATTTTATAATGATAATGCATGACAAAAAACGTGCGTCAACTGAGGCTCGTGCATTACAAAAGTGTTGCAGGCCCCCGAGCAGCCGCCACTCAAGTTCACGAGCAAAAATTGATTATAAAAATTTTGCGTCTCGCAAAAAGCTCGAGCACTCGATGTCCGAGGTTTATTGAGTTTAATTGATACAATTTGCGAATGGAGCAAATCAAACGATCGCGGGCATACTGGATGATAAGATTAAATTGGTCGAAATGAAGATTTTATTGAATCATCTCGCTTTTCCCCGAGTCCTTTCATCAGCTAGAGAAGCCACTTACTAATTGAATTTCATTTCGTTCCATTCGCAGACTCTTGCCATCCAGTATGCGGTTCGCAAGGCAATTAGTATCCGCCAGTGTCCGTTCGTTCTCGCAAAAGAGCCCTGCCGGTCCGGGTCAGGCCACGCAGGCTCCGGTAGATCCCCTCTCCAAGGTGAAGGGGCTGACTGCCGAGTGCGTGAGCTCGCCCAGCGGGGCCGTCGGACCCGGCGCCAAGACGGATGGGGCCTACAAGGTTCCGGAGTACTTCTCGTACAACACCTTCAGCTACCACCATGCTGAAGTAGAGATGAGCAAGTTCCGAGTCCCGCAGCCCAACGCGAACCGTCAGTGAATTAATATGTAACTCGGGAGAGAGAAAAGTGTAGAGAATAAAGGTGAACAATAGGAGGAACGACATGACTTTTGCGAGCATGTGAAGGGCGCGTGACCGCTGGATGACTTACATGCGTTCCTTTTGCGGCCATCCCGGTTAGCGTTGGATGTGGAGCACGCAAACAGAATAAATCAGCGGGAAGAAGAATGCGGCGTGTGTTTGTGTGTCTGCAAGTGACTCATTCCGTCGAAATCCGAATGTTTGTGAAAGGTTTTGTTCGAGCAAAAAACAACTTTTTATGTCTTCTCGGGTTTCTGGACGGTCTTCAGCTCAAAAAGTCTCAAAGAACCATTGAAAGAAAATAAAGGAGGCCCGAAATCGGAGTTTTGCGTCGCAATTTTTCAGAATTTCATGGTGAAACCAAACCACAAAATGGGGATTTTTAGGAGTCGTTCAAGAATTGCATCATGGTAAAAATCAAGCTTAGAGACCCCTTCCCTCCCTCTGGTACCAGTACTTGGGTTAGTACCGGTTTTCACGGAGCAGCCAACCCCTCCCTCTATCAGATCGTGACGTTGTGTTGGAACAGGCCCTTAACCCATTAACCACCGAATAATTTCTTTTTTTTTCTCAAAAACCAACAATCAACTCCAGCTACTTTCTGGGCTTGGCTAGACTCTTTTTTGTATGTATGTTATTTGTCCCAAATATTTTTTTAAAAGTTTTTTAATAAAAAATATATTTAAGTCAAAATTTAATGTTCAAGTAGAAATTTAAAATAAATTTAAAATTAACGATTTTTAGGGGTTTCAGAAAACTCCCTCAAAATGGAAATAGAGGGAGAAAAAAATTCGATGGAAATTAGTCAAAAGCCAATTAAATGTCCTATCTCACTATATATATTATTTGATAGTTTAAGTACCTACAATAACTAAGCTTAAAAAATCGCAAACCGGCAGTTTTGTTTATCAAGCCTGTTCGTAGAAAGTCTGAGCCTCGAGCAGTAAAAGATCCAAGGTGCCTCTCTATTTTCGGAAAAAGCACTAAAATGTTTGAAGGTCCCTCAAAAGTTTATGGCGTTTGCACTTGCCTGGAAACGTGTCGTTGAAAAACAAACGCCCTAATAAAGACGTAAAAGTTTCGGCGGAAAAACAGACCAGAATCGCCAGCTTGAAAAGGCGCGTTTCCTGGAAAGATTCCAAGACACGATCATTAAACAGCGGCCGGACTGAATTGCAGAGTAATCGCCTAATTTGTCTCCCCCCAACCTACACCCGACCTACGGCAACTTTCCGCCGCAAGGAAAATGAGCTGCTTTCCATTTTCCCGCCTTGACTTCACTCTCCTCTTTGACATTCGCCCCGCACAGGAAACAAATTGACTCGAAGGACGTACACTTTCCTTTTGTGTCTCATCCCCTCGCCTTCTTTTAGCAGCCCCGGCGACACGACAAGCCATTTGCGGCAACCTTGGAGCCATAAATCATACTCACCGCTTGCCATCGATATTTGCGAAAGAATTATGCGACTCTGGTGGCGGCAGATTGGGCCGTGAGTCACTATCTTTTTTTTTTTCATACTCACCGATAAAAGGCTAACTGACGCTAATTAGAATTACGGTGAAGAGCCACGTTTAGGAATTGATAATTGAATAGGCAAATAGGTGTTTAGCACTTGGTTAGGAAAACAAGACGCAATCAAGGTCTCTGGGAGTGACGCTGGTGCATCGAGACTGTTGGCAGGTCGAAGAGGTCGAAGAGAGTGGCTGTTATCGAAATGCTCTGTAAATAGCTGAGAGAAATGGCGAAATAGTTCAGTGTGAAGGGGTGAAAAGTGGAATCTCCGGTGGATGTTTTGATGGGTCTTGATTGGACGGGTCCATTGACGTCTGCGGCAAATCAAAGCATGACTATCGAAAGATAAGGGCTTTTGTGTCTGAGTGAAGTCAAAGTCCAAGATTGCTCTTCTCTCAGTCATGCGAAACTGGGTTCACTTTTGGGGGATCCACAGCTCAAAGAGCATCAGAAGTACAGCTTTCTATCAGCTGACAGGCCTCCGAAGATTGTCAGCTCAGAACCGAGAATGAGAAGAACCTTCAGAAGTACCTCCTGTTCCATTCAAAGTTGAGACTAATAGCCCGCTTCCGGTATTTTTTCTAGCCTTAATAAGGTTCAAAGTTCTAGCCTTGGTAAGGTTCTAGAAAGAGCTCTCAAACTCCCCCTGGCGCAGCTTTCAGCCGTCAACAAGTGCCTCGCACCTTTTCATTGGAATCTCAAACATGTTTGCGCACTCGGCTCATTTCGTTGTCAAGCCCGCAACTCGCGAGAAGGAGCGGAGGCACGAAAAATTATCATCGGCTAAGCGAGTGCTCCCCGATGATCATCGCATGGTCGTTGATCTCGACACTTGGCAACTAATCGCTAAATGATTGAACTTATTGCCGCCATTCTAAGAAAATTTTCATCCGAGAATGGCAACTCTGGACATCACGTGCCTACGCTGTGACGTTTTGGCGGGCCTACAATTATTATCTCATAAAGTGTGCATGTGTTCTGAAAAATCTCGCTAATCACCGCCAGCGACGCGTATCTCGGCCGAGTCTATTTCGCAACATTTCGTCTCCGAGCACGAGATTTTTTATTGTGACCTTGACGGTCGCGATTCCAACGTTCATTCGGTACGAGAGAAACGCATCACTGTGAGTCAGGAGGTTGATAAGATAGGAAGTGGGTAAAACGTGAGCGGCGTTCTCCGAGTCATCGCAGTCGCGGCAAAAAAATCAACGAGGAGCCTTCACGGAAAGCCTCCAGTTTGTGGAAATATGTAAGTGAAAAGCGGCTTTGTTTTACGAGGTGCCCGCCATATCCGCGCCGGTGTATTCGAAAGTCACGTTCTTGTCACTCGGAGACGCCCCCATAAATTTTCAATGCGGCCTGTCATTTTGAGCGGAAAATGATTTAGCCGAATTTCCATCAAGTGAAAAGTGGCCCGGCATTCCGTTAGACGAGTTCAAGGGCGCATTCTCTTGCTGCTCCAGCAGGACCGGAATTCTCGCTACCTTCATCATTTCTCATTTCTCTATGATTGAGGATGGAACATCAACAATGCACACAATGATGAAGTGAAGTGAGGAATTGCTCGGTATCTTCTTACATTAAGGTCAAGTGAGGCCTTTCTTGAATGTCAAAGGTCACTTCAGAAATTTCTTAACCCTAATTGAGGCTTGAGGTGAATTTGAGGTGAATAGGGCCAAGTTTTAGAATATTTTTCAAACCAGACAGTTCAATCGCTTAAAAAATTGTGAGTTTAAAAAATAAAATAAGTCAGTGAAAATAATGTGAGACCTTGAAAATGTAGAAAGTTCTGTAAAAAGCCGAAAAATCAGTCTCAAGAGTGGAAAAATGGGCAGATAATAAATTTATATGGTGTTGATTGCGAGTGTAAAGTTGACGAGTCGCTCAATTCCGCGAACCTCCTCCTCCCTGCCCGTCCCTGCCCGCATTTTCAACGAAAATTAACATGTCAGGCGTCGCGCGAACAAATTGCCAGAGGTATTTCCCAGAAATGTGGTGTGCAGTAAACCGGTGGTCGAGTGTACAAGAGGCAGACAATCGCCGAGAGGACGCGAATAATTAAATTTGAGCTGGGTGGGGATTTACGATGCTCACTTTTATTATCTTGGCAACATTTTTACCGAGAGAGAGAGACTCACGTGAAATGTGACTTAGTACAGAAATGACTGACTGCCTATTTCTGGCTCCCGAAACCCAACGAGAAAAGACTCGACATGGAACTTCCGAGTGGACCGGCGATCTTAGCACACGGCTGTGAAGTCGTCTGCGGCTTATTTTTAACTCGTAAATTATATTTTGTGACAAATGTGCGAAAAATTTGGCCAAGAATGTGGGCAGCACCAAAGCAACCTCCGTGGGAGCCGTTCCCATTCGACCCATAAAAATAACGGATTTGTCCATGGAAAAGCCGTTTTTCCAGAGCAACTGCTTCTGTGAACCGAAATCAGTTCGATGATTCACGGCAAGATGCATTGCGCGTGCACCAGATTTTTCTCTCGGAGCCAAGAGAGTCGCAACAAAGTCCTCAGAAATGTGCGACATCACTCATGACTCGGCAATCATTGACCGGAGATTGCAGAAGAGGACTAGAGTGACCTCATTCAGAGTGATTTTTGAGGTGTTCGCCCCCAAGCTACCGCCAATTCGCGAATTTACGATAATGGAAAGTCTCAAAAGCCCGAATTTCAATAAATTTTCCACACATTGCCCCACTAATCACAATTTATTGTTTATTCTCCGCATCAGAATCGGTGCATCTGGTCCCTAAATCACGTGTTCACGAGTGCTCCCCTTTGCGCTCCAGAATTGAGGGCATTTGGTGAAATTAATTGCGCTTAAATCATCTTCAATTAAACGAAAACATGCGAGTTATTTCAGTTGTGCAGGTTTCGGACGCCCAGAGCAAGAATAACTTCTTGCAGTCAAAGTGTTTTCTATCAATTAAGACCCGACCTTGACTTCGGACCACTTGGCTGCAGTCTGAGTCACTAATCAAGCGATGCATGAAATTTTCCCATCGACTATTTGCGCCTTAATTGTCTTCTCTGTCGCACGAAACTAGTAACTGCGACTAAATGTGACAGTAATGGTATCCGATATGCTGAGCAAGCAAGCACAACACGATACTTCCGCACATATGTGGCCGCAACTAGACCGGGCTGACATAATTCGCGAATTTTCGGTGCAAACTGCAATGTTCTGGGCCAATTAGGGGCATTTGAATTGGATTTATCCGGTTTTTCTGGTGATTTTAATTTTTATTATGAGTCAGGTGTCCAGTATTTCTCCCACGAAAATTCAGGACAGCCCAAAGATTGTGGGAAACCTCAATTTCTCCGGTTAATTTACTCCGGAAGAGCCAATTTAATCGAAATCTGTGCAAATCTGGTGCTGAAAAGCCATACTTGCTTCCTCCCCCTCAGGCATTTCCTGCTGCTTACACGGCATCTGTTCTCGGGTCGACATCCAGGCAAACAAACAGCTTCCGAAACACAGTAGTCTCGTGCGAAAAGAGCAATTAAGAGAGAGATGACGCAGAGATTTTCGGGAAAAGCAAACCCCCGAGTCACATGCCCGAGCGAGAGACTCTCTCTCCTTCCTGTGCCTTCCTTCTCTGTTGTCATGATGCTGCCACGGCTCGCGGTATCGTATACGTGTGTCACATTGAACAGGAGAGGCTATTAGGTGCCGCCGCCAGTGCGGCAGAGTCAGTCAGTGTTTACTGGTCCAAGTGATAAGACGCTAAAAAGCGATCGTTCTACCGAAAATACTGATACAGTGCTAACTGTGAGTCCTCAGAGCCCCCACATTAGTAAGCCAAAGAGAAAAGTAAAGAGCTTAAGCTGTGATTGCAAGAGATTTCCCCCTCCAGAACCCAACTAGTTGTGATATTACTGTATTTAATTGGTGCAAAGTAGTGTTTAGAGAAGGAAGAGAAGCTATTTATTGAAACGTTGTTTTTACAGACCTGACAAACAGTACAATCGACCATCCAATTAGAACACTACCTCCGAGTTGGCGAGAGGTGTCGAGATAGCTAATTAAAAGGCAAACAAGCAAACAATAATCATCGTTATTGATCAACTGGCCAGCCCATTGGACCATTTCGTGCTTGACTAAGTGAAAATAGCTGAGAGTAAGGTAAAGATTTGAGTGACCTTACGGTGCAAACTCTCAAGGTGTAGCACGTTCGTTCGCCAAGTGTCAATGTTTTAAAAATAAAAGAGTGACGAGTCCGAAGGTGCAGACTAGAGGAAAGTGAGCTGGGGGTCGTTAATTAATTTTCTGGGAGCCAATTTTCGCTCAAGTTACGGCCCTGGCGCGAAAAGAGCTCACTTTCCCCCCAACTGGCCCTCAATCACTGCCGCAAATCGAATCAGAATGTGCTCGGCAAATATTGTCGGTTGTCACATTTGATTTGTTGTTGATCGAAATCATCACCGAACCGGAGACTCCGCACACGCCTGTCGGACAAATGGAAATTATTCCGCACACCCGAATACCTAATCAAATGGCAGTAAAATTGGATTTTCTCCAACGTTTTTAATAACGTTCCCCCGCAGTTCTGACATACACGTCCTTCGGCGAGAGATAAAATAGGCAAATTTCGGAACACGGTCGTGCCCAAGGTCGCTGCAGCCCAGCAACTTTGGTGGCTCAGATGCCGCTTCCGCCGATTTTATCTGAGTTTTCAGTGTATTTTTTCCATCTGACAGTCTGTAATGGATTTTCCACGAACCACTCTTGTTTACCTCTCGCTATGTAGCTCGCCGGATAACGCCGTTGTTTATTTTTCTTACCCGAACTAAGAGCGGACGCCTTTATCATAGACTCCCGTTGTATTTTTCCAGTCTATTGAACAAATGTTCCAGAGATGTGCATAAAATTCGTGCCTGCTGTTTTCAACCAGAAAAACATAAATATGTCTGTTTGTCGAAAAATTACTCAATTTCTTGTAAGAAATATGTAAACTTCTGTGCAACCTTTTAACTTGAGTTCAATTTTTTTAGGGTCGAAAATTTCTAATTCGACTTTTTGGGGACTCTAGCAGTAGGTTTAGGGAGAGAGATTTTTTCCAAATTCAAACATGTCTTCTTTATTAAATTAAAAAAAAAAACTATTCCAAAATAGTTTGAGCTTTACTGAAACTTTTTAGTGCATTTTCATCAATTTTGAAAAAAAGCACTTATATGAGCGATATGTCTGTCCGTCCGTCCGTCCGATTCGCAAAAGCTCTGAAACCACAAGAGCTAGAGACCTGCGGTTTTTTTTCATGTTGTCATGTATGGTCTAGAGGGTGGTGGAACCACTTTGGTTTTTCCGGAAAACTGCCTGGGGGGTAATTAGGGGGGTTTTTCCGTTGTATGTAAGTTCCATAGACTTCGTCCGATTGAGCTGAATTTTGGATATGTTTTTATAATTTCAAATCTAGCGAAAAACCTAAGGAGGTGGAAAATTCTAGTTGCTCCGATTGAGCTGAAAATTTAGTATGTTGAAGAACTTAAAAAACCTAGCAAATAATTGTTCTACAGTGTACCCACAGCACCACCAGGAACGAAGCTAGAGACCCCTTTAGATTCTACAGAAACTGGTTTTCGGACAAAAGATTTTCGCTTCGACTTGAAAATGCACTCAAATGCGTTCGTCCCCGAGTAAGCTTTACACATGATTTTTTTTGTTTATGCCAGTGCAGAATTGTTGTTTGTAAGCAAAGAGCGGAATCGGAAAAATAGAGAAATGCTGCAAGTGTAGATAGAGCGGCCCTGAACCACCCCACCTTGACCTTTATGTCCGCTTGTGCGAACTTCCTGCGCTCCCAGCAGCTGCCAATGGAGCGAGATAATCGTGCTCAATTACAGTTTCCTTATAGTCTAATCTGATTCTCCTTTGACACACTCTGTTCCCTCATTAAGCCATGCTTCCTTTTGTTACTCGATGTGAAAAAAGGCCGCCTCAGCTCACCTGCAAATGACAAAGTTTTCATTGGAATTTCCGTGCTCTGGGTGCGTGCTTAATTGTATTTTTAAATTCTCGAAGCGCGAGTGGGAGCTCTTTGACGGGAGCTCTCACGTGTATCCAATTTGTCCGACCGGCACTGAATATCCCAGATCGAAATGAATGCGAGATTGGAGAAAAGCCCGGGTTCACGTGTTCGATTCAGACGCCTTGTGGGAGTGAGACTCGCATCTGTCACCCGCAGCTCCGATATAGACCCTCTTTTGCGTCAGCTCATGTTGCAAATTCTATTTCTGGGCCCGTGATGAACGGCTTTCTGCTAGTTTATTTATCATTCATGAATACGAATATTTTTTTCCGCAACTGTCTCCGCGAAGTGTGCTCGTCAGGGTCGTAGGCGAAAAAATAGAAAGAAACGCAGGGTGAAAGGGAGCACGGTGATGCAAATTGTGTGTGAAACCTGTGTGACCTTGATTACCTACTCCCATGTCAATTTTTGCGAGACTCGTCGTTCGGTTCGTGTGCCAGAAAGTAGCCATATTTCGTGCGCGTCTCGGAGAGACAAGAGGGACAAAAGAGGCAAACACATTAGGCCCCTGTCAAGGCATGTTACTCAACAAATGAATGACTTTCGGCACATGCCACCTCCCTTCTCGCATTTGGCAATATTGTGGAAATAACTTAAAAACGAGAAATGACCGTACGAGCGTGTTCAGCTGGCTCCGAGCCAAATTCACTTCCTCTATAATGCAATTCTCACTTGTATGCGCTTATATGGATTATGAAAGTCGGATGTAATTCCCCAGAGGTCGCAGCAACACAGCATGGGGACTCGGGAGCTGGTCAGAGCCTTCTGAAAACTTTTTATTGGGGCTTAATGGGCGTGCAGTTTGTTTGCCCACACGTGCCTCCCGATACCGAGCGAGTAAATTCCAGAGCAAAGCCAATTTCCAAACACACGACTGCGGGTGATGTGTGGCATGGAAACCGGCGTTGTCCAGGCTATTTTTCCCTCCTGTAAGCAGCCTGTTTTTGTTGAAAAGGGGGAAGACATTCTCTATGAACGACCTCTTCTCTTTACGGTTTTTGTTGAGGCGGCAACAATTGTTCGCCGGTATCCAATTCCACACAATTTGCTACTGGAGTCTCGTTCATGATTAGAATTGATTGCATATTATCATCAATAACAACGCGTAGAATGCTAATGCCTTTCTTTATTATTTCTCCGTATTCGAGGTTTGTGAGTGTGACGGTCAAGGACACAATTCAATTTTCAGAGCCCGGTTGTCAAGGACTGCGGTGGCAGAAAGAGTTATTTGATACTGCGGAGCTGAGGTGAAAATAAAGGCCGCGTGTGCGTTCCATTAGGGAGAGAAGAGATGGATGACTCGGGATTAGGGAGGAGGCATAAAACCGTCGCCGTCGGTCGTCAGAAGAGACGCGGTGTGACTCGGCATAAAAATAAATAAAAGTGCATTTCTCGTGCACGTTTCTAATTGAGCTTCTAAAAATAATTAAATTAACGTTTAAATATAGTGTAGCAGAGCAGTGTGCTGCAAAAATGTCAGTAATGCCGTCTTGGTGACTGTCTTGTGCTCCACATTTCTCCCGGCCGCTTGATAAGGACGGGATAAAGCCCAGAATCGGACTCAAGTGACGTTTTGGAATTCGCGGGAAAGTCGTAAAAGATACCGATGACGATCTAAGCAGGGTTAGCCGGTTTGATCGAAACGTGCAGTAAAAACCCGCGTCTCATGAAGTGTCTCGTGTTTGCGGAGATCTTATCTCCCGGCCACCGACTCGGAGGTCCAGTAGATGCCTAATATTTGAAGTCTTGCCTACTTTCGTCTCCTTCTGAACGCCGCTGTTGCTGCCTCGAGCTAACTCACGATCTCAGACCCAAAGAGTTACCTAGACCGAGCTCCAAGGTTTCTAAATTCTTTTTAAATCCAAGTTTCTCAATTTTTTGAATTCAATAAAAATTTTTTGATCACTTTTCCCGTAGATGGATAGATGGAAAAAAGTGTCACGAAGGTTCCTAAAATCCTCTTAAGGCCCGTTTTTCCATACTTTTCTTAAAAATTTTCATCCCCTGGACCCCAAAAAAGAACCAAATCCCTCTCAAAATCCTCCAGTGTCTCACTGTTTTCTCGTAGAAACTAGCTTTAAGAAGCTCAGTAGACGCCTCCTGGTCCCTCTAACTTCCTCATCAGGAGCTTACAAGGAGCTCTAAGAAAGTAAAATTTAAATCAGAAACGAGATGTGAGGAGGCTTGGTCTAGGTAGCACTCGTGGGTCTGAGCCAAGCAGGCATGAACGTCAGCACAAAGGAGAGACCAGATCACTGATGTCAACAAAAAATCCGAAAAGGAGTGCCAATTTCTTTTGTGTAGTGGTGTTTGGTGTGGGGCGAGCACGCGTACGTGACGTGCCACCGCGCGTTCGTTGCCATTGACCGCAAAACAATTTTTAAAGAATACGTAGAGCGGCATGTGATGCACGATACACGCCACAGCACGTTATTTAAAATGCAAAGTTTCGGCGATGGACACGTTAGTTTGTGTCAGTTATTGGGACCGAGATCAGCTAAGGTACGGCTGGCCATCGGCGTTTTGCCGGGTTGCTTGCTCATTTCTGAGGAATTCCGTAATCGCGCTATTTATCAGAGAAAACGGAAATTGTCGCTCGAAAGTTGACTTGATCCAGAGTAACCGGGTTTTCTTTTCTGTTTTGCAGACAAAAAATGAAAAAATTTACCAACAAAAATTCCAACAACAATTCTGTCATACAGGTGAGTCTATCGCGGGTTCAGCGAAATTGGAGCTCTCTAAGTGGAGGTATTTTGTTCGCAGAAACTCCTGATATCGCATTGATTGAGTTGAGCGTGGAATAGTTGAGCACACCTTTGCTGCACCAACTACAACGATTCATCGATCGATATAAAGTTCATTAATTATCATTCATTAACATCTGAATCCTAAGTTCCTTCCCCTCAATTGAACGATTTTTCCTCGCACCGCGAACTCCGACTTCTGGCACAAAGGAAGTCTCTCACGTCGCGTATCTCCAAAAATCAGCACAAAGGTTATTATTTCTCGAATATTCTCCGCCGCTTCTGAAATCCATAAATCAGTTTCTTACACCATGAAATCAAATATGGCTGTTCACACCCAAAATTGTTTACCCGACATTGTCAAATTAAAACGCTAGTTAGCTGTTAATCAATCAAAACCTTTTTTACATTAATTACTTACTACTTTTAAATTATTGATATCTTAATTACACTTAATTGTGGTAAAATATAATTTATATATCGTAAAACTACACGCAAAACAGCCACCTTCTCTCAGAGAAAATCATATTTTTTCACACTCGATTAGAAACCGCCAAAATTCCTCCCCAAACCAGCAGCCCCTCTCACAGTTATTAAATATAATTAACAAAATTTTAGACCACTTTAATTTATTTTTTGTGTGTGTGCCTCAGAATCTGCATAAATTCTATTTGTGCGTAGTTATATTATCTCGAATAACAGTCGAGTAGAAATCGTATATCCCACGAAATCCCCAAACACCCTCATACTTCCTCACGTCACGCCGTCAATTCGACACGAAAAAAAAGAAACAAGATGGAGCCCATGCTAGCAGGTGTCCTCTGGATCGTCATTGTTGGATTTGTAATCGCGTTCATTCTTGCATTTGGAATCGGTGCAAACGATGTAGCTAACTCGTTCGGTAAGTGCACTCCAGCGGTCGCAGATGGCAGACTGTCATTGAATTGATATTTTTCTTGCAGGCACAAGCGTTGGATCGGGAGTCCTTACCATCCGACAAGCTTGCTGGTTGGCCACGTTCTGCGAAGTCAGTGGCGCCGTTCTGATTGGTGAGTAATGAGAGCTTTAATCCGATCAAAGCGAATATTGATGGGAGGGTCCTCGACCTTGCTTCAGTCTAATCAGTTGATGAGTTAGGCATTGATGATCCTAGACAACCGATTTGTGATGATTGAAGGTCGTTGACTTGAGACCATTTTTCTCCTAGACGTTTTTTGGGGTCTTAACACCCAGCTCTGATTCCGTGGAATCTTTCTATGAAGAAAAATTGGTCTAAGGCTTTAAAAACCTCCTTGAACCCCTGAAACTCAATACTTTCTCCGCCAACACACTCACTCTCCATGGCATCCACAGGCTACAAGGTATCGGATACCATGCGAAAAGGAATACTGGATACAAGTTTGTACAATGGACACGAGTCTGAATTGATGTTAGGATGTTTATCAGCTTTGGCTAGCAGTGCTATTTGGTTACTCGTGGCTACATTCCTTAAATTACCTATATCTGGTGAGTACACACCCTCTCTGGCACCTCCAGGCCTCTGACTAACGGCGTATATTGGCAATTTCAGGAACTCACAGCATTGTTGGTTCTACAATTGGCTATAGTTTAGTTGCTCGCGGAACAGATGGACTTCAGTGGTCGAAGTTAGGTAAGTGTTTCGAGGAATCCTGAAATTTCCAAGCTCATGAGTTGGCTTTGTTGCAGGAACCATCGTCGGATCGTGGTTCATCTCTCCTGTTCTCAGTGGTATCGTAAGTGTTGGTCTCTTCTGGATAATCCGTCGTTTCATTTTGAACGCAAAGAACCCCTTCGGAGCTGGTCTCATTGCGTTGCCCATCATCTACGGGGCCACCATCTTCATCAACGTCTTCAGTATTGTCAACGACGGACCCAAACGTGAGTCGTCTGATCTGTGAGTTTCACAGCCCCTAACTGGCTCTTTTCAGTGCTCCACATGGACAACATCCCCTTTTACATCGCAATCTCGGCGAGTTTGGGCTTCGCGCTCCTCGTGGCGCTGCTCATTCAGTTCATCGTCGTGCCGTGGCAGCGCAAGAAAATTCTGGGAGGCGACAGTGACGCCTCACGCAAGCCAAAGTTCGTTTTTGGAGACTCCGATGGTGAGTAATTTCTCCCCCTTTTGGATGAAACTAAGGTCTTGTTTTGCAGATTCTTCGTCGAACGGAAGTCCTCGTCGTCAAAAGCGTCCCGTTTCGATAGTCGGCGATGGAGGTAACCTCAGCCACTTGCCGGCCATAACGGAGTCAACAGAGTTAGTATCATTAAACGGGTCACTGACAAACAAACAAACGACTTTGAACAAGCAGCCCTGGTCGAATGGTTACCGATCGCCATCCGCTGCCGTGATTACTAACATCAGCACCACCAATAAGGCGTCTGCTACTAATACGAATGCGAATAAGTTTGATCCAAAGATTGTCGACAGGGCGGAATACTTGTTAGGCAAAGCTAGTCTGGATGGTCCCGACGTGACCATCACGAGTCTCAATTACATTGACGCGGAATACCAAAATAGCATTACGAATCGCAATGGCGGCGGTCAGATCCGTACCATTCAAGACTTTTTTGACCGAAAGCTCAGCTCTCCCGACGTCGGTGCCATCAAAAGTCCAAAGTGAATCTCTCTCCTTCTCGCGATCCCCGGACACCCCTTGGACAAACTAATTTCCTTTTGTTTTGCTTACAGGGCTCCCTCTGCCGCCTCGCCCCTCGTGAACGGTCTGAAGCCCCTCCCGGACTCCACGGACCTGCCCCCCAGCATCATCATCGACACCGGCATGGCCATCAACAAGGCGGGCGAGTTCAAGCCCATCGAGAGCGCCTCCTCCCTGGACGCCTCCCAGGCTCTTTTGCCCAACAACTCCAGCAAGGTGCCCCTCATTGAGTCGAAGGAGAACCTCCTGGCGAACCGGAAGTCCAAGACGCAGGAAACGGAGGAAGTTTCGAAGCTCTTCTCCTTCCTGCAGATCATGACGGCCTCGTTTGGAAGCTTCGCTCACGGTGGAAACGACGTCTCGAACGCAATCGGACCCCTCATCGCCCTCTGGATGATCTACCACGACGGATCGGTGGCTCAGAAGTCCGAGACACCTCTCTCGATCCTGCTGTTTGGCGGAGTTGGCATCTCCATCGGTCTCTGGGTGTGGGGAAGACGCGTCATCAAGACTGTTGGAAACGACTTGACCAAAATCACCCCCTCAACGTGAGTTTTTGCACCATTCTTGCTTGAAAATAGCCCTCTAGTTTGTCCTCTTTGGGTATTTTTGCTTCAGGAAAAATGAAAAAGTTTAAAAAAAGCTATGATAAATGACTACTTTACCTTTCAGTGGCTTCACGATTGAGATTGGCGCCGCCATGACGGTCCTTCTGGCGAGCAAAATAGGCCTCCCCATCTCCACGACCCACTGCAAGGTGGGCTCAGTCGTGTTCGTCGGTTACGCCTCTGGAGACAACCCCAACTCGGGCGACCTGGAGAGCGGAGGGCTCAACAACAACGAGCCCAAGAAGGGAGCCGTGGA
The DNA here is from genome assembly GCA_963930915.1 of Forcipomyia taiwana. NCBI lineage: Eukaryota > Metazoa > Arthropoda > Insecta > Diptera > Ceratopogonidae > Forcipomyia > Forcipomyia taiwana. The sequence goes on along the minus strand of CAWVOI010000096.1, from coordinate 3,882,384 downwards.
CTGGGGTCTCTTCCGGAACATCGTCTACGCTTGGATTGTCACTGGTGAGTCTCCTCTTGCTTCTCACGTGGGCCCTTTTTGACCCCCTTTCGTTGCAGTTCCAGTCGCTGCACTGCTTAGTGCAGGCATCATGTACGTGCTGCGCAAAATCGTCCTCGAGGACGTCGTCTAAGTACTTTAAGCTTATTCAATACCACTTTTGAGTTCGTATCCTGTTTTATCACTTCACAACGTGCTTAATTTTACAATTATATACCTAATACATAGGAGGAAAATGCATAATGTTAAGAAAGTACTAGATATGGCTACTTAGGTCGTAAGGCAGGCAAACTTTAAGTCAATTTGTACTTTTTCAAAATTGTGTACTTATTTTTCGACTTTTGTACTCGGGAATCGTACTTCGGGGGGCCATCAGCGGCCCTCCCACTCAAAATTCAGCAATAAACCTTCGGCTTAACGTACTTTGATTTGATATCGAACTGGAACTTGGCATCTTAGTGAATAAGAAGAAGAAAATGGTCAAGGAAAGGGCTAGAGACCAGCAGTATTGCGAGAAAAAAAACTAAATGGCAGAAAGAGAAAAAGAGACTTGAAATTCGAGACGACATTGACCACAACCGCGAGCGATAAATTAAGTTTTAAAGCGTAAGCCACAAATTGTAGTGACTAATGGTAAAATTATGTTTTTAGCGATGGTAAAAATGTAGTGCTAGAGTTCTAGGAGCTAAGTCTGTTTTCCACCCCACCCACGCCTTCCTCCTTATACTTGTCCCCCTCCTCGTTTCCCCTCACTTTTTAATACACATTTTATTATGGTACGAAAAATAAATTAAATGCATAAAATATTGTTAGTTATATTTAGTAAGAGAAACAATATAGTTTAGGTGAAAGCCAATGTAGAATTGCTCTAGAGGCATTTCGTACGCTATATTACTGAAATTTTATTACAAAACTTCACGTTGTATTCCAGTTTTGTTCCCGCAAACTACTAAGGATGTATAATAGTGGCAAAAACGTACAAAAAAATGATAAAACCAGAAAACGAATAAAAAAACGGATTAAAACGAAAAACAATAATATAAACAAGTAAAAATATAAGTTTGCGTGTTTTAATTTAGGCTTTCGAGAGGATTTTTTATCACAAAAATGGTTGTAAAAACCTACATTAAGCTACGGAAATGCGTTTTCAGAGATTGGGGTCCAAAAAAGTGGAACTTGAAAAAACCAAATTTTTCGACTCAGAATTGGGAAAATGACCAAACCTGCGCTCGTTAACGAAAACTCGATTTTTGGAAATTTGGCCAAAAATTTTTTGTCTAGAAAATCGTCCCTGAAGCCTTTAAACGATTAATTTTACCTCAAGAAACACATTTCCGGCGATTGTTGGCCGAAAAAGTGGGTTTTGGAGAAAAAAAATTTTCACCTGAAATTCATAAAATGACCAAACCTCCACTCGTTAACGAGACCTCGGATTTGGGAATTTTGGCCAAAAATTTTTTGTCGAGAAAATCGTCCCTGAAGCCTTTAAACGACTAGTTTTACCTCAAGAAACACGTTTCCGGAGATTTTTGGCCGAAAAAGTGGGTTTTGGAGAAAAAAAATTTTCACCTGAAATTCATAAAATGACCAAACCTCCACTCGTTAACGAGACCTCGGATTTGGGAATTTTGGCCAAAAATTTTTTGTCGGGAAAATCGTTTCTGAAGCCTTTAAACGACTAGTTTTACCTCAAGAAACACGTTTCCGGCGATTGTTGGCCGAAAAAGTGCAATTCGAAGAAAAAAATTTTTTCATGTGAAATTCAGAAAATGACCAAACCTCCGCTCGTTAACGAGACCTCGGATTTGGGAATTTTGGCCAAAAATTTTTTGTCGGGAAAATCGTTTCTGAAGCCTTTAAACGACTAGTTTTACCTCAAGAAACACGTTTCCGGAGATTTTTGGCCGAAAAAGTGGGTTTTGGAGAAAAAAAAATTCCACCTGAAATTCACAAAATGACCAAACCTCCACTCGTTAACGAGACCTCGGATTTTGGAATTTTGGCCGAAAATTTTTTGTCGAGAAAATCGTCCCTGAAGCCTTTAAACGACTAATTTTACCTCAAAAAACACATTTCCGGCGATTGTTGGCCGAAAAAGTGGGTTTTGGAGAAAAAAAATTTTCACCTGAAATTCATAAAATGACCAAACCTTCGCTCGTTAACGAGACCTCGGATTTTGGAATTTTGGTCAAAAATTTTTTGTCGAGAAAATCGTCCCTGAAGCCTTTAAACGACTAATTTTACCTCAAGAAACACATTTCCGGCGATTGTTGGCCGAAAAAGTGGGTTTTGGAGAAAAAAAATTTTCACCTGAAATTCATAAAATGACCCAACCTCCACTCGTTAACGAGACCTCGGATTTTGGAATTTTGGCCGAAAATTTTTTGTCGAGAAAATCGTCCCTGAAGCATTTAAACGACTAATTTTACCTCAAGAAACACATTTTCGGCGATTGTTGGCCGAAAAAGTGGGTTTTGGAGAAAAAAAATTTTCACCTGAAATTCATAAAATGACCAAACCTCCACTCGTTAACGAGACCTCGGATTTGGGAATTTTGGCCAAAAATTTTTTGTCGAGAAAATCGTCCCTGAAGCCTTTAAACGACTAGTTTTACCTCAAGAAACACGTTTCCGGAGATTTTTGGCCGAAAAAGTGGGTTTTGGAGAAAAAAAAATTCCACCTGAAATTCACAAAATGACCAAACCTCCACTCGTTAACGAGACCTCGGATTTTGGAATTTTGGCCGAAAATTTTTTGTCGAGAAAATCGTCCCTGAAGCCTTTAAACGACTAATTTTACCTCAAAAAACACATTTCCGGCGATTGTTGGCCGAAAAAGTGGGTTTTGGAGAAAAAAAATTTTCACCTGAAATTCATAAAATGACCAAACCTTCGCTCGTTAACGAGACCTCGGATTTTGGAATTTTGGTCAAAAATTTTTTGTCGAGAAAATCGTCCCTGAAGCCTTTAAACGACTAATTTTACCTCAAGAAACACATTTCCGGCGATTGTTGGCCGAAAAAGTGGGTTTTGGAGAAAAAAAATTTTCACCTGAAATTCATAAAATGACCAAACCTCCACTCGTTAACGAGACCTCGGATTTGTGAATTTTGGTCAAAAATTTTTTGTCGAGAAAATCGTCCCTGAAGCCTTTAAACGACTAATTTTACCTCAAGAAACACATTTCCGGAGATTTTTGGCCGAAAAAGTGGGTTTTGGAGAAAAAAAATTTTCACCTGAAATTCATAAAATGACCAAACCTCCACTCGTTAACGAGACCTCGGATTTGGGAATTTCGGCCAAAAAATTTTTGTCGAGAAAATCGTCCCTGAAGCCTTTAAACGACTAGTTTTACCTCAAGAAACACGTTTCCGGAGATTTTTGGCCGAAAAAGTGCAATTCGAAGAAAAAAATTTTTTCATGTGAAATTCAGAAAATGACCAAACCTCCGCTCGTTAACGAGACCTCGGATTTGGGAATTTTGGCCAAAAATTTTTTGTCGGGAAAATCGTTTCTGAAGCCTTTAAACGACTAGTTTTACCTCAAGAAACACGTTTCCGGAGATTTTTGGCCGAAAAAGTGCAATTCGAAGAAAAAAATTTTTTCATGTGAAATTCAGAAAATGACCAAACCTCCGCTCGTTAACGAGACCTCGGATTTGGGAATTTTGGCCAAAAATTTTTTGTCGGGAAAATCGTTTCTGAAGCCTTTAAACGACTAGTTTTACCTCAAGAAACACGTTTCCGGAGATTTTTGGCCGAAAAAGTGGGTTTTGGAGAAAAAAAAATTCCACCTGAAATTCACAAAATGACCAAACCTCCACTCGTTAACGAGACCTCGGATTTTGGAATTTTGGCCGAAAATTTTTTGTCGAGAAAATCGTCCCTGAAGCCTTTAAACGACTAGTTTTACCTCAAGAAACACATTTCCGGCGATTGTTGGCCGAAAAAGTGGGTTTTGGAGAAAAAAAATTTTCACCTGAAATTCATAAAATGACCAAACCTCCACTCGTTAACGAGACCTCGGATTTTGGAATTTTGGCCGAAAATTTTTTGTCGAGAAAATCGTCCCTGAAGCATTTAAACGACTAATTTTACCTCAAGAAACACATTTTCGGCGATTGTTGGCCGAAAAAGTGGGTTTTGGAGAAAAAAAATTTTCACCTGAAATTCATAAAATGACCAAACCTCCACTCGTTAACGAGACCTCGGATTTGGGAATTTTGGCCAAAAATTTTTTGTCGAGAAAATCGTCCCTGAAGCCTTTAAACGACTAGTTTTACCTCAAGAAACACGTTTCCGGAGATTTTTGGCCGAAAAAGTGGGTTTTGGAGAAAAAAAAATTCCACCTGAAATTCACAAAATGACCAAACCTCCACTCGTTAACGAGACCTCGGATTTTGGAATTTTGGCCGAAAATTTTTTGTCGAGAAAATCGTCCCTGAAGCCTTTAAACGACTAATTTTACCTCAAAAAACACATTTCCGGCGATTGTTGGCCGAAAAAGTGGGTTTTGGAGAAAAAAAATTTTCACCTGAAATTCATAAAATGACCAAACCTTCGCTCGTTAACGAGACCTCGGATTTTGGAATTTTGGTCAAAAATTTTTTGTCGAGAAAATCGTCCCTGAAGCCTTTAAACGACTAATTTTACCTCAAGAAACACATTTCCGGCGATTGTTGGCCGAAAAAGTGGGTTTTGGAGAAAAAAAATTTTCACCTGAAATTCATAAAATGACCAAACCTCCACTCGTTAACGAGACCTCGGATTTTGGAATTTTGGCCGAAAATTTTTTGTCGAGAAAATCGTCCCTGAAGCCTTTAAACGACTAATTTTACCTCAAGAAACACATTTCCGGCGATTGTTGGCCGAAAAAGTGGGTTTTGGAGAAAAAAAATTTTCACCTGAAATTCATAAAATGACCAAACCTTCGCTCGTTAACGAGACCTCGGATTTTGGAATTTTGGTCAAAAATTTTTTGTCGAGAAAATCGTCCCTGAAGCCTTTAAACGACTAATTTTACCTCAAGAAACACATTTCCGGCGATTGTTGGCCGAAAAAGTGGGTTTTGGAGAAAAAAAATTTTCACCTGAAATTCATAAAATGACCAAACCTCCACTCGTTAACGAGACCTCGGATTTGGGAATTTTGGCCAAAAATTTTTTGTCGAGAAAATCGTCCCTGAAGCCTTTAAACGACTAGTTTTACCTCAAGAAACACATTTCCGGCGATTGTTGGCCGAAAAAGTGGGTTTTGGAGAAAAAAAATTTTCACCTGAAATTCATAAAATGACCAAACCTCCACTCGTTAACGAGACCTCGGATTTGGGAATTTTGGCCGAAAATTTTTTGTCGAGAAAATCGTCCCTGAAGCCTTTAAACGACTAATTTTACCTCAAGAAACACATTTCCGGCGATTGTTGGCCGAAAAAGTGGGTTTTGGAGAAAAAAAATTTTCACCTGAAATTCATAAAATGACCAAACCTCCACTCGTTAACGAGACCTCGGATTTGGGAATTTCGGCCAAAAAATTTTTGTCGAGAAAATCGTCCCTGAAGCCTTTAAACGACTAGTTTTACCTCAAGAAACACGTTTCCGGAGATTTTTGGCCGAAAAAGTGCAATTCGAAGAAAAAAATTTTTTCATGTGAAATTCAGAAAATGACCAAACCTCCGCTCGTTAACGAGACCTCGGATTTGGGAATTTTGGCCAAAAATTTTTTGTCGGGAAAATCGTTTCTGAAGCCTTTAAACGACTAGTTTTACCTCAAGAAACACGTTTCCGGAGATTTTTGGCCGAAAAAGTGGGTTTTGGAGAAAAAAAATTTTCACCTGAAATTCACAAAATGACCAAACCTCCACTCGTTAACGAGACCTCGGATTTGTGAATTTTGGTCAAAAATTTTTTGTCGAGAAAATCGTCCCTGAAGCCTTTAAACGACTAATTTTACCTCAAGAAACACATTTCCGGAGATTTTTGGCCGAAAAAGTGCAATTCGAAGAAAAAAATTTTCACCTGAAATTCATAAAATGACCAAACCTCCACTCGTTAACGAGACCTCGGATTTGGGAATTTCGGCCAAAAAATTTTTGTCGAGAAAATCGTCCCTGAAGCCTTTAAACGACTAGTTTTACCTCAAGAAACACGTTTCCGGAGATTTTTGGCCGAAAAAGTGCAATTCGAAGAAAAAAATTTTTTCATGTGAAATTCAGAAAATGACCAAACCTCCGCTCGTTAACGAGACCTCGGATTTGGGAATTTTGGCCAAAAATTTTTTGTCGGGAAAATCGTTTCTGAAGCCTTTAAACGACTAGTTTTACCTCAAGAAACACGTTTCCGGAGATTTTTGGCCGAAAAAGTGGGTTTTGGAGAAAAAAAATTTTCACCTGAAATTCACAAAATGACCAAACCTCCACTCGTTAACGAGACCTCGGATTTTGGAATTTTGGCCGAAAATTTTTTGTCGAGAAAATCGTCCCTGAAGCCTTTAAACGACTAGTTTTACCTCAAGAAACACGTTTCCGGAGATTTTTGGCCGAAAAAGTGCAATTCGAAGAAAAAAATTTTTTCATGTGAAATTCAGAAAATGACCAAACCTCCACTCGTTAACGAGACCTCGGATTTTGGAATTTTGGCCGAAAATTTTTTGTCGAGAAAATCGTCCCTGAAGCCTTTAAACGACTAATTTTACCTCAAGAAACACATTTCCGGCGATTGTTGGCCGAAAAAGTGGGTTTTGGAGAAAAAAAATTTTCACCTGAAATTCATAAAATGACCAAACCTTCGCTCGTTAACGAGACCTCGGATTTTGGAATTTTGGTCAAAAATTTTTTGTCGAGAAAATCGTCCCTGAAGCCTTTAAACGACTAATTTTACCTCAAGAAACACATTTCCGGCGATTGTTGGCCGAAAAAGTGGGTTTTGGAGAAAAAAAATTTTCACCTGAAATTCATAAAATGACCAAACCTCCACTCGTTAACGAGACCTCGGATTTGGGAATTTTGGCCAAAAATTTTTTGTCGAGAAAATCGTCCCTGAAGCCTTTAAACGACTAGTTTTACCTCAAGAAACACATTTCCGGCGATTGTTGGCCGAAAAAGTGGGTTTTGGAGAAAAAAAATTTTCACCTGAAATTCATAAAATGACCAAACCTCCACTCGTTAACGAGACCTCGGATTTTGGAATTTTGGTCAAAAATTTTTTGTCGAGAAAATCGTTTCTGAAGCCTTTAAACGACTAATTTTACCTCAAGAAACACATTTCCGGCGATTGTTGGCCGAAAAAGTGGGTTTTGGAGAAAAAAAATTTTCACCTGAAATTCATAAAATGACCAAACCTCCACTCGTTAACGAGACCTCGGATTTGGGAATTTCGGCCAAAAAATTTTTGTCGAGAAAATCGTCCCTGAAGCCTTTAAACGACTAGTTTTACCTCAAGAAACACGTTTCCGGAGATTTTTGGCCGAAAAAGTGCAATTCGAAGAAAAAAATTTTTTCATGTGAAATTCAGAAAATGACCAAACCTCCGCTCGTTAACGAGACCTCGGATTTGGGAATTTTGGCCAAAAATTTTTTGTCGGGAAAATCGTTTCTGAAGCCTTTAAACGACTAGTTTTACCTCAAGAAACACGTTTCCGGAGATTTTTGGCCGAAAAAGTGGGTTTTGGAGAAAAAAAATTTTCACCTGAAATTCACAAAATGACCAAACCTCCACTCGTTAACGAGACCTCGGATTTTGGAATTTTGGCCAAAAATTTTTTGTCGAGAAAATCGTCCCTGAAGCCTTTAAACGACCTAGTTAAGCCCCAGAATCACGTTTCTAAGGACTTTGGGCTGAAAAATTATTTTTGATAATAGTAAATTTTCTCTTCAAATTTAACTAAAATGACTCCTCAAGCCAGGGAGGTCAAAAATAAATTTTTGTAAGTTGATAACTCAAATTAAGGCTTTCTGCAAGGCAAAACAAAGGCAGCCCGCTCTTGAACGATTAAAACGATCATATATCACTGGATTTAATCAACAGATTAAACAAATGGACATTTATTGACTCAGAAAAGTTGATAAACTCCGCTTATCCTTATCAAAACAATATATTCTGTGGTCTCTTCAAAGTACGTCATAAGCAGTCTCTCTATAAAACTCCCTACATCTAATCTAATGTAATTCAAATGCTAAAAAATAGTCAGAGCTTCTTGCAAATAAATAACTTAAGGGTCTAGATGAAGATGGCCTTCAGTATCCACATAAACAGGGCACTGCAACCCAGGGCGGCGGGAATGGTGGCGATCCAGGAGAGGAAGATGCCCCCGAAGAGCTTCCAGTTCACGGAGTTTTCCTTGTTCTTGGAAATGGTCTGGTCCGCGTAGCCCACGAACACCACGGAGCCGATTTTGCAATGCGTCGTGGACACGGGGAGACCCAGTTTGGAGGCCACGAGGACTGTGCAGGCGCTCCCGATCTCGATGGTGAAGCCAGTGGAGGGCCGGATCTTGGTGAGGTTGCTGCCGACCGTCTCGATGACGCGACGACCCAGGATCCAGAGTCCCACGACGATTCCGAGGCCTCCGAAGAACAGAATTCCCATCGTCGACAACTTCGGGATGTCGGCATCGACGGTGCCCTTCGAGAAGATGATCCAGAGAGCGACGAGGGGACCCACGGAGTTTGCCACGTCGTTGCCACCGTGAGCAAAGCTGGCAAAGATGGCGGTGAGGATCTGGAGGGAGGAGAAGAGCCCCTCGGTGTCCTCGCGGGTGGCAGACTCGACTGTGGGCGCCAGCTGGACTTGGCTGTGGTAGGGCGTCTCCAGACCCTTCTCCAGGGCGCTCTTGTTCTTCTCGTCCGCGACTGGCATGGGGGTAGGCTGGACGTCAAAGGCTCCGGAGGTCACCTTTCGTCGCATGTAGGGCACGGCCCAGAGCTGAGCGGCGGTACCGATGAGAAGTCCAGCGATGACGGAGATCAGGATGGCGACCCAGATCGGGATGTTGTCGAGGTACAGGACTGGAAATGAATAAATGGACAATTTTATTAAGAGCTTTACAGTTATTAACCCTCTAATAGGCAATCTGGGAAAATTGTTCCACCAAAAAAAAATTTTTTTTTATTTAAATTGAAGCTAAAGTTCTGACCAATAAATAAAATTATTTAAAAATCTTAAAAATAACAATTTTGGTCGCCATCTTGGATTTTCATTTTTATGTTTTTATGTTAAGAAAATTCCCTTCTTTAAAATGGGCAGAATATGAACCTAGTTTCTATTAATGGGTAGCCAGATTTTTTCAATTTCTCCAAAACTACACATTTGAAACATAAAAATGTTTTTAAAAAAATTTCAATAGAGGGTTAACATAGGATTAAAGAGCAGAACATGCGTTTTGTCCCTTTGAAAATTTAAAAGTCTCTTTTGCTCTCAAGAAAGATTGATATAAAGGATATTTTGGAGAAAGTAAAGGATCAAAACCAAACTGTCATGACCTAGGACGTTATCAGACAGACGGACCAATCAAAGATCAACTTACCTTCAGGTCCCTCGTTCACGACTCCGAAAACGTTGATGAAAATCGCGATGGCCCAGATAATGGGATAAGCGATAAGACCGGCCTTCAGGGGGTAAGCCCGTTTCATGATGCAGTACTCAATCAGGAAGACGAGGACAAAGCTCACGATGCCACTCGAGAGGGGTGAGACGACCCAGGAGAGCGCGATCTTGCCTGAAAGAGGCAGAATTCATTCGCCAAGTTCACCTTTGGGGTTTAGAAAACTCACTCAGATTCTTCCACTTGATGCCTTCCGTGCCCCGAGCAGCCAGTGTGAAGCCCAGCGTGGCCGCCACCGTAGAGTGGGAAGCACTGACGGGCAGCTTGAAGTAGGTGGCGGTGAAGAGCCACACAGCACAGCCTCCCAGAGTCGCTAGATACCCAAGCATCAGCTCCTCCTCGCTTCCCTCGTATATCTCGATTTTGACGATCCCGGTCCTGATGGTTTCCACCACGTGAAGTCCCAGCAGCACGGCTCCAGATATCTCAAAGATGGTGGCCAGAATGCAGGCTTGTCGGAGGGTGAGCACGCCGGATCCCACGGATGTCCCGAACGAGTTGGCGCAGTCGTTGGCTCCGACCGCCATCGAGAGGATGAAGGAGAGGACGAAGCCCACGATGATGATCCAGAGATAGTCATTGCTGTAGGGCTCGATGGCGACGGCAGTGATGTCCGAGAAGACAGTGTTGAAAATCGTTCCGGTGTCCATTGTCTTGAGGGGTGAAATGTGGGTGTTAGTTGGATGGTGTTCTGAGGCGAAGTGACGAAAGAGCGAGGAGGCTCCGCGATTTATACTGAGTCCGGGGACGCAGATAACGCGATAGCTAATCAATTGGGCTTCGTCTGGTGAGACGTCACTTAGTCGAGGGACAGAGTGCCTGAATTATGGCGGGAAAACGCATTTTCTAAATTAAGTTTTTTTTAACCAAAAAAATTTCTTTTAATATTTTCCAGCCTGAAAACTCTACGAAGGACTTTTTTGGGTTGGTTTAAACTAACATTGGGCTAGAAAAATTTTACCTAAAAGTCTAAAAATTTGATTTTTCCACTTTCCACTTTTTCCTCCGAAAATCCCCAGAAACCTCCTTCAAAAGTTTGAGAGCTCTAAAACTCGTCAAAGAAGCTTCTTTTGGCGCGAAATTCCCTTCTCGTTCAAGCCTTTGTGAATATGAGCCAAAAAGAGACTCTGGCCAGGACCTCATGACGACACCACGAGGAATTCGGCTCGTGACCTAATGGCTTATCAGTCGATTTGCGCCGCTAGATACCGGTTACGGGTGGTCTTATCTAGGACATCTCCCCGATAAAGTGGCAAAACATTATTTATTACCCAAGACGTCTCGCAATTTTCGGGAATTTCTTCACGTGTAATTAAACTGACTGAGATATGAGGTCGTATCTCTCCCGGACTCTTAATCACCGTAGTACAATGTAGCAACAGTAGCTAATCGCTTAAGCCCGAGAGCGAAAAGTTACTGCCTAGCTCCGCACCTTGGCGACGTCGACGCGCGTAATCGAGCAGCGCACTGTACTATGGTGCCGTGCCGCATCATTGGACGCTCAAGCCCGAGATATAATTTGTGTGGAAGCAAGACAATTATTGACATTGGGATCGCTTTTGTCAAGCGCCCAAATATTTCAACTGGGTGGCTTTTGTATATTGTTACAGCCTAGACTCGGCCTGTCTCCGCCGCTAGTGACGGATTTGCATATTTCTGATGCAATTTTGGATTCTGAAAAGCGCAATTACTCGTGAGAAGCGTGCGCGGATGGCTCGTTATTCATTTGAATACATTAATTTTACTCGGGAAAATGAGTCGATTTGTCATTTGTAAAAAACAAAGCTTCCATAATTAAAATCTCGTGGGGTTAGAATTTCCATTAGTTTGACCCTTTGCCTCACTAACTTAAAAGTTTTTTAAGCTTAATTATTGCCCTGAAACTATATAATATTATACATGGTTGGTGAGGAAACTTAATTGCCTTTAAATTAAATTCATGCAATTTTTTCCCTCCCTCTCACTCCCATTTCAAGGGGAATTTCTAAACACCCATAAAAATCGGTCATTTTAAAATTACTTTTACATTTTTACTTGAACTTTAAATTTGAACTTTAACATATTTTTAACATGCCAAATCTTAGAAAAAATATTAAAAATTTTTACTGGACAGAAACACACTAAAAGAGCTGATTTTTGGTTGTTTTGGTCACAGAAAATATTGAAAAATGTTCGGTGGTCAAAAGGTTAAAAATTCTTCCACGCGTATTCTCTGCCAATTTGGAAAAATTAGCCTCTCAAATTCGCCAACTTGGCTTTGAATTTCGAAAAAACTGTCCTATTCCTGTTCTGCGTCGCAAAACCAGTTCAGTCTTCTTTCAAAACCGAACCTTATCATTTATTTACTAATTGCTCAATTTGGCGGTTCTCGGAAATCAAAGGGCACACCTTTCGCATGGCGTGTTTTTTGCCAGAACGTGGGTGGTCCAAATTTGAAATTTAAATGTCCCAGACGACTGCCGACGAGACTGAATTTTCGGCCCCAAAACTCGGTTCCTTGAACCCCGGAAGGGTCGAGCCCCGAGACAGCCATCACTGATACGAGACAAGAGAGACCTCGGCGATGTGCTTCATCATCGCAATTAGCGTTTATGCGCTCCACTCGATTGCACTTTGATTCAACTTCTTCAGTAAGCGGCTCCGATATATCACTACACACGTGGTTCAGCTGATAATCTCGCTTCCTTATCGACTCTTTATACCTCTCAAGGGCACTTCCGAACACTTCACCTCACGTTGCTTTGCGGTCAATTTCTCCCCCCGGGAATTACCTTTGTTTGTTTCCTTCGAAAACTTTTCCGAAAAGACGATTAAAAATGTGCAGCTGATGAGAAAAAGGTCGCACCTCTTCTCTCAAGTTCTTCCAACTCACTGAGCCTACGCCAGTCAGTCCATCGAATTTAACGCCGCAGTTTTACAACAACCCAGAGGCTCGCGCGCTCACACAGCGCCTCGCAAACTCGACTGATTGGCCGATACACGCAAAGTCCCCCCGTACACTGTGTGGCTGCAGCTACATGTGTGAAGATTGCGGTGAGCTTCGTGACGGATGGCTGATTGTAATCCTTTTGTGTACCGTTCCGCGGAATTGCGGATCAATCGACGTCGCCTCGGAGCAAGTCGGCCTTGAGAGTAAGAGTTTCCAAGGTTCTGGAAATTGGATCGGCCCTCTTTCGCTATCAGGTCGTTAATTTTACAGCCTCAATTGTTTCTTCCTCTCATTGCCGTCGTAAAATTTATTGAATTCCGGAGCCAGAGCAGACTTTTTGGGCCCAGAAGCTCGCGGATGTCCTTGGTTTAGAATCTAGATGCTGCCGAACTCGTTCTTGCTCTCGCTTTTTGCGCTTTCTGACGCCCCCCTCGGTCACCGGAAGTCGGAAAAAGTCGGTTTTATCCAGATTCTTGGGGTCTGGACCTACGAAATGGGTTAGAGGGCATTTCTCCAGTTTTGCAAACAAGTTTCACTGAGACTTGCTAGAGTTTTGGTTCAAAACGTGCCAAAATTTTTAATTAATGGGCCGTTCTATACTCGTTTTTGGCGTATCTGAAAATAGCTACTCCACCTCGGAGCAAAAAAGTGGAATTTTACCAGTCTCGAGACACCGAGACATTGAAGAATTTTAAGCCGGTTCGAGAAATGGGAAAAAACGGGCCTTTCCCCAGGATCGCAAGATCAGAGAGCCCATAAACACCTGAGGTGACTGCACACGCTCATCAATATGCAATAAAGTCATTTAAACTTGGTCATTGCGCCGTAAAACAAATTGATCCCCCAGTAAACACACGTTTACGGGTCGAGTGGGGTAATTCAGCTCAGAAAGTCCGTCTGTCGGCTCCCAGAAGCTTTTTTCTTTTGCCTTTGAAGCGGCACTTTAACCTCAAACCGGGCCATTAGCTGCTTTATCGAGCCAATATAAAGCCAGGAATGGCCAGTTGGAACCAGATTCACCACCGCCAAATTGTAGCCCAATTTCCCTCCGCGATCACTCTCATAGCACTCACGCTCGTCAAATACAAGATTACCTCGTCAATACGGACGAAACTTGCCAATCATGCCTCTCTTCGCATTATCTTAGCAATCAACAAAGGCTTAACTTTAAAGCCATGCCGTTGCCATTCGAGCCTCCACAAGAGATTCACGTGATGCGGAAACACACAATCGCGCGACGATTGTTGATATAGAATTGAAATGCTTTCAGTACTGGCAGAGGGGTAACTCTTGGTGGCTCCCCTCAAAGTCTTAAAACGAAGCTCCTACAGGCCTCTTCAGCAGGGCTGCGTTTACCATATGGGTACTTTGGAGAGTGCTCACTCCATTTTTAGCGTCTATCATTTTTAGTAAATTATTGAGAGCCTCTTTAAATTAAAAGGGGCACCTAAAAAGTTAAACGGCTCCTTAAAAGTTGTGCTCGGGCCCCTTAAAAATTAAACGGGCTCCATTAAAATTCTGCTGGGGCCCCATGACAATTCCAAAGGGCCCTAAGGATATTTCTGGGGCCCCCTAAAAATTCTAGGGGACCCTTTTAAGTTCTGCTGGGGTCCCCTGAAAATTAAAAGGGCTCCTTGAAAATTCTAGAGGCCCCTAAAAATTTCAAAGGGGCCCCTTTAAAGTTCTACAAAAATATGTTTCGAAAATTTGAGTAGAAGAGGGGTTCCCTGAAAGTAAAAGTGGCCAGGGGCCTCCTGTAGTGTTAGCACGGCCCTGCTCTTTAGGCTCAAAAATGGCCAAAATCTGTAAATTAAGTGTTAAGGGTACTTTTTAAGAATTATACATTGTTCCACGATTTGCTAGGTTTTAGACGGACTTCAACATACTAAAATTTCAGTTCAATCGGATTCAATATAAGGAATTTTCATAAAACCGAAAAACACCCCCCACAACCAGGTGAGGGGTCTAAAAAATTTTTCAAGCTGAAATATCAATACGATGCAAAAACCCTCAGCTAACTAGCTCTTATCGTTCTTGAGTTTTTAAGTTTCAGACAGACAGACAAAGCTGCCAAAAAATCATGTACAAAAACCATCCTTTAGGCAGTCAAAAACCAAGTGAGTCATGAATCCCAGCTCCACCACTGCTTGCACTTCGGATAGCAATCTTTCACGAGACAGAAAGGTGTAAGCCGAATTTTGGCAAACCTGAGCCGGAGAGAAGATAAGCCCGGGACATAAAACGATCTCGTGAGAGTAGCGTGCTACTCTTATCTTTGACACTCCTCGGATTTGTCGCGCTTTTGGTAATCTGGGACTCGCTTGTTGACTAGCAAATAAGGCTTTAATGGAGCAGAGAGAAACACAAACATCTTTTCCCGCCAATAGCTGAGATTTGGGTGAGTCCAAACCGCAACCCCGAAACCTGCGGAAGTAAGAGAGCCAGGTGCAGGTGACTCACCTGGGAGAAGAGATGCGAACAGTCCAGAAGAGACGAGACGAGACTGCACGGCGTCTCGTCGACGTGAGCATTGAACTCATGTTTGTTTTGAACCGGTTATTTGTGAGTAATCAGCTTCTGCAAGATCTCCGGAGTTTCGCTATGCAGAAAAGAATGTTTCTAGGTCACCTGGAGAATGTTGTCAGTCACTTGAGAAGTGCCAGAAAAATTCAAAATCTACCTGTTCAAAAACGGGGACGCTCTCAGAGTGCCCCAAGTGATCCAAATCAGGCAAAGTCAGCTTCCCGGACCGCCGTTTCGGTCCACAGACCGTGGAATCGACTTTTGTTGCGACAGGTCAGGATTACTCAGCACACCAAGCGTATTCACAAACTTTTTTCAGCGTCTTCCACTTGAATGGAGACCGAGTGATTTCTTTTGATGCGTTCTTCGATGGCTCTGCGTTCGTCCTGGTACCCTGGAATGAGTGTTTAAGACCTGACGACTACAATTTCGTCTACAAAACGTTCATAAAGAACGAGTGTCCCAACCCCGAGTGCCAGGAAAGACGAATAAACGGTCAGGTTCCTCAATGCAACCTTTGTGGGACCGAAATAAAGCCTAAAAGGAAAGTAAAGCCTTGTAAAAGAAAGGAAACAGTGTACCCGAAAGCCCACAATTGCATTCTGGAAGAGATAAAGGCGGAGGAGGAGGCGCTGCGAGTGGAGAGGCTGAGGCAGAGGGAGCGTATTTTTAAAAGGGCGGAAGCTGTGGGCCTTAAGTGTTCTCAAAAATGCGAAAAGACAAGGTAAAGCTTTGGAAAATATTTTTCAATTATACTTTTTGTTTTAAAAATTTACAGAAAGCCTGAATGCCCTCAGAAGTGCCAGAAAAGGTGCAGACGACTGGAGAACGCCTTCAAAAATATTGATTGTCTAATTTTCTTGCAGGAAGTCCGATACAGGGGGCTTAAAATGTCCCAAGAAATGCGAGAAGAGGTACGAAAGACTAAAATTCGGCTCTGGTAAAAATTTACTAATTCACTTTCAGGAGATCAGATATTGGGTTACCAAAATGTCCTCAGAAGTGTGACAAAAGGTGTGAAAAACCTCTATAGCTTATCTTCTAGAGTGATAGTGACCTCTCCATTTTGAAATCCGGGAATAATTTTGATTCGATAGTCTAGACTTTGACTACGAAATTTGATTGTCGCTGTCTCTCTAGAAAACTCTATTACTCAAAGTAAGAGCTGAACCTTTTTTCAGGAGATCAGAAATAGAAGTCTTACAACTCCCCAAAAAGTGTGAGAAGCCAAGGTAAGACTCAGGAAACCTAGAAACTTCTCTGAAGTCCTTCTTTCCAGGAGCAACCAAAGTCTTGGAGTCTGCAGGTCTCAAAAACTCGAAACTCGCCCTCCCGATCTGTGCAACCTCTGCTTCAGCCAGCGACCTAATTGCAGCATCTTGAGCTCCGAAACAGACGTAGAGCTCGTAGAACAAAGTTCCGAGTCATGTCATGTTTCACAAGAGCAATCCTGCGGTTGCATGATGACCCCCCGTCTCGCCTAAAATTATGCAATAAACACGCCGTTACTGATAACCAATCAAGTCTATAGTCTGTTCGGCGTAATATCCCCACTATAAGTCCCTCACAGGGCAACACACGAGGTTGAATGGAAAGCACATAGACGCGCTCCAGCCACTGCACTACGAGACCCGCTCTCGTTTGGAATGCTGTGAGCAGCAAAAATAGCACGAAAGATGCAACGTGACTTGGTGGCGGGGAGCAACAACAATTGCCCGCAATTCGGATGTTACGTCGGTTTACGTCGATGTCGTAATCCAATAAGAAGTTAACCGGCAAGTAAGTCACGTTGCAGTGCTAGTGCTGCCCGAGGTGAGAGCGAAAACTCCACACGGTGTGGGGATGCGTGGGCGTGAGGAGGGAAATCCCTCTCCCTGAGTTCATTCGTCAAATCAACTCTCTCGGGGGAAAATTCAAATGCCAGTCTTGAGCTGACTCTTGATAAGTACGGTTGAAAAAATCTCCACTCGCGCGACTGACTCATCGTTATTTATCGAGGAACGCAAATCCCACTCGTATGTGGGTCAACTAGACTCTGACCCTGATAATTGAGTACTTCCAAGTGTATACAGTGGAGCAGGAACAAAAACAGAAAGCTCTCGAAAAAGGACTCTGAAGTGCTGAAATTGAGGTGAAAAAGTTTGATAGTGCGTCAGTGCTGGGAACGAATAGACTGGAACTTGCATAAGAGGCGAGTAGCCTGAAGTAGCTAAGTGGGAGTCTTGAAGCTTGTGTAATAGTTTGGAACGCGCTGGAATGACTAACTTGAGCGCAAATCGTGAGAAAGATAAATAGATAATTAGGAGGTTTCCAAGGTGACAGAAATAATTTTAATTGGAAAAGTATCTTCTGACGCACTGATTTGAGCTGCATAATATTTTTTGTTTATAATTTAGTTTCGAGCAAAATAATCTTTGGTAAGAAATTAAGGCTTTGAGTCCCTTTTCCTTTCTTTCCACCGGCTAATAAATTTATTCACTACCAAAATTCACTTCATAACCGTTTAATCAAGTCAGGAGATGATTTCAAAGACTTTCATTAAACTTCCTTTTTCCATATGCTCGCTCTAAAATTTTTTTTGAGTCTCTCAAGAAGCTCTGAGGTGAATTTTAATATCCAGGGCTCTCCTTTAAGTCTCTTTCCATGTTTCAAAGTTCGCTCTAAAAATGTTTGGAAATGTTTGAGTCTCTTAAGAAGCTCCGAGGTAAATTTTAAATTCCAAGGCTTTCGTTAAGGTCTCTTTCCATCTTTTGAAGCTCGCTCTAAAAATGATTGAAAAATTTTGAGCCCCTCAAGAAGCCCTGAGGTAAATATTAGCATCCAGGGCTTTCTTCAAAGTCCCTATTCATGCTCCAAAATTTCGCTCAAGGAGTCAAGAGTGTCTTAAGTATTTTTAAGCCAAAATTTTCATGAACCCGGAATTCTTCGAGTCTCGACGTAATCTGAGGAACGCCTCATTAAGATTCCTTTGAAGAATGCGCGAAAAATCAGACTTTTGGGGCTTCAACAAAGAATGCCGGGAAATCGAATTTTTCGGGGCTTCACAGAAGAATGTGGGGGAGAAGAAATGCCGGTTCCGGAACATTCGCGATCTGTTGCCGAATATTCCGTTGATTGATTGCCTCGGCCCTCGAATTTAATGTGGAGCAGAGAATTTTCTGGAACATGAATCCAAATGACGACTTTCAGACGTCGCCCGATATCGATTCAGATGATGCTGATGTAAATTACGGATATTCTACGGTTTCTCAAACAATATTCTGCAAGCTAATGGGAATTCAAATACCTGAGATGGGAGCAGTTATTCGTAACCTTGCATAATTTGGTCAAGGGAGTCTTCTGAAAACTCCGAGTGAGGCCTTAAACCCTTCTCTTACCCAACTCCGTGCGTCGAGTGACGCAAATGAGTATGTTTCAGTCCCTAATCTCGCTCACATTGTCGGGAACGGGGCAGCTGGGAGTTATGTAAGTCCAGGCTACAAAAACGTTCACATGCACTTGACGTACCTGAAGCCAAGAAGTTTGTCGCGTTTCGAACTCGAATAGGTTGAATAAGAAGCCGTATGGTGGGCATTTTTAGGGACGTCATTTCGTGAGATGAGAAACGTACGGCAAGCCATGAGTTGTGGCCTCTCCGAGTAAGGTAGCGAGTATGTCGAACAACAACAACAACAGCAAGGGCACGCGGGAGAAGCACACGGTGCACTGGTTCCGACGGGGTCTCCGACTCCACGACAACCCGGCGCTGCGAGAGGGACTCAAGAACGCCAAAACGTACCGATGCGTGTTTGTCATCGACCCCTGGTTCGCGGGTTCATCAAACGTTGGCATCAACAAGTGGAGGTGAGACGTCGTGGACGCAAAAATTGTCACGTGTAGGCTAATGTGATTTTTCTTCATTGTACTCAAACTGCCCTCTTCTGCGCCATTCACAGATTCCTTCTGCAGTGTCTCGAGGACCTGGACAGGAGTCTGCGGAAGCTAAACTCGAGGCTCTTCGTGATCCGGGGCCAGCCCGCAGACACGCTCCCGAAGCTGTTCAAGGAGTGGGGGATCACGTGTCTGACGTTCGAGGAGGACCCTGAGCCCTTCGGGAGGGTCAGGGACAAGAGTATCCAGGAGATCTGCAAGGAGCTGGGCATCGAGGTCATCACGGCTGTCTCGCACACTCTGTACAAGCTTGAGAAGTGAGAAAATTGATCCTGGATTTTTTTTTATTGCATTTTCCCTCGGATAGAGAAAAAAATGCACTATTGCATTTGCTATGTCCGTCTGTCCGTCCATCTGAAACTTTATAACTCAAGAACCAGAAGAGATCTGCCGTTTTCTGGTCTGTAGGGTGGAATATTAGGCATCTTAGACCCCAATTTAGCTTAAGGAGGGAGTGAGGGGGGTAAACCCGTTGTATGAAAGTTCCTTATACTTCATCCGATTGAGCTGAATTTTGGATATGTTGTAGTTCACATTAAATCTAGCAAGTCATAGCGCACATGTATGCCCCTATCACTTAAGGGGGCCGACTGGATGACCCCCGAAGTATGTATGGGGTCAGAATTCAGAAATTGAGTATTAGGAATTCAAATAAGATTTTTTCAAACCCGCCCGGAAAATGCACGATTTTGTAACCCCTATTATTTTTCTCCCAGAATCATCGAAAAGAACAACGGCCGGGCTCCCTTCACCTACCACCAGTTCCAAGCGCTGGTCGCCTCCCTCGACAGCCCCCCGTCAGCTGAGCCCACGATAACGCAGGAGACGGTCGGGGGGTCCAAATGCCCCCTCAACGAGGATCACGACGACAAGTACGGGGTCCCTTCTCTCGAGGAGCTGGGCTTCGAGACCGAGACCCTCAAGCCCCCGATGTGGGTTGGGGGCGAGACCGAGGCTCTCGCTCGTCTGGAACGCCATCTGGAGCGCAAGGCTTGGGTCGCTTCGTTTGGACGGCCCAAGATGACCCCCCAGTCGCTGCTGGCTAGTCAAACGGGGCTCTCACCGTACCTCCGCTTCGGATGTCTTAGCACAAGGCTTTTCTACTACCAACTCACAGGTGAGCGGTTTTCTCCCAGTGTCCGTCTGTTAACTTTCTGTCTGAGAAACAAAAGCTCTTAAACTGGCTTAAAGTCTGGGAAATTAAAAATCCACATTCTTCGTGCGTTTGAGCTTGAAAATGGCTTGAAAATTCACTAAATTTTAATTATGATTTTTCCCCTAGATTTATACCAAAAAATAAAGAAGGCTACGCCTCCTCTCTCGCTTCACGGACAACTGCTCTGGCGCGAGTTCTTCTACTGCGCGGCCACAAGGAACCCCAACTTTGACAAAATGACGGGCAACCCAATCTGCGTGCAGATCCCGTGGGACAAGAACCCGGAGGCGCTGGCAAAGTGGGCGACGGGGAAAACAGGTTTCCCCTGGATAGACGCCATCATGATCCAGCTGCGGGAGGAGGGGTGGATCCATCACCTGGCCAGGCACGCGGTCGCCTGCTTCCTCACGCGCGGTGACCTGTGGATTTCGTGGGAGGAAGGCATGAAGGTGTTCGAGGAACTGCTTCTGGACGCCGACTGGTCCGTCAATGCTGGAATGTGGATGTGGCTCTCGTGCTCGTCCTTTTTCCAGCAGTTTTTCCACTGCTACTGCCCCGTCAAGTTTGGACGCAAGGCCGATCCCAACGGTGACTACATTCGCAAGTACATTCCAGCCCTTAAGGTGAGCTTTCTAAAGTTTTAAGGCTCTAAAACATGTCTGATCATTCGTAGAACTACCCAACCCGCTACATCCACGAGCCCTGGAATGCCCCGGAGCAAATTCAGAGGGCAGCCAAGTGCATAATCGGCAAGGACTACCCGGTTCCGATAGTCAATCACACTGTCGCGAGCAAGACCAACACGGAGAGGATCAAGCAGGTGTACCAGCAGCTAGCCAAGTACAGGGGACTGGGTAAGACCGGCCCTTGCTGGAGCGAGCCCAGTTTTGTAGCCCAACTTTTCTCAGGCAATGAGCAGGATATCGACAAGGGGAGTCAGAACATCGCAAGCATGATGATGACGGCTCGGGCGCAGTCCAACGTGGTCACGAGCACCCCGAGTCCCACGACCATCATGACGAACGTCAACAACTCGGGCAGCTACCTTTGTCGCACTCAGCTAGTTTCGAGGTAAAATGAAATCCTAAATTTTGGCGCTCATTTTTCACTCTAAAAATAACGCACCAAAATTTTCTCCAGCTCTCCCAACGTTACTTACCATTCCTACAACAAAAATGTCCCACACTCGAGGCCCCTGGAGGAAAGCAAGCAGAACAACATGGAGAAGCCCAACTTGCCCAACACCTCAGCTTTCAACACGCAGCACCGCAAGATCTTCCACGAGAAGCAGCAAGGAAACCTCCAAGTATACCACAAGATGAACCTGCAGCAGGGCTACAATCCGGACTCCATCACCAGCAGCGACCAGGAGATGGTTGTTATATCGGAGAACTTCAAGCCGGAGAACCCACAGGTGCCAGCCCCGCCCTACGGGTATTCGTTCGAGAGCTACCAGCAGAAGCAGTCGCTGATGAACGAGACGAACAGGATCAAGACGGAGAAGGCGGTGGCCAGCGACTCCGAGATCAACATGAACCTCCAGGACCCCGATTAATTTTTTCCCTTTTCGTGCTTCTGGGCTCGTCGAGTTTCAAGATCTTCATTTTTGTCGAAGATTCAAAGAGTTTTTTATGTATTAAAAATCACATATGCATGTTTGTATTTTGCAGAAAGCCTTCCGACTCAATTGCACATCCAGAATAAATTATCTTCCTAATTTAAATGAGTGTTTGTCTCCAAGTGTCTCCTGGGGAAATTTTTTTGATCAAGTTTGTCGAGAAACAGTCATTTTTTTTAACCCATAGGCAGAACCACCCTCATTTTAACCGTCGACATCAAAGCACTCGCTCTCCGCCAGCTGGAAAATCCCCTCCGACTCGCCCAGCGGAAAGTCCATGACTCGTATGGTCGTCGTGTGGCTCGCCAGGTGCTGCATGAGTCCGCTCGAGTTTGCGTAGGAGTGGTTGCAGATACTGCAGACGAAAGGTCGCTCGTTGGAGTGGAGTCTCTCGTGGTTTTTGAGCTATAAAAAAATAATTCAGTCAAAAAAGTCCCGAAAACCCACAGGAAACCCACCTGATTGGCCTGGGTGAAGCTCTTGCTGCAAGTCCCGCACGAATAGGGCTTGGAACGCGTGTGGATCCGCATGTGGATGTTGAGTTCCCCGGACTGCACGAACTTCTTGTTGCAGTAAACGCACTCGAACCGAAAGTCCTCGTCAGACTGCTCCGGGTGCTTCCTCGTGATGTGGTTCTTGAGGTGGTCCGATCGGTTGAAGGACTCGTCGCAGAACTCGCAGTTGAAGGCACGGACAGAGTGGGTCTTGAAGTGGGCTTCGAGGCTCTTCTCCTTCAGGAAGGACTTGTTGCAGGTGGGGCAGACGAACTGGTTCGTGTGGCTCTAGAATTTTTTTTTTTTAAGAAGTCTTCTGAAGCCCCTAAAGAGCGTCAAACGTACCTTCATGTGCTCCCTCATAGCTTGCTCGGTACTGAAGTCGAGGCTGCAGACCAGACAGACGTGCTTCAGGTCCTCGTGGAGCCGCATCTTCACGGTCCCATTGGCGCACTGGGACTTTCGGTGTCTGTTGAACTTGCTCGAGTCGCTGAACTGCAGTCCACAGCCCGGACAGATGAGCACGCCGTCCCCAGAGTGCGACTCTCGATGCACTTCGAGGGAAGTCTCGTCCAGGAAGAGCTTGCCACAGGTGTCACAGCGAAAGGACCTCTCCTGGTGCGTCTTGACGTGCGTTGCTAGCCGGTCCTTCGTGATGAATCTCTTGTGGCAGGTGGCGCACTCAAAGTCCGACCTGTTCTCGTGAATCTTCTCGTGGTTCTTGAGGTGGTGCAGCAGGTTGAAGGCCTTCTCGCAGAACTTGCACTTGAACCGTTTCGAGTTCTTGTGCGTGATCATGTGCTGACGCAGGAGCCGCTTCTGCTTGAACGTCTTCATGCAGTAGACGCACTCGTTGCGGCCGTCTGAGGCGTGGTTGATGAGCGTGTGCGTGTTGAGGTCCAGCTCTGTGGCAAAGGACCACTTGCAGTGCTGACAGTGCCACGGCTTGTCCGGAGTGTGCGTCATCTCGTGCTTCCTGAGACGAGACTTTGTGGCAAACTCCTTGTTGCACTCGCTGCACCGGAACACCTCCTTGGGTACGACGTCCTCGGAGAGACTCAGCGAGAGCACGTCGATGTCTCCCTCGTCGACCTTGCAGATGTTGCAGGAGTCCTTCTGAGCCCCGCAGAACCGGCACGAGTCCACTATCTCCGTCTCGGATGTTGTTTTCGGGTTCCTCGAGCAGTCGGTAACAGAGCAGTTCCCGCACTTTGATGGGTTGCAAATATCTGGTGAAGTCTGAATGCGGACCACGTTGTCGACTATCATTATTGATGAATCAACTGGTAATTGGGCGAGATAATTTGGACGTGAGATCGCAAGAACTGATAATGGGAACCAGTGACGTAGATAGCTTTTTGAAATGGGAATTTTTTGAATTGATTGGATTTTTTTTTAAGAAAAATTTTTAAAATTTGACCATTCTGGCCCACACAATTTTTAAAAACTAAATAAAAAATATGGAAAACACCACTTAAATTTTTGGAATTGGTCCGAAAATTCTTTGTGTATTTTAATGCCTATTATAAAAATTAAAAGCCCTTTTAGACATGGTTTTAAAATAAATTTAAAAAATTAAAACCTCTCAAGCTTAACTGGTAATTTTCTTAAGGCAAATTGTGACATTTTTGGACATTTCAAAATTTCACTGGGGGTTATTGACCCCTCTGACCGCCTCCCTCTCTCTACGCCACTGATGGGAACGTTCATGGGCTACGTGAATTTTTTTCGAGGCAGGAAAGGAAAAATCGGCTACAACTTGCATGAAAATTACTTCAGTACTCACGGCTCTCAATGTCGTTGAAGATGTCGGTCTCCTGAAGAAGCTGCTGCTTCTGGATCTGGTTCACGAGGATCTTCTCGGAGCTCAGCACCTTCCTCCGGAGGCGATAGGCACTGGATATCTCGTGGGAGCAGGAAACGCAAACCTGCTGAGGCAGGCTCCTATTGCCCTTGCCCTGGAAAACCCAGAAAATCGTACAAAAACTTCCCTTGCGAGACAAAATAGTACCTGAGAGTCAGGAATCAGCTCCTCCAACACGCCCAGGAAAGTCTTGTTGTAGCTCTCCAGAGCAGTCTCCAAATCGACCTTTGCTTCTCCTTCCGCTGGGATGTTCCGCAGGCATACTCGACATATTTCCTCCATCACGTACATTCTATGACTGAATTGCACTCTCGTACGAGCTCCTGACGAGGTAAACAACAGTAATCTTCCGAATCTTATCAATTTATTGACTTTTCCGCGGAGACTTCTGTTAAGTCCGCCCCCGAGTTTTTGGAGCACAACAAGGGTCAGCTGATTGCCGGGATGACAGCTCTCGGGATGACGTTTGGGAGATTTTGTGACGATTGAGAGAAGGCGTTGAATGTGAAAAATCCCGAAAAGTGGCTGTGATTGGGAGGAAAAACGCTTTCGGCCCCTGCAGCTATGGACATAATCTCTAACGTGCAAAAGGCGGTGAAAACAACGATAAAGGCCCTCGAGGGAGTGAGCGGAACGGCAAAGTCGGATGAGCAGCCATGGAAGCCCGCAGTTGTCAAGGGAACTATCTACGGAGACAAGATCACGCACTTCAAGAGGCCCATCAAGACGAACAGCAGGGGCACCAACTGCAAGCGACAGAAGACTGACCAGCAGGAGGAGTGGGCCTTGAAGAACTTCTTCAAGACGGGGGAGGCAATCTGTCGCTTCTGCTTCCGCCTCGCGAGTGACATGAAGGGTGTTTTCTTTGTGGTGAGACCTTAGAGGAGTTTCCTAGAGTCGCATTTTTAAAACTCTGAAGTACCTCCTTTGAGTAAAACGAACCCTTAAACGTCTCTCTTTGTTTCCCTTAGATTGTCAACGACCGCATCCGAAGCATTTACCTCGAACTCACCGGCAAGGAGCTCCTCGTCAACGGGATGCCAGGTCTGCTCTGTCCGGAGTGCGACCAGAACCTTACGAGCGCCGTGGAGACCCGAAGACGCATCATAGAGGCTGAGGGAAAGCTGCTGGAGCACTCGAAGAAGCCGGAGAAGGAGGTCCGGCGACGGAAGAGGCGGGTGGTGGCGACCTCAAAGTCTCCGGAGAGCCCGGGACGGACGACTGACGAGAAGGGGAACATCCTGGAGCCCGAAATCCACATCAAGGACGAGCTCATGGACGACTTTGACCCCCAGAACGCCTCCAACGGGGTAGAGAGCGAGGAGGACTTCCGCAAGATGGAAGGTTTCTCGCTCATCGTCGACAAGAACGGAGAAATGAGTCTCTCCTGCACCGTCTGTGACCTCAGTTTCGAGACCCCGGAGGAGCAGAAGACCCACTTTACGGAAGAGCACACGTACGAGCCCAAAGAACCCGCCATGACCCCCGACGCGTTCCACTGCACGACCTGCAACACAATCCTGAGCTCCATCAAGAGTCTCAAGATCCACAAGCTCGCCCTCCACGGGGACTCTGAGGTCACCTGCGACCAGTGTGGTCTCATGCTCGAGTCCCGGCTCATTGATGGCCACATGAAGATGGAGCACGCTGGTGCCAAATACGTCTGCTGTCTCTGTAGCCAGGGCTTTGGAGAAGTTCTGGTTATTCGGCAGCACATTCTGACGAATCACAATCCGGGAAAGCCCTTCAAGTGCGCCCACTGCGACCTGGCGTTCGAGGAGAAGGTCTACAGGCGCATGCACGTGAACGAGAAGCACAAGATCCAAGCCGATTGGGGGTGTCTGCACTGCGGGCTCAAGTGCGGCTCCAAAGCGGCGCTCAAGGAGCACCTGGCGGAGTGCGTTAAGGTGAGTCTTTCCTCGAATTGTCCGTCTGTCTGTTTGTTTCAACTTTCAAACTTGTGATTTTAGACCCCAATTTCTTTTCAAAAGGGAAAAGAAAGTCCCGAGCTTAACAAATTTTTTCAAGAGTTTGAAAGCTGAGAAAAAACTTCAGAAGAGTAAATTTCAAACCTTCCATTTTTTCCTCCCAAGGTGATTGAGGAAGAGACTGGAATGAAAATCAAGATGGAGACAAAGACGTGCGAGATCTGCAAGGACATCTTCATGAACCGCAACGACCTGGCGAACCACAAGCTGCGAATGCACACCAGCAAGTACGACTGTCATCTCTGCGCCTCCAAGTTTACGATAAAGAAGAAGTTTGAGGCGCACGTGGCGCGCCACAAGGATGTCCCCAGGCCATTCAAGTGCGAGCAGTGCGACGCCTCCTACGGCAAACCGGCCCACCTGCAGTCCCACATCATCAGGACGCATACGAAGAACTTCAAGTACCACTGCCAGTACTGTCTGAAGGGATTCATCCTGGTGGGCGAGAAGGTGGCTCACGAGAGGACTCACACGGGGGAGAAGGTAGGTTTTGAGAGCAGAGATTTGCAGACTAGAGGACCCCTCTATTCCATATGTCTTTATGGTTCCCATGATTGACTGACTCCTCTAGTCCAAAATTCTTTAGTTGCATTTTTGACCCCCTTCTGGTCCGTCAATCTCTGCCGTTTTGACCTTGAGAAGCCCTCTAACGTGACATTCCTTTCAGCCGGTTGGATGCTCAATGTGCGAAAAGCGCTTCGCCCGCCAGGAGCAACTGCGACGACACATCAAGCGAACGCACTCTCGCCGGCTGATGTTCCGGTGCTTGTGGTGCCAGCGCAACCTAAGCGACAGCCGGAAGCTGTTTGATCATGTAAATAAGTTCCATCCGGACGAATACAACAGCGACGTCGACCTCGACTCGTGGTCTTACGAGGTGAAGCCGGAGATCCCCAACTGCCCGATCCCGGGAAGACCCTTGAACTACAAGAGCAAGAGCGAAGTGAAGCCGGACGAGGACTCTTCCTAGGGAGTTTTTTGAGGCCTTTATTTTGATGTTGCGGCCGTTAATATTTTTGACTCACTTTGGGAAACTGTCCCATGATGGCGTAAAATTTTCGTTTCTAACTAACTTGAACGGGTTTTCAGCTTGGTCTCGCGGAAGCGGCTAATTTGCAATATTCATGCCATATCAAACAATATTTTTTGTAAATTATATATCTACTAATCATATATGAATACAATAACGAGTACTCA
This sequence comes from Forcipomyia taiwana, assembly GCA_963930915.1. Taxonomy (NCBI): domain Eukaryota; kingdom Metazoa; phylum Arthropoda; class Insecta; order Diptera; family Ceratopogonidae; genus Forcipomyia; species Forcipomyia taiwana. The sequence continues at coordinate 3,855,051 of CAWVOI010000096.1, read as the reverse complement.
CTAAAATGAGAAACTTTTAAAAAGCGTATTTAGGAAGAAAATGGAGTGATATTGGAAAGCAAAATCTTCAAAAATGCTTCAAAAAGTCACAGCTCTCTAGATCTTGAATCAGTGAGTTTCAGACCTGGCGAGTGAGACCTTGAACCCAAAACGTAGGAAGCACCGTCTTTTACTTTGCTATTTATTCATTTATCAGTAAAACAGAGAACCAATAAGATTAGTCGAAGATAAAACTCAGTAGTGGCGACGCTTGTGTGAGCGCTCGTCGTCGTGATAGCGCCTGGAGTGGTACTGATGGTCGTTGTAGCTACGACGATCGTCCCTCTCGTCCCGATGATACCTGTTTCGGTTGCCACCCTGGTCGTCATGGCGATGGTAGTTGTTGTACCCTCCACGTCCTCTACGGAAGCTGTTCTGCTGACTCTGCCAGTCGTCGAGGATCGGGGGAGGGTTCGTGGGCCGGTCACAGTGTTCCATAAACTCCGCGTCCGTCTCCGAGAAGCGATCGGCAAACTCGCTCTCGCACTCTTCGATAAACTTTAGCTGCTCCGGCGTCAAATCAGTCATTCTAGGGGCCTCGGAAGATCTTCTCTCGCATCAGGAGGGAATCCACAAAGTGCTCGTCCACCACGCTTGTCACAGTGATGACGTAGAAGCCCTGCTTGGTTGGCGATAGGAGGTTATCTGACTTGCTTTCGATGGGCTCGAACATCCAGCCCAGATGGGCACCACACTTTGGACAATGGCACGGCTTCCACGCGTATCCCTCGAACCAGGAGCTCTCGTCTCCCGTCCACCTGTCGCTCGATCGTGCCACGCACTCGGCTTGCTCCAGCAAAACCACCTGAAATCGGATACCGTGGGGATTCACGAGTTCCTGCACCAGGACTTGGGGTCGGTCGAAGAGCGACTCGTTGACTGCGGACTTTGCGAACGGGCTTATGCGGCTACTGATGAGCTGCTTTGTGATGCCGATGTCGTTTCCGCACGCTCGGCAGAGGAGGAAATCTGAATTTATAGCGGTGGAGTTAGGTTGACGTGTCTTTGAGGGGCAAAAAGTCGGGATTTGCGGCGTTTCTGGCGCCCCAACTGACTACTTACTCTCGGGAGGTGGTGGCTCGAATAGGCTCTCGATTTCACAATTCACGGGGACACGGAATAGCAGGAAAACATTTAAAATCTGGAGAAGAACATCGCAGCTTCTCATTGTTTAGGTAATTTTGGGAATCTGAGTGAAAGCACACCAGCTTTTGACAGTGACGTCCGGAACTCTCAGGCAAATCAAACCGGCAGTAGCAATTTTACGATATTCACTAAATTTTTCGCATATTTTCCCTCCACATCAATTTTTTCTTTTCAAACTCATCAGAGATGTACTCACTCAAATTACAAAAAATATATAACAAGCAAAATCGGAGTGCGAAAAGCTCAAACTTTGAGGGTCTCTAGCTCCGTCCCTGTTTATAGTAGAGGATACATGAGGTACCATGGTTTGCTAGATTTGACACAGACTACAACATACTAAAATTTCAGCTCAATCGGATGTAATACAAGGAGTTTTCATGCAAACGTAAAACACCCCTCATTCCACCCCAGGAAGGGGTAGGGGTCTAACATTGTTAGCCTGCACCTTAACAGACCAGGTCCTACAGGATGCAAAAAACCGCAGCTCTCCAGCTCTTCTGGTTCTCCAGTTATAAAATTTCAGACAGACAGACAGACAGACGGCAAAGCGGCAACAATAGTGCCTCTTTTGCAAAATGCTGAAAATGCACTAAAAATACATCAAAATAAATAAAATTATTTGAATAAAACGGAAGTGATTTTAATAAGCATGGGATTCAAAAATCAGTGTAACTGATGGCAAACAACTAACATGTGCTCGATTTCAAATAAATGGCGGGATCCCGGGAGGGTTTGCAGTCGAAGTGCAAGTGTCAAGAGCAACTGTCAAACAGCCTGACAGTCAGACTGGACTCGCTTCGATTCGAGACCAGAAAATGTGAAGTTTATTTTGAATTTTCACCTTTATTTTCCACAAAGTTTGCCTAATTATGAATCAATTGCATACTCAAGTATGTTTCGAGGCCTTATCCGTTTTGAACAACGTCCAGTACGTTGAATCAGGTGAGAATTGGGAGAAAAATTTGCATCGTGCCTCGCTTCCTCCATCCATCTTCCCCGAACATTATCCTTTCGCCAATTTCCCCGAACTTGATCTAAAACAGGCGCTTTTTGGTCTTTTGCAGTTTGCAATCTATGCGGGAACCAACATTACACGGCGCACTGCCCCGTACTGAGGCAGGGCACATATGTAAGTAGCTGGCTGCCAAATGCCCATTTTTGGAATAAAATCTCGAGTCAAGTTGAAATTCAATACAGAGAACGAGACACTGAAAATGCACGCACGAATGTTTTGGTCGATTTGGAAGCGAAAAGTGGAGTTTTGCCCCGTTTAGTGGCTCGTTACGCGGCATCATTACAAATTCACTCGTTAATTATTAATTTATTTACATTTAAATCATTGATTTGCCCGTACAGGCGTACGGGTGTGTGGCCCCTGTGTGGGTGCGAGCTCGTATTAGAGAGTCAGGGCCAAAAGTGAATCCAGCTGACCCCTTCGACCTCGCCTACTCCAGGGCTGACAAATTTCTCAATTTCCTTTGAAGGTTCCGGATTCGCCGCCACAGAGCTTCAGCCGGGCCTCGGTCCCCAACGGGCTCCTCGTGATGGACGGGGAGTCCGGAACGTGCGTCATCACGTCCCAGAAGTTCGCCAAGGGCACGCGGTTCGGGCCTCTGCTGGCGGAAAAGTCGTACACGCCGATCCGGGGAGTCTCGTTCCCGCTCATCATCTTCCCCTCGACACCCCACATCGAGTGTGCCGCCGAGTTCGAGACCCTCTTCAATGCCCGTAACATCTACCTGGACACCACCGACGAGAACAAATGCAACTGGATGATCCACGTGAACACGGCCACCTACTCGAACGAGCAGAACCTCATTTGCTACCAGGAGAACGACTCCATCTACTATGGCGGCCATTCAGGACATTGAGCTGGGGGACATCCTGAAGGTCTGGTACTCTCCCATGTACGCCTCTCGCATGGGCGTCAAGCTGGCTCGAGTCCAGCCACTTACGACATCTGCAACAATATTCTGAGACAGGTCTCGATGGACTACGGGATCAGGATCGACGATAATCCCTCCTACGCGTACCACGACGAGGCCACGATGAGCGAGAAGGACCGTGACATCGCCCTGCCTCCCGTGAGGAGTCTCATGAAGATCACCTCGCCCAACTACAGCTACGGCACCACCACTCACACCACTTCCCACGTCTTCGACCTCAATACTCCGCCGCCAGCGCCCCCCTTCCGTCGTCTCTCAGCTGCAGCCGTCCCCCGTGATGCCGCTTCGTGCCATCCCAGCCGCCATTTGAGCCCTCCCCGATGTACGCGGAGGCCTCGTGCCGCCCCCAATCGAGATCAAGTCCGAGCTGATGGACATCTCGATGAGCCACAGCGACAACGGGGACCTGGACGGTGCCTCCGAGCAGCAGGACGTCATCAAGTTCACCTGCGAAGTTTGCAGCCGCAAGTACGCCACTAAACTCACTCTGGAGAAGCATTTAAGGACGCACGACTTGTACTTGTGCATCGTTTGCGACAAGGTACGTTACTTTTCTTTGACCTCAGACCTTTATATGAGTGTGTAGATGGAACATGGACTGTTTTCTGCATTTCAAATGCCCTCAAATGACCTTGAAATACCGTTCAGAGTCAAATAAGCTCATAGCCTTGAACCCAATGCACATCTCTAATAAAGAGAATCCAAGGTGTTCGGTCCATTCAAAGCAAAATGAAGGCTCACTTCTTTTTTCCAGCTCTATCACTCACTGAACGAGATGCAGGACCACGAGTGCTACAAAAACAAGATGCTCCGGAACAAAACCAGGCCGCTCCATTGCCACATCTGCCTGAAGCTCCTGTCCAACTCGTGGTCTCTCACACGCCACATGAAGATTCACAGGAATGAAGAGAAGTAAGCCCCTTTTTCAGCCTCCTGAGCCCGTTTCTGACCCCAAACTTCTCCCCAGGACCATTCTAGCGACTCCCTCGACCAGCAGTTCGTCCGACGAGACCCCGAAGGCTGTCCCGGAGGAGGACCAGGCGTACGTCATCGTCTCGGAGCAGCAGGAGGCCGTTGAGAGCGTCCCAGTTGCGGCCCCAGTGAAGCCCAAGAATCCGGGGAAGCGCCTCGAGGAGCCCATGGAGTGCGTCGTGTGCCGCAGGCCCTTCAAGAACCCGAACGCGCTCGACAAGCATCTCAGGTTCGTCCACACCGTGACGACCGACGGAACGCGACCCGTCAACTACAGCAAGAAGTACGCGCAGGAGACGAAGCTCAAGCAGAACAGTCTCTCGAACAGCACGACCCCCGTAAAACCCTCGATTGCCAAAGCGCTGGCCAGCAAGCTGTCGCAGAAGAAGAAGATGGTCCCAGAGGAGGCCCAGGCACAGGGCGACAACACCATCATCATCTTTGAGGTGACGCAGCTCACGGAGGACAACATGTACGATACGAACCAGCTCCTGAGCGGGGCTGGAGACCCCAAGGGAACCTCGCTGCCACCCGAGAGCCTCTCCAGGGACTTCACCAGTCTCCAGCCCTCGGTGATCTCGAACGGGACTCCCGAGAGCAGTTTGGGGGCGGGTCCTTCGGAGGTCCTGGTGGACGTCCCGAACATGATAGTGCTGAAGAAGGGCCGCAAGGGGGAGCCATCGGCGGCTTTCCGGGCCAACAGCGAGGAGATCCTGAACCTGGACAACGGACTTATCCTCAGGAACCGCGAGGAGGCGCTCGTGTACAACTGCGAGGACTGCAAGAAGAGCTTCGCGAAGAAGCACCAGCTAAAGCGGCACCAGGAGACGCACGATTCCATCTACTACACGTGTCCGTACTGTGACAAGGCCCCTTTGAAGGCCCGCAGCTCCCTCAAGAAGCATTTCTCGCGCGAGCACAATGACCGGATTCACGAGTGGAGCGTCAGCAACTTCATCTCGAGGCAGGTTCTGCGAGATGAGCAGCGTCTCCGGGAGCTGAGGCGGAAGGAGCTGGAGAAGAAGAGGTCGAGTCTCAATGGGGAGACGATTCACCGAGCACTCGCGACCGCAGCAGACGAGTCGACGTCCAACTCGACCTCCCAGAGCGACTCCCTCGACAGCCTAGTGGAGGACCTGGACAACAACAACGTCCGGAACGGGTTCGAGCCCGCGAAAAGGGGTCGACCCCCGAACCTGGCGCGGAAATTCGACATGCAGCAGAAGGTGCGAAGTGCGACGTTGAAGAAGATGAAGAAGAGCAAGACGGACAACTACAAGCAGCCTCCGCAGCAGGACGACCACGAGATGATCGACAACCTGTTCGACAACTTGATCAATGACAACCTCCTCGACGACCCACTCAACGGAAACGCGTACGAGGGGGACGACGACCAGATGCAGAGCGTGAACTACATCCAACAGACCTTCCAGAACTCGTTCAAGGAGATACAGGAGAAGCTGGACGCGGACCTGGAGGTGGGAAGTGAGCAGCTCAAGTGGGAGCAGCTCAAGTCGGATGACAGCTCGGACGAGGTGATGTCCGACAAGCTCCTCGACGAGAACGTCATGCTGATCTAGGATCATTTATAATCTAATTTTTCTTCTTTAAAACTATAACCTAACTTGAGTTAAGGAAAGAGCTTTCGAATTTGAAGTGACCAAAGAAATTTATAAAGTTTATACGTAGCCCTAAGCTAGAACTACACTCGTGAGAACAATGAAAGCCTTGAAGTCGACGTTAGATTTATCCACCGAAATTACTAATAACAGGCTGGCTCGCAGGCCAGATTACCACTTAAGCGATCTCCCTCGGACTCCTCAATAAGCTTGCCCAAGTGCCATGGTTTCTGAGTTTCGGTGACTCAAGAAGTGCCTTCTCGATGCCGATGAACCGTATTCTTCGGGCATAGAGACGACATGCTCTATGCTTTTTCAGAAAATACTAAAACCAATACCCCTCTAGATTCTCGTCTCTGTGCCTCTAGATGACGAAACTCCAGCTAAATAGCGACGTTTTGAACAAAAATTGTAGCCTAATGCAAACCATCCTATTAAAATGATTACCAAATTTGCAACCACCTAGTCTCGTATTTAAAAGCAGCACAACTTTACAAACACACCAGGAAACACCAAAGTAGCATTAAACTATTGAATTAAGCAAGAACGCCCTCATTCGGTATTTGTCAGCCGGGGGACCACAGACGCACGGGTCCTGCGGCTCGACGGTTTGGCACAATGTACTTATCACACAATGCCTGAAGTTTACTAAGCATATTACCTACAAAGCTTCCAACAACAGTTGCCTTATACCCTTGTGGATCAAAATTTACCCCGCTGTTGTCTTCCTCGAATACGAAACAAGAGTTTGATCAACAGAATGCCTTTTTCGGAGATACATACAGATAGTAGCAATTTACTGTAAGAAGCACATTGCAATATTTTAAAAATATTATACAGTTAAATTTAATGTTAAATTTAGCAGTAAGCATTTGGTTATTAATCTTAGTTTTCTTGATGGGTTTGGTACGTGCACTTGAATATCAAATCGAATTTTCGTACATACGTCGTAGCTTTTATATAATGTTAAAATACGATATTTAACCACCCTTTATAATTTGCATCAAGTTATAAATGAGCAGCGCCGCGAACCGGATCCTAAATACCAACTAACCAAAGCATGATTTATAGTTACGAGGATTAACGAGATTTTTTGCTGACGAACTCAGATTTTGCTTTTATTCACCCGTCGGGCCTGTAAACCGACTCGCCGCGCCACCATATGATTTTAGCATAGCCGCCCACGCTGATAGTCGGGTTTATGTTTTTTTTTCAACTGGTGAGAGCATGAACTTTTTAAATGCCCAGTAAAAACTCAAAATACACCCGGCTAATGGATTTTAGTTACCTTCAACAGACCAGCCAGATCCCAAAGTTGCACTTCATGTGAGCCAAATAGTCATTTTCTCCTTTTCGTTGAATGTTTAGCGTAAGTGAATTCATATAATTAGCTAAAACCGCCATTAACACACAAATTCACGTCATCACACACACAAAAGTTATGATTAATGTCTAGTGATTTATTAATTTATATGAAAAGTAGGTAAATTGATAACAGTACTCTGCGTGATACCACTGCTTGTAATTTGAAGAAAGTCCGTCTTTCTAGCCCTTGGTGAAGTTCCCGACGCCTCGCTCCGACTTCTGGAAGGGGTCGTAGCTGTTGATGAGCTCGATGAGCTTCGGGTTGTCCAGCATCGTGATGTGGTTGCCCTCCACGAACTTCAGGTTGAGCTGGCCTGACGTGTAGGCTGACAGGCCGTAGTCCTCGTCGATGTCCGGAATCGAAATTTCCGTGGGTCGGATCAAGGTGATGTCGGACTTAAGGGGCTCCACGCTGTCCTCCGTGATCTCCACCCCGATCTGATGCGCTGCACGAGGGCATTCAGGATGGTCCGTGTGTACTCGCACTGTAGAGCTTCTGGGCTTCGCCAGCTCGATCATCTTCTCGACAACGGGCGTCCCAGCCCCTTTGCCTGGGCCACCGCGTTCCAGGTCTCCTGCTCCTCGTCCTCAAACCTGCAAGCCGGATGGCGCCCATCAGCAGCATCTCCTGGATCCCCTCCTCGCCTGACTCCGAAGTCACGCTCACCTTGATAGAAAATATAGCTTTTAGTTCTTTGGGGAAAAAAACCCTTCAGAATTCGCTCACCTGGTTGATGGAGAGACGCTTCATGAAGCTGGGAGACCCGTCCACTAGCAACACGTGGCCCCGAAGTCCCTCCCTCTCGAGCAGCTTGGCCAGCTCGAGGGTCACGAGAGAGCCGAAGGCTGTACCCGACGAGGTATAAACGTGTCCAGGCCCTTGAAGGCGCGCTCGAAGACAGTTCCGAAGACGTCCTGGGCGATCTCAGCGACGGAGGTCAGTGCTCCCGTGTTGTAGAGCTGCAGAATGTACGAGGGCAGACTGAGCAGCGAGGCTAGGTTCCGGTACGCGTCTCCGGCCACTCCCTCGATTCCGGGCACGATGACGACGGCGCTGCTGGGCTGCTGCGTGTTGTTGCGACTCTCGACGCGCAGGAGAGTCTCGGAGCACTGCGCCTCCTCCCCAAAGTTCCGCAGGAGAATGGCGATTCCGGTGTCTGCTTCGGCCGTCTTCAGCTTGGCACCCAGTTTCGGGTCTTTCTTGTTGTCCTGCAGCTCCTGTAGCTTGCCGAAGGTCAGTTACTCGCACGTCCTGGGGCGTTAGGAAGAGCTCAAAGTCCCTCTCGAGCGTCTGCTTTATCTCCACCGCCATCAGCGAGTCCATTCCGAGTTCAGAGAGCTTCGTGCCATCGAAATTGCCTTGATGTCTCGCAGACTCATGATGTGCATGACGGTCTCGACGGCACTGCCGCTATTTCCGCGGATCCTCTTCTCTGCCACCACCATGCTGGCCACGACTGGAGCCGGGTTGGCGAGCAGGGTATCAAGCTCCTGCAAGCACGACGAGATTCGCTGCTGCAGAGTTCCTCCTATCCAATGTCCAGCTTGTCTTCTTGCATGTCGGCCACCAGTCCGACTTCTCCAACGGCTCCCCACTGAAACAACGCCCATTTGAGATCTTCTTCAGTTTTCTCCGCACGATTCTCACCTGAATAGCCTTGGCAGGAAGCCCTCTCGCCCTCCTGGCCTCCATTATTCGCTCCATGATGGAGTTTGCCATGCCATAGTTGGTCTGGCCGGCGTTTCCTCGGCCGCAGGAGACGCTCGAGAACACCACAAAGTGCTGCAAGTACGGACAGAGCCTGCGGGAGATTCTCGTCGAGGTACTTGGTCGCAGTCGCCCTTGACCGCCAGACACTCGTTGAACTTCACGGGGTCCTGGTTCTCAAGAATGGCGTCTCGAAGCTTGACGGCGAGGTTGAAGATGCCTCCTACGGGACCGAGCTTGTTGGCCTCTGTCACGAGCTCCAGGCAGCCTCCTGGGGTCGTGATGTCGGAGACACTGACGACCACCTCGACGCCGTAGGACTTCCAGATCCTGAAAGAGTTTCAAGGACAGCTACTTAACCAAGAGCATGGAAAATTTTTTTTTTCGGCTTTATACAAGTGGAAAAAAAATCAAAATTTCCATGCTCTAGTACTTAACCCATTTTCGCTAGCTTTTTAGTTAATGCGTTAAAAAATATCCTCCCTATTTTTTTTAATTTTAAGGGGGCCCCTATGATTTTTAAAATTTTAGAATTCCCTTTTTTGGACTAAACACTACTGAACAAAATTTTACATTTTCTTTCAAAAAATTTTTTTTTTTAAATCTACTTTTAAGCTATGTAGTTTGAGCCATAAATCCTTGTTTAAAGTCTGATAAAAATTAATTTAGCCTCATTTCATTTTTGTAATCTAAAATAGTCACAAATGTGCTGAAAAAAAATTAGTTTTCACCCTTGGACGGAAATGGGTTAAACCAGTAAGGTTTTCAAAAACTGACACTCACTCTGTCCTGTATTTCTGATACGGCCTCGTGAGTCCCCTGCTCGAGCTAAGTACCAGCTTCCGACACCCCCTGATAACCATCCAATCCGCCAACTCCAGTCCGAAGCCTCCAAGACCTCCCGGGATAATGTAGGTCTTGCGAGGGTCAAAGTAAGTCCTCGCCAGCACGGGTATCGGGAGCGTCTCCTCGTCCGTTTCATCCTCCCGAATCCGCAGGAGCACCTTGCCCATGTGCTTGCCACTCGCGAGATACCTGAAGGCCTGCTCGACCTGACTGGCGGGGAAGACGTTGGTCTTGAGGGGCACGATGACCCCGGATCGGATGTCCTTCGTGATGAGGTCACGCAGCTGGGTCTTCTCCTCCACTCCGGCCTGGAAGAGGTTGTCCACAAGGACGGCGTGGAAGGAGATCTCGTTGATGAAGTGACCCAGGCCGATCTTGGAGTTCTTCGAGATGTCGAACTTGCCGATCTCCAAGAAGTGCCCGCCCTTTCCGAGGCACTTGATGGAGGTCAGGAGCTTGTCTTCCGAGAGCGAGTTGAGCACAAAGTCGACCCCCTGGCCTCCCGTCTCGAACATCACCATCTCGTGGAAGGGACAGGTCCCCGCGAGTTCCCGATATGCGTAGGCTTGAGCTGCGCGAACTGGCGCAGCAGGTACTCGCGCTTCTCGGTTGAGCTCACGGTCGTGAAGACCTCCAGTCCGTAGGCCAGAGCCACGCGAATTGCAGCCAGTCCAACGCCTCCTGTGCCGGCGTGGATGAGGATCTTCTTGCCGGCCTGGATGTGGGTCCTCACGAAGAAGCTGTAGTAGACGGTTCCGTAGACGACGGGCACCGTGGAGGCCTCCTCCAAGAGTCCAGTAGTTGGGCACGTCCCACGTGAGAGGCTCGTCGCTCTTGATGTAGGTGGCCATGGCTCCCGAGGCGACCATTCCATGACACGACGACCTGACTTGACGCCCACGCCCGAGTACTCGAGACCCAGGACGCACTGGCGGGTCGTTCGGTCGCCCGGGATGAAGTCGTCCGCGAGCTTCCCCGTGGCAAGCATCACGTCCCGGAAGTTGAGGGATGAGTACTGCGTGCGGATCAGCTCCCCGTGGGCCGCCTTCTCGACGGCATACGGGATCTGCTCCTGCCACTGGAGCGAAGAGAGGTCTCCCTTGGTGAGGGCGTTGACGTAGCAGTGACGGAGCTCGGGCTGGAGGGTCGGCTCGGAGTTGAGGGGCAGGTGGCGGTACGTTCCCCATTGGCCCTGAAATAAAGTACAGCATGTCAGCTGAATTGGAGCAGAATGGAAGAGTCACACTCGTGAGGGTAAGTGGCAGACTTTGAGATGTCATTTACAATGAAAATACCATTGATTTTCCACAGATGCAAACTGTCAGGTGAACATGAATTTTCCGGGAGACTTGAGCTGAGTTTGCACTTCATGAATCACAAATACACGAGTTGAGCAGAGAAAGAAAAGCGTAGAGGTAACTACTAGAGGGACAATGACCTGATTTTTGAAGTATTCACTTTAGATCTATGTATAATTTTATGCTTTATTTAAAAATGTGTTCAGCAATTAAATCGGAGTTTTGGTTGGGAAGAAACAATTTAACTTTTAAAAATTTAGGCAGCCATATTGGATTTTCAAAATTATTTTTTTAATCTGCAAGTTTTTAGAAAATTTGAGTTGTCCCTCTAGTAGTTTTCTCTAAGAAAAATGATAGCAAGCAACCGTAGAACAAAACTCACGTTTCTGTAGATGTTTATGGCAAGTCCCAACCGCAGCTGATTCTTGTAGAACGGGTGGTCCAACTCGAACTGAGGAGCACTCGGGTCATCGATGAAGACGCACCTCACTCCCATCCCGTTCGGCTCCATCCGGATGCAGTTCACCAGTCCCAGAATACCCGAGTAGGGTTCATTTTGCGCCACCAGCACCACCAAGTCACCCGACTGAATCCCGGACTTGAGCTCGTCCAGCCACTTGTACTCCAGGTCCAGACTCGAGACCTTCACGACAGTGGGCGAGAGCAGAGCCTTCTTCTTCTCGCGGTACTGCAGCAGCGCCAGAGACTCATCGCGAGTCCTCACGACGCACACCAGCTTCGTGTTGGCCGGCGGAGTGGCCGCGTTGAAGGCAAAGTCGGCGGCTTCTCGCGAAACCAGGAAGGCGTGGTCCTTCAGCGTGGCAATGGCGGCGTCCACGAGGCTGAGGTTCGCAAAGAGGCTGTCTGCGATGACGAAGCTGCACCCAGAGTGGCCCGTCAGACCTCCATCCTCGGTCTGGATGCCCGGGAGGTCCACCTTGGTCCTCGAGGTCGTCAGGTAGACCGACTCTGCGGCCACCAGAGGCAAGTCCCCGAGGGCGTCGTGGAAGAACTGCACCACTGGACGCTTCGGTCCCTCCACCTCGACCGACTTGACCTTCAGGGCATGCGTGTTCTCCTGCGAGACCTGCACCAGCAGCCTGGCCCCGTCCTCCAGCGACAAAACGGGCGTCGGGAAGTGCGGGACGAACGCGTACTCTTCCAGCACCGGAATGCCCGGAGGCTTCCTCCTGGCCACGTTGTTGGCTTGCAGACCCTGGATCTCGATGCCTCCGGACTTGATGATGTTCATCTCCGGGATCGACTCGACCTCAAACACCGCGAACTCACTGTCGACGGGCTTGGACTTGGCCATCTGGAAGTGCAGCCTGGGGTCGATTCGGATCCGGTCGATGGCGGTCGGGATCATGAGGGACCTCGTGTCATTTGCCACGATGCTAATCTGCAGCATGCAGTCCATGAAAGCGGCAAAGTTGAGGTTCCACGCGATCTTGCCCCCGCGTCCGTCGCTCCTGGCCTCCAAGACGCTCTTGAACTCCCCTCCATAGTGGTACCCTCGGAGCCGTAATTCCTTGTAGAAGTCCCGGGTGTCGAGAGTCACGGAGCTGGGAGGGACCTGGGACCTGTTCTCGATGAAGTCGATGGAGTCCAGGACCTTGATGAAGCCCGTGACGACGGACGAGTTGCCTTCGGTGATCTCGAAGCGGCCCGTTCCGCGATGGATCATCACGATGAAGGTCACCTCAGCGTCCCGGGGCATGTTGGTGGCGCGCAGGAACTGTACGTCTTGGAATTCGACGTCGAGGTCGATGTAAAACTTGGCCAGCATCATGCCTAGAGTCTCCCACACGATGTACAGGTAGGCCGTGGCGGGGAAGAGCACTCGTCCTGAAAATTAAGAGTAAGAAGGACTTTTTACTTGCCTTAAAATTCCTAACTTTTGATTGACAATTTTTTTTCTGCCAAAAGAAGTCCCTGAATCACGTTAGCGAAGCGTTTGGTCGAAAAAGTGGGTTTTAGGGAAAACATATTTTTTGACCAAAAATTTGGAGAATGATCAAACTTCCGATTTCGAGATTTTTGGTCAAAAACTTGATGTCATGAAAATGGTCCCTGAAGCTCTGAACCACTTATCACCACTTACCGTCAATAACATGGCCTCTGACGTACTCAAAGTCGTGGTCCGTGAGGCTGATTTTGCAGATCCGCTCGGCGCTATTCCCGTCCTTCTGAGTGTCGAACTTCGCCAGGAACCAGTCCTCGGTGTGGTCCCACCGGATCAGGTGGGAGAGCATGGGAGTTCCAGCAGACACGGGGAACTTTACTTCGGGGTACATGCTAGCCACCGGGATGTCCACTCCGTTCAAGTAGATCCTGAAAGACGAGAGAGCTGTCATTTTGGAGCTAGAAAAAAGGCCAAATCCGAGAACTCACTTGCCAAGACCGCCAAAGAAGACGTTCACGTTGTCCTTGTTGCCCCTCTGGGTGAGACTGACGTGCACGGACGAGGGCATGCTCTTCTTGAGGATGGCCTGGAGCAGCCCATGAGGCGCAATCTCGATGGTGAGCACGTTCTTCGGCAGCAGGGCCGTCGTCTCCTCGAACAGGACGGGACTCAGCAGGTTGTTGGTCTGGTACTCGGCCGAGCAGACCGTGTTCTCGGGCAGGTCCCACTTGGATTTCGGCACACTCGAGCTGAGCCACTTCGGGGACCTCGTTTTTGGGCGACCGGATGACCTCCTTGAGCCTCGACAGCAGCTTGGGTCCCATGTCCGCGATGTACTTTGAGTGGTACGCAATGTTGGAGCACGGCACCTCCTTCGCAAAGACTCCCTGAGACTTGAGGTGGGCTACGAACTTGCTGACGTTCTCTGCTGGGCCCGAAATCGTGCACGAGTCGGGTCCGTTCCTGCAGGCAACCTCGATGTCGTGAGGCAGCAGCGTCCGGACCTTCTGGTAGCCCAGCCCGATGGCCGCCATGGAGCCGAAGATGACGGGGGTTTCGATGCTCGCCATGCCTCTGGAATACGCGCAGAGGATCATCTCCTCGGCAGAGAGACACCCGTCGGCGTAGGCGCATCCCAGTTCGCCGACAGAGTGACCCACTATGTAGTCGGGGGTTATGTTCAGGAGCCGCAGGAGGTCGACGAGCGCGATCTGGATGGCGGCGATCCCCACGAAGGAGTGCAGGATGTTGTCGAAGACCGTGGGGTCCTGCGAGGTCAGGATGTGGATGAGGTCGAGGCCCTTGGGGAGCATGATCTGGTGCAGCTGCTCGATGGTCCGCCGGAACAGAGGCATCTGCATGAGCGAGGTGCCCATCTCGGCCCACTGGGAGCCCATACCGCTGAAGACCCACACCAGGGGGCGCTTCAGGCCCGAGTGGTGCTTGATCTCCTTCAGCACGCAGTTCGCGTTCTGGCCTTCCTCGTGCGTGAAGACGCCGAACCCGCGGTAGATGTTGGCCGGGATCGTCTCGGTCTGGATGTTGTTGAGCAGCGTGACGAACTCTGCGTTGAGAGGCCGCGACGCCACGTCTTCCAGGATCACCTGACACGCCTCCTCCGTGCGGCCACTCCACACCACGAGTCTCGGGAGACTGTCCTGGGGGGTCCCCAAGTTTGTCTCCTTCCGAATGTTGCCCTTCAGCAGCAAGTGAGCGTTAGCTCCGCCGAACCCGAACGAGTTAATGGCCACCAGGGGTCCCTCCAGAGGCGTGGGCTCCGTGATGACGCTCAGACGACCTTCCACGAGCGACGGAATCGAGGGTCTGACCCGCTGGAAGTTGATATTCGGTGGGATGAGGTTGTTGTGGTACGCCAGCAGGACCTTGGAGATGGAGCAGCACCCCGAGGTCGACTCCGTGTGGCCGATGTTGGACTTCACTGAGCCCACGGGGAGCGGCCTGTCTCTTCCCGTGCAGAAAACCTGTTGAGACATTTTAGACCCCCTCTAAGTCACCAGAACTGGACTCACCTGATCGATTGCGTGACACTCCTCCGGATCCCCGACTACCGTTCCCGTCGTATGCGCCTCCACGTAGTGCACCTCCCTCGGATCCAACCCCAGTTCCTGGTAGAACTCACTCATCAGCTCGGCCTGCACCTTCCCTGAAGGATACGTGATCCCTTCCTCCTTGAACCCATCACAATTCGTCTTAGAGTACACCACCGTGCCGTAGATGCGCTTTGCGTCTCTAGCGCGCTGCAGAAACACCACGCAGACCGCCTCGGAGCGCGTGTAGCCGTTCGCGTTCTCGTCGAAGGGACGGCAGTACCCGTCGTCGGACAGGACCCCGAGTCGAGCAAACTGCAGCGTCACGTAGGGATGCAGGAGCAGGTTGACTCCGCCCACGAGAGCAGCGTCGCACTCACCTTAAACGAAATACTACAGTTAGAGAGCAGTTGGAGAACTTCGCCGGCCTTCAGTGCCAAAGTCAAAGTAGGAACCTTTTACAAAGCTAATTTCCAGTGTGAGAGGGTTTTGAAAAGCGATAATTTTTTTAGCAAAAATTATGGGAATTTTTTGTTTTAGTTTATACGTTTTTGGAGAATAAAAACCAAGTAGTTTCTGGTCAAAATCATTTGATATTTCTCTAGGGTGTTTTGTCTCAAGATTAGATTTGATTTGAAGGTGGAGCGAAGGGTCACGGAGCTAGTTTTCTCTCAAGGATTTTTTGAAAATTTAAGAAAATAAATTTACAAGAAAATGTATAGGAATGCCTTTATATTTTTGGCCTCTACTGTATTGAGAAATACAAAAATGAAAATGGAAAATCTCTAGATGCAGAAATCGAGGTTTTGTGGAAATCGTAATGAATTTTTAAGACCTGTATTATTATTTTTTAAAATTAAGTTATGTAAAGGGTCGAATAATTTTTTTAAAAAATTATTAAAATTGAGAAAATTAGTCTCCATGCTGACTTACCGTTCCGGAGGGCGTTGAAGGCGCAATCCATGGCGAACATGCTGCTGCTACACGCCGTGTCCAGCAAGAAGCTGGGGCCCCGCAAGCCCATCGTATAAGAGATGCGGTTGGCGAGCATGGCCCGGGAGCAGCCCGTGAGTCCGACACCCCCCGCCGGGACCTTCTCGTAGAACCACGTTTTCTCAGACTCGGCGAAGCATGCACCCACAAAGACGCCCGTCTTGGTGCCTCGCAGGGTCTTAGGGTTGATCCCCGCGTCCAGGACGGCCTCGTACGCGTGCTCCACCAGCAGTCGACACTGCGGGTCCATCGAGTGGGCTTGCCGAAAATGGACGCCAAAGAAGGTGGCGTCGAACTTTTCCAGCTCGTCAATGTTCCCCATGCGTTTCGGGATTTCCGGGTTCGTGTGCCTCCAGCGCTTCTCCTGGTCGTCAATCATGTCTATCTTGTTGTAGAGCTTTTCACTGAACTCTGCCACGTTTTTGGCGTTCGGGAACTTGCCACTCACTCCCGTGATCACGATTTCGTCGTCGTCCGAGATCGCTTTGATGCGAGTCGCGGCGCGTTTCTTGTAATCTTCGTAGTTGAAAGTAGCCATTTTGAGAGCTTGAGAACCGAACCGAGCGAGCAGTAAAAGCCGTTTGACGGACGCTCGTCACTGGCCGCTTTTTATACGCGAGAGCTTCCCAATTTCTTTGAATAATTAGCCGGGAGGTGTTGACTTTCGGGCAGAATTGATTAAGCATGGGTAAAGCTTCGTTGGAGGAAAGTCTCTTGATCGTATTCTAGTCAATTTTTATTCAGGATCAAAAATCATCACCAGTAACGGATTTAACTTTTAAAGGTACAACATGTTTGAGGGACCCCCAAAAATCTCTAGGAGGCCCCCTTTAAAAAACCAGGCACTCGCACCTTTTTTGAGGTTGAGGAGGCCCCTTTTTCAGCTGCCAAAGGCCCTCTTTGAGGTTGAGGAGGCTCCTTTTATGGCTAAGAGGCCTTTTTTTTAAGCCACTAAAGAACCCCTTCTGAATACAAAATAACCATTTTATGTTTTAGGAAATTAGGAAAGGGTTCAAAATGTCTGCCTTTGGCTTAGGTTGTAGGCACGTGTATTGTGTGCCTACCACTGATAATCAGTCAGGAAATAGAAAGTCCACAGAATGAAGGACAGACAGACAGACACTTAGTAGCACTTTATCTAATAAGCAACCCTGGGCCAAGTAAAATGGAAATTGTAATCCAGTCGCGCGACATTTGGCAGCAATTAATTCGGGTCGGAGGTCAGAGCTGCTCTTCCGATTTGATGTAAAGCTGCCCACCTTTCCTATCTATTATCCCCGGTTTCAACAGGACCCGTTTGCGGCAATCGAGCAATAATAATATTCCCCGAATCGAAATAAATTGAGATTCGCATCAGTAGCCATAACATTGGATTAAGCAGCAGAGAGCAATAAGTCATGTCAATCTCAATACATAATCGCGGCCACAAACAATGTCACCACTCGCCTACACACGCCACATGCCCTCTGCCTGTACCTCCTGGAGGTACAACTAATTATCGATTAGGATTTCCGATGTCATACGCCTCGTTTGCTGCTCGCTGGCTAATTCATGTTTGTTTGTCGTGTATATTCTCCGTGCGCTCCGTACACACTCCGTATTAGCTTGTGAATTAATGAAAAGTAATTAGGTACCACAACGATAAGCGCTGCCGTAAAGTGGCCCATACCTGGATTCGGGTGTTATTGCTTTCAGAGCGATTCCAAAATAATTAAAATTTATTTTCGTGCGTTTAGAATAAATTTAGGAGCCGGCTAAGGTTCACCGGCGTGTGGATTGGTGGTTTTGAATAATGAAGTACGGGCTCATCGCCTCATCGGTCGAGCTTCTCAATGAAAATTTGTTTGGGCAAACGACTGTAGCGTAATTTCTCGCTTATGAGGATTTTGACTGAAAATGACCCCAAACAGCACATTTGAGGCCGAAGAAAGTTTTTTTTTCCAGCTGCCACGTTCTAGATCTAGTTATTTCCAGCAAATCTAAGAAGGTTTCTCTTCAACTAAGAATTCAAGCTGCTGTAATATGACATGTACTTGTTTTTAAAAATTTGAAATAAGGAGTTCTTAGACCTTGTATGAGGTTTTTCTCCACAAAATAAATCTTCTCGATCTTCCTGAAATGATTTACAGACTAAATTCTTTCAGAGGACAAACATTTTTTAATTGAAAAAGTCGAGTAAATACATGAAAGGTTTCTTCAAAGTTAAGTGTCAAAAGCTACAAAGTGTTAAATACAAGAAAATAAGTCAAAAAGGACTCCCGAGTCCTGAGAAGCTGGACATTCTGTCGACCAACCGAGATCTCTGCATGCTCATGCGGGCAGTGATTTTCTCATCGATGCAAATGACTTGGATGTGAGCCGACATCTGTTTCAGGAAGCAAAAAAAGTCGTGGACCTGGTCCTCCTCGAAGTACTGGAGAAAGTCGTGGAGCACGACGAAGGGCTTTCCCATCGCCACGGCGACGGAAATAAGGAAAACCAGGGCAACTTGGGGACGAGGCACGACCTGGCTAACAACTTCAAGCCTTTCAATGTCCTCCAGCATGGCAAAGTGATGCGTCTCCTCGCCTCGCTTGACGCCTATGCGAACCGACACGTCCTGCCACTGCAGGATGTCTTTGGCATGTTCAAATACCGACAGAATCCGACGCAGGTCTCGAAAGTGCATCTTCTCGAAGACGAGCAAGACGTTGTCGAGGAAGGGAGATGAAATTGGGTTGCTCGGATTCATGAGGCTTCTGTACAGTTCCAGCTGTGTGCTCTCCTCGTGACTCTGGACGTTGGCAGCAAAGGGCACATTCATGCTTCTGAGCAGCTCGTACGCTTCTGCAAGTTTCTTGGAAACTGCGTCAAAGGAACGGCAATCCTTCGCAAGCTGACGGAACTTGTGGTTTCTGAGGGGCACTTGGTTACACTTCACCTCCTCCAGGCGGTTTTTAAGCGGCTTCAGCATCTGTAAAATGTTGTGATAGGGTTACTAGGGTAAAGAGTAATGAGATAAGATTTCTTGCGTAAAGAGAAGTCAACCTGGACTTCTTTAGGATGTTTCAAGAAGGAAAAAACCCACGTTACCTGCTCGATGGCATTCCGATGCATGAGACCAAGACTCTTCAAGTTCTCCTCCTCGCTCTCAATTGCCATCTCGTCCACCTCCTTCCTCAGCCTCTTCTGTTCAAAGGATTTCTTCGTCTCGGAAACTGCTTTGATGGAGCTCTGAATGGCCTCATTAAACTTGTCTCGGGCCTCTTTGGCAGACTCTCGGAACGGCTCCCAGACTTGGAGCAGATTAAAGTGCTTCGTGTGCGCGAGAGTCTCCTCGAAGCTCTTCAGGTCATCGATGGCTTTCAGGAGCCCCGAGAAGCGAGACTTTTCCTGAGAGCGGATATTTTTCAAGAGCTTCCCCTGCCCTCCTTCAGCCGCCTCCAGCTTCTTTATTTCGGCATACAGCTCCGGGATAGTCGGGGCTCCGGGCTGGTTCTCTCGGTCATCGATGAACTTTGAAAACTCGCGAATCAATTTCTCAGTGCTCTGAGCACGGCTTCTCATGCGATCGAAGCGGTCCTGAGAATCGACGCAGCGCAATTTCGCGTCAATCAAGTCTCTCCATGTGCCGTGAAACTCGTTGATCTGAATTGGAAGTTCAAATGCGTGCAGCAAGTAATGCATTTCCTTTCGAATGACCTCAAAATCGCGCCACGCTGCACCACTTTGCTCCCCCAGGACGGCCAGTTTCTTCTGCACTTTCTCATTTTCCAGCCGGGCAGCCACGTAGTCGATCAAATCCTTGACGTCGAGAGCCTCCTTTGCCTGGTATCCCCCTCGGATGACCCCTCTGCGGCTCACTTGGTCTCCGTCAGGGTTGTTGAGAGTTATCTGGATTATCTTCTGGAGTTCCACCAGGTCCTCAAGAGAGCTTGGGCAGCGAAGAACCGCGTGGTCCTTGAGAATGTTCTTGATGAGCTCGGAAACGTTCTTCTTCACCTTCTTGGAGAGAAACTCGAGAGGCCACCGCAGATCCCGGTGCTGCGAGAGCCGGAACAGGGTGACCGACTTCTCCGGCCTGAAGTTTTCCTGCACCAGAAACGTGTACTCGTGCTGCTTCGGTAGCTTGTCGAGAACCTCTTGGGCGGTTTCCAGCGACTTGACGAGGATGACGGGCAGGAGAGATGCGAAATCGCTCTGAAATGCAGAATGAGACTTGTTTGTGATTCGCAAGTTCAAATGCCCCATTAAAGTAACCGTCCCATTCATTTTTTGCTGTCACGAATTGAAACATTTCGGGGTAACGTCAGAATAACAAGGGATCGAGCGTCAGGTGAAAGGAGAAGGTATAAAGGCTGTCCGAGTTTGAGCTTGAGCCGAATAATTTTACGAACAAGCAGAAGAGAGCAAATTTGCGCTCGGTACAGCCCCGTGTTCTGAAGAAATGGCAAATTATTAAATACTCCGGGATGCCGAAATTAACGAGCGATGCCTTACACATCGATTCGCAGTCACGAACAGGTTTTATCAAAATTCAATGACCTTATTGCAGCTTGTAAGAACGCAAAAAGGACAATCTCCCGATAACGCGGAACGTTCTATACCGTGGCCAAAATAAAATCGGTGATAATGCGTGATATAACTGAACATTTCTTGCCGCATCCCGAGAAAGTATAAATAGCAAGTGCGCTGCCAAAAGTGCAACCAGTCGCATTTGGAATCTCGGATCGGTTTTTTTTCGCGCGAGAAAACAAGCAATAAGTGAAGTTAGTGAATCATGAAGTGGACTCTTTTGCTGCTCTTTGTGGCTGCAGCAACGAGTGACAAAGACGCGCCACGACAGGACAAAAAGCTCAGTGGAGCCAGGAGCTACTACGAGAGCAAAAAATGCAAAAAGACCTTCATGGTGCCCTGTTCCTCCCCCACGAGCAGGCAGCTCCACGGCCGCGGGCTCCTCGACGAGGATGAATTTCTCGAGATTGTGGGACGGAACTTTGTCCACAATAGCAACAACGACGATAACAACAACAACATCTACGGCTCAGGCACTATGATCGGGACGGCGGTGAATCTGAACCAGGGTGGGAACGCGAACGCCCTCTGTCCCTTTACCGTGAAAGTCAAGTGCCAGCCTAGCGTGACGCTCATCAAGCCCAACAAGCAGCAGCAGCAGCCCGTTCAGACGGTCCAGACGCAGACCACGAGCGTCGTGCAGCAGCAGCCCGTGTATGTGGAGCAGCAGCAGCAGCCCGCCCTGGTTGCCCAGCCACCTCTCGTAATCGAGCAGCCTCAGCAGATCGTGTCGGTGCCGCAGCCGCCCAAGGCACAGACGATCTACGTTCCGCAGCCGGATCAGCAGTACATCATCAGACCTCCCCCAGTGGTGGTCCCTGTGCCCCCTCAGCCCGTCCAGCAGCAGGTTAGTAAATACTCAGTACAATTTCCCTGTGAGGACTTGTTTTTTTTTTTGTAAAAACGCATGATTATTTTAGAGTAGGTATTTAAGAGAAAATCCGGAGAGGAAATAAGAAAGTTTTACGATTAGAAAGAGGCGTCTAGTTCTTCTCTTTTCTTGTCAGCTAGTTGGGTCAAGATAACTGGGGACTTGCCTTTGAGGTGGTGCTCAACAGAGCAGTCCACAAAAGCTTACTGAAGTTTTTGCTCTCAATTGGTATTTTTTCGGTCAAATTATATCAGTTGAAGACGCTGAAAATAAAATTTCATCACTGGAAAAAGTTTCCTTCATAATTCGTAGTTTGAGGTTGGTCCCTAAACAAAAACTTGAGGTCCCACCTTGCCTATTTGCAGGTCATCCAGCAACCTGTGGTTCAACAACAGGTCGTCCAGCAGCCCGTTGTTCAACAGCAGGTTGTTCAACAACCTGTGGTTCAGCAACAAGTCGTCCAGCAACCCGTTATTCAGCAGCCCGTCTACACCCAGCCTGCCCAGTATACCGGAGGGGCAGCTGCCTCTTCGGCCTCTTCTGCGGCAGCAGGAAACGGGGGAGCTGCTGCTAGTTCCGGCGCTTCTGCGGCTGTTTTTGGAGGACCAGGAATTGGAGGACCTGTAGTTGGAGGTCCCGTGGTAGGAGGTCCTGTGGTAGGAGGTCCTGTGGTAGGAGGACCCGTGGTAGGAGGTCCCGTGGTAGGAGGACCGGTGATTGGAGGTCCCTCCCAAGGCTACCCAGGCACCTACCCCACGGCCAACTGCCAGATCTCCTCCAACAGGCCCGTCGAGACGCTCCAGTGCACGACCTACAACGGCATCGCCGGTTTCACGACGATCTGCAAGGACCGCAACGACAAACAGGCCATATGCACCTTCACCGGACCCATCTACCCCATCAACGTCCCCTGTCCCTACACCTGCACGCAGATATCTCCCTCGTACCAGTCCCCTGGACCCTATTCTTGCGTCCAGCAGGGCGTGGGACTCGGGTACCCTCCGGTAGTTACGCCTCCCGTAGTTTCACCGCCCATCGTGTCTCCTCCCTCCACCGGTTTTCTCTCCTGCAACTGCCAGATCCGGTCCGGGGCCCAGCAGATCTACATCAACTGCGCTGGGAACTCGTACGGCTCCGGCTCCACAACCTGCACGGACCAGAACAACAACCCGGCCTACTGCTCCTTCCCCTTCCCCATCCCCAGCGGCGTGACTCAGCTCTACTCCTGCTCCCAGACTTCGACCGCTCTCGCCGTGGGCCAGACCAACACCTTCTACTGCTCTCCCGCGATCCAGCCTGGACCTCCCATATCGACTCCCCCGATCATAACGCACCCCTATCCGGGACCGGATACGGGTCCCATAATCCCGCCCGAGCCGACCCCCTTACCGAACTGCAACTGCCAGCTCCAGTCCATGGCGAGTACGGCCTACATCGACTGCGTCAGCACGAACACCGGTCAGGACACCCAGATGGTCTGCAAGGACAGCAACGGAAAGCCTGCCACCTGCATCTTCCCCTACCCCCTCACCGTGGGCTCGAGTCAGTCCTACATCTGCACCCCCCAGGACCCCACCACACTCCATCCGATCTCGGGAAGCTACACTTCGAACGCCTACAACTGCGTTCCGAAACTACCTCCAGGTCCGAACCCGACGCCCCCTGTCGTCAATCCCCCCGTGAACAACTTCCCGCCCCCCACACCCACCTGCAACTGCCAGATCCAGACCTACCAGACACCCGTGACCATCCAGTGCGTGGGGTACGGCAGCTTCACGAAATGCTACACGACTCAGGGAAGCGTCGCCAGCTGCACCTTCACGTACCAGATGCAGGTAAGAGACGAGCACAATGGCTCCGAAACTTTAAGTAGGCTCTTTAAGAAAACATTATTACTAACCTTACTTCTTATACAGGTGACCCAAACGGCCACGTACACGTGCAGGGCAGTGGGACCCCCCTTCACGTACTACTGCGAGACTACCTACCAAATTACTCAGCAGCCAGTTCCGCCTACGCCCACGAACCCCATCACGAACTGCAACGTCAAGGTCCCTGCTGGCAAGGACCCGGGGCTCTCCACCATTCTCACGTGCCAGCAGAATCCCGCTTACAACAACGGAGTCACCAAGTGCTCGTGTGTCGTCTCCAACAGCGTCGATTGCGAGTACGTCCAGTGCGACCCCCTTCCCAAGTACGGGCCTGGCGAAGGACAGACCTTCACTTGCACCAACAAGATGCCCATCCCGAACCAGCCCGACCTGTATGGCTACACGTGCTCGTCGTCGTCTTCCACCTCTATCGTGGTCATAAATCAAGGTACTGCAGCAGAACCTCCTCCAAAGGAAGACCCTCCTAAGGTAGATCCTCCTAAGGAAGAACCTCCTAAGGTAGATCCTCCTCAGGTAGATCCTCCTAAGG
The DNA here is from genome assembly GCA_963930915.1 of Forcipomyia taiwana. Taxonomy (NCBI): domain Eukaryota; kingdom Metazoa; phylum Arthropoda; class Insecta; order Diptera; family Ceratopogonidae; genus Forcipomyia; species Forcipomyia taiwana. The sequence continues at coordinate 3,831,319 of CAWVOI010000096.1, read as the reverse complement.
TAGATCCTCCTAAGGTAGATCCTCCTAAGGAAGAACCTCCTAAGGTAGATCCTCCTACGGTAGATCCTCCTAAGGAAGAACCTCCTAAGGTAGATCCTCCTCAGGTAGATCCTCCTAAGGTAGATCCTCCTCAGGTAGATCCTCCTAAGGTAGATCCTCCTAAGGTAGATCCTCCTAAAGAGGGACCCATAGACGAGGGCCCACAGCCAGAGAGAATACGTATTTAGTGTAGTTTTATGTATAGCTAAGATAGTGGTCTGCTTAATAAACCTTGCTTACTTGAAACATGTAAATACTGTACGTTTGCTTCAATACTGCTTTTGCTGCTTGATCCCTTGGATTTGCCTACAAATAGCTTGCATACGCGCAATTCGCTGGACAACACGCTTTGCTGGATTTTCCTAAGCCACGAAAGGTATGCTTATAGCTTTTCATCGCACTCAGAGACATTACAATCTAACACCTGGTTCTTATCCATCGCAAATAGGTGAGGACGACGTGGACAGCAGTGAAGAAGAAACAGAACCTACTCCAAAGCCTCCGAAACCTACTCCAGCACCCGACAGTGGGTCCGATGAAGATAGCGGATCATCTGAAGAGCAACATCCGAAACCCAAACCGATTCCTAAACCGAAGCCGAGACCGAAGCCAAGACCCAGACCGAAACCAAAACCCAAGCCTCATCCAGGTTTTGGAGAACCTATTCCTCCTAAGCCTGAACCGAAACCCAAACCCAAGTCTAGTTCTGAAGAAATGGAGCCTGAACCGAAACCCAAACCTAAACCCAAGTCTAGTTCTGAAGAAATGGAGCCTAAACCGAAACCCAAACCTAAACCCAAGTCTAGTTCTGAAGAAATGGAGCCTGAACCGAAACCCAAACCTAAACCCAAGTCTAGTTCTGAAGAAATGGAGCCTGAACCGAAACCCAAACCTAAACCCAAGTCTAGTTCTGAAGAAATTGAGCCTAAACCGAAACCCAAACCTAAACCTAAACCAAGTTCTGAAGAAATGGAGCCTAAACCTAAACCCAGGTCTAGTTCTGAAGAAATTGAGCCTAAACCGAAACCAAAACCTAAACCTAAACCAAGTTCCGAAGAAATAGAGCATAAACCTAAACCTCCCTCTAAAGGAGGTAACAAAGATGGGAGCTACAGTGTCGAGTACAGTTATAGCTACAGTGAAAGTTATGAAATCATAAAACCACCGAAAAAACCTGGTAAACCACCGAAAAAAGAAGAAAAGCCCCCGAAAAAAGAAGAGAAGCCTCCGAAAAAAGAAGAAAAGCCCCCGAAAAAAGAAGAAAAGCCCCCGAAAAAAGAAGAGAAGCCTCCGAAAAAAGAAGAAAAGCCCCCGAAAAAAGAAGAAAAGCCCCCGAAAAAAGAAGAGAAGCCTCCCAAGAAAGAAGAAAAGCCCCCCAAGAAAGAAAAGCCACCAAAAAAGAACGAGAAACCTCCTAAAAATAAAGATAAAAATCCAAACAAAGGTGGCAAGAGGCCCGGAAAGCACAGCAACAGCAACGATGATAGCGGCAGTAATGAAAGCCATGGACACAAAAAAGGAAATAGGGGTGGGGGAAAAAAACCACCAGTGAAGGACAAACACTCTGACTCAAAAGAAGGAAAACCTCCTAAGGAACACCAACCCCCAAAAGGAGGCAAAGGTTCAAAAGAAAAGCCTCACAAGGGAGGAAAGGGTCCAAAGGAAAAACCGTCAAAAGAAGTAGAAAAACCTCACAAGAAAGAAGAAAAGCCTGATAAAGGAGGAAAGGGTCCAAAGGAAAAGCCGTCAAAAGAAGTAGAAAAACCTCACAAGAAAGAAGAAAAGCCTGATAAGGGAGGAAAGGGTCCAAAGGAAAAGCCGTCAAAAGAAGTAGAAAAACCTCACAAGAAAGAAGAAAAGCCTGATAAGGGAGGAAAAGGTCCAAAGGAAAAGCCGTCAAAAGAAGTAGAAAAACCTCACAAGAAAGAAGAAAAGCCTGATAAGGGAGGAAAGGGTCCAAAGGAAAAGCCGTCAAAAGAAGTAGAAAAACCTCACAAGAAAGAAGAAAAGCCTGATAAGGGAGGAAAGGGTCCAAAGGAAAAGCCGTCAAAAGAAGAAAAACCTCACAAGAAAGAAGAAAAGCCTGATAAGGGAGGAAAGGGTCCAAAGGAAAAGCCGTCAAAAGAAGAAGAAAAACCTCACAAGAAAGAAGAAAAGCCTGATATGGGAGAAAAGGGTCCAAAGGAAAAGCCGTCAAAAGAAGAAGAAAAGCCTCACAAGAAAGAAGAAAAACCTGATAAGGGAGGAAAAGGTTCAAAGGAAGACAAAATTCCCAAGAAACCACCCAAGAGAGGTGGCTCGAAGGAAGGAAAAGGTTCAGGTTCTGAAGAAGATAAGGACAAGAAAAAAGAAAAACCAAAACCTCCCCAAAAGCACAGTGAAGAAAAAGGGTCGAAAAACAAAGGAGGAAGCAAAGAACAAAAGGGAGGAAACAAGAAAGACAAGGATGACAAAAAACCAAAGGGAGATAGCAAAGAAAAGAACGGAAAACCTTCAAAGAATGAGAATTCGAAGGAAGCTAAAAATTCTAAGGAACACAAGGACGGCAAACCGAACAGGGGAGACGGCTCTAATTCTGTTGAAAAGGGGAAGGGAAAACCTCAGACGCCTATCAAGAAGCAAAGCGGAGAAAAAGGCACGCCAAACAAAGGAGGAAGCAAGGAAAATAAGGGAGGGAGCAAGGAAAAAAAAGATAACAAAAAACCAAAAGGAGATAGCAAAGAAAAGAACGGAAAACCTCCAATAAAAGAGAATCCGAAGGAAGGTAAAAATTCCAAGGAAAACAAGGATGGAAAACCTAATAGGGGAAACGGCTCTAATTCTGTTGAGAAGGGAAAGGTGAAACCTCAGACGCCTATCAAGAAACAAAGCGGAGAAAAAGGCACGCCAAACAAAGGAGGAAGCAAGGAAAATAAGGGAGGGAGCAAGGAAAAAAAAGATAACAAAAAACCAAAAGGAGATAGCAAAGAAAAGAACGGAAAACCTCCAATAAAAGAGAATCCGAAGGAAGGTAAAAATTCCAAGGAAAACAAGGATGGAAAACCTAACAGGGGAAACGGCTCTAATTCTGTTGAGAAGGGAAAGGTGAAACCTCAGACGCCTATCAAGAAGCAAAGCGGAGAAAAAGGCATGCCAAACAAAGGAGGAAGCAAGGAAAATAAGGGAGGGAGCAAGGAAAAAAAAGGTGACAAAAAACCAAAAGGAGATAGCAAAGAAAAGAACGGAAAACCCCCAATAAAAGAGAATCCGAAGGAAGGTAAAAATTCCAAGGAAAACAAGGATGGAAAACCTAATAGGGGAAACGGCTCTAATTCTGTTGAGAAGGGAAAGGTGAAACCTCAGATGCCTATCAAGAAGCAAAGTGGAGAAAAAGGCACGCCAAACAAAGGAGGAAGCAATGAGAAGAAGCCTAAGGGAAATAGCAAGGAAAATAAGGGAGGTAGCAAGGAACAAAAGGGAGGTAACAAAGGAGACAGCAAAGAGAAACTACCGAGCAGAGGCGGAAGCCCAGAGAAAAAGGGACCAAAGCAAGACGAGCCCTTCTTCTATGTTTCTTCAATCATACCCGAAAGAATCCCACCCACCGTAGTCTACCCTGAAATCACAACAATTTCCGATTATTCGTTCGATAGAGAACGCATCGAGAACGAGACCTTTGAGAACAGTGACGAGTCGGACAACAACGAAACGTACGAGGAGGAAAACAACGCAACCGACGAGCGAGAGACGTCTGAGCAAGAGAGCGACGAGCACTACGAGACCACCGAGCAAGAGAGTGAGGAGCTTGAGCACGAGGTTCAGGACGAAGAGTACGAAAGGAGCACCGAGGAGGTCACCGAGCAGGAGAGCGACGAGGAACCCGAATCGGAGCACGAGTTGCAGGACGAAGAGCATGAAAGCAGCACCGAGGAGGTAGCTACGGAGACTAGTGACGAGAGAGACACGAATACGAGGAGCAGCCAGGAAAGCTACGATGTGGACGAGGTCACTAGGAACCCCCTCGAGATGGAAAACAGCTACGAGGACAGCAACGAGACCTTCGATCGGGAACGCAGCAGCGACAGCGCCGAAAATAGTCGCAAGAAGCGATCCACCGAGGGAATTTGGGACACTCACATTGAGTTCCACTGGCCCTGGTTCAGCAAAGAATACTAAATCGCACTTACTCGCATGGGGTTTGGGTCGTCCTTGAACTCCAGACACTGGTACATCGGGCGCACCACCTTTCTCTTGATCCCGGCATCCTCGCAGCTGAGCAAGAACTTTTCCAGCTCCACCAGTCCCTCAACGCTGCTCTCACCCAGACTCTTCAGCTTCGACTTCAGCTCACTCAAGGTCACTTTTCTGCGACCCAGCTCGTACTCAAGAGACGCCTGGTTTTTTGTGTTTTCTCTGAAAATAAAAATCTATGTTGAAAGAAGGGTCTTGAATCATCAAATTTGTATACTAAACTTCAAATAAATTATTTTTTAGCCATAAAAGGGCTTTCTAACTAAGAAGAATTTGAACATGAAAATCAGAGGCCATTCAGTAAGCGTCTACTTACGTAATTTTACTGCAAACGTCCTCAAAACGAGCCACCAATCGAACAATAGCTTTTCCGGCCTTCGAAGCCCCACCTTTCCAGTCGAATAAGACCTTCAGAAAGGCTGCTTGCTCCTCACTCAGTTCCTCCTTCAGCTCGTCCAAGTCTGCCTGAGCTTTTTTGAGCTTTTCCTCAGCAGAAATAGCATTCTCTTCTTGAGTTTTCAAGGTCCCCTGGAGCGAATCTCGGTAAATCACGGCCTCCTCGCCATCCAGAAGAAGCAGATTGAAAAAGTTTATCTTTGACTTGCAGTTTTCAATCAACTGGAGCCTCTCAAAGCTGGCCTTCGCTACCTTCTGACGATCTCGCAGCACTTTCTCGTACAAAGTGAACCAGTTTGAGGGCTCAGTCACCACTGAATTCTCGACTTGCAGCTCGAAAATGGCGGAAAAGTCGGTATTCATCAGGTTTTCCTCCAGCTTTTGAACGAAAAAGCCCAAATTCTGGACGATGTGTGACGCAGTTTCCTCTAGGACGTCACTTTCTCGAACTTTACTGACTAGTGCCTGTAAAGCCTTATGCTTGCTGTCAATCTCAGAGTCGATGTGCTCCACCAGTTTGGATATTCTGCCTATTTTGGAAGAGAGCTCGTGGCGCAAGGCTTCATTCAAGTGAAACTTCAGGATTTCTATCTCTTTTTGAGTTTCCCGGACCACACTCAAGCTCTCTAGCTGCTCCTCGAGAAGGGCAACCTTGGGTTCCAGGTCTTCTCGCTGCATGTTTTGGCTCGTAATTCCGAAGTACTCCTTTCGGTAGTCCTCGTAAACGTTTTCCTGAAAAGCCCGCGTTTTAGAGACCAGGAGTATCTCGTCCTGCAAAAACTTCCAAAAGGAAACGGGGCTCAGCTTGGAAGCTCGATAGACTTCCCTGGCACTCAGGATGGAAGAGAATGGCTGATAAAGGCCACAGATTTCGAGGAAGTATCTGAAGACCTTGTACTTTCGCGACACCGATTCGTCTCCTTGGATGATCTCGACGACAGAGGGCCGTGTAAGATCTCGCCGAATCATGACTTGATCTTCATTGAAGCCCTGAAGATAGAACGTCAAACGCCACTAAATAAAAATTCACAATTGCTCACCAAAATTGGACGCTCGCCCTTGCTGTCTTCAGAATTGTCGATGCAAACCTCCACAACTCCGTTCGAAGCGGCCACCTGAGCTGTGGACTGGACAAAGATCAACCGGAACGCTAAAAATAAGAGAAAGTTGTCAGAAAAGCACTCAAAATCACAGAAAATTACCCTGAAGGAGACTCTTTGAATTTGCCGCGCTTGTCGGCTGATGCAAGTTTATCCGATTGGGCAATTCTAACATGAAATCACGGTTCAACCCATCGAGGTCTTTTGCTTTGAGGTACTTTAGAGCCATTTTTGACAATATTAGGCTTGGAATTAGCAAGAGAAGCCGAGTTGGACGAGTCGCTGTCAAAAGTGATTGCTCAAATATGGCGCTTTTAGTTCCCAGATTTTCTCACAGGGTGCGCTCTGCTTCAAAATTAACGGGGAAAGTCGTTTCAATGGTCCAGGCATAGGCAAAATTTTGGTGAAATTTTTTTTTCGGAAAACCAGATTTTCTTGGCCAAAGCCTCTTTTCGGACGTATTCGGCCTCCAAATTAAAATTTTCAAAAAAAATTTTCCTATACTTGGACCCCCCAAAATTAGCAGAAAAAGCCCTCTAGCTCCTCACCAGGAGCTTCCGGGGTCAAAATTTGAGCACTATCTGAAGCGTCTTAAAAAGTTGAGGGGACCTCTCAAAAACCATTTTGAGGTCGGAGCCCTTGTTTGGGAGCTACGGGGCTAAAACCCTAACTCAAAACCTCAAAAACTGACGATTCAGGGGTATCATATCGCGTTAACCGAAAAATGAGCAACCCAATCGAATTGGACTATTGTCTCAGCGTGCACAATGCCCGAAAAACCACATTATTTTCCCGGGAAGAGATTTTCCCTGGCAAGGAGTAAGGACTGTAAATTGCATTTTACCACATCAATTGAAGACGCTTACAGAAAGTACTTGAGAAATGGAGAAAAGCAGCAGACCGCAAGATGTACTCCCAGATCTTATAAACAAGCGCATTCACAAAGTGCTTTCAAAGTTCTCGTTCCAATTTATTATTTCCTACCTTTTACTGCTGTACTTCTGCTGCTTCCTTTCACCCCCAAACGTCAATGGTTTGGAAGTTCGAGGTACATTGGGCGGCACCGCACGGCAAAGAAGTTCACCGCAAATATAAATGAAAACCGCACGTGCAGGTCTGTAGGAGTAAGGGCTGAGGGGGAAGGAAAATAGAGACATTTCAATCTCCAAGAATTCCCACTCACCTTCATTGTTTGCAGTGCAGGTGAAACGCAATTCAATCGGGGAAAGCAATAAAAACCATAAATAAATAAATCTTGTGCAATGGATTGTTAACTTTGCGAAATGATCTCAATTTAGCCGAGTTCTGCGTGCGGTTGGTCCCTTTTCTCGGACCTTTCTTGGCTCGCATGCCATAAAATGCAGACGCAGAGTCGTCCTTGGCGGTGGAAAAAGTTTCCTAATGCCGATAAACCCATTTTAATCGGAAAAGTCTCAGGAAAACTTTCATTGTTTTTCCTTCCGCACATTTTCTCGATGCACATTGAACTTTTTGTCAAACTTGGTAGTCGAAACCTTGACCACTGTACGGATTTCTAAAAATCACAGCCCAAAAACCAATTTTTTCTTTTGGATTTTGCAAGGGAGGTTGTTAGAAATGGCGGAATTTTCCAAACAAATTTTCATGGTCGCATTTTTAGACCCTTAAAATCACGAAAGGGATCTCTAGAACGAAAATGTTCAAAATTCAAAAATCGAAAAATTTTTTATATGGGAAAAAATTGACCCAAAATCTCCCAAACAAAGAAAAATTATTTTTTTTAAATTTTGAGGGAATGTTTGTCACTAAACTTATTTCAAAATGACAAAAAAAATCGTGTTTGAGATATTGTGATCATCAGTTAACTCAAAATTTCATGCAGATTTAAAAATGTGCTCAAAAATCGAAATTGAACTTGTGGTTGAGGAGAAACAATTTAAAATTAAATAACCAATTTTCACGGCTACCTACATGGCGGCCATGTTGGATTTTTTAAAACTTAAAAATGGCACTATTTTTGTTTTTTAAGAAAGAAGCAAATTTTCATGAGAATTAAAGCCCAAAGGTTCTGACATTTTGCCTGCTCTCCATCAGCTGGATATGTCAGTCTTTTGGTCAGAATCAGCTCTCTCTAGCTCAATTCTACGCCATGAAGACATCTGGCCCCCAATTTAGGCATAAAGTTCCAATGTGCACCGTTCCATTTCGCGCTCCGGTATTGACTTAATCGGGTAAGTAAATAAGGAGTTCGCCCAGAGACGGACCTCGGTTTTACCACTCCAAAAACGAAGCCTTCCTGCTGGAGCGCCTCTGCGTTGAAGTGACAAACAAGTGTTTGAGATGCTTTCGCCGCTCGTACGTGTGCGAGACGTCTAATAGGGGCATGAAGACGTGGCTCAACATCGAGATGGCTCAATTAAGAGTATCAATAGTGACAGTTAATTGAATAAACTTACTTCGCTTCGAATCGATCCGCTGTGGATTATATCTCGTTTTGATGTGGGGGATTAGGGTAGAGCCCGGTCTTTTAAAAGCTATTTTCATTCAGGCGGATTATCTTAGCTCTCCTCCCCATCCCTCTGTGTTTCGTTTTCTGTCACGAGCCATATTTCATGCAACCAATAAAGGGAGCTCATAACTCATACCTGCAAATAAATACGGAAAACGTTGTAGCGCAAACCCAATAAACACCTATTCGATTGTTGTGGGTCTTTTGAGAGTTCACAATGGCTGGGCTCGGTGCAATAACTCGAGCGGCTGCAAATTCATTTTCATGCATTTATCATTGTCTTCGTATTTCACTCACGCTTGGAGAGGCAGCACGGAGCACTGGAGAGGTTGTCGTACCTATCCTCACAATAAAGGCTTCAGGTCCCTGGTAAGCTGAGAGCTACGATTTGGGATGAATAGAGTTGTTAAGCCCTAACCTGAAACTAGTGGATTTTATTTGTTCTCAAATGAATCTGTTAAAATTTTGACTGGTACACTTAACCCATTTCCACCGGCTTTTTATTGAGCGTATTAAAAATTATCTCCTTTCTTTATTACTTTTTGGAAAAAGGTAGCCCGAAATCACGAAAATCGATTTTCAAAAGTCATGGCTACCGTGAATTTTGACGGACAATTTTTTCAGAAAAAAATCGAAAATAAATAGAAGGAGCCCCCGGAGATAAGACTTTCTGTGGCAAAGTGACCTTTATTTTTCACGGGCTATCTGGGAAAAATATAATATCCGGGGGTCCGGAGGGAAATAGTGAGTGAACGGGTGGTTTGATAGGCCTCCAGGGGAACTCCCAGAACTCCGAAGCCCCTTAAAACCTGGACTCGAAAGGTAGGTCGGTCCCGTCTAGGAGAGATTGCGAAACTTTTAAGCTGTAATTCGCCTTTCTACGTGCCCTGGGAGCTGAGATCAAACGCAAGAATGTCACCCTATAAAATTTGCTACTACTCTAACAATGATAACAATTAAATCAAAGCTTATTAGTAATCCATGAGAGTCAAAAATTTCTACGAAAATTCGGAAAAGGCACCATTGGTCGGAAATGAGTTAAAGGCTCGATAAAAGTGACGAAAAGAAAAAAATCGATTGGAAACAATTTCCAGACCGAAAAACGGGACTAGATGGATGCATGTCGAAGCAGATCAAATTAAAAAGGAATGCCGCAGCCGCACTCCAGGAACAAGAGCTCGTCGTATATTTATCGCTGAACAAACAAACTCCCACCAAGGTGATCCTTTGTTTTGCCTGCTCAAGCACACATAGCCACTCTTTATATTTTCACTAAAAACACAAGCGGATATGTATATCCTTCTTTATCGCATCGTGCGCGCCATATCATGCGATCATAAGCGAACGTGGCATTCATAACGTGACTTATCGCGATTTTATTTTCGCACTTCACACCACATATTTCTAATCTCGCCTCCTGCTTGCAGCCACGGTGCAGAGAGGGAGCCCCGAGTTTACGTCAAGAATGTTTGTGTTTGAGCGTCGCAAAGCGATTTCCTAAAAAAGTTGCGGTAGCAACTGGAAACGGCAAAAGGAAGGCGGTGAATTATGTTCGGTGTCTTGATATAAACAACACACGTTCGTCACGAGCGCAAAAAATTATTTGCGGTGGGAGTGTGGAAGTTGGAACAAAAAGAGGGGGAGCAGAAGTGACTGCTCGGGTGGTTTTTCCTGGAACGGAGGAAATTGTGTGCGAAGCCATTTTCTAGTTTGGGGATTTCTTCGAAGAATCCAGGTCTCGGGGACTGACAGACACGAAGGGGGCAGGTGGGAGACGGGGTCGAAGGCACAAATACGAAAAATTGAATAAATGAGTCTAGCTTGCGCTTGATATCCTGCAGGCTTTTGATAGCATCAGCCAACATTTGGGGCGCAATATATTCGGTGTGTTGCGCGTGATAACGAACTCGGTGGTTTACGAAGGAGCCAGGGGCTTAAGGGCTCATATGGGGGCGTCCAAGGTCGGTGCCGGGACTTGCGTAATTCGACGACTTTCCTAATTTTGTACGTTCTTGAAGCCGTTTGGTGGGGTCAGAGACGTAACCACGAGTGGGCTTTAGCTTCAAACCATCTTAAATGGTTCCTTTTGTCCGTCTGTCTCACCGTTCTTTTGAGTCCTGAAGGCTTATAAAATATAAGACTTAGAAACCAGCAGATATTTTTAGTAGAAGGATAAATTTTTTCGGAAAATCTTCAAGGATGTAACCTCAGAGGCTTCCACTTATTTCAGCCTACTTCACTCAAAATAAAGCAAATCATGGATCCACACTTGAGTCCCTTGAAAATTGAAAGGTAAGAAGACCTTTTTGAAGCCTTTTACAATCGTCCACAAAACATGTTTGAAGCTTAGTTGGGGACGAACGTATTTGAGTGAATTTTCAAGTCAGCTTCGTAGCAAAGTTGGGTCGAAGTGAAAACCTTTTGTCCAAAAATCCGTTTCTATAGAAACTTTAGGGGTCTCTAGCTCCGTCCCTGGTGGTGTTACGGTTATACTGTACAACAGTTATTTGCTAGGTTATACAAGTTCGTCAACATGCTAAATTTTCAGCTCAATCGGAGCAATTAAAAATGTCACCCCTTTAGTGCCCCCTCACTCCACCCCCTTAGGTGATAGGGGCTAACATGTCTTGAATGATTTGCTAGATTTGTCATGATGTACAATATATCCTAAATTTAGCTCAATCAAACGAAGTATAAGGAACTTTCATACAACGAAAAAACCCCCTTAATTACCCCCCAGGCAGTTTTCCGGAAAAACCAAAGCCTTTCGCCAACCCTCCAGACCATAAAAGACAAGATGCAAAAAACCGCAGGTCTCTAGCTCTTGTAGTTTCGAAGCCCTTGCGACTCGGACTGACAGACATATTGGACACATAAGAGCATTTTTTCAAAATTGATGAAAATACACTAAAAAGTCTAGCTACACCACTGCCCGTCACCTCTGCCACAGCTGCCAAAGTACACAACACAGTCCTGGTGAGATTTGTAGGAGTTATGGAATTAACCATTGGTATCAGATACACACTTGACTCATCCCCCGCCTCGCCTCGACATCCTCGAAATAAATTATTCTTAATTACCTCACTCTTATCTGAGCAATTCGATCAGTACAAAGTGGTGTTTGCTGTTTCTCTCCCGACGATTGCCTCTCGTGTTGCTCACAGGCGCGAGCTATCTTTCTTTAATTTGCCGCAATCTTCAATCTGCCTTTTACTCACGCAGTCATCGGCTTCCATATACATTTATAAATCTCTTCCGGGAAAATTTATTAACGTCTCGCGCCGGAAGCGATACTTTATGGAAATAGATTCCTCGAAACTGGGATGACAATGGACCTAAGTAGGTGATCGGAATCCTCTTTTAGCTGTTGTTTTTATGCTAACGAGCGGAAGAAGACGAACAAGATTCGCAGGAAAACGACTAAAGCCTTACGCCCTAACGCCTAGGAACGACATGAACCACGCGAGTGCGGGCCAACCTTGATATGCAAATACTAACAAAATAACAATTAACTTTTGCCTTCGCATGGTACCTAAAGCGCTCCCCACCATCCTCTGCTGACATCAACAAACAGCTAGTTTTATAGGTGCACAGCATTTTAAATAAAACTTCCGCATGAGCAATGCTTGTCAACATAAATAATAAATTGCATGAGTGCATTTGAATAAAACAAGTCTAACAAGGTACATCTAGTGTAGAACGAAGTGGGTGGTTGTTTTTAAAAGTATAAGGCTCCGGAGCCCGGCCCCGTCGCAAGTACCCTTGTTGCGGATTTAGCGTATAATGAAATGCAGAACAATGACAAAATGGAGACAGTTTCTAGTGGCATAATGAGGCATTATGTGACCAAGTTGCTCCTTTGCACGTTGCAAGTCAACGATTTCTGGCGGCATGTCGACACAGAAGTGGGGAGCTCAAGCGCTAAAACACGGAGAAAATAAGTCTCGGGAAATCACAGCAAGAAGTCACGAGCTAGGAATGTTTTGAGCTCGAAATTGTTTCTCTAAGAGGATTCACGTTTCTGCTCTGTAGGAGATCCCTGTATGTGGGTAAAAAAGCTTTTAAGTCTCTTTTCTATCCAGAAAATTACAATGACAGGTATTAAGAGTTTTTCGAATTTTTTTCGAGTTTAAATAAAATATTTCACTAACATTTTATTTCTTTATTTTTTTCTAACAAACATTTTAGTTTAATTTAAATTTTCGAATGTTGTCTTGAATTGCCTAGACTTAGAAGCAGTGACGGATTTACAGGTAGGCACACGTGCCTAGGGCCTCCGCGAAAAGCAGAAATTTTGCCAAATCTCCTCCACTCATTTCCTAAAACTTAAAAATAGTTTTTTTTAAATTCAAAAAGGGCCTTTTAGTGGCTAAAACAGAGGCCTCTTAGCCAAAAAAGGGCCCCTCTGGCAGCTGAAAAGGGGCCTCCTCGACCTCAAAAAAGATGCGAGTGCCTGGTTTTTTTAAAGAGGGCCTCCTAGAGGGCCTCCAAACATATTGTGCCTAGGGCCTCCAAAAGTTCAATTCACCACTGCTCAGAAGACTAAGGTTTGAGGTAGAATTTCAAATCAAGCTAGAGAGACTTAAATTTCCAGAATTTTTAAATAGACAAAACATTTGTGAAACCTGAGGCTTCAACCTCCTTCAGTGGAATATTTCCTTCCTTCCTCTTGAAGTTATGGTTATGAATATTGCAGTATGTATTCGATCGGAGATAGTATCAATTCTCGATAGCAGTGAAATGTGATATTTAAGATAGCTAAAGCCCGATGCCTGCATAATTTAGCTCTCAAGGAGATTGCCCGATTGACGTACTTAAGTGAAATTAATGCGAAATCACGTTGCTCCACGATATGATCTCTGTTCCAGAGCCCACAACTGAAATCATCATCAGTTAGGTGCACTGAGCCTGTGAATAGGTTACATGAAACATCGAGAGTGCAATGTTGGAGCAATCAAGCATGTTTGGCATAATTTAATGAGCTGGAGGAAGGTAAACATGGCTTAGCTGCCTGCAAGGGAATCAGGAATATGTTATGTAGGTTACGGCAGAGATATTTAATTAAAGGAACAGCGAGCATTTGTGTCATGACTTATTTTGCGCTCTGCTCCAAATCAGCTCCGGAGGCACCGCAAAACCTGTTGCAATTAGAAGACAGAAAACAGCTTGTGTTGCAGCCTTAATTACCGCGGTTAGTTACTCAATTTGAAGGCTTCAGGGGAAATGAGTTAAGTTGCCTACATTCCTATGTAGGGGAGCTTGACAGGAAATTTTAAATTAGATGACCTTGCTACTATCAGGAACTGGCGTAGTTTAGTCTCAAACCACAGACAACTAAAGTACCTAGACACCCATATCGCAAAAGTGGGGAATTTTCGTTCAAAAAGAGTTAAATTGAGCACCACTGGACTCTCATTGAAAAATGGGAAAATGAGAGTCTTTTCCTATTCCCGAAATATTGGTCTTCAAAGTTGGGGGTTTTGGCAACCTCTATGGAAGGGGTCAACTTTGAAGCTTAAAAGCTTTTGAGCTTATTTTTTGCTCTTGCTTTAGGAGACCTCGTCCCGCCAAAATCTGGATCTAGAAACTGTAAATTCGGGGAAAATAGCAATTAAAATTTTTTTTTACTCGTAACAAAATTTATTTTTGTTTTCCATTTTCTCCTAAATCAAGTCTCGGAGGTCCTTCAAAAGCAACACTTCAGCCTCAGAAAACCTCGTTCTGCGAACATCGGGGTCCGAAAACCGAAAATTCTTGATAAAAAGCGATTTCAAATTTTTTTGGCTCGTTACAAAATTTTTTAGGAGTCACGAACTCATTTTCTCTAAAATAACATTCGCAGTCAGTCGCTAACATGTCCTTAAACTTAGTCAACGGTTTTTTTTTTTTGAATGACGGAAACAAAAAGTTTTGACAGTCGGATGTCAATTTTGACGGGTAAATCTGACAAAGAGACCCAACCCAGCGAAATAGGGAAGGGGGGGAGTTCAGTGCTCACTGTTCAGACAGCAAAACATGTTAGTATGCAGACGTCGTGTGATGACATGGAAAATATGTTGGGAAAGTGTGAGCATGCTTTATTATGACCATCATCATAAGCACGAGAGTCGGGAGGAAAACAAGCAACACTTTGATAAAATGTACACACGAATGTTGAAATGTTGCATGATTCACCGATTCGCATTCGTTCTTGTATATGATAATATTTTCAATTCACATTTCAAAAGGAGTCGTTGAGTCGTGTTGCATTATTTGCTTTGGAGAGGATACATATTATTCCATCGCAGAGTGCAGTCTTGTGCGTCCATGTCGAACGTCGATATGCGATGAGGAAACAAGAACTTTGTAGCACTCATGAACACGCAGAATATAAAATGCATTAACGATATACACATTTTGTGTGTCCCTCGCTTCCTTCGCACGCCATTTGGCTCAACCGATATCCGGAGAACATGCACATGCACGGAACTCGGGAAGGAATTTTCGGAGCAGCGCCAACGTGGCTTCTGCTGCTCCAAGCTGTTGTCGAGCTGTTCAAAAATTGTGCAGCTTCATGTTTTTGACAATGACGAACATAAATATATACAGCTTGCAGCTACTTTTGTCGTTCGTCCGGACTCCAGGTCGATTGGGGGGATTGAGGGGGTAAGCTAGGCGGCAGAAGACGAAGGATAGTTTGAATATTTCAAGACAAACACGAGCTGAGGAGTATTTTAGCTTGTTATGCAAATGCGGAACTCGCAACTTTTTGCAAAGTTGACTAGGAGCTCAAATTAATTTCTCGCTGAAGACGGAAGTCGGGGAAAGTTGACAAAATCGAATTACAATTTTCGAAATACTTTCAATATTTGTCCATAAAAGTTCAGTGTACAGGGTCATTTAATCAGCCAGCTTTGAAGATCAACTTTTAACGAGGCTGCTGATTCACAACTTGATGAAGCTATTTTCTAGGCCGAGAGCTTTGAAAAAGAGTCGTATTCTGGCTGTCATGTGAAGCTTCAGTCTCTGGCTTTATTAAAATATCTGCTGTCAGACTTTCGGAGAATTTTTTAATGAAGTTCTCTTCATCCATTGGCTACCTTCGAGCAAGGAAATTTTTCAGGTCGGTCGCTCTTTATATGGAGTAGACAAACAGAGCAAAATTTCCAGACAATTTTCGTGGAAGTGTGGATTTGAGATCTACTTGGATCGAAAAAATCTCCTAAAGTACCTAGGTCTGGAGGCTCTTCTCTTGGTGGCTATTTCTAAGGGTCCTTCTAGTGATTGTCACTAAATATGGGAGCTCTAGCCCTTGAACTTTGGGAGCTAGAGAAAATCAAATCTTGGTGAAATTTTGTATGGGAAAACCATTTTCCCATACAAAAATTTCGCAAAAATTCGATTTTCTCTAGCTCCCAAAGTACGGGGGCTAGAGCTCCCATCTTTAGTGACAATCACAAGAGGGACCCCTAGAAAAAGCCATCGGAGCCTCCGGACTTAAGTACTTTGGGAGATTGTTTTTCGATCCAAGTAGGTCTCAAACCAAAACTTCAACGAAAATTGGCTGAAAATTTTGCTCTGTTTATCTACTCCATAAAAAGAGCGACTGACCTGAAAAATGTCCATGCTCGAAGTTGGCTACCCAAATTGGCTACCAAAAATTCAAAAAAAAAAGAAAGATAGGAAAACCGAAGATATTTTTAAAAATAAACAAGTGCCTAACAACTAAAATCAACTCTCTATTTTCTCCCTGGGCTTTGCTAGGCTCTTCTTTGATTGTTTTTTCCAACAAAAATACTTGTTTTTCTTTTCGCCGATTTTTTTTTATTTTTAATGTTAAATCTATTGTTTTCAAATTAAAAAATATTGAAATGGAATTTTAAATTTGAAGTTAAAACTTAAAATGACATATTTTAAGGGTTGAAATAACATTTCAAATAACTAACCTTAAAGCCAGTGAAATTTTCTATCTGAAAATATATAACACTTGATAGTTTAAGCGCAATAACTAAGCTAAAAAAATTATCAAAGTCGCAGGTCGTCAGCAACATATCAGTGGCCAATGGCGAAAAGGTTAGGGAATTAAAGACCCTATAGAAAATCACCAAATGGCACAAAAACAACATCTTCTCTCTCCACTGAGAGGACAGTGTCCCGATGAGAAACCCACGAGGCTTATTATGTAGCTCATGGGCGTGCTCCCGTGCCGGAAACGCCTTAAATTAAAGGAAAGGAACTAAAAACGCATTGAAAGTTCAATGTAAGTTTTTCTTCCTCCAGCGCAGTTTTTGCAAATGATGTCTACAGCCCAAAGCTTGCAATCAATCCCTGACTATCACAAAATAATGAGCAAACTGCTGGAAGAATTTAAAACAAGCAATTGGCGATAGAACAACATCTCAAGCTCGTCTCCGGTGCAGCTTGAGAGTTGGCAAGAAAAAGCGTTCCCTGTAATCTCATCACGATGACGACTACGAGGGTACGTGCGTGCTCAAGATGTAATGTATATTCTGCACTTGCTCCCGGCAACCCCGCTCGTTGGAAATGGGAAAATAAATGCTGCAAGCACTCCGAGGTGCGATCGACAAGATACAACTAAGCAGTGACAAATGATTGCAACAACTTTGCAATACGGCTGATTGATGCCACCTGCTCCATCATATTGCCCCAGCAGATGCTTATCTCCGACTTCGGGCGCTCGTGCATCCTGCGAAAGCGACACATGCGGGTAATTAATTGAATTGTCTCCTCCGTTATCAAAAGGACGTCATCGATGTAATTATTGCGGTTCCTTTGACTCGTGTTTGTAACAATTTTCCTGTAATTAGGGCAGCAAAACCGGTTGAGGCGCGGTGCGGGTCCGAGGTGGAAATGCAATTATGATAATTGAAACGAGCAGAAATGAATAATTGAAAAACGATGGCAGATTACTTTTTGGCAGAACCTGCGTTTGAAATAAAGAGACGTGTTGGTCAAGAGCTCCGAAGGCAATAAATTATGTAAATAAATGAGTTTCTATCATCCCCAGAACGGTGTAATGCGCTTTTGAAACATGACGTGAAAGGGGGAGACCCCCTGCTCGCACGTGCTTCGCTCGCCAACCCCCAGAGACTTAGGAAATTCATCATATAATTTAGAGATATTGAGAATATACCACATCATGAAAACTTGACTTAGTAAGCTGAAACTTGGCACAAATCATACTCATTTACTCCCAAGTAAACCACCGATAGCGAAAAATTGCATTTTTGAAAGGAGAATTTTTTTTCTCACCCTTGTAACTTTTTTTCTAGAAGTGCTATTCAAGTGTCCTTCAAGGAGTTTTAGGATCTTATCAAACCCAACACTCATCTCTGGTTTCATGAAGCTACCATAAGTAGTTTTTTTTATGCCGAAATTCAAAGTTTTTGGTCAATTTTTCAATGGGAAAATGGACCTTATGGTTAATAAATTCCCCCCAGGAGGTGGTAAAATCAATGAAGCCTCTCTCATTTTGAGTCAAAAAATATCTGTGCAAGTTTTTAGAGCTCTTCGTTCAGTGGTTTGGAAATGAGAGCCGATGAATATCTCAGCCTGTCGAAACGCTCCAAATGACAGCGAGGGGGGAGCTTCAGGTTTCACATCAGCTCTCTCAAGTCCACTAGGAACAAAAGACGACTTTCAGGAGCTAAATATATCTCCTTGACTATTATCTTTAATAAATATATTAGCTTCTTCAAACACTGCAATTTCCAATACGATCCTTCCTCAAGTAGTTGAGGAGATGACAGGCTCATAGGAAAAAGATGTAAGATACTTCTCATAATTAAATTTCAAATGCAATTCTTCGATAAGAAGCCATCATAACTCAAGCAGATAAGGCATTTAATAAGACGGCAGCATCGATGGAAAAATGCCTGAAGTCTGAAAAAATGAATTGAAATTTAATTTGCTTGTTACTCGGAACTGGAAGACAATATAGCGACTCGCAATCCGGGAAGAGTTTATTTTTAAAATTGCATTTCAACTTGTGACGGCTTTCTTGACAAAGAAGGACGATGATATCTCCCGATGAAAAAAAGAACTCAATACGCCGATAAATCACCCCTTTTTAGGAGGGCTGCAGCCAAGTCGGGCTAATTATCGACTGGAAGTCGGAGCAGAGATCAGACAGGCAATTTATTACACTTGTTCCGGGTTCATCCCCCAGCTAAACATAGATTTCCGAATCATTCCGCCGCTTGCCTCAGAGAAATTGTGCAAATAAGCAATTCCAAGCTCGAACAACATAATTACATGCCTGTACGGGATGCGGGAAAAGTGTTGAGCTGAGCTGAGCTCGCACAAATATGTATACAAACTATAATTACGGTGTAATCCTAACAAAAACCAACAGATTCATTTGCATGTCGTTTTTGGATCGCTCCTCATAGCCTCTGTGCATCCCTTTTTTGCCTCACAACCGAATGCGGCTTGTATTATGCCGATGCCTTGCATGCAATAGGTACTTGGGCAACATTTGCAGACAAGCGAGAATTAATTATTACTTTAAACTTTCCCTGCTCGTAGCTGGCTTACTAATGTTGCTGCAGCCAGAGAAGGAACCTTTTTTTTGGGGGGCTCTTGAGGTCTCCAGAATTTTTAAGGTTGCCTATGTTGAATTAAAGATTTTATAAAAAATCATTTCAATAACCTGAATTCGATTAGAGGTCTTTAAATGATCTCGAAGCCCTAAAAACCCTTTTAAAAAATCATTTAGGACATTTAAGTCTTTAAAACATGTCTTCGAATAGGGCTGAATTCCTTAAAAACCTCGGAAAAGCTGAAAATCCCAGTAACTCCAAACTACCCAAAGCCTATCTCGGACTCGTCTCTGAGCCAGAATGCTCGATGATGAAGCGGAGATAGGATAATAATTGTGTTTGTAGTTTATATTGTAGGCTCTCCTCGGCGAGCCCACTGTGGGCTGTCTTTGGAGCCATCCATCTGCCGCTATTTGGATGTGCGAGGAGAAAGAGAAACTGTGTATTTAATGGCGCTACCTACGCGGTTTTCGTAAGCCAACTTGCCTCATGGACTGTCTTGAGAGGTGTATTTTAGACAAATTGCTGCTCAGAGAATGATAAAAGTGTACAAATATTTTCTCGTGAAAGCTGTTTAATTTGCGCCAACGTGCTGTGCCGATTCTCTGCGGAGTCTAATTCCGTTCTAATTTTACGCCCTGTAAGTGACCGGAATTAATTTGACTCGTTTGTCTTTTTGATTAATTAGATAAAATTATGTCAATATTTCTGTTCAATCCGTCGAGTGACAGAAGTATATAGGAATGCCAACGGGACTTCCCACTGATTGAGGGGGAGGCTGAGGATTATGAATTTTAATTGAACATGAGTAAACAGTGATTGGAGTTCAGATGGAGGGATTTACTTGGCTGACTAATTTAGTGATATCGGGCTTCCACAACTGGCCAAGAAAATCTCAATTTTGGGATATTTTTATGTAAATACGGTTTGTTGGTCCCTGAAACCTTAAAACGACTAGTTAAAGTTTCAAAACCACGTTTTTGGCTTGGAAAAAAATTCAATCGAAATTTGAAAATGACCAAACCTTGACTCATTAAAAATATCTAAGTTTCGAGATTTTTCATGAAACATTTTTCATCGCAAAATTGGTCCCTGAAGCCTTAGAACGACTGATTTTAGCTTAAAAATCTATCTTCTGTTGTTTAAGGCCGAAAAAATGGAAAAAAGATTTTTTAAAAATTACTCAAAATTTGAAAAATGACCGAACCTCGACTTGTTACAAAAATCTCTATTTTGGGATTTTTCATGAAACTTTTTGTGTCACGAAATCAGTCTCTGAAGCCTCAAGCTTAAAAAAATTTGTTTGCCGTGTTTTAGCCCAAAATATTTGAACCTACAATCAATTTACAAACCTTGAAAAACTCAGTAAAAGAAACATACGTGTGCTTTCGAATATCGTCGCAAAATCACCACCAACCATATTTTTACAAATTTTGAGTCATTAAAAAGGAAAGTCGTAAACGTAGGTGCTAAATTAAAAGCAGGTGTTCCGACACACGGATATTACAAAACTGCCTTTCTCTCCTCGTTTCCCGCCCATGAAAGTCATGCGTGTACATTAATGTGAAATGAAATAAACTTTAATCCCTGCAATTTATCACGGAACATTTTCTTTGGGAACGAATGAGTATGTTTTTGCAGCAACATGCTGGCAAGTGTATGTAAAATCTGGCGAAAATATTTATTTCATGTGACTTGGAGCCTAGTTTGAGACTCTAAGCTCGTATCGAAGAGAATGTTTTCCGGAGCAGTGTCGTCGGGAATGGGATGTGAGGCATGTTTCGGAATATCAATGAATGCATCTGAAATTGACTTTTTATTGCTCTGATTGAAAAATGATAGGCATTGTTGTAAGCCCGTATCGTGGGTATGTTGGGCCGAAATTGCCAGAAAACTTCCTGTTCTCCAATGCCTCGTCAATCAGCATGCCTTTTTGCAGTATGTCGAAGGCTAACTTTCGGGAACAGAGACAGGAAAAAAATTTATGAAACTCGCCTGTATCCAGAGAGATGGAATTTAGGGTGGCCAAAATATTTGACCAAGCGAATTGGGGTCTTCCATCTGCAAAAATTGAGCTTCAATACTCATGAGAAGGATTCCAATCCATTGGAGACTTAACTCATTTCGAGATAAGGATAAACTTTGGATTTTTTTCAAAATTATTTTTTATCAAAATATTTCAGCTTCTGTCTTTTTCTCCCGAGGCTCTTAAAACTAGCTTCTAAGGCTTTTCCCCAAAATTCCCCAATATTTCGTCTTTTTCAATTTATGTCTGAGATTTGGGCCCGAAATGGCTCAACTTTTTAAAACAAAATTTTTGAATTTATTTATTTTAGTCGCCCTAGAGATGATCCACCTGTTTTCCATGCAGCCACTGAAGTATTTTCTGGGAAAGAAAATCCACAAAAACCTACCCTGTGGACAGACAGACCTTGCACCAAGATACACCACCTTGGTTGAGTTGGATGGAGCAAAAACTTTCCTAACTAAAAGTACACAAAGGCGAAAGGTGCAAGTTTCGAAGCCCCCAAAACTTCGGAGCGCCCGAGCACCACAAGATACCGACTCCCAGTGATTTTGTGCAAGAAATGCGCATGCAATCTGCAACTTCGTCCTTGTTTATTTCCATTTGTCATATTGCAAAAGTTACAGATAAATCTGACATGATACGCCCGCCAGAAAGTTAACATTTTTCATCTCTTCCTCCGTCTCCCTTCCCATATTCGCCACATGTTCATGTCCGGAAATTTTGCTTTTTGTGATTTTGAAAAGTTTCCCAGTCATGCTACTGTCAGCGTTCCACGGTAGTCTGTTCTAGTCGCGACGCAACGAGGAAAGGTAGACTCGGCTAATCGGCAAAATAAGAAACTAGGATATGAAGCGGGCTGCACATGGAAGCGCAGGAAAAAATTAGGTCAACCGACACATTCCCATCCGTCTTGTTTGGTCTTTTGATTTTCGTTCGTTGCACATTCAAGCGGTGTTCCATGAAATGCCAACAGGACTCTGATACTATATTGAATATCTAGTCAAATTCAATAACCAATCTCTTCTTTTCTTCTTTCAAGCACCACCTAGTCTTCTTGGTAGGTCATCTTTATTTGATGAGAGCAATAAATGTATGAAAATGTTTTACAATCTTTTTACAAGAGTTCAGCCTCCCGAGAAAAATCTTGAAAGGAAAATTTTTTCAAGGAAAACAACCCAGGTATTCATGGAAGATAAGGAAATTTAATAAAAAGATATCGATATCTGTCAGGTTAAGACGTAAATTTTTTGCCCCCTGAAAATTTTGTGAAAAATGTTTATTTCAAACGCAGAAGATCCCATAAATTCCCTGACGCCACAACACGGCCTTTTTTCGGACTCGAAGATCAAAATTCAAGTTTCACCCCAAATCGATTCAGCGAATAGTGGACCCATGTTTTTAAGAGAGATCCTGTATTGAGTATAGCTAGTGACCCTAGCCTCAATCGTCCTGACAGAATACTCCAATCAGCCAAGGGCAAAACTTGACCATGACCTTCCAACTGACGTCAACTTTATTAATTTATAAAATCGGTTCGTCCTATTTCCTTCCTATGTCCCTTCCTATTTTGGGATGTCTTCTGCCTCAAATTCATGTCTCTCATTTTTTAAAGATACAGGAAATTTTCAGAGGAAAAGTAAGCCCTCAAAGTAAAAATTTCAAGCTAAAAAATGGAGCAAATCTCACTCCCACTCGAAGCCTACACTAAGTGCCTCGTTCGAGCTACAATGGGCTTTACATACCTCGCTTATTTATCTCTCGCACACACACACAACTTGAAAGCCATGATGCCGAGGAAAACTAGGAGCACAATACGTCTCTTTCTGTTCGAGTTTTTGCAACAATCTGATTGTAATCAAGCAAGAAATTTTTTCATCTCTCGCTCTCCTTTGATCCCCATTCCCGCGCTCCAGAATGAAATAGAAAACTGTGTCACAAAGAGGAGCATAGAATTTAATTTCCCCATTTCGCGACTCTCAAATTTCGTGTCATTAGCGTCCCTTGGCTCGAGTCAGTGGAACTCTCATAATGATGATTCCTTTGCGTGTCTCAGACCCTTGTGAAAATAATCTTCTCGTTAATTTGCATTCCATTTGGCAAAAAGGAGTTCTGGCCACAAAACAGGAGCGGATAAAATGAGTGTGTTGAACAACAGAGAGGGGAAAAAGCACCACTTCACGAACTTTGATGCACTTTTTTGTTCCCACAACATGTTTGCTTTTTTGTCTGCATCTTGTTTGCCTCACTTTTGAGCTAGACTCCGCAGCAACAGACTCTCGGATTATTCTTATTTGCGAGCTTCCCCGCTATGAGCCACTAAAACGAAATGCATCATCTCAAATGCACTTCTGAGTGAAAGATGCGGGGCAACAAAGGAGAACGTCAGAGTATGGTTGGGAGAAAAGTGAATTTTTTATTCAATAAAAACTAGATTGGCATCTTTATGGCAGATTTCATTGAGTGAGGGCGGTAAAGCTTTGATTGAAGGATTTTTATTCGTGACCTCTAATCCAAGTGTGAATAATATTTTCATGGAGCAGTAGAAAAATATTTTTATCAACTTTGAAAATTTATAACTCAAGAATTAATCGTGCTAAAAATAAAGCAATAAGCTCGTTAGAAGCGGAGGCTTTTTCCGTGCATCTGTGCTAGATTGCAGGTCCGTGATGTCAGTGGTGTAACTTCGGGAGGGTCTCAAATGGGTATATATTTTAAAGCCAGTAGCCTCCTGAAAACCTTCTCAAAGTCTTGAGACTCCTCTGGACCGCAGAAATTCATCACATAACCCAAAAATCGGTAGAAAATCCATTTCCACGTCTCTGACCTACATCAACATGCTGCCTTCCAATCCGTATAACAGTCGTGTATACCAGTGGAAAGCGAGTTTCCACGAGAGAGAGCTAAACATCTGTTTGCAGCGAGAGAGCGGCAGGCACAACATTTTTACACATGACTGCTAGTCGGCGAAACGGGTACCAGTCTTACCGCAGTCTTGAAGGAGGCACAACGCACTTTCGATTGGGCCCGCGGAAAAAATATCTGGTTTCACTGGAGATAAAATCAATTGCGAGTGGCGAAAATTTGCGACAGCCACAGCCCCCTGATAAGTGTAACGCGAGCGAGTGAAAAATGTACAATTAAAAGTTTCGACAAGTGCGGAAGAAGAGGTCGTTTTGCGGAGAAGGGAGTGCAAATGATCAGCAAACTCTGAATTAAATTGAAAATTTATGTACCATACATAGATAAATTTCCACTCCTGCTAAGCTCGCATGCTCGCACACGGAGAGACAGACCTTTGGTGATTTAATAAGGGCGCACAGCCAGAGAACGGAGACAAGCGAATTTCGGGGAGATTTACGTTGTTGTGGAGCCCCAAAACCCGAATGTGTATGCAAATGTGCAAATAAAAGCGTACAACGGCAATGGGAACTTTTATTTTGTGTACTAGTGAGTGGAACCTGAGCCCGAAAATAAATTAAGACTCAATTTATGGTACCGCGTTCGACACTCCGTGCGCCAAATAATACAGTCGGCACGAAGGGAGGTGGAAAAAAAATATAGAGAAAGAGCATGAATTAGTTTTTGCGCGACAGGCGACAAGTCGCGGAGGAAACTGCGTGAAAGCGATCGTAATAGCTCCGGTATATTTAATTTATATCGATACGCGGCGATAATCCTGAACATAATCACCTTGGGGCCACGCAAACGAGCAGCGCGGGTGCCCCCATAGACCGCTTAGGAGCATCGTTGTGGGATAATTACAGCCGACAAAGTGTCATAAAATGAATACAATAGTGTCTCTCGGTGTCTGTGAATAAATGTCTGTTTTATTATTACCCTAATCAAGAGCGGAATCTAAGGTTATTATTACAATATTATATATGTCTAATAATAAAATAATCGTTATTGTTGTTGATACAAAAAGTTATACCTATGAAATATCGCCCACAATAGGATAAATAGCGGAGATAGCACGTAATAATGATGTAAGTATAGTGCATTTATTGTCGCCTATTAAGTAATGGGCTGCACATTGGGAGTAAACGTCAGAATTGGTGGCCAAAAATTTTTTTCTGGGGGTTTCTGGATCGCGTTAAAATTTATAAATGAGTTCAAATTTAATTTTTCAGCTGGATTCAAAGTTTTGGCCTGAACAGTCCTGTGGGTCTGGAACTCCGAGCATGGAAATTTTTCAGGTCGGTCGCTCTTTTGTGGAGTGGACAAACAGAGCAAAATTTTCGTGGAAGTGTGGATTTGAGACCTACTTGGATCGAAAGAAAATCTCCCAAAGTACTTAAGTCCGGAGGCTCATCTCTTGGTGGCTGTTTTTAGAGGTCCCTCTAGTGATTGTCACCAAAGATGGGAGCTCTAACCCCCGTACTTTGGGAGCTAGAGAAAACCAAATCTTGGTCAAATTTTTCCATACAAAAATTTCACAAAAATTCGATTTTTTCTAGCTCCCAAAGTACGGGGGCTAGAGCTCTCATCTTTAGCGACGATCACTAGAAAGACCCCTTAAAATAGCCACCAAGAGATGAGCTTCCGGACTTACGTACTTTGGGAGATTTTTTTTTCGATCCAAGTAGGTCTCAAATCCACACTTTCACGAAAATTTTGCTCTGTTTGTCCACTCCATAAAAAGAGCGACCGACCTGAAAAATTTCCATGCTCGAAGGTCTGGAACATGAGCCTAGAAGTCCAATAAAAAATCCAAGTGCGTTAATTTTTTGCCCCCCAATTCGACGAAATATCCTAATGTGCACTCCCAACTCCTTGTTTGCCCTGGCCCATCCCCATCAGGTGGCTTTCGTGAAAATAAAGTAGCGCAATAAAGATTTAGTAGTAAAGTGCATTGTTGCGGGAACCCATTATATTGAAAAGCGTTCCTCTGTTATTGATGACACTCCGCTCGACATTGGGTGTTCCGGGCGTTGATTTATGACCCGGTTTTATGATTTATTTCATTTAACATTTTTCATAATCGCTTTTATAGAGCCATCGGGGCCCTCGACTTCTGGTGAATGGCCCATTTGACATTTTGTCGGATTGGCTTCTTTGAGATTTATCGTCAACTTGATTTGATTTTGTTCAAGAGCAAATGAAGAGGTTCTTGAATTTTCTCCTCCATGAGAAATTTAGCAGTGGATTCCTCTAAGAGGTTCTCTGAAGATCCAAGGTTGATAGTCTACTAACAATGGGAAAATCCGCTTCAGCGGATGATAGTTAAATAGCTCAAGGTCGGCTCTGAATGAGCAGCAGCAATTAGGCCAAGGGGACGATTTAAATGCTAGGAATGCCTCGAAACATTCGATCCAGTAAATTTATTCAAATTAAAATAAATCCCACACCGAAACACTTTCATAAGAGCAACAAGAGCTCGCGCAATTCCACGAGAATTCATTTAAATAAATCAGTATAATCTCATCAAATTAAAATCATCGCCATTAACAAGTGGGCTCCGTTACTTGCCTCGCTGCTCATCATTATTAATTTGGGCTGTTAAAAGCGGAATTTCGGGAATCACTGAAACCTCAGGAGCTCCAACTAAAGCCTCGTGAATCCACATTTGACGGCTTTTAATTCATAATTGCCGTTATGGTGGCCGTTTCCGCTCCCTTGTTTTTATTCTCATAATTCCATCATCATTATTATGTGATTATCAAAATACCATTCATATTCATTAAGTGGAAATTGTGTTTTCAGGCGGATGAGTGAATTAATGCTCATTTTCCTGATCCCGCGAACGTTTCACATTTCATCGAGCGAAACTCCTGACAGACAGACAAATCTGTATTTTCCGTTCAAGTGGAAAAACGCGCAAAAGAGAGGGAGTGAAGCAAGGATATCTTGAGCCGGGTCAGCACTTGCCTCTCAAGTGTTCAGGGGGCGGATATTCACAAGAGCTCATCAAGATGACCTGAGAAGTAGTTGTATTCAGTGTGTTAATGGCCATAAATAATAGAGTAGGTTTCGAAGGTGGGCGAGGGAGGTGGAGTAGCGAGGGGGAGCTGCTGCAAGGTGGACGGCGATGACGAGGACATAAAAAAGGGTATAAATTCCATGATTACGTGTGCTGACGTCGGCACATGCCGGGTTAGAGGCTCGGGGCATCCGCTCCGCTTCCTCCAGCGCGCTTGTTGTTTTTGTAATGCGAGTAAATCAGGGGGCGGTTTCTTGAATTTCATCGCTTCGTTTTGTTCCCTTTTTAGCTCGGTTTCAGAATCGTCTGTTTGTTTTTGGTGAGGCAGCAACTAAAGGTGGGAGTGGATTTCAAATTTGAATGTTTCTCAAAGGAAAGAGGCTATATATAGAATTGTGAGAATTAAGCTGAGGCTTGGGGAACGAATTATTTTTATCTTCGAGCCCCATAAATTTAGTTGCTTTTAGAGATAGACTAAGACTTAATAAACATTTCAAGTTCGACAAAAAAATTCCTGTGTCTTCCAAAAAAGGGTTAAACCTCAGAATATCCTGATTTATGGGCTTATTCATTTCCCTTGTCTTCCTTCTAGCTCTTTTTTGCAAGGTCCTTAGACTTCATAAGGTCTACGTAGCCGCTGAAAATCCAGAAAAATTAATGGAAAAAAAGGAAAATCACTTTTTAAAAAACCAAGAAAACTATAAATGGTCATTTTCGCCTCCCTTTCTCATACCGGCAGGAAGCCAGTGAGACAGCCTCGACCCTGAGCTGCCTCAGGCTATTTTACAACAAGGCAAATATTATTATTTGGCTAATTGCTTATTTTGTCTGCGGGACTCTCCGACGTCGACGACTCAAGAACGCCCCCGTGGTCCATAAAACATGTCCTCTAAAGCGAGCAAGATTATTGATTTCAACTTCCATTATTTTTTATTGCAGCTCAGTCGAGAGAGACGAGCTCTCTGACATGTGAAAAGAGACACCGCAGCGAGACAGTGAACCTTTTTGCTCGAAATATAATTGGCAATCAAGCAGCAAGATGACTCGCCATCAGTCACCGGCCAGATTAGCTCCGGTCCATTGGATCCAGACGTGTGTGTGCCTTCTCCTCTCCTTCCTAGGTAAGTCCGCAAATCTGCGATCTCCACTTTGTCTTAAATATTCATGATGTGGCGAGAGTCCGGACGGATGACGAGAGCGGGAGCAAGGTGTGGCACCAGGTGACGCTGTTAATCACGAAAAAGGCAGTCGGAATGGAGTCGGAGGAGGACGAAATTGGGGTGTTCAGCAAACCGTGAAAAGGCCATTATGTACATTTTTCATGACGCAGTGTCGCATCAAAATGCCGTATTGTTGCGTGATGAGAGAAGAAAAGCGCGAAAATGTGCAAGAGGAGAATAGGCACGCAAAAATTTGTACCCTCCTCACCTCGACTTTCCTCTCCCCGAAAGTGACAAATTTTTCGTGTTATGCGCCCGAGAAGTAAGAAATTCATCTCGTGGAATTAACATAAAAGGGAATTTGCGATGATGGAAATGCTGTGCACGAGGACGGGGCACAAAGGATGCGGAGTCAAGGGCTTGGCTGCCACTCATTGTTGGCAGTGTCAAGAATAATATCATCATTACTCCTCGGCTCTGCTTGGGTATTCGAGCAGCCATCTGCCAGTATCCGTGCATGCGTTGGTAAGCAGCAGCGGAGTCGGGGGTAGCCTGGGGTAGTCTCTTGGTCACTGTTAGCTTAACTCATTTCGTACCAGAAGTACCATTTTCATTTTTCCCTGGCTTAAAAAAGATGTTAAAAATTTCTAGGAGCCTTCAAGGAATGAAGGTGAGAAAAATGATGGCGAGGAGTAATTAGGAAATTAAAATCAAAATCTTCAGAAATAAATATATTTATTTGTAGACTATTTATATTAGTCAATTTTTATTTTTATTAGTAGACGAAAAAACCTTTAGCCAATATTAACATGAAGACGAAATATATTGGGCGATATGTCCGGGAACGGAATATTTTAAATAAATTTAAATTTTTCCCAAAAATTTGGCTGACCAAAAAATTTTAAACAACTCTTTTATTGACAGAAAATTAAGAAGAAGTTTTTAAAAAATTAATTTAGTTACTATTTTATATAATAAAAAATATTATATATTGAAATGTCCAATACTAAGGCGCAGTGAAGGTTTACGTTCATCTAAAAGTTGGCTGACCACAAAATATTTATTTTAACAAATAATAACAAAAAGCCCCCCTCCAGCTCTGCCCTTGCTCGTGTGTTTGCTCAAAAGAGGCCCAAGAGTCATACTTGTGCCGCGGCGTTAGTTACGGTGCCGCACACTCGTTTTCTTGTTCTGCCTGCCCCAGCCTGGTGTGGCAAGACGGCGTCTCAGTGCCACTTGCTGCCTTTTCTTTCTCCCATTTTCCCGTCTCCTCGCTTCGACTCCATACTCAGCGCGCTACTCCCACAAACACCACTCGAGCAGCGCGTTTAATGAGTCTGGAGATTAAAATAAAACGCTCTCGTCTAATTATAATAATTTATGTGTTTTTAGTCGAGTTTGTGTATGTCGAGAGGCGTTGCGAGTCATTAGCACAAGATGCACACATTTCCCGACCTAATCATGTGTAATTTTGTAACACAAGTCGCGACGAGCTGGTTAGGGGCTGGGTGGGTGGCTTTTAAGTGCATTTAGATTGCGCTCGTAAAACTCGCCATCGGGGTCCGGCTTGTCATGAAAAGCTGTCATAAATGTGGGAGCTTCGAATAGCTGGCTTTGAAATAAATCCGGAGCGATGAAATAGTCTAACAAATTCCCTAAGCATTGACACGACTCCTGATACCGGAAGCAGTGACGAGTGGCTCTGGAATTTTCCAATTTTCCGTCAATGTTTGTGAATAGCCCGTTAGTGCACTCGAAATATGTTTTGGGGAACGCAAATATGAGAGCGAGAGGCAATGGGCTGTTTTGTGTTTTATATTTGAGTTGAAAATTGGGGAACACAAAATAATTTATAGATTCAATTTACGTATTAATTTTCATTTCATTTTTGGCTTAATGGTCTCGAAATCGGATAATCTGAGTTCCTGGGAACGCTAGGGCGAGGTCATCATCAGCACATCTCGAAGGGGATGAGGCTTAACCCTTTGACGCATATCAGAGTCTCAACGGAAAAATTAATTCTTGAACTTGGGAAGATCCTTGATTTAGCTTTTTTCTTAAGCTAAAATTAAGTTTGAATCTTAAAAATTTTGAAAATGACTCCACTTGACCCCAAACCACACTTTTTTGATTAAATAAAAACGCTGAAAAATCGTATAGCTTGAATAAAAGCGTCTAAGCCGTAGCCGAAACGTCGACAAGAAAGCATTATTGTTTTTTTCTTGGGAGTCATTGGCCAAAAAAATCATCCAAATATATTCGTTTGAGAAATCAGTTCCGAAAGTGAATTTTTGAACGTCACCAAAAAACGACACAATGCATTAGAGGGTTAATGGCTCAATTCAACTCCCCGGTGATAAATGGCCGAAAAAAAGCCGTATCGGTCACATTTGGTGAGTGAAAAACAAAACTTTTCTCATTTAAATGATAAAATGGCAGGAGGGGGGACGGACGGGAGCCGGAAAGTCGGGAAAAGTGCAATTATGTTGACGTCATATTTTCCTTATTGGCTGTCAGGACGGTGGATATGCCTCTGGTGTACATTTCTGTAAATTGTTTTTAATCATTCACCCGCCTTGACTCTTAATTGCAAAAGTTGATTGCGTTCATGCAGTTTGCGATGGCGGAAACGTGACCTCACCGTTGCGGAATGCGGAGATGGACGCGAGAAAGCCCAGACGCCGGCTGTTGGGAGCGAGACTCACAGACTATGGGGCTCTTTCACTGTCTCTGCTTGAAAGGGAGTCGTCTTGCAGAAAGAAGAGAAAGTTTGAATGAAAGTTGTAGATATCAGAAATAATAATCAATGCTCGGCTAATCGTCGGCGGTGTCTTCGTCAGTTTTCAATTTTCCTCCCCACTCCGGCATTAATTTTTGCGCATCGGCCTTCCCCATCAATGTCCCCCTGAAATCTTTCCTCTTTTTGCCACCTTTGGCAGTAAAGTTTGCAAGTGTTTTAAAAATAAAGTTGGAAATTTCACAAAAGTCCCCGAGTGAGTTCGAAGGCAAGATCGAGTGCCGGAACGAGCAAAAGTTGAATCAATAAAGGCGGCACACTTTCGCACACAAGACGACCGAGGCAGGCTGCAGCGATTGCGAGAGCTAATTTATTTTCTTATCTCGACTGTGTTTATATTGTGAATGAATGAATGAAGCGAAGAAGGAGCCAAAATTTGCTCAACAGCACTTTTGTGCCATGTAATGGAGCAATGTTCAACAGCATTAGCATCAGCGAAATTTCGTCGTCGTCATCGTGGAAGAGGCTGCCAGTGGAGGAAGATGACGAGAGCGGGAGAGAGGAGCTCGCACGCCCGCAGCCATGAAAGGGGGAAGAAAATGAAAATGGCATCACTTAATGTCAACATTCTTCATTGTCTTACCACTTTTTGGCTTCGCTATTGAGCTCTCGTCGAAAGGGCGGCTTTCAGGGGAGACTCGCGTTCGCAATTAATAGAGCTCCTAGATACCGTTAAGGAAATTTTGTGAGCTATTTGCATGGCTAGATACCTAGAGAGGGTTCACATCTGAGGAAGGAAAGGGGCTTCAACTGGGGGTGAGCTGGTCCAAAAATCTGAGTCAGCTTCTCCTGTTCCGAAATCTAGACAGTTTCTTGTAAAGTAATGGCCAGAAAAGGTGAACAATGGTCTTAAATTTTCAAAAAAAATTCAGCGACGTAACCAAGAGGGTTCCATATTCTTCACTCGTTTGAGCTAAACTTTTGGTATGTTGAAGCTCATAGAAAATTTAGCAAACTATGGAATCACACATTAATTGTATATTTTACTGGGACGGAGCTAGGAGACCCCAAAATTTGTAAGGCGAAACAATTTTGGTCAAATTTCTAAAAATTACTAAAAATCAGTCCTGAAGTTTTTCTTTTTAAAAAATGTTTAGAAGCCCTAGCAAACCAATAGAGACGAAATCGCTTCCTTCCCATCCCTGCCAGCCGTTCCGTTTCAATTCCTCAGTGGCGGCTTCCAGACAATGACACGCCATTATTATCATTTGATTACACATATACTTGTCACGATACAGAGGCAGAGCACA
The DNA here is from genome assembly GCA_963930915.1 of Forcipomyia taiwana. Taxonomy (NCBI): domain Eukaryota; kingdom Metazoa; phylum Arthropoda; class Insecta; order Diptera; family Ceratopogonidae; genus Forcipomyia; species Forcipomyia taiwana. The sequence continues at coordinate 3,799,369 of CAWVOI010000096.1, read as the reverse complement.
TATAAAACAGCTCAATGCCAAAAGAGCCTCATAAAACGCGTTAATTAAACTCTTGGCGCGGCTCCTTTCATGTCTCCAGACGTCTTTCTTCACGCTCACGAGACCCGATTCGGAACCAGGAAAGCCAAGAGCCGTCTCCTTTGTTCCCCCGCTCGGTCTGCTCTCCCCTCCCCACGACCACCTTAATTGTGCCTTGACTCGCTTCATTTGTAGCTCATTTGTGAGAAGGATGAAATCACTGACAATTTGCTAATGCGTTAGCGCTTCGGTCTGAGGGCCAGCAACAACAACAACAACGCAAGGACGACACCGAGACAGAGCAGGCATATAAAAGTTTTTTTTTTCGTCCAAAGAAACCGCCGTAATCCTCTTCGGTTAGGCATTTGAATGAGCGTTTCGTGTTTCGCTTTTGTGAGCGCCACCAACGATTAAATAATTTTCTCTTTATCGCTGGATTTTGGTTTCCCTCATTTTTTTACGTTCTGCCCACCCGGAATGGCATTTGTGAGTCGGTAGAGGCAGGAAATCCAACTGTCAGACTAATGCAATTACCAAGAATCACGCAATCATGAATGAAGGGATCCTTAACGTGGCTTCCAATATTGTTATTGCGCACGTTGTTTATATGCATAACGCCATAACATAATTTGCCGCTTACGCGAAAGTTTTGACAAAACAGAACAAAACGTGCTGTTCATAAACGAGGCTTTGGGGGGGGATTGAAGCCTGATTGGAGTCTTTTCTTGGGCAAAACGAAATTTTTGGACATTTTTAGGGTTTGAAGAGAAATACGTTGGAGAGGGACTCAGGGCTTCTCCGGGCTTTCAATCCAGATATCAAGACCAGAAAGACATTTTAGGGCTTGATGAAGCCAACTTTAAGGGTCAGAAAAGACATTTTTGGGCTCCAGGAGGACATTTTCAGGCTTTTATTTAACGACTTTGGGGGTTTGAAGAGAAAAACGTTGGAGAAGGACTCAATCAAGTCACATTTAGGGCTCAGAGGCTCAGAGGCCCCAGCAGGACATTTTCTGGCTTCTTATTAAAAAATATAGTGGTTTGCCTAAAAACAATAACTTTAAAGAATTACATTAAAAAAAATCTTTTGGTTTGAGAAAGAAATTTCTAAATGAAACCTTTTAGTTTCAAATAAGTTTTCAAGCCTTTAAAAAATATCTTGGCCCATTTTCACATGTATGACTCTAGACAAACCGACAATACTAGGCCCTCGAAATGGGCTGGGCACAGCAAAAAAGCCGGCAAACAGACGAAGTGAAGAGGATGAAAGAAAGTTGGTGAGTAGCTGAAATCGACACATAGCCTTGAGAAAATTATTGCCACTGCCTCAGCCGACATTTCCCGCGCAACTATTATGAGGGACCGGAGAATGTGGAACGTGGAAAAAGTGCGGAGAAGTTGAGTAGTGGGGCTTGGCTTGCTATATTTATTGCATCTCATTCCCCCCAACAAATTTTTTGTTGTTGTAGCCTAATTGCTTTGCGTGGCCTGTCGATGTCGAGCGGGACTTGGACAAGTTGTAATAACCTGGGTGACAATCACAGGACTTTGCTGCTCGTTTGTCCTCCCCCGGAGAGCGTCAACTCGCGTAAATCGAATTGTGTTTTCGCAGAAACCCCTTCAACTTCGACTGCAGAGGCGTGGAAAAGAAAAATTCAGATTGATTTAAGAGTTGACCTAATTAGAGACAGAAAGCGGCTCAAAGAGAGGCCGTGTTAATTAAGTTCGGAAAAAAAGAACGGAGAAAGACGTCGGAAAGCCATTTTCAGACAAACAAACAGAACTGACACATCAACGAGGGATAAGTGGAGCAAAAAACAGTTCAGGGAGAGCAGGTGGGGAAGGCAAAAAGAAGAGTGCTCGCTCCAGCGACACTTGAGGGGGCTCTGTTTGCTGCAAGTTGCTACGTGAGTCACATACATGCATAGAGGCGATTTCCTAGAGGGATAAAATTGTCTTGAATCTTCGTGAAAATTTTCCCAGTCGCCACTCTAGTACACCAGACTCTGTGGTCACATATCACGGGCTTCAAGGGTGTAAAACGCTCGAGATCCGACGGCAAGCTGTAGATGGCGAGCACAGAGGAGCCTACAAATAATTTCATCATCCTTGAGGATGTCAAACAATTTATTTGCCAGAGTCGTGCCTCCGCCTCTTGCAGATCCCACTCTGCTCTTTATTGCTACGGTACACATTTTTGGCATCCCCCCGAGCCGTGTTGCAATTCGAGATTACGCCACGAGCACTCTGCCTCATCTTCAGGCTCACCAATTTATTGTTTTCCGATTGAGAATTCAATGTGATACATTCTTTTTTATCGCTTCTCCTTCAACGTTATGACAAATATTTGTACTCTTGCTCGTTCGACGTCTCCTTGCAAGCCACCTCGCTCCAAAGTGTATGTTTAATGCAGCGTTACGCATAATAAATTTTATTTTTAAGGGAGAGAGGCGATAAAAGTGGTGTAGAGTCATTGTGGGGAAACACGAAAAACGATAAATTTGTCGTTGATGACATTCTCATGGAGTTGCCGAATGGAGTTATTGTCGAGTAGTCGTGTTGTTGAGAGCGTGAAACAAAGGAGAAAAGAGCTTTGTGAAAAACGACACCACTGGTGCTCAAACTGGAACCAAGTTTATCTTCCGTCAGAAAGGTCTCAATCGGCAACTTTTCCCACGAATGGGATGTTTGTGTGTTGTTCTCCAGAAAGATTTCATGTGAAAGGAAGCTCTTCAGGATCATCTATTGTGTGGCCTGAAATAATACTTTCTCTGTTGAAGAGGACTCAGGTTGTCAGGAGTAATAATTTCCTTCTTAGGAAGGTTTCCTTTCTAGTCTATTTCCTGCTACTCGAGATTCCTTTTTGGAAAACTACAGGGTGTTCAAAAATGGTCTACCACAAATTTTCAATCCGAAAAAGCTTGAATATAAATAATTATTACGTACTTCATTTTATTAAAAATAATTGATTATTTGATAAACTTAATTATTAACTTATTGTTTACGATTGTTTGCGACTAATTTTACGATCCTTTTAACCTTTCAAATGAGTAATCTATATTTTTGGACATTAATTGCTTCAAATAAAGCCATCAAAAAATTATGATTTATGTCGCTCCAATAAAAAAAAAATCAATAAGAATCTAGAGCACAGAAACCAGTCTAAGAAGCGAGCCTTTCTTTGAAATTTACGTTTCCACCAAACCGACTCTTGGATTCGTTAAAAATAGCACAAAGACGAAGATTGGAGAAGCCAAATAAACAACTCATTTCCCGTTCACTGGGCTCAACTGGACTCAGCGCCCGAAATCGACTAAGAAAGCAACGTGAGGCTCCCAGTGGGGCGGAAAATCGCCCATCCATTAGAATATGACAACCTGAGAAACCTCCCATGCGTGATTTATGAATAATGAGTGACTAAGCCGTCCCTTCCGTTTCTATTTTTCCCTCATTTTCAACCGGAAATCCTGTCTTCAACATCTTGACAAGTGTTGAGCTGAATAAATACAAACGTTCCACCAAATGTGTTTATTTCCACAACCACCCACACGCCCGCAACTCCCCACACACTCGCAAATTTCGGAAATTACTCATTTCCCCGACAAGCAGCAAAACGGGTTCGCAGTTTGCCAAAAAAAAAAACTCCCCGACTGACGTGTATATTCCGGCAGCCAGCCACTTGAAGCCAACAGTGTACTTTTCATCATTTATGTCAAAAGTTTATCCTTCGGTGAAGCTGCCCGAGGACCCCCCATTCGTAATGATTGTCGACATTACACGCACAAAAACGCCAATCTCCCATATTGCTGGGACCTTCGGAGCGAGCTACTACCCTCAGTTTATTATTAAATTATTACTCAATCAAGATGAGAGTCAACATACGTCCTATCTGCAGTGTCTTGTTGGATACACACCATTTAATTTAATACAACGCCGAACATACATATTTTATGAGGTCGGGCTCTCTCTGTACACAAGAAAGTTTCATAAAATGTAATATAATAATTACATTATGCGTTCATGCAGTCCCGGACGGGGTCTCGGAGCGGCAGAAGACTTCATTTGCCCCACTCCCGGGCCGGCCCTCGTCACTTGTCGCCACGGATTCATAAATCTTGGGGCTCTTTGGACCCGACCCTCATTTCGGTGCTCGTCGCAGGCACAATATGCCACACGCCGCTGCTTCTGATTTTATGATGATTTTTATTCGGATTCTTTCTGTTTATGGCTGCGGGCAGGCAGGCTCGTCCTTGGCTCGACCAGCTACCAGGCGTCCAATTTCGGGTCCTTTGACCTTCTGTGGATCGTTTTGACGTTTTACAGCCCCAATTTCGGTCGCCAGGTTTTAGCTGAGCTTTGGGGCTAAAAATATCAAGCCCCAAAAAATGTTCCCTGAAATTATAACGATATTTCAGCTAATTATGCAAAAGAGAAGCATTCGCGGAACCTAAAAATGCAGGCCATGTAACGTGTAATTGTTAATTAATATTCCATGGGGGAAATTTACTGCATCCATTGAATCCGCCGAGCAAAGAATGCGAGGAATACCGTTGCATGATGTGGGAAATGAGCAGAGTAATGCTGGGTGCCATGGGGTTAATTAAATATTAATTACATAAAATGGGGAAACGTTACAGGAGCTGTGACAAGAGTGTGAAAAGCTGCAAGCCTGTTAAATTCTGCGGAAACCTAGGTTCAAAGCAACGCTTCAACATTTTCTCTGAACTGTTTAATGCGTTTCACGAGAAAAATTGCTCCGCTGACTTGCGGAAAAGCGTGGAAAATTTCCAACTAATGGATTATCTGATTGAACTTTAATTCATGCCATTTATTTCCATCTCAAGAAGCTGGTTGTGGTGCGCTTTAGCAAAAAATTATGGTAGCCTTGAAGGAATTTGTGGCAAAATAAATATTTTGCAACGAAATCGGAGAAGATTATTGAAGCGCACGAGATATCCCCGAGGGGATAAATTTCAAGGATTTCGTCGCTAATTGAAGCTCTATGCCCACGCTTATCTGGTGTGTTTCTGGCCTATTTTAGAAAATAAATCCCCAAAGTCAAGCCAGACGTTTTTCTAGGAATGAGCGGCGAAGCATGATGGAAACTTCTTGTCATGGCCCTTTCTTGAAAAGCTTCTAGAATTTTTTAACAGACTTCAGAGCCTTTCTTAATGACCCATTTTTATTTTTTTACGAGCTCTTCTAAATTTTTCTGGGTCTCCTTGAATTTTTCAGGGGTTCGTTGAGAAGCTCTAAATAATTTTTGAGAGGCTCTCTGAGACTCCAAGAGCCACTAGAATTTTCATATCCTGAAAAGGGGCCCCCATTAGCCCCCCAGAGATCCTAAAACCAGCAAAGAAACTATACTTTAACTCCATAATTCTCTTTAAAGAGTAACACCTAGCTGACCTCGTTTAACAGGAGTCGGTTTATTTTGACTCCTGAAAGTTTGCTCGCATCCTTGAAAAGTGTTTTCACGCTGACTCAACGTTACTGCAAAGGAGCAGTTTGTTTTTTCCGCCAATTGATCGGAATCGGCCGGAGAAAAATTGCCTAGAAAGTCTGCAAGAGGCGAAACGCTTTCCATAAATTCAGGTCGCTCAGAATGCGATGGTGCAGTCGAATGGGGACGGAGTAAAACAGCAAAAAATGGAATAGTTAAGAGAATGCGGAACGACAAAACTTAAAAGAATTATTACGCTCATTCAGGAATAAACAAAGTTGTTTTCCCTCTCGCTTTCACCAGAGGAGCAAAAAGTTTTAGCTTTTCCCGCACTCGCACCACGGCACAAAGACCCGCTCCGGTATTTTGTCGCCCACCCGACGTGTTGTAAAGCGGATCTAGCTTTTTTGCACAACGTTTCTTTTTATTCTTCTCCTTTGATGTAGACGCGAGACGCTTTAGACTTTCTAGTTTCCCATTTCCCCATCCGGTTTTTGGTCGGAAGCGTGGGAGTCGGATTTGGGGCAATATCGCTTTGGTTCATCGGGACGTGACCCGAAATCTGCACACTTCGTGTCACTTCCACAATGCGTAGGTGATAACCCAATCAATTTACTCTGATTTGAGTACAATAACGAACATTCTGGTACAAGTCGCAAGTCCCTGCCCCAACGCCGATCTCATTGACATCTAATCCACCCGGCTTTTGAGGGAAATTGATTCCAAGTGCCGTTGTGCGCCGAAAAATGAGTCTATTTGGGACGTGGTGGCTTATTCTAGACTCTAGGGAGGGAACCTGATCTTGTTAGAATTTAACCAAAGAATCCTTCTCCCTCTCAGTGGCGGTTTTGGGTTTAAAATCAGGGATGGCTTGAACCAAACTTGATAAACTTTTTAAAAATTATAAATTTCACAAAATGTTTTTTAAAAAAATATTTTTGGTTCCTATTTTTCTCTATTAACGAAACGTTATTTTGGTAAATAATTGTTACAAAGGAAAAGCAAAATTCGTAAAAATGATAAACTTGATAAGGCCTTTCTTTAGTATATGAAACTTCTAGAGGCTCGTGGAGTCCCAGAGAGCCTCTCAAAATTCATTTGGGCTTGTCAACGAACCCCTGAAAAATTCAAGGAGGCCTCCTAAAAATCAAAAAAGGTTTCTCAAAAAAAAAAAGTTATTGAAACTGATAAAAAAATTTAATCGCAAGAGAATTGCCCCTCTTGAAGCCATAAAAGCTATAGTTTTAATCAAACTATAATTATGATGACCTCCCATAATTTTGAGGTTAAAAAAGGCTGCCGTGCTAGGGCTTTTCAGCAGGAAAATTATGCTGAGAGCAAAATGATGCCACTTCATAATTTCTGCCCCCTTCGAGTGTGCCCTTTCAACTGAAAAATTCTACCCCCTCTAGTTCTCCTTTCTGGGGCACCAGTGTGCCACCAAAGATTGAAAAATGTATGCAAATTTGTTTATGTAAATGTTTGTTTTTTGCTCTGTTCCACCCGCTGATACACTGCCACCTCTCCCAGGCTCGTATATTTGACTTGAGCCCGATATAGACTCCAGTGTTTTGGCAAACAGCCGTCATAACTTCCACGTGATGGCTCGAATGTCGAACGTATGACACACACACAGAGAGAACTTGCCGACGCCAGCAGCTCCTTTGCGTTTTGCATAAAAGGCGCACGAGAGTCGGACTGAGAATCGAATTCAATTTCCCCGGAAGGTGCGCGAGTCTCTAAATGGCGTAAAAATGATCGCTTTTCTCCGTTTGCGGCTGCCTTTGACAGACACACCGGCACACGCCAAGTGTATCAACTATCAATTTTGCCATCGTTGTCGTCTCCACAAGCGCCAGCCAGATACGTGAAAAGCATCGGTTATCCCGCCTTTCTCGTCGACGTTGGCGTTGTCGTGAGTTTGTCAGCTAAATGGGTAAATTTACATTTTTATGAGATTTACATTGACAGTACCGGCAAGGCCGAGCAGAACTGCCGAAAGTAGGCCACACATGCGAGCATGAAGTGAAAATGTAATCTGACACTTACCCGAAAACGCACGAAGGAGGTTTGACAGCGACTAATTAATTGATATCCTGATTGAAACGCGATAGCTGGTAAAACACTTGCCACTAATAGTTAATTAAAGTGGAGCAGCGCGCCGGAAAAAAGGGGGATAGTTTCCATGGCAGGAGGCGGGTTTCCAATTTTCTCACGGCAGTGGCACAGGGGGAAGATAAAGAGGGGTGCTGGAGGTTCACCACTTCATTGTCTATCATGCTTATTGGGCCATAAATCTGAAGGCTCTATTAAAAGTTGATGTCTGTAACTTAATTGGAAGGTGTTATGGTAACAATTAAGGCTTTGAGGGATTTTTCATGCACGTCGGTAAATTAGAAGGCACAAGTCTTCGGCTCTGGATGGATCCAATTTGCAAAAGACAACAAGAGTTGAGAAACGGGCTTGGAAAATGAAGAGGGAGATTTATTAGGAGGTAGAAAAGTTGCTATAAACTTTGACATGCTCCTGTTTCCTGCCTCGTACTCGGAACTCTTCAAGCTCGAGATACGTTGATGTAATGGCGATGAATTTATGTTAACAACTTTGGATAGCGATGGATTACTGAAAACAAGAGTGGGTTGGGTTTTAGATACACTCAGGAGATAATTCAAAGCCTTTTTGGAGATGCTCTTTCGGTCAAACTCTGAAAATGGGATGAATTCAAGCCCATAATCTGTTTATTCAGCACTCAACGATTTAATTTTTGAAATAGACGGAACCTTCTTGCTTAACCCATTGGCTACCGAGGGGTCGTTAAATTTTTCGGTTTGGCCGCCATATTGGATTTTAAATTTTTACTGAAAAACATCATGAAAAAAACTGAAAGTGATCATTTCAAAAAGTTTCTTCTACAATATTTAGAGTTGATTCCGAAATATTTTTTTTATGAAAAATTTTCAGCCATTTCTGATTTATGAAAATAATTTTTAAAAATATTTTAAGTGTATAAATTCTCCAAAATAATTTTTAAAAATTTAATCTTTATGAATTATTCATATGGAACACTTTTTTCAACCAAAACAATCGATTTCAGGAAATCAGAAAATCAAAAATCAGAAAAAACGCAAAAACGAATTTCACAATGGATGCACTTTTCCGAGAACGCAACTCTGCATCCTGTTTACGAGCTCCCAGTAATGTAATACCGGATCAGACTAAGATACTCAGCCCAGACTAACCCCATTTCACTTTGAAAAGAGAAAACGCAATTTTCACTCAACTTGTTTACGATATAATTCGCCCTCGTTTTCTCGCAATGACATAGAAGTGCCGCTATAATAACAACAAAAATCATAACAATCAACAATAATAATAACAATTACATCCGCCTACCCCATCCTTGCGCCTCGCTTCCACACTCCGTATTGTGTTTCCCATCCGCCGTTGGAAATAGACTTTGCGAAAGTTATAAGCGAATTCCGCCATTTAAAAACTCCCATTTAATCACTTTCAAAGTTGCAATTCCAACTTCCACCGCTAATTTCGAAATTGGGTCGCACCCTGGAGTTCTGACGCGGCGAGTGTAGTGGTAGTTGCAAACTTAATGGGGTGACTTCGAGTTGAAACAATATTTTGATGGGGAAGTCGGTGCCGCAAACGCATAATTGGCGTGCGAGAGCGACCCCTAATTGACTCATTTGATTAATTCGCGCCTTCATAGCCCGATGCACCCGCCGTTTCGGTCGGCTGGACTCCTCTCCCGTTGGCTTTGATGAGGCGAGCCGCAGAATGCCGCCCAAATAAATAAAAAATGCATTTTGTCACGTGCTTGGAATATTTATTTCGGACCGACATGCGTGCCAGAAGTCAATGCAGTGATGTATCGATTTCTAATGGGTTGACTGGGCTCGATAAAATTAAACTCAAACAGGAAAGACAAACACGATGATGGATCTTGATTGCTCTTGCTTCTCCTAAGCTGATTGAGTTTGTGGGAGTTGAAAGGTTCGTCTAACAGGCGTTTAATATTTAAGTGGAATTGGAGCTCAAAGGAAAATATTTTAATCGAATGCCAGTTCCAAGAAGCCACAGAGCCAGGTTTGTAGAAAGCCCTTTGAACGTCCTTGGCAACAAAGCCCGAGAGCTCCCACAATTCAAACTTGGACAAAACGGGCCATTCGCTTTTGTCAGAGGCACAAAGACGCATTTAGAAGTCGATGGTACGAGAGAGCCCCTTGGACAGCCGTTTCTGGTCAGCCTAATCCGGCTGGAAAATGTAAAAAGTGCCCAGAAAGGAGGGAAAATGGATATGGAGGGGGAAAACATGACCTGAATAATAAAGTGTATCGTTTGAATGCCTCGACTGCCGCCATAACAATAAAAGTGAGCCGATTCCACCGCATGCCCATGCCCAGAACCCTCCTGCAGGCGCATCTATTATTTGCATGAAAATTGATCAATAAAATGTTTGAATATTTCATCCGTTCTGGTGGCAGTGCACTTTGAGAAGCACGAGACGACTCTTCCCAGAGTCGATGGGCACGTTTTCCGAAAAATGGAGTTCCAATGCCTTTATTGGGGCACCAATTCACTCAATCATCGGATAACAACTTTACAACTCACTTTCCTTTCACATGCGGTGGCAGAACGCAGGAGTGTCGTCCTTGCATCTGACGAAATTTACATTTTTATGGCTCACGTAATGGACGAGGACCGGCTGTGGAGCGGAATTCAATTCATATTTATAATTTTAATGATCCTTTGCAGGACATAAAATAGATTTATGAATAACTTGCCAATTTGTATTGAAAGTCGGTTGAATGGAAATGCGAGTGGCGCTCGTTCGGGGCTTAGCACGAAGGAGGAAGAGATAAAATGGAGATTGTAAAGTTCAGTCGAGCGGAATTCTTCGGATACAAGGACTGCGATCTTGCAAAAGTTGGTCAAGTCCTTGATACACTTTTTCTCGGCGAACACGGAAACTGAATTTGCATCAATGTTCTGACTTATGACTTGTAGTGGAGGGAATTTTTTCCTGGATTTTAAAAATTTTTCTAGCTTTGAAATTTTCGAAAAAAAATAATCCATACCCAAAATATTAAATATCAGGTTTCAGTCCTGTCTGAGATAATTTTTATCCATTGACCCATTCCGGGTCAGGGGTCGGATTTCCGACCATAAACTTCTGAAATGTTTCCTAATTTGTTTTGGTCTAAATATTTCATCTTTTGTCTTTTTTCCATTGAAGAATTTTTTTTTCCTGAGGCTCTCTAGCAAAAACAAGGCTTCTTAGAACATATTATTTGAAAATTCCCCAAAATTTTGTCTTTTTCACTTTTTGTCTGAAATTTTTATTACTCAAAAAATAACAGTCAATCATCACGAGAAAAATCAAGTTCTTGCAAAATAAGGCTTTTCAAAGGCTTAAACTAGGCTTCAAAACTCAAAGATGAAAAAACATGTTTTTTGTATATTTAACATATGTATGGTATATTTGATGAAAATATATTTTTAAAAATTGAGAAACTCTATGCTGCATATGATGTGGATGAAGAAAAACCTTAAATGTATAATATAGTTGAAATATGAAATGTGAGATTTATTTTACCTCAAATTTTTCATACGAAGGCCAAAATAAGCTAAAATTTCAAAAATGAGCAAAATCGTACGAAATGGGTTAAAAAGTAGAACATATTGCCAAATACATTCTCCTAGGCCAGGTCACCGTTAAATATTTTAGCTTACCAGTCAGAGGGAAGTTACAAGTGAGGCTCTAAAAAGGTGAATAAATTTCCACCCAAATAGGGCATATCGAGTTTTTACAATCCAAACCCGGGGGCAAAAACGTGCAAGCCCTCAAAAGGTACGGAATTAATGAGGCCGCAAAATGAGCCATTAATAGTTTGCTCATTACTGGTGGTCGCTCCTTCCTGCGGTGCAGGCTACATTGGCATCCGCACTACAGCACGAAATACGACGACATTCATTGTAAAACGAAATTAATTTGACCTAATTTGGGCAAACACACATGCAGCAAATTATAATTGGAACTCACGTGTATCGGAAGCTTTGGGTTTGCAGCAGTGGCTCTGTTGTCGGCGGAAATTCAGACTTGTTTGAGGACTCGCATTCAATTAACTCGACGCAGAACCAAGCTGTGGCACGAGAGCCTGGTTGCGGGGCCACCTCGTTAACATGCGGATCTGAGAGAGAGTTTTTGCCGGTCCAGGATGACAAAATATCACTCTGGCACGACAGGAGCATGTTACGGTGTAATTTGCGTTTCAGCACAAAATACATTATTCCAAGTAGTTTTTTGCGCGTACGCAGTGTTTTCGTCCCGGGGCTGCACCGTCGCCTGAACGGTGGTGCCTACTCAAACATGAGTTTCTGGCGCTCGGGGAGAGGAAGCCCTGCACCGAGTGGGTAATAGAATGGAAAATGGAGAAGATGATGCCATTAGCTGAGTAAGTGGAATTGCTCAAAAACATGAGTGCCTGCGCCTGGCCTGGGAAAGGTAAATATGAGCATATGCATGAATATTAGAGGAAGGTGTGTGGAAGAAGGAGGGAAAACGCTGCTTCTCTCCATGATAAGTAGGAACTATGATTGCGTTCGGGGCGCAACAATATTTTTTACAAGAGTGTGTGAGCTTGAAATGAGCCGCTCTCGCTACGATGAATAAAGAGTTTTTGAGCAAAATGAGTTTTACATGAAATGTTAATGATAGAAAGCCAAATGAGGAAGCGAGGATTGAGGCTCAAAAAATACGCATTTTTAAAAATCCTGGCTTCACAGTACGAGCTTTGATGAAAAGAAAAATAGAGGAAAGAGGCGAAATTCACGTTGCCAGTACAAGCTTTTAGGAGCTCACGAAACCCATATTCTAGCTTTTCAGAGACCGGTGATTATTTCTTGGTCTTTTGCAGTCAAAAGACGTTGAGAAGCTCTTCCACCTCAACGCCTGGGAAAGAGTAAAGAGAAATAATTTTCTAATCAGCTCTCTTTTATTTTGTTCGACCTCTCTTTGACGAACCAGGAAATTTCTTGTTTCTTGAATTTCCTTCAAGACTCGGATTTCAAGCTCTTGACACGTAAACCAGGCTTCTTTATAAATCAGTCGGATCAGTAGTTTCAACCAAACATCTCGTTCAGCTTTAACCACCAATTTGAAGACTTCTCTTGTTGCGTCAAAAAATTTCAATGTTTTGAAATCTCGGCATCTACTGTTCCCTAACAACAGCTTGTCTCCAATTTGCTACCAAAATAAGGCCAAGAAGTGGAATTAGGAGAAAAAGTAAACATTCTAGGCGACGCAACAGATTCCTCGAGGCAATCCAGGACAACGTCGGACACGAGATCGGGAGCAAAAATTCGTGCTCCGAAACGTTAATCAAAACAATTTCTCGGTTACTCGGCCGAATACCCAGAAGCATTTGTATCCAGTTATCCTCCTTCCTCCGTCTTTTTTTTTCTCCTTCGCTAGCTCTCCCCATTTGCGGCAGAACCCGGATCGGTGCGGAAGCAGCCGAATCTTGATTACCTCGCAATTGATTTATATGCGTAACTTTAATCAGGAGCAGCTATCTAGCCATTTTCCCGGGCAGCCCAAGACGGAGCAAATAATATAAAAATCCGTTCAGTGAATCCCTTTGATTTGATTTATTACCTGATGCTAGTGGTCCGGCGGCCGAAAATACCTAAATCTCAATTTATTAGACGCGAAGTCAAAGGCGGTTGACCCACCAGAGCTTCCGTGCTTCGTGAAATCAAAATTTGCATGGTTCGAGGCCAGGAATAATATTTTCTTAGCTCGGTTTGCCGCAAGCAAACAAGCATTTGGATATAGACACCAGGGTCTTCATGCGATTGTGTGAATTTGCCAAGCCAGCAATTGTGGAAATTCGTCGTAATGCCAGAGTTGGTGGTGAGGAGTAGGGCTAGCAAAAATATGCTCAAAAATTTAAAAAAATGCTTCAAATATTGGTTAAATATGCTCGGAAAAATATGCTTGAAAATATTCCTTATTTTTTTCCTTTGTAAAAGAGCTGCTGTTCAAAACTAATCCAAAAAAATTTTTCGGAAAAAAATTTTGATCTTTGATTTAAATAAAAAAATTAAAAAAAAATCATATGCTCATATAGTTTAGTATCCATCTATCTCTCGGTCACTGTGCGGATATTCTCTTGCTAATGTACTTGAAAATATTTTTTCAGTTAACTTATCGAAATTTTCTATATCAAACACACTTATGTTATTCGTAGTTCTACAAAAAAAGATTATATTGAAAAATTGCAATAAATACCGATTCAAATAAATATACCAACTAAGTGATTCCTAAAACGCTTGATTAAAAAAGTCAGTTTAAAAAACAACAATAAAAACAAGGATTAAATTAAACAAAAAGAAAAAAGTATGGTCAACAAATTTTTTACCTTTTTTTTCATATTTTTTAACTTGAAAATCATTTCTAAAACAAAAATTTTTGTTTTTAATAGTGATATTAGCCAAAAAGCCAGAAATATGCTCAAATCGTCAAAATCCCTTGAATATGAAAAAATCTGCTGCTCGATGTCTGAGCAGAAGTCTGCGAGCTCTAGTGAGGAGGGAAAACAGTGTGGGGGAGATAAAAAGTTTCGAGAGTTTGCTGCTGGCTTGCCAGACTGTGGGCGGGGTATGTGAGAGAGAGTCAACAAACGGAAGATAAACATGCAGGGAAGGAAGCTGAATTCGGTGCATTGGAGGACTGGAGCCCTCCATTGATTCTCGAATGTTGACTTTATCTTAATGGCAGTCACTTGATGTCGAATGCGACCGCTTATCTGCTTTACTGCCAATCGACTTCATGAGTGACGTATCGTAGCGAACTCCATTTGCGTATGAGTGAGCACGAAAATGGCAGAGTCGGGAAGCCACTGGGGAGGAATTTTCTGCAGAGTTATTTTCCTTCGGCTCCTTCTGCTTTCCGCATGTTCACGCAGCACTCGCTTTTGTTGCTGTTATTCCTCCTTTTGTTGTTTGTCAAGTGAAAACAATTCGGCCCGTTTCTACCGTGCTCAGTCTCATGTGGTTTTTGTCGTGTCGGCAGCGTCCCACACTAATAATTTATACACCTGTCGATTTTGTCGACGTCGATGTTTCTTTTATCACTGTCATGTTTCGCTCCTCTGCGTCGCCAGGCTCCTCGTCTTACACCCCAAACTTTTCGTCCCATAAAAGAAACAATTTGTTTCACTTGATGGCGCTCATGTTGGCCCATTTTTGAGTCGTTTTTGCATACATAAAAGAGGGACATTAGTGTGGAATCGGGTTTTGAAGTCGCCTCTCCCAGCTTTCTGGGGAACTTCAATCCAAATGACTTTCCTTGACACGCCATTCCATCTCGTTACATTCAATGACCCTTGACTGCAATCTCATTTTTCGTGAAATGCCCGAGATGAAATACAAATTCCATAAAAATGCTAAATAGGCAAACAAAACGGCGAATCGAATGGCACGGAATGGCTCAGAGAGGGACGAGTGGGACTCTCGAACGAAAACAGGCAAAGAGGGGGAGCGAAAATGAGTGCAAAATAATGCAAAATGCGCTGAAGTGGCGTATTTGGGCCACTGACGTACCGAGCCTCCCTCCGGGACCACTTTGCTTGTCTTCGAGGAGTAGCAAGTGGCTTCGACTGGTGTTCTCGAGTTTAACCAGAGACGTACCTAGGATTTGAAACCGGGGGGGCTGAACCTGGAGCGGGGGCCCCTTTCCTATCGAGTGCCGCGTTTACCTACTTGGGGGCCCCTGGGCACTTTTAATGACGCCCCCCCCCCTTAGCCCAATAAAAATTTAATTTCTACATCAAATAGGTTTTTTCACTTATTGACCGAAATTTTAGATGGGTTACAATTTAAATTCATAAATAAACAAAAAATTTTATATAAATACAAATTCTGTACAGAATATTCCTGCAAATTTTTTATATTGATACAAATATTATGTACAAAATATTATGTCACGTGTTTTAAATGAATAACCGAGGCCGTTTTTATTTCGGGGCCACCCACCTCTACACAAATTTTCTAACATTTTTGTAAGACCATATATGTCAAAAATGTATCTTAAATTATTTACATAAATTTGGAGCGGTTTTGGAATTTATTTTTAAAAAGGCCCGCCGCAGGCGCGAAAATTTTTAGGAGTATGCAATAATTGAGAATAAGAAAACCATGTTTAAAGCTCCTTTAAGAATCGAAAAATCAAAAGCAATGACTAAAATCCCTATCCAGCTTCAAATTGTTGAAAAAGTCACAGTTGTGTTGGGTCATAAGCAATTTATGTATTTCAAAGGACTGAGATGTAAAAAGTGAAAGTAAAACAGCGCGCCGCAGGCGCAAAATTTTTAAAGCCTTTTTAAGTTTTGAAGAATTTAGAGCCTCCTTAATAAAATGGGGCCCCTACAGACATGAATGTGGGGCCCCATGCTAAATAAAATGGGGCGGAAAGTGCTAAGTTTCTGACCAAAATTTTACCGAATTTTTCAAGATTTGGGGGCCTCTGGGCAGTGTCCAATTTGTCCATATGATAAACGCGGCACTGTTCCTATCCCTATTGATTCAAAAGGGGGCCCCCTCGAATAAGCTGGTGGGCCCCCTGATTCAATAAGTGGGCCCTCTTGATTCAAAAATGGGGGCCCCTTGAATCAAAAACGGGGGCCCCCTCGAATAAGATGGTGGGCCCCTTGATTCAAAAAGTGGGCCCTCTTGAATCAAAAATGGGGGCCCCCTCGAATAAGATGGTGGGCCCCTTGATTCAAAAAGTGGGCCCCCTTGATTAAAAAAAGGGGGCCCCCTCGAATAAGATGATGGGCCCCTTGATTCAAAAATGGGGGCCCCCTCGAATAAGCTGGTGGGCCCCCTGATTCAATAAGTGGGCCCCCTTGATTCAAAAGTGGGGGCCCCTCGAATAAGCTGGTGGGCCCCCTGATTCAATAAGTGGGCCCCCTTGATTCAAAAATGCGGGCCCCCTCGAATAAGCTGGTGGGCCCCCTGATTCAATAAGTGGGCCCTCTTGATTAAAAAATGGGGGCCCCTTGAATCAAAAACGGGGGCCCCCTCGAATAAAACGGTGGGCCCCTTGATTCAAAAATAGGGGCCCCCTCAAATTAAAATATGGGCCCTTTAAAGGCCTTATTTTAGTATTTATTTTTTTAAATCGGGCCCCTTCGGGGCCTTTAAAATAATAATAAAATTTCGGGGCCCCTACGGGGCCCTTCTGAAAAAGCTCGGGGGGGCTAAGCCTACCCTAGCCCCCCCCTAGTTACGTCTCTGGTTTAACTCCTCCCTGGGGTGCGTTTGACTTCCTTTGAAATTATTTCTGCCTGTGTTTTGGACAGCTTTTGGGGGCTTTGAGAAAATCGTCATTTTGAATTTTAGAAAATTGACAGCTATCTGACAATTTGAGGGTATTTTTGACAGCTAAATCTGACACATGAACCCTATTTTGAATGAGAGATCTGAAGGCAGGGAGGTAAATTTAGGACCCTCGTTTCAAGTTGCGCCAGTGAATTGAAACGAGGCGATATGAAAATTGTCTTGAACCTCGCGGGGAAATGGCTGGGTGACAGCTCTTGTAGCTCGAGAAAAATAATGTCACATTTTATTGTTTGCACAATTAATTTCTCGCCATCAACAATGGCACGAGCGGCTGAGGGGAGAAACAGGGGAGCAGGGGTGCGAAACGGGAGTCGAGTAAACAATGGAAAATGAAGCGGGCGATGAGAAGATATGGGCTATGAGACATCTGTAATTCTGTATCGCATCAATCAAATCGGATATAAGACAGATATAAATATGGAGGGGAGGGAGGAGGCGGCGTGTGCAAAAAGAAGGGCCGTCCGCTGGAAGAGGGTACAAGCCCAAGACTATCTTCTAAAATGTTATGTAACACACACGACGGTTGGATGGGTGTGGGCCAAATTAATCATTCAGGTCAGCTTCCATGCCATATTCTGGTTGCGTTCGTAATTCAATGAAATATTTATTTGCAATTCTGGAACATGACACATCCATCAAAATTATGAATATGTACAAGTCCTCTTCCTGTTTGGATTAATAGTGGGATCCATCATCGGATAAGCAGCTGGATTCTCCCACCCCTTTGCCATACTTCGGCTTATCCGAACCTACACGCGACTCTTGCATGTTACATTTATGGCAATTTATTTCATTTTTGAGGAACACATAAATTTTGAGGAAAATGAAACTGTCCTAGAATAAATTTTTTTTTGTCTCGCTTTTTGTTGGTCATATGTTTCAGATTCAGCCGGACATAGATCCGCTCGTACGTTTGCTCATTTTCAAATTTAGGCTCCTTTTGGCCCTCATATGAGAAATTTAAGGTAAAAACTATATTATACATATGTAAAATATACAAAAAACACGTGTTTTTTCATCATTGACTTTTGAAGCCTAGTTTAAGCCTTTGAAAAGCCATTTTTGGGAAGAACTTGATTTTTCCCGTGATTTTTGACTATTACTCTTTGAGTCATTAAAATCTCAGACAAAAATTGAAAAGGACGAAATATTGGGGAATTTTCGAAAAATATATTCGAAAAGCCTATTTTTCAAAATCCTTAGAAGCTTGTTTTAGGGCCTCGGGAAAAAAATTTTCTTCAAGAGATAAAGACGAAAGATGAAATATTAATACTGAAAAAGAATTATCTCTCTATCTATAACCGTTCTGTAAGAAATAAATTTAAAAGGTTATGGTCGCAAATCCAACCCCTGGTTCGAAATGGGTTAACAATGTTGTAATAGGATTTTCCAATGAACTACTTGGAAAGCTCCTTTGGGCTATCAAGTAAATTTCTACTCCCTAAACCTGATGAAAGTGTAATGAAGAAATCTTTTAGGAGTTGCAAATATTGAAAAACCTTCCCAGAAGTACCAAGGGCTCGATTTACTTCCACGAAAAAAAATAAATGGCCGAACAAAACGACATCATAACAGTTATGCGAAAACTTTCATGATTAGCCACAATCAGACTCCGATTTTCCAAGTATTTAAACCAGAATTGAACTTCCGCGCTCGCCGGCAAAAGAAAGGGTCCGCAACACGGAAAATGGGAGAAAATGGGGGGGAAAAATCAACGGCTTCCTCGTATTAATTTAACAATTTTTCGTCCGCTGGTCCGTCCGACGAGTTTGTTTTGCTCTCCGTTCTGTTTGTGCGCTCGGAGCCCCTTGAACGTCTGCCAAAAAAATAATTTTACAGATCATGAAGCAATTTTGGGGCAAAAAAGTGGGGTTGCAATCCATAGTTCACGAGATTGAACACAAAACTGAGAGAGAACCTGTGTTGGAATCCAATTCGTTCATTTAATCATCTGCAAACATTTATAATGCCTGCAAAAACCGGATTACGGAGTGGAGGGAGACTAAAGAGAACCAGATTGGAGACAAATGAAAATGAATGATTACAAAGCAGACAGGGCGTGCGGCTCGGCATGTCGAGGAAGAAGTACCAAGTAGATTTATCTTGTGTGCATCGTTTGTAAGTGCTCGGGGGAGGATTTACAGCGCATTTGGGATTCACAAAGAGACGGAGCTACCTTGTAGTCTGGCTCAATATCTCCTGTTACCATTTAATTTGCAGTCTTGCTGCTGCAGCTTCTTGAAGCCCTGAGTTGCTTGCTCCAGTGGCGGTTTTAGGGGGTGGCTTTGGTGGGCTTAGAAACTATCTGAAATGAAGTGAGAGAAAAGGGAGCACTTTACACTTCCAAAGTCATAAAAGGGCATTATTTTAGCACTCCAAGGGGGGGTAAAATTTTTCCTGCTCAAAATTATAAAAGAGTATTATTTTTGCACTCGAAGGAAGCAAGCTAAAAGCCTAAAAAACTCACAGACATTATTTTTTGATAGAAAATTTGTAACAAACAACAGTGAAGATTTTGAACCTAGAACCACCACTGGTTAACTCCTCGTTTGCTCACCAAATTGCAATCAGATTCCGAGATTCTCTAATTGCTAGTAATCTCTGCAGAGTTCATGACCCCACCCGGGAGCCGCATCCCCAAGAACGCCCAAACTCAATGCAATGCCAAGTATCCGATTCAAACACTCCCCAACTCAAACGCAAATTCCTAACGAACCGAGCGCAATTCGTAAATAAGGCAAAGTGGGTTAGTAACACTCGATGCGCTTTGGCAAGCAAAAAATGCGACGGAGAAAAATACCTTCGTTTCCGCAAACATCCTCAATTTCCAAGAATTTGTGTTGTGTAAGAAGGAAGAACAACACAGTATTGTCGGATCTCTTGGCCGCCAGCCAAAACTCTTCTTGCACCACACCTCACATTTCCCCGAGTCTCGCTGGCAGCCTTCATGTGAGAGGGGTTTAAAATTTCAACCAAACGAGCGCGGCTTTGCTTTGGGAATTTGACATACATTCTCGCCACCGAACGTGTGTGCTACTATAATTTTATTACGACAACCCCGGGTCCTCCAGCGCACCTCCTCTGGGTTCGGGGACGGGGTTTCACACGAAAAACTAAACATCTAAAGTGACTTAACCCTCTATTGGGGGGAATTTTGAGGACAAGAAAATTTTTGAAGAGAGAAAAAAACAGGGAAAACCATTTAATAAAACTTTTAAAAATTTTTGGAATAATCTAAAATGGTGACCAAATATTTTTGGTTCGGCTTTGGACTGATAACAGCTCACAAGTCAGAAGTTTTAGTTCCCGAAAACCAAAAATATTTTAAATTGTCTTTTAGACTAACTGGACTATTTTTAAATGCCCTCTTAAATATTCTGGAAATCTAGGAAATGTGGAAACAGTCTCAAATGCCAGAAGAGGGAATACCATGAAAAACCATTTAAAAGAACATTTAAAAATTTTTAAAAAAACCTGAAATGGCAACCAGAAATTTTTTTTTCCGACTTTGGACCGATAATCGCTCACAAGTCATAAAATTTAGTTTTTGAGAACCAAGAATATTTTAACTGGACTATTTTTAAATGTCCCTTTAAATATCCTGGAATTTTAGAAAATGTCGAATTAGTCTCAAATGCCCAGTAGAGGGTTAACTGAGCTAAACGTCTCCATAGTGCGAGCGAGATGCTGAGCTGTTCCACTCGGTCCCAGAAGTCAATGCGAAATGTACGAAGCAAGGCTTTTAACAACATGACTCGCATATGCTTGCCATGAATATTAATAAGGTGTGGTTAGCAGTGCGGAGTGACATGAAAGAGGATATTAAATGTCGGTGCAACTTTTCCGCCATCAGTCATTCCATGTGCAGGAGAATAAAAAGGTCATGAAAAATATGTTTCTGCTAGTGTGTCGAATGGGGGAGGGCAAGCATCTGACCTTCCATGTGAAATATAGACAAATAAAGTGGTACGAGTACATAAAAACACTCCTCAGATAGCAGCGTCAGCTTGTGGGAGTCGAGACTTTGAGCAAATAGCGGGATGGAAAAGTTTCCTAATGCCTTTATGGCTTTTGTTTGTAAACAGAACTTATGGGTGCGAGTGCTCGAAAGACACGACACACAATGTGGGAGATGAAAAACGATCTGATCGTGCGGAAACGGACGTCTTCGGATCGGCCATGTTACCAGGAGCCAGGCGCTTCCATTTTTCATGCAGAGTTTTCCGTGTATTGGATAATTTGAAATTTAAGCAGATCCACTCAATTCAGCCTCAAAATACACACATCATCCTTGCGGTTGTTTTTATTACGTTTTTCTTTTAAATAGGAGCTGGCTTGTCTGTTTGTCCAGCTAACGTTTATCATGGGAAGTTTTCTTCGAGCACTGAGGCCTTTCAACTCCCAGACATCCGGAAAACACATTGACTCCCAATCAAGCTCCAATAACGTTTCTCCCACATCCTTGGTAACAAAAGAGCATTAATATGATACGCAGAATGACAAGCTGTTTCATGGCCTCTCCCGATTCTGATGAAAAATTTATCAATGTCAAATTTGTTAATGCGCATTGTGCCTCTCAAGCACCCCTCCCTTTCAAGTCCTATCCTCCTTCAAGGACCGGAATCCCTTTTGCTGCTAAATTGCTTTCTTTTTACTTTTTTTCGTCGTCAGGCTCTCAAGCCTTTCTGAAGTGAGTTCTTCCATTCCGTCACAGCAACGCCCTCGCACCTCACCCACTCGGAGAGGTTCATTGGCACAAGAGGTAGCTCGTGTATGTTTTCTCTTCCTCCACCCGCAACAAATCGCTCTATTTTGGGAAACAATTGCGTGAACCAACCCTTCAGCATGGTAGCTACAAGTAATGTCGGAATCGGGTCATTAAGTACCTTGGCAGCGGACGTATTTTGCCAGCAGTTTCGACCTCAAACTACTCCTACGAAAGACACGAGATTTGCGATGCGGGGAGCATCCTCCGAGAGGCACTCTCACCTCTTACCTCAGGCGGAACATCGGTGCTAAGGGGAATTAATGAAAGTGCGATGGTGTAAGTCACCTCAGAGGCACGAGAGAGGGAGAGTTAGCTGTTGCCAAAACATCGATGAGAGTCGGGCGTGGGAAGTCGAGTCGAAGTTTTCCATAAACAATAATAATGAATCATAAACGAGCGCCATAAAAGATTAATTATGATATGATGTTTGAGACATTTACCAGCCCGGCTCTGCTGACCGAACGTAAACATTGTAATTTATGCGTTGTGGTCGGCTCAGCTGGTCCCCCCGATATTGATCCGTACAGAGAGCTGAATTTTTACTAGTGGCTGTGGAGTTGGGGTTCTTGGAAGGAAGACAGACTTGTTTGTGTTTGCTCAGCTAATATCTGGGTTCTGGGAAGGAAGAGAAGATTTTTCAAGAGTTGCTTATGGTTTTAGCATATTCGGTACCTTTTTTGCGCCAAGTCGGGCTTATCCTCTTTGCGGAGGAAACCACTGACGCGGGAAAGTTGATTTTGGGCTACAAAAGGTGTCGCTATGAATATCAATTTTTCGTAGGACTTAGCAGCCAGCGCTGGATTTTTGCTTTTCCTTCGTTATTTGAAGGAAAATCAAAGGCTCTTTTCTCACGTACCTTGTCTCTTTAAAAGACTCAACGTGCATTCTCGCGGGAACTCGCAAATTTGAAATTTTTTAACTGCTTGAAGGAGGCCAAAAGAAGGTCTTAGAAGTGGTAAGATGAACCAGGGTTTTTAGCGTTTTTTGATTTTTTTTCATTTTTGAAAATTTTATTTCTTTCTATTTTATTTTATTTAATTTACCCAAAACCCGAGGTTATGATTTTTATTAAAGGGAAATTTATTTAGCTTTCCATTATTACAATTTTTTGCCTGTGACATCTGGGTGAATTAGAGTTTAACTTTAAGTGCACTCAAGTCATGAAGGTGTGACAAAAAATGTTCATGCTGAGCGTCAATTTTCACTAAGAAGACGAGTAATGAAAAACCCAACCCGATGTTATTCGAGTACCCTGTAATCCAGCTGACATTTTAAGCCCAAAAGGGCTGCTGCAGGTTAAGCACCCCCAAATTTGGTGTGTTCGTCACGCTGAGAGTGGACGTCAAGCGCTTCATTTCCTATGTACCGAGATATCGAACTACAAAGCCTGAAGTAATCTGACCTATTGACTGAATAGCTAACAAATAATTCGATTCCATGAACATGCGTGGTTATTCTTCCCCTAAAGGTGCGTGGAAAAGTTTTCCAAATACCTCTAGTGATTGTTCCCGAAGTTAGTATGTGAATGGACAGTAACGTGCAGCTCTTCATTAAACCAAAAGCTCCCCCAATAGGCCAGCAAACAATGCAATTTTCGGGTTCTTGTCCATCATACCGAACATTACCACATTGTAGAGCGTCCGGAATCCAATATATCTGGGAGAAAATTACGATATTCCCGACAGTCCCGGCACTCGCTTAATATTTATAGGAGTTCGATCAATTTTGGCTCCTCCAAGACTGCTCCAGTAGCTGGCCAGCGACGGAGCCTCCACTAGAGCTCTCGACTGACGGTAGGACGAGTGATCCGCTGGTGGCCGAGAGGTTAACAAGTGCGTGTGCCATGTTGCGCTTCCGAAATCCAAAATCCAATTTGATTCCGTCGAACACAATAATATCTGCGAAGCACCAGCATGTGCGCCGACCATTCGGTCTCCTCCCCTCGCCCATCGGACGTGTGTGCGTGGGAGGCTGTGCCGGAAAAGTGGTTAATTTTGCAGAGAGCACTCCATAGCCCAGCAATCTCAGTCCTTTCATCAGCAAACTTCATGAATAAAGAAAATCAATTAGGTGCTTCATGTAATGCGAGGCCTTTATGCACGTTCCTTTCTATTTGTAGCAAGGAGCATGTATTTGTCGCCAAATTGAGTATATTTTCACATTCACTACATCCAAAGCCATTGATTGTGACAGGCCAAATGAATACAAATGGCGTGTTTGACTGCCACCACTTTGCTTCCCCTTTGTCCCCATCTGGTGGCGGTCTGGGCCCCCGATATCCCGACCTGTGGTGCCGACAGCGCAGATTTGTCACACGGTGACTCTGCTGAATTTATTGCTGTCGCTGGAAAAATCGACTTCAAAGAGCAGATCCGATCGTCGGTAGCAAATGAAGCAAGCGACGGATCCTCGTGTGTGTTTCGTACGCATTAATTGTCTTTGATGTCTCTAAAGCCTGCTGACGGTGGAGCCGGGATCAATAACCGCGAAATATGGACGCCTTTGATGTGGTGCGTCACGAGAATTTTTGGAGTCGGGCGAGCGGAAAAGTCAGGATGGAGAAATTACTCGATTGGAGCGCAAAACCTTTTTTACCGTTCTTGGGACGAGATGTGCCTGGTGAAAATAGGATTACCACGCATCTGGGTTGCCATTCCTTCACGTGCTGGGAAATCGGGGGAGGAGGGGGAGAGATTCGAATCTGGGAAAAACCCACGTCTGAGGAAGGCAGCTCTTTTTTCGGCAAAATGCTTGTCAGCAAAGTTTTTCAGAGGCGTTACTAGTTTTTTAGAAGACCCAACAATTTTTGTTTTCCGGTTTGTAGGAGCTGATTTTTTACTTTGACTCAAATTCTGGGATTAAATAATTCTAGTTACGTCTCAGGTGGTTTAAGCACTTTTACTCCTTCAACCTGAGTCGAAGTTACTCGGTTCTTCCAAGAAACTTGCATGGAAACTGGCTTAAAAATTAAAAATAGCCTTTTCGGGGCACAGGCAAGCACACATTTTTTATAAATATGGGTGGTTCAAACTGCTCTTGTACATTATTCCAGAATATGCAAAATAAATTTCCCTTATACCATACTCCTACTACTAACACATCTGTTTCGGGGTCTCACTGGAATTTCAGCACTTCCAGGGCAAAGGGACTTTTAAGGTATCTCTTTTATCTCTCTATTTTAGGCAAAGTCAATCAAAAGCCCTCGAGGCCTTTTTTCTGATTCCAGGAGTTCTGGATTTCTCCCTACCAGCTTCATCCTGAGGCAGAGTCACTCAAAGAGCCTCGGATCAAAAGTGAGAAGGATGAGTTCTCAGTTCAGGATTTCCTTATCCTGTGGAATACTCTATATTTTTCTTTATTGGGTATAGTCATCCAGACGCATAGACGTACAGAAATGACGTGGACAATGACATCATTTTTTATAAATAAAAAATAAAATGTGCTAAAAATGATTAAATTGAAAAATGGCAAGGTTAGTCAAGGTCACGCAGACATGAAACTTCCTGCTGTTGAAATTCCCGGAGTTTTCATGAAACTTTAATTAATTAAAATCGGGAGAGGAGGGGAAAAGTCGAGGGAACCTCACAGAGTCAACGGCAACCAGTTCACTAAAGCCGCCACAAACTTTAACTTGCAGATTAGCTGCTTTATTATTCATTGACGGGGCCCATGGACTCCGTATCCATTTCAAATTTATTGTGCTCATTCATTTTGCACGCACAACCCCGTGTATCCCGTGATCCGTGACTCTCGCCACGGTTGACAATTGATGAGAAACAAATGGGATTTCCCCCGATTGGAACGTGCGGAGAATCAGACGACCTACCTTTCGTCGGGGACGGAGAGACATTGAGAGAGAGAGAGGAGTGGGCGGGCAAAGGAAGCACTTTATATTCATTCAAATTGTGCTGAAGCTTCCTGAAAGTAATTTTTCCTTCTCCCTCTCGTTGTGCTCTCTGGATTTCCCTCCTCATTGTCGCATTATATACCCCGTCTTTGGCAAGCCACAAAAAGCCTCCTGCTGAAATATTCATGCTTCATCTCCTACCGAACGTGGAAGTAAGTGACAAAAGTGATAGCCTTTTACGTGATTGTAGCTGGCATATCGGGAGCAATATAGACGGGGTGGCTTCGACATTCCCTAGCACGTAGGCTTATCTCTCGCCGGGACCGAGGAGTTTTCCTTCCGCACTAGAAAATTGTGGAACCCAGACGAGCAGGACTGGAACTGTAATAATTGAATGGCACGAAGCAGCTGGAAAATGATTGAAAAATTGGATATTGGTTTTTAATCTCGCTCGATTATTTCGATCCCCGATTCCCTGGCGCGGTGCACTCCTGCAAAGAGAGCAGTAGATGTGATTTGAACGTATCAATTAGTTCATGCTCAGATAAGCGTGGAATCCATAGAATAATAAAATTTACATGCAGGAAGGCGTACCTTCGGCTGTCGAGAAGCGGCCCACATTGCCGCAAAACGGATAATGGCAATAATGAGGGGGTATAAAAGGTCCAAATAATAAAAGGAAGAGCTAACCAGCAATTTGTATGAATTCGATTTTACAGTCGAGCGAGAATTATGTATTTAGGATTTATTTTGAATGGATGTGAGCTTCAATTATTTCGTTATGGCTGCTGCAGGGATTAGGGGGAGGCGAGGCCCCGATAAAATTTTAATTTTAATTAAATTTGCCGCACAACGATGCTCAATGGAGCGAGCATGGCTTGTTTTGCTGCGAACGAGGTCGTCTAGAAGAGTGTTTCTTTTTCTCTCATCTCTCGCAAGAACGAGACTGACGGGCTAACAGCCCCCCGCAGGACTCAGAAACGGGACGTTCACATTAACTCAGCGGTGTATCTAGCTTTGGCCCTCCTGAGACATATTTCAGGGCTTTAAATGTTCAAAATCTCCTTAAAAATTTTTTACTTCACAAAACTTCAAAATTCACTGTTCAGATTTTCATTGAAATTTTCTACACTTGAAATTTTGGCCTCCAGAGGGTTTTTCTTTTCAGAAGCGTGAGAACCGAATTAACGTATTTTTGTATGGAGAGCAATATTTAAATTATTGAGCTAAAATTTAGCGCTGATTTTCCGGACACATTTAAGTAAATTGTTGCTACAAATAAGCTTATTAAAAATAATGCAGCTTATCATCACCAAGATTATTTTTAATCACTTTTATGGAGGCTTATTACAGCTCATTTAAATTATGGTTGTCACATTTCCCCGAAATGCGAATGGATTATTTGCTGGGAATAACTCGAAAAGGGAGTCAAAAATGAGCCCTGAGTACATCGTAGCACGAGCTCGCAAAAAGAAAATATTTTCAAGCGGGAAAACCACAATGGGCTTCCCTCATTCGCGCATACAGATGTGAGTGAAATTTTCCGACAAAAAACAAGCAAAGAATTTTAATTATCTCGTTCTCGTTTGCTCCCACTGCTGGCACAATGACGGTACCCGGTGCATCGCAGGCAGGGCTGAGCTCTGCGAGACGTGTTTTTGTTTGACATGCGTAATTAATACACGTCTTCGGTCGACGTGTTTATAAATACAACTTTTACGTAAATCTTGAAGAGTTAATTGAAACGTAAAAATAACAACGCACGTTGCTTTGGCTTGTGGGAAAATACGTCAAAATAGACTCGTTTCCTCTTTCTCTCTCTAGCTCGTCAGAGTGGAGTTTTTAAATAAACCGCTCCCACAAAACCCCAATTGGAATAAAAATGTTCGTAGAAACGCGGGTAAACTGCAGATTAGCCACCATGAGACATGTGTCAGAGGGCGAGCGGGCCGAAATTGTATGAAAAGTGTCGCAAAAAGAGCCTAATTAGGAGGGGGACGCGCAAAAAACGCGGGTAGGGCGTCGGAAAAACAGCAACAGCGCGTTTCATAATCTCGAGTGACGAATCTGGAGTTGTGATTAATTGTTTTTCCGTGTACTTTTGCGTAATCACGTAGCTGAATCATTCCGCAGCCCCGCTGGCAAGATTTTTCTCACATTAATGTGACAAAGGGCCACGCTCGAGCAGTTAATTCGGCTAATGGAGCGGCTTAAGACGGATTAAAGCTTAATTTAATTGAACTTGATGGCTCTGTCGCTTTATCTGGTGGCCAATTTTCCACTTTTTTGTGCCTCCCGCCCTCCCCCTCCCGCACGAGGATGAATAATGACTACCCATTCATAACCAGTTGCACATGGGACTCTGACACTCGGAGACACTTTTCTGTTCTTATTTAAAAATCAAAAGGTAGACGATAAAAATTCATGCCCCTGTTTCTCATGATTTTATTTAAACGCAGCACCGCTCCCAGACCAGAACGCAGACGGTGAATATGGTAATTTTGATAAAACATTCATAAATCCCTGAAATATGCAGGACGAAACGGTAATTTAAAGTTTTCGTCCCCGGAACCTTGACTTCACCCTTTGATGCTCTTATCGCCATGACATCGGAATGTAAAACAACCAAAATAAACGTTCAGTGACAGGGAAGCAGCAGACCGAGGAAATTAATATCGTGTTTTGAGGCACGCCACGGCTTGCCGGGAGGCCGTAAAAGAAGAAAGTACATAGCGGGGAGAGTACAAAGCAGAAAATGAAAGTAATACCCTGAAGTGCCGATAAGCCGAGTGAGGAATGGAAGCAAATTACAAAAATTTAACGAAGCTGGAAGCAGGACATAAATTTCTGGAGTGACTGATGGGGACTAGGGAGGGACTGGGTCAGTGATGTAGCTGGTTGGTGTCTAAAAAGCTGAAATAAGAATCTCTTGGCCCAAGGAAACGCCGTGGATTCCTCAAGGACCTCAAAAAGCCACTCTAAAGTCATAAAGGACTCTAAAAGAGCTGATGTTAGTTCTTTGAAGCTTAATTCTGAGCCTCCAGAGCTGGAAATGAGCATTAAAGAGACGGATAGGGCAGCTCTAGAACTGAAATAGATGTCCCTAAAGAAGACAGAGTCCCTTCAGAGCTTAGAAGTACCTCCCAGAACTAAAACCAGCACCCTCATGGGTAAAAAAGGCCTCTCCTAGAGCTGAAAATTTTCTTGGCATCCCCTAGAATCGCTTTGGAACTGAAGTAGATAGCCGTAGGGGCGAACAATTCCCTCCAGAGATGAATAGGGTCTTTCGGCACTGAATTGGGCCTCTTAAGAACCTTTCAGCCCCTTTATCACCACCTCTGGCCTGGACTTGTGCCTTGACAACAAAAAAACTTTTCTTCATTAAGTCCCTCAAAGCCTCCGCAAAAAAAATATGCTTGGATTCTCACACTTCACGCCGCTGCCGAGATTGCCACCAACAACAAAGAAAGTAATAAATATTTTATGAAAATTCATAATTTTTCCCGTTTCCTGTCGCCTGCACACGCGCGTCCCCGTAACTCATCGCCCCGGGACAGGCTCTCGGTTTCAAGATCCACTCGCGTGCGCCTCAAACTTGACACAAATCGGCGAATCCACGTCTCATTGAGGCCCTCCTGGCAGCGCGATAATAAAATCAATCACGGCGTACGTGCAAATTTTATAAAAATAAGAGCCGCCAATAAAGGTAACGAAGACGTAAAATGTGAAGATTAGCTGAGAAGTGCTCAAGGTGCGTATTTTTGTGAGAGGCGCGTGAATTGAAATTGTGCCAATCGAAGTGACGATGAAAGTCGCTTTATTTGATTATTTATTTATTGTGCGAATTTGCTGGGAGAAATTTTCCGGTGGAGAAGCGGGAGATGACGGATGAGAAGAATAAAAGGGAGCTAATTGTGTTGTGGCTTCTCCAGCCCTCAGGGGTTGCGGTGTTCCACCTGGCTTTTAATTACGTAATCAGTCAAGAGGCAAAGAAGAGACAGCGCTTACCTCAAAGTATGGCTTTGATGTGCATTTTTAATTACGTCTCGTGGAGCAACAACTCATTATGGAGACATTTTCCTGCTTTTAGTGCTTTCTGATTCTTGGATTTACTAATCCCAAGCGGAATTCTTTTGTTCTTGTGTGAGTGGCATAATTTTTTAAAGAGCTTTTGGAGCTCTAAAGCTTAGATTTTGCTATCACGGCACACTATTAGCATTTTCTGGATTGTAGAGCTTTAAGATCAGCTTTATGTTGCAATTTTTAAAGCTTTTTAGCTTCTCTCAGGATGCAAATTTCTGTAGCTAAGAGGTTTTAGTTAGGCCCAAAATATCCGGAATCGAATTTCTCAACCTGAAACTAGCCGTTTTAAGCCTTCAGGAGTCGTTTACCTGACGCGAGATTTTTGACCAAAAATCAAGTTTTCGTAAACAGGTGGAGGTTTGGCCATTTTTCAATTTTTGGGTCAAACATTTTATTTTTCTCCAAAACGAATGTTTCGACCAAAACGCTTCACTAACGTGATTCAGGGGCTAAATTTAGTCGATTGAAGCCTTCAGGAACCATTTTCATAACAAAAAAGTATTTTAGCCATTTCTTATGCTAGTCCCCTAAACCTCCTTTTAACGTCTCAGATCCTCCTTGGACAGAAATAACAAACAAGTTCGAGGGAAAATTGAATCTCAGAAGTTTAGAAACATTTAAAGTTTCAAGCGCTCGCAGTTTCTGAACAGCGACGAAAGGACGACAGAAGAGCTACTATTAATCTTTCTTTTAAAAGGTTCAAGTGCCAATCAGAGTTGTGAAGCAAATGTGGGTCAAGCGGCGTCCTCGCTGGGAGTCCCAAGACTCAACTTTTCTCAACACTATCTGTCACAATAATCTGCCAATCACCAGCAAAATTGAAATATATGACTCACTATTAGTTCATGATTCAATCTCGCACGCCCTCGCGCAACAACTCAATCAGTGATCATCCATTGTCCCGTCCCGTCTTTCGTCGAACGCTGAATCGAGGCGAGCGCACAGACTGGCAGGTCTTATGGTGAATGGAATTCAATAATGCTATAAATTGACTAGAATCAAGTTGATTGGGGATTAAAACTAGAGAGCGCGAGTGTGGAAAGTCTTCAATGGCAATAAAATAAAAAGAGGCGATTTAGCGAAAATGGGGAGAAAGCGGAAAAGTGTGTGCCCGTTGAAAGCGTGATGAACACCATGTGGACACACAATATCTCGTGAGTCAAATCAGATTTATGTGCTCGGTGTGTGTTTGCGCTTATCTACCGAAACGCAAACATGCGTTTACACACAGACTTCGGGGATGGATGGAAGACAACGCCAATAATCCTCATCATTCACTTCAGCATCCCGACGGGACAGGGCTGGATCTGTGGGATTTAAGAGGGGCATTTACTGGCAGTACTTTAACCCTCTAATGCACGATATCATGAAGGTTTATTTTTTGGCAAAAAGTACCTACACAAAAATTCAGGGGAAAAATACTTTTGACTTATTTTTGAGGTGTACCAATAGACAGTTGCCGAAAGTTTGAGTTAAAAAATGTTTTATTAATTTTGGGAAGCTCTATTTGATGGGTTTCGTAATAGCTATAAATGACATTCTAAAATTTAATTCAATCAGAAAAATCCCTTCCAAGTTTAAAATAAAACATGATCCGAAACAAAAGTAACTAAAATTTTCTCCCCTTTGGGGGTCTCTCATTCCACCCCCTTAAATGATAGGGGCAAACGTGTTTTCCATAATTTGCTAGATTTGACACGATGTATAACATATCCGAAAAAGCTCAATCGGACAAGGTATATGGAACTTTCATACAACACGAAAACCCCCCTAGTTACCCCCCAGGCAGTTTTTCGGAAAATCCAAAGTATTTCGCCCACTTTCCAGACCATAAATAATATAATGTAAAAACCACAGGTCTCTAGCTCTTGTAGTTTCGGAATCTTTACGACTCTGACGGACGAAGGGACGTACAGACGGACAGACTTACAGGACACATTAGTCAAAAATCGAGGAAAATGCACTAAAAATTCTTTGGTGCGGTTAAAAGACGTCAAAGTACGCTCTTACCTTAAAGTCACCCCCAGGTCCACCCCTGTCTGGTATCATGGCATTGTTGGCAGCCTCATCTGGACGCACAAGAGCGCAAAAAAGTGCCTTCCACTCCACACTCCATTTCCCATTGAGGTTTGATGGCCGCCTCTAATTCAATTTAGTGCGTCGATTCCGAACGATAAAGCTTTGCGTCAGTTTTAGAATCCCTTTGAGATGTTCCGTTTCTTTTGAAGGACCAAGTTGCACTGCCAGTTGCAGGAACCGAACACATTTAGGCAGTTAATTAATCTTTGTAATGCGTCTTGGGCAAGATTAATGAATTCTCACTTCCGATATGGCTGTGCTAACATGACAGCTGGACAGCTGGTGCAATCAAGATGGCAAGAGTACGTGGGGACGGCGGTTCCTAAGGGCAAAGAGACATGTGTTTTGATGTATGCTGTCAAAGTTATGTCCCACGTAGAACTGTGAGCCTGCAAACGGGGCCTAATAGCTCTCTTATCCGTTTCAGATGCATCGAATGGCGGTTACCAGGGACATCACGGACATGGAACGCACAACGAAATTGCCAGCCCGGATAATCCAGCTTCACATCTCAATACCCTGGTTCCCAGTAGATGGGGCGAGCCGTACTTTGATACAAGTCTGCCACAGAATGTGACAGCCCTGGCGGGGAAATCGGCTTACCTGAGCTGCCGAGTCATAAATTTGGGCAATAAAACGGTAAGTAAGGCTGTGTATGGCGGCGGTCTAATTCGACCAAAAATGTTCCGGGATGGATTACAAATCCCCAATTCAGAGTTTTGACAACCATATGCACTCCCCACAGGTCTCTTTTGTGCGACATCGCGACCTCCACATCCTAACTGTGGCCACGTACACCTACACCTCCGACCAGCGGTTCACGGCGACGTACCATCGCGATGCCAACGAGTGGACGCTCCAGATCAAATTCGCCCAGAAGAGGGATGCCGGCGCCTACGAGTGCCAAATTTCCACGCAGCCAGTCAAGAGCTTCTCCATCGACTTGAGCATTGTTGGTAAGTTCCTCTTTCGAAATCCGAGTGAACGAGACCATCATCAGAGCTTAGATTCTCCGTTACTATAAGAGATAGAGGTCATGTGGGGCAATTTTTCAAGACCCTTCCAGCGTTTTGTAAACTTTTTAGACCACGATAGACAGCATGGAAATAACCACAGGTCTCTAGGTCTTACAGTTTCGGAGCTTTAACGACTCAGACAGACGGACAATCCAGTCTCTAAGTTCTGTATCGTCGCCCAGCTAACCCAGTCCTATCTCGAGCGGCAAGTAGCCTCTTCAAGCCTCCCTACACGGCTCCATACTACCCCCTCGAGACGGCAAACGGCTACCCTGATGATGGACCGTGGCACGCTCGGGATGAGATCGCATTGACGGCGACAGCTCACGCTAGGCTGAACAGTGACGATTATACGGGGGATTTCGTAGCGACATCCGGAGACGAGAGCAACGAGGAAGTTCAATTGTCTTTAGTTGAGGGTAAAATGGAAATTTATCGCGTGATTGCCCCCTCAAAGTGTGCCCGAATTGCTTGGGAACGGCTTGATTCGATTTTGCTGTGTGGATGTGTGATTTTCATCTAATGCTTGATTTAACTTTCCTCCAATCGATTTTCCCGGCAGACACATTTTTCCTGCAAACTGCCAAGCTTGTGACCCGAAAATGTTAAACGCCAGATAAATTGAAAATAATAGAAAAGTGCTCGGTTGTGTCTAACTTTGTGTCGCTGCTTGGCGAAAATTTAAGCTCCTGCTGCTTTCAGAAGACCACAGGGCTCAACGTCGTTGTGGAAATGTGTGTTGTGACACTTTCCGCCCGACTTTGCATGCTGAGCCAGGTTTTCAAATTCCGACTAATCCCTTGTTGTTTCGGTGACTGGTGGGAGTTTGTCGTTGTCAAGTGAAGGCACTCACTTCGGAGTGGCTGGGCTTCATATAAAAGTTTTTAGACTTGGGGGTGAATGACCTATTTTTTACGAACTGAGATTTTTCTTGAATATATTGAACGGTAATACTAGAAAAATTTTGTTCAAAGGCAGTCTGGCCGCATTTTAAATTGGTAGGGAAGAAAAGCTTTGATGTCAGGGCAACAATAATCCCATAGGCTGTAACCGGACGGTTTCGATTTTTGTCAGGGGGTTTTTCCGCTCAAACTTTTGAAAAGCTCAAAAAATTTTTCGAGAGTTTTGTGGAAAATTTAGAGGGTTTTTTTAACCTTTAAAAAGCTCAAATTTGGGATGGGAAACGAAAAAGGACCAGCTAAAATATTCACGAGTCCCCCAAACCCCGGGACACCCGAAACCCCCAGAGAACGAGTGTTATGCAAACAAGACAGCAAATGAAGCCGTTTCAAAAATCTCAAGGTAATTTCCGGAGTGCCGTGAATTTCCAGCGCCCATTCGTTTCACGACCTGCAATCGTTTTTGTCCGGAATTTCCCAAGCACTCTGCAAACATCGTTGAAACTCTCGCCATTTCACTGCAGCGTTGTTTTTATTTCATCATTTTCATGTTTTTCAGTGCCAACAGCAACGATTCTGGGTGGTCCCGACGATCTATATGTGGATAAAGGCAGCAGCATTAATCTCACATGTTTAATACGATTCAGTCCGGAACCGCCAGCCTACATTTTCTGGTATCACCAAAACGATGTACGTACACTAGATTCCCACATTTTACACTTTATTGTATATAAAATTATCATTATTTTCGCAAAACTTTCGGCGTTACGGAGTACATCAGTGCGAAACATGACATTTTCGGAGCGTTGTCGGGCTTCTCGTGTGGGTGTGTTTTAATACAAAATGAAAATGTTAATGTCACAAGGCGAAATCACTTCACACCACACTGACGCGATGCGAAAAATCCGAAAGTAATAATAACAATAATGACACCTCTTGTGTCACGGCCATTATAGTTATTATAATTTTATGACACGTCATCATCGGGACTCGAGCAGTATTTACCAGCGACTGCTGCTGGCAGTTCGAGTTCTCGTCTGCTTCAATAGCTTGAATGCGAAATTGTGTCAAACAGCTTTTCCTGGAGAGTAACTGAACTTATCTCTGAGCTGCTATTTTTCAATGAAGCCCAAGTTTATTTACTGCCAAGTTCTCAGAGCGAACTTTCATTACCCAGGGACTTTTCAGAATATACTTTCTTTGAAGTACTTTGTCAGGTATTAAATTCTTTGCTCAGCAGTCTGTAAAAGGCTTCAATGAAATACTTTTCTAGCAGTCAAGTTGTGAACCCCTCAGTTGGCTCCAGCTGGACTCGATAGAGTAGGTTATGGTGTGCTTTTGAAAGTGGGTCTTTCCTGGATTTTCTCAAATTTTAGGTACTTTCGGAAAGAAGGGAAACATAGTTTTTTAACTCTTCAACTCTGATTGGGAACCCTCTTAACCCATTTGAAACCAACCAGAAAAAAAACTCCTCTTAAAACTAGCTTTTGGAAAATAAACTTTTTCAATAATATTTTTTGAAAATTTCCCAAAATTTGGTCTTTTTCAATTTTTGTCTGAGACTTTAATGACTCGAAGAATAATAGTCTAACATCACGGGAAAAATCAAGTTCTTCCCAAATAAGGCTTTTCAAAGGCTTAAACTAGGCTTCAAAAGTCAATGATGAAAAAAACAAGTCTTTTTTTATAATTTAATTATGTATGGTATATTTGATAAAATATATATTTTTAAAAATACCATATATGTATAATATAGTTGAAATATATGCCAAATATACAAAATGTATATGTATGAGATATATTATTTTTACCTTCAATTTTTCATACGAGGGCAAAAACGAGCAAAATCATACGAGTCCGGCTCGAAATGGGTTAAGTCCTTAGCCAAGGTGCAGGAAGCTTAGCTCTGAATTCAACTTCCGAAATAGGGGTTCGAGTTTTGAAGCCCCAAAATATCAAGCTAAAATTTCAAAATGAAAAATGCCCTCTTGAATGGAAATTCCCTGTTCCAGGTGGTGAGCACCGACTCGCGAGAAGGGATCAAAATTCACACTGAGCACCACAACGACGCCGCCATCTCCTACCTGCTGATCAGGAGAGCAGACTTCACGGACTCTGGCAAGTACACCTGCTCGCCCTCCAACGCCGAGCTGGTCAGCATCCGAGTGAACGTCTTGAACGGTAAGTATCCCAGTGGGCCCTCCCATCTCATTCAAGACGACACGTTTCGATTCCAGGCGAGAGACCCGAGGCGATGCAAACTGGATCCTCCAACTTAACTAACAAAACAAACCGGCTCTTCACCATCATATTCATCTCATACATGTTTGAGTATCTCGTTCCCCTAGTTAATTACATCTACGCGCACGAGGTGGCGGCAGAGGACGTCTTGGGGGCGCTCCTCAACGTTCAGCGGTGATGAAGTCGACGAGGTTTCTGATCATTATACTGATAATGAAATGTTGTATATCGAAGTGTACCATAACGTAGGGAAATTTTCTGTACTTCTATAGGGTAAAGAGTAAGCGAAGGAAGGTGTAGGAGTAATGACGAACAGGATGGCAAATCTGAAAAAAATGTGATGACTGGAAGATGCCGCTCGTATTTAAATTAGTTTTATTAGGCACAAGTCACTCCCTTCTTACCTTTGTTCGTGCACCTCCACGGGATCCCCGCCAGACAATTGAGCATGAACGGCAGATAAATTGCTGCAACACATGTGCTGCTCCCGAACCCGTTTTCCAGCGCCGGAGCCGGGAAGGTGTCCGTCGGTCTGTCTCAAGGCTATTGACGCTCTTGTGAGCTCAACCCTTTGAGTTTCAAAAATACAAAAACTCGTTCTAATTCAGATTTTAAAAAATTTTAATGGGTGATTAATCATTTTTTCCCAAAAATTTAATGTTTGAAAACGGCTATTTTTGAGCAAATCAGTTGTTTTCGGACTCTAAATTAGCTCAACGATTTTTTTAACAAGATAAAAGAGCCTCAGCTCTAAAAAAAATTTAAATGGGTGATTAAAATTTTTTTCC
The DNA here is from genome assembly GCA_963930915.1 of Forcipomyia taiwana. NCBI lineage: Eukaryota > Metazoa > Arthropoda > Insecta > Diptera > Ceratopogonidae > Forcipomyia > Forcipomyia taiwana. Next base: position 3,762,770 of record CAWVOI010000096.1, on the reverse strand, counting down.
CAAAAATAAAATTTTTAGGAAATTTAAAAAATAGCTAATTTTGAGCAAAGCAGTTTTTTTCGGATTCTAAAAATCCAAATTTTGGCCGAAATTTTTTTTATTTTAAATCAGCCCAAGGTTTTTTTTTGTAAGATAAAAGAGCCTCAGCTCAAAAAAAAATTTAAATGGTTGATTTAAAATTTTTACCCAACAATTTAATGTTTGAAAATGGCTATTTTTGAGTAAACCAGTCGTTGTTGGACTCTAAAAATCCAAATTTTTGCCAAAGATTTTTTTACAAGATGAAAGAGCCTCAAATCTCAGCTACGCCACTGAAAAGGTCTCGCAGAGGAGCGCAAGGTAGACCGATGCCGAACGATGGAAGGTAAAATATGCCTTTAATAACAATAATATTGGCATTAGAATAATTCAGAATGACTAAAGAGGATTTTGATTTCAATTGGTGTGCCAAGGGCTTACATCGGATTTGAGGTCGATTTGAATAAGGCCTTGTAGACATATCTAGGACAATGTCGCATGTGGAATCGGTTTCAGTGAATCTCATTTGCATCCCAGAGCAAGGCGCCAGTCGTGAAAAGTTGTCGAAAGAAAAATAAATTAAACAAAGAAATTGTTGCGGAAGCGAATAAAGTTTCCCGGATTCATATCGCAGTCATTAGAAGAATTCCACGCAGAAAAAAATTGAAAGCAGCGTGAAAATTGAGTTTGTGATACTGATTTTAATTATTCCCATTTTAATTACTTCCCTGGAGTAAAAAAACACCGACTCAAAGACGGAATTCGCTGTCGTCTAGATTAAGTTTCAACTTCCAAAGTCGTAAGAAGCGGTGTAAATATCATGATAAGTGAGACAGTTGAATTTAAGGTAGTCGTTGTTTATATCTATCGTTATAGCAGTGTAAGAAATGTTTAATAGAGTTTTTAGACCTAATGCACCATATAGAGTCTAGGGAGTTATGACAGCGTAGAGCAATTGTAAATATTCCATTCACGATTGAGTGAGCCGCAGAGGAAATGAGAGCAGGCACGGAATCACGGGAAGAGCGGCCGAACAAAGCGTTTGCAAGAATAAATATTAAAACTTAATTGAGTTTCCCGGTTTGTTTTGCTCGGGAAAGAAGACAATCTGTGCGGTAAGTTCCTGGAATTCGCTTTGATCGCATTAATTGGAGTCACAAACTTTAATGCTTTGGGAAAACTTCAAAGGATGCAGAGTATTTAATTAAGTTTCGCTGTAACTTTGGCAGGCACGCGCTCATTTCCAAAGCAAGGGGGATGAGCACTGCAGAAAAATGTGCGAAATGTTTCTCCCAACCTGGCACGAGAGACAATGCACAGGTTCTGGGAATCCCATAAATCGAGCAAACATTATTGGATTTCACACAAATTGGTTTTGGCAAACTGGCTAGAAGCGGCTTATTCACCCTTTCATAATGCGATCACCATCAATAGTGATTGTTGTATACCGTCGTCGAGACAGTCTGCGCTCCTCTCACAAGATAGCTGAGATCTGTTTGCCGTGAGAGCACTCAGCATGCATCAAACCCACTTGTTTGCGCTTTATTTAGTGATGAGGCTGCGGTTGCTCGTCTGAGGAGTAGATTCCATTAAGATGGCGGAGACGACTGGTGTTTTGAAACGAAGCTCATTGGACTGAATTTTGCTGATGAATTTTAGAGATTTAAAACAGAATTTTTTCTAGGTCACGATTTGTCCTTTTTAGAAAATTTTTTATTTATTAAAAATATTAGCAAATTTTTTATTTATAAAAAATGATGCTATTGTCCTGCTGTTACCAATAACCTGACCAATAAGTGTAGCATAGGTTCCCAAAAATCCTCCAAAACTTCCCAAATCCATAAACACCCATCCAAAATCTTTCCTCCTCTAAAACTCCTTAAAACCACCCAAAATCCTCTAAAGCATCTTTTCGAACCTCCCAAAGGGGCTTGCCTGTGTCCCAACAGGCTTTATTAAATTTTGAGTCGTTTTGTCAGGGAATTTCCCCGAAAATTGAGCCTTTAAAAATAAATCGACCTCTATGGAACTCAATGCTTTCCTACAAACAGACCTTGAACTCTTGAAAGGGGTCAATGAGGGCATAGTTCAATTTCTCGTTACTGGATTGACCTCAGCATGATCTCTTTATTATTACGTTTCACAATCAAGCGAGTTCCTGGAGGCAATTAAGTGCCATGCCATCAATCCGCGTGAAGGAACAACCATATCAATCACTTCTGCTCCCGAAATCGATAGACATAATCACTTAACATAAGCTCATTAGTCGAATATCTCGCTCATGGGCTGGTTCCAGAGAAGCTCACGTTGCACCATTTTTCCGCGTAGCTCACGTATCACCATGTCCGTCACTCAAATGCCAATAAATGGTATCAGCATTTCGTGATGAGCTCGGAGGCTTTTGTGCAACATGAGCCAGAAACGGGTACCTCGAATGGATGTCACAATGTAGGGGGTTCAAATATGGCAAGAGCTGAAGGAATGACGGTGATGGCAGGAGTTTCATAAACAATGGCGTGCAGCTGTGCTTCATGATGGCGAAAATGCATTTGCAATGATGAAATAAAAATCCGTTTTACACGGGTTTTTTTCTCGCTACTGGAAGTTAACCAAACCTCAAATTCGTAAAATAACTTTTCAAAAATTAATGAACACTCGGAATCTAGAGTCTCAAGGACTACATAAATTTTCCCTAAATTGTGGAGTTTCCTACAAAATCGTATGGAGAATAACAATGGAGCTTTTATCGAAGGTTGAATAGAATGGAAAATTTTAATTGTTTCAACTGAGCTGAAATTTGAAAAGACCATTGAATTCTCTTGATTACACCAGTCAAATACAATTTGGCCTTTTCTAGAAATGTGGCAAAAAGGTTCACTTGCTCTGAAAGCTTCATTTGTTTTCCACCATTTGTGACAGCCGTCGTTTTTAACTTGCTTAATCGTGTCTGAAAGCCTCTAAACTAACCAACATGAAAAAATTCTGGTTCTCAAATGTCGAGTTTTAAAAGCTCGTTTTCGATTTATTTTTTTTTTCCTCAGATTGCGGCTCCGTACAAGCAATCAGAATGTGTCACCAAGACTGGCAGACATCAGACGAAAAATAAATGGGAATGGATACTCCCGTTATGATGACACAGACGAGAAGCATGCTTCAATGGGCCCAGAATCAGGTTTTAATACATCTCAAAGTGATTGGCTCGTCGCACGTCCACTCATTCCAGCAGCTTCATGGGGGTTGTTTGTGCTGCCCGCGCAAGAACCTTATTGCTGAAATTTTTTGTCTGCACTTTCGGAGGCCATGGCGAGCCAATGGACGGTGTTTTCGACTGTGATCTGGGAAAAAATGGGAACGCAGAGCTCAGTAATAACAACACTTTACAATAAGCTACATCATAGGCGAATGGAATATTCAATGAACAGTAAACAATAAATTTTCTGATGTTTATGCAGCTTGTCGCATTCTGGGCACGTAACTTCATTTGCATGAGCGCTATTTGCCTTTTTATTGGAAAATGAGAGAAAAACAGGGAAAAATTGTGGAAAAAAAGGGGCGTAATGGCAGGCATTTAAGTGCATTTTAAAGATTTATAGGAGCGAAAATCAATGCTTCAGTCTGGGAGTAAAAGAGTGGGAATTTTGTGAAGCGAAATTAAATTCTTTTGTTATACTTTTCGCTTGCTTTTTTAGGAGATATTTTATTTTAGAAGATAAAAATTCCTCACCCTGAATTTAAGGTTGATTTTAGCGTGGGGCTCTCTCTGAAGCTCCGGTTATCGCTATTTGGCAGTGATTTTTATGCAAACATTTAATGGTAAGTAAGCCTTTGGCTTTCCAGCTCATGGACCAAAAATAATGAAAATTCACTTGGACGAGTTTCTCGATAAATTTCTCGCACAAGAGCTCCCACACATCTAAGATTCTAATCTCGCCACCATGAATGACTGGAGAAAATGTAGAAAGTTTGAAAAACAACCGAGTACGTGCGAAAAGCCGAAAAAAAGCGTCATGAATTAATTTCAACTCTGAAGTTTTGCTGCGACATTTGCGATTCTCTAACCTACCCGACGGAGGCTGAGGCGGAAAGTTTCCCAAGGCGAGTGCCAACGCATAACCGAAATCCTAAGTGAATAAAAGCAACGCTGTCTCCGCTGGTCGGGCGAAAGTGCATGGCAGGCAGGCAGGGAGGAAGAAAAAGAGGGGGAAAGAACAACAACGTGTTTGCTTGGCTTCGTTATTTTCCCTTTCCGCCTTCGAGTCGGCCTTTTTATGCATGCGCTGCAAAGAGTGGAGCGACGTCGTCACTCGCCCGTGCCTCGGCGGCCAGGCTGCAACCACTAAGCAGCAACTGGGTCATATCATGGTTATAAATTTTAAAAACAATGTCTTCAAGCCATTATAAATCTTCCGAGTTTAAACATACAAGTTGCTAATAGAATGTTAATGGAACTTAAATTTACTTCACTGCGTCTAGGACGACGTCGTTCACCGCCTGAATGCCCCCAAGACGTTGCGCTACTTTGCTTCTCTTCTTCGGAAAACGACATCCTGTGAAATCACTTTGCTGCTCGTACGCTCTCGTCAGATCCATTTGCATCGAGAGAGGGTGGGAGGGGAGCGAGTGTTTACGAGATCAGTGCACACTCGTGAATGCGATTTCTGGCTGAATCTTATTAAAATATTGTTTATTCCGCCCCCTGCATTTTTCAGTCGATTCTCAGAGCAGTGACCTAGCTAAAGGAGAACCAAGCGACACTTCAACCTTTACAGGCACCAGTTGTAGCTCTTGGAGTGGTTTTTTGACCCTTTCTTTGAACTAAAAGACATGTAGTGACCAAAACAAAGGATTGAATAATACATGGAGCCTAGAAGGAGTTGAAATAAGAGAGATGAAGCTTATATTTTGGGGACTCCTAGCTTCATCCCTGGAAGAGATAGGGATCATATTTGGTTCCATGATTTGCTAGATTTTGGACAGACTACAATACACTAAAATTTTAGTTCAATCGGATTTAATATAAGCAACTTTCCTTTAAACCTCAAAACACCCCTCATACCCCCCATAGAAGGGATCAGGGTCTAAAGTTATTAATTTTTCACCCTACAGATCATTTGAAACATGTTGCAAAAGGCAATAGTTTTCTAGCTCTTCACGTTGTTTGACTACAAAGTTTCAGAAAGACGGACAAAAATGCATCTAAAAAAGAACAATCGCTTTGTTGCAAAAATTTAATAACATAAACTTTTAACCAAAAACACCAACAGAATTAAATCCCCATCATTCCTTAGTACAGGAAGTGAGAGTTCTCAAGTTCATTGAATAGATAATTGGAAAAGCCACTTCAGTCGAGCCAGGCAATTGCACTCTCAAGAGAGCTTCGAGCGTCGTTATTGAGCTATTTGAAGACTTCAATTACTCACAAGCCAATAAACTTCATTGCATGGAGAATCTCCCCTTGATGATCTCTAATGGCCTTCTAATCTGGGAACTGCGGGAGAAATCGCCGTCTCAAATCCCTCTAATATATGGCCTCTGATCTCCACGATTATCCTGTAATTGGACCATTTATCTTGATTTCCGAAAACACTCTCTCCCTTGCGTCCCACAGGAGAGCTGCCTCTCCAAAAGTTTTAATTAAAAGCCCGTGGAGGGACACTCGAGTTCGGTGAAATACGATTTTAATAATAATGACATTTTCCGTGATGATATATTGGAAACAATTTTATTATGTTTACGATGCCGCGCCAAATGTGAATTAGGTGAGTGCTGGGGGATCGTAAAATGGAGCGCTGCACGAACGATAACTAAAAAAGTGACGTAAAATGAATTTCTATTCCTCCAAATGGAATATGTGCAACACCGAAAGCAGCAACAACTACTACAAAACTATAATAAAAACGCCATAAAATAATTCATATTCGCGTTCGCCATATTTTTATTTTATTTTTATTGCCGCAGCGACACCGTGGCTCTCGTGATATATAAATTATATTTGGGAGGATTCTAGAGCGGGCTCGGGATATGCAGGTGGTGTAAATGCACGGGCGCAGGCGAGAGTCATCATCAAATTAAATAATCGCAAAAACAGCAACCCGAATGCGTCCTTTGGGGGCCAGGGGTGGTGGCCAAGGGGGTCACCAGTTGACCTGAGCTGGTGAAGGAAGGCTTCTTGAGGATGTTGGGAGTCGTTCACTTTTTGCTGCAAGTGATAGAGAGAGGGATAGGGGGGATTAAACAACACAATTTTGTATGGAAAAAAATAAAAGCAAGCAAAATCACGTAATTTTCAAATTTAAGTCCAATTGAAGTAGAAAGTTTTTTTTTCCATACAAACTTTGTGAATCCCTGTACATAGTATGGGTCACGTGTGGTAGCATGATTTGCTAGAATTTGTACAGACTACAACATACTAAAATTTCAGCTCAATCGGATGTAAAATAAGGAGTTTTCATACAAGCGAAAAGCACCCCCCATTCCCCCCTAAGTGGAAATGGGGGTCTGAAATTATTAGCTTGCCCTCTACAGACTTTGTTCAACACGATGCAAAAAATCGCAGATCTCTAGCTCTTCTGGTTCTCAAGTTAAAAAATTTCAGACAGACAGACAGACAAAAAAATTAGAAGGACCTCTGTCAGCCGTTTAGGACGTTTCGGCCAGTTTCAGAGCAATTCCTGGGCTACGTTACTGGGTCACTTTGCGAGCCAAGACCTTTCTCAAGTTTCCAAAAACCCCATCTTCGATCTCCATCCCTGGAAACAAAAGTCTATTTGCAAACAATCCCGTTCGCTGCTGGAATAAATTAAATTTCTATCGCGAAACGGCCTTGTACGAGAAAAGTTCGCGCTGCAGCCCTAATTGTGCCACTCGCGGGGAAATCAATTCGTCCCAGAACCCGACTATGAGCACTCTTCTTCGCATCACAAACCGGAGAGGAATTAAGATCATCGAAAGTTGGGGCGCTTCCGTTTGTTCATCTTAATTTTCGATTTTCGCATCCAGCAGCACACGAGATATGCCTTCCTTATGACAACAAAGTGGGTAAATACAGCAGCAAGATACACATTTTTGTGTGAGAACCAACGAGCGCTAGGATTGCGAGCAAACAGGGGCACTTGAGCTCCATAAATTAGGATAATCCGCATGATCTTTTTTCTCCACTCTTCTCATTCTTTTATACCCGACCTTTTCCACTTTACTTTCCAAACGTAGTAAATACTCCTCACTTTGACGTCCGTACCGAGTCGGCGGATCCGATAGACGGAAAAGTTTGAAATCTTCCCCGGCTACGGCCCTGTCAGCCGTACGCTTCCTTCTCACTCACTTTAAATAAGATTTCCCAACATCTCAATTGTGAAACTCACTTTCTTATTCTTTTTGAAGGACTTTAAATGGCTCATATCATGCAATGCTTATGTGCACAGACACTGGCATGAGGAGCGTTTGCTCAAAGCTCCTCAAGCTGGGTACCAAAAGAAGCATGGGAATTTTATTGAATGCCATTTGAATACCATTTTATGTGATGATACGAGGCGATGCTGAAATATCAACATGTGCTTCAGAAAATTCCATAACAACGCCCAAACGTGCCGTGCTGGGAGTCTTTTGGGGAAACCTGAGAACAAAAACACGTAGGTGAAATCAATACAATGCGTTCTGTTTGATTATTAGGGCATAATGTTTATTTTGTATTTTTTAAATGGGGTGCAAAAGGTGTATTTTCGCTTCTGATTGCTCGAGTTGTTGCCTGGCTTCTGTTATTCTTGGTTCTGTTTTAAATACCTTCAGCAGCAATAAAAATGAGCGGCAAAACTCTTCTCTCGTGGAAAATTTTAGGACATTTTTTTTCGGGAAAATGAGCCTTTTTCACTTCCCTAGACCCAAACTTGTCTCTCTGTAACTTTTTACACTGCTGGGTTGAAGAGACCTTCGAAAGAAGAATAGTTAGGTATTTGAGCCCTAAATTTACTTTGCTCCTTTGGGAATCTAAATTTCATCGGAAGCAATGTTTGAAGGAATCTGACTGTGCCCACAATTCCAATATGCCCCTGAACAGTTATTGGACTTCCTGCTAATGAATCCTTTCAGATGCAGCTCCCTTTTGAAAATTTTACACGTTTGTTATATTCATAGAGAGATCACGAGAGAGGGGGAACAAAAGTGTCCAAATATCGGGTCAGCAATCAACCCCTAGAATTATTGTTTTATCACTAGTTACGCCAAACTGGTTCATCCTGTCCTAGAATTTAAAATTGACTGCAACTGATGTGGTCCGAGAACGATGGAAAACAGTTTCTGTTTATTGTTATTCAATCACAGCTTAATTAAGTTTGCAATCAAAATATTGTTCAGTCTAGCCGGTAGCCACACTGTTCCTAGAAGCTCTTTCGGTGGCCCGCGTTCTAATTACGTGTTGTAATGACATTTCACCACGAGTTTGAGCCCCAGTTTTGAGAGAGACAAGAGTATTCGAGCATATTTGCAAATATTTGCGCTCCCCGGACATGTTCATTAGTCAGATAAAATGATTAATATAATGGGTCGTATTTAATTGCGCATTTGGTCGTAACGAGCTGTGAATAGCGAAATTATTTGTATATTTTGTGGTAAGCCTATTACTCAAATTGGTGAAGAACGATCGGCCATTTTCGCGTGCTTGTTTCACTTCGTCACATGGGATTGTGAAAGAGAATTCAGGTCAGTGGGAGATAAAATTGACATCAAGGAAATTAACTCTCACGCTCCAAAGGGCGTGTGGGAGTACAGTAGGGCTTGAGAGTTTTACTCCAGGATTTTCACAGGCTTTTCCATTTCTTGAAATAGCTAGGACTTTGCACAATGGTCTTTTTGACGAAAATCTGGCCAAAATACGAAAATCTTAAACTTGACTAACGAGGCCAGGAGAGGTGTCACTGAATTTGTCGTTGAGCTTTTTGTTGCTGAGATATAAACGTTCAAAGATGGCTTATTAAATTTCCAATCGATGGATACACAAATATATTTAATATATGGATTAAACATATAGCATACTTAATTTAAAATTGATAATTGTGATGAAAGTGCAAATAAAAGCCCTTTAATTAGTGAATCAGAACTAATAATCTATTTAACTAAAATCCCCAATCCAAAAATTTAAACATGTTTTAAACCAAAAAGGGCGGATCTCCAAAATTTTTCTACAGATTCGAATTTTCATCCCCAAAAAATCCCCAAATACCATTTTTCAGCTCGATAGGGGCAAAACTTTTAATTTTGGTCAAATTTTCGTCAAAAAAAAACCATTGTGCTTCGTCTGGGACAATTTACAAAATTCAATCTACTGAAAAAAGCCGAATAAAAATCTTAAAGTCTAGAGAAACGAACGTAAGATCCTCCGACCCCCACTGTTCGCAGGCAACTCCACGTTTTGAGCCACGTCTATCAGCGTCTTGCAGTGCATTAAGTCTCCCAACTCACGTCATCTTTTATGGGATTTAATATTTTCTATTTTCCGAGCACATTAATGGCACATGACGATGTCATGCGATGTAGCGAGGTGAATTTTGAATTTCAATTATATTTTTATTCCACTTTCGGTACACTGCATCCAGTCGTATGCCGAAGGAAACTTGACATCCGCAGCTGACGTCTGGAGCTCATTGAGCGCTCGAAATTGCGCCTCTCGTCGATACATTATTCATTGGTGTGCGCATTAGAATATGCTAATCGAAACCCCAATTATTGGATTTGCGGCTCCGGATAGGTTGCTTTTAAGCTGCGGTGGCGCAATAAATATTTCGAGTGCACTTTGTGTGCGAGGCGAGGGTACTTAAGTTTATTTATGCATGCTGCATGCGCATGAGAGAGCTGTGATTAACCAACCAGGGGGAGGTTAGCCATGTATTTACTGGGCATGAATGAGGAGCAATTAGCTTATGAAGAGCTGAACAATAGCAGACCGGAGATGAGGGGACTTGAGCGTGATCTTGATGTTGTTAGTGTTGATTGGGCCGGTTTATCTTCTCTCAACCAGTCTCATGGTCTTGTTTCGGTTTCTCACACAAAGAGCCTCAACCGCTAGGTTTATTTATGGACAACGAAGGCTAATCTTCTCCCTTTGAATTGAGGGATTTGACCTCCATAATTTCGCTTAGGACTTTTTTTTCACAAAAGTCTCATTTTTGGCCTCAAAATTAATCTTTAAATCTCTTGGCTAGTGAAAATGTCGTCTAAGGGAATTTTTTGTATGAAATCTCGAGCTTTTGAGTTTTATAAAAATTCTAAAATTTGCTCCGAGGGATCTTGAAATTTCAAACTTCGTTCTAAAGCCCACCAAAACCGAAACTCACTTCACACGACCTCAAAGGGAATTTTCTACGATCTCAAAGTTGTGTGTTGTCATCTCTGAATACCTGGAACTCGAAATTGCTGCTCCCAAAAGCAAGTAACCAGCTCCTCGATAACAGCAACTGCACTTTAATTCAATATATTGAACAGAAACAACGCTCAGAATGTCGCGCAGAAAGCCGCAACCTGCAGCAACTTTTAATGAATCGGCTGGGAAGGGATTGCGAAATGAAATTCCAGGTACACATTACTGTTCGTCCTCGAAGCAGCCACCTTCACAAAATGTTATGCAAGTCATGGAAAATACTTCGCACTCGTTGCAAGAGACATTCATGCCACACATACGGTGACAGATATAAGTCAAGTGCTTCCCTACTAATTAAATTCCATCGTGTAGTTCCTCTCAACTTGTCTTCCATGCCGAATGTGCGTTCTGTTTTGTTGCTGTGTGCTCATTCTCATCAACATAATGAGCCCAGCCTGCTTTCAGTGAATCCAAACGCGATACCAGGGTGGAAGCGGGCTCGTGACTGAGGCAGAGATGGCGGTCCAAGTCCGGATCTGACCCAGCAGAGGCATTGAACGAAGGTCGCTCGGAGGAAGACTGATGGGTGAGCATCCTTCTCGTGCTTTTAATCAAATTAATTGGATGTATTCGTTGTTCTTAAAAGCGCATCCTTGAGACATGCGCCAACTCGCTTCGGGATTCCCTTTCCTGAATGCAAAATTGGAATGGAAACGTCTGCAGAAAGACTAATGATTCTGGCGTTGAATGAACTCGGTTCAGTTCGGAGCCTTCTAGACGTCGGCTGTCGGCACTCCATGAACAGATTGCGGCAGGATATGAAAGATAAATGTACCTGTGCTTCGGATTCAATATCGTGCCGACGAGCCATTGTGAGCCAGTCAGTAGCCGCCCCCGAAGAGGAACTGCAACGACTTGATGTGTTTGGGCAGATAACAGGGATGTAGCTGGGAGGGGGCTTTCATCGAATTCACTGAACTGAATCAAATCAAATCAAATTAAATGAGATCAAGAAATGAATCAAGAAAGCTTATGAGTGGGTTTTTGTTTTAAAATTTAGAGAAACTGTTCTTTGCACTGAATAATTACAAAATCAGACCTTCTTAACAGCCCTTATTAAAAAAAAAATTCTTTCATATAAACTTTGGGGGCCCCTAGCTCCGTCCCTGTACAAGGTAGGGGTCACATGTGGCTCCATGATTTGTTAAATTTTGCACGGACTACAATATACTAAAATTTCAGCTAAATCGGATTTAATATAAGGAACTTTCATACAAACGTAAAACACCCCCCATTCCCCCCCTAGAAGGGGAAGGGGTCTAAAAATTGTAGACCCTTATAACTTGTGACGTTAAACACAATGTAAAAAACTGCAACTCTCTAGCTCTTTAAGTTGTTGAGTTATAAAGCCTCAGACAGACAGACAAAAAGCTCTAAAAAATTCCCCGTTACGTCGGTGGTCTGATAAGCGACGCCACCGACGACAAAAGTACTTTTGCATTCACATCCTAAATTACTGTTTGTGCTAGTGCTGCACTAAAACTCCCCGTCTCCACAAAGCGAGCACGGTATTTGTTCTGCAAGGCAGCGTCGCGCCGCGTTGGGGGGCCAAAACAAAACCTCTCGTCAGCGATGAGATTATATGTGCTGATTTGTTGATCGCTGATGCAGCTCCTAGCGTGCATGCACCGAGTTTCGTCGCCAGGAGGGCATGGGAAGTGTTTCCGCAGATCCGAGAGGAGCGATTTCACTCTTCCTATTGCTCTCCATACTGCTCGGTATCATAAATTCCCTTTCCCAGCCTGGCACACTATCATCCATGCGAGCTCCGATATGTGTGAACAGTGTGAGAGCTAATAATAATGGTGTGAAGCCCAAGTATTTCGTGAGAATGTTAAATTTGCGTTCACAGGCGACATTATTCATGGAGTGACAAATTTATTTTCTATTTGGGTCGTCCATGGAAACAGATTTGGCTCGATAAGCTTCTTCCACTTCGTGTTGGAGCCGCTTTTCAGGGAAATCAGGACAAAAGCCTCTTCTGGGCTTCCAATTCCAGGAGCTCCGTTGGCTTACACATGAATCATTTGGTTTTCTGGGCTCGAAACCCCCTTTCCCAGACAAGTTCTCCTTTGACAGCTCCTGGGAAATTTTCTTATGCTCATTTTTGATGATTTGGGGGCACTAATAATTTAAGCTCTTAAATACGGGGGCCTTTTGTCCAAGAAAATTTGGTCTCGACCCTTCCTACTCTTACCCTCTCACATACGCCCCTATTCTCGGTTAAATTTAGCCTTTTTATGGCCTCCATGACCCCTGACACATCACGCTCGAGCCTCGCTGAGTGCAATTAAATTTAACTCCTATAAAAATTAAAAATAAAGCAATTACCGTCATTCACTGGACCGTAATTAGCTCAGTTACCACTTCATAATAATCGATTTTAGGACGTGAGTGGGATTTTACGGCCGTAAATGTCCCAGAGACGGGTCTGGCGATCCACGAAAGCCTCTCCACAACCTCTAGGAGGTCCGTCGCTGCAGTAAAATAGGGAAGCATCGCTTGGAGCGAATGCAAGTTATTCTTGAAATATTACGTCAATTAAAATTAGCCAGCCGGAAGCTTTGCATTAGTGGCTAATCAGTGCTTTTGTACAGAAGCGGCACTTGCAGGCCTTCACACGCAACCCAAGGGGCAGGACTTGTGAGGAAAAAGAAATTTGTGTATGCGGAAAAGTCACGCAATGGGGCGAGCACTTGCGTCATGTACGGGGGAAGTTCCGAGAGCGCTCATAGTCGCAAGAAATCAATTTGCCGAGATGAATTTTAAGTTAAAGTTCGTGCTGGAGTGGAAAATTCAAAATCAATTCAATTATCACGCAACAACAAAACCTTATTACCGACTGAAAATTACAAATCATCGCCAAAGATTTCGCGAGGCAGCTCCGGGACTAGGGTGTTCGTTCGGGAGTTTCGCTTTCGGAAAATTTACCGGAAAATTCGACGAAAAACTTTGTTAGTCAATTTTGGTTAGCTCGTCCAGTGGCGTAGACAGGATGGGGTTTCAGGGGGCTGAAAAATTGTGAGATCTTGATTTCAGCTACCTTCAGCTTTTCTTCCTTTGTTCCCTCTGCAAGAGATTTAAGTCATATTTAGTTTTAGAGAGACACTTAAAGTTCAGCTTTAGAGGGACTTGAAGGCTTCTCAGCAACGCCACTGGGCCTATCTCCCACGAAGGAAATTCTCAGAAAAGTTTCCCGGGAAATGCAAATTCAGGAATTGGCTTCCCTAACTGGGAAGAGACACTCTGCGCGAAACGTGAGTTGCCACTACCAACGTCAGGAGCCCGTAATTAAAATTCCGTGAAAAGTAGGAGATTAAAAACCACTTAATTTGCAGGTTGGGAGACACGATGGAGCATCCAAACACTTAATTCGGCATTAAGAGGTTCCGTCACGGCCATGGGAGGGGAAATCGACAGTCGGCCAGAGATAAATTGAAAAATAAAAATTCATTACTCGACTTCTAATAAGGGCACAAATATTTCAACGGACTATTGGCTTGCATGCTAATGAGGAGCTGACGGAATGAAGATGTCAAAGCCAAATGGCACTTTCTTGCCGCCTCCAGGTATTTCTCGCCTTCTTGCCGTATGAATTTCCCGAACGGAGCCAAGTCTTGCGGAATTAAATGATTTATGTTTTCGCATATGAACAAATTTCCAGCAGGCTCCTCCTAGGACCAGAGACGTATCTGGGATTGGGTATAAGGTCAAATTTTTCTTTTGATAAAAAAGAGTTTTTCGAAGACCCCTCTTAAGACCCATGGATAGAGCAAGCCCCTCTCATATCTCCGCCACTGTCTCTGGACGACCAATCTTCCCAATTTGAACCAGAGTCTAGAAAATAGGAAGACGCTAGTCTGTCTGTCTCCGGACTCCGTCGACCTTGCCGGGTTCGTTGCCTTTATCTGGCTCTGATTTCCAAATAAATGTAAGCAGTAAATTTCTCGTGAGCAAACTAACAAAACTAATGAAATCAAAATATGGAAATCAACATAAAACATTTGTTTCTCTCTCATTTCATCTTCAAAGTGCCTCCAGCGGCATCTTGGGGCTGTGCGAGCTCGTTTCCGTACGAAAAGGATTTTGGCAACAGATTTGCATGAGATGATGGAGAATTTACATATGTAGAATTGATCAAATATTGCCTCTGTGAGCTTGTTTTATGTGTGCTAAGAGGCATCGGGGAGCGCACGAGAATGCGGGAAAAGGCAAACTCGGGTTAGCAAGAAATAAGTAGCTTTATATAAACGTAAATCCTGATGATTATTTGTCTTTTCAATCGCCACTTTTAAATAAATTAGGGCACCTTTTTGCCCAGCAACTGAGCCGACTTAGAACAACTTTACCTCTCTTTTGTCTCTCTCCTGCCCATTAGCTTTTATGACATTTTTAAAAAGTTTTAGGACACGCTGAATGGAGATAAAGGCAGGTTGTAATAACAATTATGCCAGAATGTTCATGGCTCTGGCAGAGATAGATGAAAGTCATGCAATAAATGGTACATCCTGTAATCTGGGCTGTGTGCGGCGGATTCAGAAGTTGGGGCCAAACTTGCAAATCTAATGGAAACCGACGAGGAAACTGGAGAGGAAATGAGTTTTGGGATGCTCATGACTTTTGAGGCTTAAGCACTTGGACGTTCAAAAGCAGCATATTTCTGTGAAAATTGCTGAAAATATAGTTCATGTAAAATTTGAATTTTGGTCAAACCTCGACTCATTAGGAAAATCTCAATTTCAGGATTTTCCATGAAATTTTTTTTTCTCAAAATTGGTCTCTTTGGTCTTTGGTCTCGGGAAACCACGTCTTTGGTGTTTTTGAGCCAAAAAAGTAGGAAATGGAGAAAACGTTTTTCACTCAAAATTTGAAAAAATTACCGAACCTTGGACTCGTTACAAAATCTCAATTTCTAGATTTTCCATAATTTTTTTTTGCCACCAAGATTGTCTCTGAGGACACAAAATGAGAGTCTGAGATTTTTGGGCCGAAAAAAGTGAAAATTGAATAACAAACATTTGCTTTCTTTTTAAAGTCAGTGGGTTGGCTAATCTGCTTTTCAAAGAAGACTTTGAAAGGAAAATGGTAACAAACTTTATTTCAAAGTCAAACAGGAACTTTATAATTTATTCAAAACTGCAAATGAAATGTTGTCTCGAGAGCAAGCGAATGAAAAATTCCATTTAAATTTCTCCTCCTAGGACGAAACAAACGTCTCGGGAAGTGCTTGCGCGAGCGAGGCAAAGCGAATTCCGAAGATGCTGTTTAAATTTATTGCCGCTGCCGTGTTTCCCTTCCAGTCACTAGCGTTCCCTATTGTTGCTGCTAATCTCCTCTTTCGCATCCAAATAAATACAACGAGCGTCTTTTTCATTAATCTTCGTTATTTGCCTCCTCTCCGAGCACTTTTGCACATTTCTCCAAGTCCGAGCTTCGGAGTCAGGGCAGACTGCTCACGATTCCCTCCGCCAAAGATCAATATTTGGGCGCTGAATAAATCATTTGAGTTCGCTCTGGCCTTCGGTGTGGCTTAAAAGTTTGGATTTGGGACACGACGGGGGAAGTTAATTGCAAAGAGTTTGCCGAATCAAATGTTCAAATTAAACCCACAAATCATTGAGTGGCACTCGAGTTGAATTTCGGATGCCGCTCAAGGATATCCTCGTCCTTATCGATTCCCATCGTCCAGCTTGCGGTTCTCGCCCAGGACTGCTCCCCCCATTTAATTCAATGTATGGACTGGGGAGGAAAATGTAAAAAATGAAAATGTTTTTGACACAGAATTCGATTTGAAAAAGTGCCTTCTTACTGTTCGGCGGACCGAGCCAAGAATAAAAATTGGCTAGTGGAGGAAAAAGGTTCAAGTGAGTTATGATTTGTTGTTGGATTTCCTGCGACCATTATATAACAATTCTTAGAGGTTCCGTTGCGAAAGCCGACGCTTTGCCAAGCAGCGACAAAAAGTGACCGAGATATGGTTTATGAGCGTTGAAGGAGATGTGTAATTTTTCGTTATGATGTCACATTGTGGGGAAAAGTGGTGATTTATCCGGAAGAGCGCCCGCAGTCCTCACGGAGTCTCCTTTGGGCTACTCTAAAACGAGTCTGTAAGCCAATTGAGGCTGAAAATAATGGCTAGACTGGTTTTGGGAGAAGAGCTTCAGGGAAAAAGGCAGCGTTGGTAAGACAAAGCTTGGTAATAACAGATCAATTTGGCATAAACGTGCCCTACCCTGTGTGAAAAAATTTACTGATTCGCCGTTTTTCGTTTGTTTGGGAAAAGAAAAAATTTGGGAAAAGAAAATCCATTTCTTCTTGAAAAATTTTCACTTCCGGGCCAAAAATTGCATTGGCAAGTCACAAGTTTTTCCCAGTCTGTCCTCGCGGACAGACTTGCGAACAAACATTCTCGCCTCGCGGACAGACTTGAGTCTGTCCGCAGTCTGTCCGTTTCATACTGGCCGCAGACAGACTATTTCAGACAGGGTTTAGTTCTGGAAATGTAGTCTAGACGTCTAGTCTCAAGATCACATTCACAGACGAGATTTCTATACTGGGAATTTAGCAATTAATTATAGAGTTTAATTCAGCACAAATGAAAGCCTTGTTTTCTCGGAATATGATGGCTTGGAATATGGTGTAATTTTCCAGAAGGCAGCTGCATTTAAAGAGGCATATCTCGATAACCACTTAAACGATCTCCATGATTTTTATCTTAAAATGACAACTTTACAGCTTAATTTGAGAAAAACATACAGAAATAGCGACTGATCACGGAAAAGTAGTGAGAATGGACCAAAAAACCGACTAACGAGCATCACCGTCGCTGGACCTGCAGCAAGTACGGATTCGTGATCATGAGCGTGATGTCGGCCCGGTACTCCAAGTCCTCCATCTTCAGAGGTGTAGCAAACTTGAAGGTCCGCAGCAAGTTCACCAGCATGACCTTCAGCGACACCATGGCGTACTTCTGGCCAATGCAGTTTCTGACCCCCGCACTGAAGGGGATGTAGCTGAACGAGTGTCGCTTGGCCACGTTTTCGGGCAAAAAGTTGTCAGGGTTGAACTTGTTGGCCTCGGGACCAAAGTATTGGGGCAGTCGGTGTATCAAGGCGATGCCTATGATGATGACCGTGCCCTTTGGAAGGAACATATCTCCCAAAGTGATGTCTTGGTTGACGTATCGCGACATCATGGGCGCTGAGGGGGCTGGAAAGGGAGACAACTAAGAAATCGCTCTCATTTTTCAGAGCAGACAGCTCACAAAGCCGCAGAGACTCCTTGATGACCATGTCGATGTACGGGAGGCTGTTGACGTTCTCGTAGGTGAGTCTTTCGTTCGTCCTGAAGAACTCCTGGACCTCCTGAAAAGCTTTCTCCTGGTACTCCGGGTGCATGGCGAGGAAGATGAGGGTCATGCTGATCGCCAGTCCGGTCGTCTCACTGCCCTGAACGAACCAATGACTCGTAGTTGTCAAGAGGGAATTTCCAACTTACGGCACTCAGGGTAGTCAAGGCGTGATCTCGAATCTCCGGGTCTGTGAAGGTTGGGTTTCCTTCCGCGTCCTCGTTCTTGATGAGGTGATCGACGAAAATGTTGGCCTTCTTGCAGAACCCGTCGTCGTCTTCCACGAGGGGGCTGAGGTTGCTGTTTTCGTCAAGCTGCTTCAGAGCCTGACGTCTCTTGCGTACCAGCTGTGGGGGAAAAACTCAGAAAGAGGTGAAGGAGGCTAGTAACTAGACAAGAAAGTTACCTGATCGCTGTACTTGAAGCAGAAGTTGCGAGCTTCCTGGTCTTGCTGCCAGTACTTAGAGAGACGGAAGACGGAGTCGGAGAAGAAGTGGAGGTTGAAGAGCCTGACTGCCACTAGCTCGTTTAGTCGGTGGAGGTAGCTGTTGAGGAGCCCCAAGTTCTTTTCGTGGGCCTTTACACTGATGCCGAAAGACGTCGCTGGAAGCTCAAGTTTAGTGAGAACTCCAGAACTAGTCTAGTCTCAGGTTTCCACTCACCACAAATGGCATCCAAGGTGCTCTGCACGGAGTACTGGAGGACGCTGAAAGACTCCTGGCCCACGTGCTTTCCGATGTTGTGGCTCAGGCTCTTGGAGCACTGGTCGAATATCGGCACAAAGTCCTGGATGAACTTTAACCCGAACGCACCGTTGAGAATCTTGCGGTGAGGCTTCCACGTTGCATATCTGGCCGTAATCAGACCGTCCCCCCACCCGAAGAAATCGTACACGAACGGCTTGTCCAGGATCGCGGGGTCGGTGCAGACGAGGACCTTCTGGATCATCTCAGGGTCCTGGATGAAAATCATCCCCAGCGGTCCGAAGAGGAACTTGGTCACTTTCGGGTACTTGATAGAGAAGCCTTGTATGACCCTGAACCGCTCAGCCTCGCTCAAGCCAATCAGTTTGAGGGCAAATCCTAGACCCTGGAACTCCATGGAGGCCCATTCTACGGGGATTTGGCAGAAGTGGAACAGAAACCTGGCCCACTGCAGCAGCTTGGAGACAGCCAGGAGCAGGACTCCGATGGCGGCTGAGGCGAGAATAATCCGAGAGAGCATGTTTATCTGCTCTTGCTGAAGTTAGTTTAGCGACTGACTGTGGGATTCTGGACGCAGGAGCATTTATCAAGAATAAGTACTTGAGTTTTTGTCTTCAATTGAAATACGTCATACCGTCCGGCCAGTGACTGGACGGTACAATAGAGTAAAGCGCCGCGTGTGCAGGTTTTTTCTGGTAATTAGTCTTCACCTCTTGCAACTGGTGGGTAACCTTGAACCGCGCGTATGTTAAGTTATTTAGGCTTGTAACAAGTTATTTACCCTTCAATGCATACAACTAGGCCTTCTAAGAATTTTTCTCTAAATTTCAAGGACAAATTGTAAAGACTAATAAATTAAGGGTCTAAACATTTTTTTTAAAGTGTAAATGAAGAGTATTTGGTGGAAAAAATTTTCCTTAGGAAAAGGTTGGCTTAGACTTCCAGGAGCCTCATCTTCTATTCTCGTCAAAGGACTGAAAAAGTGCTACAGATGAGTGAATCGGAGTTGAGGTCGCTGACCAGAATCCTGACTGGACATTGTGGACTGAAAGGACATCTGTTCAGAATTAGAAAGGCCCAGACTGATGGAAGAGGTCTGACAGCAAAGCCAGGCTCCACAAAGGTCGAAGTATCCAGGGAAGTATATGTACGACTCTGGAAGGCTTTACATGTTTGTTTTTCTCTTCTTTTAGAAATTTAATATTTATGTGTACTTAAACCTTTCAACACTAGAAACAAACATTAAAATTACAAAATTGTGTTGGTAATTTTGAAAAAGAAAAACCCAAAAATTGTGTAAAATTACGAAGGTGAGGTTGAAAGTGGCCTGTGATATCATGTGTTGTCTGGACCTGTAGGAGGTAACCAAGAAGGGTTTTCCCTTGCATATTGGAGAAGAACAAATGAATATTTCATTGTGTGGTTGTCGATTGTCAGCTAAAATGAAAAGAGCTGGCCCACAGCAGTCGTCATATCCATAACTGCGATCCATTGTAAATTGGTATTTTATCTTGTCGGAGGATTGGCGGCACACAAACACAAAAGAGTGATGCGTTTTAATCAGAAATTGATTGATTAAAAACAAGCACAATTTGGATGAAAAACATCACAAATAACAAAACATTTATTTATGTTTGGCTCTCGGTCCTCCGATATCGGGTTTCATACTTCCATATTTGAAAATGCGATCCGGTGTGGAATAACGAATGAAATCATTAATGAGTCTTGCATTGTTTTAAACGCGCCAATGGCCGGGGGAGGGAGAGTCCCAGTCCATCTACTGCTCTTAACATTGATTTATAGTTTTATTTTCGTTCCCAGCGCACAAGCTTTTCATTTATCCAAGCTGCTTTATTTATTTGTTGCAGTTCGGCGTTATTTATTTCATTAATTTTTTGTGCATTCCGTTTGATCTCTCTGCGGATTCGAGGGGAATTGGCAAAAATTAAAAAAGTTTTTGCGCCCACCTCGGACCAGCGCGGCTGCCTGGTACGCTTTTAAGTTATTAGAGACGGAAAACTTTTATCCGATAGCACAACACTTGTCGTTTGACCTACTTCTGCGTTAAATCGTGTGAAAAAGAGTGAGAAATGGGGCAATTTTTACTGCCTGCGCTTGGGGATCGACGCTCGACTGCAGCAACGAAGCCAATGCTGCACGAGTTTGGAAGATTTCATGGGACTCGGTGAAAAATGGATCGGAGTGGGGGGGCTCCGAGGACTTTGGGACCGATTTGCGCACATTATGAGGCATCTTTGGAAACTTTCAAATCATGTTGGAGGACAAAAGAAGGCGCACAATCGGAACCCCTTGTCATTGCGGACTCATAATACAGATGTTTAATGGAATGACGCGCCAAAAAGTGCCTTCAATGGAGCTATCATGGGGACTTGCCTGCTTCAAAGCGGCTTACAAACTAATTATCCGCAAAAAAGACGTCGGAGGTAGATTGAGGAATTTTCCACCTATTGAAAAGCGGTTTGTCTCTGTGTCCAGAGTAATCTCTCTTTTCTCTTTTTAAGCGGCACCAGGCAAGAGGATTAGAGCAAGTAAAGGCTGATGAGGGGTAATTGCTTTCGGAAGGTCTTCGGTGCCGTAAATGAAAAAAAAATTACTGAAGTTTTGCTCCAATAATTGCACTGTGAAAGGTGCTCTCAGGGATTAGGGGACCCTTAATCACCCTCGTCTAGTTTTGAGTTAGGGTAACTTAAGAAACTTAGCCTATTTTTTCGTCAAGAACGGTGGTAAGAGCCGTGAAGTGATTTATTTAACATAATTTCAGCTGAGTGGTTGAAGGTTGGTTAAATAAAGGTCAATGAGAGGATGATTCAATTTAGATTCCTAGGTCAAGGTACGGTTTTGCTTCAACGAACGACCCTTCCAGCCTTTGAATTAGATTCCCAGTCAGTCTCTAGGCTCGGTTTTACAAAAATATGGTTAAAATCGACGCCTCGTAACTCACTTCTGGCAAAATAAAATACGAGTTTTAAATTAACTGAAAATCCCCCGAATGGAAATTTCCCGAAGCACGTAATTGGCAATGCCGTCCTCACTTCAAGAGCCATGAAATCTCAGGTTGCGTCGTAAAACAAACATCCTGGCATTTAAAAGCGATAACTCTTCCCAATCGGTTCTCGAGGACCCTCCCGGCTCCCTTCTCCCAGAGACGCGCGCCTTCCAGCGATTCGGGACCGAAATCGGATGGGGAAGGACGAAGAGGGAAAAGGGAAGAACTTGAGCTTAATGTTCCGCATTTTGTGCTGCTTTATTACAGACAATTTACCTGACGATAACGACTCAAAATCTCAGATTCACCCAGTCAGTAATGATATCTTCAAGGCTGATCGTGTGCTTTGGCTCCATGCTCCATTCACGGCTGAATGAAGGGGAAAGTGAAGATACAGAAGAATCCTCAAATTGATAAGGTACAGAAAAGTTTCGTGGCGCACGCGGTGGGTATTATTATGTCAGCAATTGAGTCTTCTTTTCTATTTTTTGTGCGAGCGAATGCCGAGCCCCAGTCAGCCGTCATGTCGCGCGTCGCTTTGGTGGGAAAAGTTTGCGAAAATCTACCTCGGTGCTCGCCAAGAGATCGTATCTTCATTTCTTACACTTGTTTGCTGTCGCGCATAATGTGATTTACGTTGAACGAATATTCAAATGAATTTGTTTGTGTATTAATTCTAAATTACCTTCTCGCTTCATTCAACGCATAACAGATGATGGCGAAAGTTGTCTTTGCTTACACCCTGGGGCTTTTCCACAAATGACGTGAGTAGAACAAGCTGTTGCCTTATTTAACTTGGATTGTGTTGGTTTTACCAAATTTCTTTTGAAGAAAAATCCAAGAGCTTTCCAGATGCTCCAAAGACAACTCCAAAAGAGGATTTCATAAAGAAACCTTGTAATTTCCTCCCCAAGAAATTTATAACCCGCAAAAAATCAACAATAAAGCAAGAAAGCTATCGTTTTTGGAGCTTCACAAAAACAATTTAAACTCCTTACCTGAAGAAAACAAAAGTCTCTGACTGCTTCAAAATCCTTGAGACTCAAGTTCACCTCTGTGAACGACGCCCCTGCAAATTGCCGACATGTGTTGTATCCAGATATCGTACGCCTGATTTATCTTGACGACGTGCATGCATACAATTTGGTGGAAAGAAAGCTGCGAAGCCGAAGACATGTGTTTCCAGCGAGAAAGTTAGACAATCAAGGGTAAGGAATGAATTTCTACTAAATTAAAAAGTTTTATTGCTTCGGGGATCACCGCGTTGAAATTCCATATTTACGTCCCTAATTTACTTTCCCGATGCGTGCCGCCAACCCCCGCCAATGTTGACTCGGCTTATCCTCGCATTTCCTCACACAAATCAACAAGGCTTCGTAGCTTGCGGCAAGCATATTCAAAAACTTTTTTGATTATAACTCTTTCACATTATCGCATTACTTGAGTGCGCGTCGGCATCAAGACATTCCGACCTTCAGAGCTTAACCCTGTAATGCTACTTTTTTTGCCCACCCAATTTTGCGGGTATACTAGCTATTTCTTCCAAACAAGTGACTGAAAAAAAAATTGTCCATCATCGTGCATTATAGGGTTAACGCTGAGGAGCACGAGGCCGAATCACTCAAACGTAGCGTGCGAGGAAATCTGGACTAATGAGCGGACTGATTTCAGCTGCTTACAAAAGGATTACACGAGACTCGAATCTGCTTGGTCGTGTCTCATTTGCTGTGCCCATAAGCCGGAGCTAACTCATCGCAAATTAATCAAAACATCATCTTGAATGGCGAATGGTGAAAAGGAAATTCTACAGCAGAAATAAATAAATCAAATGAGGCATTACTGAGGCAAACAAACGGAGAGTGGAGAAATATGCCGTGTCATTTCTCATTTTTTGTCGTTTTCGTAATTATTTTAAAAGCCCGAACTGACGATCCAACGCCAGACATTGCAGAGCGGGGGTACTGAAGGCATCGATGGAGGGCCGGCAGCGCGAGCGGAAGATAAAAAGCGTAATTTTTTATTACTTTCCATTCCGACTACTGTCAATTTGTGATTTATTGGGCAATATTTTGTTTGCATTTTATAAATTTGGCGGTTTTACTGGTTCCCGTGGCTCCCCCGAATAAACACCAACGTCAATCTAAATTGCCGTAGGTCATCGCTATGCTGAGTAACGATTTTTGAGTGCCGCACTTGACCTTTTTGTGATTGTGGCGCGTGTAGCTTTGCATTAGCTCTGCTTTGTCTGTTTGTCTGAGAATGGCTTGATAATTAGCTCCTTTTTTCCCGAACCTCCCATCTAGAGCCTCTTTTGAAGAGCTTCAGAACTGCTAAGTTACATCAAAAATTGGAACTCTCCAGTCCTCGACATAATATCAGTTCAAGCCCATCTGTGAGCACTACTTAGTTCCTCCTCTTCATGGAGAAAATTAAGTGGACAGTGGATAGCCCAACATGCCATCCAGAGTAATTGAGAGTTGTCGTGATTTTGTCGAATTCAGAATTTTTACATACCCTTAATTGCCGGAATTCATTGGAGAGCCCGTGATTAAAGCTAATGAATAGCATGTTATTGAATTTGAATAAAGCTCGTCAAAAGCATTGACTAGAGCCTTCTTTTCAGGGAACAAGTATTTAGTAGAGTATCCAGCCAATTACTGTTGTCAAGCTCCGCGAGAGAGCTTTCGTGTCTATCGAACCGGAATCGCACTGATGAAGGGCCTGATAATTGTAATGGATACCGAAATGTGCCAGCTCGGAGAGTGGTAAATTTTGTGCTTCGCCAGCGATACCCGCTCCCACATGTATTTGACTTGCGTTATTTATGCAGCTTTCTATGTACTAATGCATCACCGCAAACATATATTCCCAGCTTGCGATCATCCAGATTTATAAATAATTCATGTGCTCCGTTCCTAGACGATTGGGCACAATTGTTTCAGCATAATTTCAACTTTGGACACATACACACGTACAGTAAATGGCAGGAGCTGCTGGAATTGGGACACATCGGGCACGCTGTAAGCGAGCTTTTGAGTTCACTCATCGGGTAAATTATGTCGGGGAATAGCTCAAATGGTGTGCCTTACGGTGGGCTCTGTGTGTATGTGTCTAATGGCATTAATGATGCGAGTAAGCAAAAAATGGGTTGCTGCTGGCTGGCATTTCGTTTTCGGGTAGTTTTGGAAACAACAGAGCAGGCATCGGTTGCCAGTAAAATATGTGGACGGAGAGAGAACGTCGGCTTGCTCGTTTTTATTGGCACAGACATGTACTAATGGTGTTCGGTTACAAGCTACATTAGTTGTGCCGAGTCTCGCTTTAAAATATTTGTTTTCCCTCCGCTCCCTTCCCCCGTGCCATCCTCCGAGAGGGGTTGAGTGCTTTTTTGCAAGCTTCGTGCATTCATTGCAACTTCATTGGGTGATAATTTTATGCAGAGCTCCAGCAAAAAGCCAAATTAGATGTTTCGCACAGTCGGAGGGCGTCGTCGTGTTCGGCAAGTGGCCAGAGACGGAGCTCCGGTGGATCTTGCGTCTCATAAACTTGCGTGGGGTCGCGGCACTGGAGGTGAAAAAGCACTCCGATATGTTCCAGTCACTGCCGATGTCAGCGAAGCATTCGGTTGATTTTTCTGCAGTCATTCCATAGAAGAGCTATTCGATTCGCCAAATGAGGCGTGTATTTCCTTAATATGAAAATAGCTACCCTCTGAAGCATCGCAGCTGTCACATCCTGACTAATAACTCTGTTTGCTCCAGCTATTTTCGGAAAGTGGCGGAAATACGACCGCTTATTTGCTCAAAAGTGTCGATTGTCTAATGCCGATATCATCAAACACTGAATTGCTCGATTAAATTAACCGTGTCTTTGTTTGTTCAAGCCACTTCGGGTCAGTTTGCGGGTAATGAGGTGACTAGTTGTGGCACGTTTCTGAGGTGGGATCCTCGAACTAAATAGAGTGACTGTTTATTTGAGGTTTGGAATAGCTTCACCCTTTCTCTTCATTTTTTGACCATGAGTCAGTTATGCCAATGCCCGTTATTTTGCATCCTTTTGATACGCAACCCAATGGTACGCAGCCAATTACCAAGCAGACTGTTTCCAATCATTCCGTTACATGAAGCCTTTTACTGTCTTTTCTCAGCCTGTTGTTACGTAACCAACCGTCTGAATTTCCGATTGTCACGTGTTCAAATCCGATTCAGATGGGGATGATCTTTACTCAACGACTAACGGACTCTCGATGAGCACGTCGATTTAAGGGGTGTGTTTACACATCTCACTAACTTGGATTGAAAAAAAAAATGAATTAAGGACTGAAAGTTCTAAAAGATAGAAATAGGTGTCAAAGAGGCATAAATTTACCAGGGTGTACTAGGTCCTCTGATTGGTAAAGTGACATTCTCTGTACTTAATTGTGTTCTTGGTTGCTTAGGAAACTCATAATGGGTTAAATTAGGAAAAACAATTCAACGATTAAGGTCCAAGATAGATGGATAGATTCGTGGGTGGGACAGAGGGTCACGGAGTTTCCTGAGAACCTATTGTGGCCCACCAAAGAAACCTTTGGTTGCCCCAGACCTAGAACAGAAGCTCTAGGTCCTTTACAAAAATAGATATGTTCCTAGGAATAAGCTGATTTATCTGTTTTGGGGAGGGAAAGAGATGTTTCAGGTGCTTTTTTCGTCTCCACATAAGACTGAGGCATCTACAGAGTATGTGTTCCACAGTCTGCAGGCTATTAAATTTCTTAAGTTCTGATCTTACAGGGAATTTTCCCGTGAGGAAGCCTGTAACAAAGTAAGTTTCCCTACGTTTTAGATTCAACAACTCTTTTTTTCTCTTAGTCTTATAGTTTATTATAGATTTTTTTTTAGTGAATCATACCAGGATTGTCCCACCACACTTCTTGAGCTTTTTTGAGTAGAAGACTCTTGGCTATTTTCTTTAAGTGGGCCTTTGAAGTTCCAACGGTTGGTCGTACTCGTTTAAGAGAGGTAGCTTTTTTGGCAAGATTATCTGCAATTTCATTTCCAGTATAACCAGAATGGGCAGGTATCCATTTGAGCGTCACATCGTTGTCATTCCCCAGTTTTTGAAGCGTATTTGTGGTTTGGTGTTCAACTTCCTTGAATAGACTTTATGGAAGTCACCCTTTGGCTAATTAAGGAGATAGTTGTCTTATTAGGTGCACATTCTCAGTTCCAATTTTGGAATTGGAAACATTTCTTTGCCATGACAACGCTCCCTTTATTACATATTGGGTTCCAAATGGCGTGAAAATCGGAAACCATATTTCCATTCCGAGTTAGCCGCCCACTCCGACTTCTAGGATGCGGTTTGTGTGCATTCGCAAAACTTCATTATTACCGTGGTTTCTCCACTGTACCGGAAAGTGCTACAGACTAGACTGCAGCTTTAGGTGCTCTCTTGTTCCTCTTGACACTTTGGTCGGTCGTTCAGCAGCGCAACACGACTGCAACCACGCTACGGCCGAGTGTCTCTTAATCAAAACTTGCTTGACAGTTGCTAATTATAATATTGTCAAGTCAACTCTTTCGCACGGAGAACTGCGAGAACTGAGATTTTATGAAGTGCTGGGTTCGTTAAAAGTTTTGTTTTTCAAATTAATTAGTTTCCCTTGCTCTGTCTTCAGCACGTGCCTTCTTGACTCCCCCTACTTTGTACTTTTTTTAAAACAAGATTTTTAGGAGCGTTCTCATAAAATTGAAAATCCCCCGAATCACATCCTTTTATCGTGAATCTTAGTCATTACAATATTCATGAAGGAGCGAGGAGTGTAGGGATGAGTTTTACGAGCCCGTCCTGATTTTATGAGTTTAAAGAATTTTACGCACTGCCTCGCGGGTACATGCACTTTATGACGCCCGAGCTCGAGGCTGGCGCGAGGGAGGCTGCAGGCACTAACACAATAATCCATAATAAACAATAATCATAAATTGATAATAACTGCCAAGAAACCAATTGCAGAGTCGCACATGCTTCGAGCCAATAAAAATCATTACTCATCAGCTTTTGCGTCCGCTGAGCCGAGCCGTTTCGGGCTAGCTCCGGTATATTGGCAAGAGTGCTTTCCATATGTCGCTTATCATTTTATTACCGCCATACCGCGTCGTCTGTTTTATAGGCAAAGAAGGGGGAAAAACAAGCGACAAATAGTGTGTGTAATTTATTAAGTAAAATTCAATATGGGAAGTCGTCGCGGAAAGACGGAATTTAGTACGTAAAATATAAGCAAATGGGCCATAAACAGGAATCAGGGATCGTAAAAGTCCCTTGTTTCAGGAGATTAGGAGAGCCTGGTTCACCGATTGCCCGATGAGGGCAAGAGTTTAACTTTGCTTGGCGTCTTGCGGTTCTGGCAATAAAAGAATCAATCAAAAACATGTTTTGGGACGCATCCACAAAACAAAATCATTAAAAACCGGTTCCTGATTAAATTCCGTTGACCCGCAACATGCAAATGCAGAACTTTGCAGCGGTTCGAGAACATGAGAAACCGAAAATACGGAATTCAAATGGAGCAAAAAGTAATGTGCAATAACAAGGTTGAAGAAAGGCAATAAAGGATATGCGAGTGAGCGAGATTCACGACGGTATAAATGCAAGTGCATTGCCAAAAATTCTTTCAGTGTGAGGTAGATTGTGCAAGAGAGTCTCTGCGAGAACAATGAAGTGGGTATTCGTCTTGCTGACGTTGGCACTTGTGGCCAGTGAGGATGTCCTCCCGACGAGTGAGCCTGAGGGCAGGTCTGCGAGCCCAGCCAACGATACGGTGGCGGTTGCGGAGGACGAGGAGTCTCTCGAGAACGGAGTTAGGAGCAGCTGGAGCAACAAAAAGTGCAAGAAGGTTTTTCTGTTTCCGTGCAACGCGCGTCCCACGGTCCGCTGGCTCTTCAATCAGCTAGATTTGGAGCTTGAGGAGCCACAGGGCAGGAACTGGGAGCACCAAGACAACGACAGCAACGACTACCAGGCGTATCAGGGCTCTAGTGTCATTGGGACGGCCATAAACCTGAATCAGGGGGGCAACGCCAATGGCTACTGCGAGTACACCATGAAGACCAAGTGCCAGCCTGACGTGACCGTGATAAACGCGAATAGGCCGACCGTGACGCAGCCAGTTATCCAGCAGCCAGTTATCCAGCAGCCCGTTATTACGCAGCCAGTCATCACGCAGCCCATTGCTACGCAGCCAGTCGTGCAGCCCATATATACGCAGCCTGTTATTCAGCAGCCCGTCATACAGCAACCAGTTATTCAGCAGCCAGTTGTGCAGCCAATTATTCAGCAACCAGTAGTTCAGCAACCAGTAATTCAGCCAATTTATCAGCCCATCTATGGAGGAGGTGCTGCAGCAGCTTCGTCATCTTCCGCAGCGGCTGTTGGTTCGCAGCCATTCTACGGAGGGGGTGGAGGGGCTGCCGCAGCCTCGTCCTCAGCAGCAGCTGTAAGTCAACAGCAGCCAGTTTATGCTCCGCAGCCAGTCTACGCTCCTCAGCAGCCAGTCTACGCTCCACAGCAGCCAGTATACGCTCCTCAGCAGCCAGTCTACGCTCCACAGCAGCCTGTCTACGCTCCACAGCCAGTTTACGCGCCCCAAACGAGCTACGTTCCGCAGCCAACTTGCAGCTGCCAGCTCGCTTCTGGAAACCCCACTTCCATGATTTCGTGCAGCAGCTCAGGCAGCTCTTCCGCCAACAACTACTACACCACCTCCTCGAGCAGCGCCTCTTGCGTCGAAATTCACTCGGGAACCCCCGCGACCTGCACGTTTAATGGCCCCTTCCCTCCCAACATGCAGAACGTTCCCTACACCTGCCAGCTCCAGGGCAACGGCATGTACCAGTGCAGCTACTATCCCCAGGCCTACCCCACAACTCCAGTAGTTTACCCCCCAGCTCCAGTAATCTATCCCCAGCCTGCTCCTCCAGCCCCCGTAATTGCTCCCCAGCCTACCTGCCACTGCCAGATCAACTCCGTTCAACAGCAAGTATCCATTAGTTGCAGCTATGCCTCGGCTTCGTACAGCAACCAGCAATCCAGTGGCTCATCCAGCAGTGGCAGCTGCACCGAAATTCGCTCAGGAAGCCCCGTGTACTGCACTTTCAATGGACCCTTCCCTCCAAATGCCCAGAACATTCCCTACACGTGCTCCTACGTCTCTGCCAACTCGTATCAGTGCGTTCCCAACAACCAGCACTACGGCTGACCTAGCTTTTAAGACGCTCCTTTACAACTATGATTACTTTTAATTCTCCATAAAATAATTTTTCCATTAAATAATTTTTTATTCATCAAAAAGTGAAATATTCAAGGCTTCTTCTGAACATCTAGACATTCCTTGGGCATTAAATTCTAACCATCTTTTGCTGGATCCTACAACACTACACATTCAGTGACTTCCAGGTAAAAGCTAATGTGAAAAGGAAGCCCTGTTACGGTAGTTCCCATCATGCCTCGAGCTCAGGTATAAGTGGCAGCATCGACGCCTCCTATCTAGACGGCTGAATGACGGGGCAAAATAATGGACAGCAGCATTGGCTTTCAGGCTGCATTAGTTTATGGCTGCATGAGTGCTGGAACTAATTAAAAGCGAGCACAGCCACGTAAGCTCATATTCATGAAACTTTATGAAGGCACGAGGTAGCGTGGCTGGGAAAAGAGCGGGCTGTCGTCGGATGGAGCCAATTATTTCGCTAAACAGACCGAAAATGAGTTTAAAATATTATTGGAAAACTGGCTACGTGAAGCCGCTAATTTACTCACCAACCCTTAAAAGTCAGAAGGTAATGTGTCGCTGGAGAAACTCGAGTTTTTCACTTCCTGGAAGCCTTGGTCTCCTCAGAGGTCACCTTGAAAATTCGAGATTTGTGAAAAATGGTCCTTACGTTTTGAATTTTTTTTTCCTGAACCACGAGCCTGATTCAGATAAATGAGCTTTTTTCGACTCTTTGTTTGAGAGATATGGCCAAAAGCACGCCAAAAATTGAAATTTTCCCATATTGAACTTTGAGTTTTGAAACCCAACAAAACCCATTTGTCCTTAACGTTTAAGAGATAATTTTATCAATGGACTTGCTTGTTCAAACTCAAAAAGGTGACTTGGGGCTAAAATGGGCATTTTTAGGAACATCTTTCTTAAGCTATGAGTGGTCTTAGTTGGTAGGAGGAGTCCAAAATATTTTTTTGGGATAAAACATCAACAGTTGTTTTAATCTTCTATGCATTTTGTGAGCTAAGAATTAAAATAAAATATTTTAAAATGGCCCAAGTACAAAAGAAAGCATGGAAAAATATAAGAGACGTTTTTCTAAAATGAAATAAAGCTAAAAGTTAGGAAGAGCCTTCAAAATCAGCTCCAGAAACATAAAAGAAAAATCAGGATAAGCAAGAAAAGCCCGAGTCTCGCGTTAAAAAAAATGGTGGCGGTTGATTTGCTCGCGAGGCTTTGAACCTGAGCCAACGCAATCATCGGCATGTCTGAAACACCTGAGCTCGTACCCATGGCATGGCGCACTAAGCGAACTTTTGAACGTGAAAAATGTTCCTTTGTTTTCCACGTCTCTTCGCTCGCTTTCCGTTTGAGCGCCACGATATCGCATTCTTTGCATCACTCCACACGGTGCAGAAGCACATTCCACATAATTTGTAACGAGTGCCGACCATTGCCTGGAACAGCGAAAAACAATGAATGTCAAAATGGTAAATTGGGGTGAGTTTTTAAATTTGCGGACCCAGAGCAGAGCCATATTGCGTGGCAGCTCGCGACACGAAACGAGCGCATGTTGGAACGCGAGGAGACAGCGGATGGAACGGCGGCTCATCATGCAAGGTTGTGTGTTTCATTACCCAAAACAATTATGAGGAAGTTTGCGGCGAGCTTCGTGATGAAATAGACATGAGTCGCCTCGTTGAACGTCGCTGCTGGCTACTCTGGGGGTAAGTGCACGGTTTGTCTCGGATGTGTAAATTACAATTGGATGATTTACAACTGCAATTTGGCTAGTTAACATTCCTCTTGTCGTACACGTCCAGTCCGGGCTGCCTACACCGACTTTGGGTAATTATTACTTTGTTGGCTCCCCCAAATTCCCGGAATGCGTCTATTCAGAGGTGCTGGAGCGGATGCTTTAATTCAGTATTTTAAAATTTTCCTCAGATTGTAAGGGAAAATGCATCGGAAGTTGGGAAAACTCTTCTTCTTCGCACTCAGACATCTGAAAGCCGGCTGAAAATGGTAACTTTCATGAAATTTAAGGCGATAATCGTTAACCTAACGAGGTTCTGTGTCTTCTAATTGCTGACTCTCTTCATTCGTCTAAGCTTTTGGGGGCCTCTCAATCTGCACATTCAACATAGCAAGAAACAGATCTCTTAACCCATTTCGGGCCCGACACAGATCCGCTCGTACGATTTTGCTCGTTTTTTTTAAATGTTAGCTCATTTTGGCCCTCGTATGAAATATTTGAGGTAAAAACCTCTCTTTCGCATATATTTCAACTATATTATACATATATGGTATTTTTAAAAATATTTTTTGATCAAATATACCATACATATGTGAAATATACAAAAAAACTGTTTTTTCATTATTGACCTTTAAAGTGTAGTTTAAGCCTTTGAAAAGCCTTATTTGGGAAGAACTTGATTTTTTTCGGATATATGACTGTCACTATTTTAGTCCATAAAATTTTAAACACAAATTGAAACAAACGAAATTTTGGGGAATTTTCAAACAATATGTTCGAAAAAGCATAATTTACAAAAGGCTTAGAAGCTAGGTTTAAGAGCCTCGGGAGAAAAAGACAAAAACTGAAATATTTAGACAAAAAAATGTCAGAAAAAATTCCAAAGTTTATGAGCGGAAATCCGACCCTTGGCTCGAGCTGGGTTAAGTTTCGATTGAAACTGAAAGCGAATCGCAAATATCAATCAAGAACATATTTGAATCAGGAATTGAACTGAAGACTTTTTCGAAAGATCTGACTCATAAAGTCGTCACTTAACAAGATTACTTCCTTTGAGGGTTGATGGAAAATGCCAGAGAAACAGAAAACTTAGGGTCGTTTTTCAACACTCAAATTATTATTTGAGGTCTGATCCAAGCCCTTGAGAAAGCCCTCAAATGCAATGAAAATTTCAGAAAAAAAATTAAAATAAGAGGGTTATATTTAATACGATAATGAGGAAGCCGAACATTAAAAAAGAGTAACATATTAACGCTCTGGTAAGCTTATTGAAGCTCCATTAATGGTGTCTGAGCTTCCACAAATATTGCGTCACCGCAAATAATTCCCTCTCACTTCGAAGTTCTGCGGAAAATTGGCACTCGCATTTTCCGGAATCCCACCCACTCCACTGCATGTTTGCTCTCCCGATACCTCGTCGCGAACCCAGGTCTGGTACAGACATTTCGCAATTTTCCACTCCCCTTCCTCAAAGCCTTACTGCCTCAGTCCCGGCAGTTCATATGCGGATGATAAGACGAAGGGAATAATATTTTTATGCGCCTTACGATGTCACTTTATGCTTTATGCCTTTTCTGAGTTCACACGAGCGTGCCGAGCTCGCATAATGCAGGTACCTGAAATGATGCAGAAGAACGACTTCATCTGCAGACTCCGTCACACATATCCTTGGCATCAATGAATATATTACAGTTTTCCATTTACAGCAAATTGAAAATGCTCGGTGTTGACGCCTTTCTATTAGTGAGAATTTACATGTAAATTGGTTAGAGATCGACGTATGGGTCACCGAGACACCTCACGGGCGAGGTGGGACCGGTATCGGTTGCCCAGAGTGTCGGACCGAAATTGCATTAGATTTTGAATTTCCACTGGGAAACCCTTTTCCGTTTCCACCCGTTCGCCACTCTCCATTATTCAATTTGGTTCGGTCTGCGTGAATAAATGAACGGCCAGCTCGTCCATACGGAAGAAGTAAAAATTAATTAACTCGATGAATTCGCACCGACTGACTTCGAGCACACGGTAAATTGCATTTCCATCGGGCTGCGAGGTTCCACTCAAAAACCGATGCCAGTGGAATTGATAGCCCCGAAAATGGGCCTCCAAACTCCCAGGCACGCTCGGGTTGCGAGGGGCGGACGGAACTAAATTAGGGTAGAATTGGCCGTTCGGTGAAAAATTTCTCATCTGTATTTGATGCTCCGTGAGGCTCTCGAAAATATGATAAAAAACTTTTTTTGATGTTCTCATTCCGTTTTACGACCGTCCTACTTTCCCTGGCGCCTGGCGAAAGCAGCATTTTGGTCAAGTGATAAAAATATTGTGCCTGCAGCTCTCTCCGTGCGTAATTCAATTTCTTTCATTATGAAATCCAAGTATGCCATGTTGATTAAAGGTACAAATTGAGTCCGGCATCCTAAATTTTTGTATCACATTTCCGTTCTCCTTCTTCGGGGAAAGATATCATTCGGATGCAGAGACGTAGCTCTGGATCTCTGATACAGGAGTCTAAGCCCCTCTTTCTCTCACATACACCTCTGTCCGGAACTCGGAAGAGAAAATTGCGTTATGAATTCTCAGAAAAAAGACGCTCGAGAGGTATGAGTAGATGAAAATGTGATGTTTTCGACTGTCTTTTTGTGATGACTGACGAAGGAGGAGGAAAGCTCCTTTTAAGTCTGTGAACATCGAAGTTTTTCTAAGAGCCGTCTGAAAAAAAAACTCCTAAGTTTCCCGTAATTTTGTGCCGTCGAAACTCAAGAGTCTTGTATCAAAGAGCTCTTCCCACGAAGTCGAAAATAATTACCATAACCATGCTAGCCTCAAAAGTTCCAACTTTCGAAACATATGAAAATTTCATTACAAGCACGTTGGCTTGAGCCGACTTTGAAGCCACGCGGAGGAGCTACTTTCGTTTGCATGTTGTGTCGAACATCACCGAAATTGCCTCCACCGCCGAAACTTTTCCATTTGGCACCGCGTCTACGGTTGACAACTCCATTTGGCGTGCAAGTTGCCATTTTGAGCCTCTGCATCGCATGTGTGAGCCATAATTACCTTTTGAGCTCTGACATCGCGGCGAGGACACACACACACACAGTGAGAGAGAGACTCGGGAGTCAGCATGGTTGTTGGTATTTATATAATGAAACCACTTTCTTAATTAGAAAACTTAAATTTGTTTCAAAGCCGAAAAGCGAGTCGAGTAATGAAATGGCGTCGTGTGGAGAAGCGTTACGAACTGGCAAGTAGTTGACAAAAGAGCCTGCCAAGTAGCACATTACTTAATTCGTCTTTGGCGGTTGAACTTCGTCGTGTCGTGAACGTCTTTGAGGACCCGACTTTCCATCAAATCAGCAAATACCCTCTACTATGTTTACCTTTCCCTCGCCATCGCTTCACTGCCGACAGAGACTTTCCGTTCAATTTAACAGAATCACCAAATTGCCCCAAACGCACTCAATGACTTCATGTACTCGAATAAATGACCTAATTCCATCCAACTCCCAGTGCTTCGATAACAGGCCCAAATTGAAATAGATTTCGAGACGCACGGAAACTTTTACGGTGATGGGGATGACGAAGACCAATTCATATCGAGAGCGAGCCGAAATTTCATGGCCATAAAGTTTCCGAAAGTCCAATAAATAATATTGGTGGCCAGAGTTTCCCGGAATGTGGGCGGAAGGGAGAAGCAGTCGGAATTAGGTGTCGTAAATTCAGAATGGAGTCCCCTCCTAGGTACTAGGGATCAAGGATGCGTGCCAGGGACGGCTCTTCTTCTGACATTCCCCTTTCTCCACACGTGGCTCCACTGCTGACCAACAAGCTGGGTAAACATATTTTTAGCTACCTTGCATACCTGTCCCTTGTCGACCCGAATAATGAATACATGAACCAGACGGCAACGAAGATAATCCGAGCCATATCTTCGGTCCAGAAGTGTGCTTGACCTAGCCAAAGAAGAAGCTGGCTCGTCGTCTCCAGTGGGACTTTTTTTTCCAATTTTCAACTTTAACGGAACGGGAGTCAGGTATAGATAAATCCTTTGGCCGTCTCTAATGATCGGATTTGCTCGTTGGTCACTGCAAATTGGCAGAATCGGTCGTAAATTTCGGCTCATTCCAATTACCTCCAAATATCCCTCCCTTTATCTAGCTTATCTGCAAAAAAGTCGGTCGCAATTGATGGGGCGAAGGTCATCCTGCCCCGGCACTTCCCACAACCGTGGCCAGAGGAGCTTTCCTTTCAAACTTTGCAACCATTCTTCTCTCATTGCTTCCTGGCAAGCCAAGTATGTCAGCCATGTTTTGCAGTTTGGAATTAATTTCAGAGATAGATTCAAGAAGGGGTTTTTGACAGGCCAAAACCCAAAACTTTAAAAATTAAACTAAGCAAAATCGATGATTAAGTTTATGGATGCATTTTCAAGATGATAAGAAAACTATGCACTGAATACTTACGAAATCACCCCTCAGATTTTTCTAGTTGAGGATATCCAAGATTATTGGTAGGAGCACTTCATCTTGTCATTTTACAAGTAATTTTAGAAATTCAGTCCAATTGGAATAAAATTTTTTTCTTCAATACAAATTTTGGGGGCCCCTAGCTCCGTCCCTGTACACGGTAGGGGTCATATGTGGTACCATGATATACTAGATTTAGCACAGACTACAACATATCAAATATTCAGCTCAATCGAACGAAGTATAAGGAACTTTCATACAACGGGTTTACCCCCTTCATTCCCCCCCTAGGGGTAGTGAGGGTCTAAAATGTCTTATTTCCTACTTTGCAGCTCTCTAGCAGCTCTCTAGCTCTTCTTGTTCTTGAGTTATAAGACAGACAGACAGACGGCAAAGTGGCCACAATAGTGCATTTTTTGCAAAATGCTAAAAATGCACTAAAGATTAGTTTACATTTTAGGGACCGAAAATTGAATAATAAGTTTTAAACATTGATGCACCAACTCTTTACAAGTTCAGTAATAGGTCAACCTAAGCTCTAATTCTCTCCCCTGATTTTGTCTTAATTCCTTTTTCTGAACAAATTTCGGTTATTAAAAGAGCCAAAAACATTCAGCCTGGTCATCTATTTCAGCCTCTATCGAACCCAACATTTCGAAAAAGTGGGTCAAAGGTGCAAGAAAAGCTCCACCACTGGTCCCTGAAACTCAACTTACTTCCTCTGCTGCTCAGTTGAAAGCACCTCCAGTAGCTCCCTTTGAGCCTTTGCAGTCAAAAGGCGCAATAAATGTTTAATGATGCCTGCTAAGACGCTCACGAGTGTGTGAAACGGTTGCAAAATACCAAACGGACAACTTATACGGAACGTTGAAGGAGCTCAATTGAGTTTGAGTAAAGCTCGACGTTGTCTTGGCACCGGAGCCAAAGGAGTCAAAGGATGAATTTTGTTGTTTCCAAACGAATACGACGGAAGAGGAAGCGCTTTGTGTGCGGAACTTGTTGAACGCCTGAGCGGAATTTGAAGTTGTTTCCAATCAACAAAATTAGCAGGAACCCTTTGAGGCTTTGCCAAAAGACAAACTGGCTTCTGCAGCTGAATCAAATCAATCGGGAGATCTTCCCACGGTCTCTCAAAGGAGAAAGATGCCGCCACTGCAGCGCTGAGGTAAGAAAAATGGTCCGTAGACGGCGACAGTTCAAAGCAATTATTCAAAAACTTTTCTCGTTTTTCGATTTTTAATGGCTTCGCAACTTTCTCGACTCCTCTTCTGCGACTTTCCCCGAGAGATATGAGCGAAAAGGTTATCGCCAGCCCGAACTATTCAAAGTTGGCGAATGGATGTCAGAACTTTAAACGAGGGAAGTTTTGAGATTCGAAAAGTGGACCATCGCGTACAATCGACCTACCTCTAAGCCCCAGGATTCGCTCGAAGCTGCTTTTCTCGCCAATTATGCTCGTATGAGCCTATTGCGAGGCTTAAATTTTGTTCGCTAGATTATTTTACTGAAAGCCTCCCCCGCAAATCCCCTTATAACTCTCGTGATGCACTGCGGGAAAGTTGGGATTGTTTTTCACGTTATTTTCCAACATTCTGAGGCTGCTTCTACGAAGTAACGCGACCCATGAGTGAGCGGTAATGAGCATTTTTGCTACATGACCTCACATTTCAGCAAATATTTACTGTATTATGTTAAAAACGGACGGCCAAGGTGGATGAATATTTAACTACGTAATTAGAGAGTCCAGCGGTGTGACAGGGGAATGGGTGGAGTCAGGATCGCGCCATCATTTTGATTGTCTGTCTGTCTGTCTGACCATTTTAACTAAAAAACTTTAGTGAAGCAAACAAAAAGAAACTGAGACACTCAAGGACACAAGCAAGCAGTCTCAAGGCCTGAAATGCTCTGCCATGACTCCCATTTCTTTGTGCCTACTGCACTCAACGATACTCTTCAAGCGACTTATCCGGATTAACATTCTCCACTGAGTTTTTGTGCGCGTGTTTGCCTTTCTCAGCCTCGCACAATTTCCCCAACAAAGCCAAACAAAGCTCTCAAAATCCACTTCCGAGGTACCGAGTTACATATTTGCCCGCCTCTAAATAGTCCTTGCGTAAAACAATGATTTCAGACAGGTCCTGAATAACTTTTGAATTGTGATAAAAATGATAAATGGCTGCGAGGGAAGATAATACAAAACGGAATGTTGGCTGAAGAGAAGAAAGAATTGTAAACATTTGACTGGTTGCTCGAGAAATTTCGCAAGCAAGAAAATGGTGTGAGATGTTGGAGCGTCAAATTTTTCCCCAAATAAAAGGTGCCTTTAAAGTCGGAGCCCGAGAAAAAGAAATCCCCGGGGCACGAACTAATTGGTTTCGCTACAGGGAAATTTTAAAAAGGACGGAGGTGAACATGATACGTATTTATGCTCATGTTTATGCTCTTTTTATGTACCTTCCGAGGCGGACCCTCCCTTCAAAGTTCTGGCTCCAGGGGCGTACCTAGGAGTGGGCCTTTTGGTGGCTTTCGTTTTGGCTTCGAGGTGAAAATGAGGAAAACTCATGTTTTAGCTGGCTCTTTTTCTAATCCGTCGGACCCAAAATCCATTTGATTTAATGACCTCAAGTAGGTATATTTAACCCAAATTTTCACCAATAACCAATTTTCTCTGCTTGTGTGCAAGATGGCGGCTAGCTACATCCCTGTCCCGCTCCCTGTTCGCCAGAAAAAAGATCAATGCGAGCTCCCCCGACTTACGCTACGTCTAAAAGAGTCCCTAATGCAGTCAGTCACGAGTCAAAGGAAGTCTTTGATGTTCGCTATGTGAACATTTTGCGCTTTGCCTTTCATTTTGAGAAACAATTCCCGACTTGAGTTCGCTTGGCAGAACTGTTGAACTTGTGGGCTTGGTCAGCGACCTACACGTCTGCTTCGTTAACCCCTGGTCCGTCAATAATACCAGCTTTCAGTAATCAGACAACTCACGTTGCTGCTCATCAGGCTTGATTAGGCTCATTAAGGCTCGTCCCAATATTTTGAGCTGCATCTCATCGTGCATTTTAGCCGATGCCGGCACATTTATATAACACAATAATTAATGGCTCCATTGACTGAGCATACATAAGTTCATTAGTAACTAATGCCAACTGCTGACCTAGGATCTAGTTGATTGTCACCATGAAATTCGGTACGCGTTTTGGGTACGTGGAAGCGCAAACCACAGCTTTGTCACCCTCCCACATGTGACGTTAATTAATGTTTCTCCTCTTACTGAGGTCTGGTGCCTCCCCGATCAGGAGCTCGTTCTCAAATCTAGTTTTTAGATAGCATTAATCAATCATATGATGCTCCAACGTCAGCAGCCACTTTGCTGTTAGTCCACTCGCTAGTTTTCAGGCTCAATAGAGCGTTTTTGAGCGATTGCAGGATTTTGGGTTCCCGGTTTGACTCACTGGAACATTGCAAAGTGGAAATCAGAGGCGTAACGAGGATTTTGGAACTTTTTCTCTGCCAAAACCTTGAATTTGGAACACATTTTCTCTCACAAATCGGGATTTTTAAAGAAAAAGTTGCTCTGTCCTCCAACCAGTTACGCCTCTGGGGAACTTTCTAGCTGAAAGCATTCATATCTTTCAAAAGAGCTGAAATTTAGTTTGAATGAGTTCGTTTTAGAGCGGTTAAAAGTATCAAATTGCCATAAATTCAAAGATTGAATCTCTGGAATTATTTTTGAGCTACCATTTTACTCACCAATACCAAGGCTTCGTAAATGTCCGTATAATTTTACCAGGAATTTAGCAGAAGACAAACAAATATGACGATCACCGATGTGGAACAAGAAAACATCGCCAGGACTCGGAGAGTTTCCACGCGAGACGAGGAAGCGCATAAGTGATGAGGCGAGAAAGGAATTTTCTTGCCAATTTATTGTCCCACAGTGAACATTGTTTTCACAGTTGGTAGAGATTGGTTGAATTTATTGACGGAAAATCTGTTAGGCAAGATTAAGCTTCGACACGGCAACCAATCCGGTTTATTAATGTGTTGTGAGAGAAAACAGAGGCCAGATAAAATATTTACAGCTCCTTGGAGCGCGTGGGAGACCGCAGAAGAGGGCCCACTGGAAGCTAAATTTTCACTCGCAAGTTCATTTCTTGTCAATCACTCTCTCCCGGCTGCACTGTCAGGGTACACATGTTTTTGATGTATCCCAAAAACGGGACATGTCGACGACTGGAAAACAAACAAATTGCGGTAATGAAAGCTGATGCTAACGCAGGAGCTCGGTGGTGAGAGAGAGCACGAACAAGACCGTCGCAAAATCGAGTAAACACACACGGAATTGCGTTTTATCTCAAACACTTGCTTGCTCGGGCTACCTTGTGCGTCCCGAAAGCTCGCTCAAAATGCGCTTTGATTGCATTTGATGTTAGCAGGACACATGTTTGGATTTCATTTCATTAGAGCCGGCCTGGTCACAGTGTCAAGTGTTTGAACGATTGGATTTCTCCGACTTGCATCCAAATGAAATGCATACACAAACAATTGTCACCCAGCCCGGACCGATGGGGGCCTGATTTTCCGGAAAACACCGTTCAGGGTTCAGGGAGTGGTTCATGTGGATTAATTTGAGGTGTTTCCGAGAATTATCAATTTAAGGCACGTGAAAGTGGGCATTCCCAGAAGAGGGGAGTTTCCAGAAACGGGGGCGTTCCCAGAAAAGGGGACATTCCTAGAAAAGGGGTTTTTTCCAAAAGAGGAGGCATTCTCAGAAGAGGGGGTTTTCCCAAAAAAGGGGGCGTTCCCAGAAAAAATGGGCGTTCCATAAAAAGGGGTATTCCATAAAAAGGGGCGTTCCGAGAAGAGGGGTGTTCCCAGAAAGGAGGGTGTTCTCAGAAAAGGGGGCGTTCTCAGAAAAGGGGGCGTTCCGAGAAGAGGGGTGTTCCCAGAAAGGAGGGCGTTCCCAGAAAAAAGGGCGTTCCCAAGAAAAGGGGGCGTTCCCAAAAAAGGGGGCGTTCTCAGAAAAGGGGGCGTTCCCAGAAAGGAGGGCGTTCCCAGAAAAAAGGGCGTTTCCAGAAAAGGGAGCGTTCTCAGAAAAGGGGCGTTCTCAGAAAAGGGGGCGTTCTCAGAAAAGGGGGCGTTCTCAGAAAAGAGGGCGTTCTCAGAAAAGGGGGCGTTCCCAGAAGAGGGGTGTTCCCAGAAAGGAGGGCGTTCCCAGAAAAAAGGGCGTTCCCAAAAAAGGGGCGTTCCCAAGAAAAGCGGGCGTTCCTTAAAAAGGGGGCGTTCCCAGAAAATATGAGTTCCCCGAATTTTCTTGAAAAAATCGCCGAATTTCGCTAACATTTGAGCAAAAAAAATTTCCTTACACGGCAAGGTTTTCCGGAAAAATTCCAGTCACATCCCTTATGTGGGCGTTCTGAGTGACTACAACAACAACTCTCGGAGACGCAACCCCAGGGCCCGTCTCTGAGCTGTCGAACGAGCCGGAAGCTGCGGTCGACAGACATGGAGGGTCCAGCTTCATTCTCCCTCTCTCCATAACTCTCGCATATTTGCATAAATTTATAATAAAGTTGTTAATTCATTTTGCATATTTTAAAAGCTTCTCATTGTTTTGCTTGCCTACTATTGCTATGCGGTTGCACCCAAAACGCTGTTGCTTGCTCCCGAACCGTCATGCATTTTGCGTAATGAGACTCTGCATTTAATTGTCTAGCAGCATGGCATTATCTCATTTTGTATATTTAATTTGATAGTTTCTGATATTGTAGCCACTATAATTGTTAGTGCGATTATTGTGTGACCAAAAATGCTAAATGTATTACGAGGTAATTGAATTATTCGCGAACTGTTTTCGAATGAATTTGATGGCTGGACGAGGCTATTCGATATTTATGGCAAATTAAATGCGGCAAGCTGGCACGTTATCCGGGATTGAGGCCATTTTCCACAAAGTACCAGTCGTTGGCGTTAAAATCATTATCTCCGATTACATGAAAACTTAATTATGCAACTCTTTCCTGTGTTGGAAACCGGGGAGTAAAGCTCATCTAGAAACACTTAAAGAGTTTTAATTTTTAATCGCAGGTCATGAATGAGATACACGGGCAGAGAGTAGACTAGAGATGGAAGGGAGACAAAACTATTTGTTTCGATAGAGGTTGAGGGTCTAGGTCTTTAAGGTTAGCTATAGGAAGGCTTTTGACATTGTTTGATGTCATTTTGACTGAGAGATAGAACAAGAATACGACATTTTCTTCCTTGAGAGCCGTAATTGGTTACAGTTTCACTTAAAAAGCTCAATCGGTTTAATTTGAATTTTTGCATTTTTTTTTTAATTCAGGAAATGCCCTTCAACTAGGCTACTTTGAAGTCTCAAGGGTGGCAAACAGGGAAGTCGAGCTCAGTATTCATGGAGTCCTTTGTCTAAGACGCTCATGGCACAACCCAAAACCAGATTCTGATTGTCTCAAATTGTAACAACTTCGCAGCTAATATCCCAGAAGTCGCCAACACGACAGCTACAATTTAATCACTGCACTTAAAATCAAATAAGGCTCGTTTTAATCCCTTCGTCATGTTTTTCGCGCCAGACTCCTCGGTTGCACTGGGGTGATTACTTGAATTGTTCCGCTCGTCATGGCTTGCAAGTTTCGCTGCCACTCGGTTCGCCATTAAAAGGAATAGACATTGCAAGAAAGCCAATACAATGTTGCATTTGAGTTCAGGGGAGAGAAAAAAAGTCAGCAAACATGTCAGCTTGCCTGAGAGACAGGAGGAAAATTGAGTTTTGAGTGACTCACATCCCTTCCAGCTGCATTTGAATGTCGTGCCAACGGATGCGGAAATGATAAGAGTTTTAACACCTCCCTTTGGCGATTTTATCGGACCCAGCCATCATCGTGACTCTACTGGATTTCATAAAAAAGTGCAACCGTACATTTTCACATCGTCATCCACCCTTCCAGCGCGACCACCAAACGATGCTTATCAAAATGCTCACTCGCCCGTAGCCATTTATTACGCAAGCCTTTTTTAAATTTATTATTACTTACCACACACATGCCCGGCCCTCGTACCCTTGCACTACTTTCTACCTGCCGGAGCCATTCATTTTCGCCAGCGTTGGGCAGCGCTGGACTTGTTAGAGGCCTGAATAGTTGAAAATCTGAAGTCGCAAAAAACTTCCCTCCAATTTGACTAAAATATTTAAAGTTGTGATAAGGGTTCCCAAAAATTGTTTGACATTTTTTTTCGCTCGATTTTAGACCTCTTTAATTTTTACCCCATTTCGAACCGTAAACTTTGGAATTTTTTTCTGACATAACAGTAATAGATAGACAGCTAACTTATGTTTTGTTCTAATATTTCATCTTTCGTCTATACCTCATAGAAGAAAATTTTTTTCCCGAGTCTCTTAAAACTAGCTTTTAAGGCTTTTGAAAAATAGGCTTTCTCGAACATATTTTATGAAAATTCCCCAAAACTTCGTCTTTTTCAAAAAGGCTTTTCAAAGGCTTAAACTAGGCTTCAAAAGTCAATGAAGAGTATATTTCACATATGTATGGTATATTTGACGAAAATATATTTTTAAAAATTGACAAATTCTATGCTGGATATGATGTGGATAAAGACAAACCATATATGCACAATACAGTTGAAATATAAGCGAAATATACAAAATAAATGTATTCGTATGAGATTTTTTTTACCTCAAATTTTACATACTGGGGAACAAATGAACCAAAATTTCAAAAATGAGCAAAATCATTCGAGCGGATGGCTTAAAGTTCACAAATATTTTCTCAGAAGGTTTTCGGATTGAAACTTTTTCTTTCTGCAAATTTGGGAAGCTCTAGAAATAATATTCGGTGAGTTATTCCTTTGAAAATATGGCTCATTTTATGTTCACTGTAATTTGAGGAATTTAAAAACGAAGAGCAATTTGCGTACGTGAATGGAAGGGGCAGCTCATAAATGACGTGTTTCGGCCTGGAACCGCTCCGGAAAAGCGAGCAGCGAGATAAAATCAATGTTTAAACAAAAAGGGAAAGGTCGAGGTTGCGACAGGTAGGAGCAGAACGTGGAAATTATTGAGATAAAAGCTGTCTGAAATTGAGCTCATTAAGCCGTCCCTAGAGAACCTCCTTGCACTGGCTAGCTTGCTACCTTAAAAATTAAACATTGTCCCGGAGCAAGTCTACAATTTTTCTCCGCTCACTCGCTGCTTCCCTCCTCGAGTTTCGTTTTCGTGCCTCCGGGGAGAGACTCATGATTTATGTTGTGTTCCGTACACCGCAAACTTGCTCGGGCTTCACCTCATTTGAATGCGACTGCCACTGAAATTTATTCCTCAGATTCTGCGTTTCTTTGTGGAACACGTTAAAGATAAATGAGTCTCGCTCTGACCTCTGGCTTTTCCCGTCCTCGCAGACGCAAAAAAAAGCAACACGACTTGGCTCCCATTGTTTGATTAATCAACCAAATTGATTGCAACAGGTGCAGAAAATGTTTGCTCACGTTTCGCCAATCTGCTCCTGGTGCAGCCGGAACGAGCCATCCCGGGCGGCCTTTATGATCAGTAATTGACTTTTGTTCCTTTCCAATATTTTTCCCCGACTTCTCGTGTCCTCTTTCGGCTATTTTGGGGGGTTTTAAGTGGCTCTCAGTGGCAGGTTGCGTAACAGCCTTTTCCCACTTCACTACGGCTTTCCAATCAAATTGTTTACTTCATTTGCAATTCATATGCAATTCGTGGATTATATTGAAAAGTTAATTAAATTGCCGCAAAATGCAATTTTCGAAATCGACTCTAGTTCCCTTGACCTGCTTCCATTGCCCACAATCTCCAC
Source organism: Forcipomyia taiwana (assembly GCA_963930915.1). Classification (NCBI taxonomy): domain Eukaryota; kingdom Metazoa; phylum Arthropoda; class Insecta; order Diptera; family Ceratopogonidae; genus Forcipomyia; species Forcipomyia taiwana. The sequence goes on along the minus strand of CAWVOI010000096.1, from coordinate 3,717,969 downwards.
AACTGCCGCAAGCCTTTTGAGCGGCAAATTCTCCATCTGCCAGAAAGTTCCCTCATCTCTCGGGTTTACATCAGCTTGACTATTTTAATGGTGCTTCTCGCAAATTAAGAGACACGATTGCGGTTTCAAGTGCTCACTTCTCTCATCTCATGAGATATAAACAGTGATTCTGAGAAGGGTTTTGCATCTCGACTCTCGTTTTAGTTAATTGAAAAATTTTTGTGAAAGCGGTCCGAATGCGGGTGACCTACTTCGGTGGATTAAAGTGAATTAGTCTGGTGTTTGTTGACGGCTCTTTTGCAAATCGAGGCGGACAATTAGGGTTTGTTAAAAACAGGCATTTACAAAAAGAGGTTTTCTGTTTTTGTAAAAACAGCTGTTTTCCTGTTTTTGGATGTTTCTCTAAAATTACTGGAAAAATTTAATGAGTTTTGTTCTGTTTTTTTATTGATTCCCAAATAAAATTATTTTTAATTATAAAAGAAATTAATTTTAAGTTGAATAATCTAAAAATCGAGATCTCAGTTGAAGACAAAAACCAGATCAGACCGAAAATACTCTTCGTACATCCGTGACTAGATATTCAGACAATATAGAATTACATAGATTTTCCAAATGTTCTGTCCTTATAGCTTGATATAATGAAAAAGCTTCGATTCAGACTTCAGCTAATTAAAATAAGATTGAACAGCTTTTTTAAGATTTACATTTTTATGAAAAAGCCCAGCTATCCGGCTGTCTTCTGCCTTTTCATTCGTAGTACAGCTCAAACAAAAACATGTAGAAGAACTTTTTTGTTTCAGTTGAAAAAAAAGTTACCAACAAGATATATTTGAAAAATGCAGAAAGCCTATTTTTTATAGGCTTTAAAAAAATAGGTCACAAAAAACAGCTGTTTTCCTTTTCCATTAAAATAGCTGTGAAAAACTCTACGGACAGCAGGGTCGTTTGAAGTCAGAAAAATTCTTAAGAGCAGGCCTGAGCCAAATTTTTAGACTCTCTGATGAATGGATTCTTTCACACGAATAAATTTTCCCGCAACCTCGAAGAAGTTGCAAAGAATCCCAGCAAAGCCGGACTCATTAATGGACTTTTTGCAGCCATTAAATTTAAGCACTGCCTTATTATGAAGGGTACCTAAGAAGCCACCGTAATGAAATCAAATTATCGCAATTTTCCCTCTCACCTCACCCTCGCCCCGTAGCGGAAAATGTGCTCCAGTGTTCGAAAAATGTTCTTTATTCTCTCCCGTCTGACGGGACAGCCAGACTAGCTCGTAAATACAAAGCAAACCGACACTTTATCAACTAATACTCTAATTTGTGTTTATCCAAATCAATTTATCACCTGTTGTTGGTGACGCTGCCCCGCTCCACGTGACACATTCGAGTGGCATCGTTATTAATTGGGCCCGGGTAGGTTCGAGACGAGCTGCAGGCAGAGTGTCGGCATCAGAGGGGCATCGTTAGGGATGACATAATTGAAAGCAGGATCAAAAATAAATGCGTTGCTGTGGCAGTCGTCTCGGACCGCATCGATGTGCTGCTAATTTTCTGGTAATCAAGCTGTTCACCTGTAATTAGAGCGCGCGAACTAGTTTGTGCGCCGACACACGGGCATTCAAATATAACTTTATTAGTGTTTAATTTGATAGCTGCGAGGGGGGGAGGAGGCATTAGATGGCAATGTGATGATTGATGTTTCATGATGTGAACTGTGATAATTGAATTAATTTCACGCTCGAATGGATGTAACAAAACACAGCTTAATGGGGGAATAATGAAATTGAGAGCGTGATCCGGTATTAATTACATTTACATAATGGAGGGCACTGGGAGGCTGTACAGGGGTTCCGAATGGATGATCCAGCTTATTTACCCAGCTAATGATCTAAGTGTTCAAAAAAAATCACTCAAAAAAATTTAGGTTCAATTTAACTTCTGAAAGCAGTATTGATTTACCCTATGTCTCCCCAATTTCGAACCTCAGGGTATCTTGAGTTCGGTTTCTGGGCTTCAAAGTCCCATAATTTCCAGCACCAAGGGTCATTCTGAGACCCTCTTGTTTTCTTCTTGATTACCCCCTTTCCCTAGGCACAGTAACGTAGGCAAGAGGGAGCTGAGCCTTCCCTTGAATTTTGAAAAAGGTCTTAAATTTAATTGAACAGCACACTTTTGAGTTTCAGCCCTGGGGGTGCTCAGTTCATCTCTGGGAAAGATCTCTTTAGTATTGGGGGCAACAATTCCGACCTGGGACTGGGTCGGGACCTGGGTTCAAAGAGTTCCAAAATCAGCTCTAGGGGCACTTATATGAAATTTGAGGGTGCCTATCTCAGCCTTTGAGGTACCTTATTTAGTCTAAAGGCGCTATTGAGACTAAGAACACGACACTCTGAGTTCTAAGGCGCCTTTTGACAACAAAGGCAAGGATGGACCGTAAATCTGAAATAATCACAGTAAAGCTTCTTAGATTCCTTTAGGGGTTTTTTTTACTCTTTAGGTCTTAATAGCTTTGCTAGGGCCTCAATGTAGCCGTAGAACTTGAACCAAACGTCTTTAATGGTATTTCAGTAGGACTTGTATTTTGACTCAAATCGCAGTTGATTTTTTTTGCGTGTAAATTTTTTTCAAAAATAGTCTTTTCTCACAAGAAGACACTTTAAAGGTCAGTAACCTAGTAAATAAGCCGAGAGGACGCCCAGCAGGGAGCGTCCGAAAACCCCATCTAGCAAAATACGACATTCGTAAGAGTCTCCTTACCTACCGTTTAGAACGTGGACTCGCACACTTGCCACATCTGCAAGCCAAACATAAAATTTAAGTGTCTAAAATACAATTTTGTGCATGCTCACTCAGCTCACGCTCGATATTAATCTGCTCCAAGGCATTCACCTTACGTGCCTCGATTCCCAAAACTCGCAGCCGCCTGCTGCAGGCTCGTCGAGTTAAATTTTCGCAACTGAATGAGCATGTTCACGTTTATACACATCATCATTATCGTTTCATAATAATCAATTGTGGAATTCATACAAATGCAATTCATGGGAAAAGGGTTAAGGCACCTCACCTGCATTTGATGGAGCGCATGTGTACTTCCCAGAGTCGGCCAGATCTGCATTCTGGATGAGCAGGTATGACGTGGTGATTTCCGCCTTTTCAGTAATTACGGATATTCCGCCCCTGGGCGAATCGTAGCTGATGACCTGAAAATGTATTCGTTGAAAGTTTAGGGGAAAGTGGCTCGTGATTAAATTGCATCTCATCCGCCTAAATAGGCAACAATTTCGCCCAAAAATGGGCCATGAATCCGAATCCACTCACCTCCTCGTGGTGGTACCAAAAAATGTAGGCGGGTGGCTGTTTTCATTCCGTGGTAACACGTCAGGGTTGTTGTTGATGATGAAAGGAAAATAAATTCAAGTTTTTTATGCAGGTCGAGATTAATGTCTGCTCTTCGTTCCGCGCTTTCTGCCTTAATGAGTGAAAACGGTTAAATTGTTTACAAATTCGGGACAAAGGCGTTTCTTCCATTTGTTCCTTCGGATTTGGCTCATTTTTTGTCACGCTTCTGGAACCTTTTTCTGGGATCCTTTTAATGGGCAGTCGATGTACCTGTCTGTCTTGAGTAGTTACTTAAAAATTTAAGGAGAAAACAATTTTCTATTTTCGTGAAAAAAAAAACTGCAAGGGGGACGTCTATGTCAAAACGTTAACATTTTCAATTGTTTACACTCATTTCCAAGAGGGTTTTTTGATTCAGAAATTTTTTCTTAGAAGACCTCAATAGAAAGAAATTTTATCTGGACAATTTGATTTCAAAACAAGATGGTTGGATTTGAAAACACGTTAAGCTGATTTCAAAACAAGTTTGGCTAGTTTCAAAACGATTTTCGTTAATTTAAAAATTATCTGTTGATTTTAAAGAGAGATAATTGAGTGCCCCTAAAAGTATGCAATCATTCAAAAGGACCAAAATATCCCTTTTCAACGAATTGCCATATCCTAAACATTATCGAAACGACTCCTGGAGAATCTAAGAAAGCCTGAATTCCTTTAGAGCTTTTCTCAAATGCTCCTGAATGGAGTCTGTATGAGCATTAACATCACTGTCACCGGGTGACAGTAAAATTCCCACGAAACACTGTCCAGCTCTTTGCAGGCTTTTTAAACTTTTTTTATTTCATTTACCCGCGGTGGGAATGGTACTCACCTCCGGACTGTACTTGACAGTGCAAGTTAAATTAATCATGCTACCCTTGTCTACGTAGATATCGGGACCGCCTGCCGAGAAAAATTTCACATCAAATTAGTTAAGTCATGACCGCTCGCGTCACAATCCAGTGTCTGTACTTACCCAAAATCGTAGCTGTGGGAACTAATTACACGGAGTGGAGGAAGCACGTCATGGTGGTGGGCGTGGGAGGGGAGGAAAGAAGTGATTAAAATAGCGGTACACGAAAAAGCTTTGCATGGGAGACAGTAAAAGCGGTGTGAAAAGCCGCCTCCAGAGCCTTTCGCGCCTGCAGGCAGCGATTAAAGGTTACCTACCGACAACAGCGAGGTTGATGAAGTAGCTGCACACAGGTTGCGTGGATATTTGGCACTCGTAAACCTGGAAGAGCGCTAGGTAATGACTAAATCGGAATGCTTTTAGGCTTAGACGGGATTTTTTTAGAAAGGAGCTTTAGAAAAAGAGGGAAAGAAGGGGAATGAAAAGCAAAAGGGCCTCTTCTAAAATAAAACTATAAACTTTGAAGCCTTAAAAATTCAAGTGGTTGTGAATCAATTTTTAAGTGAACTAGAAAAAGACCTTACTCTTAAAACTTCACTCTACAGCGGAGATCTAAATTTTAAAGACTGGTTTTTAAGGAAAGCAAATCTTGGGATCCCACTCGTTAATTTTTCGAACTCACCCAAAAGTTGAATCGAAGCTAATTTTTTTTTGCCTGTGAGAAAAAATTCCAAATCTAACAGACAGACTAAACGAACCAGGAAAAAGCACATCAGTTCGAGGGACATCATAAAAACGTGTTATGGGGAGCAAAAAAGTGCGGTTGGGGAGAACAAATGGTTGCGTAATCCAGGCCATTAAAATCACATGCGTACCCCGGCATCGCGGTGCTGCGTCCACTTGATTTGGAGCGTCCACTCGTCCCTCTCCCTGTGATGCGTCGCTATAAAGCGCTGATCTGTCGTATACGTGTAACTGCCGACGGTGAGGATGTGGAGATCTCGATGACGCACGAAGGAGACCTTTTTTTGTGGCAGAAAAAAAAACCAACGAGAGACGAAAGGGTGGAAGAACAATGAGAGATAAGATTCCTTGGCACTTCATCAAGCGAGGGTCATAAATGAGAGATGATTGCGGGCATAAAAATCATCACGGAACCCTTGCTTTTTGCCGCCAGTCTCGCTCTACTTACCGTTTTATTTCCCAAATCCCTCACCCTGCACGACAAATAGGCCGACTTTCCGACCAGCGCAGTCACATTCCGGCCCGTCGATTCGTCAAAATACGGCTCCGGCAACCGCTGGCGTGTCGACATCCCTCCGTTGACCGAATCCTGCGGCTCTGGGAGATGCTCCGAGGACTGGACCGCGTCGCCGTCATAAAACAGCTCATCTGATGAATGCACGGCCGCACCTGGAATGCATACAAGGCCCCTTGCAATGAATGTGTTGCGGTTTCGGGAAGCAGACACACATTGTTTGGGAGCCACACAGAGGCGGAGGGGAAGGGGGGGCAGAGATTTCGTCTCTCGATTTTTACAGGCTTTTTTCGGGCTTTCCAGAGGCTTCGGGGGCAGTGAAAGCAACAAGCTCGCTACGCCACTGGCCAAACAGCTACTTCAATGAAGTGCATCCGAGCAATGCACCTCGGTTAAGCATTAATCTTTAATGGATTTTAGGTGGAATGCAAATAGGACCTGCGTGTATCCCCGTCCGACCGTTCGGTGTTTAATCTTTGAAATGAAATGCACACAACTCCGTGTACTCCATGAATGAAATTTTAATACAAACAATTGAGCTCGGTTGAGAGCCTCAGCGCCCCGGAGTGTTGGCATTTCATGTCAAACAAGCATAAAAGTTCCTGTTGCGGGGTCGTGTTTGCCTTTTATTGCTTTTTCGCGGTTTCCAACCGAGAGAACGTTACTAAGGCTATCGATTCGGATGCTCCTGGTGTCCCTGCTGCTGTTCAAGTGGCAGTTTGGTTCAATTGGGATCAGGGGGGTGATTTGAATCGGAATCATTTAGTTGCTTCGTTTATTTTAAAAATAATAGCTTGAGATTTTTTTTAGGATTTTTCCTAGTTTCCCATGATTCCTGAAAACTTAGAAACATGCAACCTCGACCTCGACCTCGACCAAACCTCGAAAATTTGGTATTGTTCATAGAAAATTCTTTCGCAAAATTGCAAAATTGGTCCCTGAAGCATTAGTTTGAAATTCCGGGAAATATCTGAAAAAATCCGGGAAAATATCCGGGAATTTCCGTAAAAATTCTAGGAACGCCTCTTTGAAATAAAAATGACAGGAAACTCAAAAACTTGCCAGGAAAAAATTCGGAAAATCCAGGTTTTTCTGGAAAAACACCGGTGAAATTCCGAGAACGCCCCTTTTGTGAGAGTTCCCGGATTTTTTGAGTTCTCGGAACAACTTCAGGCTGGTTTTAATTCTTAGATTATGTTTTCGGTGTTTTTGGGCCAAAAAATCGGAAATTGGAGAAAAATGTGTTACTCAAAATTTGAAAAATGACAAAACCTCGACTAGTTAAGAAAATCTCAATTTCGGGATTTTTCATGAAAACTTTTCTGTCGCAAATTGGTCCCGAAAGTCTTAAAACGGCTTATTTACCCAAATAAACACCATGGAAGGACTTTGGCTTGACCTATAATATTTGAATTCGAGATTAATTTCAAGCTCATTGTGTTCGAGTTAGGTGAAAATCAGGGCGACTGACAGGAGATCAAGAGAGATCTAACAAGTGCACCTGCCGCACTTGATTTACGTCAAAAATATCTGGTGGAGCCAAAAAGAACGAATGTAAGTGACACAGATGAGACAAGTGCCGGCAGCTCATGTCTCTTTATCCAATGAAAGCGAGATTGAATCAAATCAATTCCGTATTTTGTCACCTTATTCATCGCTAAACTCCCCCCGAGTTATGGAAATTGAGCGTGGATGAAGCAATACCATAATGGGATTCTTTTCTCGCAACTCGAGATGTAACATCTGCAGCAATTCAAGTTTCACTCGCTCTCTTTTCAATTACCGCCTGAAAATGGCAATTTAACTCTGAGCACGTGCCAATTTCCGCTTAATCAAATTAAAGTCCCTCCAATTGTGAAGTTAAACAAACTTACAGAAGTCCCTGGGAGCGGCAACTTGAGTAATGTTTATGGATAGTGCACGTGACAAAGAGCGCGAAAATGGCAATTAAGTGAGCAATTTTAATTCCGCTAAATTCATCATTTCGAGCAGCGCTAAATTGAAACTCGGAAGCTGAGCGATATAAAGCAATTACTTGATCATTTCATTGTCATTATTTTGTTTACGGCAGCATCTCGCGCCTCTTCTGGGGAGGAATAGAGAGAGAAAGTGGGTCACGAAATACAAAAGTTTGACTTATTTCGCCATTGTTGGAGTCGCTCGTTAAAGGCTTCAATATGAGGAGCAGTAAAAGTGTGTCGAAACTCAAATATTAATTTTCATGTTTGCTCAGTACTTACAGCATTCTACATCCGTATTCCCCAGCGCCTCACTTTCCTGCCTCCCCCGTACCTACATCTCGAGAGTCGGAGAACTGAACAGACAGAGAAACAATCAGCAAACTTTGGATTGCAATATTAAGTTACACACTTCTACTTACTGGGAAACCTGCTTTTTGTTATTTCAGAGACTTCCTGAGTTCTGCTGCATACATTAAGCAAACAATCGGGACTCTTTTGTCCAACATTTTTGGCAGTAATGCTTGAAGTTGCTCTGAATTCCTAATTTTCCTCTCCTGGGAAAGCGATATTGTATCATTTGTTTCGTTTAATTTGCACCTGAGCCCGAAACTCACTAGCTTCTGTAGCAAAAGGCTGTCTCAAACCCAGAACTGAGTTAAGGGCGTAGTAAGGAGGCACGATTTGAGCACCTTTTTGATCGTTGAAGCACCTAATTCGGATCTATGAACTCTAGAGGCATTCTTTTGTCTGTGGAGGCACTCACTTTCACTCTAAGGTGTCTTGGAAGTACCTTTTTCACGTCCTAGGAGTGCATGTTTCACCTCCAAGGACACCTCCTTGAGATAAAGAGGCTCTCTTATAAGCAGGGACTGATTTAACTTTTGGAGGCCTAGGCACAATATGTTTGGGGGCCCCCCAAAAATCTCTAGGGCCTTTTTTGAGGTCCAGGGGACCCCTTTTGCAGCTGCCAGAGGACCCTATTTAAATCGAAAAAAAAAGAATTTTAAGTTTTTTGAGGTCAAGGGGGCTCCTTTTTTTGCTGGGAAGCCTCATTTTTAGCCACCAAAGGGCCCCTTTGAATCAAAAATAACCATTTTTAAGGTTTAGGAAATGAATGGTGGGAATTTGGCAAACTGAGGGTCCAAAATTGTTGCCTCTGGCAGAGGCCCTAGGCACGTACCTAGTGTGCCAGTTACTTTACACTTGAAATCCAAACTCTACTCGACTGAAAGTTAATTTTTCATAACGAAAAAGCCACTCAATTTGCCGAACGCCGAAAAGCAAATTTAATATCGCCATTTCAGAGCACAGAGTCTGGGTCAACAATAGTTTAGAGTAGCACGAGTAATCCAGATTTAATTTCAATTACGGAGACCTTTATGAGTGCAGCCACAACAACCATGAATGCTCCATTATACAAATGGGTGCGGACGCCGGAGTGCATTTGCGAGTGGTGACAGAGAGTAAATACTTTCGAGTCACCAACCGTGTCAAGTTACTTCACTCGGAGGACGAGTCGAGTGACACTTGAAGTGGCACGATTTTTCGAATACCCAGCTTTAATTTGGAATCCGAGCTGAAAGGTTGGCACGGACGGAAATTCTCGTCATGTTTTATGCAAATTCATTTTTACCATAAAAGTACAACAAATGAATTTTTAATTAGGCCACTCGAAGAACCATAAAATGAGCTGGATCTGGCCACGTGTCCCCCAAACGATAATCTAAACGAGCCTTCTATGAATATGGAAAGTGTCTGTCCTAAATTGCCATTTATCCGGAGCTCTGGTGTGTGGCAAACACACTCAGCCAAATGTAGATTAAAAGACAATAAAAAGGGAAATTGAATGCGACCTTTGGATTATATTTGGATATGTTGTTTATCCATAATGCCGACTCAACACCATTGTATCCAATCCGGGCACAATGGAGGGATGTAGTTTATATCTTTAGCTACACGAAATGGCACAGCGGCGGGATGGCGCGTGATTGAGACAAATAATAATAACGAGGGGGAGGAGGAGGGCCGTAAGCACATAGTAGAGACAACTCGGGACGGCCATTTATTGAAAATTTACAGGGACTGGGAGCAAGAACAGAAACATGCCGGAATCTAATGACCCAATTAGGGAAACGCCCAGCCTACGAATGGGGCATTTTTCAGTCTTTTTGCCGCAGACAAGCTCTCTCCCGAATTCTGAGAACGAGCAAGTTGCAATAAGCAAAACTGCCTCGTGCAGAATTCGAAAGAGAAATAAAACTTCAAGGGGGAAATTAACATCATTTGATTGCGTCGGATTCGGCATTTTTAAACTTTTCTCTGCGTTCGTTCTCCCGCAGTGGGCTCGGGCACAATCAGCCGGAATACACGTAACATAAAATTCGCGATTTGTATTGAATCCAAAATGATTTCATTATTAGATGAGCGCGAAACTTCTTCTTCTTCTGTTGCCTCCCTCCTCGCAGCCTCGTCGCGTCTGGGCGCGTCGTAGGAGAAAACGAGCCAGGGGAGACGACTGGTGGTTCGTGCTCGGGGACGCATCTGGCGGAAAGGACGGAGGAACAGCTTGCTAAGCATTAAGCAATCAATCCTAGTTAACTAACCATTTTATTCAGACTCTTCAGACTTTCAGCTTTTCTCGCACTTTTGGGAATGTTTTTCCGAACAACATTTATTGCGTAGTTCTGTCTGCTCTCGATAGAGAAATTTCGGGAAAATGCCACATTTACACGCAATTTCGATTTCACGAGTTCGATGGAAACAAAAAATTCAGACAAAATTGAAAAAGATGACATTTTGGGGAAATTTTCAAAAAATTGGGATCCAAAAAGCCTAATTTTCTAAAACTTAGGTAAAAGCCTCGGGAAAAAAATTTTCTTCTAAGACAAAAACAAGATATTAAATATTTAGACGAAAAAAGAATTAACTGATTATCTATCACCGTTCTGTCAGGAAAAAATTTCAAAATTTATGCCCAAAATTTATGGCGAGAAATGGGGCAAGCTTTTGAAAGCAATTTTTTGCCCCTTTTGAGGGATCGAACAGACCTAATATTGACAGTTAGGGGGGAGAAGAGTTCGTGGATTCGACTTTGGTCACTTACATGAAAATTGAATCCATCAAATACCATCCATGCTCCAGAGTAAAATGATTTTTCATGTTTGAGGAAAATTCATGTTTGAGGAAAAATTCTAGGTAAAACCAAAGCGCTTTTTTACCATGTTCTGGGCCAATAACTGTTTCCAAGGAAGCCCTAGAGTCGTCTGGTCCACTATCACTGAATAGCCTAGTGGAAGGTGCGTGAAAAAAATCAGATTGCATTTATAAATTGAAAAATAAACAACACGACCAAAGCCCATTGGGGTGGAAAATTGCTGATTGTGTCGTCAGCGGTGGTTTGGAATAAAAAAATTCCAAACATCAACATGTATCGCGTCGTGCCACCTGGATGTAGCATTTGCATGTAGCTCTCCGGGTGGCAGAGCGTACATATCACTAATCCATCGGTGGATGTGCCGCTTTTTCCGCCGTACTTCTGCTGGCAAGTGAGAGAGCTGGAACGTGTGTTTTAAATTTTTAATGGGAAGCATCGGGAACAATATTGCAGTCTGCATGAACATGTACCTCAGTTGCAAAACTGTAGATCGTGTAACCTGGTCCCATTGAAGCATCATCAAACTGTGAATGGGGTAGAGCGGCGACAGGAAAAAATGGTTCTGGTGGGGACAATAATGAAGCTGCGCCTTATCTGCCAGTGATTCAGAGTGCTCTCAAATAATTGTTCGAGGCAGCACTCGGCATTATCTGGCCCGGCTTGGGGATTGTTTTGCTAACGCGAAAATAACTTTTCAGCTACTTTTATAAAAGTTTGAATGGTCTGAGGATTGACCCTCGGGAGCAAAAATGTCCAGGGCGAAAAACAGCTTTAAGAGGGGGACTCACAGGCCATCCCTAAAGCTCCGAGATGTCTTAATGAAAGCTTAACCTTTTAAAGAGGCATTTTGAAAGACTCCAGCCCGATCCATTTAGGGGATGATCCCTGGTGAGAGCTTTTGTGGAGTAAGGTCAAAAAGACTTGGTTTCTGAAAAAGTTCCCTAGAGGCTTCCCGAGTGTTGCTGTGTAGTTATTTTCCCGAGAATATACGAGTGTTGAAAATCATGCATTTTCGAAAAGTTTTCATGGAAGCCATTTTTGACATTTTTCTCAATGTGAAAAAAATAATATTTTTGGCCAAATTTTCGGCTTTTTCAAATTTTCTTGCCAAAACGGCTGGCCATAGGGACTTAAGATATATTGACAAAATGGGCTTTATTGAATGACTTACATTTTGATACAAATAAAATAATTCGGCCTTTGCCTAATTCAAGGCAATTTTTTGAAGAAATTCAGAATTCCAGAAGAATTCCAGAAAGTCCGGGAAATTTTTAGGGGACTAATAGGAAAGCCCGACTTACGCATTTGGGTGTAAAAATTTTTATTTTAGCTGCATTTCCTGATTTACGGTGATTTTTTTTTACACGAAGTCAAGCTTTTGTTTAAGACATCCCGGAGCTTTGGAGCTGGCCTGAGACCAAACATGTATTGCTAGCGTCCCTCTCGTAATAAATCGGTCAAAGAAAATTTAGCTGGGTTTATGCCTGGAACTAGCTTTAATTACTACTCAGAAACTCAATTTTTTGAGTCTATCGACCAGTCTTTAGGAAATGAGGCTAAAAATGGGAAATTCACCCGATATGAAACGTTCTGAAAAAAAAATTCCTCATCGAGACCTCAAAGTTGTGATCGTAGGAAAACTGTAAAAAGTGTTCCCCTTTAGAGAAAAAATGGCCTCCAGAAAAAGCGCCATTAACCTTGTGCTCGAATGAAAGGGGGAAAACACTTATCTCCATTCACTCCTTCCACATTACATTTTTATTGTGCGAGCCTGAGCCATTCCTAATAGTAACCGATGGCAATCATGAGTGCGTGACAAATGGTGAGTAAAGGGGAGCAACACCCAGCGCTGAAACAAAAGGACAAGAGGCGCTGGGAGCAGTGCGATGGGAGCGATAAAAGATCAAAGTCACATTCGAACAAACAGCCACAATGACGCCCCCGCTTGTTTGAAAGGAAGTCGCACAAGGAGATACAATAAATACCATTAATTTTATGTATTTTGGCACATTACAAAAGCGATGATGGAACAATTGGGGGAAGGATGAAAGAGGATAAAGGAGCTTCGGGGACCAGAATTGACACATTTGCTGGTCTTTTGTGTGCCGTAAATTGCCTTGTTCGCAAAAACCGAACCTCCGGTCGTCAAATGTGACCTCATGAGCTGCTCGTGCCTGCGTAATTAAATTTTCGTCATCGCTGCCAAAGCCGTTTATGACGTGGGGGCGCTTCAGTGGTCGCTTCGAAATTAATTAACTTGTTTATATCGAAACTTCAGCTGCAAATGTGTCGAAATTCAAATGAATCAAGAGACCAGCGAGTGGCCGCTCTGCCAACAGCTGTCTTATCTGTTTTGTGGCGAAAGTGACCGAAATCCCATTGTCAAACAGCGCTCATCTATCTAAAGCCTCTTTATTATGGATCTGGCATGCGTGTGGTGTGGCTTAGTCTGGAGGGGATTGTGAAACCGCAATTTCGGGTTTCATGTATCGCATTAAATAGGCTTTCATTACAGCTTAATGGCATTCATTAAGACCACTTCCTGGCGCAAGCGACAGACACATGAAGTTTTTCCTCCGTTTTTGAGGGAAAAGCCCAGCCATCAGCAAATTGGAGCAATTTGGGAAATTAAATTTGCATAAACTTCGGCCAAGGTGCGCTTAGTATGCAAATCGGGCCTCCTCGAGATTGATAAGAGCTGCATGTTGGACAAGGTCAGGCACTCTTTCGGCACCTGGCAGTCGAACATGGTCTCCCCAGTCCCCCAGGATAATTAATGGCAGTGCTTTTAGAAATTCCCCCATAAATTACGGATTTAATAACACTTTCAGGAGTGTCGCCAGCTAGAAGAGGGAAACCACAAGTGTCACTTTCCAGCCGCAAACGACGACTTCCATATTTTCTCGGTCCTAATTGATCTGTGTAATCTTCGAGGAATTTTCACTTTCGCCTCGGGCTGTTGGTGCCATTTTCTATTCCTTTGTTTGGACTCTTGTCTATTCGGAAAAGAAAACTACTGAGGAATATCTCAACGAAGAATTTCAGAGATCAAATCAAGCCAAGATTCTAAGCCACAAAAGGATTCTATAAGCATATTTCACCTGCCACTCGTTTCATGCTTTTGACCGACTCAAAACCGAGAAGAAAATTTTTCCTGGAAACCAATATTGCATTTTCATCCCACGAGGAAGTGGAAGGAAATCCAACAGCCAGCCGGAAGCCAAACTAAACAGCCTTGACCTACCCAAAGACAAAACACACAATCTGAAATTATTATTATCCTTTCCAGCGTCTGTTGACTCAAGAGATTTCAATTCGGATCGTTGGCAAACTGCTCCTGCCCCAAATTACATGATTTTTGCTTTGTCGTTTCTTCTGCTTATCGCTCAACCGAGTAATCTCCTTACGCCAGCGCCAACAATGGAGACTGCGTCATTGCTAATTAAAAGGCGCTTAGGCACGGGACATTGGGCAAATCCCGGAGCTCTCGCAGTCCCCGGGGTGGGCCAAAGCGAGCAAGTGCCAGGAATCGGGCGCAGGAAACAGCAAGCCGTAAAAAGTATCATAATGGAGAGCATAAAACATTCATGAAAAATCGTAAAAATAGTGTTGAACAAACAAAATCTGTCAATTTTTATGACAAGTTATGATGCCAAGCAGTCGAGGGAGATGTTGTGTGCGCGTTCAGCGTCAATATATCAGGCACTTCATTCGCTTTTGTACGCATCTGTCATAAAACGAAATTAGTCTGTCGTCGGAGGGAATGTGAGTATGCGAAGCCGAGTTTGAACAAATATTGACATTCAATAAAGCGATGCGAGGAGAGACTCGAAGACAAAAGCCTCGCCACCGAAGATAAATCTCCCCAGTCTCTCTCCCCCATCTTCCGGAGATGCCGAGCATTGTAATCGGAGAATACATCTCCAACAATGGAGTTTTATCGACCCCGCAGGATCAGCCAGCAGCAGCAGTAATAAAACATAAATAAACCAGCCGGGACGCTTGTCGGTGCTCACTTGCTTAAGCAAGCTCTCCCAGCCCCAAACTCGCTCGCAGTTCATCGGGTTTGAGGAAAAAGTTTTTGCATTTTTTTTGCCCCACTTCCGTCCTAGTCTCTGAACCGTCGCGCCATTTGTATCTCTCTCTCTGCCTCTATTCAACTGCACTTTTTATCGTTTATGTGCCAATATTAAATCAATTTCGATCGACGAGGAAAAAATCAAATTTAGTTTGCAGTTTTCCAAGAAGAATGACGAATTTTGCGATGACAAGCGGTTTTTCCTGCCCAAATATACGTCGAATAAAAAGCTCATTAGGCTGGAAAGTTAGGGATAATAATTCAATTGGCTTTCAGGTTCACTTTGGAATAAAGCTTTCAATGTGCCAATCCTGTGACATTAGGCCACCATCTTGAATTTTAGTAGTTTTTCTTTTTTAAAAATTAAAGAGGCCACCATATGACGTCATATTGAATTTTTAAAATTTTTTTCACGTTTTCTTAAAAAAGTTTTCTCGAAAAAATTATTTGAAGGTTACCCTTAAGTAGCCAAGGCTTCCAATATTAATAAGATTGCCAGGTTTCACAACATGATTTCTGTTTTTAATGCATTTTAAAATTTAAAAAAATGCACTTATTTGTCTGATATGTCTGTCCGTCCAAAACTACAAGAGGTAGACCCCTGCGGTGTTATGCATGTTGTTATGTATGTTCTGGAGGGTGGGCTAAAGGCTTTGGTTTTTCCGGAAAACTGCCTGGGGGGTAACTAGGGGGGTTTTCCGGTTGTATGAAAGTTCCATATACTTCGTTCGAATGAGCTGAAATTTTTATATGTTATACATCATGGCAAATCTACCAAATCATACAACACATGTAACATACGCCCCTATCACCTAAGGGGGTGGAGTGAGACAGCACCGAAAGGGGGAAAATTTAGTATGTTGATGAACTTGTTTTGGGATAGTCCGAAAGGGAGACGATCAAAGAGGGCTGATCATACAAACATTTGACAGTAGACTTATTTTAGCCAGTATTTGATGAAAGGGGGGTAAACTTTGAGAAACTATTTTTGACAAACACGGACAAAATCAGAGCATTTGCACGAGTTTTTGCTTGAAAAGTAAATAAAATATTCGGCAGCCGTCGCGCTTCTAAGCCTAGGCCACGTGAATAAAAGTGCCGTAAGTCGAATGGAAATAGTCCGCACGTCCCCCGAGAGCTCGGGAAATCCGCGAGTGCAGATTTTTTGCAGTGCAATCAAATTAAAAGTTTGCGCTAAGCGACTGTCGTACAGTGATTGAATGACCGCACGGCGAATTCAAAAGTCGGGCCCCTTTTTAGATTAAATTTAGCATTTTCCACATTTGTAATTCAATAGGCATCCAGAGGGGAAGCTTGGCATTTTCGCATCGCACATCTGCGGCAGTCATACGGCTCAATTCTGAGGCAAGCGGGCGCATAATTAAGTTATTTTCATTTTTTACAGTTTTCTCACCGCCATAAAAGCCACCGCCATCCACGAGAACATGCATATTCTGCGCGCCTCCGGGCCCCACGCCACGATACAGACTCAGACATTCTGAATCACGCCAAACTGACGTAAATCATATTTTATGACTATCCACACGATTTATGCCTATAATTTGGGAGTTGGGTCGCGCCATGCCGCTTTTGTGCCCACACTTAAAAATTCATATCCACACTGAAAAGCCTGCACGAGTACCTGCCCATGTCAGTGTTAACCTAATGTACCTGAAAGGTAGCCTGAAAGCTTGCAAATTTTACCACTTATTGGCACACACGCCTGCAGCGGGCCCTAAATATACAGCCGCCCATGCTCCGCGCGGCTAAATAATAGAGTATTTGTGTACTCACCTAATGCGTGTATGAGCAGTATGCAAATGCTCGTCCTTCGCATGACGTCAAATATTTTTTTAAAACTTTTAATTAACTCCGCTCCTGGACGTCGGCTTTGTGATTTTCATGAATCATTTAATTTGTTTGGAAGCGTCAAAGGGGAATATGTGTATCTTGTCCCGAATTTTAATCTGCAAAGAGAACAAGAACAGATAAAACATGTTTAAAGCTTAGTCGGGGACGAACGCATTTGAGTGCATTTTCAATTCGCTTTGTTGCAAAAGTTGGGTCGAAGTGAAAATATTTTATTCCCAATTCCGTCACTGCAGAAACTTATTGGACCCCTGACTTTGATTCCACAGGTCATAAGGTCTTAATGCAGGAGGATATTTAGTTTAATTTAATGTCATCTAACATTTGCCCAAGTTTCATTTCAATTGGAGTTTCAAAATTGTCGCCTCATACAAATTTTGGGAGCTCACAGCTCCTCCCCCTTAGGTCATAGAGACTTACTGTAGAACTGTTTTTTGCTGGATTTAATGCCATCTAACAGTTGCCAAAGTTTCAGCTCAATCGGTTGAATTTGAAATTTTGCCCTACTGTTCGCCAAGGGGAAGTCTTGGGTGGCCACTTATTGACCCCCAGAGTCCGTTGTTTTACATTTTTGAGACCATGACCCGAAACAAAAGTTGCTTATTTTGTTATTTTACATGACCATTCTGAATTTCAGCTCAATCGGAGCAACTAAATTTTTCCCCCCTTCGGAGGCCTCTCACCCCACCCCCTTAAGTGATAGGGTCATACATGTGTTCTATGATTTGCTAGATTTGACGTGATGTATAACATATCCGAAATTCAGCTCAATCGGACGAAGTATATGGAACTTTCATACAACGGGAAAACCCCCTTAACTACCCCCCAGGCAGTTTTTCGAAAAAACTAAAACAATTCGTCCACCCTCCAGACCATACCTGACATTATGCAAAAAACCGCAAGTCTCTAGCTCTTGTAGTTTCGGAGCCTTTGCGACTCAGACAGACGGACAGACGGACAGACGGACATATCGGACACATAAGTGCATTTTTTTCAAAATTGATGAAAATGCACTAAAAATTAATTAAGTCAAATAAATGTCGCATTCTGTGCGAATTCCCGTACATTCTTCTGCTTTTGATTGAAAATTCATTTCGTTTGTGGGTTGACAAAGGTTGTTATTTCCCAATTGATCCAGAAATACCTCAGAACTATTGTCCGAGTTGCAAATATGTGATTTCACGTGAATTTCATACTTCAATGCTTCCAATGCTTTCCTGGAATCCGGGACCTTGATCACGTTACGTTTCGGGAGAGTTCTGCGAAGTGAAAAGCCGGTACGATGGGGTTTTCTGGTTTTGGAACTTTTAACCATTTCTCACATCCAGAAATTTTACTAAATATTTTGACCCAAAAGTGACATTCCTGTGGAAACCAAAACACGCTTACGGTACCTAAAAAGGGTTTTTAGGGGCAGCAGTGGCCAACAGCTAGTGCTCGTGACCTAACAATCAAATTATCAAATATTTACAAATAATTAGCAAACATTTTCAAATATGTTTTACCCCGATTTTCAATAAAAAATGATAACGAACATAATTTTAAATTTAGAAATAAGGTTTCCCATCCTCGCTCTTCGATAATTTTTTCTTATTTGGTGGCAATCCTCAATTGTATTTTAATATGATAATTATAAATGAAATTCAAAAAGAGTATTCTGTGTTAAAAATTAATTATAATTTTTATCAAATATTTTTCTTCAATATTTGTTTGATAACTAACAAATATTTGATAAGTGCTTGGTTACGAGCTCTACTAACAGCTTGAATGGTAGTGTGGAAAAAGCACAGGAGATGACTTTGAAGAAGATTAGGGACTCCAAGGAGATAGAATATGACTTTACTCTGGTTCGTTTGTGGTAATTTCATTAAAGCCAACTCGGAGAAATTCCATAACGAGCTGAGAGGCCAATGAGACTCTGTGACCGCTTGAATTTATCAGAAATGTAGGTATCTCACAAATTGTAAATTCAAAATTATTGCCTGTGAATTTCTAGGAAGGTAAGGTATTGACAAACATAACTAGTTCGTTATGGTTTGCAGATATGTAGTAACGCAAATATCCCGAATGCTCGCCTACAAATATTTTGCCAAAATTATATAACGTCCGGAATAGCTTTAAAGCGCCAATTCTGAGTGGGAATCTCATCCAGGTGACATAAAAAATGTTTATTTCCCCGAAAATTTTCGCAATGAAAGCACGCATCCACTTTCAGTTTTCAATGGCTCGGACGTAAAGGCGAAACAAATGTTTAATTATAAACTTTGACGTTGCCTGGGAACGGGCATAAAAGCCAGAAAGAGTGCCATCAACCAAAACAGCCCGGGCAAGTTGTAAAAAGTACATCATTAGACGGCTTTTCACTGTTAAAACGTCACGGCATTACAAAAGTTGCAAAGGTGGGAGCCCACTTCGGAGAGGCAGAGCGAAAGAGCGGCAAAACACAAACAAAAACTTTAGCAATAAAATTTGTTTGCGTCCTGCTTATTAAATACCTCTATCAGCAACTTGGTTTCGGAGTCACATCGCATGGTTTGGAGACGGGAGATGGCGGAGCGGCAGCGGACGAAAAATTATGGCACTGCCACAAGCGAACTGGTAAAATATTAATTTAATTTGGAGACAACCAACACGAGGCCACTGACATCGTCGAACGAGGCAATAGTTCATGTCGCGTGAGGCACTTTATGGATGGGATTAATTTTTCACCACCCCTGCGCCGCACTTTCCCACGACGTTCTCCGTTCACAATGCGGCTCGGAAGCAACTCTGTCAGAGGCGTCGATTGTGGGGGGCTTTTCAGACTCTGGTATGGCAATTTAGTGACTGTGGGGTGTCAATTTTATGACTTTGGGACTTGATCGTCTTTTTAAATATTCTAAGAAGTTGTCAATATCTTGTCGTCAATTTTATGACTCCTTAAGTCCAAAGAGGTTGAGAGGACATTTATGTGAATTAAGGATACATTTTCTAGGATTGTGGAGCTTTAAGACTTTGGGTGGTAATTTTTCGAACTCTTGAGTGTTTTTCTGAGGTGTCCATTCAAGGCGTCTCTTTGCTAACTCTGTGTCGTATCGACCCACCCCCTTCCTGAAAACTCTAGTCCCACCCTTGGACCCGGAATTGAGAAAGAGAGATGAAAGTTGGAATGTAAACGCGGTTGTAAATGCGTTTAATGAGCATTAATTATTAATGAAAACAAAATTTAAGTGAGTCACTTTAATCTTTGCCTGTTTTTCCCGCCAATTTATTAGCTTTATTACTTTTCATGTCGTTGCCGCGTTGTTTATTGGTGCAATTTAGTCACTGCCTCCTTTCTCACTTCTGTCGTGTCTCGCGTATGTTTCCTGTTCGCGGGATTACAAAAACAATAATTAAATGGAATAATGATTTCATTAACTGGGCGGGTCTGCATCTCGGAATGCCAGGAGCGATATCCTTAATGTCTCTATTAATTACCGACATCTCCTCCTTTTAATTGGCGTACCTGACACCACTTAGTTGAATACGAGTCGCGTCTCTCCTCGGCTAAAACAAATTACTGCTCGTTCCGACTTTCGAGGGAGTTTGGTGCAAATTAGCCCTTTTACCTTATTATGGTTTGGTACGACGCGGCATTTCCTTCTTATGGCTGAGCTCTTCGACCCTTAGAGCATGGAAAAATTTTTTTTCCACTCTTTCATGAAGAAAGCGAATCAATGATTTTCGTGTTCCAAGATGAATTGACCTACTTGGATCGAAAAAAATCGGGTTTTTTCCGAGAAAGTGGTATCAATCTATTCTCTAGGCTCCAAGGATTCCAAAATGCTACGGCTTGCCAGGAACAACAGCCTGGGAGCCTTGCAATCAGCCTCAAAAATTCTTTGGACAAATCCGAATTAAAGACTTTGGATTTCACCTTCAACTCATTCCCAACCTTTCAAAAGCAGCAACAGCCGCCTTGTAAGAAAGGAACCCGGCATAAGGCATCCCAAGAGATGCTCCTCGAGTCCATTTACATCTGCATGTGAAGTCCCAAACAAGTCAACATCCACCTTGTCTGGCTGAAGGGCTCCCGAGAGGATTCCGAGCACAAAATCTCTGTCAAATAAAAGTTTGACGTGGCTGGGATCCCTCATCCCTAATGCATGATGTATATGTCAGGTTGATGACCGAAATCCCACTCATAACCCCCATTTCCATAATGCCGGAGACTCGCCAGAACAATCGCAATTGAAATTCCGGCTTGAATTTTTGAATTTAATGGCGCCATTTCCTTCATGTCTCACACTGTCCCCTTTGACCTCCTTTCGGGGCCGCATGTCCGTTCCCCGACACACTGGAATATTGGAATTCCTGACTTTGATAAATTTTTTATTTGCCAAGACGGAACGTGGAATATCTCCTACATCACCATCATCAATATTGCCATGTTGACCACCCCAGTTCTAGGCGTCGGGACCGTCGTGCTGGCCATCGTGTTACATGGACTTGGGATGGACGGGGGGAAAAAAATGTAGCGATGATCAAAAATCACACGGTGGGACGGCAAAAACGAAAGACACAGCAAAAAGGAAGCGATATTCATTGTAATCCAGAGAGCTGTAGATAAGTGCGTGTTGCTGGCGAGGGTTGCTAGGTGGGTTTATGGGTATAATGACATTTTCCCATGATAATATGTGATATGATGATGCATAAAACAAAGCATACACATCACTAAATCAAGATTAAAGACATATTATTGAGGCTCAAAAGATTTATGATGGAGGCAGTTGGAATATTTAAGCACGGGCTGGTGCAGTGGCGCACCTAGAAGGAGCCCTGGGAAATCTACTTCGAAGTCGACTCTCCTAGATGAAGTGAACCTTTCAATTAAAATTGTGGGCACAAAAAAGTTTTAAGGCACTAAAATGCTTTTACTTAGGGGTTCAATTTAGGACCCAAATGCCCAATTTAGAGCCCAATAAGTGACAAGTCAAACTTGAAGGCTCTTTAAGACTTCAGGGCCCAAATTGAGAATATATAAAAATTGTAAGTTTTTAAAAATTTCGAGAAACTCAAATTTCCATTCAAAATTTTAAGGAGCCCCCCTCTATTTTTGACCCCCCTTGCTACATCACTGCTCTGCTGTAATTTGACGCATGCTATTTCTGGCACGTACGAGGCATTCGGCAGCCACTTTCGGAAGAAAGTGCGTGAGGTCGTGCGAACGCCAGAGAGCCGCGGAGGGAGCCAGGAGGAGATGGGTTTTAATTTTTCAGAGCCGACTTCTGCGGGACCGGGTTTGTGAAATCCGGCAAATGATGATAAATTGAAAAGCAACTTGGAACAAATGTTGGAAATAAATACTCGACAGCGCGAGCTCGAGAAAAATGGAGAGAGCGTCAAGAGCAGAAGAAATATCGTTTGCAAGCATAAAAATGGAGCACGGCTCACAGTTGCAAGCGATTCATTTGCACCATAAATCGATAGCATTGATCTTATTACAAGAGCTTATGTATGTTTCTGCTCCCCAAGTACCCGGTCCTGCCCTCCGGCGTGGTGCATCGTCTTTGTTGGGTGAGAGTGCCGGCTCGAGTCAAGCATAACGTGTAGAAATTGTAGAACATCGTTCAAGCATGTGATTGTGTTTATTCACGGTGCACAGTTTTGCCCGTGAATTATTATTATATCTGGGGCTCAGGCTCATGTGTGCCTCCCTAATATGATCGAACAGGCGGCAGCCTCTATTGTGAAGTGTTTGAGCTAAACTCTCGAGTAGGGGCTTTATGTAATGCCGATAAGCTCAATAAATTGCTGTGCTTGTGGGTTCTTTGGCTTTAGATATTTTTCAGCGGACGACTGGTACTTTTTATCCCTAAAAGACCTCAGCGATTTTTTCTCTCCTCGTAATTTCTCATGTCTCGTAGTTTTTGGAAATTTTAGGTTTTTTGGTACCTTAGGATATTGGGAATCCTTTGGGTAACCTTTAACCACTTCAACCCATTGGCTATTAAGATTTTTGAAATGCGTCAAGCTTCCTGAAATCGTTTGTTTTAGTTGAAAAAAAATGTTTCATATGAAAATTAAATTTTGAAAAAATTTTTGGAGAATACTAAAAATGTAAAAACAAAAATATGCCCATAGTTCAAAAATGGGTTAAGTTTTTTGAAAAATTTTTATAACAAAATAAACATTTTCCTTGACTCTAAGTACAATGGGTCAAATTTCTGAAAAATATGCATTTAAATCAATTTCAACCCTCAAAGGGAATTTAACCACACCACTGAGAAAAATGGTTTCATCCAACCCAAATCTGACGGCACAATCAAAGCTAATTTCGTTAAACCCTCGCAAAATTGCCTCGTTAATGATCGCTGCCTTCATCAAATAATGCGCTAATAACTCAGCAAATAAGCATTAAGGCTCAACCAAAGAGCTGTTGTCTTTTAATCCCACCTGTTCATTCATATTGCTGCCGAGCAGCCGGCTCTCCCATTGTTTATGGCGGATTAGAAGAGAGTGAGAAGGCGGCACACGAAAGCACGGCTGCCAAAAATTAGTGCAATAAAAGCGAATTGCTTTCGACACGAAAACTCTCCCCATCCCCGGCCCCAATACAACGCACTCCATAATTTCTAATTATTTTAGCATCTGGATTAGGCTCCCGCTGCAGGCTAGCTGTTCATAATCATTTCCATATCCAATTAAGTCGACATTATCCGGAGTCTAGTCCCTTCTCCAGGGCAGTGCTGCCATTTTTTGCCATTAAAGCAAATGGCCTGGTCAATTAGGGACACAAAGGGAGCCGAGACAATGCGCGGCAGATCAACAGGAAATGCCGGAATGCGGTATCGAGCAGCAACATATGAGGACTCCTTGATAAATTGGCCTGATTAATGGCCGCATTGGCACAAAAACTTAATTGTTTACAATTATTCTGGCCCACACACACGGTTTCCAATACGAGAGCGTGTGGGGGAAAAACAGAGAGGAAATGCTTACCGAAATTTACGATCTCAGCCCGCAGCCACACGCTCAATTTCCGCCTTATCACTGCACTTGCTGCACATGTTTCACCACAAACATTTTCACTTTCCGTCACTCCTCAAATTATACGTTTTGCACCGCTTCACACCGACGTAGACTTGCAACAACTTGAGAATAATAACGATTTTACTCACTCGCAGGACTCGGAGGCTCGGGGGGTCTACTGCGCATGCGCAGCCATTGTCAGTCGCGACGTTCACCGTGTCCCTGCTTTCTCGCCGGAAACGTGCACAGGTTAAGTGCCCGCTTCTGCAGTTGCCTTTTGGGAAGAGGGCGCTCCGAAGAATCCGAAATCCAATTTATATTCATGATAAATACAGGAAGATGGAAGCCATTTAGCAGTTATATAACAATAGACCCAGCCAGCGCTCATTTCAATCCAACTTTTTCGCATTACCGCTCCGTTTCCATTTTTTTCCATCCTAATCCGTGTTTTTTCTTTCGGTGTATATCATTTAAATTTCCATTCACCGACTCTGCTGCGGGAGATGCAAGACAATGGAGGGGAACGCGTGTCTGAATTACTTGATGGAACCATTCAAGACGAAAATTGCCTTATCTTAAATAATGTCTTCGTCTCTGCCTCTTCGCATCGTCTCGATCAGCCCCGCATTGCCGCCCGAGATTGAGCCACTTGAGCGATATCTCGAGCCTGCGTTTGTGGAATATAAATTTGACTGAGCCTCTGCTTTGCTGTAAATCGCAATTGAAACATGGCTAGTGTTGTCAACTCTTGGGGTTTTGGCCCGGGATTTTGTGATTTTTTTTGTCATTGACTTCTGAAGTTAAGGCCATTTTTGAAAGCACAAAATCTGGCCAAATGGTTTTTTTATTCAAAAAAAGAATAATCATGCTGTTGATGTTTTCCAGATTCCAGTTTTTTTGACTTTCTGAAGGTCTTATCTTATTCTTAATAAACTGTAGAAGCCTTCAGACTAGAAATCTGCTTTTGGACCGGTTGAAATTGGTCCACAAATGGCGTTTCTGGAGCTTAGCTTGGATCTGTACCTTGGGGGAAGTTTTTCTCAGCAACTACCCAACCGACAAAAATCGTTCATAGCATTTTGAAAAAAGGACAAAAAATTCAAAAAACTTTTAGGAAGCCTTTTTTTGAAAAAAATGTTAAAAAAACACTTTTTGGGGTCTTTAAGTTCAACGAAAACTTCATTGCTCCAAAAACTACTTTTTTATTTTAAATTTTCAAAAAACGCTTCCTGCAAGAATTTTGTTTTTGGTCCTCTTTCCAAAAAGGTTTCAAGGCAAGCAATCTCCAGGCTTGACGACAGCCTGAGTTGGCAACCCTGCCAATTTTCCTTTCAACAGTGCCATTTTTCTGCCTAGGTTCTAGCGCGTCTGCAGTCAGCGAGGCGTGGGACAAATAAACTTGCTGAGGGTTCTGTTTTTCCTCCATTTCACGAAGGCACTCATAAAATATCGAATATCCTAGGAAACTTTTTCTACGCCTTTGAGCCTCTTTTCAGTAATGGAGTCGACAGAGGAGTCTGAGAGCCAACATGAAAAGCAGAATTAAGAATTTTAATGAGCCTCTGCATCTTTTCAATTTCGGAAACTCGCTCGCAAGGAGCTCGCAGGAGGCACTGAGTTTTTTTTCAGGAAATTGAATATTCATGAGCCAAACAAATAGCGTCTTAGCAACGACACGACTAAATAAATATTTTTAGTAGAGATTTGAATGGTGAAAAGGTAGACTGGAGACGTATTTTAAAAAGGAGAGAGAAAATGCCGAAAAGAAAATGGAGAAATAGGTTCGACCATGCAAAAGTTTTCTAGTCCATTAAAAGACACATTTCGCAATGTCTTGCAGGAGAAGGATCGAGTGCCCATGAATAACGCCAGCAAATACGGAAGAAAGACAACAAAGAAAGCAGCTTGAACACGAGTTTATCTTGATTTATATTCAAAAGGAGCTTGTTTGGCACTGGACGAAATGGCGAGGAGAAAAAGAATGGGAGGCAGAAACAAAAGAAAATTAATTGAGCCGTCTGCGATAATCACGATAAACAATTTATTTGGCTTCGATAAAAGCAGATAAATTACTTCGCCTCTAATCTCCTTTCGGCATACTTTCCAACTTCTTGCATGCCGCGTCAAAGTATGCAAAGTGCTCCTCATTTCTTGCCTAGGCTCGTACGTTTCCGGGTTACATGGAGCTTACGTGTTTCTTAAATAATGCGATGATCCTCTTTATAAAATAAACTCTTCCTTTCTGGCAGAACTTTTTGGATTTCAATGGAAATCCTCTTAAGCGGGAAGAGCAAGAGGCCGGGAGAAGCGAAGCGTGGAAGATGCATCAATGCATAGAGTTCCTTTGATGTGGAATGGAATAAATATACCAGACGAGGCACGAGCGAGAGATGCATCCGCGAAATGCATGTCTTGGGGCGCTTTCAAAGAGGTTTTTTGTCCGTCAGACTGCATTTTGTTTTTTGATTTTTATGGATTTCTTTTTAAACTTCTCAGTTCTTTTTAAGGCTTGGAATCATTGCTCTCCTGAATGCAGGCCTGTGGGGAGTCGTGAACTTATGATGCTTCTTAAAGGCTTTAATATCGCGGGTGGCTTCTAAGATACGAGCAATACTGTGTTGCTTGCACAAAACCCGCGAAACAGGAACGTGCAACGATGTCTTGAATTTGAGGTTAGGCAAGGGTCGGGTTCGGCCTGGCAGAATTTCGAGGGCTTTAAATAAAGAAGGCTTGATATCCAACGTAACTCATTGGCTACCGAGTGGTCACTGGAGGGGTCACAATTTATTCCGGGCAAACTAAAAGTTAAGGGCAAGTTATCCTTCGTCTACTTTCGAAATTGGCTACATTTTTTTGACAGTCATTTTTAGATTTCGACTTAAAGCAGCTAGTCGTTAAATTTTTCGGTTTGGCAGCCATATTAGATTATAATGTGTCACTTTAAAAAAAATAATAAAACGTGATAATTTCAAACAACCTTTGCTGACAATATTTAGAGTTGAATTTGAATTTTCGAACTATGGGCATATTTTATTTTACGTTTTTAGTTTAAAAAAAAATTAAAAATTAATTTTACGAATTATTCATATGGAACATTTATTTTGACCAAAACAATCGATTTTACAAAGCTGTCAGTAGTTTGAAAATCTTGGTGGCCGATGGGTTATTATTTTTCAAATTATTCTAGCCAATTTCTAGGCCTGAAGGTCTTTTCAAAAAGGTCTTTTTTCCAGGAAAAAAAAAATCAAATCTGGGACTTTGAAGAAGAAAACAGAACGACCCTCTTAAGCTACGTCCCTGTCTTCGATGATTCACATATCCATTTTGCTTATGCATTTTACATGTCGTGCATATGCGGGACCGAACCAACTTGGAGCTCACTTAGAGCATAAAGAGATTCCTCATGCTTATATTAAAATTTTATGCTCTGCTACCCGTGAGGCTGGAAAAACGCAAATTTGTGAGCAGAAGGAAATTAAGATATTGTCATGCAGATATGGGAAGGTTCAAGGACAGCACGCTGACCTTGCCGGGAAAATTAGATTTGCTAGATCTCTCATTACCATCTCAGAATGGCTCATTCCGGGGATATCCTCTCTAATTTTTGCTTTTCCTCATCCGAAGGTTGAATAAAAAGCATTTGTGCTGTCATTTTTTTTTTCGTCGTCGATGATGAGCCATTTGGGGATCAGTTTCAATGTCAGCTAAGAGACTCTTGAGCAAATGTATCAGATTCACAGTGTCTCCGTTGATGTTTATTGATTTTGAGCTATGTACATTCAAACTGTTTGCCATAAAATTTAATTTTCCAGAAATTATATTGCAGGAAAAGCCTCTAAAGCTCTCTGGCTTTGTGTCGTCCTCAACGAGGAAGAGTCCTGTCAAGTGAAGTTTCTATCACGTTTGGTTCACTCATTTCTAGGCCATCTCTGACTGTGACAGTTGTGTGTAGTCTGAAAGCATTTTGAATGGCATCGAATCCAATGAAACATCATTTCCATGAGTGCACATCAAAAATAACAGTCGGTGAAAAAAGTTTTGGAACCAGAAAAGAGGTTTTGGGTGGAAAATATTATTTTTTTTTACCTCACATGGGGCAAATTAGCCATGGGGTGCCTATTTCAGCTCTTCTGACCACTCATGAGAACTTGAAGGGTGACTTTAACTCTACAGGGTACGGACTTCTAATTTAATCTTTTTTATTTTAGGCGGATTTTCAAGCGGTGAAAAGGAACAACAATTTTATTGTCAAAAGAAATATTTTACTCGATAAAACCAGTATTATTTTCTGTAACTCTCTCAAGACGAACCCAAAAAGGCGACCGAAGTCTTGATTTGAGACGCCCAGATTAGCTATGAGACCTCCCATTTCAGCTCCAGGGGCCACTATTTCATCTGTGGATGGCAGGTTTTATCTTGGGAGGCGTTATTTTCAGTTACAAGAAGCCCATTTTCCATATAAGTGCTTCAAACTCATCAACTTACTAAATAGAATTTTTTCTTGTAAAAAGGCCCTATTCACATATTACGTCACGGTCCTGGAGGGGAGAGGGGGGCTCCGTGACAGTCAGTACAAACTCAATATAAACCGCGACAGAGAGGGGGGGGGGGTCAAAAATCGAGGCTAAACGAGGTGAACGAGGCTACAGGTCTTGCAAGGAGGAGCCTGAATAATTTAAATAAGAAACAATCTTGGAGCCATGAAAAATGGTATCATTGAGTAAATATTCTGTAAACGAACCTTTTCATCCCTGTATCAAGCTTCTCTTCCGGAAACTTAGCTTCGACGTTGTTAAAACTTTCGCAAACTTGCCAACAAGTACGGGGGAAAAAGAAGTGAGTGTTGACTTCTTCCAGAAGCGCAAGTTTTGAAATTTTCTGGTAGAGCTAACACGGAAAGCGCGGCTCTGCAAGTCTGCAGCAGGTGAGTGAAATATGGAAAATCAAACCTTACTGAGGAAATGGAAGCGGCGTAAACACCGATGTAATTTTCACGAATGAATGTGGTTCGGTTCGCTCCTACCAGCAAAAAGTGATGATGATCTGCTCGTGTCTGCTCCGTGTTCGAATGGGAAATCGGCAACATCTGGGTTCGGAAATGTGTGTAATAGTTTTTAGCTCAAATGCTCAAACTTTTTGCCACCAGCCAATATCCCAGCTCATTGGAGTTGCTCTAATGCAAATTAAACGTGATACCCAATGTTTGAGCGTAATTCCATTAACTTTTTTGCCGTCTGGATTGGAGGGGGATGCGAGGGTGCAGTCAAGTGTCGGGCATACATGAGCGAACATGTGTTGCTCAAAGTGATAATTTGGTGCCGCAATTTGCGGCAGCATGAGAGACGTGAGAGAGGGGCAAGGTCAGGCAAAGTGGAGCAGCAAAAGATCGATGAATCGGGGAATCCTCGGGGAGAGAGCAGGGAGCAGATTGAAATGGATGAGCTGAAGTCGGGGTGGCAAATTGCGACGACAAGGAAGCTTGTTCGGTATTTTGCCAGAAACAAAGACGACACTGTCGTCGGCTGGCATGGCGCTTATCCTGAAACTTTGTCTGGGAAAGTGCACTGAGATGTCTGCCGGGAAGGTAGCCGGGTGGAGTGAGACTACGTCGAATAAATCTTGTTAGAAAAGATTACACGTATCCGGCTCCGATAATCTATTGCTGAGGCCCTCGTGTAGTACATCGGCTGATATTGGATTGAGTTCGATCGAGTTTTGCTGCTCTTCTGCTCCACTTTGTTCTACTCTGCCCTTGATCAGGGCCGGTGGAACGTAGTTTGTCCAATTTTTCTGCCTATCCGAGTCCCAAGAGCTCTGAAACTATTAAAGATAGAGTCCTGTGGTCTTATGCAAGTTTTCATGATTGGTCTAAAGGATGGAAAAATTAATTTTTAATTTTTCGAAAAATCGTTGTATGGAACTTTCTTATTTTTAATCCAATTGAGCTAAAACTCTGGTAAATTGTACTTTGTGCAAATTCAAGCAAAACATAGAACAACTTGCGACCCCTTTCTTAAACAGGGACGGAGCTTGGAGGCTCTGAAGTTAAGCTTGAGCTTGAAAATACTTTTAAAAACCCCCCCCAATCCCACGTTCCGCTGGACCTGCCATCATCTGCAGCTCAGCTTTTGTTTTCGAGCCTGAGGACCACTTTTGTAGCACAGATAAGATACCGCATTTACCCTCAAAGGAGGCACCCCTCCCTCCCTCCTCTCGTCCTCGAGATCGAGTTATCTGCATTCTGCCTAGCGCTTCTTCTGATTAAAAGGGATTTGTTTTGCACGTCCCCTCACATGAGCTCTTTTTCCCCCCGAACACAACAATGACAACTGCATTCCAGGAAAGTGCATTACAAAATCCACCTTCAAAGACAAAGGAGACGGGAGAGGGCGACGAGATTGGAGACAAAAGACCAAGTTGGAAATTGACGTCAATTGTTCAGCTTACTGCAGGCGACTTTATCATTTCCTTTTCCGTTCATGCTCTCTCTTCTCCTTTGAAATGCCATGCCATGCCACCTCGGCTCTGCAGGTGGAGAGGTTAGATGGTGGTGGGCACTGTGCGCGGGCAAAAAGTGTAAATTGCGAGGAACTTTCCAAGTTAGCATCAGTAGCAATATCGGGGCTTCCGTGAATGTCACGTAATTAACATTATCTTTTTTGCATGCTAGTGCGGCATCTCTGGAAGTTTTATTGAGGATGAGAGTCGCAAAAACAGGACGCTGGTGTACTTGACAGCGACAAGCTGAAGCAGACAGGTGAGTGTGGAGCAAAAAGGGGGGAAGTGTCGCATGCAGGAAGCGTTTTGGGCTCCGTGAGGGGCGGAAGGAAGACACCGTATCGCAGTTCTTCTGCCCACCTGAGCCGGGACCGTCCTCGAATGAAATTCCAAGGATCATGTTAAGCCTTGAACGAACGAGGCTCTACGTCCAGCTACGTCAAACTCTACAAACTTGGAAAATTTAGTCGTTCGGGACGATTTTTGAGACAAATTTGTTTTTCATGAACAAACGCAAAACTGAGATTTTCTTAACAAGTCGAAGTTTGACCATTTTTCAAATTTAGAGTAAAAAAATTTTTCTTCAATTTTATTTCTCTTTGGGTTGCTTGGGGCCTAGGAAGTATTTTCACGCCAAAAAGTTTGGCCAAAATCCTCGAAATCGAGGTTTTTATGGCAGCTTCAGCTCACGAAAATGTGCGGAATTTTAATTATTGCGTGCTCAGTATCATGAAGTGCGTGGCTAAAAAATTTTTGGAGTGTAAAATATGTGCATGTCGAGAATCATCAAACCTTTTTGTATCGTTGGAGCAGAAAGAAGAAAAAGTTTAAAAGAAAATTGGGATTCTTTGCAGAAAAATGAAATTTCCACCCCACCCCTTTTCCCACCCACGCACGCTGGTGAGCGCAATCTCTTAATTTTCACACGTTCCGAGAACTCTCGGACACTAAATGCGCAAAAGAATGCCAAACATGCTGCACAATTTCCATCCTCGAGCCTCACCGTGGACGCTGGCCGACTCTCGATTCCAAGAACTAATGGCAAAAGAGGAGATTAAAAATTGCATTTGCTGCAATTTCGCACATTAAAAGCTTTTTCCATTACACACGATGATAAACGACTGACGAGATCCATTACTGCTCAGCCTCTCCACTTATTCGCCCTTGCAGATACACACAATTGCAACATTGAAGCACTTGATTACCCCGCTATCTTCTTTGCTGCCTTCCCACCATGCGCTCCGAGGAGAGATCTGCCTTGTTCAGGGAGGTGCAGCCACGAAGCTGAAGCCGGAATAAATTGCATTAGAAGGGAAAATATTATTACGATGTAATAAGGCTGAGTGGAAGGAAGACTGGAGGAACTGGTTAATTCTCAATTTCCAACATTGTGCCGTATTGTATTTCATGTTCGGGGAGGCTGGAGTGAGATCAAACAAAATGCCAGGCACGAAGAAACCCTGTCAATCCAGATACAAACCGGCCTGTTTTTGTCACGACTCACAGTCTACAGAAGCTCCCAGGAGTCACTCTGAGTCCTGGGAGGTATCTTTCTTGATGCCCCAGAGAGGCCATTTTTGCGTGTTAAAGTCTTTAAGTGCAACAACAATTTTTTCGGGGCTCTCCTTTTCCGAAATTGCTCCCTGAACTGTAAAGAACTTCTATTTAGCTTTAAGGCCTGAAATGACGACCTGAACAAGAGCACCTCTCCTCCCCTTTACCCCACTTGCTAGTTCACGGTAAGTTTGTAAGATTGACGAACCCTCAGAAGCTGTCTATCCTGGTATTCTGCAAGAGATGCATGGACATTTCTGAGATTTTCTTCGAAGAAGTCTTTGATGTGATTAAATATTAATAACAGCATATTGGTCTTCCCAGCAGGAACCTGCTTAGAGTAAGTCCAAGGAGTTGCAACTCGTAAGGACTACCTTCGTCCAGTGACATCTGAAGAAAGGGGCATTCCTCCTCCCCATAGAAGACCTCAAAAGACCAAGCATCTTATCACCCGACTCATTAATTTTCCACCCGAAAAGACGACAAAGCTCGCCCGAAATTGTCACATCTGCCTCCTCATAAATCATTCAGCCCATATGTTGGCCTGCTTTACGAAGTGTTTACGGTGATTATAATGAGTTTTCTTATTCATGGACTCACGTTGGCTCCACACACGAGTTGTTTACGGTGCCACTACAAGTCCTTCTCGCTGCTCCACCAGCGACTAAAAGGGTCTATTAAACATCGCCTTGGCAGTTTGTGTCTATGAGTAATAAAAAAAAGTTTCTTCGACATCTCCGGCCGGGCTCGGGTGTGTGTGGAAGCGGAGGCGAGAGGGTGGGAAAAGAGGAAGAAAATTGAAACCAGCCACTTTCTTCGTTTCCCTCTGCAGCCCCACTAGAAGCGGCAAAGCACCATCATCATCATCTTCGTCATCTTCCAAGAACATTATTATTTCGCTCATCGCATTATGTGTTGAGCGCTCCTTTGACGAAGTCTCGCGCGTGGCTGCGCACCCAAAGAGAGCTGCTAGGAAGCGACTATATGAGAATAATTATGTCCCATTACCGTCTTCAGATTAGTTTTATTGAAAATATGTGGCTCGTCGTTTTTCCCGCGGTGGAGGAAAACTTTTCCGCGTCTCCTTAAGCGATACTCGAGTGCCAGAGTGTTCCTCAGTGTCTCACTTATCGGCCCAGTTCAATTACCTATTTCAATCGCTGCGGTGCCTTTTATTGCTGCCTATTCTGGGCTGGGCTGCCGCTAAAGTTTATCGAAACTTTAGATGTTCATGAAGGCATTCGAGTTGAATTTTTTCCAGCTGCTTTTCGGCTACGGGAGCCATTGAGTTTTGGAGCAAAATCCGGCTTGATCTGACAAGGCCTAAAGTTGCTTCTTTTCAAAATCTTTTTGCCAGTTTAAGGTCTCGTTTTTGACAATTGAGCTCTCCTGGAGTATTTCTCTGACTCTTGAAAAAAATTTTCTTTGCTTCCTCTTTGAAAGAAAAGCTGTCTATTAGGTCAGTAGTTAGAGTGAGGTGGGACTTAATTTGTTTATCTCTTATGGATTAATGCCTTGAGGATGGAAATTTGGAAAAAAAAATTCCTTGCTCTAGGGGTTGATGACTTATGGGCAAATAACTTCAAAAAATATTAAATGTCTTTATAGATCAGCGATTAAAACTATACTAAGACCAAGTTTAAGTTCTCAATCTGTTTATTTTGAACAAAAACTCTCAAAAAAATTTAATAGAGTGAGAAATTTAACGATTTACAGGAATTGTAAAGCCCAAAAGTTGACAATTTTACCTTTTTTGGGAGCTCTAGGTGCTGGCTAATTAAGCTTTGGGATTTAAGTAAATAAAAGAGGGAAAACTGGAGCTCTGGTAGAGGGCAGTGTAAGCAACTCCCATATCAGTGCTGTCAGTCAGATACAAGGAATGTTGATGCATATAAGGAGGCAACTACGACCGTGGCTGTCATATTATTTTTCTGTTATCACCAAACAAAGCAAATCATTCCAGCGTTGTTAGAAAAATTTCTCTTCTCAGTCTGACAGTCTGTTCTAAATAAAGAATTTCCAATAGATTTGAGTTGAATATAAAACCTTGTTAGCATCCAGCTTTACTTCAATAGCTTTACTCGTGAGCTTGTGAAGATGACTAAGTTAGTCCTCGGTCTAGTAGTTTTAACTGCTTTGTTGGTGTTTTGCGTACCCGATTTGAGTAGTGCTGAACCTTTGGCTGTGATAACCCAAAAAGAAGCAAATGAAAAAACCGCAGAGATTTTGAGGCTTCAGGAAGGACCACTCAAAGATTTGGAGAGTACGAAAGAGACAATTAGAGCACTGTGGGCGGAAGTTCGAGAATTCAACAAACAAAAGATGAAAGAATTAGGAGTTTTTTAACTTCTACCTCTAATGAACATTTAATCCTTTTAATTTGACTAATTCCTAGCTTTCGACATTGAATTCAACTGAATGTATTGTGAAGTGTTTTATTCTCTAATCTGAATAGTAAAAAAGAAAATTTTGGCTTGTGCGAAATATGTACAAGAGCCCTCTGGTCACCGTATCACGGTACGCTGAAAAATTCGGGACGTGTATTCCGAAACAACTCGCTCTAAAATGAACATTTCCTAGCCGCTTTTAATTAGAAATTCTTCTCGTACTCATATGCATTCGGGGGATGTGCAGGGGAGGGAGAGGGGGGGGGGACAAAAATTGCTCAGGAACGTCACATTCACTCGCATTATCCTGCGTTTCCTCTTGGCAATTCTTTTTCCTTTTCAAGGCAATGCGACGGCAGGAAAGTTTCGTAGAGGAATGAAGAAAATCTCTGCAGACCGACCTGAAAATTGGCTGCGTCGTTGGCGAACCCAAACGTCGGCATGTTTAATTCAGGGCCCATAATCTCGCGCGCCTCTCCCGCTTCGTGGAGAGGATTTATGAAGTGGGAAAAGTCGAAAATGGAAACAAATATTTCATCTCACTTCCTCGTTATTTGGTGATAAAGTGGCGTCATTATTAACTGTTGCTCATCACTCAATTATGATTCTTATTGTTCGCGTAAAATATATAAATTGTATGCTGATGAAACGTACGCTGAGAGCATGACGCGAAAAATTGCCTTGGGATGCGTTACGCGATAATGACGTGCCATAAATTAGCAAGTACCTTAGCCCCGACTTCCTTCGCGAATTGCGGGAAGGAGGCGAGGGAGAAGGGAATTGCAAAACTTCGGAACACACATTTGGGGCCTAGAGCATTAGAAGAATTCTTAGGGGAGTTGCGTCGTGTCGTTGAACAGTGGGATGAAATTTTTCAATAATTCCTGGATTTCAATAATTTTTGGACGCCATCTTGAATCGTTCACCATACTGGATTTTGAGTTTTTTGATGTAAAATCTAAATTGAAAATTTTTATCATTGTTATTTTTATGAGTGTAGTAATTTACTGCTTTTTGAACACAATACCTCACTATGCGTTAGAGTAAAGGTTCTTTTTTGGAGGGGAAACAATACCTTCAATAGGCAAATCGTCTATCAGCGGCGTAGCCGAGGTTCTCCAGTGCCGGAACACAGGCGAACTTGATCATCGGGGGAGGCCCGCTCATGAGGGTCAGGGTGTCCTCTGCCGGCTCGAAGAGATGGGCCGCAATCATGTCGTCGTTGATAAATCCCGAGCTGTACTGCCAGTCCTCGCTGGGACGGTCCAGAGTGTACCAGAACTGGAAGCGTCCGGGGAACTTGGCGGCCACCTCCTCGATCTCGGTCCTCAGCAGAATGTCGTCCTCGGTCTGGTTCGCGAACAGCAGCCGCAGCTCCGTCTTGTCCTCCGGGTGCTTCAGCACGTCCCGGATCAGCTGCAACATGGGCGCTATGCCCGTTCCCCCGGCGATTAGGTTCACCTTCGACACCTGGACCGTCCTTTGGGGGCTGTCTGGGAGCTCCTTGAGGCTGAAACTGCCGTTCCCGCGGTACTGAAGCCTGCCCTTGGGTCCCCTCACCGCGATCTGGTCCCCAATCTGCAGACTGTCCACGTGCTGCGACATCTTTCCCCCCTCCGGGAACTTAGGATGGACGTCCCTCTTGTACACCTTGATGACCAGGTCCACGTAGCCCTTGTCGTCATCGCTGGTGACGGGCGTGTACGAGCGGGCTACCTGGTCCCCGTTGATCTCTGCCACCAGCTGGATGTGCTGTCCGACAGGCAGGCCCAGGACGTGGTTGGGGGAGGGGAGTCCGAGACGGAAGCGACGGGTGTCGTGGCTAATCTCCTCTTTCTCTATCAGAGGCAAGAGGTACTTCTCGGTGGGGTCCAGGAGCGTTCTGTGCTCAGCTTGCTTCTGGGGTTGAGGGTTTTCTGCATCCGAGAGAGCCGGTGTCTTCTTCCTGCGGAAGATGTAGAAGGCGAAACCCCCTCCTATTAGAACGACGGCGACTCCAACGACGATAAGGATCTGAAAAGTCACACGTTTTTCTGTTCATTTGAAAGTTACAGCCAAGTCATCACCCGATAAGCCTAATCTGGGCGGCGAAATCTCTTTTTAGCTGATAGTCTTGGACTTCTGTGGCTCGGCAAAAAGTTGTACTCGGGAATTGAGGGATTTTTTCTCGCCCCAAGTGGACTCAAGTAAAAAGTTAAGTCTCTTACAGTTCCAATCATGATGCCTCCAGCTGCTCACTCGCCCTCAGACTCAAGCCGACTAATCAAGATACTGCTACTGATACTCTAATCTAGCCTCTGATTCCCAGGCAGCAAAATACTACGCGAATTCCGGAAGGTACTTGTTCCGAAAGCCATTAAAGAGAAGGTATTAGCTGAGCAAAGAGGCGGAAAATTAGAGAGAACGCAGACAAAGCCGGAATCGATGCTCTCAGCAGTACAAGATTTTCCGAATCCATTATCACTCTTTGCTCACCCAAGTGATTCCTCCTCACATAATCCAGCGCAAATCCTCGTGCCATCAATTGTCAAATCACCTACTTTATTCATCAAACGTCGTTTCATCTACATGCTCCAACACGTAGTACAAACTCCTCGGTATCATGCTCCTGTATTCAACAATTTTCCATCGCCTGCTGATCGATGATGATTGTAATGACGCGTCTAACATCTATAAAACGATGATGATTGTGCATTATTATTAGAATTCGTTGTCGAGGCTCGTGCCAGCATGCGAACTGCATTCAAATTTATGTCACTCATGGATGTTGTAGTTGCTGGCAACGAACATGTGGAGATGGGGGGGCTGCAGCGGCTTTCACTTCGGAGTGGACATGTGCTGACAGAAAGCACGACTGGAAATTGAATATGAGGCTTCTTTCAATCACTGTAAATTGAGATCTTAATTCTTTTTTGCGTTGAGACCATGAAGCTCCTGGTCAAAATTTTAGTGCCAAAATAAATATTTGTGAAAAAAAATCTCTCAGACAAGAACTGACTAGAATCTTAAAAAGTAATCGGGAGACGCTCCTCCGATAAATCATCGTTCATCATGATTCCGGGAATGCTGCAGAAGCCAAGGAAGCCCAGACATTTGACACTTTTTGATTGATTTGTTACGGGTTTTGGCTTTTTCAATTCCAACTTCCCGGAAACCCTGACTCGGAATCGAACTGCAAAAGTCATTAATCTCATCTCCTTACGTTTCACCACTCGACACCCCGAATGATTATCCATTTTCCATCACATCCCGGAACACTTCATTCGAGTCCGCTCAAATTGAATATATATTGCCAGTCTTGCTTCTCTGCCAGTCATCGTTCGAAAAAATGATGGAAGATATGGGAAGTGCAAATGCGAAAAACATTGAACGGCCGTCGGACTCGGGGAGGAAAAAAAAAGGAGAATAAATTACTTCAGTTCCGAAGTGCAGCAAAAAGATCTAATTACTGTTACAATAAGTTGGGAAACTCGTGAATGATGGTGCAGTAAATTAGGACTAACGAGCAATTTAAAAACTTTCGGCCTCACCTCGCACTAGAAAAAACCCCGAGTGCATAGAAATCGGCCCGGCAATGTTCAAGTGCCCTACTTTTGATAACACACTCTTCTTGCAGGTTCTAGTGAAGTCTGAGCTATGTCGAAATGAAGCATGTCTCAAACGTTGAATGCACTTCAGATTTCCAATAGCATGTGGATGAATAGAAATGTCGGTCGGGGACGGGAGAAAGGCGAACCGAAGGGCAGTTTGAGGGGGTCTGAAATTTTCTCTTAATTTTTTAAGAAAATTTTGCTTCCCAAAAATGATTTTTTTTCAGTTAAAATTTTCGATTTCTTGCCATTTTCAAGGTCATTTAAATTCTCATAAATACTCATAACAAAATTTTTTCAGATGAAAAAGCTCTTCAATTCGATCACGCAATAGGAAATAGTTAAGGGAAAGCTCCTCTAGTAGAGGATTGTTTTGGGTCAATTGAGAAGCCGGCTTCAACCTGATTATCGTAAACACGCGGACGAGCTTTTCATTCACAAATTCCCGCGCAGTCGCAGCTGCTGCAGACGCCTCACTGAAGCTCTCGAAAGCCCGCACGTTCAAATGGTTTAACATCCCTTAAATTTTATTCTCAATTTTCGGTTGCAAACGTACATATCCTACTTACATTAGTTTTTACAAAGAAAATTAGCATTTACACAATTAAAAACCTTTTGCGAATTTTTTGTTGATAGATGAACGTACTAGTATTCGAAGTAACTAAAAATGAGGACTACAAAACACTAATTTAAAGTGCCACGACAACCTTGAGCTCCACATAGGCATGGAATTTTCTCGTCTTCCAGGGGAAATTTGTAATCGTATGTTATTTCTTCGTTCACGGCGATTGGTTGCTTTGAGTATATTACAATTTTCTTCTCTTGCTCGATCGTGATGATCTTGGCGTAGCAGTTGGGCTGCAAAAAGAAGTTCATAAATTAATTTAAAAAATAAATTTAGGGTACAGTTATTTAGAATTAGACCAGTTTAAGCTACTCCAGAACCATACAAAGGCCTTCAATAATTATGAAATATTTGAAGGAATTTTTAAAGCTGGGTCAGGTCTTCTGTGTCAAAAAAACGCTAGAAAAGAGACTTACATTGCAGCTGTGGTTGATGAACCTGGCCAAGTTCCCGCACTTGGTGGCATCGATGATGGTCTCGAGGTCGATGCGGAACAGGTAGGAGCTGCCAATGCCGATAGCCTCGTACTTCTGCTCCCGGAAGTCCGCCAAGCTCGGCCGGATCATCTGTCCCACGTACTCTATCACCATCTCGTCGGCCGCGATGGGTTCCATGGCGAACAGTCCCCAGTCGTGGATGGCAGATTTCGCAAACTTGAGCTGCTTCTTGCGGAACTTGAGCTGGTTGAACTTCAGCAACTCGGACTCTCCAATGGCCCCGAATGCCGTGAGGAGTCGACGCTGGTTGGAGCGGGCTTCTCGCGAGAGACCAGCCGCCGAGACTACCTTTGTGGAGGCGGACGAGGACGAGAGAGCGCCGAGACGGTTGAGATGCAGGTCCGCCGCCGTGCCCCGGAGATGGTGGTACTTGTAGCGAGCCTTCTCCGCCGGATCCAGTTTGTAGTAGCCCTGCGTCCTGGCCGAGCCCGTGGAATGTATTCTGGCTTCGAAAAGGTCCTTCTTGCGCTTCTTGGCGGGCGGCGGCGGGATGAAGCTGCGGTCCGTGGCCACGTGGTCCACCCAGTGGGTCGCGTTGAGCCAGTAGGAGTTGAGGTCGTTCTGTGGGTGGAATATTTTTTTAAAATCGAAACTAACTACCAGAGAGATCAGTTGGGGACTCACCTGAAGGAGCATCTCGTAGCTGCGCTTGAGAAGCCGGGTGTCCTCGGGGTCGATTCCGCGCGTCAGGAAGGAGTACAGGACGTCCGCCTCGGCCTTCTGGTCCCGCGGCCGGAACTTGGACTGCGGGAAGTAGACGACGGGGGGCTTGGTGATGAGTCCCACGAGCGAGCTGGCGGCCATCTCGGCGCGTTGCCGCTCCTTCTTGATCTGGTACTTGCTGCGACTGGTCTGGGTGGGGTCCTTGCGGGGTCTCCCCACCGGCCGAGCCTCTCGCTTGCCATCGTAGCCGTGGTCGTGCGTCAGCACCTGCTTCTTGGTCTGCTCGGAGGACGAGGGCGACGCGGAGGGGGGCAGGGAGTAGCAGTGGTCGAGGTAGAAGGCGGGCTGGCTGGACTCGGACTCGGGAGACGACTTGAGCTCTGTCGTGCGCACGCCGTTCGACTCCTTCTGTATCACAAATGCTTTGGGGGACTGCGAGGGGACCTTCTTGATCTCGGGGAACTTGATGGTGATCTCGCTTCCGGGCGTGGGGGGCGGCAGGAGGGTCTTTGGGGTCTCGGGCTCGCGTGGGCTCGGCGCCCGGTCCAGCTTCTCAGACTCCTCCTTGCGTCTCTTCTCTTGCTCCTCCTGGAACTCCCGCTCGATCTGCTCCATGTACTCGGTGTTGCGTCGTCGCTTCTCCTGGTACTCGCGTTCCTCCTCCGAGTCGCTGTAGACGCGGTCGAAGGTCTTCTTGGGCGCCTCGTCCGCCTTCGGAGACCCGTCCGAAGGCGAGTCGCGGCCCGGCGTTCTGGGAGGCGCGTTGATGGGCCACTCTGGCTCCTCCGAGGCCGGCAGCGGGGGCGTCAGCCGACGCTCCGGAGTCTTGGACTTCGTCTTGGACCGTCTCACCCTTGGCGACTTGGGCTTGCTGGTCTCCGCCTCGCTCTCGTCACTCGAGTATATGGCTTTGTTCTTGGCTGCCGGCAGATGCGTCTTGCTCTGGGGCGTCTCGTCGTCGCTCGAGTCCGAGTAAATCTGCCGGTCTGCAAGCTTGGCTTTGGGAAGGTCAACCTCCACCTCGGACAGCGAGCTGTCGGAGCTCTCCTCTGACTCGCTGGAGCTCTCCTCTTCGCTCGACGACGTGAAGAAGCTGGACGTGCTGCCTTTCCTGCGCTGTGGCTGCTCCACTGGACGGCTGTAGGTGGCCTCGGGAATGTCCTTCTCCTCGTCCGAGCCCCGCACCATGTCCTCCTGGTCGCTCTTCCGCGAGTCCTCGTCCGGCGTGGGACTCGGCGCCTTCTGGATCCGCCGGAAGCTCGGCAGCTTGGGGATCTGCGCCCGCAGGCCCAGGCTTATCGAGGCCTGGTTGAGGTCAAAGTTGTCTCGTGGCATTAGAAGCTGGTTGATGTCGGGCGCCTTCTGGTTCGGGTTCTCGTTCTCGATGCCCTTGCTGCTCGCCTTAGTACGCTCCTGCTCGTCCCACCACGACTCGTATTTCTTGTACGACGTGCCTGAAATGAGTAAATGGGTTAAGACGTGGGAGAAAATAGGTTGAAAGAGACAACTCACCTTCTATCATCCTCTTGTTGAAGTCCTTCTTCAGGATCTGCTTGAGCTCCTCCGTCATGCGGTTCAGCACGAGCCTCACGGTCTTGTCGTAGGGGTCGCTGTCCTCGTGCCCCTTGCTGTTCTGCTGATACCCCGCACTCATCCCGATGCCAGCGAGATACATGTTCTGGGCGAATTCCGACGACACCAGCTGGTATGGATTGTAGCCGTAGGCGGCGTAGTTGTACGAGTAGCCCGCTGCGGTCGCCGGGTACATGTAGGAGGAGGCCCCGGGGTAGTAGGAGCTCTCTGGTTCCGCGGTCTGCGGCTTATCCTTGTTCTTGCTGGTGCTCTTCGTGGACGAGAGGCTCGAGAGACTCATCTCCTCCTCCAGCTTCGTGGAGGCCTCCTCTGCCCGCGGACTGAACGACTCCTTGGCCAGAAGCTCGTCGTCGCTCGAGGATATGTCGCTCGCCCCGTCCGTTTTGACGTTCTTCTTGGTCTTTTTGACCTCCCCAGAGAGCTTCGTGTCGTTCGAGGGACTGTCGGCCGTCGACTCGTCCCCGTTCCGCTGCTCCGAGGGCTGCGAAGGCTCCTCCTTCACGGCCTGCTTGTCGCTCTCCTCGTCCTCGCTGTCCAGCTGCAGGAACGGCGGCGCGGCCCCGAGCGACTTGCCCTTGAACATCATCGCGATTCGCGTGTCCAGATCCAGATTCGACGCCTCGTCGTCCTCCACCTTTTCCTTCTCTTCCCCAGCCGGCGGCACTGGCTTGGCCGGTCCCGCTCCCGAGTCCTCCTCGTCCTTGTCAGGAGGTGGCGGTGGAGCTGGTGGCGGTGCTGGGGCTTCCTCTCTACGTTTCTCCGCCGGGGGAGGTGGCTGCCACCCGCCGTAGGGGTAGCCTGAAGGATACGGGGCGGCAGCGTAGTTGTTGTAGGCAGCGTCGTAAGGCATCGAGGGCGGGTAGTAGCTGTTGCTCTTGCCGTACTCGTCGAACTCCCGGTAGCTTCTGCGTTCCCTGTGGTGTCTGTGGTCGCCACGTTCGCCGCGGTGCGAGGACCTTCGGCTGTCCCGATCTCTGGGGATTTTGAGAGAAAAATTGTCATGTCAGTTGTGGGTGTAAGGCGTAAAGTATATCTTTTAGGGGAATATCAGGACCCAGTCTGGTCTCAAAATTTTATTAAAACACTAATAAATTTTTTTAAAAGGCCTGGAAAGCTCTCAATTTAGAAAAAAAAATTATTCTGATATTTCTCTAGAAGATATGCTTTACTGTCTGAGGTCATCTCACCTGTCCCTTTGTTCGTAGTAGTCCGGCGACCTCTCGGATCTGTGCCGTCTCCGTCGCTCCCTACTCCTGTCCTCCCGGCTCCTGTGGTACCTCCTCTCCTTCTCGTAGTACCTCCTCTCGCCGCTCTTCGACCGGTCCCGCTTGCTCTCGTACTTCCGGGACCCCTCCAGGTCCTCCCACTCGTCCTCATCTGCCTCGCTCCGGCGGTGTCTCTCGCGACCTCTGTGGCTCTCATATGGCTCCTCAAAGTCCAGCACTGGCGGCTCGGGGAGGACCTCCAGGGGCGGCTCCTCCCGCGGTAGCGGTGGGAGAGCGTCGGTTTTTGGTTTCGGGAGCGCCGGGGGCTCAGGCTTGTTGACGTCCTCGTACGTGTTGAGGGCAGGGATGGAGCAGGAGGGCAGAGCTGCCGGGGCTGGGGCCGCCACGGGAATCGGCAGAGGCTTTTTGGCTATCGTGTACTCCTCGATGAGGGTCTTGCAGTGCTCCCCGAATGCGTCGTGAAACACACCGAGTATCTGAAAGGGAGAAATGGGGTCAGAGGTCAAAGTTAGGGAGCTCAGAAGACCTACCCTGCCCATCACAGACTTCCCATTGTATTTTTCGATGAACGCTGAGGCCCCTTTCGTGGACGAGAAACACACCCGGGCCAGACCAAGGTGCCGGTTGTTGATGGGGTGGTAGTAGATGTTGAGCTCGTCGAAGGTGCCGCAGCTGGATATGAGGTTGGACAGGAAGACCCTGTCGATGTTGTCGTTGATGTTGGTGATTGTGACTTCCAGGGCTGGGGGCTCCCCGATGTAGTTCTCGTCTATCCGAAATCTGAAAAAATTAATTTCAGCCGAAATATTCAGAAACCACCCCGGTCCGTACCTGGGAATCGTAAGTTCGAGCTCCATACGAGGCCGAATCCGGGAAATAGGGTTCCGGGGGTCTCGTGGAATGACTTGGGGCTGGGCCGGATCGCCCGGGATCACTCCCTCGTATCGGTAGATCTTCTGTGCCCCCTTGACTAGGAACGGGTCCGACACAAGTTTGTAGTTCCGGGGCCTAACTGCAGCAGCTGCGTTCTTCGCAGCGTCTGGCGTCCCGTTAACCTGCAATGAGGCAAGAAAGTTGTGAGAGGGCTTTGAAATGAGCGACCGAGAGACCCCAAGTACCTCCATTTATGCGAATTTCTTAGATTGCATTTAAATTAACAAAAATCTCTAGCGTCTATGGCTCTCTTAAATCCCCCGTTTTTCGTTGACGTTTTCCCTGCTATCAGTCCCTTTGCATTTTTATGAGCTTTGGAGCCTGCGAAGTGACCTAGTGCTACTTAGACCCAGGTTCTGATAGAGCGCACGGGGAAATTAGTGGAAAAAGACGAAATGTGTCCTCAACGCGAGATTTGTTATTATTTTAGAAAACTTGCTTGACAGCCCTCTGACAGCTGTGACAGCTACGAGGCGCTTCGAGGCAGTTACGTA
Organism: Forcipomyia taiwana; assembly: GCA_963930915.1. NCBI lineage: Eukaryota > Metazoa > Arthropoda > Insecta > Diptera > Ceratopogonidae > Forcipomyia > Forcipomyia taiwana. The sequence continues at coordinate 3,674,366 of CAWVOI010000096.1, read as the reverse complement.
AATTTACATCCGAGATTCGTGAAAATGTAAGTTTCAGCCTCATTTGCCCGGAGAACTCTTGATTTTCCCAGCCCTTTCCACCCATTTTCACTCACTAAGCCTGAATTTGCCGTTTTCAGCTCCTAACCTTCAGTAAAAATGGAAGCCTTGCTGAAATCCTTCTCACGATTCTTCGTCGTCCGAGCTCAGGAAGAAGAGGAGCTGGTTGACCCCCAGACCGCCCTTCGGGTAAGTACGTTCAACTCTTTTTTTTCCACCAGCTAATCTTTGGGTTCCAGGAGAGCTGTGGCGAGAAGGGCCACATCAAGCCGCTGTGGGAGAAGTACCAGGCCTGCAACGACCGAGTCAACAGCAAGAGCCAGACTGCCGAGAACTGCACTGAGGAGCTCATCGACTACTTGGCCGAGCTCGACCACTGCGTGCAGCACTCGCTTTTCTCCAAACTTAAGTAAACCACAACCAAACCTGACGTTCACAATTGAATAGATGAAGTGTAAATTATCCAAATGGTTCTGAAAATTTGAGCAAATACAAACTCTGCCAGACAACTATCTTTATTTGCTTGGGGTCGCGTTCTCGAACTTGCTCTCGATCTGGGACTGGGCGATGTCACTGAGGGCCAGCTGGATCTTCTCCAGAATGTTCTCCCCCTTCAGCACTATCTCCTCCAGCTTCTCAGCCGCCGCCTGGTTCTCCACCTCCAGCCTCTTCAGACTCTGCACCTGCAGCTCCTGCGAACTGTCCTCGTTCGGGAGGGACTCGATGAGGGTGTCAATGTCTTTGGCGCACTTCGAAATGAGCGTGGAAAAGAGCTGGGCAAAGTCCTCCTGGCTCTGTTGGGGTGTCTGGGAACCCGATCGATCGTACCCGGGGAATCTGGTGGGAACTGAACACTGCTGCAGGATTCCAATCGAGTTGCAAAAATGCTCGGCTTGCTGAAATTTCACATTTTCTTAGAAACTTGGGACTTTTGACGTCAAGGAGGAGCTTCTTTACCTGGTTGACTGTGTCCTGGAGTTGCGTTAACCTGTCGGCCATTTTCGGTCGTCTTGTGGGGTAAATCTACGATTAAAAATAATTTTTGTCTAAGCGAAGTTTGTTGTTGAATCCATGAAAGTTGTTAGCATAACGCACGGACACGCCACTCGGAAAAAAGGCCCCCACTCAAAGTATTTGAAGAGACGTATTTGAACGGTTGTTTTTTGTTTGAAAAAGATGTTGGTAATTTTGGATGTCCTTGACACGTGGTTTCTGATTCCCAGGAGTTGAAAAATCCAAAGTGATTAATCAAAAGCGATTTATTTTAACCCATTGACTTCTGACGGGTTGCTGGAGACCAACTGTCTTTGACGATTTTTTAAGCTCAGTTATATCGCTTCAACTATCAAGTATTATACATGGTTGGGTAGAAAATATAATTGGCTTTGCAATTATCCTTATGAAAAAATTTTGCCTCCCCGCTGTTTCCATTTTAAGGGGATTTTCTACAAGCCCTTAAAAAATAGTAATTTTAATTTGATCTTCGATATATTTTTACTCAACAAAAATAGGCCATAACTTTAATAAATTTTAAAAAGTTATTTTTAACTATTATTTAAAATTTAATTTGATTTTCAATATATTTTTACTCAACAAAAATAGGCCAAAACTTAAATAAAAACTTCAAAAAGGAGTTGATTTCTTTTTGTAAAATTTTTGTATGGGAAGCCCAGAGAGAAGCTAGAGAGCTGATTTCTGGTTTTTTGAGCATTGCAAAAAATGAGGAAATATGTTCGACTGTCCTTTGAAAAATTTTTGTGTTAACCCTCCAATGCAACTTGTAAAAAGAAATTAACTTCACGCGGCAGAGGGTTAAAGCTCGAAAGCTCGTGTGTGTGAAGTACGGGTGAAGCAAACTCCACAAAGAAAAAGGTGAGTTTCAGTTCGCAACTTACCGCGAAGCAGAGTGGACGCAGTTTCGAAACTGGCTCAAGTGCTGGGTTGTAGACTTAGTAGCGCAATTTCACATACTCGACATATTCGGTTCTACTCGGCGTTCTTGCGACACCTGAGCAGCGCGAGTGTACAGTGGAGTGTCGAAGGAAAAAAGTGAATGTTGCAGATAATTGCAGAATAATTGTTTGAACGAGAGAGAAAACAAAATCAATGGAGTAAACAGCCGAGTGCGAGAAGAGAAAAGTTGGTCGGCTAAACTCGTTTTGTGAAACTATTAAGGTCACTAAGAATCAATCTATGACGGCGTGTTTTGGCCAAAAACGGAGGAGATTCTTGTAAATCCATCGATGACTTAAACCTGCCCAGCTCATTTGCATACGTTCGGGTCCTCTCAGCTAAAATGAAAGTAAGTAGACTGGCGGGTCATAGAATTGGCCTGAAGACTTTCTTTGCTAATTTTATCGCTCTTTCACCTGCCTTTCTTCGCGCGTTCGTTCCCATTGCGAGATTTGCACAACATTACCGCAGAAAGTGTCGCTCTTTGCGTGAGTGCAGAGCTCCGAGCATGACTAAAATGCATCATAAATTTCTTAATTATCCATTGTTCGGCCGCAAAGTGTATCACAATGAATTCGTAGACCGTACAGCTCTCGTGATCGCTGATGTAAAAATTAGCTCATCTCGATATGCAGAACCTTGAAATTTCTTCCATTTATGCAACGCCCACGAGGGTTCAATAACACTCCGACGTCCATTTCTGCCAACTGCCGTCGACTTTTTCCTTATTGATATTCTTGCGCTTGCCGGCAACTAGCCTTGCGTTAAAATTTACAGTCCCTCGTTTCCTTCATTAACTTTGATGGCGCGATTGGAGGGTTTCCGTGTCTCAGCCTTCAGTGGTGCTGGCGTTAAATTTTACGGCTTCCTTTTGGGGTCCTGTGGCCACCGATGAAGAGTTTCATAGTTTGCTTTAACCTATTTTCTTCCAAAAATTGTTAAATTTTTTAGTTCGAAAATTTTTTAGTTTTGAAAAATTCGTCATTTTAAAGAATCTCAAAATTAGACGTTATTTAAACATTTGTAAGATTTCTGAGTTTGAATCTAACAGAAATTCTGAATAAAGAAAAATTGTGTAAAGGTGCTTTGGAGCTAGGAAAGGCCTTTCTAAAGCTACTGAAGCCCTAAGAAATAGCAAATCGTCTTTTCCGAGTCTGAAAACCTTCAAATAGCTCGCCAGTTTAGCGACGCTTCTGGACATTCTCCATCGGAGCGTGCATCTCCCACCGAAAACGCGGTCAAGGCTTGCCCCGGTCCCAATTGCAATAATAACACGGCTGGATTTTATTGTCTCAGCACAGCTCTAGCCATTTGAATGCAGTTTCGGAGCTCGAGACCGATGTGGGAACCTCATCGCGGCTAATCGTTTGTTCACGGAGAACAATGCACCAAGTAGCAGCTCTCAAATGGCTCAGTCCTCATCACTTTTGAGCTTATCATCTCTTTCCACTCGATTGTTCCCGGCGAGCTCCGCGATAACGAGCCATCCGACAACATAAAACATATCAAGAGTACAAAGCGTGCATTGTTGTTGGTGTTGTTATGTGTTTGGCAGAAAGTGAAATTTATGTGAACGTCTTGTGTCTTGTCTTCTGTGTGTTGGATTGGGTCTCGTACAATACGGCAATTGTTACGCCAATTTCGTGTACATTAATGAAATATTTTCTACGATTAACAGCTTTTTTGTCATTGTTTAATTTGCTGCATTGTTGCTGTAAACAAGTTTGATGTTTGCTCGCATGATTTCAATCCGAGTGCCTGTTTTGCATGCCGACTCTCACCTCAGAATCTCCGAATAGCGAGTTTTTTGTGAAACTCAGCAGCTGTGGGTTCCTCATTCCAAGTCTTATTTTCTTTTCCTTGCTTTTGTTCGACTTGTCTGTCATTGTCGAGAATAATAGGCTACAGTTTCCCCTAAGGAGTTTTTTTCCATAAAAATTTTTAAGAGAAATTTTTAAAAAAATGAAAAAGCCTTAACCCATTTTGAGCCGGATCCTCTCGTACGATTTTTTTTATGTTTAAAATTTAGCTCCTTTTTTGCCCCCGGATGAAAAATTCGAGGTAAAAAAATATATCTTATACATATATTTTTTTTATATTTCGCAAATATTTCAACTATATAATACCTATATGGTTTTTCTTTATCCACATCATCATCCACACATCCATCATAGAATTTTTTAATTTTCAAAAATAAATTTTTATCAAATATGTAACCAAACAACGTGTTTTTTCATCATTGACTTTTGAAGACTAGTTTAAGCCTTTGAAAAGCCTAAATGTGGAAAAACTTGATTCTTTCCTTGATGTTTGACTATTAATCTTTAAGTCATTGAAATCTTAGACAAAAATTGAACAAGACGAAATTTTGGGGAGTTTAAAAAATAAGTTCAAAAATGTTTATTTTTCAAAAGCCATAGAAGGTAAAGACAAAAGATGAAATATTTAGAAAAAAAAAGAATTAGCTTTTCCAAATTTTATGGAACCCTTGGCTCGAAATGGGTTAAATTTTTATAGATTGCTAAATTTTCGATCAAAGACTCGCCAACCAACGAAGCTCACATCAAATTTATTTTTATTGAGCCATTCGAGTGTCCAAACTGCTGCGCTGGATCCTTGAGTTGCAGCACTCCCACCAAGGCCTCCATTTGACTGGCAGAACACACAAAAAGCATTTCAATTTGAAGCGAATTAACCTTTGAGTTTGTCAAAACCGCAACAAGCCTTCCTATTTGTTTGAACACACAGCGCCCAAAGAGTTGATTTTCAACACTCTATAAAAAATTCTCAGCACCGTGATTGCGAATTGCACATTCATGATTACTAGCTCGAATCTCGGAGCACGCTTCGCAGGATGTTTGTACAATCACGTTCGCCGAGCTATGCAGAGACATAAGTAGATCAGCGCACAATGCTCCTAACCGGCTTTTCTGCACCAAAACTGTGCTAACCAGTTCCGAGACGAGTTCTGGGAAGGGAGGTGAGGCACCAGACCGGAAATTATTGGAAGGTTCGGGCCGATAAGAACCTATTCTGAGTAGAATGACTCACTCTGGTGCTCTATGACGACCTGGAGTTGCGTCAAGCGTGTCTCTCAAACTCACAAACGCCTCTAATCTCATCGTAAAGCTGTCAAGAGCGTGTAAAACAATGGGCAATGAGGCTTTTGTGCCCGAAATCGCAGATTTAACCGTTGATAGCATCACGATCAAGGTGCTAAGTGGCCTGCTTTCATGGGCTTGCGGTCGCTAATCAAACAGAGCTCGCGAGATAAACTAACCACCGTTCACGAGAGATCCATTTGCTCCAGTTCCATTGCACGGAATTAATTATTCAGCGGCCCGTTGTTTGCGCCAGTCGCAGACCCAAAGTGAGCGTCGTGCATGGTTCCATGAGAGAGAAATAGGCTTCACGTTGATTGTGCCGCGGTCACGGTGCCCGAATGCGTTTGTTTCAACATACTTTATGTGTGTTCGAATGCGTGTTTCAAGGTTACGAAAACGTGAATAGTGCCAGTGTAGACGAACTCTGGGCCCAGAAGAAAGACCGAGCTAGCCGAGTTCCTTTTGCGCCGCCTTTCGTGTTCTCAAAGCTTTCGTGTTGAACTTGGGATACTTTCAAAAGCTTCACATGCAAGTTTTGATTCCTTTTTAGCCTTCAACTTCTTTAGTTGGTGAGCGAGGATATGTTGACTTTGGTCATTCTAAAATCGGTTCTGATTCGAAGACTCAACTTACAGAAATAATTTTGGGCATTTTGGAAAAGAAAAAATGTCAGACTTTTCATTAAAAATACTCAAAAACTCATTTTGAAACAGCTTTATTTTATTTTGATATTTAAATTTTATGTTAGTAATTTTTTAATTAAATTTTTAAGCGATTTGGTTTTAAAAAGTGGCTTAAATCGTAGGCTTAACTCACAGAAATAATTTTGGATATTTTTGAAAGAAAAAATGTCTAGCTTTCAATTGAAAAAATTTAAAAACTCATTTTAAAATAAATTTATTTTATTTTGATTATTAAATCTGCGCTTGTAATTTTTTTAACCTAATTTTCATTAGCGAATTGGTTTCAAAATTCCGTCTTAAATCGTAAGCTTAACTCACAGAAACAGTTTTGGGCATTTAAAAAGGAACAAACTCTAGGTTTTTCTTTAAAAATAATTTTTAGGCAATTTCATTTCATTTTAAAAGTTCTGACAGGTGCTCACTTGAGTCCCTCTCTAAAACTAATATAAAACTAACGAAGTGTCTAGGAAACTCAAATTTCAATATTTTGTCCGTCAGTCCATCAAATTTGGGGTCAATTCTGTCTTAATTGCTTTTTGAGCACCGCTTTGAGGTCACCCAGCGCAATTAGTGCCTGCATATATGAGCTGCGGTATTTTCAAAACGCCAAAAATTAGGCTAGAAGCATGCATGGCTGCGAGACACCGTGACTCGATCCATCAATTGGTATTCGTTTGCGTTTCACACGTTTCGAGTAGGCTAGCGAACGTTCGTCACGATTTGTAGTACCTACTGCAGCCTTTATCAAAGAAGTGAAAGTAACAATTGACGACTACGACATTCGCAAAAATTAGCTATTACTTAAAAGTGCATTATGCCATCCGAGATAAGGCGTTCGTGACTTGGATGCAACATTAAGAATGATACAATCGAGCCAATACGTAATGGAGGCCTGATCGAGGCTCACACAGGGCTCTGGGGCAGAGGAAATTGACCAAAATAGAGGTATTTTATAGCAGAGAGCTGTCGAGAAGATTACATAAAACATCGCTGTTGGCAAACGCGCCACAATGTACCTAAAAAGACTCATCTAGCGTGCAGATACGGCAAAAGTAACTTTAAACAGCAAACTCATAAAACAATGGAGGGCATTACAAAGCACCGAGCGCTGGGGCTCCGAACAAAAGTGAAAATGAAATGCGGCAATAGGAAAAGACGACATCAAACGTTGCATTTCCTCCTATGAATGAATAGACCTTTTGAATGAAAACAGAAAAATGTCAGTGTTGCAGCTGCCGGCTGCCAAACGCCGTTTCTGAGCTATGCAGAGTTACTCAAACTGATTCCATTGTTTGCGACTTTGAGGTCTGGTACCTACAAAATTAACTAATTAGAGTAGCTATTAGGCAGACAGGCGCGGCTGTTTGTGCAAACTCGCCGATCGAGGGGTTTCTCAACTGCCGAGACTTTAATAGAATGTCAGGAGGAACAAAGGGAGAGGGGTTTTGGGTGCGCTAGAGTCAGTCTTTTCCTTGTAAAATAAAAAGTAGACTTCTAAAACATTTGAAAACGGTCCTAGAAAATTTCTGCAATTTTTAAGAATTAAAATATTTCATTGAATAAATGGAATAGAAAATTTTCTAAAGGATCCTTATCTTCTTCAAAACGATTTTGAGTCTAGGAACCTCCACCCTGAAAATTTTCAAGGCCCAAAAATGTTTCAAAAAATTTTTTTAAACTCAAAATTCCTCCTTTAAAATGGCAAGAAGAGAACTATCTAGCTCAGAGTCACCTAAACTAGCTCACAGTCTTGCTCTAGCGGGCGTTACGAGTGGCCCCAGCACGGTTGCGATCACTCAACGTCACAAAAAGTGAAAATGATACATTACATGAGGCCTGGTGACAGGCAAAATAATAATTATTTCATTTCTTCGAAGATAAAATCCATGTAACACCGAAACTGCTCACCGGAACTGCGAACTCGCCTCAAACCAGATCAAAATTATGGTGTTTTTCGTGGAGAGAATTAATAAAATTGTCGAGCAAATGCGAGCTAATTGCGGATTATGCATGATCGGACAAGTCCCAGATTTAACGACACGATTTGAGCGCGAAACAATCGTAAGACCTGCCGAAAAAGCCGCTCTCCACGTAATGCTCATCAAAGCGTTATTTAATGTTCCTTTCGAGATGATCAGCTGCGGCAATTTGGAGCCCTCGAGGCCTCTAATTGGTGTGCTTCGGAAAACAAACCTTTGGGGGGAGGAACAAAAACAATTTTACACCTGGCACGTCTTTGTTTTCGGAGTCTGCGATTTCCGCGGAACCGGTGGAAAAAAAGAAAGCTCCGAGAGTCAGACGTTTCCCGTGATTACACTTGTTAGCTGGCAAAATGTGTGTAATTTTGAATCAATCATTTGCCTCACCTGCTTACGGCAGAGAAGTTTCTTCATCAAGAGCGCAGAGTGAAAATGAAAGCTTGCCCAGGCACGAGCCGATAATTGATAAGACACTCATTTGAATAAAGAGACTTTCTACAAACGGGATCTTGAATTGGCCCTTCTTTCGTGTGGAAACATAAAAGGTGCTGCTACTTTGGTCTGAAATCAAGCTCTTCCTGCGTTCAGTTGGCGTAAATGAGCTCCTCCATCAAAATTGCCGTAGAATAAGCCCCCTTGATGTACCCCAGAAAGTTCTCGTAGGTCATCTCATCCAGTCCTCCAGCTCTCAAAACGGGATGATCCTGGGCAGCAATCATCAGTGGGAGCAAGAGTCGTCTCTCCTTCGGCTTCAGCTCGTACCAAGGGAGCTCATAGAGAGCGAGAGTGATGTCCCTGTACTGGAATCCCCAAAAACACGTAAACTAAGGACTAAAACTCTGATCTGAGGTACCTTTTGCTTGAACACCTCGTTCACGGCACAGACGACGAAAATGGCAACAACGAGGACCAGAAAGCCGACGGTGAGCGCCAAGTTGCTGGGGTCTATCTTGATCGTGAGCCAGCCGACGAACAGGACGGTGAACATGGTCTTTTGCTCCAAGTAGATCACCATCGAAGCCGTGTCCTTGATCGCGTTGTAGTGCGCAGTCGAGTCAATCAAGAAGCCATGAACGAGTTTGAGCCACGCCCCAAATCCTCAACGATGTTCCTCATGTCCCTGATTGCAAACAAGCAGACTTCCAATGAGGCATAGACGTGCCTGAGGCCGATCAAGACCCAGATATTGAACAATGCGACAGAGAGCGCGTTGGAGGCGATTCCAAAGGCTTCGATCCAGTAATTCATCAAAAAGCTCCAGAGGGAGGTAGCAGGGATCCCGAAAACAAAGACCGGAATGGGGAGTGGGAACTTATCCTCTCCAAAGATCACTTTGCAGCCCTCCACTCCAAACGAGTGGAGGAAAAATGTCGCGAAAAAGGACATTTTTATGATTTTCACTCCAAGTTCGCAATCACCAAGAGCTTTTTTGAAAAACGGGTAGCTGATTCGACGTTCGTCCGAGTCCTCCAGGGCAGTTCGCGACTTGCACCACTCCAGGACTTCAGTGAGCGTCTCTCGATTCCTCAGAAACACGATGTAAACCGAGAATATAGTCAGACAAGTCAGGCTGAACTCTAGCTCCGTCAGAAAGCTCATGAGGTCGTTGCGATAGTAGTAGACGAAGGCTATCAGGGTGCACTTGAAGATCAGGGCGCACGAAAATAAATTAGCGGTCACAAGCTTCTGGAACCGCGTCTTCTTTTGAGGTTTCTTGAGAACTTTGAACACGCTGAAAGCGCAGATTTTCTGCAGCTCGTCCTCGAGGTCCTCGAAGCGATTCATTTTAGTTGCTCTGCTTCGACTTTTCAACCAAAACTGACGGGAAAATGTCGATTTTTGGTGCTTCATGAAACGAAATATGGCCTCAGGTTGGAAAATTCCCTCGTGAAAACTTCATGAGAGCTGCAATCTTCCCCATTATTTGGACTGGAAGCTTCGACGTAAATTATTTAGAGGTAATTGCAGTCTAGGGGCTAAAAATTCCAAAAAAGGGTCTGAGAGTCTTACATAAGTTCAGAAGCCATATCAATCTATGTTTATGCTCGTCGGAATGCCGTTGTGAAATTCGGATACCGAAACATGCCCCACGGACTTTCTGCTGACAATAAAATAAAATTGTAGATGGAAATCAAAAACATTAAAAAATTAAATAGACTCAGAGGTCAACGCTTGATAGCCGTGTTGCTGCCTTCTTACATCACGTTTTATCTCAACCTTATGTGCACAGGAGGTACTTCACCTGAGAGCTTTAAAGGTAGCCAGCTGTAAAATGTGCAAACAATCGGAGTAACACGATTTTCCAATTTCAAGTAGCTCGCTTTATTTTCTCTCCATGATTTCATTCGAACCCAGCTGACCTTCCACCTTAAACTCTCTAATTCCCCAACGCTCTCAATTGATTTCAGAAACTGCGAGATAAATCGTGGCAAATTGGTGCACTGACAGTTCTCAAACTAATTCTCCTGGCCCACGAAGTCGCAGCCCATGGTCGACTAATTGAGCCCCCGAGTCGTGCCTCAGCTTGGAGGTACGGTTTTGACACACCACCCAATTACAATGATCATGAGCTCTACTGCGGCGGCTACTCCGTCCAGTGGAACCAGAATGGAGGCAAATGCGGTGAGTAAACTGTTTTTCGCTCGTGAGAAAATCGTTGCTAACCGTCCAATTTCAGGGGAGTGCGGGGATAATTTCAATCTCAAGAGACCACGACCCCACGAGGTAATTTTTCCACTTCCCAATTCCCTCTTTTGCAACTCTCGTCTTTTAGTTCGGGGGCAAGTACGGCCAGGGGGTCATCGTACGGCGCTACAACCCGTCCTCCACGATGCAGATTCGAGTCGAGCTGACAGCCTCCCACATGGGCTACTTCGAGTTCCGTCTCTGTGAGAACGCCATAGCGGAACAGGATTGTCTGGACAAGCATCTGCTGAAGCTGATAGGCGGCTCACCGAGTATGCCGGCCCCAAGTGACTTGGACACGCGATTCTACCCTCGGAACGGAAGCCGGATCTACGAGATAAAGGCGCAGCTGCCGCAGGGCTTCAAGTGCAGCCACTGCGTGCTCCAGTGGCGGTACGTAGCGGGCAACAACTGGGGAACCTGCGAGGATGGAAGCGGAGCCGTAGGGTGCGGACCTCAGGAGGAGTTCAGAGCTTGTAAGTTTTTATTTTTTATATGATTTGGAGAAGCCTTGAAGGATTCTAGAAGAATACTTTAGGAAGTCTTGACGAAGAAATGCCTGTGAGGAATTTCAAAGAAATATTGGTGTATTTTTCAAGAGGACACAGGGAACTCTCGAAGAAGGCTCTAAAGAATTCTAAAAGAAGACTTAAGCTACTCTAGGAGAAACCTTGGTAGATTCTCAGAAATATCCAAAACGCCTTGAAGAATATTTTTGAAGAAAACCTAATGGATATTGGGAATTCTTGAAAAAGTCTCAGAGAATTCTTTAAGCATACTCAGAAGATTCTGAGAACTACTTTAGATAAGCGTTTGAAAATCCCTACGGGAACCTTTATAGTTCTACAAGAGCTCTTCTAGGAAACCTTGAGGATTCCTGAAGATGACTTAGAGGATTCTTAAAGAAGCTTTAAAGAAGTCTCGGAAAAAATTTCAGAAATCTTTTTTTAAAAAATCTTTAAAAAGGCTTTATTTAAAATTAAATATTTTTCAGGCTCTGACGTGACAATCGGAGAAGGCAAGGGAACGCAGACTCGTCCATCGAAGCCATCCATCAAGCCGAAGCCCACGGGATCCACGACGGCGACCGACGAGGTCACAGTGGAGCCCGTTCCCGGCACAGACACAGAAATCCCACCTGGGCCACCCTACTTTGGACCCCTCATGGCTGTCCTGTCGCTTTTTCTCGTCCTATGTGGCTTTGCTGCGATCTATATTTACCACTATCACGGAAAGCGTTTTAAGCTTTTTATGAAATGGAACCAGAACAAGAAGACAGCTCCCTCCCAGGCCCCCGAACTGCCTCCCGTTCCTCCTCCTCGCACTCGACGAAACGTTCCTCAACTCGATCTGACAACCTCAAGCATCCTCATTGGCGGAGTAAGTGAAAAAAACGACGACTCGACCACGTAGAAGATAAAGCTGCTGCACCGAAATTCCAAAACGACACGGGATTTGACTGAACACATCGAAAAACTGCCCTAGCATTAACTTTGTACGTGATTTTACTAAACGAGAACAGAATTAAATTATTTTACGGTGAAGTCTCTGGTGTTCTGGGAGATCCACGTCGTGAACTTGGCCACGTCCGTGAAGACGGTAAACTTCTGGAGGTCGCAGGACTTCGTTTCGGGGTCCAGCAGGCTCGCCGATATCACTCCTCGGAAGAACCATCGGGAGTTCTTGAGGATGAAGAGACCTCCTCCGCTGTCTGCAAAAGAGCTTTTTAGCTAAGACTTCAAAATTTAAATTCTTCGGGATTTTTCCAAGAATTCTTGAACTGTTCTCGAGAGTAAATTTTCAAGATTTCTTGAACAGAAATTTTCAAGAATTCTCGAACATAAATCCTCCAACATTCTCGAACATGAATTCTCGAGAACTCTCAAATATTAATTCTCGAGAATTCTCGAAAAACAAAATTCTCGAACCCTTAAAATTCAAGAAAATTTCTTACCTCCGTTGCAAGGCCCAGCCCCGTTCGCGGATCCCGCACAAAAGGTCCTGTTTGAGACCAGGAACTGAAAGGCCGGATCAGATCTCAGACACGTTACCTCCGACACGATTGGTAGCTCCAGCTTCCGGGGGATGTCCGACACTCCCACTTTCGAGGTCCGTCCCCAGCCTACGACCGTTCCCCTGCTCCCCACAATCGCCTCCGGGTCCGTAGAGTCCTCCCACAGACAAACCGGGCTGACGAACCGGTTGAAGTCGACGGGTTTCTTGAGCTCTATCAAGGCGATGTCTGCGTCAAAGTTCATGTCGTTGTAGCTGTAGCTGGGGTGGGGGAGGACCTCCTTGGCTCCCACAGTGACGGTGTTGGTCTCCACCCAGTTCTTAAGGTTGAACTTCCCGAGCATAAGGACCAGGTTGGCGGGGTCAATTTTGCCGGTTTCGGATCTCGTGCAGTGCGCTGCCGTGACGACTGTGGAGGAGGATATCAGAGTGCCGCCGCAGATGTACTTGAGTCCGTGATCCTGGGTGGTGAAGATGGCAACGAGCCACGGGAACTCGCCTCGAGACAGGGCGCTTCCTCCCACGATGAGTCGGTTGACGGGGGAAAAAGGAGACCCACAGGATGTCCTCTGTGTGGGCTTTGGGGGCTCCTGGGTCGCGGTTTCTTCGCGCCATCTGGAGATCAGGCCCTCGCCCGACCTCGACTTCTGAGCCTGGAGCTTCAGGGCGGCACGTTTGGTGTACAGGACGTGCTCCAGCTTGATCATCATGACCATCCGGCCGACCTCGGGGGGTCCGGAGCAGATCACCTGGTTGTTGAGGATGATGGCCGTGACCTTAGGAATGGGCCACTGGATGGGGAACTCGATGAGGTACTGAATGTTCTGGCGACGGATTATGGAGGAAATGGCCTGCTCTCGAGTGCCATTTAGTTTCAAGGAGCCGTAAAATTTCTGCAAATCGAATCACGATTGAGTCAGGGGCGTCGTAAAAAAGGGGCTCAAGAGAATTTTTTTTAAAGACCTTGGGAGAATTTTTAGAAAATTAAGGGAGTTTAAGGGAATTTTTAAAAGACTTTTTTGGGCCTAATTCTTAAGACCCAAGGGCGTAGTTTTGATGGAAGGCGACAACTTCAGAGCCTGCCCCCTGAGCGCCCCTGGACTAAATACTCTTCTCGGGGGACACGGAAGGGACTTACCGATGACAGCTTGGCACGCAAAGACAAATTGACTTGCACCTTGATGGTCGTTCCAATTTTGGGCGGCGGAATTTCAACGATGCCCGAGCACGAAAAGTCGTCGTCGCAGTGGTACTGGAAGAAGTCCGGGCACGGCGACTGAACTTCTTGGCTCCGAACTGCGCAAAACAAGGCCGCGAGGAAAGTAATAAGAGACTTCATTTCGATCCGGAGGTTCGGCAGATACTGACCAGGGACTGTTCAATGGGCGACCCGGACCCGTCTGGGTGCGAGAAGTTACGCATAATTTGGGATCCGAACAAGTGCTCTATTGTCTCGGGAGCAGGTAGGAGGACGCGTCGGATGTCTTAATTAGGGATTAGGGCGCGTGTCACTGAAACTCTGGCTCTTGCTATTCTTTTATTTCTCAGAATTTTAGTTAAATGTTTGCTTACTGAAATTATCCTTAAATGTTCCTTCCGTTTGCTTCCCTATCAAGTCTTCTCTCTACCGAGCACTCAAATCAGCCTGCTTTTCTATCCCTATAAATAGTTTCTGTCTACTCTTTCAACCGATTCTAGTAATGAAAGTCCTAATATGTAACTGTTGGAATTCTAATGGCTAGATATTTTAGGTTTAGATATCACTCTGTTGGCTTTTTTATCCTTAATAATTTTTAATATTGTTCAATATATATTTTATGTATTTCTTTGGTTCATAAACTTCTAGTTAGTGGTTATCGAAATTTAGAAACGTTGGAGATTTTAGAATGGCGCGACTCTGGTGCGAGTTGGAAAACTACGGAAATCAGTAAAACCTTAATAAATAGAAGGACGAGAACCATACAAAATATTTAGGTAACCTAGAGTACGGCTAGAGCTAGAACCTAACTTCCAAACGCTAATGATAAGTTCAAATGTAATTTTATGATTTTTCATAGACAAAATAAGGATGCAAAAGTTCCTAGACTTTCACGGCTTCGTCGAACGAGTCCTTGCCGAAGCAGTCCCCGAGGATCGTATTGGACCGGGACGATGGAATTTCCTGAAAAAATCAAAATTTCAGCCCGTTTCGGAGAAAATGGCAAAAAGACTCACTTGAATGGTAGGTAATTTACTGTTAAGTGGCGCTGTCTTTTCTGTATCCGTATCACTAGTTGCGAGAGAAGATTTCTTCAGTGCCTTGTATCTCTTGTAAGTGCCCAAAGCAGGTAAAATGAGGAGTAAAAGGCCGGAAATGGCGATGAAGATTCCGGCAAGGTAAAACGAAAGATTGTACTCTCCCGTCAAGTCGACAAAGAAGCCTGAAAAGACGCCATGAGGGTCTGAGATACGAGACAGGGGACACGCTTCTTACCTCCAAGGGGAGGTCCCACCAGATTCGCCACTCCTTGAACCAGCAACAGCAATCCATAGGCATTGGTGAATTTTTCCAAAGTTATCAATTCTACTAAGATAATACTTGTGAGTGAATAGTTCGCCGCGATGAACAACCCAAAGCAGCCGCATAGTGACGTCAGACCCTGAAATTAATCAAGTCACACTTGTCAGCGTCAACGCAATGATTTGTGGGACGCGGACTCACCAAATATGTTCGAAACAGAGGCATCAGTGCGGTTACGAGGCCGCACATCCCCATGCAGATGGCGTAGATGAAGTTGGCGTTCAGCGATTCCCGGTCTCCAGCCCAGCCTAGGGCGACCTGGAATTCAAATGTTGATGTATTTCATAAATAACTGAAAGGGTTTTAAATCAGAATTTGTTGTTAAAAATAATCCACGATTTTCAGAGGAGAAAATTTCAGAGCTTATGTTTTACTTTAGAACGACAAAATGCATTCCAAGACTTCAAAATTCGCTGTAAAATTCCCGGAATTTTTCCAGAACAAATAGGCGTGTCTGAAAATTGGAAAATAAATGGAAAATAGGGTGTTCCAGGAATAATGGTGGTTAAGTCCCGGAAAAGGGGCGTTCCCGGAAAAGAGGCGTTCCTGGAAAAGAAGCGGTCCCGTAAAAGGGGCGTTTCTGGAAAAAGGGGCGTGCTCGGAAATGGGGTGTTCCCGAAAAAGAGGTGTTCCCGGAAATGGGGCGTTCCCGGAAAAGGGGCGTTCCCAGAAAAGAGGCGTTCCCAGAAAAGGGGCATTCCTGAAAGAGGGGCTTTCCCGCAAAAGATGCGTTCCCGGAAAAGAGGTGTTTTTAGAAAAGGGGCGTTACCGGAAAAGGGGCGTTTCCGGAAAAAGGGGCGTGTCCGAAAAATCTCAGAAAAGTGTTTTAAAAAAGGAAAAATTGGCTCACCTCTCCAATCATGTTGATGATCCCGATGGTGGAGATGAGCTTGGACCCGTCCTGCTCCGAGAAGCCCTGGCTGATGGCAAAGTCGCTGATGTACATGTAGGGGATGTCGTACCAGGTGTAGAGGAGAAAGTTGGAGAGCGCAAAGAGACAGAACCGAATGTCTCCGAAGTACGAGAAGTTGAGCATGTCCATAAGGAGGTCTTTGAAGTCCTCCACGCCCTGGGCCCACGCCGACTTCTCG
Organism: Forcipomyia taiwana; assembly: GCA_963930915.1. Classification (NCBI taxonomy): domain Eukaryota; kingdom Metazoa; phylum Arthropoda; class Insecta; order Diptera; family Ceratopogonidae; genus Forcipomyia; species Forcipomyia taiwana. Next base: position 3,658,259 of record CAWVOI010000096.1, on the reverse strand, counting down.
GGCGCGATGGTGGTCATCGAGTTGCGGTAGATGTCGGGGCAGGAGGAGGCCCGCAGGCGGTACCGGTTGATGTTGAGCATAGCTCCGCGGTACGTGAGCGAGTGCCGGTGCATCTTGAGGTCCTTTAGGTACGCCGGAGGCGTTCTGATGCTGCGCTGGTGATGTGGGTGCCAGTTGTGAGTTCGCTTCAACACCGACTTGGGACGTGGTTCGCTTGGGGAGGGGCTCTGGACCGGTACGAGGGTGCCTCCGGGGGACAGGATGTTGTTCTTGGAGGTAAAGGGCTCGCTGAAGCTGCGGGAGTGGCAGAGGTTCGGGTAGTTCTGGATCAGCGTGCTATTGATGTTCTTGTTCCGCGACAGCAGCTCCAGCACCTCGAGGGGCACCTTCTCGCCGTTCCGCAGGTACGTCGGGAGCGTGATGAGCGAGCTGAACAGGCGAGAGTCGTCCGGACTCATGTTCTCGAAGTCCAGCTCATCGTGGTTTGTGAGGTTGCCCACCGTTCCTGTGTTCTGTAGAGGGTCAAAACGTGTTTGAAATCAGATAAAATTTTCTAGCTTCGAATCATTAGATACTAGAGGTTTTCTGTAGAACTATTTGTTACATCTAACATTTTCTAGAGTTTTATTTCCCCTCCATACAAACTTTGGGGGCCCCTAGCTCCGTCCCTGTGAGAGATAGGGGTCGTATGTGCTTCCATGATTTGCTAGACTTTCTTTGAACTAAAACATACCAAAAATTTTGCTCAATTGGATGAAGTATGTAGAAGTTTCATACAACCGGAAAACCCCCCTGGTTACGCCCCTGGAAGGTTTTTGGGAAAATCACAAAATTTTTTTCAATTTTCAAACTACACGTGACGAAATACAAAAGACCGCAGGTCTCTAGCTCTTGTAGTTTCGGAGCTCTAACAACTCGGACAGACAGATAGACAGACAGAAGGAGACTTACCGTGTTAGTGCTATTGCTCACGGAGAAGGACTCCGCGGAGGTCCCGGTGCGCTTCTTCTTGCGCCTCAGCTTGGCCCTCCGCCTCGTCCACTCGAGGTCCTTCATCAGCATCCCGCACACGCACATGTTCAGCACGATGCCCGCCAGCACCAGCATGGTCCCTCGCCACCCGTACTCGTCGATAAGAAGCTGGATCAGTGGCGCGAAAATGGACGTGCCGATCCCGCTGCCGCAAACCGAGAGCCCGGTTGCGAACGAGCGCTTCTTGTCGAAGTAGTAGGCGACAATGACGACGGCCGCCACGTAGCAGAGACTGAGTCCGAAGCCGGTGAGGATGCCGAAGGTGAGAAACAGAATCTCCATGGAGGAAGCCATGGCGGAGGTGATGAAGCCAGAGGCCGCCAGGATGCTCCCGACCACCGTGACCTTGCGGCAGCCGTAGCGGTCGGTGAGGAAGGAGGCGATGGGGCCCGAGAGGAGCGGAATGGCGGCGAGGAAGGAGCCGATCCAGGCCGTTTTGCTCTTGCTCTCGTTGAAGTACTCCGAGAACTCGACGAAGAGGACGCCGAAGCTGAAGGTGATGCCGTCGGCGATGACGTTGATCATGAAGGAGGCGAACACGACGACCCAGCCCCAGCCCCCGTCCAGCGCCTGAGCCTCTGAATACTGACTATCTTCGTCCGAGCTGGAGGAAGATGATGAGGATCCAGAAACTCGCGAGGCCACGCTCCCAGTGGGGGTCGCAGGGCATCCCTGGGGATTGTTGGCGTGCGAGAACTGCACGTGCAGGACGGGTCTCTCGCTCGTGGGGTCCGGGGCCTCCCTGAAGCTCTGCGTCGAGGCGCTCTTCACGATGCTCTTGGGCTTCTTCTCGTTCTCCTGCTCGTAGCTGCTCAGGAGGGGCCTCGCGACGTCGCCCCTGTCGTCGTCCCAGCTATCACAATTTTTGCTTAAATTAACTAACTCTTTTTCACCTGATTTTTGATTGATTGAATCGCAAAAGTTCACAAAAGTCTGACTCTTCTCATTCGGGTTTATCAACTTATCACTCGACTTATTCACGTAGTAGCGATCGTCATCGAAGTCGTCTTCTTGGCACACACTTTCACTTGACTCTGGTTTCTTAGTCTCTGGATCATCGACATTTTCATCCACCACCACCACTGACGACGACGACGGCGTGGATGCGGCGGCAGATGCGTGTTTCTCATTGCTCGCATCGCCCAAATTAGCAAAATCACTACCTGTAGAGGAATATTTAGCAGCACTTTTGGGACTAGAACACCTACTACTACTATTTGACGAAAGTTTATTGCTATTGCTGTTCTCAGTTACTGCACTCGCGGGTCTCCCTCCGAAGCACCCATTGGGGGTCCCAGAGGCCGAGCTCGGGATGCCGCCATTCTGCAAAATGCCATTGATGCCCTTGCTGCCTCCAACTGCGAGGCCAGCGCAGTTGCCTGACGGGGCATTGCTGATTGGGAAGTTGCAATCCATTTCGATGGAGTGTTTTCACAGTACCTTGATGGCTTATTGACTTTTTTACTTGAATTATTTATTGTTTTCGTTATTTGATGGCGATTATTCCGCCTTAATGGGTCAATTGATGGGGCGAGCATACGGAGCAAAATCTGAAAACCAAATGGTCAGTAATGAGGGCAAATCCTGAAGGAGGTCAGCTCTTACAGACACTCTTAAATAACTTTTAGCGACGCAAGGCTCAAGGTCAAACCTATTTTGAACAGATTGGAGATTTTTGAGCTTAGTTTTTTGCCCTTAAAATTTAACTAACTTTGAAATTTCTGCTTTAAAATCGGTCTTAATTTAATTTTAATATTTTGCTTTAACTTCAATAAATTTTTAAATTAAAAATAAAATGACAACACTTAGATTAAAAAAAACCTGTTCCTTGTCAAATTTTTTTTGGGACAAAAACACGTGAAAAAAGCCTAACCAAAGCTTAAGTTTTGTTCTTTCGGCTTTTTAAAATATTAGGTTACAGAAAATCATTTTTTCTTGAATGACCTTGAAGGTGTATCCCCCTTAATTTCCCATCCCTGACATTAATAAATTTTGAGCACTTAAAACGTCAATTAGCCCAATTATGCCACTCACCTTATCCTTTACTTGAAAAAGTAACTGTCTTCGTTTGATACGAGTTAAGTTGCAAGAGTCTGCCGAGTATTGGGAACCACTTCTCACCAAGTAGCCTGCCATGCGTAGGGTTATATGAGTGAATTACCAATTTTTATATAGTATCTGGAACGAGAGGAGGACGAAAATCATAAATTCATATTTGATTCGATTACCCGCTCCACAGTTTGTATCTCATCGACCGAGAAGCCCCCTTGTCACGCGTGTTTCATGCCAGAGAGCATAGCATGACTGAGATGCTCCAACAAAGCATGTTGGTGCAGCGAAATAGGATCTCCCAATTTAATTATTCATCAGTTCGTTTGTGCTGCAAACTTCGGTGCAGAACCGGAATGCTCGAAAGGCCCCACAAAAGGGATTATCATGGCTTGAAGGTCACTGAAGCTTGACCCACAGACCACCTAACTTTCTTGAGCTCTCGCATCACGGGCGATAACGAAGCGAGGGTCTTTTTTTTTGACAACACAGTCACCAAATGGGCGAAACGTGGAAACGATCGGTAGTATACGTATCAGCGAGTTCTGTAGTATTTGGGGAATGTGTCAGCGGCGCTTATCAGCTGCGGGTCAAAGAGTGGGACATTGATCCAAGAGACAGACCCGGCGCGTCTTCAAAATTCGAGTATAATCTGGATTAGAATTGATTCAATCTGACCCACTTTCGGAGATTGAGTCGCCAGAGAGGTCAGCGAAGGGTCGGTGCCAAAAAAGGGCGCGATTGTTTTGGGCTTTTGCTCCATCGATTGTTTCAGAACGGGTATCGCGTCGCCAGAACGCACGCAGAGATAGCAAATCGGTGTCAGATAACAATGGGAGCTGCACATTCCAGAAACCGCCGGATGCTAGGCTGTAATTCGAGTCAGATTCGGTGCACAAAGGAATTTTGATGGTCAGGAAGTGGCGAGAATTCAAATTAGACGCCCTCTAATTCACACAAAAGTTGCACATCAACTATTGTGTGTTAATTTAGGTCATTTTCTACTGACTCTTTTGCCGCAAGCACGAACGCGCTGATTGCAATTTAGGATGAGCTTAAATAGCTCACAAGAATGCATTCGCTATGTAAGTCCCGTGTTGCATTTGACAATAAATTTATATTGATTGGTTTGTCCTTCATTTCGCGATATTTTACATATTAATGCAGACTTTGCAGTTTCATTGTCATGCTCTTTTGCCTCAATAAAAGGGTGTATTTTGGTGCCCGTAAAAGCCACACTCGGTCACATAAGATACATCTGTCGGCCCAGTGTCCTCCCGAGCACTCCAGCCATAAATCAAACTGAGCGACGGATCAATAAATTGGTGCTGCAATTGTCATCGCAGACCGGGGCATTCGAAACCCATTTAGCACAGATATGGTCGCAACATTACCATTCTGCAAAGAGTCATCAGCAGTCGTTATATTTAACGGTGTTGTAATGCCCTGTTGCCTACTGCCATTTTGGACACTTTGATGTTGACAAACATCTGAATTTTGTACGTTTTTGAAGCCACAAAATTTCTATGAGCTTGCGTAAATTTTTTCTCCTTTGAAAAGCAACAAGTTTAGATGAGCAGCTATTTTGGGTTTTGATGACGCTTCCCTTGGAATGTTGAACGATAACGTAACGGGTCAGAGAGGTAGGGGAAGTGTGACTTGCTACCACGTGACTTCTTTGAGGATTATCCGAGCTTCTCCTAGGACTCAAGAATTCTTCTTGGAGGAAACTTTTCTTCTGGCTCCATTCCAGAAGCCTTTAAGTTCTCCAAAAACCGTACATTTTCCCCATAGCTGGTTTATCGATTTGCTACCGTTGGGCTGTTGGACTCTTTTTCTTCTTTAAAAAAAAACCTTCGATTAAGCCTTCTCTTCCATGTCTCCAAGTATTCTCGAAGTATTCTCCAAGGATTCTCCAAATATTCTCCAAGAATTCTTTCAGAAACTTCTAAAGGCTCTCCGTCGAGGATTTTTGTATGAAGATGAGAAAAGCTACCGAGAGAATCTTGGACTTAGAAGGTCAGATTGGGTTTTGGGAACTCATCAGTGGCGGATTAGTGGATTAAATTCTGAGATAACCCAGGAAACCCAATAGAAACAGATTTAAAAGTTTAAAATGCGTCACTGATACCTAATCTCTGGAGGCTCCTCGTTTCTAGCCCCCAGTGAGCCCGTAATCGTAATTCCGATAAGCTAAAGCCCCGGGATCAGCGTCTCAATCACTGAAGCATGCGGATGCAGTATAATGAGTGCGAAAATGTGATTCGAAACGTTTCAAATCTCGCACTGAAAGATAGCCTAGTAAATATACCGAGTTTTTTTTAGCCGCTCTCCTCCCCGAGTGATAAGCCCCACAGTAATCGCAGTCATACGAGCTGATACCGTTCATTCAGACCGAGACCGGAATGCGAGAGCCTTGACATTTTGTGCGTCTAGCTTAGAAACAGTGGCCGCTCCGGTTTTTGGGAGGTTCGACTTCTTCCCTTCGAAATATTAATTTGAGCCCGCGCTGCTGCATCCAAGCCAGGTCCACAAGCTTAAGGTTTTGGCACGTGTGCCCAATTTTTTCATCAAATAATAGTCTGTTCGGCAAATGAATGCCAAAAATAGTGAGCTCAGCCTGCGGCAGCCCGCCTCATCGTACTGCCACGCTCTTTGCACTGAATCATGTTATTATCAGAGTCGACGAGTATAACTAAAACCCTCACGATGCTTTTCAGCTGGCGTGAAAGGTGATTTTTAGGGCGAACAAAAACGTGATCTTAAAAATTTCAGTTCGAAAGTAAACGCCTCAATAACTGGAAATAAGAGTCCAATCTACTTTTTTGAAGTTAGAATTGTACCACAAAATTAACAAAAAGAACTAAAAACGGAACAAAAAAGGTCAATGACTTTGCAACTTCACAAAGGTCAAATAACTGAACCAAAGGGGTGAAAGTTGAGGACTCGGCTTTGTTGACTTTTGACTGCCCTAGCGATTATTGATATGCGCGTCACATCATTTCTTCACAGTCTCACTCCGCTCTCAAGCTGACATATGGATTTCAGGTCGTTACAGCAAATGCCTCTCAAGTCACGCAGATAAAGCAATTATCATTATCAAAGGCTTGTCGTCAATTAGTCGCTTCCTCGCGGAGCTCCGACCCACCATAATTGCACCCGCGCTCATTCGCACTCGCTGCACCGATACATAGTCCTCGGCGGCAAATTTAAAAATACTAATTGCGTCTCAACAAATCTATTTCGGGCGAAACAAGACATTTTTTATAAATTTAACAACCGTCAGCATTACGTAAATTTGTTTTTGTTTGTCTTTTGGCTCTTCTGCAGTCACCTTTCTTACTTTTTCTTGCAACACTGTAAGCGTGTCTACCCGCTGTCTGTTCAATCTATCAGCTTGATCTTAAAAATAGCTCTCGGGAGTCGGGCGGCTTTTGGGGACTAGTCGATTTTGGCGCAATTTTTCAAAAGACAATTAAAAGAATTTCGGCCCATTAATTTACGGCTTTAATTAGTTAATAGGTTTTGTAACCGCCTATTCGCGCTCCACAGAGCCCAGTGAAACATACCCAGTCATTTTCTTCTTATCCACTTTCGCAGTCGAAACTCCTCTCCTAGGTCTAGACTTTAGGTACTTCAAAGCAGTCTTCTGTCGATTCGCACTTCCACGGTTATTCCAAATTAATGCGATCCCCCGTTGACGCTGAACTTTATCATCGGCCTTATCGTTCAGTTCACGTTTTCTCTACACTTCCTATAACAATGTTTAAGTTTCACCAAATCAGCTTGACGCAATTAACACACATTCATGTATGAACCACAATATTGGACAAGCCACACATTTGCTTTGGCTCCGCGGATTTCTTTATTCACGAAATCACAAAGACTCTATAAAAGTGTATAGCCACTGCCAGTCACTTTGGGGAATTGAGTGGTTTTGGAAAAGAAAACACTAGAGACTTGTCAGGAGGAAGCGCTCGAACTCAACACCAATATTTTAATGCTAATTTTGCTTTACAACAATCACATTTGTTGCTGAAATAAGGGCTGGAAGTGTACTGATGCAGACTTTTCGAGGCGAGAGCTCTTCGACCGCGAGTACGTGCAACATCGCTCTTCTCTCAGAGACGTTTCTATGAGGGGGGTTCGAGTTTGCTTTTGTTTCAAATATATTCCTCCTACACCGTTTTAAGGACGCCTAGGGGACTGTTGCTTCGCAAACAATGGGCAGCAGAAAAATTTAAAAATTTATCTTGAGTTAATCATGATCCTTAGGAGGCCGTGAAAGCAAAATTCCAGAAAACCTTCACTGGTTGAATAACGTCTGAAAAAAACTTGAATAAAATTCAACAAAGCTTCGAAGTTTTTTTTGAGTTTTTAAGCCTGAAACTTGCAAGAATAGGGACAGTCCCGAAATGAGTTTTTGTCCCCCTTTCAGGTATGAGGGTTATGGACTAAACCCTGTACCCTATCACCTATTTCAGGGACGCCATCTGGGGACACTGGGGATTGATCCTGGACTGTCCCTGTTTCAACTGTGGAATAGATTTTGCTCAACGTGATAAGTCTGTCCGTGGCCAGTATGCAACGGACAAACTGCAGACTGACTCAAGCCTGTCCACGCTGGAGTAAAAGTCTGTCCGCGTGGACAGACTAGGAAAAACTTGGACAGGCCGAGTCATGTTTTGGCCCTAAGGTAAAAATTTTTGGGCAGAAATGCTTTTTCTTTTTCCAAATTTTACTTCCGGACTACAAATTGAACGGGAAAAGGATGTAAACTAACGAAAAATCACGGAGAGACTCAGAATGACGGGGTGTAGATTTGAGAGGGTTGAAAAGTTAGTTTGTACCAACCTCCGAATGAGAGAGACGTTGCGAGAGAACGGGAACGCGTCACACACAGAGAAAATGTACACAAAAATCAGCTGACACTCGTTCACTGCACACGAACCAACACAGACAAGCGCCTCAAGCGCTTTTTTATTGCAGACTAGCGAACATCGAAGAGTCACCGAAATCCAAGGACACGATTAATAGCATAACTTTTGAAATTGCGAAAATCAAACGCAACTTCTGCTGCGACTATTCTCGCTCCCCGGAATGTGAATAATGTGATGTGCAGGCAAGTTCTTGCGCTTTCTTTGTTCCCCCGTTTGCGTCGCGCAATTCTTCATAAACTTTAAACCCGTCCTCAAATTACACAAAAACTTTAATGACAAAGGAGTCGTCAAGATTCAAGACGTACAATGGGATTGTTTATTGCAGTATTTCAACCTGCTGACCGCGCTTAACTCTGCTCCTTTCTTGGTCATTTTTTGTGTCACCTTGACCACCATGCCATTTTTGGGAGAAGCCGAGAAGCGCCGTTCGGTCTTTTTGTTTCCGTCTCTACATAGTACATGCTGACGCAGTCGTGACTCGTGACATAACCGAGCGTTACATCCGATGTTCATGGTGTTTTGAACTTTGTTGTTTCTGTTTACGAAAATTCTGCGCTAAATATTTAATTTTCCCTGCTGGCAGCGAGCCAGCTTTCATGAAGCGCATACAGAGAGAAAGCAGTGTTGGTGTCAAGCGACATCTTTTACTTCCACTGAACCTTGCAAAAGTGCGACATTCTTGGGAAAATAAAAATTGTCTATTTATCTCATGAATAGGGCTTACAGAAATTTTTAGTGCATTTTGCAAAAAAATACAATGTCTGTCTGTCTGTCCGGAATTTTATAACTCAAGAACCAGAAGAGCTAGAGAAGTGCGGTTTTTGCATCGTGTAGAGCCTGGTCTGTAGGGGTGCAGGCTAACAATTTTAGACCCTTACCCTCTCTTGGGGCGGAATGGGGGGTGTTTTACGTTTGTATGAAAACTCCTTATTTTACATCCGATTGAGCTGAAATTTTAGTATGTTGTAGTCTGTGCAAAATCTAGTAAATCATGGAAACACATGTGACCTCTACCATGTACAGGGACGGAGCTAGGGGCCCTCAAAGTTTGGTCTTACCAAAATCTTTGAAAATACACCCTCGAGCTTAATCTCCAATTTTGCTTTTTATTTATTTTGAGCATTTTTAAACATGTTTTTGACATTGATACCGTTATTTTTAGTGTTGTTGAACTCCCGGATTCCTAAAGCCCGGGAACGTATGAAACAAATCGTGACTGAAGGGGAGGGGAGTTATTCTGTCAGCTCTACATTGATACCGTTATCTTTAGGGCTGTTGAACTCAAGTCCCGGAGCCCGGAAACGTCAAGTTAGCGTGGTATTTTATAATAATCGTCTTTACTTGGAAGCAAGACTCTTCTTAGCTCAAAATCCTCTTTATATGCAAAGTAGCCATTCCAAGTTATTATAAAGCACTGCTATGTACAACATAATAACACAGTCGAGTGCGATAAAAAGTTGGGAAGATCGAGAGCAATCCCATGATTATCTCTGCTTGAAAGTACGTCTTGCTTCTGCCGTCTGCGCCTAGTACGAATGTATGTTGAACTCAAGGTCGCCTTAATTATGTAACCAGTGCGGGGAGTGGGAATGGGAATCTCAAACTGAACTACAAACATTGTCATTGATATGGACCTCATGTCTTCTCGAATCCACTTAACACATTGTGTTGACCTTGCCAAGTTTGTCTATGCGCTCTATCCCGATGTCTGACGCTGATATGGGGGACTTTTGGCGTTCTCACCGACATGCCAAATATTGACACACCTCTATTTGAGTATGTGCTCTTCCCGAATGTGGAAACTACCCAATCGAGACGTTGATACTCACCACTTGGAATTTGTATAATCGCTAAAAAATTTTAAGTCCAGACATATTAGGACTCCCGACAGAGTTTGGTACAAAATTCACTAGTTAAATTACTTCGAAACGTGTATTCGTCGGACCAGCGAGTAGCTAGTTTCGTAAAGTCACTTGAACGTCGTTTTCTCGAGTGCTGCGGTCTTGAAAAAGAGTCACTGTCAATGATATCACACACAAAAGCCAAAGTATAGCTCAAATCCAATTAGTGTTTCTTGACAACAGCTAATCTTTATTAATTGAGCGATTCGACGGAGCTCTATCACGGATCCTGTGAGCAAGGGACACTTTGATGTTTTCCTGTTCTATTCGAAAGCGTTTCCGAACAAAGCTTTGGAACAAATTGGCTTAAATTATTTTGATTGGAATTTTCAACCAAACTAGATAAAATTCGTCATCTAGAAACACGTAGCAATACGCAGGCGCCAGTTTGACAATCGGCTGTTTATGTAATAAAGTCAAGAGTTATGGCAACAGCTGCTTATTAAGTTAGCCGCAAATGAGGCTTGGAGCAGGAAAACTTCCGAAAAACTAAAATCTCGCAAGCACGTGACTGTGTTGCTTCAAAAATCTCGGATGAAACACGAGATTAACGGATTTCCTAGGATTTGAATGGGGGGACAAGTGGAGGCTTGCTGGTATCCAGATCACAGAAAATTAATCTGTCAAAGCTGCAGAGTGCTTTTGTTGGAGCAACTTATTTTTTTCTCTAATAAGTCTTAATAAATTCACTATTATTTGAGATGATTGCTACTTTGGGTCAATTTCTGTTATAACACCCATTCGATTTTGGCCATGTGTGGGGTATCATTAGAACGGGCAAGGTCTCAAGATCACGAATATATCTTCCGCAAACGTCTGGAGCCTGAGATATAGCAGTTAAAAATTAGGTCTACTTTGGAATCCAGAAGAAGGCATGGTTCCATTTTAACTCATTTCTAGCCAACTTAGATTTTTTCTGACCCTGAAACGATTCTAAAAATGTAAATCAGTGTGAGAGCTAGAAAATTGGAATTGTGTCAAAATGTCCAAGTTTGAGGGTTCGTAAACTCCTAGCTTTGAGTTACGATTATTTTTCTGCCCTCACCTTTGCCGAAAGTAACAAAAACTCTTCAGTAAACTGTCAACGGTAAACCAAGTCGGATACAAAATTGCATTGTAAGAAGATATTTCTCCCCATTCCTTCCCAATTGTTCTGAAAAAAGCTGCAAAAATAAGCGAAAACAAAATTGCAAGACAGTGAGCAGAGTGGCGGCTGTGAGAGAGTGAAAAGCAATCGATATCTGGCGGAGGAACTCGAATTTTACGATCGTCACCGAAATAAGTAAACCAAGGTTTTCTTGATTAGTGTGTGATGCAGTGAATTATAAAAATCGGCTGCCGATATTATCATATGAGAAGGCGGTTCTCTGCTTAGCATGCACATTGCGACAATATTGGCCGAATAAAGGCACCTCTGAGGTTGCTACATTGTCTCTAAAATAGCTATTGGGTCTCTCTCTAATTTTGTCGTCGTGACTGCGGTGACTGATACGCTCGCTGCCTCGCAAATGTATCTCACCTTTCTCGCTGCCGTCCGTGCTTCAATCATGCAAGTTTGCATTCATCACTTTGCAAACTCATTATAGGTGAAGTCTCAACGTCTGTTTCATTGATCGAGTAAGTTAATGGCCTTACGGCCGAGACGAGCAACGCGACAATGCGCGACGGAAAGATTTTAAAATAAGTGCTTTTCCACAGTTTCGTACGGGCCTGGAACAAAGGGCTCCTTATCACTCTTATCAAACTACAAGGTGCTTACAGTTATGTTTTGAATCGACTTCTTCAAGTTTGTTGAAATGTGGGCTCACTGAAGACTGATTTTAAGCCCCAGAAAAAAATTTGAGGCTCTTTGAATCAGAGATAAAATCACTTGGGTTCACCAAAACTGACTGGAAAACCATTTCTTGTAGTTCTGCCACATCTTTTCTTATTTTTAGTTGCTTAAAAACCATCATCAAAAAATTATTTTCAATATAATTTTTTTATAAAATCTTGAAGAAAACCTTCAGCCAAGTATTGTGAGAAATTTGTCTCATTTAAAATAAAAATACATCCTACAGACATACAAAAACCCCGACTAGAGAAAACCATCGGAAAAAGCAAAAAGTCTGGACCTTGGCTCGATAGGTGTAATTAATTTCCATACAGCGCTGTCGCAGCTGGCTGGGGGAAGACAACTTTCCAAATTCGGAAAATCATAAGACACGTCTCGGAGTCGAATCTGGCTCAAGACAATCCTCGATAGCGAGCGAACAAAGGCACTCTGAAGAGTGTAACTTTCCCAGACAGTCATTGTTACACCTACTTCTCTCGCTTTTGTAGATTCTTTTATGTAAATGCCTGCTTGTTTCCACGATGAGAGTCTCGCGGAGAAAGACGTAAGCTTACAGTTTAAGATTACCTGCAGATAAAAAGATTTTCTAATTAATAAATTCAAAAATTGTGTTAGAGCCCCTCGAACAAGGTAATGAACGGGCTTGCAAGAGGTCATTTACTCGAGTGCTCGTCAGCGTGTTTGTTGTTTTGCTTTTCTTTCTTTTCCTCCAATTCAACTCGATGTGATGCGTTACAGCACTTTTTTTCTCCTCTACCCAACCTGGCAACATCTTCTCTGCGCGACCCGGTGCCGCGATCGCGGTGCTCCGAGGCGACCAAATTGGCTACAATTTCGTCGCTATTGAACACCTCCAATCTGCATTAAAAATAGGTTTTGTGATTTGCTTCGTTTCAAAATAGACATTGATTAGATTTTAAAAGAGGCGAACTGATGTAAGCTGGCCGAATTGAAGTCTCTCGAAAGTCATCGAAGAGTAGATTAGCGACACGTTAATGGACTTGGGATTGGCTGGCAGGCGTTTATAAATGAATTAGAGTCGATGGAGTTGGTTTTTCTGGCAGTCTCTTAAAGATTAATTTTTCTCGACGTCCTGAAAAAAATGGGAATTAATCTTGTCTCTAAAAACTATGAGAAATGTGTATTAATAACTCTATTTCAACTCATGTGGGACTTTTTTTCGGGATCGAGATGCTTTCTCGTGAACGTGACCCGTTAAATGATTAATATCCTTTCTCCAAAAATCTGCTCTGAGGAGGCCAAAAGTTACTTTTTCAATCTTTTAGAACTATTACCATAAGCCGAAGTTTCTAGCGTTTAAGCTAACTAAAAGATAAAAGCCATAATTTGCGTGAGTAACGCTCTTTCCTTACTAAATTTCTCCGCAACCCTTAACCCAAAACCCAAGATTATGGTATTTTCGGAAGGGAAGATGAGTAATGAAAAACCCAACCCGATGTTATTGTACTTAGTACCTCTCTAAACAGCTGACAGTTCAGGCCCAATTTGACTGTTGTAGGTTCAGCCCCCCAAAAGTTAGAAGACCTCAAAGGGCACATTTGGTTCGTTTGTCACGCTGAGAATGGACGTTATTTCTTTTAAAAAATTATTGACAATGTTTTTGATTTTTAAGAGTCTTAATTTTACGTCATTTTCTCCGGACGTTAGAGGGTTAAATTCCATCTCATTTCCTAATTTTGAGTATATATAAATTTTTTAAAATTGGGCTGGAATGGGATAAGTCACCGAAAGCCAGTTCTTGAGCACCATGTTGGGTTTTTCCCGAGCCCAGAAACACGAAATCATATCGCTCTGCAGGAGCCGAGAGAGCGGTTTTATTGCCGCTAAATTTCGCAAAAAGGCGCCTGAATGTGACCCCCAGCCGCTGGCCGTCTCGCACTCATTAAAGCGCCGATGCCCGATTATTTCGATATTCTTGACAACCTTCAACCATCTCGCACACGAAGCTCCGATGCAACAATGATCCGCGGAGTGATGTAACATTTCTCGTTTTTTTCCCCCCGATACTGCTACAATGGAGCTTGTTTGCCTGAAACTCTGCTCTCCACGTGAATGGAGGGCTCACGAGCGCTGTTACACCTCGGTAATTACAATTCCACACAAGCCAGATATCAAGCATCCGTAGACGTTTTGCAAATTATCTCGTTCCTTAGTTTGCATTAAATCGCTGTTTAGTTGTTAATCAACAGCACAACACAAGAGTTATTGGTTGCGGAACAGAGGCAAAAAAGCACAGGTGGGCTGTCGCAAGCATTCGCGTCTTTTTTGTGCCGCGTGCTGGGAAGTGATTCTGCGCCCGGAATTCGAGTAAGAGTTTGAGCGCGGTAAAAGGGCACCTTGACTATCTGGACAGACGGTGCGTGGTTTCAATTGAAGCCCCGTAAAGCGATTGTGCTTATAAGGCTATGCATACCTGTTCTTGCTAGAAGTCAACCTCTCAATGCAAATAGCGACACATCAGTTGAGACTCGAGTGAGAGGCTTTGCGCTACTCTTGCCTCTCTGTCGGTTAGAGCAGCTGCTGAAGCTCCCCTCAAAATCGACGATCACCGATTTTGTTCGGGGTTTATAAATCAAGTAGTCGTTTGTCAGAGCGGGCCTCGAAAGCCCGGTACGTCTCGAAAGCAGCGGAACAAAGAACAAATTAACCCAGTTCGGGCTTGCAATTTTGTTTTTGATTGACTCGCAGCTATAGCGATTTCCGTCTCTCTCTCTTTTGATTTTATCGAACAAACAAGTAGCTTAATCTGGGCAAAAGTTAACAACATGCAAGTCAACACTGTTTTTCTTTTCTCCTCCGAAACCCGCGCGCAGTACAATCAAAGCAAAGGACCAATTTGAGTCGTGTGGTTTTGAAGTACAGCAACTAGGGAGCGACTTTCGCCGGAGCATGGTATTGGACGCTGCAGACACCCGAATCCAGTTGGCAAAGGAATGACCGTTATGGCAGGAAACCATGTAACTGCAGAGATATGTCAAAATGCAAAGCAAGCGCGGGAGTTTGCCTTGGTTGGCAACTATGACAACGCGACAATTTACTACGAGATCGTCCTGAAGATGATAGAGAACCTCCTGGCAGCCCTGCATGATCCCACGAGGAAGGGCAAGTGGACCCTGGTGAGTTTTTTAAAATCCTAACCCATTTCCGAAAAATCCCAAAATCGGTCCAAAATGGGTTAAAAGCACAATTTTTAAAACTTTTTGCGAGCAATTCAGCCTCGTCACAGAATCCAATAAATCGTTTGAATATCACGTCTTGCCTTATGTAGGTTAAGCAACAAATAACAAAAGAGTACGAGCAGCTGAAACAAATACAAGACGCTTTAAACCTTATTGGGAGTGATATGGACAGAAACCCGTTCAAAATGGCCCACAGCATGGGTCAGGCGAGTCGTCCAGGTGATCCCGGTGCTTTCTTCCGCAGTCAACACGAAGACCTGTACCTCCACGACCCCGACGTGTGGGGTCCCCCTCCAGCTAAAGACTCCCGAAATACTCGAATCAGCACTGCGAACCGAAAGACAGAAGCGAACAAACGCAACGGGACACCGAGGGGATCAGCGGGTCCCTCGACAGCTGCCGTGGCACCCATCAAGAGACCCATTAAGCCACTCAACGGACGCGTGGGCACGGCCAGGGCGGGGTCCAGCAAGGTCTCGAATGGGGGCAAGGAGGGATCGCAGAACGGCGAGAATGGCAAGGGCGAGAAGTCGGACCGCGAGAAAGATGACGAGAACGAGGAGGAGAAGTCACCGGAGCGAAAGTTCGAGCCAGCGACGCATGCGGACGTGGAGCTCGTGGAGATGCTTGGTAAGTGAAGCGGCGAGTAGCACACTTGGCAAGTTTGCTGGGACAAATCGCGCCTCTCATGTTTATTTACCTCGCTTTCTGTGCTTTCCGTTGACTCGCGATTGAGTAAACTCTGGCGGTCTGTTTTGGGTCGTGATCTTCAAGGGCAGAAGTCAAGGTTGGGGGCCTGGAAAGTTTCAGAATAATTTTAGAACCATTTTTAGAAATGAGGGGATCTGAAAATCGAGGAGCCAGGAGCTTCAACGTCAATAATAGGGGCCCAAATCCAATACTAGGAGCCCGAAATTCCAAGATACGGGTCCCAAACTCAAAGCTAGAGACCCACGTTTAAAATAAGAAGGCTCCAAATTGAAGCTTCCTCTGATCAGAGTCCAAATTTATTTTTTAAAATCTTAATAGTGGTCACTTTGCAGCTATTTCTAGTCTAAAAAGTCTTCAAAATGGAGATGAAACTTTGATCCCAAGTAACAGATGTCTTTGAGGAAGCTATCAACTTGACAAAAGGCAATTTTTACAAAATGGAGGCTTTCACGTCAAGGCATCTTGTCTCCCCCGCTCTAATTCGTTTTAATTAGAGATTCCTAATCAAATTTCATGAGATTGGTTCCACTTAGCGAAAAGTATCTGAAATGCAAATTGAATATCAAGACAAGCCCAGCTTCTCGGTATTGCGGAAATAGCTCTGGCTGTCGGCTGTCGACGCGCAAACCACAACTAACCTTGCGAAAAAGAAACACACACTCGCTTGTTACGGTAAAATCGGAACAAATTTGAAATATACGTACGCAAATTGAGCATTAGGTCGATCGAAGTGGAAAAACAATTCTATTCTTGACGTGACTCATGTTGGCGTGGGATCTCTCAAAAATGTAGTTTGTTGCTTTTGGGCAAGTCATGTTCCCGATACATAGGTGGAGCCGTCGCATCAACTTATCGGGTTGGCCACTCCACTTGAGCGAGCTTCTACGCTTTAATCAGCTGATAGTGGCTTTATGACCGACTTAAAGAGCAGATTTCCTGCGTAGCAAGAGGCAACTGAGTCAGCCAGCTGCGTCACCAAAGTTGCGATAACGAGCGCCCGAAGGCTTCTCGAGATCGCGTAAGCAGCTGCGCAATTCGAGACGGCTGACCCCCAGAAGACCCCTCGTGCTTCCCCCGAGACAGTCGAGAGTCTTGTTCGCCCCTCTGGAGACTCTTCACGCCACGATAGATCGTGAACTGAAGTGCATGTAAAATCGATTTGAGTGAAGCAACACTTTCTTTTCTATGGAGTCTCTTTGAGCAAACCGGATCGCTAATTAGAGCCATTTAAGTCTTTAAGTTTCCTAAAACAATACCGCAGATGAGGCTTTTGAGTCCAATGACGGTGTTTTGAGAAGACGCTGTTATCTGAGCATGCCATAGTGGACCCAACAAAGATAGTCAAGACGACTATGGGAACTCAAGGCTTTGAATTAAAATTTCCAGGGACGGGAAAAAGGGTCCAACAAGTTTCTCTGTACTGAGAACGCCCCTGTCGCGCTTTTAAGGAAGTCACTGAAGACTCTCCCATAAAAGAACATGCCAAAGTCCAGACTGATTTACGGCTCATTAACACATTTCTTGTTAAAAAATCGTACAAAAATATTTGGGCTCGACGCAACCTTGACACCTGTGGCTCTTTATGTCCGTTAAAACAAACGAAGAGATGTGCAAATATAATCAGAGCCCGATTTGCATAGACGAGTGACGCAATGTGACCCCTTGTTTACATTTCAGAACGAGATATCTTGCTCAAAAACCCCAACATCAAGTGGGAGGACATCGCGGAGCTCAAGGAGGCCAAGAGGCTGCTGGAGGAAGCCGTCGTCTTGCCGATGTTCCTGCCAGACTTCTTCACCGTGAGTAGAACATTTTATTCCCTCCCTTTATTTTTCTAAAACGAGCGTATTTTTAGGGAATTCGTCGGCCATGGAAGGGAGTTCTGATGGTGGGTCCACCGGGCACGGGGAAGACCATGCTAGCCAAGGCCGTGGCCACGGAGTGCGGGACGACCTTCTTCAACGTGTCCTCGTCGACGCTGACGTCCAAGTACCGCGGGGAGTCCGAGAGACTGGTGCGTCTGCTGTTCGAGATGGCCCGCTTCTACGCCCCCAGCACCATCTTCATCGACGAGATCGACTCGCTCTGCTCAAAACGAGGCTCTGACACGGAGCACGAGGCCTCACGACGCGTCAAATCCGAGCTCCTGGTGCAGATGGACGGCATCAGCTCGGAGGCCTCAAAGGTTGTGATGGTCCTGGCAGCCACAAACTTCCCCTGGGACATTGACGAGGCGCTGAGACGGCGACTCGAGAAGCGAATTTACATCCCCCTGCCCAACGACGAGGGCCGTCTGGCTCTGCTCAAGATCAACCTGCGGGACGTGAAGCTTGCGGAAGACGTGGACCTCAACAAGGTGGCCAAGCTGCTCGATGGCTACTCCGGAGCTGACATCACGAGCGTCTGCAGGGACGCAAGCATGATGTCGATGCGGCGCAAAATCGCCGGCCTCAAGCCAGATGAGATCAAGAAGCTATCCAAAGACGAGCTGGACCTCCCGGTGACGCAGAGGGACTTCCGTGAGGCCATCAACAAGTGCAACAAGAGCGTCTCGAGACACGACCTCGAGAAGTACGAGAAGTGGATGAAGGAGTTCGGGTCTTCCTGATGTCCCTCGTCGCTCCCACGGCGAGCAGACCCCCGGAGGCGCAGTACGGGCTGATTTTCCACCATCCCCTGTAGCTTTGTATACCGAGGCACCTGACCAGAACCAACGTAGACTGAACTTAGAGCCCAGTTCCGCGCCCCCGGTCCTCCGCCGTGATCTTATTATTATTGTTTACCGCCCGAAACGCATGAAAGATGATATCTGCAGATTGAGTTTGCAGCATTTCGTTGATTTAGTGCATTTAATTGCTCCTAACTCCTTACTAAAACACCGGATGCGAAGGAAGATTCAAAAGCTAATTCCTAATAAAATTAAATCAAACTAAACATCGCTCGCATTTAACCTGCCTTAATAATTTTAAGTTCTCATACAGGATAATTAATTAAAAATTGTTTTAGCGTACGATGGTACCATGATTTTAATTAGCTAATTTTTGTATTAATTGGAAAGATTGAGTTTTAAGTTAAGGACTTTCCCGACTTTGTGATTAATGAAAATGCGAAAGGTAACCGCAAGTGTTCAAATATCAGCTGAAGCAGTCAATAAAAGCGAATGAATTGGATCAAATAAGTTTTTATTTTCTTCTCAGAAACTCTGAATTGAATTTTGTGAGTCTCTTTTGAATCTGAGAGAGTTGTCATTTCCTTCCCTAAAACTCAGAACTAAAATTTTGAACTTCCAAAAATCTCTAAAATTTATTTTGTGTTTTTTTTTCTCAAACACTCAGAATTCAATTTCGCGGGACGCTCTTAATCTGTTTAAAGAATTTGCTTGAAATTTTTTAATTATTTTCTTATCAGAAACTCTGAATTAAATTTTGTGAGTCTCTTTTGAAACTCAAAGAGTTGTTATTTTCCTTCTCAGAAATTCAGAAATAATCTCTAAAATTTATTTTGTTGTTTTTTTTCCCAAAAACTCAGAATTCAATTTCGCGGGACGTTCTTAATCTTTTTAAAAAATTTTCTCAAAAATTTTTAATTATTTAAGAATAAATCTGCTTGAAAAAGTCTTCTCAAACTTAAGTTAAAATATTTTGAAAATCTTGTAACGGCTTTTTTATTTGAAGGCAATCCGGTTTGAAGCTTCACAGCATGTATCAAACATCCACAGAGGTCGCTTCCAAAATGACAGCGGCCTCCATTAAAGTTTTGACAGACAAAATTGTCTCGCGCCCGAAAAAAAGCCAAAAACCGTGTAAAATGGCAGTTTAACTGCTAGGAATCAATAAGTGCACAATCGTAAAGGAGTTTTCTTCCAACCTAAATGCAAACTGCACCGGCAAAGTACCAGTAGAGGGCCAAAAGTTGGAAGGCAAAACCGAACAAAAAAATTTCTCGCAGTGCGCTTTTGTGGACGCAGTCTAAAAAGTTGAAATTCTAAGGAAAAACCAGTAAATTGGGCTCGTTTCGTGGTGAATTTGGGTTCCATGTAGCAAATGAAAGTGTTTAGAAGTGGTTAGTAGTGGAAATTTGCAATAAATTCGCCCTTTTGCGATCATCACCGACACCATCGTCGTGAGCTGGGAATAAAGAAAATCCGGAAAATACGTGGAATAGCGGCAAGAGGAGCGTGAGAGGCGTTTGGGGGGCGATCGAGTCGGCAAGGGGATTCGGGGAAGGGGGGGAAAAGAGACGACAGCTCGACTCCCAGCAATGGCTGAATCTGAACCAAAATGGCTTACATCTCGTAATTGCAGGGGAAAAACAGGGAGTCGGGAACGAGACTCGCCTCTCCCGACAAGCTCCCAGGTTTCGGAGCCCGCTCGAACCTCCGGTGAACCCATCCCAATTTTAAGCGCTCTTTATCCATTTTTTGCCCCCTTTCATCATTATCGTTCGTTTCGTTTTCTCCGTACTTTTGCCTTGTGCTCCTTCCTAGCCGTCGCTCTGCTCTTTCCGCAGCAGTAGTATACATGCTCAATGTAATTTCGTTCGAGCTATCAACATTATACGCGCGTACCATTCAAAAAACTAAGAAAAACCTGGCATTGCCACATAAACAGCTATATGGACGGCGGTGCGAGCTGAGAAGGAGGCAAAGAAGCGAGTGAGCGAGCAAAAGCCGAGTCAAAGAGGAATTAAGAAAAGAATAAAATAAAATAAAAAGTTAACAACAACAATAATAATAATCAAAAGAGCGCGAGGTAAAAGGCAAAGAGCGGTGTAAAGCCCAGCGGGGAGGAGGGGCTAGCCCCTCGGGTTCGAGCTGGCTTCTCATGAGTTCCCGGGAGCGTTCAGGAGGGATGAAATGGGAATTTGGGGGTTTTTTGACTCGAAATCGCCGCGTTTGTGAGAAGAGTTGTGTGCAAAGGCCAGTGACGTAGTCAGAAATGGTCCAAAAGGGGGTTTTAATTTTTCATAAGGTTAAAAGAAGCCTTCTTCAAGAAGCCTTGAGTCAGAAAAATCACTCCTTGAGGAGCCTGGACGGGCCTTTTTTCGAGTCAGGATTAGTAGCTCCCTCTAGAGGAGCTTTCAGAAATAGACCCCCTCTAGAGCACATCCCTGGAAAGAACTGACTCAAGAGTGTAACCACAAAGCAAAAAGAACTTGCACACGTTTGAATTGATGATGGTTGTGGATGGCAGCGAGGCAATATAACATTAAGCCCGTCAAGAGTTGACTTCTTGTGCGGCAAAAACGCTTGTTGTTGTTGTTGCTTTTTGCGCCAACACCGAGTCGAGTCAGTGAGAGAGACCCAGCGACTTTATTAGTAAAAAGTGTGTTGCGCGCCTTTTTAGCGGGCTTATCGCGATGGATTCGGATGATTGCAATTGGATCTTGTTGGGTTTTTGCAGATTTTCGTGTGTCCCAAAAGAAACGAGAGAGAGATGGAATAATTATGCAAAAGAAGAGGAAAGAAAATTGTGGAAAACTGAAAAGCAAGGCTTAATCTGTTCGTCAATGTCCGCACTAGTACTATGGCCCTTTCATCTCAGACAAAGACTGACAACTTGAATGAGGGCAAAAATGAGCAAAGCACCGAAAATCGAATAAAAAGTCAGAGCAGTATTCAAAATGGTACTTCAAATGTTGAGAGTACGTCAGGATATAATAAAAAAGGAGCAATGAGTGAACAAAAGGCCAAATCGCCGAATGGAAACGGGTCAGTGGCGCCACCTGGCAACCCGCCGGTCGGCCACGAACCGCCTCCGCCCATTCCAGCTCCATACGGAGAGCACCCGCCGCCGCCACAAATGATGCCGGGGCCGGATGGGGTGCCTCCTCCCCAGGGGGGGAAGCCAGACGAGCACCCCCATCAGCAGCCCATGTACCACCAGCCGGGTCCTCCGATGCACCAGCAGTACCCCCGTTACCATCACGACCCCAACATGCCTCCCGGAGACCCGTACGGGCACTACCGCCAGCTGCCGCCAGGGGGCAAGCCCGGGGCCATGGTGCCTCCCACTCGACCGCCACAACGATACATGCCTGGGTCGCCCGGGATCCCGCCCGGTGCTCCTCTCCCCGGACCCCCGGGACCTCATGGGCAGCAGCAGGGGCCCACGCCCACACTTAACTCGCTGCTGCAGAGCCAGCCGCCACCCCCGCACCGGTACCCCAACAGCTACGACCCCAACCAGCAGCCCCCGGGCCAGCTCCCGCCGGGGCCGCCTCCTCCGCAGCCCTACGGAGCCCAGGGGTGGAACCAGCCTCAGCCGCCGAGACCTTACAGCCCCCAGATGGGGCCTCAGCAGCCATACCGGCCTCCTCCGGTGAGTAGACTTGACCTTTACCGTCTGAGTAGTTAGTTTCTGGACCAATTAAGGCTCTGAGCAGCAAGATTCTGGACATTTCAAGGTCCGAGAGTTTTTTACAATCTTAATATTTGATATCTAACGACTATTGACCTCTACCGTATGATCACTAAGGCTTCTGACCAGCGAACTAAATTTTGAACCCAAAAACCTGCTTCATCAGAGGGCTCGAAGCCGCTGAGCTGCAAGATTCTGGCTATTTCAAGGTCCCAGAACTTTTTAACGATCTTAAAATTTGATATCTAACGACTATTGACCTCTACCGTCTGATCACTAAGGCTTCTGACCAACGAACTAAATTTTGAACCCAAAAACCTGCTTCATCAGAGGGCTCGCAGCCGCTGAGCAGAAAGATTCTGGCCATTTCAAGGTCCCAGAACTTTTTAACGATCTTAAAATTTGATATCTGACGACTATCGACCTCTACCGTCTGATCAATAAGTTTTCTGACAAAGTAACCAAATTTGGGTGCCGAAAAACTTCCTCATCAGAGGGCTCGGAGCCGCTGAGAAAGCCGGCAACGGCGTTTTATTTACGTCGATTGGAATGCAAAGCATTTTTGTATGACGTAGCAAAATATTGACACATTTACACACCCAATGCCAAGTTCTTGAGTTATAATTCGTTTTGCGAGTGCCGAAAGCTTATCTTGCACAACAACAATAACAATAATAATAGCGGTATCGGTCGGTGGCAGAAGTCTGCAGGCTAATAGCAGACAATCTGGCATCATGCCTTGTGTTTGCTGAATTATTCGGCAGAGGCGATGAATATGCGAGCTAATTTACCTGGATCTCGTGAGTGAGCAAAGGGAAAGGGGGAAAAAATCTTTAAAATTAATGCTTTTGAGATCAGTCTTTTCCGGTCTTTTGTGTGTTCAAGAGGATGAAGGGCCCTCAAAACGGAGACTGTGAGAATACGGGTGGCCTCTGAGGGACGGACAAAAGAGACGGCTGAAGGAAAAGCTTCCGGGAACGATTATTAACAAGTGAGGAATTCCTATGTAGTAATCCGCATTGGTCTTTGAAATAACAATGGGAAGAGGAATAAAACTGACCTAATACAATAATAATTACCCCATGCTTTAGCGCCATGTACATATTTATATACACGAGCCATAAGTATATATGGTGTGCTTTATGTGATAAAATGTGTCTGCACACATTAGGAGAGCGGCACGTTGCACGACGATGATTTAAATGGATAATATTTAGAAGACAATGTAAATAATATCAGCAGTCGGCACATGTGGATGTCGCTGAGCGCCGGAGAAAAAGACGCCTTGAACTTCTGCACCTCGGTGTAAGCGCGAGGCAGAAGCCGGTAGTCGGCTGATGCTTTAAAAGTTAATTGAGCAGTAAAACGCACACCTCGTCTCGTGTTAGTGTGTCGGAATCGGAGATGAGGTGCGCTTTAAGAGGGCGGGGGTGGCGCGCAGTAGTTCGTTGCTATCGATGATGAATACATAATCATTATGGCGCTATAATGCACGATATGTGCGGCATTATAACGATTATTATAACCATTATAATGAGCAATTGTAAGATCGGGGCATATCATAGTATTCAATTAGGATGCCTGAGGTTGTTTTACTTGTGGGACATTTCAGTTGTTTACGGGAGGATTATAAAATGGATTAATCGACGGTTTACTGGCGGTCACCGAGTAAAGCCGTGTTTGTGGAATGTATCATTGTTTTTCACCGCACTCTCGTCCTCTCGCTCCCCTTCGATTCGGGGGTGGCATGTTTAATTATTCAAACACATCTCACAAACTGAACACGCAAATAACATGCACGCATCCTTTTGTCCCTGACCACACTCCAACGAAGCATTCCCCCTTAATCCATTTGGCGCTATTAACATAATACCACCCACTGAGTGTTGCACTTCCTTCCTAGACGGCTCGTGTAAAGCCCAGGGGACTCCTTTGTTGACCGTTGAATTTAGGCTAAAATATCTATGTTAACCCTCTGACGAGAATCAAGTTTGGCTTTAAGGTAAAAATAATTTTTTGAATGGACTTTTGGCCAGTTTTAAAAACCCATAAATGTGAACATAAAAATCCAAGATGGCAGCACAAGTTTTTTATTATCAGAAATCGGACAAATCTACCCAGTAGAGGGTTAAGGCATTCTTGCCTCTTTAATTTGAACATAAGTAAATTTGGAGGTGAACAACCTCCAGGAAGTCGTGCATGGTGCCACAATACAGCCAGAGAGCCTCAAAGAAGCTGACGAGATTGGTTTGAAAGCCGCACCTCAGACGGAAAGCGGCGTAGCGTCTTGCGCTTGAATGCGAGCGGAAGAGCTCAGAGAAAGCATTTGAAGAATCACCTCTCGAGTTGCCAGCGCAACCACAAGTATGAGTAATTCATGCGTGCTTAATACAAATTAATATAAAACGTGTGTGCTCACAGATTACTTGAGCTCAATCCACTTTTGAAGTCAAAAGTTCAAATGCGTCACATTTGTCTACACTCGAGTTCCTTTGGTGCATTGAGAATAATTGCACAAGTCCGTCGAAAGATTAAATTGGAGATTGTTTTTCACTCATTCGTGCTCTAAGGTTGTGCATGCTCACCTCTCTGGGCTCCCTTCCAACTAAAACTGTGCAGGGACGTGCTTTTTTGTCCGTCTGGACATTTTTTCTTCGAAACTTTTGCTCGTTTCTCGCCTCCTAAGCTGATATTCCGAGCTCTTGACCCCGTTCGACTGCGATTATCTCCCAATGAGGGAGGCCCCGAGTCTGGAAAACAAAGGCAGAGCAATAATGATGCGGTAGAGGATATTCAAGATGGCCGATGGAGCGTCCTTTGGGCTTTACGCAAACAGAGGCTGCCTTTGAGATAAGTCTCAAGACAACTACAGCCTATTTTCGTCCCATTCATGTGTGCATGCGAGTCTGGAAGCCAAGACAGGAGCCTATCTCAGTTTATCAACATGCATTCATTGAAATTTTATGCAAATACTGAACCCTTTTGTAGACACATCTGTCCTTGCTACATCCTCGTGCCGACTGCCGTACGGGAGATATGTTGGGTATATAAGGAGATGCGGAATCCTGATGTTCCTTCCTATACCATGCGGAGAGAACAAATATTAAACATTTCTGCACCGACTCCAGTAGCTGCGGATGGAAAATGTGTCGAGTGTACTCCGATTCGCTAAGCTCCACACACGCAAAAGGGTGTGCAGGTATCGTCGCGCTGCTAGACAATGGAGCGTATTCAATTTCAGTCGCTCGAGTCCCGTCTGCCGGATCGATTTTCGGAATTTCTTAAAGCTGGGAAATTGTACCTCAGACCCAAACTATTACATAGACTGATATAAAGCCTCTGGGAAATTTTTTGGGGAATTCAGAAGAATGGAGAAAAATTGTTTTTTGCCCAAAGACTTCAGAGAAAATACAAGTAAGCTCTGAGAGGGTCAAAAAAAGATTTCTCAAATATCTGTTGGTTGACCGAGGTTTCACTGAGGAGCCATCGAGTCCCATTTTGGGTCTCAGTCTCTGCGAAGACCTTCCAAAATGGCCGGAAAACCCTCTCTGTTACTCGCCAAGACCTTCCATATCCCAAATCCGATGCAGTAGGGTAGCTCTTAAGAGTTAAGAGCTACCCGGTCTAGGTACTGCTTCGGGTCTAAAAATCGTACAGAAGTCGCACACTCGATGATTATTTAGTAAAAGGTTTGACTGGAGCGTCGAGCCGGGTGTGGGGCATTACGTCACGCCCAGAGCTCCGTTCCAGAAGTGACAACAACTTTCAATGAGATTGTGCGATTTTTATACGATATTTACTACGATCCGGCGTAAACATCGCGTCTAATGAGTAAAAACGACTTCATTCATAAAATGGAGGCGGGATGTTTCCGTGCTCGCATGTGATTAAGATAATGTTGAGGTGAATATAAATATAGGCGGCAGACGGCGGAATGTGTGCGAGTGGTGATCAGTGCGTGACCTTGCGAGGTGTCTTTGTTTTTGCCCCGTCTCGTCGTCATTTGACATTCACGAGTCTCCCGCAAGTGCGCTTGAATGCAAAACGCTCATGCATTTATTCGGCCTCTTGTTCGACCAGAGTCGTGTCGAGAGTATCCCAGTCGGGCCTTCAAAGTAAATCTGACATTGCAATCCTGATAATTTCCCAATAGGTGAGCTATTTATCATTTACACTGAGGTAGCCATTACACGGCAAGCGTATAATTGAATAGCAAATCTATTGCAGCGACAGACATAACTCATAAATCATTGAGCTGATGCAAATACCGATGCAGTGATACGGAGAGCGTCGCGCCGCGTGCGTCGGTCGGTAGGCATTGTCGGGGCTCTCGGTGTCAAGCGCTCATCGACGATAAGTGAATAGAGTGTGATCAGTTTAGCACCGATTTGAGCGGAGGGGGCGCTGAATTGCGGATGCCTCGGTGCCGGCCAGAGACGGAACCGAGAGAAGGTCGGCCATGACCTTGAGCTAGTAGATTAGTCAGACTTGTGCGTGGGAGATAACGATTTGAAAGCCGTAGATAACGCTTGTGACCCCCATTTTAGCAGGAAGAGCCCGGAAATCGTGATACTGAAATTTGAAAAATTTGGTTTATGTGGTTTTTGAGTCCAAAAATTGGACATTGGAAAAAAAATTTTTACTCAAAATTACCAAATCTCCACTTGGCCAAATATTTTTTGTCTCTAAAATAATTCCTGAAGCATTAAAACGGCTTAAAAACAGTTTTGGGTCGAAAAAGTGGGAAATAAAGTTTTAAAAAAAATTACTCAAAAATTGAAAAATTCCAAACTTCAATTTTGGGATTTTTGTCCAAAATTGTTTGTACCAAAAAGGCTCTTTGAAGCTTTCATTCAACTTATTTTGTCCATAAAACCAATGAGGTACCACAGAGAAGCCGTTTTTATCGGTAGAAATAAATACCTTCATTTTTGCCCATGCTTCGTCCTTATGGGAGATGCACGCCCTTGAACCAGAGCTTAGACGACGAGCTACACCGCCGCCGCGACGTGTCTGTTGTTGAAGTCAATAAGCATTGATTTTATAAATAATAATTTAAAATGTGCAGACAAAATTGACAATTTTTAATCAACCCACAGCAGATAATCTTTGTTCAAACGAACGTGGTCATCATCGTATCGCTAGTCGAACGCCATTATGTGATCGATACTCGCAGCAGGAGCAGGAAAGTGCTCTCGCAATATAACATACAAAATCAGCGATGATATTGCACGGGGCCGTAGAACTGCGTCAGCTAACCAGTGGCGCATAATAAATCCCCAACTTGACATTATTATCCGATGCAACATAACCCAAATTGTGCGATGTTTTGGTGTATATGCGAAAGCACGAAAGCTGCTCCCATTTTGAAATGAGAGATGTTTTGGTTCAACTCCACATATCTGTCTATTGATAAACACACACCCAAAATAAACTTGATATAGCGCTGAATAAATATGCCTATTTTGTTGATGACGTATTAAAATCAGTTCAACATTATCGGGAATCTCTTTCGGGAAATCAAGCAAAGTTCCGAGCTCATCCAGCCATTGATTATTTTTTAAATGCCAAATTGACTTATTTGCTCCGGTTTGTCTGTCGTGGGCGAAATCAGATTTCCAGGAAAAAAGACTTTTTTAAACTGCCCAGTTGGGCAAATATTTATCTCCATTGAGAGTTAATTGCCTTTGTTGTGTCCAGAAATATACTTGGGGATCAGGTTACTTATTTCCTCGAAGAAACTTGGACCACAGAGGCTAACCTAGATGTAAATTAGTTCCGAGGAGGTTGAAATAATCCCATTTTTGGCTTCCTGGGAACTGAAACAGATTTCTCATCCCTTAAATCACTAAAATCGGAGCCAATGTAATTTTTGCTTACACCTTACGCTGCGTTTAAATGAGTATATAAATATAGTTTTGGCCAAAACTGAACCCATTCTAGACTTGCTTCATGAGAAACATTGAATTTTGAACCCAAACACGTCACGTTAATTTTAAACTTTTTTTCGCACTTTTCCGTGTCCCAATTACCCTTTCAGTAATACCCATTTGCACAGCCGCACTTTCCCATCCCGTTAATTGGAAGTGCTCCACCCAATTCCACTTTCCACGGAGCCAAAAAACGCCACATTTTACTGATAAAATCTGTGACTAACTATCGATTTGTGTTTGAATGTTTCCAGGGCACTCCACCACGTGGCCAGTCTCCCTACCCCCCTGCACCAAACCAGCAACTTCCCCCGGGCGGCTACCCTCCTGGTCCCCAATCACAGCCTCCTCCATCTCAGCCTCAACAATCAGGAGGACCTCCTCCGCCCGGGCCCCCTCAGAGCAACCCCCAGTACCCGTACCCGCAGCGGTATCCCACACCTCCTGGCACACAGCAAGCACCAAATCACAGATCAGCCTATCCGCCTCACCAGGTAAGCACACACTCACTTGCACTTTCATCGAGAAAACCCCGACTTACACGCTCTCGCACACACACGTCAGATGCATTCCTCCATCATCGTCATCCTCTCGCATGTTCGGAGGTTGCGCTCGATGCACAATGGGTCGCCCCCTTGCATCGTCAGCATGTGAAGTCGAGAGCCAAGAGAGCACGTTTTTGGCCCATTTCCCCCGTTTGCGGGCCCCCAAGTGCGCTCATGGGCCTCCATTTTCCGTCTGTCCGTGCCGCAAAGTCGTCGCCGTGACACCAATCAAGCTCGTCTGCAATTAAATTGCATTCATTCATATCAGCGAAACACTCGAGCTAACTTTGAAATAACGAAGAGCGCTCTGCACGCTGAATGGGCTGAGAATAAAAAGCGCGGCAATGTGAAAGACAAGCAAAAGTTTACCGCAATAAAGTTTTTAGATATTCCGACTGCAATCTGCATGGGGGAACTGTTGAGCGTTTTTATTCTCGTCCTCGCTTTTGTGCGGGACTCCGCGACTCTTTTTCTCGTGAACAGGCGAGAGCGCGACTTTTGGAGGGAAACTGCTTTCAGACCAGCTATCTCAAATTTGCGCGAAATTTCCTTTTCAAAGTGGCAAATAGTGACTTCCTTTGAAGCAGTTCATATCGCATTTAGTGTCGTTGGGAAAACACGATAATTACTGGCTGGGAGTAAATGGGTTCAATTGACTTCAGAGAAAGGGATTTGCTTGGGCAGGGACTCTGGAAGCCGGATTTTGCCAGTATGATGTCTTTTTAAAGGGCGAGAGGGTCACCAAAAATTTCTTTCTAACATTTTGCAATGCCCAAAAACCGAAACCCAGTTTTCTTCTGGGGCTCCAATAGACTTAATATTTTATCATTTTTGAAGTTTTTTATTTGAGAGTTAAAATTATTCTAAAATGACTGAAATGGCTAATCCCCCTTGAAATGGGGCAAGGGAGGAGGGAAAGAATATTCAAGCAGGAACTCTAAAAACCAATCAAATTTCCTTTTCAACCTTTTTGCAAAAAGTTCCCATATCGAAACTCAGCTCTGTTTGGATAACTCGAAAAATGCCTATATGAGCATTTTGGGCCTCCAAGGCTTCCTAATTTTGACAGAAAGAGTCTCCCAGCATCCAAAACGCCTCACAAGTCTCTTGACCTCTCCCTAGAGGGGGGGGGGGGGGCAAGGTTCTGAGAAGGAAAAAAAAAATAATGCAGCTTCTGTTACTTTGGATAAATCTGTTATTGATCGCATCCAGATGCACACACATGCATCGGCTACACAGATACAATAAGCGTGTCAGATCGATAAGCAGCCACTAACTGGAGCACTTTTCGTCTCTCTACTTGCAGTACCCCGATCCGAACCGAAGCTGGCCATCGCCGTCAGCGAGTCCGGGGCCAGGCGGACCTCCTCAGAGCCCGAGTCAGGCGCCCCATGGAGCTCCCTGTCCGTCGCCGCAGCCGCCCCAATCGGCCCCCTCACCGCACCAGGTAAGTTCCGAGCCCAGATATTGTTGGAACGAAAAAGTTGGCGAATCGATTGTGCTTGCTAATGAAATTTGAGTTTAATCGGAATGCTGAAAATTCCGTCTATTCTGCTGGAGTTAATTCGAGTAGCGTTTACAATTTTCACACCCTTTTCCGTTACATAACTCGATTTGCAAACTGTCCGTAACTCGCATGCCTGCTGAAAATCCAATTCGGGGCCGGGGGATGGGCGCTTTTGGACCGAGTTTTGTATTATTTTAAATTTCATTTCACGAGTGTGTGGATGCAATTGCGAGGCAGATGCGTATATCATGCGATGAAATTAAAATAATTTTTTTTATGTACAAAACATTCATTTCAAATTAGCAATATATTAAACATCATTCGGACACGAACGGAAAAAACAACTCGCAGGCAGGTCGAGTGTGGGAGCGCCAGAACCATGCGTTGGTCCAGAGTTCGCCTACGGGGGAGTGGGGTGGTGGGAGGGAGGCGTCGGTGCAATGGGTGGCATTTATGGGGAAAAAATACCGCTTCTCTGGTGCCCGTGTTTTTGATCATTTTTTGGAATAAATAATGAATAATGAGTTTGTTGTGCGAGTGCAGCATGAAAATACATAAAATATCAAGTTGGACGCACATGCAATAATCTACATGGCAAATAAAATAAAATATAATAATAATAATAATGATGCTGATGAAATAAAATTTTTACCGTATATGTACCACATGCGGCTTCGATATATTTTTCCAACGTTTCGCTTTTTTGACATTTTCACGTTAAAAATAGATATTAATTGATGCTGTCGCGAGCGCTTTTGCTGCGTGCGGTCATTGATGTTGAGTGATGCTTTAGGAGCTGTATATCCGGAAAAGTGGAGGTTTGGAAGCACACCGCATAACCTGTCTCCTTTCTCTCCTCTCTAGTATCCATCAAGACCGAGTCAGTCCTCGACGCCAGTGACAAACGACGGGGAAATGTTGGGGGTAAGTGTTTAAAAGGAACATTTTAACTTATGCACGGCGAAATAAGCAGAGCGGAAAAGCAAATCAACCCAAAAGGTTTTCAATGTCGCACCTGTTGCTTTTACTTTTATATGCTTTCTTTTGACGCAAAAATTCACAGTATGTTGATCTATGACGGCGCGTCCTAGTGGGGTTTCATTCTGGGAATGCATCAAAATTCCTGGTACCGATGATATTTGACGTTTCGAGGAACTTTACTGCTGATATCTGGTTGCCAGTCTCGGGAATCGTTTGGAAAATTCTT
Organism: Forcipomyia taiwana; assembly: GCA_963930915.1. Lineage (NCBI taxonomy): Eukaryota > Metazoa > Arthropoda > Insecta > Diptera > Ceratopogonidae > Forcipomyia > Forcipomyia taiwana. The sequence continues at coordinate 3,627,044 of CAWVOI010000096.1, read as the reverse complement.
CGAAAAATCATGTAGTTTTTACAGGCTTTTTGACGTCTATTGAATGCTGTATTTAAAATACCTTTTTTGACCTATGAATCACCTTGTTCTCTGGCTAAATCAACCGACCGACTTCCTAGCTCTTGACTGACAGTCCAGGTCATGAGAGAAAATATTCTAATGGAGCCCTGAGAAGCCCGAAAATTCCCAGCTCTTGAGTCAACCATAGTTGCAAATTCAGTTGCCAAGAGCCTCAGGAATTTTGGGATTAAGGGAATGAACGTGTGTGTCTTTCAGCTCGAATTGCAACGCAGGACGTGTTCCTGGAGTAAATAAGTAGAGTGTCCTGGCTAAGCTAGAAGAGAATATGTTCAGTGTGTCAGTAGCTGGCCTCCAAAAAAGATACGGCGCGTTATCTCGGGCTGCCGATGTGAACTTGAACCGAACGCCAGCTGATCTGCGATTCGGCCCTTACGTAACTTTTGTTTACCCATTAGCTCTGATACGGGTGCGGGTCAACGACTCCGAGGCTGCGGTCAAATGACTACGCTCCGCTCTTTCCACCGGCCGTTTGACAATTTCGAGAAAAAAAATCACAACATGAAAAGATCGTATTGATGAGCACGGGCAGGAGCACGCATTTATATACACGAATGTACATAAGCACATAACGTTAAAACAAGTCAATGAACGACCTTGCCTTTATTGCTGCCTCTGTGCCTTATTTATTAGATTACCATTGTTGTTGTTGTTGTTCCTGCAAGTTTTCATTCATTCACAGACTGCCCCAATGTTTTTTTGAAAATTAAACACACATCACCCATATAATGTGGCGTGTGTGTATGTGCCCGTTGTGCATTACGATAATAATAATGTGACGTTCAATGGGGAATGTCTGGGCTGCCACAAGAACATTTTTCACATTATTATTATCGTCATCGGCGTCATCATCCTCGTGCTATTCTCAAGTTGGTTGTTTTACATATAGGTTATAAGCGCGAGAGAGAGTATAGTACGTGAAATATACATATTAAAAGCAGCACTAAGCAGTACCACTGCCTCTGCCTCTGCCGCGGCGAATATATAGAATTGTATATTGGAAAACTGTATCCGACAACCTGTTGATAGTAAATGATTTGTTTATATTATTCATGCATGTGCTCCTTCCGCTGTTCCGTTCTTGGCGGTTTCGCACGGTCCTGTCGCGTCGAGTCGAGACCCACGTGTGAGTGAAAAGTCAGAGAGTCCGGGAATTTCCACGGCGATAGTGGGTCGTCGACGCGACGGTTTCCAAACTAATTAGCGTTTGCATTATTAATTAAAAATTATTGCAAAATTCACAATCATTTTTTAATTATATACCTGCGGAATAACGAGCAAATTGCACGGGCAAAATAAACCATCGAGCTTTTGGGACTCTTCAATGCATTTTCCCTGGATTTCATATTTATATTCAATATGTAGGTACCATCAAAAGCATACACACCCACATATCGCGAATTGTATTTGCATCTGCGTCAGACCAGTACGCATTGTGCCCCGTTTATGCTCAATATCACGTTACCAGCGGGATTATAAGCATCATTATTATGCAATGCATATTAAAAATTTCGACGAAAATGAATTTTTGCAATCATAACATTTTGCGTGTGTGCGATTTCGGGTACCAATCTGCGGCACCGCATGGTGAATGTGCGGCCGAATGTGACGTCGAGCGCGGGTGCAAAATGAAGCCTCTGTGCAGCCAGTGGTGTGAGAGAAAAAAACCAAAAACGCCTGCATAATCAATTGCCATGAATCATTATTGGGTATTCATACAATTAGGCCGGTCACACGGTACGGCAACTTTGCAGGTTTTGGATTCCCGTCGCTGGGGATCAGGGAACTCGGAGATGAATAAAAAAGTGACGTTAACTGGACTTCAAACATGTCAGTTTTTGACCCAAAAGAATCAGTAAATTTCTAATAAGCTGGAGTAACGGTCCCAGATCCGAAACAACGGTCCAGTACCTTTGAGGTCAAGAATAACGGTCCAGCAAAAACATAACTCCCAAATCCGAAATAAAGGTCCAGCACCTTTGGAGTCCAGATTAACGGTCCAGTAAAAACCTAACTCCCAAATCCGAAGTAACGGTCCAGTGCCTTTGGAGTCCAGAATAATGGTCCCAGATCTGAAATAACGATCCAGCAAAAACATAACTCCCAGATCCATCCAGATCCAAGTCCAAAATAACGTTCCAAAGAAATAAATTTACAAGTCATACGGATGTAACGGTTTTGAACGAGAAAGACCTGAGCCAATCAATTCCGATGTCCGGAAGTATCGCGGGCCGAAACGCGAGATGTCGTACCCTTTCGCGACACATCCGACAAATTACTAGAACCATGCCGAACGTGGAGAGGAAGTGGAAGAAAAACGGAGTAGGAACGTTTCGGCTCTCATTATAGCTATAAAGCATGTATAAAAATAAATTTCTTTATGCATTTTTTGCGCCATAACCATGATGATGATGACTACAGCAAACGCAAGAGCAACAACACCAGCAATGGAGCAACGTTCATATTAAAAACTAAATGCTGTGTATAGTTTTTCTTTTGCTGGTCGTCATTTTCTTTCTTCTGCTGTGCCAGCTATACTCCGTGCGGGAAGCTCTTGCTTGCCATTGCCTTCGGTTCGAGCACCATCGCGACTCGGCTCAGCAGCAGCACAAGCAAGCCAGCGACGGCAGCTTATAGCACAAAGTTGTCTTGTGATTCACTATAGTTGTGCTATAGGTATATTTCGAGCGGAGCCGAGCTTGCCTATGACAGCAACAACAGCAAGCCGCACCAGCTTGATTATGGAGAAAAATACCATGTGATAAAATATCTCTATTGTGAAATTTTCTGAAGTATTTTCAGAGGGGTCATTCCACGGGAGTCATAATTTGCGACTTGTAGGGTCTTGAGGGTTTTCTTTGAAAAATGAATTCAAAATTGAATTTTAAAAATGTAAGGGATCTGAAAATAGATGAAATACTTTTCCCAGAATGTGTGTAATTATTTGCAATATCTATTGAATAACAATAATCGTCCGATAAATTTTTTTGAGCGAAAAAAGTTGGGATTAAAATCGGATTTTAGGGAAATAATTGGATATTTTATTCAGAAAGCCCTCCCTGGAATGCCCCCCATATACACTACGGCACGTTTGCACGTTGAAACTGACTAGTGTGCTGTTTTTAAAAACTAAGTAAGACTCAACGCAACATACATTTAGTCATAGCTAGGGTATTTTTGCTGGTATAATGCGATGTCGAGAGTTGGTTGCCTGCTTGCTTTTTGTGTTTTGTGCTTTACTACGGTGAATTCGTTCGGCGCAGCTGCTGCGTTCGGTGAAACTCGCCCTCCACGCCGTTCCGTCGTACGGAAATTTCTAAAACTCCCCAACAGGAGCCGACAGTCGGTGGGTTCGGTGAAGCCCGTTTTGGGGGAAAGCGAGGGAGTCTTGGGAGACGGTGGTTGGCACCGAACGCAGCAGAGTGTGTGCGCCTTTCGGACGGCTTCAAGCAACCCAGCTATTTGCGCCGTTCCCTTGTGCTTCATCTACAGTACTTGCTTAACGTTGTTTGTATAATATGCCTTTTGCATATGGGTCGGTCGAACTGTTCGTTCGACGTTTCAAAATAATATATTTTCACTCTGCTCCGCTTGGTAATATGTATTATAGAGAAACGAAACGAACGACGAGGCAAGCGTTGGCTCGGCTCTGGGTTTTGAACAAAATTTCATTCTGTTCATCATCATGATATAGATTGTGTTTTTGCCTCAAACAAGCGCGCCGTACCGGCCAACTGCACGCTCCCGTATCGGGCCCACACGCCACACGCGCTCGGTTATCCTCCTCAAATTTTATAAGCACATGCTTCACTACCGAAGCTTCTGCCATACAAATTTTATATATTTTAATGCTATCTGCTGGCTTTTTGGTTCAACTTACTCCTTCAACAAAAACCCTACATAATATATTATAGGATAAAATGGTGAATTGTATGAAGTTGAACGCTGTAAAGTACTTTGATATGCTGCCATGCCTCCACTTCTTCGTCGTCTCTTCCTTTACATATTAAATTTGATGTTCAATAGTAATTATCATCATCGTCGTCATACACATGTGAACAAAGTCGTTAGTTTTCACCTCGCGAGCTCGCCGGTTTCTGATCCGAATTAGTCAAATTAGACTCTGGGTATGTCTCATCCTCGTGAGCCACTTGTCAGTAGTCGGGCTAGCTGAGAATGTTATCGGGAGATAAAAATAAGCACAAGAGTGAAAATAAACATAGTAGTAACGTAAAGCGAAATCAAAGTGGCGCGGGGACCTTTACGAAACAATGTACATACCGGCTTTTTTATCATCATTCATTCATTCTTTCGTGAAAAAATGTATATATAAAATAAAATGAAAATAAAAGCGGAAAGTATTCATGCACTCTTTTAAGTTCCTCTCTCTCTCGGCTCTTTGCAATATAAAGGCGTACACAACAACAGCATTATCTTCTTTCTGAAATTTATTGATTTGACGTCTGCTTCTGCAGTTGTTTGTAATGATCTGCCTCTCATGTAATAGCCTCTCTGCATGGTCGGGTGTACATAATAAAGTATTGTCAAAAATATATGTATTTGGGCTGAGGGAAACCCAAGCACGTGGCCTTGAATTAATTATCTTCTTCTCCGGTGCAGTTCATACGACTCATAATGGCACAAAGCAGGTAGAACAAAGGTGTTATTTTGATGACTTTTTATGTGTTATTGCGGCAAATATGACAATCATTTGAATGCCATGGGGTCTGAGCTGAGCTGATTGTCCCGTAATGCGCTCGCGACTCGATTGACTGTGAAATTAGCGGTGTTTTGTTCGCAAAAGGGAAATAGAGCTAGGTTAATCCTTTAATGAGATCTTGGGGCTTCCCGATTCACGTATTTGATTGAATGTTATGTCACAGAGGCTGGCAAATAATTAGGCTCAACACAATGGTCCTGGACCATACTCAGAAACTTAAGTCAAAAACCTCACAGATTCCGTATCGATAGTAAACCAGGGTTAATTTTGATCCAGGATCAACAAACTGATTAAATCCGAAACTGTATTGTGGAAAAAACAAAAGACATATTGTAAATATTTAAAGTAATCCAAAGTAAATATTTTGGGATAAGTATGAAGGGAACATTTCACCAAATAACGGTCCCGGGTCCTGGACCATACTCAGATACTTGAGTCAAAAATCTCACAGGTTCAGAACCGATAGTAACCCAGGGTTAATTTTGATCCAGGATCAACAAACTGATGAAAAAACAAAAGACAAATTGTAAATATTTAGAGTAATTCAAAGTAAATATTTTGGGATAAGTATGAAAGGAACATTTCACCATATAACGGTCCCGGGTCATGGGTAATAAAAAACATGAAAGGTGGAAGTACGGTTTGGTTCCGCCACATCGCTTATCACGCCGGATAATCAAAATCTAAGGCGAATGCCGAAATATCTGAAAGAAAGTGCAAGCCCAGCCCGAAGTATGATTCAGATAAGTGAATATTAATTTGGGAAACCACCAACAAACAATTTGCCGCCACAGAGAACTTTAATGCTGCGATAAGACGACTAGGCGAAACAATGGGAGTGCTCTAATCTGTGTTATCATCGGGTCGTTTGGTTCTGGCGATGAAGATTCGATGCGACAAGCTGCAACTGGATGGATGACTAATAAAAAAATATTAATTTTCCGTCGTCGTCGCCGTCGAGCAAAGATAATATTAAAATAAGTAAAAAATAAGTGACGGCGAATGGATGGATGATTGCATTAACATTGTACACGTAGCCAAAGCGTTTTATTAATATAACACAACATGAAAAAGTACACTTCACGTCCGTCTCTGATTCCTTCGGCACTTTGTGTTGGTTCAATTTATCTGCGGCGACGGGCCGTGTGTACGTGAGCGTGTACATGCGCTCTGTGAAACCTGAATCATTGAAATGCCCCAACACCAGCGAACAACTCCCAATCGTTCTTCGAAAGGCTGGTGGTGTGCGTCAAATGAAAGCGGGGCAACTTGGTGGTGTGCGGCTCTCTCGCCTGGTGTGCGTGTACAGAGTTATTGACTATTTGAGAATGTACGAGAGTGTGTGTGAGGCTGTGTGCTCGTGCAGACCGTAAGTTGATTATCGTCTGTGCGGAGCGCGTCGTAGGAAGGATATGCGAGAGTATGGGTCTACGTGTATATTATTGTAATGTTGCCGGCCTATTTCAATTCAACCTTCGTACATGTGTGTTCAAGCTGCTTGAATAAAATATTATTCCGTAACTAAACTGAATACGTACGTTTCGAACTGCCTGTTTTCTGCTTTGCCTCTTGCTGAAACAACGAACGACGAACAGAAATTTTTTGTACATTTCATTTTATAATAAAATCTACAGCTCGAAATATTCATTATAAAGCAGAGCTCAGTGAAAAATCGGAGAAAATATTGTTTGTGCTGAAAAATGAAAAAAGTGACGTAAATCAGCTCGGAGGAAGCAGAGTTGCGGGAGAAGAGCCAGAAAAGGGTCAAAAACTTCCAAAATTCGCGGAGAATCGACAACAAAGTGAAATTCATGGAAGAGTGAAATTTGTGAATTTCTCGCTAAACTGAGAGAAGAGGGTTTCAGTGAAAAAAAGTACTTGGAATATTGAGGTTCGGACTGCAGAATACAAATATTGGAGGATAGCGAGTTTGAGAGGTAAGGAGCAGTTGACGCAGGGATGGGGGGAGTGCACGAGTATCAAATTGTCAGCGAGATATCCTTGATGCGAGATGCTAATTGCAAAACATCCCGAGTCGCATCCAACCCACATGGCGTGTTTTCAAATTAGATTATTGCAATATTATTGTTGCTCCAACCGTGTTTTCTTTAAAACCATTTACCGCATTTTTTACCAACACACACCGAGGCGTACATAATGTACAAGGCAGGCAGTGAAAAGAGTGAAATATACATTTCTTGTGGACATGTGTACATGCAAAAAAGTATATTCGGTTACGGGGCAAAACTCGGTACATAATAGATTACGTAGCACATAGCGGAGTCCGCAAGCTAGTACATAAGCGTGGTGAATACGAAATGCACACATAATCGCGAGCCACTGCAGGATCGGAATAGCAGAGTTCAAGTGTCTGGATCTAATTTGGCTCTTGATAGATTCGAGCTTGTTTGGGAGCACTTTAACTGGCGGAAAATCGATGGCCAGCATACATTTTTCATGGTTCAACGAGTAACACGTGTAGTAATCTACTTTATTGACTGCTCGCCCATCAGTCGCGGCTACATAATGGGGATCAATTGTCTTGGAGGCGGTTCGGGTTCCAGGAACTTATGCCGCAGAAGAGGATTTTCGGATTACATGTGCAGTTGATGGTGATCATGACGTAATAAAGACACGGTACATTGCTCCGAGACTGCAAGTGCCTCGAGTCTTCCATGAGGGAGGTCTTAAGTGAGTTTTATCCTCTCCAGACCCTAGATAGATGAATTGGGAGTCGGGCAGAGGGTCATGCAGGCCTCAAAGATCCTATTGTGACCTATCCAGTACATTGCTCCGAGACTGTAGGTGCCATGAGGGATTCTTAGGGAGGTCTTAAGTGAGTTTTATTCTCTCCAGACCCTAGATAGATGGATTAGGAGTGGGGCAGAGGGTCATGCAGATTGTGACCCATCCGGTACATTGCTCTGAGCCTGAAGGTGCCATGAGTCTTCTATGAGGGATTCTTAGGGAGGTCTTAAGTAAGATTTATCCTCTTCAGACCCTATAGATAGATGGGTTAAGGGTGGGGAAGAGAGTAACGCAGGGCTCGAAGATCCTATTATGACCCATCCGAGACGGATGGGTCACTTTCTCCAGGCCCTCTTTGGGAGATATTTTTGAGTAAAATCTGAATCTTACGTCTGACCAGTATCTGCGAGGAAAATGAGGATGTGGGCAACTCAAAAGGAAATTATAGGTTTCCGCTTCTCGGAAGGAAAAGCACAAGTGCCAGACACTTGCTGAAACGCCGCCGCCGTCTAGTTAATGTATGTAAAAATATAAGCGGCACATTAAAATATGTAAGTGAAAATGAAAACACCGTCTGAAACGTAATCAATGACTAAATTGGCGCGCAACAAGCACAGCTGATTGAAAAAGGTTCCGTGTTTCTAAAAATAGTCATTTGTAAATGCATATACTCTATGTACAGCACACAATGTCAAGGCAAATAAAACAAGTTCAATAAATTTATAATATAAAAACACGACAAGACATTTTCACTCAATGTATATGACGTTCCTGTATATAAGCTCGCATATCTGGTCATTATACGTGCCGCTTAATGTCTAGCGGTTGACTAGCGAAATAAAACATTGTTCTGGGTTAGGGGCACGAGTGTTTGTTGGCAGGAGGCGCACTTGCCTGACACATTACAAGTCTGAGGGAGAGCTATAAGGTGCATCGAAGCCAGTCTGCTCGGGGCGGCCGTGAGAAGTGCGAAGATAAGGAGAAAAAAAGTTTGTGAGGAAAGCGAAATTAAGGCGAACTTCAAACGAGCGCATAAGGAACCCGGCGTAAATAAAGAGGAAGGAGTATTCACCTTTTTGTTTTTACCTACTTTAATGTACATAAGGGGCTCACTTACACATGACTGTACGTCTCTTGCGGCATGGCATCGGCGAGGCATGGCGCACCAAAGTTTTTATAAAACGACATGCAGTACATAAAGATAATATTTGGCCACATAAATGTCTTTCGTAAATAAGAGCAGTAAATGGAAGGGAAAATCGATAAGGGTTCGCCTGCGAAGTTTATGCTGATCCTTTTTAAAGAGATGTGCTGTCAGATCCAGGCCGTGTGCCTTGTGCCTTGTCACTGACCTACAAATGGGAAATTAGCGGCGCTACACTCCCTTCCTTGACGTCGGGTGTCGGTGTCGGGGCAATTATCGTACCTTAGACCCCCTCGGAGCGGCACGGCAGCCACCCACAACGAGCTGCAAATGATGTTGTGCACTCCAGAGGCCCCTTATGTAGCGAGTACCTAATGCGTATTGGAACGGATCAGAGGAGATATGTACGAAACACGTATTGAAATGAAAAGAACAACATTTTCATTCATTTATTCTACACAGCATTCGGCGAAAGTGAATCCGAGTTAGTCTCTGGCATACATATAAATGTGGTGAATTGGATGCGTGTATCGCAACGGATGAATTGGTGAAATTTAAGATCAGCTGATTGCAAAGGGGCAACAGCTACCTAACAGGCAGGCGGTTTGTTTTATGTTAGAGAGCTCTCTGTGGGTAGTGCGGAAATGCATGAGCTGAGGCGAGGCGAGTGCGAGTTATAATGTGAAAGACAATATGTGACATTGAATTGTCCGAACATGTGTATGTGCGCACGCTACGAGAACTATAAATCACTGAAATTTGTACACCGGCGATATGTGAAGTGCCGTAATTCTATTCCAGCTAGGCTCGCTTGCCGGCGCTTCTAAACTACACGTATTACGTAAACATCAACAATGCCGATGCCGGTTACGCGTGTCGGGAAGGCAGCGGCAATCTGAAGCGTACGAGTACATAAATTTATGCATCTCTCTACCCTACTTTTGGTTTTTTCAATTAATATCTATTAATATACCCATTATCAAGGTCACTTGCTATGTGCGACTTTGTTTATGTAACGCCGCACTATGTACATTTAAATCACCGGTCTTGTACATAAAAAGGTTATTAACATATCAAGTTGAGCAGACTGTCACATTTCGTGTAAGATTGGGTTTGTTTATGTGGAGCGTCGAGTGCTTTGTTGTTGTAGGAATCCCATTCACTGACTGTTGCGGTGACGAGACTTTGGTTTCGCGTTGGAGAGCACCTTCCCGGCGGGAATCAGACATCTCGTGACCTTTCTGGTAGATGTTTCCTTGGGGATTCTTGCTTCTGTTCTGCTTCTGGGTCTTTTTCTCTGGAACAATAGGTTCTAAAAAACTGAAAAGTGATTCAGTCCGTATTCTCGCCAAAAGAAGTGTCATTTTCCTGATTCCTGAGATCCATGTTTTCCCCTAAAACGACCAGCTCTTGAATGAAGGCCCGATAGAGAAATAATGTAAGCATAGAGGGAACAACAGAGCGTTTTTTTGGTTCGACTGAGCTCAAAAATATTAATTTGGTGAAGTGGATTTGGGGCTTTTGGGGCTGATTGAGGACCAGCAGAGGTCGAGAAACAATACGAAGGCGAAAAAAATTGAAATTCACCAAGTTTATATTTTTGAAGTCAGTCCGGATAAGAAAGTGTTCTGACGTTCCCTCTTTGCTCATATTATATCTCTATTGTAGACCCCAGTTTTTGTGACCAAACACCAATGTGAGAAACAATTTCTTCGAAACAATCAGATGACACTCAAGATCTCTTAGCGTGAGAGACAATTAACACATCTTCCATGCCTCAATAAAATAAAGAGCGTCAAATTCACGTCGGAAAATGAGAATTTGATTCTTTCTACTACAAAGAAAACAGAGACGAAAGTTTCGGACTCCCAGGTAAAGAGAAGTCTGCCAACGATGCAGCAAATCAGATTTGCTTTGAAGCCGGCAGGTGAAATGTTTGTTGTGATTCCCCAAATGCCCCCAAACAAGCATGCCAGCCAGCCTGCTAATTGTGCGTGAGAGAGTACATAAAGTGCCGGCTCCTGACTAGTTGTGGAGACGAGGCCCGACCGGCGGCAAACAAGTTTACACTAAAGTAGGCGCGTAAACGTCACAAGTGTACGATTAAATTGTTTATCAGACATGCTATGGTTTATTTATTTATTGAATGAATGAAATCAAACAGCTGACGGATGAGTCACTCGTACTTGCCTAGTACTACTATCAATTGGAATAGCTGCTGCTGCTGCTTGTTGTGTCGGCGAAATTCCAACAAAATATGTACGTACGGTTTAATTCACAAAAGCAGCAGGGCAAGGCAGACCCGAGCGGGACGGAGCGGAGCTTGATATCGTTTGAAGATGATTAATTTTAGACTGATGTGGAAGCTCAAAAGTGCTGCACATGCGATAACACGAAACCACGTGACTACGTTATGTGGTAACGTGAGTGGTGTGTGATGGGTATAAAACATGCATGATCTTGAAAAGACGGGAAATCCCTTTTATTATTCTTTGCAAAATAGTGCTTGGAAAGTGAACGTAGTGTATGTGCACACGTTATGTACTTCTTCAAGTATATACTTTATTTACACAGTGCATGATAAATTTCCCGACAAGAAAATTTCACTTTCACTTGAGCAACATGAAACTTTTCTTTGCATTCGCTTTTATGCGAGCAATCCGCGCGATTTCGGAAGTTGCATAAATTTGGCGGCGCAAAAATAGGACATGCAGGAGCCTGGGTGATTGTGAGGAGGATAATAAAGTAATAACAACCCAGTTGCAATCATTTATTTATTTTTGTGCCGCTCCTGATGTCGAGTGGGGACGCGAATAAAATAAATACAGCTGAATTTTAGTTTTTTATTGCATTATATCGCTTTAACAACTCAAAATTGTTCAAAATAATAACATAAAATATATTTAGATAGAGGAGGTAATCGTAATATTAAAATCAAAAAATAAAATTGTGTGCGATGGTAAATTCAGCCTGCTATAACAAATGTTCAGGCGGTCGGTCGTTGGTTCGCTTATTTCGAGTCGTCGAGTTGAGTCGAGTCGAGTCGTTCACAACATATCCAACAAGCAGGCATACAGACACGCCGCGTTGTACGTACGCACAACGATTCATAGTCAGGCGAGGCAAAAGCGAGCAGGCATCAGCAAAGCATAATATAAATGGGAATGATAGAAGCAAAGACGTCAAGCACAAAATACTGAGGTACGTGAAGCCGGGGCAAACTGGTACCGACGCAGCGGCGTAACCGGCCGGCGCAAAACCCCGTTTCCGAAAGGACCCGATTTCCACGGATCTCGAGGAAAGTCGCCGAACGGGCCGAAAATCGGGGAAAATCCCGGGCCAGCGGGAGCCGGGTTACACCGCTGCCTCGGTCGAAAATTTGAACGGCTTCACGCAACCCAACCAAACCGAGGTTAGCGCAAGTCGAATAGGAAAACTGATGGGTGAGTCCATTTATATTAAGCTGAACAAGGGGAGGTCGTGACAGTTATAAAATAAAACCATTCGACTGCTTGTTTTTCACTTTGCTGCTGCTGCTCTGCTGCTGCTATGCCGAACACTCCACCACTCTACTCCGCTTATGCGACGGCCTGGCTGCCTATCTGGCATGGCATTCATTGTACGTATATATAATTCTTCACTTCGCTCGGCTCGGATCTCTGCCATGCCGTGTGGCTCCGTATGCGGGAGCGTACCTTGACGTTGACGCAAATATTCCTAGCTATAATAAAATGCTGTATACGCAAACTGAACGTCGACTGTCGAGGCACAAGCACCAGGCAAGGCAAGGCAAGGAAGATAAGGTACAGTGTTCTTCGCTAGCATCAAGGCACAGAGGCGTATAAACATGTATAAATATTAAAGCAAAGTATAATTCCTATCTTTCTTGTACAAATAGGTTTTTGTTCGTGCAGTCGACGTCGCTCTGCAATTCCTACCGTCTTGCTGCGAATCTGAAAATTCCCCGGACTAACGGAATAGTGGACTTTGTCGTCTAAAGTCGGGTCCACTGTTTTGGTATTCCGGAAACTCTTGGCCCGCCCTTTTAAAGTCCGCTAGTTCGGTATTCCGAAAAACCTGGTGGAGTTCGAAAAACGAAATAGCGAACTAGGACTACGTTGAGTCCTCTAAAAACATCCGAACTATCGAAATAAAGACGTTATTCTGAAAATCAAGGAATTTCAAAAACTTGCTTAAAAAATTCGGAATAGTGAACTACCGAAATAAAAACGTTATTCCGAAAATCAAAGGTCCGCTAGTACGGGATCTGACGGACGGAAAATGATACCAGTCCGGAGTCCTGCGATCCAATTAAAACGGTTGAACTCTGCTAAGCGGCAATCCACCGTCTATCAAACGTGTTGTACGTATAAATGTTGAATTACATGTACGAGAAACTCATTCCTCGAGTGCTTGGAAGAACGACGAGCGAACGAACGACGATGTCGGCAGAAAAGATAGATACCGCATGAACACACTCTAAATGTTGTATAATAAAAAGCAGAACGAAGTAGATATTTTTCAAGCAAAAGCAAAAATACCGAGCGCACAATTCCCTTCATCAATATAATTTTCTTGTTTTCTAAAACTAAAAATAGGCAGTGACTGTAGTCTCTCATTGCCGACTCGACTCGCCTCGCCTCGCCTCGGCTCGGTTCGAGCTCAGGCGATGCGTATTTTGTAGAGAAACTTGAGGCAGCAACTGCAGCAGTTGGGGCACAGGGCAGAGAGCAGAGCCGAGACGCAGAGCAGAAAATGTACACCATGGCATCGTGGTTGTGGAGCAGCAGCACATATAGCACTCTATGGCTCTTAGCATTTTAAATAGTAAGACAGCCTAGCCGTGGCTGATGCTGCCTACACCCAGCTACTAGCTCAGCAATATAAAGCATTGTATTCATTCTTGGCAATATTTAATTTAATGTGCTCTCTCCCAGCTCCAGTCTCGCCTCGCCTTGCCAGTTGCCTCGGAAAAATAAAACTCGCATCTCGGGCATGGTTTCGGTATGCGTCTACGGTGACGGCGACGGGCGACCCATCCTGCCACCGTAACTACGCTACATTTCGTTCTTTGTAGTGCAGTCAGTCATTCTAAATAATTTATTTCTTTCCTGCGCTCTTATCTCTTAATGAAAATTGATTTTGCTCATGTGTTTCGACTTCGTTATTCTGCTTATTCAAATCTCCTGCGAAGCGGCGTGGCGCGACTTTGCGAGACACCGCGAAGTTTGACCTTTTTGGCGGGCAATTTGGACTTTGGGGTGAAGAAGTTTTTGGACAATTTTTTTAAAACCGATGCAGACTTTTTAGGAAAATTATTTTTCTTATGAGTTAATTTTTTTAACTGGAATTTTTTTTAAAAGTAATTCATCAATACTAAATTTAAATTCTGTTGGGTTTTAACCTTTTTAGAATTTGGATTCTCTTAAAAAACGCTTAAATAATTTCACTAAGAAATCTCGTCACTAGGCAGTTAAAGAAAGCAAGACCAAAGCGGCGAACAGGCCACCCAGACGGCACTCGTGACCTTCGCATTGGTTGAATGCAAGATCGTCCCCTCCGAGTAGGTCAAAATGCACTCGTTTTTTTCGCACGCGCTCGAGTTCACTTCTGTGAAGTTCAAGTGGCAGTGTGTCTATTAATAAACGCTGAATTAATTAAAGAAATTTTGAAATATGCGAAACGGAGGCAAAACAATGGTGCAGAATGTGCGGCAGTCTTGAGTCAAGAGTGTGTTTCGATGAATGAATGAATGGGTGTATTTACTCAAACAGATTGTTTACCTACGTGTTTTTCCACTCGAATATGTACTCCCGACGCGCCGCTCCGTTGAGCCGTTTTGTTGAGACCGCGCGTCGAACAAATTTCCAGAGTGCATGCAAATGTCAAGAATGAGCTCCTCTCGTCGATTGATGGTGGTGATGTGCCACTAAATGTTTGCGGAAACTCTCACCTGATGCACCGGCTGGACGCTCACGTAATAAAACATTTCAGCAGACGAGTCGTCCCGCCGCGCCGCGCCGTCGAAACTAACTCAAATCGCTCAGGGCCATGATGCGAGCTATGTACGGCATGTATATTTGCTGGATTAGAGCAAATCACGTTAGTGCACGCTCTCGACTGCAGAGTGCTCCGAAAGTGAATGTGGTTTTTATTAAAGGGCCCGCTTATCTCCGCCTTTCATGTCCGCAAAAGTGTGTCAATCGACATTTTACTGAACCTCTCTTCTCTCTCTTTGCAGGATAACGCCGGTCAAAATAGCAATGATAGTACATGTGGTGCTGGAGGAGCTCCGGGTACGCCTAATTCTCAGGGCATGAGACCGACACCCTCTCCAACTGGATCATCGGGTTCTAGATCTATGTCGCCGGCTGTAGGTGAGTAATTCCCCGGTCCCGCAATTCGGCCCGTTCCGCAAATATGTATGTAGAGGCGAAAAGCCGGCAAATGTACTGTTAAAATGTAAACAAATGAACACGTCGGCAGTCAGTCAACGTCATAACGTTTAACCCAATTCAATGACCTTAAACTTTTATTGTTTTTATACCCTTCCTTTGTATCTACCTCGGTACATAAAACACTTCTTGGTATATATGTGCGTACAATTATGTAATAGCATAGCACCCGATTTTTCACGTTATTCATGCTAGCTTGTTGTCGTTTCCTTTTCGGTTCAAATTTGTGTTTTTGAATTTCATTATACTTGATGAATAAACGTTTCTTCGCGGCACTACTGCATTACGCGCGAGTGCATTCCGCGATCCATTCATGGAAGTGTCGAGCGACGCTCGCATTTTCTTAATGAAACTGAATCGGCAGAAAAACTTTTTAAATAGCCTGCTTTTTAAACTTGCTCTTAAATCAGAACCAGGGCTGTTCTTGAGCATAGAAGGGAAGGAATATTGAGATAAATGAGCAACTTATGCGACTCAGCTGCAAGAAAATCCAGCGAAGTCAAGTTGGAAAACTTATTGATCACATTTAAGACAGGATATAAATTTAAGTGTATTTTGATTAATTTTTTAAAAGTGCTCAGACCAGCTGGAACCCATTTAAGACCCAAAAGTTGTCAAAAAAGACACCCCAAAGAGCCTCAAGAAAAAGAAAACAGACACAAAAGACGAGTTAATAAAAAGCCGTCGAGGATGAATCACTGCATTGTAAATTTACTCTATTTAACTGCTCAATAGCCACCTTTCGACTCGCAGACTCGTAGCCAGTCAAGCTTGAAATGTGTATTGTGTAAGTGATAGCATGACTTTATTTGAAAATTGAGACTGCTACATGTGTCGTCATTATGGTGTGATGCAATAAAAAAAATAAATAAAGCAAAACACACACAAAAGCAAGGTTCTTGGCATTGAACGGCCTTGAACTCTCTCGCGTAGTTTTATGTACATTTCGGTCGGCATCGTGATATGCGGAAGACCGTTCATTACATTATGAATGGTTAAACTTGTGCATAACCGAAAGTACTTGCGGAAAAAAGAGAAGTCAGAGAATTTTATTTTATATAGGTCAATGTTAAAAAAATTCCTATGTACGCCGCACTGCTCTCTCATAATATCGAGTCACAGAGTAGATTTATATTAAAGATAAAATAAAAAAGAAAACATAACCCGGGTGCCTGCTATGTGTACGTCATGTACATAAAATAAAAAACGTCATCAGCCACCCATTCCCCCACCGTCTGGCTCCTCGTCCCCCGTGCCCGTCCCAATCAAAATATGTGTGTGTGCCGAGTCCCGCTTTTCTTTTTCCTCTTCTGCCTTCCTCTCTCTGAAAAGAGAAAATTGATTGTGGCAACATGAAAGTTCCGGAAAAGCTTTTACGATGTTGTTATTGCCGCTTTATCTCCACCGAGGAGCAGGCGGCCGGGCAGGCACTTGAGACGCCCGCCTTTGCTAGGTAGGCAGAAACGAAACTTTCTGCTCTTCATGCGGCATTTCACTTATTCATTATTATTTCGCATGCAGGGAGATGTTACATGGAGAGCGGCGTTTCTGCTAGGGGATAATTGTTTCTATTATCCACACACAGAGTGACTGACTGCAGACTCGGGAAAATTCTATTATTTGCCGACTTCACCCCTCTTCTTCCACCCCGAGTCGTGTGTCTGCTGATGGCATCACACCGCTCCCGAAATTATTTTCATACATTTGTAATTTTTCATTCCACTCTCCGCCGGTTCTCCGAGGTTTTTCTCGAAAATTCTCGAGTGCAAAGTTCTCGCCCGGAGCCAGAAGCACACACAGGAGCAAACAGAGAAAATTAATGATTGCTTTTTCCGTTCCAGGCCAGCAAAGTGCTCAGATGCCTCCTCGTCCCTCTAGTAGTCATTCCCAAATCCCAAATCAAACCGCAACAAATAGCAGTAGTAACAGTAGTTTAGGAGTAAGCAACCAGCCGCCGCTTGATACGTCGATAGGATCACCAGGAAGACCACCGTCAAGCAGCAATCCGTCAGTTCCTCCACCTCCTGGTGCTCAGCCGCCACCTGCGCCCCCACCAAACAGCAACATGGCAGCGCAAGGGGGCTATCAGACCCCGCCCCCGCACATGCACGGCTACAAGCCGGGACCCCAAGGCATGAGTCCGTATCCGCCCTCTCAGCAGTATTCTCAACCCAACTACCCAACGCGCGGTCCCTACCCCAGTCAATACGGGCCGGCTGGAGGTCAGCCACCTCCCCCCAACAGTATGGCCCCGGGACAGTACGGACCGGGCCGACCGATGCCCAACCACGTTGCTCAGTATCCCCCCTACCAGCAGAACTGGGGACCTCCCCAGGGCCCACCTCAGGGTCCCATCATGACGAACCACGTGCAGGGCAAGCCCGGCCAGTCCGGGGGGTCTCCGCGTCAGCAGAACTACTTGAAGCAGCATCTGCAGGTTAAGGGCGGGTACCCGGGTCCGGGACAGCCCCCGAGCACGCCGCCCCAGGGGTACGGGAACGGGCCTGGCATGCATCCCCCAATGGCACCGCCTCATCACATGGGCCCACCTCCTATCGGGGCCATGGGTCCGCCCCCTCCATCGTCGGTCCCGAGTCAGCCACCCAACAGTCACGGCGAGGGGATGCTACCCCCGCCCGAGAATCAGCCGCCCCAGGACAACGGCATCCAGGGTGGCCCCCATCCAGTCACGTCGATTGTCACCACGGGGCCCGACGGAACTGCCATCGACGAAGTCAGTCAGCAAAGCACGCTTTCCAATGCATCAGCAGGTGAGTTACAACTCCCTATTTCGGTTTGTCTGTCTGATTTCTGTGGTTTACTGTTTGCTTTTTGGTTTTCCCAGAATCTCGTCAGGGACGTAACCAGGGGTTTCTTATACCTTTTCTGATTGAGATGAAATTTTTGTAGAAACAATTAACCCTAGATGACCAACTCCTATTTTCCATTGCAGCTTCGGGCGAAGACCCGCAGTGCTCGTCGTCGTCGTCGTCGAAAGGACGCAAAAACGAATCATCAACACCTGGGCCAAACTCGTACCAAAATCAAAACCACTTGCCGCCACCCACGGCTTCGCCAGGCGCACCACACCATGGCGAGGACTACGAAATGGGCGCGTCTCCGCAGTGGCAAGGGGGAAGGACCCCTGCTGCTAGTCCAGTAAGTTTTTCGGAAATGATTTCCTTTTCGCTGCCTCGTGCTACAACTGACGCTCTCTTTCTCTTGCAGGGTTTTAACACTCACGCTCCTCAGGAGCCCTCCTACAGATCGCCCAAGCCCAACGCGAAGGTAAGTAGGAAGGTCAGTAGCGGATTCCAATTTAGTATGCCCCGACATGGTAAATAGTTTTAAGGTAGAAAGTAGTTTTCTTGGCCCATTTTCAGTTCCAGCCAGTTAAAAGTGGCTGAAAGTGGGCTAGGCAGAGCGAGGAATCAATTACCTAACCTGATCCCCGCTCAGTAGAGTTAAGTCCTGAGATTTGCTATTCGAAAGGTGTCCTCCAAAGAAGTATCTCGGTAAGCCGTCGACAAGGAAAGTTACTGAAACCCTTTGCTTTTATATTTCGAAAAACAGCAGAAATCAGACAGCATAGCCAAGCTGTATGACATGGACGATAATCCTGACCGAAAAGTGTGGCTCGACAAGCTGATCGGGTACATGGAGGAGAGACGGACGCCAATTACAGCTTGTCCAACAATCTCCAAACAAGCGCTGGATTTATATCGGCTATATCTGTACGTGAAGGAGCGAGCGGGATTTGTTGAGGTAAGCAAAGTGTCTCTTTAAAATCATCTCTGGCCACTTTCTTTCTGAAAAAATCTCGATTTTCAAGCTTGAAGGGAATTTTTTATCGCCAAAATAGTTTCTTTGTTTTGAGCAACGCTTTTCCGGGGATTTTGGACCGAAAAAGTGAAAATTGGAGAAAAAACTTTTTTGCTCGTTAAGAAAATCTCAATTTCGGGATGTTTGGCCTAAATTTTTTTGTCACCAAATTTGTCCCAGATTCCCTAAACGACGTAATTTACCGAAATTCACGCGTTTGCGGAGTTTGGAGCCGAAGAAATGAAAATTGGAGAAGAAAAAAAATCATTGAAATTCTCGAAACTAACATTTTCTCGTCTTACAGGTGTCCAAGAGCAAAACGTGGAAGGATGTCGCGGGTCTGCTGGGCATCGGCGCCAGCAGCAGCGCCGCCTACACCCTACGAAAGCACTACACGAAGAACATCTTGCCCTTCGAGTGTCAATTCGACCGGGGCGGCATCGATCCGGGCCCGATCGCGCAGTCCATCGAGGCAGGCTCAAAGAAGAAGGCCACCAAGGCTGCCTCCGTTCCATCACCAGGTACTGCTGCCCTCTTTCACCCTTGCCTGCGTACTGATGTTTGGTTTTTAGGGTCCTCCAATTCGCAAGACTCATTCCGCCCCCGGGCTCCAGCGGCGGCTCAATGGACGGTTACAACGCCCCGTATCCCGGAGGTCCACCGGGCGGTCCGCCCGCCGGGTACCCCTCTCAGCCGGGTCCAACCCCCGAGCCGTACCCCCAGCCCATGCCACGTCCACCATCACAAGCCAACGCGCAATCGCCTCATCCAGGTAACGCTTCGAATTCCCTTCTAGCCTTGCTCCTACTCAAAAGCTGTGTAAATAATAAAATCACCATCTATCACCAAATTAACAAAACCTTGCACCGACAACGGACATTCGCACCTTTACTGATACTCAAATAACCTTTGTCGTACATATATAGGTACAGGGGCACCACCGCCTGCAACTTCTGGTGATAATATAAGTGCAAGTAACCCCTTCGATGATCCGATAGGTCCTCCACGGCCTCCATACCAGCAGAGCGCGCCTTACCCCCCTGTATCTCGTCCACAAGGTACATAGTATTAACAATTCTATTGTTCTTCGACCTGGGAATGTGGAGATACTTAGATTCTGAAGCGTCCGAGGGTCCGTCCGTCTCCTCAGGCTCTGGAAGTAAATGGCTTAGGAAACCTCCATTCATTTTCACTGTAAATTTGTTCTTCCGTGAGCTCATTCATCTGCACCGCTTCCTTAACATGTCTGTCACTGCGTCCCTTCGATTCGCTAACCAGCCCTTCTTCCTACCCAGGTGCACCGTACCAGCAACCTCAACAGCCAAACTACCCTCAATACAATGAAGCTTACGCGCCGCCAGGAGGTCCGCCGCCACCAGGACAGTACCCGCCTCAGCAGGGTCAGTTCCCGCCGACGGGTCGCCAGATGTACTCTCCCTACGGACCTGGCGGGGCCCCGCCTCCGGAGGTGGAAAAGTGAGTATTTGCGGTATTTTCTCCCGCACCTCTGCTGACACGTTTCTTTTGCAGCGCTCCTTCCTCCGCCCCCAGTGGAGCTCCCCCAGCCGGCGCCGACCCATATCGGGGAGGATATCCCCCTCAAGGTCCCCAAGGTCCTTATCCACCGCCTCCAGGACCTCCTCGATCGTACGCGCCCAACCAGCAACAGCCTCCAGTATCAACGGCGCCATCAGGCACGCCCCCAGCGGGAGCCCAGCCAGCGCCAGGGGTGGGAATCCAATCACCCGCCCCGCCTGGCCCCTACCCGCCAGGACCTCCGCCACAATCCGAGTACTACAGGCCTCCCGAACAAGTAAGACCCCTCTTCCCCTGCTTTTGGCCCAAACTGACGAGTCTTGGTTCTTGCAGCCCGGCCAACCTCGACGACATCCGGACTTTGCCAAGGAACCACAGCCTTATCCTGGCTATGGAGGCCCCCAGAGACCTCAGATGTATGGTAAGTAGAGGCGATACATCGGCGTTTTGGACGCAGTGTCTGACCGTGGTTTTTTGCAGCAGGTTGGCCTCCCAACAATCAGGGACAGTACCCGCGTCCAGCAGGGCCGTACCCGCAGCAGCAGGGATGGCAAGCTAGCGGACCCAGACCCGGTGGACCTCCAGCGGGCCCCGTTCCGCCGCAACAGGGACCCGGACCGCAGTGGGGACCGGACAGATATCAAGGAAGCCAGCCCTCTCCGTATCCTCACCAGCCTGTAAGTAGATACCACAAAGCTAAGTAGACTAGGGAGGTTTTGCCTCTTCTTCCCACTTTTAGAGGATATGTTTTGCCCCCGAGTTCTAAATCGACCTTCAGAACTCAAAAATTAAGTCCCCCTCTAGTGCATGTGACTCTATGGTTTGTTTTATTTCAGGGTCCTCAGCAGTGGGGTCCACAGGGACCACCCGCATCGCCCTTGAGAGCTCCTCCGCGAGGAGGAAAGCCCTTCAACATGCCCCCTCCGCAGGGAGGGAAGCCAGTGTCGGGTCCGTATCCGCAGCAGGGCGTTCTGCCAAAGCGCGAGATCATCTTCCCGCACGACAGCGTGGAGGCCACGACCCCCATCATGATCCGGCGCAAGCGACTCTGCCGCATGGACATCGGTATCACCGACCCCTGGCGCATCTTCATGGCTCTGCGATCTGGGCTCCTGCACGAGACCACGTGGGCCCTGGATGTACTCAATATCCTGCTCTTTGACGACTCATCGGTGGCGTACTTTGGCCTCACTCACATGCCTGGCCTCCTCAACCTGCTCCTCGAGCACTTCCAGAAGAGCCTCTTCGACGTGTTCGAGCCCCTGTGCAAGGACACAAAAGTCAATGGAATCAACTGGTACGGCTTCGAGCCCATCAAGACGGATGAGGATGAGCAGGAGAAGCGGAAGGTGGCAGCTGAGCTGGGTGCGGTCGTCTCGATGCCGCAACCTGAGGACCGCGTCGAGATCCTCAAGAACTCCGTCAACTACACCATGACCTCGAGAAAGGGACTGCCCGTGAAGCTGAACGCGAGCGACGAGGACATTTTTGTGACTGATGCAATCAAAGAGTGGGACCCGCGTGTCCGATTCGAAATACCAATCCACGACAACTATTGGCTGTGATGCTTGGAGTGCTGGGCAGACTGACCCGGACCCATACGACTACATAACGGACACGTTTGCAGGTGAGTTTCGGCTCTATTATGCATCTCTGTGGGTTGCTAAACTTGGTCCTTTTCAGGTGAATTCGTTGACATTCCATTTGCAAAGTATATTAAGAGTAGTAAGAAGAAGTTAAGCGTGATCAAGATGGAGGACGAGAATGAAGGAGAAGAGGTGCTAGTACTCTGCGTTGATACCACTGCTTACTGCAACATCAACGAATAAGCCTGTCGCGGCGGCCCTTGAGGAGGAGAACCCCGTGGACATTGTGAAAAAGACTATAAGCAAAATGAACAAGGAGAACAACCGGCTGATGCAGACCAACAGCGTGATAGCGAGCGAGCCGCAGAGCAAGGAGAATGGGGAGATTGTGAAGCGGGAGTCGAGTGACTCGGATCTCCGGCAGATCGACATGGAGCTCGAGAGGCTGCCGAATGGTCCCACGAGCAATGGGAACAGCAAGGAGACGGAAGACGAGGAGGAGAAGAAGATGGAAGTGGAAGAGGAGAAGGGCTTCGACATCCTCGCGACGGCCCGGGACCCCGCCAAGGTGCTCAAGAGGCGGCGTCTGAGCGACTGCGAGGACGAGTGCTACACGAGGGACGAGGCGAGTCTGTACTTGATCACGGAGACACAAGACGTCGTGGCGCGGAGGTGCATTGCGCTCTCCAACATGCTGCGAAACCTCACTTTTGTGCCCGGGAACGAGATGGAGTTCGCTCGTTCTGAGGCCTTTCTGGCTATTTTAGGTGAGTTGTTATCAATTGCCCAAAAAACTCTGGGAGCTTCACACAACTTTTGTTCCCAACTTCAGACTTGGTTTTCGGTCTGGGAAAACTTTAGCTAACCGAAGGTGAAACAATACAGACCTAAGTCCGCTATTTAATGGATATTTGAATAAACAAGGTTTAAATTGATACCACTTTAAGAAAAATCTAGACATGTCAGAAGTCGACTTCCCACTCAGAAAAAATATCGTAGTCAATTCCTAGAACCCTGTGGGACACTATTTTTGACCCGAGCTACTTTGGGTGATCCGAGTACTAAATATGAAAAAATATTCCTTTTTTCCAGGCAAACTACTGCTCTTCCATCACGACCACCTCGTGAGGGCGAAGAAAACGCGCAACTACGACCGAGAGGAGGACGCCGACTTCACGGACTCGTGCAGTAGCTTGCAGGGCGAGAGCGAGTGGTGGTGGGAGTACCTGGTGCAGATCCGCGAGAACATGCTGGTGGCAGCGGCCAACATCGCGGGCCACATGGACCTCTCGACCTTCGAGGAGAGCATCTCCCGTCCCATCTTGGACGGGCTCCTGCATTGGGCCGTCTGTCCAGCGGCGCACGGCCAGGATCCCTTCCCGACCTGCGGTCTCCTCTCCAACCTCTCGCCCCAGCGCCTGGCCCTCGAGGCCCTCTGTAAGCTCTGCGTAACAGACGTCAACGTGGACCTCGTGATAGCCACACCCCCGTTCTCACGGCTCGAGAAGCTCTGTTCCGTGCTCACGAGACACCTGTGCAAGAACGAGGACCAGGTTCTGCGCGAGTTCTCCGTCAACCTGCTGCATTACCTGGCGGCCGCCGACAGCACCATGGCCCGTACTATCGCCATGCAGAGTCCCTGCGTCTCGTACCTCGTGGCCTTCATCGAGCAGGCGGAACAGACGGCCCTCGGGGTCGCCAACCAGCACGGCATCAACTTCCTCCGTGAGAACCCCGACTCCATGGGCACGAGTCTGGATATGCTGAGACGCTCGGCAGGAACGCTCCTGCACCTCGCCCGGCACCCAGACAACCGGCCTCTCTTCATGCAGCAGGAGCAGCGACTCCTGGGCCTCGTCATGTCGCACATCCTCGACCAGCAGGTGGCCTCCATCATCTCGCGGGTCCTCTTCCAGTGCTCCCGAGGCCCAGGCCCCCTCACCACCATGGAGCTCGTGGGACCCCCGAAGCAATCGGTCTCGAAACCAGCTCCGACCCCCGTGTCCGAGAAGACTCTCGGTTCCGGCGACACCAGAGGGTGCTGTAACGTCGCCCCCCGCCCAGGCAGTCTCGCCCCCGCTACCCTCCGAGAAGCTCGCGCCCCTCGAGAAGATCGCCGCCCCGAGCTTACAGCGAGAACCCGTCGCAGCTGGCTCGTCGTAGTGGAAAAAATGATTATTGACTAAGTTTGAAGTAACTAATTACAAAGTAAGCGTAAACCTTTAATTGCCCAGCTTTCTGGCAGATCTGACTACCTAATTTATTCTCCCCTTTCCTATTTTACCGCCACCCGGTGGACTGAAATGATATTGGAATTTTAGCGACTATTTATTGCCCCTTTTCGTTCCGAAATTTTGTAAATACAGTTTTTTATAATTTAAGATTTTCGCACTCAGACCCAAAGTGAAGCATAGACCAGACGTCTGCGTTTTGGCTGACCCCTCGATAACTTTTTTTTTTCGTCTGGAGAGGATGGTCAGAATACTCAGACCCTTAAAAATTGACGAAAAAAGTGAAAAGGAGTCGACCAAAACCCCGAATGTCTCGTCTATGTACCGCCCCGAGTCTGAGCTCGCATCAAAATTTTACACACGAAAATGTGAGGAAGTTACTTAATGTCCACGTGAGAGTTGGCATTATAAATTTCTTGAAAAAGCAGGGATAAACATACTTTTTATTAATAAGTAAGGCATCAATTTAGATATCAAAAGTAAACTAAATCAATTGACGGTCGAAGGAACGAGAGAGACTCAAGATGTTCAGCATTCAAGGGACGAGGGGAGTCCCTGGAACAGACTATTCCAGAAGCTAATATAAAACTAAATGTGAGATAGCGTAGGAGCGGGCGGGGAGCTGGAGAGGAACCCCGTCCCTGTAAATATGTAAAAAATTGCCAAAAACAATGACAAAACGTAAAGAATGTGTTATACTTAAAACGAATCCTTAATTGAGTTGAGAAGATAGCTATTTGTAACATTCTATTAAATTATATCTACTGTATCGTAGTGAATGTTGAGTAATTTATGAAAGATATTAAATGCTAAGGTAATAAATGGTCTACCATGTAAATTGTCGCGGGGGTCGACGGATCGGGCGCCGTTTTGTGGTGGAACGGGCCGCTCCGGGAGGCCCCGGGAGTTCAGAAACGCACGACTAGTGTTCTAGTTAGTAAAATAATGATGTCAATATTACGAAAAAATTACAGATGCATTTTAGAGTAGTCTTAAACACTTTCTATCTATATCCCTTATAGAAATGTATGCAATAAAATCTATATACACACATACTTACGCGCATTTATTGATGAACAAAAAGAACAGAGAAGGAACCAGAGACATTTTGCCACCCCCTTCCCCCCTTCAGCGGCAAAATGGAGGAATTGTCCCGACAACTTACCGACTAGGCATCTGAAAAATATCGAACTGATATCACCCGCTGCTGAAACCCCGTCTGCGGCTTTTAGAAGAGTTAGGGTCACTCAGAATAGCAAAAGGCTGAAACTAGGAGTTTGGGTGTAAATATTTAGAGTAGCGAGGGTTCACTTAAGATTGTGTAGTGGAGCGACGAGGGTCCGAGAGGGGCCCGCCAACAACAAAAATAGTGTGTAAATACATAAGTTTTAAAATTGGATGGAAAAGTCATACAAAAGCTGAAAAATGTACTCAATTGACTGTAGATTATATTGAAGTAAAAAATTATAAGAGGAGTAATTAAGAGGTAAAATGCTAATAAAACAAAAATAGTTATAACTTATAACATTAATGGATTGTTTTCTATTATTACTTCTTTAATTTTTTTATTGTATTACAAAAGGAAAAATAAAAATATGTGATGATCTTTTTTCATAAAGGAGTACTCTGCGTTGATACCACTGCTTCTATTACAGATGTGCAGATAGACAAGAAGTTTCAGACTCGCAGATGATGGAAGTACAGTCTCATACTACATCATTACGGTCGTCTTTTGACATCGAGGACGAAAGAAAACAAAGGGGTTTTACCACCACCAATTTATTAACGCATTTGCGAGTTTACATGTTGGAACTCATTCAAGAGGATCAGTATAAGGGCAAGTAGCGGAGTGTGAGATGATCTCGGATGTAGCCTGGGTGATTTGTGGCAGGCCGACGACTCTGAAGATTGTGAAGTATTGGTCAAGCTCGTCTGGGGTGGGGAACTGGGTTTTGCTGAAGACCCAGTGGGTGGTGGTGTTGCTTCGTTCGTCGCAGATATATCCAAGCATTTTCCTACCGTCAGCGTAAACAATGAATGCATCGTATGGCTCGGGAGCACCAGTGGGTAAGTAGGCCAAGACTCCGGTAGATGGGTTCTGGATAAACTGTCCAGATCCGACGTTGCAGTTGTCCCCAGCGCAGAGGTGCACCTGGGTGGTTCCGGGCTCGTCGACGCCTGCAGCATTTGTGTCTTGTTTGAGGTCCAAGGTCCAGCACGAGGCAGCTACATTGCGACTATTCGAGGTGCCAGGAGCTAGTGCATGGATGTAATAGCGTCCTTCGATGAGGTCGGCGCCCAAGTCATCTTGGAAGTTGAAGTTGCAGTACCCGGAGGTGCAGCGTGCTGAGGCGCTGGCTACGAGGGCGGCGAAAGCGAGAGCGGCAATGAACGACTTCATCTTGTCTTCGAATGATGCTTTCCTCGCCAACCCGCCCGATTCTTATACCAAAAAGACCGAGGAGGCTCTACGAGAGACCTCACACTCCACACCAGGGCGTATCTCCTGTGGCCCGAACCCGAGCTCCGCTTTGCCAGACTCTGGCCCTCCTGAGCTAACATTTGCCCGCGTTTTTGCAAAGAACCGAGTATTGCGACTTGGGAGAAAAAACAATTTTTTGCGCAAAAGTCTGGAGACAAACACGCCATTGTTTCAATGTCACCGTCTGGATTTGCGCAAAAAACTCCGTTTGCTTTCGTGGAACTGTTCAAAGGCTCCCCAAGGCTTTTACCCTTCAGGCACCTCTCCCAGCCCCAATATCCTCCCCAGAACGATTCATGCTAAAAAGTCTCGTGAACAGTATCTCTTTATTCCGTGATCTGATGGATTCCACAGAGAAGCTTAGGTCTACTATCTTGGCCAGCTTAGGAGCTGTTCACATATTACGTCACGGTCCAAGGGGGGGGGGGGGGTGTCGGCCGCTCCGTGACAGTCAGTACAAACTCAAGTACTGTTGTATAGGACAAACCGTGACAGAGGGGGGGGGTGGGGGTCGAAAATCTCGATTTTAACCGTTACGTAATATGTGAACAAGCCCTTAAGCGTTTACACCTTGCTAGTATGTTGGGAACTTAAAAGACTTCTGATTTTAACGGCCGTTTTGAATTTTGAACGTCGCGAGCCGAAAGAAACAACGAGAAGCAGAAAAGAATTGCCTGCGGTCGCCACCTTCGTGCAAAAATCTATAGAAGAAAATCGTAACAATGCTGTCCAGGGCTACTCTTGCGCAAGGTAAATCCCTCATTTGCTTCCTCCGGGCTCCCCGTTTCGAGGAGATGGTCTTTGAAAGAGCCGAGTTGTGCGGATTTTCCGTCGTCGGTTCCGGAGAGAGATTGCATAACATCAGCCATCGAGATTCTAAAAGCCTCCTTTGCAGTTCAACGCGGCCCAGCTGCTGCCTTGGTGGTGGCTCGAGGTTCAGCTTCGCAGCCAGAGCGACCAGTTCGACGAGAGCTCCCCGAGAAAGTGCGAATGGGCTTCATTCCAGACAAATGGTTTGTTTTTGGGAACGTCGCTGGACGAGCAAATTCTAATGGGCTCCTTTCAGGTTCACATTCTTCTATCCCAAGACCGGTGTCACTGGACCATACCTCTTCGGAGCAGGCTTGGCCACGTACCTCTGTTCCAAGGAGATCTACATCATGGAGCACGAATTCTACAACGGCCTGTCCAGTACTCTGCGTTGATACCACTGCTTNAAGCAGTGGTATCAACGCAGAGTACTGGCCCCAAGGTCGCCAAGATCGCCGACGAGGGCATTGATGTGAGTATTCGCCAATTCCTCGATTTGACTTGATCGATTTTTGGTTTGTGATTCTAGGCCATCGAAGCCGAGTTCAACCAGGGCCGCACCGCCGAGCTGAAGGCACTCACGGAGGCCATCGAGAACGAGAAGAAGGAGCAGTGGCGCGCCGAGGGCCAGAAGCTGCTGATCGAGGCCAAGAAGGAGAATGTCGCTCTGCAGCTGGAGGCTGCCTACCGCGAGCGTCTGGCCACGGTTTACAGCGAGGTGAAGCGCCGCCTGGACTACCAGGTGGAGCGCCAGAACGTCGAGCGTCGCATTGCCCAGAGACACCAAGTCAACTGGATCGTCAGCAACGTCCTCAAGTCGATCAGCGCTGACCAGGAGAAGGCGGCCATCAACCAGGCCATCTCGGACTTGGGAGCTCTGGCGGGTCGAGTAAACGCTTAAGCTGGCCAAGATAGTAGACCTAAGCTTCTCTGTGGAATCCATCAGATCACGGAATAAAGAGATAAGCAGTGGTATCAACGCAGAGTACTATCGTTCTGGGGAGGATATTGGGGCTGGGAGAGGTAAAAGCCTTGGGGAGCCTTTGAAAAGTTCCACGAAAGCAAACGGGGTTTTTTGCAAAAATCCAGACGGTGACATTGAAACAATGGCGTGTTTGTCTCCAGACTTTTGCGCAAAAAATTGTTTTTCTCCCAAGTCGCAATACTCGGTTCTTTGCAAAAACGCGGGCAAATGTTAGCTCAGGAGGGCCAGAGTCTGGCAAAGCGGAGCTCGGGTTCGGGCCACAGGAGATACGCCCTGGTGTGGAGTGTGAGGTCTCTCGTAGAGCCTCCTCGGTCTTTTTGGTATAAGAATCGGGCGGGTTGGCGAGGAAAGCATCATTCGAAGACAAGATGAAGTCGTTCATTGCCGCTCTCGCTTTCGCCGCCCTCGTAGCCAGCGCCTCAGCACGCTGCACCTCCGGGTACTGCAACTTCAACTTCCAAGATGACTTGGGCGCCGACCTCATCGAAGGACGCTATTACATCCATGCACTAGCTCCTGGCACCTCGAATAGTCGCAATGTAGCTGCCTCGTGCTGGACCTTGGACCTCAAACAAGACACAAATGCTGCAGGCGTCGACGAGCCCGGAACCACCCAGGTGCACCTCTGCGCTGGGGACAACTGCAACGTCGGATCTGGACAGTTTATCCAGAACCCATCTACCGGAGTCTTGGCCTACTTACCCACTGGTGCTCCCGAGCCATACGATGCATTCATTGTTTACGCTGACGGTAGGAAAATGCTTGGATATATCTGCGACGAACGAAGCAACACCACCACCCACTGGGTCTTCAGCAAAACCCAGTTCCCCACCCCAGACGAGCTTGACCAATACTTCACAATCTTCAGAGTCGTCGGCCTGCCACAAATCACCCAGGCTACATCCGAGATCATCTCACACTCCGCTACTTGCCCTTATACTGATCCTCTTGAATGAGTTCCAACATGTAAACTCGCAAATGCGTTAATAAATTGGTGGTGGTAAAACGCAGTGGTATCAACGCAGAGTACTGTCAAAAGACGACCGTAATGATTTTTAACAGAATAAAGCTTTATTTTGTTCGTTTTAAAGTAGAATTTTACAAAGTACAATCATCATTTGGTTTTATTTGACTAATTTTTAACATGTCTCTCAATATTAAATCTTAATATTTGTTTCCATTTTAAATATTCTCTCTTCATATGAATTCTGTTTTGTGCAACTTTCATCTATCAATCCTTCTACATAAATAAACTCCAAAGACTTTTGAAACATAACACTTTCTTACGATTGCATTGATCATAAAGATTTCGTCGGGGAACGAAAGGGAAATAAACCTTTGAAGGGGGTAACAATTGAATATATGTTGAATCCAGCGTAACTATGCTCTAACCTCAACTAAACTAGCGTCCTCGAATTTCTGAAGAAAACGACTAAGTAGAACTAATGAGACGAGACGGTACGAGACGAGACTCCTGTGTTCTGTTCTGAATTATGTACTTTTTTTCGCTTTTGGTATGGATTTTATGGTTTTTTTGTTGGTATTTTGTCGGTTTCATAGTAATCTAGATTCGAAGCTAAACTTAAAAAATCTTAGGTGACTCGCAATGTCGTCTTCTCTTTGTTAGTTTTTATACAAGATTCAGTGTTTCAGTGTTTAAATGTTTCAATATATAGAGAAGTAACAGTTGAAAATGTTAAGGCTACTTAGCGTTAAATGGTAACTTGTGTGACCACATAATCATATACCTTGAAATATATAAAAGCAAATTCTTCATTGGCGACACTTGATAGACGATTTAAAAATTTCTTGTTGAATAAAAAATGTCTTTCTTCCGTATCTTCCCTCAAAGTTCTCTCTGAACCAACTGCTAGATTTCCGTTGTGGATGTCGTCAGGGATGTTGTGGATGTTGGGATCTCGAGATTGTGAACCTTGTTATCTCGCTTGAATACCTTCACCTTCATTCTGAATGTGTTTGGCTTTTGTCACGGAGTCGGACTAGCGTAATTGCTTTTGCTGCTGTCTGAAATGTTCTGTGGAGTGGGAGGAAACTCAACCTGTTTCCAGCTTTCGGGCCTACAACAGAGAGAAAGAGAGAGGGAGAAAGAGAGAGAGAAAAGAAGGTGAAAGAAACCAAAGCCTGTCATTCATTGAACAATGCAAATCACAAGAAATGTTCCTGCCTGGACCTGCATGCATTTGAATGATCGTCAGGGAGGCCTTATACGTAGGTATGTTTAATGAGTAGTAGCCCAACGAAATGGCAGTTGCACGTCTAGTGTGTGTTAATTGTACGATCGCAATTCTATCTTTCAAAATATGCATATTATTTTCGTAGTGCATGATTGATTGTATCTGATGGAAAACAATGCAACTAACTATGAAATGCAACTGCATCTACTTCTTCTACTTAACCACAAACAGGAATTATCGCAAGCGGGGAAATAAACGAAATGAGGTCCTCCTGCTCTTTTAAATATTTTTTTTTTGTCAAGCGTGGCAAGCTAAGCGTATTGTAAATGTAATCATCTGTTTCGCTAAAGACAGCTAGGACGGAAACGTAGAGTGATAAAAGTGCTCTTCTGTAACAACTAAATGACGATGATTTTTCCGTACAATGAGTGTCTGTATGAAGCTTATCCAGCTATTGGCTCTATATCTCTGAAGGTTGTCAGTTCTGGCGACTTGATTGGGGAACGATCAAGTGGCCATGTTTGTCTCATATATTTGTAGGAATAATACGCTAGTTACTCAACTAATGATCTACAAGCTAGTGTTATACGTGAACGGAAAGGTGATGCATTGTAATCTCACACAGCCCTAGTGTGGGGAAGTACGACCGTGTGGGACTCTGGTGGTGCTTCTTGCGAAACGCGCAGCAAGGAACTGCTAGCAGAAGAAGTACATGGCGAGTTGCAGGTGCTTTCGAACGAACTAAAGAAATTTCAAGGCATCAAATTATCTTGTTCTCTTCTTGTACGGGAAAGAAATCTACACAAAAATCGTGTTGAACCAATCTTCTGAAGTTTTTACAAACATCACCAGCGCGTTAAGTTACTTTTTTGTATGTATGTACATTATTATTTACACACGAGTTTTCTTCTTTGAAATAAGCCTACAAAGTATATAAATGTTCAATTATTCTGTTGTTCTCTTGTGTATCATTGCAATATGAAAATGCTATTACAGTACTTTTAGCTAATCTATCCTGTTACGATAGCTCCTCCAAGGTATTTTTATACAAACAAAGCGCTGCTATAATTTCACTGAATAAACTCTTATGATCAATTGTTCAAATGTATGTATTATTATCTTTGAGTAGCCTAGCCTTAATTAAATGTATAATTATTTAATCGTTAAATTATTATTATTATCAACAATGCTTAGTAGCTGATAGAAGATTCCGAAGCGCAAGAAAAACGTTGTGATGACCGTTTCGCGAACTTTTTGTCGATTTTATTATTTTTTTGTTGTTGTCTCAGATTTTTCTTTGTTCTTTTGGTTTCTCTAGAATGTCGTGTGTCGTTTATGAATTTTATACCCGTAAGTTATACATTCTGCTGCTCTCCCGTGCCCCCCGTCAATTTTCTCCGTCGCGTCGTTGCGTCGAACAAAAGCTATCTAAATTCGGATTCTCAAATTTATGTATGAACTGAAATCTTCCATGCAACTGAGAGTCATGCAACTCAACTTGTGTCCTGCGTTGACTTTGAAGCACTCGCAGTCTCTTGAATTCTGTGTGAGTCTCGAAGGGGGAAACGAAACCAACTTTACCTCGACTACTTGCTTGCGTCACAAAAATTGCTAACAACTGCTTCTATTTTTTCAGTCATACAATTAGTGTTAAGTTTTATTGCTTTGCAAAATATAAACAATCATACAACTAGCAGCACTCTAGTCGGAAATCAATTGTAACAGCTATCAAGTAACCTAAATTATATCGTATTTTCACATTAAATTTGATTTCAGTAGTCAATTTCATCTTCGTCTTCCTCTTCATCGCAGAGTAGTTTGCTGGTGAGTTTTGGAGAGAAATGAAAAAATTTCTTTATTTACTTCGGCACTCGGGGGCGGAGGTTCTGTTCAGTTTCGGATGTTTTGTGTTGTGTTGGAAACCAAAAAACTTCAAAACCAAACAAAATTCAAAAAATTCTCTTCTCGAGACGTCTCTCAAAAGCCATGATATTTTTCGTCGGAAAATAATAATTGGAAACAAGCCGGTGCGGTACTAAACGGAGGAAATTACTGATGTGGTGCTCAAAACACATAGATAATAAGTGAACAAATATACTGCTATTGGATACGAGGCGGATTGAAGCTTGGACGCTGTACTTAAATCAAAGTCAATAATATTGATTGGTCTACCAGTTTTTTTTTCGCTAACCGAACGAAAATAGTTGGAAACAAAGTAAAGCTGAATTCGATAAATAATAAAGTACCCTAGTGTCTACTCGTGTAACTGAAAGGCCATCCTGGGGGCCGAGTGGCTGAGAGGCGGAAAAGGGCACCCCAGATAGTTCTCTTGCGCTCTCAAAGGTTTCCGAACTGGCCGGAGAAGCAATGAAAATCAATGAAAAACGGGGATCGGTTCTTTTTAGGTGTTGAGTTTGTGGCTCGCTTATTTTTCTTTGTCCGTCTGTCTAAGCCACAAATCCAACAAACCCTCAAGTCCGATGCCCACCTCTGAATTCGGGTGCCCCTTGCCTCCAACGTCCCAGCAACCTCGTATATCTGATATGAGCTCAACATGTGTAACTGTAGAGGGCAAATGTTAGGTCGTGTGAGGAGTAAATGGCGGAATGTGCGAGAGAGGGTACTTACTTTTCTTTGGTCGGGTATTTTTCAGCATAAACTCTAGGGTTTTTATGACAGGCTTTATCACAGCATGGGCAATACCAATAGCTTAGAACTCCAATTGATACCGCAAATAGAACATTTGGTATAATTAATGATAGTACTAAATGTTTTAAATTATCATCCCACGAATACCTAACTACAACTTGCTCTGGATATGCACGACTATAGTAGCAGGGAAACGGGGTACCGAATCGTGAGGCACTGCAAAGAGAGGGGGTGAGAGTAGGTGCGTGGGAGGCGAGATATTCTACTTACCCATATTCCGTAGCAAAAATCGTACAGTTAACTCGTGGTGGGTATCCACATCCTTCTGTATTAATTAAAAGTCTTGTATCCATCACATCCCATTCAAATGATTCAAGATCTTTAGTAGGAGAGGCTTTTTCCCATTCATGGAATGGTATTTTGGAGTAATTCACTAAGATTTGGTGGCATCTAACTGGAGTCGTGGTGCATCCTTCTCGGCACGATGCCCATGTACAATTGCTAATTGATTGCGTTATTACGTGGTCTGTGGGTATGCACGTCACCGGCACTGGATCATAATCAGCTACTATTGTTGATATCGCAGGATCAACGACAAAAGGTATTAGGAATAAAAAGGCAAATACTGATAGAATAGCTGTTGTTCCTGGAAAATGGAAAAGAGAACAGGTTAGTAAATTATAGACCCGTGCTATGTCTGTCCGTTCGAAATTTTATAACTCAAGAAACAGAAGAGATTAAGGCCTGCGGTTTTCTGCATCGTGTAGGGCATGGTCTGAAGAGTAGGAAAATAGACATTTTAAATCCCCACCACCCCTAGGGGGGGGAGTAAAAGGAGTTGTACCCGTGGTATGAAATTTCCTTATATTTCGTCTAATTGAGCTGAATTTTGGGTATGTTGTAGTTTACATTGAATCTAGCAAATCATAGACCACATATTTGCCCCTATCATAACTTGTCAGAAGATCATCAGAAGATAACTTGTGCTCAGTTTTTGATCTACTCAGATCACGAATAGAGCGCATGAAGGTCTTCAAAGCCCTCTGTTTTCTCATAATTTTTTCTTTAAAGAGCCTGTGTTTGAAACATCTTATTCGGGAACTAGGAGAAAAAATTTCCCTGTAAACCGAAAAGGAAGCTTCTGACGCAGGATTATTAGGGGATCATTACAGTGTGAAGTGATCCCGGAAGAGCAGGCGGAGACTTCTTGCAGCGTGACCGCAACGCAAGGACTAGCGGCTGAAGGAAGCTGCTGATAGCGGAAGATGTTGGCAGCTACAAGGTTGGGATGTTTGGACGCTAGGGGCCCTAGATGGCCTATGTGTTCAGGTCTCAGACCCATCCCCTTCAGGGACCGGTTGAGGAACGTATTGTAACTTGACTAGAAGCTGAATAAATGTATTGAAGTATTGAAGTATTGCCCCTATCATCTAAGGGGGTAGGGTGAAGGGGCACCAAAGGAGGGAAAAATTTAGTTGCTCATATTGAGCAGAAATTCAAAACAGTCACGTAATATTACGTAATCAAATAAAATATAAATTAAATTAAATCAAATAAAAAAATTAAATTAAATCAAATCAAATCAAATCAAATCAAAATATTAACCCGGGAAAATGCGCTTCTTAAACTTGATTTTCGATTGAGTAATTCGATTTAATTTTTTTAAACGCCCACTGAAAGAAAGTAATAGCCCTTTGTAGCTAGAAAAAAATCAGGTTTCAATGCTCAACTCAGGACAAGGCCCAGAAATGCAGTAATGAATTTAAGGTTCCTTAATTTGGCCTAAGAGCCAAAATCCCTCTAGCTACTTACCCAAGCATAGCGATGTATAAAATTTAGCTTTTTCTAGTAACTCCTCTACTTTGTCTCTCTCCGATTCACGTGAACTGTGTGATTTTGTTGACCTAACTGAATGGACAGATTGTGAGTAGCCTGATTTCAAACTGAATTTACTATGCGCAAAGCTAGTTCTGCTAGCTGTAATGCTTGGTGCGGCAGATAATGTTGATGATGATCCCAAGTCGTCATTGTTTGATTTCATTGCGTGAAATCAGTGTCCCTCGTTGGAGATTTTTTTGTGTGTGTGTCTCTGGTCTCGTGAGTCGCTCTTTCTCCTCTCAAACGGGTCACACGGGTGTCCGCCCTCTGTTATGGCGAGCGATGAACAATAGCAATATGAGATGATAATTTTAATTTGTTTAGCTTTAATATATGCATATATATTTATGTATGTGGTAGTAAGGTAGCAGTAATGACAGTTGTTGGTTTCCTCCGATATATATAATGCAAATGTCTTTAACAACAGCGATGATGTTGGAATTCTAAATGTACTCTTGATAAGCTTTACTGTGTAGTAGGCGATCTTGTTGTTTTTTGGATTTTCTTTGTTTTGTGCTAGTCGATCACTAAGTCCTTATCCTTAATTCTCTTTAAATTGTAAGCTATTACGATTTATGGTAACTCTTTTGCTTTACTTGTCTCACGAAGCTAACTTATCTTATTAATCATTAATTTTGTTGTAGTTTTTATAGTTTGTTGTTGATTTTCTAGTTGTCACGCATTCCTCTGTGTGTGAATATCCCAACTCTCCCAACTTTGTCTAGTCCTCTTTATCCACAGCTCTTTGTGGTGGCGAAAAATCTTCTCAAAGTAGCAGTAGAAGGTGTTCCTCCTTATTTTATCTCTCATTTAGTATTTTCTCTATGAAGTAATGCAGATGTACCTTTTGCTTCTTCAACTGTGTCACCTGTATTCGTACCGGTTGCTGCTGCTGCCGCTCATTCATCGATTGGATTAATTTCATGATGACGGGCTCGCGGTCGGGTAGGAGATCAAATGAATTTTTTCATACGGTTCGGAAGATTAACGCTCGCTCGCTAGGTTGTTGTATGTTCGTGTGCGTGGAAATTGTTGATAGCTGCAGTAAACAATTCAGTTGTATCTTGTAGTCAGTCGCGGTTGTTGAGTTTAGACGTTACATGAGAGACTCACTCTTGGTGTTGCTTGAAAGTGGTTGATGTAGAAGTATATGTGTGGGTGCGTGGGCGTATGGTAGAGAAACGGGTTAGAACATTATTATGCTGCAATAATGCACTTGTCCACACGTCACCAGGTCGAACGAAACGGAGTGATCACGGGTCGCTTGCGATTTATCATTGTGACTTTGACAGGATTTCACGTCAATGAGAAGTCGTCATGCATGAAGAAGTCGCTTTTCCGCTAAAGCTGCCACGGCTGCTCAAGCTGCAAATGCTTCAAAGGTGTGTACATTAAGATTCGTATGTATGTTAAATTATTCCGGTGCACAAGGTTGAAGGAGGGTGAAAAATCAATGGCAAGATTACAATAATTAACCTCGCTCCTCAGCAGCGGTTACGTCGGTGATCTGCGTGATTTCCTCTAAGCCTCAATGGATATTCATAATATGGTGAAATTCAAGCATGTTAGATAGTTGGTAGAGCCTCACATAGTTTGCAACGATTACGATATTATTGTGTATAATGTATCTTATTACTTTAATGTAGAGAAAAAACACCAGCCTGATGAGATGGACTATCTTCTTGTTGCAATAGTAGAGGAATGCCTGCGGGAGAGAAAGAAGAGCGTTACAAGGTACCAGGCGTTCCACCTTCCGCAGCTTGCCCCACTAAGCCCCACTCGCCTGTCAGCTGAACAATAAAATATTTTAAGGCGAGTCTATTCTCAATGCAATTCTGTGTCACTACTGTGACACCACACGTGAACACACAACCTGATACCAGAGCCCCACCAGCGTCGACTCGACGCGCGCCATATTGGTGATATATGGTCCTCAGAGACTCTCCGGCACACTTTGACTTTGCGCTCATTAAAAAAAGTGGCCCGAGAGTGAAAGTAAAAGTTCCGCCAGTGTTTGCATTGGCACACATTTTGGGTTGAAGGGATCGTCAAACGGATAGCGTTTCACCCTTCAGTCGCTTAGTCATGCCCCAACCGTGCCGACTGATGACGAGGGCGCTCATGGAGATACACGGAAATGAGAATTAAAGTGCAGGCGGTTTAAAAATAAATATGTGTGTGGCATTTTAACCACAGCTAACGAGCTAGCAGCCTCGCTCGAGCAAGACAAGCTGCAATCGAGCAGTTTCGTTCTCACGAGTTTTCCGCATTTCTTGCTTGTGAGTTTTCCAATTTTATTTTATTTTATTTTTTATGAGGGAAAAACCCTTCGTTGTGAAAGAACACCCCCCTTTTCACACCCCTGGGGCCAACCAATCGGCACAATGTTGAGGGATTAAGGAGCTCAAGGGCGCCGATTAGCACCCATCAAAGCTTCCCCTCGGCTCCCATCACATTCGCCGAATTAACTTTTCATTCCTTTTCCACTCGAGCTGTCAATCGAGCTCGAACCTTCTCGAATCTCTCACTAAAAATTAATAACCAAAGCTAAACTTTTATGAACGGCGCCACGATATTCCGCTTGAAATCCAACAGACAGCATATTGAATCGCTCTTGCTACTAAATCATTTATAACATTTCTTTTACGTACTGCGGCTTACGTAGCGAGTGGTCGAACGCAGTGCCTCAACCTACTTTGTGATGATGACTAAACACTCTGTAGACGCGCGTCGCGGCTTTGGCTCAGTGTCGGAGAATAAAAGCTACAGGCACATATGTAAATATGAGGTAGAGGTGGAAAAGTACGTGCATTGGGAATAGCGGAGGAACGGAAAATAAATGTAGCATGCAAGCTATTTTTGCCGCGCGCCCCCCGCCTTATTGGACGAACGAGCTGAGTGAGGAATGTGGAGCCCAGTTTCAAGCGTTGGGGGGAAACATCTCGCAGACATCTCTGCGGTAACAGGTTAAGGAGATTCCACTTGTAGCTGGAAAATTCGTGAAAAATGTGGCCAAGAAATTTTCCGGAAAATTTTTGACCTTTAACCTTTTTGACCGAGGACCTCGAAAAGCTCTTGGAATTTTCCAAACCCTCAGGTTTTGAATCACGAATAGGGTTTGACAAATTTGGTCTTGCATTTTCCAGAAATTTTCCAGCTACCTTTCGGAAGCCGCTTTAGACGATGGAGCTTCGAAGCGCAATGACTGCCTCACTCAGCCGTTCTCGGGGCCTCCAAGTCCAGAATTTCGCCCAGCATTCTCCTAGCTAGCTCGCAAAAGAGGAGTTCTGACAGTTCTGAGATCCAGCACGCAATAGCCAATTGTGAAGGGTCGAGACCGAGCAGCAGTCACAGCCTAAAGCTCAATCGTCTAACGCCGCATCGTCGACAGTCTAAAACACATTTTTGCTTACGTGATGGATCTCAGAGAGCCATAGCCGTATCAACTCCTCCACCGTCGTCGAGTCCCTCGCCTCCAGCGCGATTCCCGCCATTCGGCAAAATTGACTCAGTCTCGCCACACGCCTTGAACCGCATCTTGGCGTCGTCTCCCACCACCACGGTCTTCTGACAGACGAAGATCGTGAAGCACGAGACCACCATGAGCGTGATGGGGAGCATGGAGGCGATCATGAAGTGCTTCTCCGTGGTCGCGAGGTCGAATCTCGCGACCACCGTCTCGGGATCGTGTTCGGCGTAGAAGCACGGGAATCTGGCTCTGGCGTTGTGGTCTGTTCCGTCCTTCCCGAACTCCTTCAGGAACTTGCTGCACTCGTCCATGAGCGTGTTCACGCACCCCTCGAGGTTGATCATGAGGTTCGACTTGTTGGAGATCGTCAGCTCGTAGTCCGGTGGCGCTATCTCCTTCACGGGCTTCGACGTGAACACGTGCAAGTAGCTCAAGTAGGTAAAGTTCGTGAGGTCGCTGAGTGCCGTCTTCTCCAGCACGCTCCCGTTGATGCAGTCGCTCGCCTCGATACCCAGCGACGTGTTCTGGATGCGGTAGCACGAAGCCATCATGACGTTCTCCTCGTTCTCGTTCCAGATCTCCTTCTCCGTCTCGAGGTCCCTGGCGTTCGCGCACTGAGACAGATATACCTTGTCCCCGCTCAGGATGATGGCGTTTTTGTTGCGTGTCGGGATGTCCAGGCAGCGTCTGTCGCAGTTGTAGGGGGATCTAATCCTCCGGCAGCTCCCACGGATGCACGAGAAGAGCCCGGAGATGTCGATGCAGGTGATCTTGCCCCGTCTGCCGGAACACTTGAGGGGCGGGTCCGTGTTGTGGAAGACGCAGTCGAAGGCGTCCGTGATGTTGATGCAGCTCCCGGCCGAGCAGTTGAAGGTCCCCGTGAGGTTCTTGCACTCGTCCAGGATGCAGCGAGCCTTTTTCGCGTTCTCCTGGTCGATGCCGTAGCACGTCTTGTTCGCCGAGTTCGTGCAGTTTCTAGGGTTAGAAAGGTTTAGGCCCCGTTTCTGGACTTGGACGCCTCCAATCGAGCTTTTGCTAGGCTTTCGTGAGGCCTACACAAATTTTCTGGGACTTACCACAATTTTTGGAAAAATTTTCCTCCGTTTTCCGGAAAAACTTGAGTGATTTACTTGTATTAACCCCTTTTTCTTAGTATCAAACCACTCGTAGTGTCATCAGTCACTTCCAAGGAAAATTTGAGCTTCCAGAAAACTCCAATTTGTGAGGAAAATTTTCCAGAAAAAACCCATTCATGTCATGAATTTGTGAAACTATTTGACCAGTGGAAAATTTTTGCATTTCACTTCTTGGAAAACGACCTACTTAAAAGCAAAGTTCAGGGACATCGATTTCAAGCACGAAAATTGTTTTTCCAGGAAAATGTCAGACGTGTGGGAACGAAAAATTTGTGGGAGGAAAATTTTATTTTTCACCAAAAATAATTTTAGAAGCCAAAATTGATTTTTCAGCAGAGCCCCGAAGAAGTCACTGGTCCCACCACTGACACGGAACCCCAGATGCGGGGCAGGGAAAGTTGAAAAGTGCACGAAAGCCTGCAAAAGCCTCAATTTGATGCACGAGACGACGAAAGAGCATGAGTCATGTGTATACGTTACCCCAACACAATGTTACTGCCGTTACGTCTGAGGTTTACGTAAATTTGGTGACATGCACCCGAAGTTTTGCTCAGACACCACTCTCCGCACGAACCCCAGTCGCACTGCTCAGTAAAGACGGAGCGCGTTGTGGTGCACATAACTGGCGTTTCATTGATTCCACTCGAGAACGCCTTTGTGGATGGCACGTAAATGGCCACGGTTAAATACACGACCGACACCGTACTCAACACCAAACACATTTGACAAATGAAAATGGTAGTGCATATCTTGGAGTTCTGCGGCGGAATTATCAAGTCCTCCGGATCGACCTTCTTTTTCTTTCCCATTTTTTCGCTGGCTTCGTGTGTGCACTCCTCGTACGCGAGTGTGTGGGCTCGTGTGATTCACTCAATCAAGGTTATAGTCAATATAATTACCTTCGAACTAATACTGCAGCTCGCAACTTTATCACACTAACTCTAGAGAGCCTGTTGTAAAATCCATAATGATTGTATTTTCCTTTTTCCTTCTTACGCGAGCTTTTCCGCTTTTCCGAGCAGCGAGCTTCGAAACGAAAGTCACACCACACGGCGATGCGATATAAAAAAGTTGCTGCGAAGTCGAACAAATATGGTGGAAAATTTTCGTTCCTCGTTTTCCCACTTTTACTTCTCGTTTGCACTCGTTTTGGTGGGTCTAACGCCCCTCTGATCCTCTCACTTTTCGCAATTAGACACTTTTCAGCGCAATTTCAACTCCATTTATGTCACACTTAACATTTTCCTCTTCGTCATTTACATAATGCGACATTTCACCTTGGTTTTCCTCAATAATCAAACAAAATCGTATTTGTAATAACTTTCTCTATACTGTGATATTCCATTGGGGCAGCATAGAAAAATTTTCCTTTGTATTCGTGAAAATTTGAAAAATTAGCTATGGAGTGTTACACAAAAGGTCCTTATCGTTTCTTTTACAACTGTTACATAGTTTTTAACGTTAATCTAATGCAGCAAAGTCTAAATAATTGTCAGAACTTTAAAAAATAATTTTTTTACTTCACCAAGTATGAAAAAATTGATCTAAACTTTTCTTTTCACCTATCAAGTGTGTGGTGAGTTACGCGTTTCGGAGCTGGCGACGATGAGAAAAAGGACAAGCTGAATAAGATTTTGAGGCAGTGCTACCATGCCAGCGCCTCGTTGTTCCTTATGTCACTCGCTATTGCTGAATGAACATGGCTGGTGTGTGCGCCGTCGCATTAGAACAAAGGATCGATCTGAATAAATAAACTTTATGTGGTGTGTGGTGAATAAGTCACCCACAACCGGGCGCTCTCCCTCTCTCGTGTCCCACTGTGGCCCCTCTCCGGGCAGGCTCTGGCCCGCTTCCGAGCCATCCGACGTAACATTCCAAAGTTCGTATGCACCGAAGAGTTATCCTTTGTGTAGAAAGATTTTGGACTCTTTGAGTTTTGAGGAACTTTAGTCAGTCTTTTTTATATCCCTCT
This sequence comes from Forcipomyia taiwana, assembly GCA_963930915.1. Classification (NCBI taxonomy): domain Eukaryota; kingdom Metazoa; phylum Arthropoda; class Insecta; order Diptera; family Ceratopogonidae; genus Forcipomyia; species Forcipomyia taiwana. Next base: position 3,585,148 of record CAWVOI010000096.1, on the reverse strand, counting down.
AAAATTTATTCTTCGTATCTAAAGATCTTGGAATAAGGATTAATCTAAGTTCCCAATTTCAGCTCAATTTAGTTCCAGGACGTATCTGCAGGTGTTGGTGAGTTGCAGAGGCGTAACTCACCTAGATGAATCGTTTAAGGTTTCTAGTAAAAAATGAGAGCCTTTTTAGACGATTTTTTGGGGGTCCAGGCGTAGGCAAAAATTTTCGACACACTTTAGGACACGATATGACTCTGTAGGACAAGTTGAAAAGAAGTCAGAAGATGGTCAAAAGCTCCTCGAGAGTGACCTAGGTGTAAAATAAATGACTCAGGACTCAATTTAAAGGCTTATAGTCACCACATCAGTACATTGAGCCCCACTGGCTCTCCTCAGAGCTTTCAAGTCGGCTTGAAAGAAGACAAGGAGGGCCAGTGGGGCTTTTTTACGTTATGTTAGGTGAGGCATGGCCTCGATTAGGCGCTTAGGGTCCTCTCCAGCCCTTTCAGAGGGCGTGTAAAGGTCAAACAAGCCCAGATTCCAGAGACGCGAAGAGAAAATTTTGGTTTTGAAAATGGGTTTTTGAGAAAAGTGAGTCTTTTTGAAGCTCAGAAATATCTCATAAGCCTCTTTGACTCCTCGGATGAGCTTGTTAATGTGAATTGGAGTCAAGAAAAATTCCGTAGACAGAGAAGAATTGCCATTGTTCATAAATTCCACTTGGTTCAAAAACTTCCTAACAGAGTGTAAGGAATGTCGCAAAAGCATGCCTGCCTACGAAGTCACGCAGAGAGCACCAACTCCCACATGACCACCTTCGAAAGTGGGCACTCCAGCTCGTCTGAAGTTTTCCACTGCTGCCTTCTCGAAGGGAATTCGCGACTCGGGAAAGTCGTGAATGGAGAGTCGGTCACCAAACTGGTCGGAACAGGATCACGAGACGGTGTCTGAATACGTGCGCGCGCGCCTGGTAAATTGAGCAATAGTCGTAAACTTTTTTACGTTCCGAGCGTACGAGAGCCAGAGCCCCGTACAGAGCACGTCTCGCGCGAAACAGTGTGGAGTGCAAGCGAGGAAAATGTTCCAGTCTGCTAAGAAACGTCAATGTGTAAACTTTTCTGTTACGATATTTTGTATTGTTCATTTTTTTATTGGGGAAAGTTTTATTGGAAAAGGCAGATCTGAGAGTCAAATTTGGAGAAACACTTTATTCGGAAACGGAACAGAGTCGGTTCGGAGGCAGGAGAAGGAGAAATAAGGTGTTGAAGAGGACGTAAAAGAACTTAACACCAGCAGGCCAGAACTGTTAACAAGTGTTGAATTGGCCAAATAAAATATTTATTTGCACCGAACACCCATCACTGTCCCAATAAAGTCAGAAAGGAGGAGGAACCCTCCGTGTTCGAGACATTTATAAGCAGCAATTTAACATTTTTGTGATACTAAAGCCTCAGCAGTTGTTTTTGAATGTGAAATTATTAGGATAATTTGAACCAACCAACCAACTTCAGCTCTTTTATGTACCAATACACACATGTATGTATACTTTCTACGGCCGTACGTAATATTTTCAACGACCTTGGTCACAAGCTTTTTGCTGGGCTGTCAGAGCCCGTTTTCCACCCACCAGGAATCCCTCCAGGGCGCTCTCGGGTCCCTGCTTGGCGAGCTCCGTCCCCTCCCCTCTCGGAAGAGCCCCCCACGAGCCGTGCCAGTGCCTCAGCGACGTATCTAAATATAGCCGCCAAACCGAGGCAGTTGATAATGACTGTGATTTTATGATTTTTGGAAAAGTCGATTATATTCCGCCGCCGCCGCCTTTGCCGACGTCACAAAGTGCACATAAATAATTCAAATTTCAATCACATGCAACTTTAAATTGGCAGGAATGGCAGACACGTACGGCATCGACAGCTCCAGTCGCGTGAAACCTCCTGGGCGGCTCGTGGGCTCTCATGGGTCTCGCTAACAACCGTCCTTTTTCGCTTCGTTCCAGAAAACCAGCCTCCCCCTTGCTTTTACACATCACTGTACAGCGATCTTGGTGTAAACGCGGCGCAATCCAGACTGTTTTGAGGAAATTACATCGAAAAAGTACAATTGAGCAAGCAATTCATGTGTTTCATTTTAAAACAATGCAAAAGAGTTATCTAGTGTACGAAAAGCACATTTCATTCGTCCATTACGAGCCACCAGCCGTCTCCCTCGCGGAAGACCCCGCCTCGTCTTCATAATACCCACTGCCGGAGACATGTGGGGGTGACGAAGGACGAGACGATTGATTAAAAATGTTCGTTGGAGGATTCAAAGCACCACGAGCCGATTAAGGAGCCCCAAATAATTCCACAACACAGTTGAGAGAGCGCTGATCGTCGATAGAGAGAGAGTAGAAGTCGAGTCGCGAGCAGAGAGTTTCAGAAGGAGGACAAGCCGTTCGGTGATATGGAAGAAGAAGTCGATCCGCGTACATTTAAAGAGAAAGCTTTGTTTTACACAACCGCTTTTTTCGTGTTACTCGCCATTTTTAGCCTTTTCGCATTCCTTTTTCTCGTGCCATTCGTCATCGAGCCGGCTTTCACGACAATTTTCATGCAGTTTGACGAAAATCCCGCTTTGTGCGTAACGATGCAGACTCAGCACTTTTTCTCCGCATCCAACTGCTCATGGGCCTCGTGCCGTGAAGGATGTACACGTGAGGTGAGACCTTCTTTTGTCCTCCTTTTCAAGTATTTTCAGCTTCTTGGGGGCTTTGGGGGTATTTTAAGCTCCTTGAATGACCAAAATCAGTCTTTTGGTAGACATTGAATTTTTTATGAATTTTTGCAGCTTACCTACGGCCAAGGTTTTGCAGTCCATAAGCTTGTCATGAAATTTCAAAAAATTTTATTATGATTTCTGTGTCATTTTAAAGGTCCAAGTTCAAAAGAAGCTAAACAACTTGATCTTTTTTTTTTAAATTAAATTTTCAAGATCCAAAGATAGGACAATTTTTATTCAAAGTTTTAGGCTGACCCTAGGAACTTTAGCGCACAAGGAAATTTTTTCTGCTTAATTTCAAACAAATGTGGCTCCTTTAAAATCCAAAAACGTGATCTGTAAGCCAAAAATCTTGACAAAAAAACCTTTGAGGAACTTTAGCCCACAAGGAATTTTTTTTCTGCTTATTTGGCTCCTTTAAAAGTGTTCTGGAAGCCAAAAATCTTGACACAAAAAAACAAGCCTTTAAAGCGTTTCTTCCTTCTCAATTCCAGATCTTCAGATGCACACAAATACGGGTGAACTACAAGTTAGGTGTCAACATAACGAACAGTTCATCGATATTGACATCCGACTACCACGACGAGGCGACAGCCCAAAATCAAAATCAACAGAAAGCTACAACAAACGGGCAGGCTGGTGATGACAAAAATAAGCCTGCAACAGCTGCACTAATCTCATCGGAGGTGTCAAGCAATAATAACCGCGTGGAGCGTGCAATACGTGAGTACGAGGAGCACTACATAAACCTGGACGCCAGCAGGTCGCTGGTGGGAGACGACCTGGGGTCGTTTATGGAGTACGAGGAGGAGATGATGGGCCTGATGGGAAACGACTCGGAGTGGTACTTCATGGGGGCGCGGGTCTTTCCCAACGTCAAAGGTTGTGGCTACCCACCATTCCTGAATTGCACTATTTGGAATAAGAGATATATGAAGATAGGAACTAATTTTACATGCTACCGCTCACGCGTAGATCCGAGCCTCGTCATCACGAAGCTTGATCTCTGGATGAACAAGCTCAAGCTGGTCCTCGCCATGGCAATACCTATCCCGTGTTTCATTATAGCTTGTATATACCTAGCATTCGCCTACTTTGTCATATTTGCGGAGGACGAGGACACGAAGCCGCTGGACAAGGATGCGGAGGAGATGGCGGACGAGGAGGTGGGCGAGGACGGGGACGTGGACGCGACCGTGGAGGAGGAGGAGGAGGAAGAGAACCAGACCTTCACGGACGACCAGCTGCCGAATGGCGGGACTTCGATTGCCACGGGAGGCTCGAAGCCCCTCACGCCAAATTCAACGACTGACATAACTTCATTCGGGCATCAACTGAAAGTCAGAATGGTTGATGAACTCTCACGTGATAGCTTAGATGCGGGAGTCATGTCCAATTCGGCATCGATTCAAGGGTAAGGATCCAAGCTTCAGCGAGATTCAAGCTTCAGTAGCGATGCATGACTTCCACATACACACACACACGGCCCACACGCCCGCAGAGACCGTACCAAGGGCGGCTGTGAGGGGTGCGAGTGCGAGTTAAATGGTACAGAATCGTCGGCGTCACTTTGCCGCTGCTACTTTGAAGCATGCAACAAAGCCAGCCAAATTATTATAACAAACTGTAATACATATGTATCGTCAGCCCTGTGCTCTTTGCATGTTTCTTTCGTTTCTAGTAGGGCTTCTAAAAATTCTTTTTTATTGATTAAATATTTTTAAATTAGAGATATATTAATTTTTAAGACCTGGATGTTCGTTAAAAGACCTGACATTCTGACCATATTTTTTTCATAAATTTTTCTAAAATATAAAAATATATTCAAATTGAATTAAGAGAATTATTAAACAAAATTTTATTTCTAAGGCCTAAAACTTCTTTAAAAACCCTCAACTTTGACCATATTTTCTTTCAAAAATTTTTCTAAACTATACAAATTTCAATCCATGCATAGTAATAAACAAAATTTAATTTTTAAGGCCTAAAATTCTTTTAAATAACTGAAATTTGACCTAATTTTCTCATAAAAAATTTTCGTAAATCGATAATAATTTTTTATAAAAATGTAAAATCTAAAAATCGACAAAAAAAATTATTTAAAACATTTTTGGGAGCCCTAGTCCTCATTGTTATGTTATTGCCCTGCCTGTGGTACGTCGAGCCACCGAGCAGTTTTGTATTTTTAGGACGCAGCACCGACACGCTTCTTTTGCTTCTGTTCCCGCTTTTGTGAAATTCGGCCAAACCCGTCGTTTTTTCGAAATTCCAGAGCGCACTTTCCCTGCACCCCCCTTAATGCAATGGCTTCGGTAGAACCAGCAACCTGTGTCCGTCCCACGACATATAATTGGCATCCTCGTAACTGTCATCGGGTTCTTAAAAATTAAACCCGAGATTACTCTCCGGCCTCCACGGAAGGTGACGCGATAATGTGATGCATTTAACGTTGAAATAATTGTTTGGAGAATTGAATTTCGCTGAGTCATCAAATTCTAATTTTTTTGGTCGCATGCCAAACACTCTGAGAGCGCTATATTGAAACTCGACACAATACATGATGATGGAGAGTTCTGAGCTCGTGATGGAACATGATTCATGAGTTTCCGAAATCCGATTCCATGCACTTTTGTACTCACGGTCACACGCCGGAGCCCGGAACTCAGCTCAGAGGGACTCGCACAGCTGTAAATATTACATTAATGACGCCAGATTTCAATCCTTTTGCAGAAACTTGAGTAAAACTATGACAACCTCGATTTCTACTCCCGCCGGGCCGATTGCAGCAGTATGAAGTGATAGTATCTTGATAAAACTGTAGACTACATATATATTTTTAATATTTATATTTTAGCCTTCTTTTAGTCAGTAAACGTTTTTTTACAACCTGTATAACTTTCGAATAAAATGTTGGGAGCTTCTGCCGTCAGCACCACCATTCTCCATTTCCAGATACTATGATTTGATGCCACTCTTTACACGTAACCCATACATTTGAGGAATCTAGCATTTTAGACAAGTAGCAAAATCGCTCTAATCAACAAATGTAATTAAGACATGGTTAAGGCTTAAGAGAAAAAGAAATATTGAATTAAACACAATCATAAGGAAAATATGTAATGCTAGAGAAGAGAAATCAGCCGCTCGCCCTCATTTGCTCTCATTGCCCTTGTAGGGAGCTTCCACGGTGGTTGGAGGACCTTAGACATTGATCCTAGACGTTGACAGATTTAGGCTAGAACTTAAAGTTTTGTGTCTGAGGGCGAAACGTGAGATTGGAGTCAAACTTATCCTCGAATTCCAGAACCGGGATAAAAAAATTCCAAGACTCAAAATAAATTTCCAACAACCTGTGGAAGCCGTTTTACTTTGACATTCGATTCTAAAATTTGAGAAGAGTAATAGAGTAATGTAAAAACAATAATATAATAAATGATACTACAAAGAGTACAGATACACCGTTGATTATTGCGTCCCTGCTGTGTAAAAACTTTACTTAAAATGTTATATACTGTCAGATGATCTTAGCTGTAACACCGATTTATTTGAGAGTCTATCAGATACTGAAACTGAACGAAGATTTACACAGAGATATCTACTTAAAAAGCATTGCCTTGTCATTAGAACACTGTTTTCCCTGCTTTTGATCATATTTTATGTAAAAACGCCATGGTCAAACGCCATGCCTTCCACTGTACAAATTTGTGTTTTTCCAAATTCCACTTCGTCATCAGTGTGATTTTAATACTTGAAATATTTCATATATCGATAAAGTTAAGACATTTAGCTTTGCTTCACCCAAGTTATGGCGCAGCGAGTTTCAAGCTACGAAGATTGCCGAGCGAAAGGACGAGGGATCATTTTTCACATTTTATATGATCAAAATTACGGAACGTTTTAGATTGAAATGAGATTATAAATACAATATCAAGTTAAAGATGAGAAAGTTAGAGTTATATCGGTATTAAATTATGCAGAAATAGGCAGTTAATTCATAGCATAAAATATGAGAACAGAAATCATACTATACATAGTACATTGTAAACCTTTAAAAATTACAGTTTTAAAATAATTAAAACAAAATGTGAAGCTTTAGAGGAGTTTTTTCTTCAAACATATTTTCTGGGTTAACTGACTTCTAAATTGGAAACTGGCTTCCACTTGAGCAACCAAATTATTTTCAAAATTTTGCCCGAAAAATCTTTTATCCCAAAATTAACGAGGTCAAAAAATGAAAGTTTCAAGATGGCAGACGATCCAAAATGGAAGCTGATTTTTTCCAAATTTTTCTAATGGACTTCTCAGAAGAGAAAATTTTTCATACCTTTGCGTTTTTGAAATTAAAAAAAAACATGCTTCTTTTCGACTTCGCTATTTGAGCTTCCGAGGGGCTTGAATAGGTTCAGCATTTTACCGCATCAGAATCGGTCCAGAAATAGCATTTCTGGCCAATTTTAGTTTTGACACTTCGTGCCTCTGAGTTTTAAAAAATCGTTTTTGGGGAAAAAAAATTTTACGCTGCCCAGGGGTCCAAAATCAAAAAAGAGCTATGGTAGTCTCTTTGAAATTTAATTGGCTATCCGTATAAAAAAATCAGCTCATGAAAATTCCTCTGGAACGCCCAGGTCGGGTATCGATGAAACTCGACCTCGCGGGGGAAAAAAATAAAACTTTCCTTAATAGTTGAAAATTGGAATAAAAGTATGATACCTGCTCAGAAATTTCAAGGGCTTCCCAAAATGGTGCGATTAGTGATGTAAAAAGTCCAATTGGAATTCCTGATTGAAAATTGACCTGGCGGGATAAAAATTCAGAACTCCCCTTAAAAAATCGAAATCGAAAAAGGGCTATGGTAGTTTCTTTGAAATTTCAAGAGCTATCCGAAATGGTGCTTTTTGTCACTCAAATTCGATTTAACTTTTTTAGTGCATTTTTTTGAATTTCGAAAATGCAAAGGTATGAAAAGTGTCCTTAAGTTGCAATTAAAAACTTTAAATCCAAGATGGTGGATGGTCGAAAATGGCGGCCATTTTCAAGATGGTGAATGGTCGAAAATGGTGGCTATTTTTTCTAAAAAATTAACGTAGGGTCCAGGAATTATTGAACAGTTTCAGTACACCCTGGCCCACTGTGCAAGGTGGCAAAACTTCCAAGTTTCCAACGGCTTTAAAATTCAAAAAATTTTACGTCAAATCGCTGGAAAAGCCCCCAGCTGATCGCTGAGCTGTCACTCGCTGAGTAGCGATTTTGAAAACAACAAGAAAATGAAAATTCCTGTGCGCTTGTAAAACCAAAAGTCTCGCTTATTTGCAAAAACCATGATCGCAGCTTGAGTCGTTTCGGTAGGCGATGGATTCTAAAAAAGATATTTTCAAATCGTGGGTGGAATACACGACGAAGGTGAGTTTTCTCGGGACCGCAAAGTTGGGGGAATTAGCGAAGATGCCAATGATCGTCTTGCAGAACGATGAAACGTACTTCCGCCAGTTTATTTCGGGGTTCGTGAACATCTGGGAGGAGCAGATCAGCTTGGACTTCCACCGCGCTCCGTTCTGGAACGAAATCAAGACAAACGATGGGCCAGCTCTGCAGGTAGGCAATTGCTCTGAGATCAATGAATCACTCTTATCAGTTGGGGGCGACTATCGTATCTGATTCTCGCTGCTTGCAGAGACTTCCGGAGGAGCTGATGCCGGCAATCGAGAAGTTCCTCATCATATCTCGGGACGAGGTCGAAAACGTAAGAGCGGGAGGTGCGTGGGCGGAGAGCCGACTCAATATCGCTATTTTTTCCAGGGCAAGGCAGAAAACCTGAACGAGACGTCTTTGCTTATGAAATGTTTGACAATAATTTGCCGACATTTTGATAATATTGAAACAATCTACAAGTCGAGTTACATCGCCAACGTTATTGCAGTTGCTAATCACGTCATTCAGAAGGTTCGTAGACTCGCTATGGTCGTAATCAGTGGATAGGTGTGATGTTCAAGCGACTCGAGTGCCCTTTGGTGGATCTGGGTCGGACAATTTTTATGTTTGATTAATCTTTTAGCTCCTGGGCGAGAAGTGCGTTCCTAGACCGGATGAGCTGGGGCTGATTACCGCCTCGTGCAACTTCCTAGAGGTCATCTACGACCCCTACCTGACGTGGAGGAGCTTCACGAGGGGTCGGCCCGCGGACTTTAACAAGCTCAACTACAACATCAACGCCCTGCACCCCGAGATCGTGCCGTTCATCTACTGTAAGTTGCTCCCCAAGGTCCTCCTAACCATTCTAAGGAGCTGTTTCAGATTGCTTCCAGGCCGAGAACATCCTGGAGTACCCGGACGTCGGCGTGAACCTCATCAACGTCCTCGGGTCCGTCGTCTCCGGATCTCAGGTAAGGCCTCTCTCCTCGCCCCCGCACTCCCGAGAATCATTAGCGTAGCGTCGAGTAATTTTATGTTCTTTTAAACCTCTTTCATAAATCTGCACAACATAAAATCATCACTTGCTTCATCAATTGGTACGGTGGTGGTCGGTTCTCCGGTACTTAACCATTTAGATTGCTTTAATGTCCGTTCAAACCATTAACTCGTTCACTCTTAATAATCCAGTAGATGAAGGAGATAACGATTCGGTGAGTTTTGTTCGAACCTAATCATCTGTTGTGGTTTCTTCTTCCTATTTTCTAAAAACTAACACGTCGTTTCCTGAATCTCGCGCTAACCTGTCACTAATGCATGATCAACGCTTCAATGAACAATTTTTCAGTTCAGAGCCGCATTCGAGGTACTTCTGGCCCGAGGTTTTGCTTCCTTCTGATCAACCATAGAGGCGATTTCTAGAGTCCTTAATGCAAAAATACTCTAGGGCTCGCCTCTATGGACCAAGTTTCGGCAGAATTCAGCTCTTGAGAACTTTTCTCCATGACATTCAGCCAAAAAAGCATTCCATGATCGAAACTCAGCTAACAAAAAGTCCAAACTTGCAGCAAAACGGACTGAGGGCCATAAGCCCGGCCACAATCAGCATCCTGATCCACCTCATCTCGAAGTGGGAGTGCAGTGGGACCCTCCGTCGGGTGGCCCTCAGCTGCTTCAGCCTCATGACGCACGTCCTGCAGAAGAGCAGCCCGGAGCAGCGCCAGATAGACCTCCCGACCATCTTCCCCATGTACATCAACGCCGTTCGGGACCTGCTGCAGACGGAGCACTTCAAGAAGGACGTCTCGGACCAGAGCTTCGAGATTGACCACGGCGAGGAAGATGCCTTCGACGTGGGAGCCCTCAAGGCGGCCATCGAGAACATCACGACGTTCGTGAGTGAAGCCAACAGCAACAAGAACGTCGTGTGTGGGGCCCTGATTGAGGCCAAGTTCGTGCCAGCTCTTGTGGAGATCCCCTTCGAGATCGCTAGTTGGCACACGGACCTTCAGGAAACAGCTTCCGTGGTCGTACGGACCCTCGCTTGTCTCTGCCACCTGAGCGACAAGATCCAGCAGCACATTGTGCAGTCGAGTCTCCCGCTGCGGCTATTTGATGGACTCAAGAGTCTCGGGAGACCAAGTAGGAAGCTCGTCTCGGAGTGCCTCAACCTGGCGTTCAACTTTGAGACGAGTGAGACGCTCGTGGGCGAGGTCGTCATCAAGCTAGTCGAGTGGCTGCCCGAGATGATTGAGAGCGAGCAGAACTACGTGGCGGAGGCCATGCTGAAGGTGTGCCAGAAGTCGCTGCAGAGCAAGCAGGTGAGCTTTGTAGCCTCAGAGCTTACTTTTAGAGGAATTTGTTTTAAAATAGAAGATTTTTTTTTTCTTCTTAAGATTTTAGGAGACCACCGAAAATTTCAAAAATTTTTCATGAAAATGTTTTTTAACCTAATTTTTTGGCATAGTCAAAAAATAAAAAATCAGCTCTCCAGCTCATTTTTGGGCTTCGCTAGGCTCTTTTTGTCCAATTTTTCCCAATAATTTGAGCTATTGGTGTTAAGGAAAAAGTATTTTGAAGTTCAAATTTAAAGTTAAGTAAAATAACCTATTTTTAAGGGCTTAAGAAAAACCCCTTAAAAGTATAATAAGGGGGAGGGAAAAAAAATTTCATGAAAATAATTCAAAAGCCAATTAAATTTCCTTTCCAACCATGTACAATACTTGTACAATTCAATTTAATTTAAGTCTAACTCTCCCTTCAGGTCATCTGCGAGAAAAAGTGCATCGGGCAGATCTGCGTGACGCTGCTGAGCCACCAGAGTCTGTCCACGAAAAGCATCCTGCTTCTCATCAGCCTGGTGGAGGAGCTCGCCAAGTACAACATCTACTCGGTAGAAGTAAAGCAGCTACTCCAGCTCCTGCGTACGGAGGTGAGCTTCAACTACCGCAAGCAGCTGCTCGAGACGGTGCTGAAGATCTCTCACAGTCGACTGAGCCTGGGAGTGCGGCCAACAGAGTTCCTGGACATCCAGCACGACACGAACGGCATCACGATCCCAGACATCCGAAAGTGGGACTCAACTCACGGCTTCGTGTTCCACATCTGGCTGCGACTGGATCCGTACGTCAACAAGGACGCCAACTACCGCCGGCACGTCTTCAGTCTCACGACGAGTCAGGGGCACGGGTTTGAGTTCTTCATCCAGAAGAACGGCAACTTTGTCGTCTCCGTGATTACTCGCAAGGAGACACTCACTGCCACGGTCGCGTCGGTGCAGCTGTTGATCGGGAACTGGCACTCGATTACGGTGGTTGTGGCGCCCCCCAAGCGTCTGTTTTCCTACTACCAGGTCAACGTGTACCTGGACGGACACCAGAAGCTCGGGAGCACCATGAAGTTCGTGGCCTTCCACGAGCCCTTCATCTACTGCTCCATCGGGGCGCCCTTCAACAAGGTCCGGAGACCCTCCAACAGCAAGCACGTGCTCAAGCGCATGGACGAGGTGTCCGAGTCGCCGCCCCCGGAGAAGCAGAAGAGCATTTTCCCCAGTATCTTCGACAAAGCCATTCCAGGACTCGTTTCGCAGTCCAGCATCACCTCCTACTTTACGCTCCAGCCCCTCAAGAATGCCTCCAACTCGTTTGATCCGAGCGTCAAGCCGATCCCGACGGGCATGCAGGACACCACGTTTGGCGAGCTGGTGTGTCTCAAGGGCCAGATCGGTCACGTCATCCTGGCCGACAGCAGCATCAACCTCAAGTCCATCTTCGATGCAGGACCCAACTTTGCCAACATCATCGCCAACGACCTCATCGAGTCCTTCGACGTGGGGTCTCGCTTCGTGTTCTGCTACTCGCCCACCGCCTGCTCCGATGGACTCTGTCTGGATCTGGCGCCTGGAAACAAGTTCAACGGGTACGTCATGGAGAGCTACTGTCGGGCGGTCTCGATCCAGGACTCGATTAATGGCGTCGGGGGCGTTTTGTCGCTGCTGCCGATTCTAGACCAGATCATCTCCAATCCGGAGCTGTACGCGCTGAACGACCTGCTGTCCTTCGAGAGCGATGGTGAGACGACCCCCGTGAAGGAGGAGATCAACGCCCCGGACTGGGAGGTCCTCGAGAACGTCAATGTTCAGGGTGAGTCTCGTCCTCTTTCCTGGGTTTCAAGACAGAAAAAAAGCCCAATTTAGCTCTCAGGGACCCAAAAAATGGCTAGAAAGCTTTTAGAGAATTTTGGAAAATTTTTATAAATTTTTGTCAATTTTTCAGACGCGAAAATCACCAAGAACCCCATCGCCTGCTTCCTCTGCCTCATGCGTAACTTTATCACGAACCACGAGCTGAACCAAGAATGCATGCTGAAGGAGGACGCCGTCGCCATCATCGGCTCCCTGCTCATGCAGTGCCGCTCCGATCTGTACGACGTCAACATCCTGATGGCCATGCAGCTCCTCATTGAAGCAATACAAAACAACATGCCGGTGGCCAACCTGGAGCTGCTGCGATCCTTCTACCGCCACATTGTCTTTGACTTCCGGATATGGGCGAGGACGCAGTTCCAAATTATCATTGGCCACATCCAGTACATTCAAGCAATAATCAAGGAGGACCGCAAGTACTTCAGGTATGGCGCCTTCAGTCACCGCTTCGGACTCGTTGAAGTTGATGGGTTTGCCTTTCTCAGGAAATACTACGGTGTGCAGTTCATGCTTGACGTGGTCCTGGAGCACTTTGTCAGCAACAGCCACCTGAGTGCGAGTGATGGGAAGACTGTGAGGGAGGCACTCTTCAAGATAGTCAAGTACTACATTCTCAAGGACGTCAACATCAAGGAGGTGAGTCTTAGTAAATTTTAATGGATTTAAAAAGGCAATATTTTGGACATTTTGTCTGTCTGTCCGTCTGTCTAAATTTTTTAACTCTATAATAGAGGGTCAGGTTTTGACTATACATGTCTCAGAGCTCCAAAACTTAAAAGAAAAGACCAGAAAAACTTTTCTCATTTTATTTCTCCAAAAAGAGCCTATATATTTTCACTCAGGCCTCCAGTACCCCTCTGGGTAGGCACAAGTGTCCGGGTGGGCGATGATGTCAGAGACGCTGTAGTCGATTTCGGGCAGTCCCAAGATTCTGAAGAGCCTAAAGTAGTAGTCCAGCGTTGTGGAAGAAACGCACCTCTTCCTGGTGAAGACGTAGTGCGACTTGAGTCCCGTCAAAACGTCGCAGATGTATCCCATCAAGACGTAGCCATCGCAGAAGAGGATAAAGGCGTTGAAGCCTTGTGGGGGGTAGTTGGGACCTGCAGGATGGTACTGCAGAGCGCCTTCGAAGCAGTGGTATCAACGCAGAGTACTGAGGCCGTCGCAGTTGGCTCTGTGGCACAAGTCAACCTCGATGATGTTGGTGTCGGGGATTGGAGTGGGAGGTGAGGGTCCAGCAGGCGGCGTCGACCCCCAGGTCGCTGGACATGTTTTTCTTCAGGATCTGGACGTACCAGTTGCCCTCCGTGAGGTCGGGTGAGATGTCGTTTTGGTAGTTGAATTGGCAGAAAGGGGAGTCTGTGCATCCTGCTGACGCACAAGCCACGAGGGCAGCGAGAGTGGCAACGAACAGCTTCATTTTCTTGGACGGAATGACGCTTTGCCACGACTTGAGAGTGCGAGAGGCATATTTCGCGTGGCATTCCAGGCTTTAGAAACCCACTGAGCTAACACTTTTTTGCTCCAAACTGGATATAAGATACCTCAAATAAGTCGAATAACTATTTTTGGCCTTGAAAAGCCCGAGGAGGGGCGAGATAGTTAAAGCAGCTTGAGTGAAGAAAAATTTCTTAGAGCATTTTTCTGCCTGAAATTATTCAACACGTGAATACAATGGGGACAAAAATGGCCCCTGAAGCCTTCAATCAACTAAATTTACCCCATTGAATCATGAGAAAATTGATATTGGGTGAAAAAAATTCACCTAAAATTCATAAAATGGCCAAACCTTCACTCGTTAAGGAAAACTCTCCTTAAGGACTAAGTTTACCTTGCCAATCGCTAAAAAAACTCTCTTTCAGATCTCGTCCCTGCTGTCGTTCATCGCGAACGTGAAGAACGAACTCGTGCTGCTGGAGACCCTGACGATGCTGAGGTCCCTGCTGGAGAACAAGATCTGCAAGGACCAGACGTTCCTGCTGATGTACGAGCCACACATGGCGGAGCTCCTGTACGCCCTGCTGATCGAGAAAAACTACTCCACTGCCGTCCACCAGGCGGCCCTAGAGCTAATAATCTGCATTCTGGGCACCAAGCGGATCGCCACGCGCCACAAAGCCTCCCTCAAGCTGCAGGAGATGACGATCGAGTGCAAGACACTGTGGCCAGGACTCTTCTCATACATCCTCCCCCTCACCCTCGAGCCGAATATCATTCTGATTCTTCTGGACCAGACTCTGGCGAGCGATAGTGAATCAGGCTACTCGGCAGCGCTGTGTCTGATTTACCATCTCCACCTGTCTGATTTAGATTTGAAATTGGAAGTGGCTCGTCGCATGCTCACCACCACCTTCATCCGCAACAAGAGTCCCCAGATCATAGCGAAGCAGGTGGGCTGGCAGGAGTCCATCGCCCGTCTCCTCATCAAGAAGACCGTCGACGTGACGCAGATGGAGAAGAAGGACCTCGTGCTGCCGGACATGGAGGAGATTGTGAAGAACGAGGCAGAGTCCTCCATGGCCAACGACCTCATAGTCTTCGACGAGGAGAGCATGGAGTTCAAGATCACCGAGAGCCTGAAGCACAACAAGCTGACGGAGGCCGCCTCCATGATCGAGAACGAGCTCAAGGACCTGGCAGCGACGGCGTCCGGGGCCGTGGTGGACAACATCACCTCCGTCTACTCCGTGATCCGCCAGAAGACGTCAGACATCACCGACACGCTGGAGTCCCTATCCCTGGGCGGCTTCGAGGAGAACAAGAAGCGCCATCTGCAGTCGATGAGCAGCAGTGAGGAGAACATGTCCTTTGACGAGACTCTCACGCCCTCGATCCAGGGCTCGTGCATCCTGGAAGACAGCAGCTCAAGAGACGATAGTGTAAGTCTGCTCTCTGATTTATAGTTTGCCATCAGAAGCTCAATTCCCTCTTTTCAGAGCTCACCCGTGTTCAAGTACTTCGACCAGACCAGCGTGGACGACGAGGAGACCCTGGTTCACCTGGTCTCCAACATCCTCTTCACCATCCTGTGGCGTGGCGTCGAGAACACGGAGGACACGTGGAAGGAGCGGGGCCAGGTCATGGCCTGCATCAACCTCATTGCCCTCAACAACGAGCTCTACTGCTCGCACCTCAGTCTGCGTCTACGGTTGCTGGAAATGGGCATACAGGCGACCCTCATGGACCTCGCTGACAACACCCACACGCAGTCTCTGGTCCACCAGCAGAACGCAGCCCAGCTCCTGCGTCTCACGTACGACCTGGTGGTGCTCTACCCGAAGGAGGACGAATCCAAGACGTGCTCCACGAAGCTCCTCGACGGCATGCTCTCCATCCTCGACAGTCTCATGGTGTTCCAGAAGGGCGCCACCGATGACTGGTCCGAGATGATCATGATCTGCCTCGGACTCCTGCTCAAGCTCATCCAGAACCCTAACTCGGACATCGTCGCCATGGCCTCCGCCAAGCTCCACGGACTCCTGCAGTCTCGCGTGCAGCAGCCCAAGGAGAGCGCCTACCTGATCTACAGTCTGCACGGTGTTCTGAGTGCCGCCATCGAGCGGGGAAACCCGGACCACTACTCCTTCCTCATGCCTATCATGAAAGCAATGCTGGAGAAAACCAGGGACATCTTTGACCTGCCATCACATGTGCCAGACCTGCCCGACGTCAGCACGGGACCCGTGTTCTTCCAGGACTTCCAGATCTACGCCACCACGAAGCAATGGACGACCTTCATTGAGCGAAAGGTAGGCACAGTTTTTGTTCTTCTAGTAGCTAGAGACCTACCCCATTAAATTTCTTTGAGTCCTCGAAATCCGCAGCCAAGAAAATCCTTATGGAATATTGGACTTAAATGAGAAAAATGCTCATTTTTCTTCAAGTTTTAATGATGAAAAATAAGACTTGATAAATCAGAAAAAGACCAAACTTTCTATTAAATTTTGCAATTTCGAAAAAAATTGAAACTCGAAAAAAAATTGAATAATTTAAAGCGTCGCTTCTCCAAACCAATATACTTATTTGACGCGTCGCTTCACCTCGATCATTTTACTTGACTAAATAAAGCGAAGCGTCACATCGCTATTTGCAAAGCGAGGCTTTATTTCGCTCTTGAGTTCGAAGTTAGAGGAGGGACTCAAGACTTGGGAGCTGGAAAACCGGGAAATTGAAAACAACAATCTCATTTATTACAAATCAACATGATTTATCGCTAAAAACAAATTTTGAGTGTCACTTCTTCTTGTCGTAGTCCGTCGGTATCTCAATCTCGTACTC
Source organism: Forcipomyia taiwana (assembly GCA_963930915.1). Classification (NCBI taxonomy): domain Eukaryota; kingdom Metazoa; phylum Arthropoda; class Insecta; order Diptera; family Ceratopogonidae; genus Forcipomyia; species Forcipomyia taiwana. The sequence goes on along the minus strand of CAWVOI010000096.1, from coordinate 3,568,524 downwards.
CGCCTCGAACGTGTAGTCCTCCAGGCTGTCGGCCAGGTGCTTCTTGGTCCGTCCGTGCTTCACACGCGTCCCGTACCCGTTGTTGGACACGAAGACGCCCGTCTCGAAGACATCAAAGTCGTCGGTGTTGGCAGGAATCGTGAACTCGATGCGCTTCGAGGGCTGACCCTCCTTGTCCGGGCCCACGAAGAAGTTCTGCGACTTGGACTTCTGGATCGAGAGGATGTCGATGTCGTCCTCGTCCAGGGGCGCCGTCTCCGTCTGCGCTGTGGGCCTTCGGACTCTCGTGGGTCGCAGCGTGTAGGCCGGGAGCTTGATCTTGGTCTTCTGGGAGCGCTTGCGGGGCTGCACGAAGATCTCCTCGGCGCTGTTGGGGTTCTGGGAGGACACGAGCACGTAGTTGCCGGGCGACTTGGTCGTGATGTACTTCGTGGATGGCACGTAGGTAGTGGGCTTGGTGGCGATCTTGTAGAACTTCTTGGACTCGAAGTCGATGGCGTCCTCGGGCGTGAAGATGATCTCCTGGATCTCCGAGCCCGACTCGAACGCGTCGCTGAGGTCCTTGGAGACGTCTCCGAGGTCCTCGATGACGTGCGTGGGCGTGGCCGTGACCTTGGGCCGCTTGCGTCGCCTCGACTTGGTGGACTTGGGCCGCTTCGTGGTCGTGGTGGAGGTCGTGGAGGGCGTGGACTTCTTGTAGTTCTTGAAGGTCTCGAGGGAGAACTCGTCGGAGAAGTCCTCGAAGGAGAGGGAGGCGGAGGAGCTGTCTGGCTCGCGCTCCTTCGCTTTGGTGGCCTTAGACTTGTGCTTCTTCGTGGGCTTCGTCTTCACGTTGATTCTCTGCGACTCCGAGACGTCGTTGAGGTACGACTCGAAGCTGTTGTCGTCCAGGAAGCTACTCTTCTTCGGGAGTCCGCCGCTTGACTGGGTCTGGGGCTGCAGGGAGTGGAACTGGTGCGGCTCGTAGTGGCTCGGGAGCACCGGAACGGGGATCGGGAGGGAGGAGAAGGAGCCGCCGTAGCTGCCCTGCTGCAGCTCGTACTGCGTTGGGTTGGGTCGAGGGGGCTGGTAGCTGACCTGCACGGGACCCAGGGGCTTCGAGGACTGCTGGCCCGTGTACGAGTTGACGGGCACGTCGTACGAGGTGATGGTGTTCTTGTAGGGGTCGTGGAGAGGGCCTTGCTCGAGCGGGATGTTCTGTGTCGGGATGGTCCCGTAGGAGGGCTCGGGTCGCTTGGGCCTCTGGGGACGGGGCTGCAGGATGGTCCGCGGGGGGTTGTACGAGATGGAGGGCGTGTTGATGGGTGAGGGGAGGGGGCTCTGGAAGGTGTGCTGGGGGGGTGGCTGAGACTGCTGGGGAGGGAAATGGGATACTGAGGGGCCCTGGGAATGCTGGGAGTGAGTCTGCTGAGAGGGGAAGCTCTGGTAGTACGTCACTTGCGGAGGCTGAGGCTGCGGCTGCGGCTGTGGTTGTGGCTGTGGCTGGGGCTGGGGCTGTGGTGGAGGAGGGGGCGGGGGAGGGGGGTCGTTCTGGGGGGGGCGGGACGTAGGGTGCCGTCTGGATGGAGTACTGCGTGGGCTGCGGAATAGCGTTGATGTTGGAGTACGAGACCTGGGAGGAGGGCCTGCTGAAGGGGTGGTGACTCTGCGAGAAGACGGAGGAAGAGCTGAGGTGGTTGTTGGAACCGCCGCTAGGGCCGCTGTAGGAGGGCCCCGGGGCGGATGGGGGCTCGGCGAAGTTCTTGGAGGAGCTGGCAAAGTCGGTGCTGGTGGAAGGAGGGCGGGTTGATGTTGATGGAGGTGCTGTACTGCGGGGAACCGTAGATGGGTCTCGCCTCCATGGGCGGGTACTTGGGGGGCAGCCGCTTGGGAGGACGTCGCACCTTCTTGCGGGACTGCGGTCTCCGTTTCCGGACCCTGTGGATTATCGTGGTGTCCCGCTTGGACCTCGCCTCGTCCAAATTGGCTATGGACCGGAATAACCGGAGGGGGTCTCGGTCCCGCACTGTAATCACCTTGTTCTCATCCTCGTCGCTGTCGGCCAGGGTCGATGAGACGCACACGAGGAGACCCTGGAAGAAACGGCTTTTTTGAAGCGGCGTGGCAAGTCGAAGCAGTAAATATTTCGCAAAGTCAAGGTCTGGCCGTAGTTTGAATATATAAAGAGCGGAGTGGGGAAAGGAGCGCCCAGCTGAACTTTGATGGTTCAAAGTGCAGGCTTCAAACCTGTAGTCGATTTACGTCGAAGTGGTTCGATTCCACCTGTTGGGCGAAAACAGCCCTATTTTCTTTTTCCTTTCAAATGGAAAAGTGGGAAAAATATCGTGAGCATCGAAGAACAAAAATTTGCCTCACAAATTTTAGCTCACTGGGGTTCGTATTTTCCTCCAATTTTCCGGAGCTTTCCAAAAAAAATTTCAATAAGTGCCTGACATAAGTGACTCAGAAAATTTTCCAGAGCTTTCAAAGGTAAAAATTTTGGGACAAAATTACCCAAATGCCCATAATGCCTTATCAGACTCCAAATGCCTTATCAGACTCAGAAACCCAAATGCCTTATCCCAAATGCCGTATTAGACTCAGAACAATCTTCGTGGGTTTTCTGGGAACTTTTTACTCCAAAAAGGTTATCCAAAATTTTTTTAAACGCCTCAAACTTTGTCTCGAGCACCTTATCTCAACCCCCTGACTTCTGACACCGTTTTCGAAGCTTTGTAGCAAGCGTTTAATCTCGCGAGTAAGTGGCACATGTTCATGTCTGCACTCTAGATCAATTATCTGTTGGCGTTGGAGCGAACCGCGGTACGAAATTGTGTCAAACTAGCACTGGAACTGGTTCTTTTCACTAACTTCAGGTGATATACATATTTTCAATTAATCTACATTCACACTTCACTGGTAATGTGTAAGAGCCATAAATCTTACCAGAAGAACGCATAGGCTGTTTATTCTCATTTTGCTTCACTTTTCAAAAGTTTTCCATACAAATCTCTTTCTCTCTCTTTCTGTGGTAACGAAATATAGTTCGACGTTAAGTAGCTTATTCACTTAGCATAGCTAATGTTTCACCAAGAGCACCCAGGCGTTCGTGTTTAATTGCCATATTTTCCACTGTTTCCATGCAGTTGCGAGCGCTCCAGTATTGTTTCAGCTCTAAGCTAGACGACGAACTAACTGAGATGATGTAAAGAAATCTTCTTTTATAAAATTTTCATAACGACATATGCACACGGCACATGCTTATGTGTCTTATGCTGCCTCTACGGCACATGCCAGGCTGCAGCGGAAAATGTTTTCTTTCTAAAGATTTCTTCGGCGCACATCGCATGCTCGCTTCTTCTAAAACCTGAATGGCGGGTATCGGAGCCGCGACTCCGCTCGATCGGATTAGTCGGAGGTGTGCTGCTGCTGGGAAACGTGAAGGGCCCCTGCGTCCGAGGAGCCCCCCGACGGCTCGAGCGATGGTCTCGGGGACAATGAAATACCTCTAATTAATTGCTGATTTAATTAAGTCGATTAAATGGCTTTCAGTTTCACTCGGTTTTTGCAAAGTTGGCGAAGAAAACGGGGTAGACAGTTTTGAAAATTTTCTTTTCCAATTACAACGCTGGCTTTTCTCGGTAATCCGAGTGCTGCGACGTGAAAAAATCAAATTAAAAAGTAAAACATGCATTCCAACCACTCGCACTACATTTATTGTAATCTCATTCGCGTATGAGTAATTATATTAAAATGACAGGTTATTGTCCCTGCAGCGAGTTTCCTTTAATGGAGTGATTAAAGAGACGACAGCGCCCAAATTGAGTGAAAAAAGTGTAACACAATGCTGCTGGCTCGCGACTACACCTGTTTTGCGAGTATTCAGCTCTCAAGAGTCTATAAAATTGTGAAAAAAGAAATTAACTTTTATTTTCACTCGAGCGAGTCGAGCTGGTCGCTCATCCCATGTACGACCACCCGGACTTTTGAAGGCACCTCCCCCAAAGAAACATCATTTTTCACCCCATACAAGGCCCTCGGTAAACATTGTAGCTACTTTGTTTCAGCGCGCTTGGAAAATTCTGCATTCACAGCCGCGAGTTTCACTTTCATCCGCGATCATCTCCGTGAGATTTGATCGACAGGTGAAGCTTTAATTGACAATCGGGAAATTTATTTTCCTACTTGAGATGCACCGTTCGATTTGAATAATGTTAATGAGACGTGATGAGGAGGAGAAACTTGCAGGCTTTGATTGATTTCAAGTACGATTGTGGGGGGGGGGGAGGGGACTTTTCTGATGCATGAAAAATTTTTATGCTTCATCCAATTGAGCTGAAATTTTTTGTGGCATGCTATGGAACAAAACTATAACCCTTCCAGCTGATGGGGATGAAATAGGGCTTCCCAAAGTCAATAAAAAAATTTCTTTTCTAAATCTTTTTTCAAATTTTCAAAAACTGAAATCTTTAAGTTAAGCTAACAATTTTCTTCATGGTCTGAAGCTCGCCAAAAAGTTCCAGAAAACCCTAACGACAACTCATCTTCGTCATAATTGATATTTTTCCGACCATTATGCCCAGAATCAGAGCGGAAAAAGCGAGGTAAGAGGCTTGTGTCATCTCGAATGTGGGTCTGTCTGGCAGAACCGCAACAGAGGCAAATGAACTCGTGACACAAGCAAACAAAGGCCAACGTAATCGGCTCGCAGTTGCAATCTCAACAATGAAACATTATTCAATAAAAAGTTATGCAAAATTTCTTCTTCACGATTACCCAACTCGGCTCTCAAGTATAAATAATTCGATAGCAATCACCGCCAATTTATTTTCTCCCAATGTCAATGCACATCTTATGCAAAGCTACCTCATGCGACATTAGCGGGACCCGGAGTTGCGCGATGCTCGATGAGCAGAGAGAGAGAAAAGTCAAATGGCTGGTAAAATATTTGATGAATCTCTAATGGGAGAGACCTCGCCAAAGTGCATGCGAACGACCAATGCATCACCGGATCGTTGCCGGCTGTTGTGAAAAGGCTGACCTTTGCCGCGGGTGCAACTCTAGCCATTGTGAGCGACTCGCTGATCGTGCATGCGGCTTCGGAGAAGATCGAAGCCACAATAAACACGTAATAATCTCGGTAATGATAAATGCTTGTATATTTGATTTCCGGTGGTACGTTATTGGTTTACGGAATCGGAAATTCCAGGGGATGGAGCGGCAGTGGGGTCCTAACATTAGATTTTGAGAGTCAAAAAAATCCAAGATGGCGGCTGGTTCCTTCTTTCCCCTGTGAACCAAAAACGACCCAGAATATGTCTCATAGTGAGAGTCCATAGTGTTTATGTTTCGAGAAAAAAAGGTTCAAAAATTGTCAAAAAAAATGATGAGAGAAAATGGGTTAGCTTTTCTAAGAAAGAAAAATTAGCTCGCCCTTCAAACGGAGCTCTCACGTTGTCAGACCAGCCAGATCATTACCCCCATTAGTGCCCATATCCGCCGACTTCCCTGCCACTTTTCAACGCCAAACTGCCAGAGAGCAAAAAGTTGTCTGCTGAATTCCAATGCAGTCTTCTTTTGGCGATTATAATTTGAAATAGTGCTGGGTGAAATATGGCTTGCCTGTAGCCTCTCGAACAGCACCGCAAACACGTATCGTACATGTCGCTGGAGAAAGGGGTCTTCTAGCGCAAAAATCTCCTCGAGTATGGGTGAAAGAGAGCCACGTGGAATGGCCCTCCTTCATACCTGCAGCTAAAATCATCCATAACTGAAGAGGTGTACCTCCAACGACAGCGCTGAAAGTCCATATTGCAGCGAGATGTGCAGCTCGAAATAAATATAAACTTAAATGTAAATTTAAACGTTTGTAGGCAGGCACCATCGGAGTATTATTGTTTGAAATACAATTACTATCACTTTTCTTTTTCCCATTTGGGAGATATTGCATACTGATAAGTAAAAGGTGGCTCTGCTCGTTTAGGTCTTTTGCGATGGAACTCTTAATTAAAGGTCTGCGCGAGCGCGTAAATTGGAAGTGACACCAGGGGGCTGTTTCGGAAGCTGGCTCAAGGGCTGTGAATGATTTATGGTTTCTTGAGAGGGGGTTTGAAAGGGAAAATTTCAAAGACAGAGATTCACCCCTGCCGTACTGAAAACCAGGCTTGGAGCTCATACTTTTGGGTTAGCATGTCCAATCTTAATTTTTGGAAGCTTTATGAAACTGCCTTAACTTAGACCAACCCAGCTAAAACGACCCCATTTGTCCTCATGGGGTTCCAGAGTAGGCATTGGAGCACTTTAGAGACCTCTTGACAAGATACTTGACCAGATTGACGAGATCTTAGCCTTGTCATAAGATCTTTGAAGAAGGAAATGTGGAAGAGAAAATTCCCCCTCTAATTTAAAATCACTACAAATCTCTCGTGACTCGAAAAGCAGCCAAGCCTTCTTTAATCGCCGCGTCTCATTTCCTGCTGAGGTTTTCTTCCATAAATATTCATCCAATTGGAGCAGGCGGAAACCCGAGGTTAAGGAAACACGATCGACGTATCGCAGCTGGTGAAAAAAAAAACGCGTAGTGCGTTTAGAGTAATTGACATTGCGTTGCATCGTAAGTGGAGTACGAGTGTCTCTCAAACTGGTTTCGCAAAATCAAGTTCAAGAAGTAGGAAATCTTCTTTGCGGCAGTTTTCCAACGTTACTCAATTGTGGCTTTCGTCTGTAACACCGATTTAAAATGGGTTACGAAACATAAATAGGTGGATTGCGGACGTTTCTGTGCCGAAGAATGCGCCATTAGCGACTTTCACTACCGCACATGCTTTTTGTCTCATAGATTTTTTTTCTCCGTAGATTCGACCCCTGTATCAGGCCTACGAGAAAGACGTGAATGACGTGCTATCGGAGCCGCTAAACACGTTCTGGGCCGAGTGCTTTGAGGCGTGCAAGGAGACCTCGAACAAGCGAGTCAGCTTGCAGATGGAGAGTCGGAGGAAGTTCAACGAGCGTATCTGGATGCCGTGGCGAATCAGGCTGTCGGAGGAGGGCGTGAGGCTCACGCAGAAGGGGAACCTTCTGAAGGCCAAGGATCTGCAGACGGAACGTCGCTGGCACATCCTGAAGCGGTACTTGTATGGCAAGAAGGGCGTGTGGGCGAAAAAGTGAGTACTATTTTAATTTTTAAAAGCTTAAGTGTATTTTTTAAAAAACACTTTTCTAAGATTTGCATTCTTTTGAGTGAAAAATTTTTATCCAAAATATTTCTAAAAGCCAAAATTCAAATTTTGGCAAAGAAAATGATTTTTGAATTTAAGATTTTGGCCAAAAAAAGTGAAAATTAATTTTCAAAACTTTTTTGAAATGAATTTTTAAAAGTTAAATTTCAATATTTTGGCCAAGAAAAAGTGAAAACTTGTGAAAAGAAAACAAAGTCTTCAATTGGCGATACACGACAAGCCCCTTGACCTCTGAACTGGGCTCAGCACTCTTATTTATCGGGCTTTACCGGGGCTGTCAAGGCTTGTGCAGCTTCGATTCGTATTTTATCATTGACATTCATGCAATATGTCGCGGATTATGTAAAGGAGAAAAAGGTACATTATAAAATACCCGTAATGCTCATGATGTCGCGCGATTAAGCAACAACAGTGGGAAAAGCGAAAGTGTTTTCACGACACACAGAGAGATTCGAATGCACATCTTGTGCATTTGCTGCTGGCAGAAGACATGCAAAAGACAGGCGAAGGAAGTGTACACGCCGTGAGCAAAGGAACATGTGTTAACTTATCAAAATTCATTAAATTTTTTACCTTTCGAAGCCGCACCGGAGCATCCGTGGTGGAGTTGCAGTCTAATTGAATTGATAGAGAAAACAAGTTGGAGGTGTAGCTCGCCTTCCTCGAGTCGCAGACTCGCAGATGAACAATACCCATGCTTCTCTGCCTCTCTTTGTACTTGGCGAGGTTCGTTTCCTGGTGCAACATGCTTTTCGTGCCTCGGCAATGACCGTTACTTGTGTTTATTGCACATTGTCTTAATTCGAGGAAAGTACCAGCAACAACTGTTGCGTTCCGTTGGCTAATTTTCTATTTTACGACTCGGGCGAGACAATTTTGCCTCATAATGGGGAGCAATTTAAGAGGAATTTCCGCAGCCTTGGGTACAGGTGAAGCTTTGATGTTCAATGTGTCGGTTTTAGAGTCTTTGGGGAATATATTCACCTTGTATTGCTTTCAGGGTTCTCGGGTAAAAACTAAAAGGATCTTTTAAACATTTCTAGAACTCTTGAAAATTCTACTTGACTTCTAAAAAAAAATAACGGCTCCCTAAAAATTGAGGAAGTACTTAAGTAAAATTTTTCGGGTCCCTTAAACATAACTTTGACCTTTTTCAAATTGAAAAAAACCTTTAAAAATTCAGAGGGTCCTTAAAAACATTGAAGAGACCTCGAAAAAAATTTAAAAGGCTCTCTAAAAATTCATGAGGGTCCCAAAAAGTTCAGTAGGTCCTTAGGAAAAATTTTAGGGGTGGCATAAAAATCCCTAGGACCTCTTAAAATAGGAGAAGGACTTAAGAAAATTTCAAACGCTCTCTAAAAATTTCAAGGCTTCTTAAAAATTCAGGAGGTCAATGGGTACAATTTTAGGGGTCCCATAAAAATTCCTAGGACCTCTTAAAACTGAAAAACACTCTAAAACGTTCAGGAGGTCCTCTAAAAATTCAAGGGACCTTCAACAAAAATATTAAGAAGGCTCCTTTAATAATTCGGAGAGCTCTAAATAAATTCAGGAGATCCCTAAAAAATTCAGAAGCACCAAGAACATTCCAAATGACTTTTTATTTTTCACAAAAAACTCTATAACATTCAGGAGGTCTTGTAAAAATTCCAAGAGACCTTTAGAAAATTCCAAAGGCTCCCTAAATAATTTGGAGGGCTTTATAAAAATTCATGTGGTCCGTAAAATTTCAAAGAACCCCTAGAACATTTAAAAAGGCTCTCGAAATTCAATACCCCCTCATTTTCATGAATTAAGAGGTTCAAAATGAGTCCTCAGTCGTGCATTCGAAACAGCCTCCACAACCAGAGTTCTCTGCAACGCCCACTTTCGTTAGTATTGTTCGCGAACCGGATCGAACTTCTGCAACAATCGCGCAAGGCGATCGCTCGCATATCAATTTGTAATTGCTGAAAAATTGTTCAACTTGACCCCCTTGGAGCATAAAGGGTTCACGTGACAACTATCACGTTTGTCCACCTAAAGTGTGTAACTTCAAAAAGTAAAAAGTGAATGGCAATAAACGCGAGCGGTTCTTAATTTATGTTATCTCTGGGGCCTGTAGCCGAGCAGCGGCTATAATTTGAGCTCTCTGTAATTGCGACCCAGGCTCTCGTGTGTGTGCTTGTGTATGCTCGCACCTGGGAACTCATTTGAAGGAATTTGAAATTTAATTTTTCTTTATGGGCAAGTCGTGTTGCGATTCGGAAGACTCATTTGAGATAAAAATTGCTAAAATTGCTTTGTGCTGACAGACATGGAGCTGCAAGCTAGGCGCATATATTAGCAAATGGCGCAAGCTGAGCATGGCTCGGTTGAGAAATTACAATTACAAAGCGGGTTTGAGCGGGGCTGGGTCGGGTGTAAGTGGCAAGCGAGCAACTGCATACTTCCATCGCCGTTGACAATGTCGGATCGTGTCGCAGGCCGCGGTTGCTAGAATATGAAACAAATATGATCAATTGGCTTACCTTGTGCCACAAATTTTATGAATTTTTATGAGAACATTTCGCAGTTTTGCGCTCAAGAATGTCGGAATTCTCGTTGCTTTCGGTGCAGTTTCATTTCCTAAGTCGTGAAAAATTTTTTAGTGACCTCCAAATGACACTGTCTCTGATTTCAGATTCATAAAACGGGAAATATGCAAAGTACTTCCCATTTTGTGAATGAAATTGAAAGTTAATGAAATACAATTGCTGATTATGTGCAGTCAAGCGTGTTACTCCAAAGCAGTCTAGACAGCGGCGTGCCGGTTCTTGCATAAGAGGCCACCATTGAACTTGAAAGTCGGCAATAATAGAAGCGGAAAGAGCTTTGACGGATCTCTCGAAGTCGCGAACAAAACGGGCCGAAAATTATTCAGCGCTGGGCCACCTGGAGCCAGATAAGGCAGTGCTGTGACACCGATTCGCATTTGCCATTTTGTCTTTTTCTTTGGCACTCGCAACCCGTATTCCATTGAGCTGCGGCTGGGCGTGGTGCTTTGAGTGTTACAAGTCTCGGCATATTCTTGAATTAGTGCAACGACTTGCGAGGGCAATCACACATGTTTCGTTTATAGAAGCATGCTCTTATATATGTGATTAATAGTTTTATAAATGTTGTACCTCAGCTATCGACGGCAGGGTGGACTAGGGACATTATAGCCTAGAAGACTTTTTTTAAAGGCTCCTTCTTTTCGAACTTAAACCAAGTTCAATCAAGAAGCCAAATTCTGGTCAAAAAGGGCTCCGTTACTATCTCAGCTCCAAGTCCACCGTGGTCTCGAACGTATGTAAAAAGCAAGTCGCTTTGAAGTTGCCTCTGTGCAGCTCGCGAAATATAATTTTATCAGCATGTTTACTCGCTCAAAGGTAAATGTAAATCGAACAGATGTGATAATCTTTTTCGCGAAACTACGAGTAAAACAAAAAATTCAATAAATTAGCGTATGAAATGCCATATTTTAGAGAGAACTCATAGCGCGCCATATCACAACAGCTACCAGCAATAAATTTAATGTTATTCCTAATTGCGAAAGAAATCGCACTGATAAATGTCTGTGATACTCTGGCTAATCAATTCAATTATATTGCGCGACAAACGAATTACAATGGCAGAACACAACCATAATTGTATCCGGTTTCCACATGTTGCATAAATTTTGAGTGGCAAATATCTTCATTTGATTGATACTGGAACGCCCATGGAAGCCCATTTTCAGCACCCAACGTCGCGGTGATTAATTAAGCGACTGTGGAGTTGGGGGACTTGGTTGGCGGCAGGCGAGGAACCTGGGTTTTGCTCTTATTTAGTCCCGTCAAAATATTTTGAGGGACTTTTGGTAGGCTTAGACCCTTTTTGGAGGCTCTAAGAGGCCCCAAAGAGCCTGTAAGAAGCCCTTTTTCTTTCTCTAGATGCTCCAATTACTGAATTTTAAGGAGATAGCAAGCTAGAGGCCCCCAAATGACGTTTAAACCCCTCTTTTAAAATTTAAGCTACGCCTCTGTTTTTTATATGCTGAAAAAGCACATTTTGCCCTTTGAAAATAGGGCCCAAATTGCTCTTTAAAAAAAATTAGCACCGTTTTCCTTATCGCCTAGACCCAAAAGCCTCATTAGCCATCAAGCCCCACGCAACTCGCCTGGTGCGTAAATTTCCCTCGAACAGATAAGAAACCACTTACACTGAATTTGCATGGCTGTGCCGTTCTGCTTGCTCTCCGGTCACTTTCGTCTCGAATATTGGCAGTCTGGCTACACGCGTGGCAAAAAGTGAATTTATTGGAGTGTCTGCGGCAATGGCTCGTTCCCAGTGTGCTGGCAAGCCAACACCAGCCAGCGAGCCAGCCCCAGCGTAATTATTACATTATTATGAATATATTGTGAATGCAATGTGTCTCTACGTCGCGCACAAGAGCTACGAGACGAATTAGAATGTAAGTATGCTGGCTCTGGTCTAGCTCAATCAGAGGCTGTGTTAGGCTGGAACGCATACGTTAAACGATTTTAATATTATTTTCGTACGAAATTGAGATAAAACTTTTCGGTATATAAGTGGGTCGCAAAATTTTCAATCGACAGACTTAGCTCAACCATTCTGCCCTGCACAAGTAACTTACCGAATAGAACAGCTGAAAAGATGGCTTTCAAAGTGAGTTGTTTGGAAAAAATAAATAAAATTCCGAGTGAAGTGCTAGTGTTGTTTTGTCCAGTTTTTAGTTTTCGCCGCCTGTGTCGTCGCCGCCAAGGCTGTGGCCATCGGAGTGGCTCCAGGTCCTCTTGGCCCCTACGCAGGGTACCCCTACGGCTATCCCGCTGGCATCGCCAAGGTGGCTGCCCCCGTTGCCAAAGTAGTGGCCGCCGACGACTACGACCCCAACCCACAGTACAGCTACTCGTACGACATCCATGACGCCCTCACCGGAGACGCCAAGTCGCAGCAGGAATCGCGGTCCGGAGATGTCGTCCAGGGCTCCTACTCGCTGTAAGTCCTCCTACCAGGCCTTTCCAAACGACAATTGCTTTTTTTGCCCTCTTTCTTTCTTTTGGGGTCCTTGTCTTCCAAATTTTAAGGGACCATAATTTTTACTGGTCTTGTTCCTTCTTAACAACCTCTTAAAATTTTAAAATTTTTTGGAGCCAAAAATTGGGAAAATTTTGTCGAGAAAAGGCCTATTTTGGACTCTCACGAGACTAAAACTCTTGCCCACAGCATCGAACCCGACGGTACCCGTCGAGTTGTCGAGTACACCGCCGACCCCGTCAACGGATTCAACGCCGTCGTCCACCGTGAGGGAGCTGTCGTGAAGGCCGTCGCCCCCGTCGCCAAGATCGCCGCCCCTCTTGCCGTCCCAGCCATCGCCAAGGTCGCCTCCCCCTACGGACTTGGCCCATACGGACCCTACGGATACCCCGGAGTCGGAGTAGCCAAGGTCGCCGCCCCCATCTACGGTTAAGCTACTGTCTCTGTCGACTCACCTTCCTCTCTGTCTCTCTCTTCTTTCTCTCACTATCCTCCTGTAAATATTTTCCTCTTCCTCCTCTCTCTGTTCCTTTCATCGCTCATCTGGCTTCTAGCTCGATATTATGCATAAATAATATAATCACGTTCATCTCTTAACCTTCCTAATTATCGTATTATATTCATCAAATGAAGCAATTATTGAAAGCAACAACAACAACACACATTTATCACCCACACATTGTAACAGCAACATCATCATGATCGCCATTATCTACGTTGGGGCGTTCTGGGGACCCGCGACGACTGTCACCTCCGCTGCGGCCCTGGAATGCCCCAAATAGCATATCCTTACATTGTTTTTTTCTCTTAATTATTCTAGACATTGGTTTTATTGCGCGTAACACATTGTTATTGTCATTTTAGTGTTATCATCACAATTGAATAATTATATTTATTTGACTGTGTGACTGCGAGATTCTTTACACGAAAATTGTTACTTTTTCTTCCATTTACAGCAATTTGAAGTATTTGTCATGTGAGAGCAAATAAAGTTGCTTAAATGAGAAGCTACTGTATTTTTATTCCGGATTCCTGTTGACCTTTTCTGTTATTTTGAGGGGGTCTTTTGACCAAAAAGTCTCTCCTTACTCTCAAAAGCTCCTTAATTCGCTGTCTAGGGCCTTTCTGAGGCATGAATGTCATCGAGACTACGTTAAAACTAAATTAGTTGATTGCCCTGCTAGTTAAAAAAAATTCACATTGCGCATGCGCAAACTAGGAACGAAAGAATTAGCTTCTTAACATGCGCAAAACCAAGCTTTTTAAACGAAAATCGCAACATGAACAAATTTTGACGAAAATTTAACTCTTCTGTCCAAGATCTTCGGACCAAAAAATTCGGAGAAAGTTTTTTCTCATCGATTTTTGTGGGTTCCCTCTCCTCAAGGTCGACTTTTCTCAGTGGGTGGGACTCTGTCTACCCCAGAAATGCATGTATTCCAGAAAGGTGGCGCACGATCGGCTCTTTCTTCGGAATAATGGCGCATTGTGGGACAATCGCGATATGAATTACGCGCTCAGACGTAACATGCACCTACTTTACGTGACATTGGTACCATAATGCAATCCGTATTTATGGCTAACCCATAAAATTAATTTCACTTTCATTGTAACAATGTCTGGTTATGAATGAAGTGGATGAAATGCATATCAATGAGTTTGTAGCGAAATGGTGAGTGCAGTTAGAGGAAGGGATTCGCGTGGACTTTAAAAGCGTCGTGGTGTCAAATTTTTCAAAGCAATCGGAGTTCAGTTTTCGCAGATAGCACACACAAAAGTTCGAGATGGCATTCACGAAAACAGTAAGGAAGGTAGCAGGAGCTCGGATCTCGACTCTAACGTTGATTTTGCAGATCGGGTTCTGCTTCGTGGCAGTCTTCCTCGCGGTCTGTCAGGCTGGAGTGCTAGCACCGGTTCCCCTGGTGGCCGCAGACTACCCAGCTGACCCGTACCCGCAGTACCGGTTTGCCTACAATATCCGAGACGGCATCACGGGTGACTCCAAGACGCAGGAGGAGAGCCGAGAAGGAGGCGTCGTGCGAGGTTCGTAGACTTGTACAAGTCGCTTGTGCAAGAAGTCTCAAGTCTCGTTTTCAGGCTCGTACTCGCTCGTTGAGCCGGACGGCAGCCTGCGCACGGTCCACTACACTGCCGACGATGTCAACGGGTTCAACGCCGTGGTGACTAGAGGTGCTCCAGTGGCCGTAGCTCCCGTGGCTCCCGTGGCCAGAGTGGCTCCAGCCCCCATCCCAGTGGGCCCCGCCCCTGTCCCGGTGGCCCCGGCAATCCGCGTGTTCGGATAGATTTGAAGACTGTTACTCAATAAATATACGATTTAAATTATGATTTTGCAAAAAGAACTGTTTCAACTCGGACCTCGCGGGCCCATTGAACTTGGGATTTGCGTAAAGTACGGCAGCGCCAAGGTGGGTCGGTGCTGCAACGGCGGAGAGGCGGAGGAAGAAGTGAAAAGTAATATGTGCGTGCTCAATTGAGCGTAAAGATTTGTCTGCATGGCTATTTGCGGTTTAATTGATTGGTTTTATCGCACATATCGGCTGATGGTTGCATGTCGGGAGGTTGCATAATTGCGTTGCAGGGAGCCTTGAAAAGCGCCGCTAGAAGTGGGCTAGAGCTAGACCCGGGGGGCGGGAACGGTGACATATCGGTGACAAAATCACACACTCTGGGCTTTTCTGTGCTGGGTTGTCTGTCTGTTTGCCCGTCACTGACTTAAAGCCTTCATTTTTGGGAAGAAAAAAATAAATTAAGATTTTTACTGGTTTTGACTTAAACCTACAGTTTTTCTTTTAAAAAATCTAAAAATTTGAAGGGTATTTTTAAAATCAGAAACTTTTTAAAAACCTCTTTAGAATGAAATTGTCTATCTGTTAGCTCGTCAAAGACTTGGAAGCCTTCATTTTTGGACAGAAAAAAATTTTTAAAAGATTTTTTAAGAAGCGTATTTTTGAATTTGCTTTTGAGTGACTTTCAAAAACCTACAGTTTTGCTTTAAATAATTTAAAAATTTTAGAGGTATTTTTTACAATCATTAACTTCAAAAAACCCTCTTTAGAATGAGAATGTCTGTCTGTTCACTCGTCACAGACTGGAAGGCGTTTTTGTGGATGGAAAAAAATATTCAATGATTTTTTTTTAGAGAGCTTTTTCCTGCTTGAAAACAAATCTAAAAATTCCAAAAGCAATCCCAAACAATCTGAAAATTCTAAAAGCATTTTTTAAAATCATTGACTCTTGAAAAACCTTTTAATTAGATTTTCTGACTGCTAGCTTCTCAATGAGACTCTTCCATTTTCAATACAATTTTTTAAAAAGATTTTTATAACAAAGCTATTGTCTATTCTGTATTTCAAAAAATGTGTCTTTTATTTTTGTCCGTCTGTCAGCTCCTTTAAATAATTGCTGACTTTGAAAAATCGATGGATTTGTCATAGAAAAAATTTACAGTAAAAAGCATATTTTTATAAAAAGTTTTTTATTCGTTGGAATTATAATCTCATGTAATCAGTGCATGTTGAGAATCTTTGAGCAACATTTCTCGGGAAGTATAAATATGGTAGCTTCTTGCATCACCGTCACGGCTTGAAGAAAGAGCTCTCTCCTCACCCGTGGTAGTAGTGGCGATGTCTGTAGTTGTGGGGCACGGGGCTCAAGTACGTCGACGCCACAATCGGCCTCTTGAACGCCGAAGTCGCCGGATGCACTGGCGTGCCGATTTTCTCCACCTTCGCCCGAAACCCATGGACATCGTCGGCAGTGTAGGTGACTTTCCTGATAGTTCCATCGGGTTCGGCGAGCGAGTAGCTGCCCCTCACCACTCCATTCACGAGAGACTCCTCCGCCATCTTGGAGTCTCCGGTACTGGGGTCGTCCACGGAGTAGCTGTAGCTGTATCCGGGGTTCGGGTCGAAGGTCTCGGCCTTCTTGGCGACGATAGCAGGGATGTAGGACGGGATGGAGTGCGTGATGACGGGCTTGGAGGCAATGACGGGGGCCACGTAGGCCTTGGGGACAGTTGCGAGATAGGTCTTTGGTATGGCGAGAGTGTGGAGCTGCGACACTGGCCGGACTGCGGCGAAGTGGGAGATGAGGTTTGAGAGACGTGGGGAAGGGTGGAAGTCTTTCACGATTATCGGAACCGCCGACACCAGTCCAAGGGTAGATAAAGCTATCACAATCTGCGGAAGGAAGGTCGTGAGGGGGCGGAGGAAGTAGTGGAGAGGGCGTACCTTAATCATCTTTGGAATGCGTGGAGCAGCTCGTACGGAGAGAAGTGCTAAACTAGACTGAAGTAAAGATCGTTGGGGTGGTAGGGTTTTATATAGCCGGCACAGAGATCAGCGCGTGTGCGGGCACGAGAGGCTGCGTGGTGATGTTGATACTAGCCACCGTTTGGACTAATATTGCTCATTACTGTACGAGCACCAGATCTATTAGGAAATGTGTAACGCTAATATTGATGTAAGGAACAAGATTATCGTTTATCTGTCGCAGATTAGACTGAATTGCGTCGGTTAGAGCGTAATTTGAGACGCCGAGTCTGAAGAGATACTTTTCCGCCGGCTTGTCTGTCCGGTTGGCGCTTTTTGTGGTTGGATCTGGGTCAGCAGGTCTTTTCTGTAGCTTTCAAAGTCCGCGTCAGAGGCGTCTGTGGATTCTTTTGGTCACTGATCTGAACTGGGTGCCCTCAGAATTAACTGGACGCCCATAAAACCTTTATAATCGAAGAAGATACCCTCAAAATTGAAGAAAGTGCCATCAGAATCGAGTATAGGCTCAATTAATACCCTTATAGCTTAATTTGGCAGCCTCAGAAACAAATGATCGACCTTAAAACTGACAGTAATGTCCTAGGAGACTCTCAGAACTAAAGAAGAGGCCCTCAAAGGTGACCCACAGGTTAAAGGAACCACCCTGTAGGGTAATAAAAGAGCTCTCAGAGCTGAATGACTACCCTTAGTACTGAAAAATGAGCTCCTAGATCTAAATCAGGGTTCCAAGAACTAAAAAAGATCCCTCAGAGCCCTCCTCTCGAGCTAAAGTAGGCACTCCGAGTTTCGAGTTATCTGGGCTTTAGCTCGCCACTTCCATTTCGTACCATAAATCGCGTGTGTGACAGACAGCTCTGGAGGGTGCAATTAGCATTTACAGCTAAAAGGTCAATGTTTCTGTCAACTGCCGAAATTTGGATTTCGAGATCAATAAAAGCGAGCGTATCAAGGTTCTGCGATGCGAGAATGCCAAATCGTTGCGTTGGAGATGGTTTATGTCGGCACGTGTGACATCTGACAAATATGTAGTAGCTGCTTGCGTTTGCCAATTTTACGTGAACCGAATGGAGATGGTCCGCATTGGCTAGAATGTGCACGGGCTGGGGTATAAAAAGACAATGGAGTTATCGGCAAGCACATTAGTTTATCTGCATTCTCGGGAAAACAAACACTCGCGATGAAGTTTCTGCTCGTAAGTAGACCCCTCAGCTCCCCGTGTGCCAGTCTCACGCTGCGCTCAGGTTTCAGCTCTCGTGGCCCTCGTGGGTCGCTCCCACGCCGCCCAGCTCGCAGCCCCCATCGTAGCCGCTCCCGTAGTGAAGAGTGCGAATCTGGTGGCAAGTCCAGCGGTCGTCAGGAACGCCAATCTCGTGGCCAACACCTTCGTCCGGTCCGCCCCTCTCGTGGCCCAGTACAGCCCCCTAGCCGCCTACACCGCCCCCTTCCAGGCTGCCCAGTACGTCAGTGCTGCAGCCCCCTTCGTGTCCTCTGCTAGATTCCTAGCTCCCCGAAGTGCCCCTCTAGTAGCTGCCCCAGTCGTTCAGTCCGCTCCCCTAGTCCAGGCCGCCGCTCCCGTAGTTCAGGCTGCTGCTCCCGTAGTCCAGGCTACCCCAGTTGTGGCTGCCAAGCTGGTCGAAGGAGACGAATCAGACGCCTTCTCGCAGTACAGCTTCGCCTACAACGTCCATGACGGACTCACGGGAGACTCCAAGACCCAGGAAGAGACCCGTGATGGCGACATTGTTCGCGGCTCCTACTCCCTGTAAGTCTTCTAGAGCTCCTTTCAGACCAAGCTTGTCCAACTTAGATAAATTTTAGGGCTCTTTTAAAATTTCAAAATTCGAAAAAAAATTCCAAATTCTAATTTGAAAAAAAAAAGTTGGACAAGCCTGTCTTTTGCCCTTACAAGACTAATGTGTATGCCCACAGCATCGAACCCGACGGCTCACGTCGCGTCGTGAACTACTACGCCGACCCCGTCAACGGCTTCAACGCCGTCGTCCAGAAAGACGTGCCTGTAGCCACTGCCCCACTTGTAGCTGCCCCAGTAGTCGCTGCCAAGACTGTTGCTGCTGCCGCTCCCGCCAAGGTTGTTGTGGCCTAAGCGCTCTGATGTGCGAAACTGCAATCCGGAGTGAATACAAATCAAATTTAAACGAATCAATTATACAGACACCTTCAATTAAGTGATTTACTTTTCTTTCAACACCCCACGTTTCTGTAAATAGACAAATTTCTCGGTAAACGAAGCAATAAACTATTAGGCTATCAAATATATGCAGTTTTGATTGGACTTTGGGTGGAAAAAGAGCTCGATGGGAGTAACTCAGCGTCTGTTTGTCTTGCAGGGAGGTGAAGGAGGAGTTCTGGAAGCTTTCGCACCACGAGAACGTGTCGAGGATGCGGTTGAAGCTGGAGCCCAATTTGTACCACGACGCCCACACTGCGGCGGCGAATTTGAGGGACAACACCGTGTCTGTCTCGACAGCCAGGTAACTATGGTCTTTAGCAGGTTCTGGAGGAGTTTTGGGGGTTCAACTTTTTAGACTCGAAATTTTATTTTTGCTTTGAAAATTCGTTTTTGAGGAATTTTGGAACTGAAAAACTCTTATATTATTTTTAACGTCATCCAGCTTCAATTTTGAGTTTTTGGGAACTTTGGAATCACCTCTGGAGACACCCTCAGCTGCTTCAAAAATTTAAAACTAGCCCGAAATCGAACTTTGAACATTATTTTAGGCGCCTGTCAACGGACCTGGGCTCCACGATAGCCCCAGCAGCCCTCGGGGAAGAAGGCATGGACGAGGACAACATCCAGATCGAGGAGGAGATCAAGAACAACCTGGAAGCTCAAGCGTAAGTGAGCCACTCCCGAAGCTCTAATGTAAACTCCCTTCTTTTGCAGTCCGGATGTCTCGGGCAAGGAGAAGGTCGTGATCCAGCAGGAGTGCGAGCTCATCACCCTCATGATGCGCGTAAAGGGACGCCTTGACGTCACGACCAACCAATTCATATTCACAGATCTGAGTCAAAACAGGGAGGATGGAAAGAATCACGACTTCAGGTGACTATTCTAGAGCCCCAGGCTTTCTTGTTAACCCCCGTCATTCCGCAGATTCGGCATCCAGCAGCTCCGAGAAGTGCACTTGCGCAAGTACAACCTGAGACGCAGTGCCCTGGAGATATTCCTCGTGGACCAGACGAGCTACTTCCTGAACTTTACGACGAAAACGAGGAACAAAATATATTCTAAAATCCTGAGCTTGCAGCCCCCCAACATCCTGTACGGGTCCGGGCGGTCGCCCTCGGAGCTGCTCAAGTCCTCGGGCTACACCCAGAAGTGGATCAACCGGGAGATCTCCAACTTCGAGTATCTCATGCACCTCAACACGATCGCCGGCCGCTCCTACAACGACCTGAGCCAGTACCCGGTGTTCCCGTGGGTCCTCGCGGACTACACGAGCGACGAGCTGAACCTGACGCGGCCCGAGTCGTTCCGGGACCTGAGCAAGCCGATCGGGGTGGTGAATCCGAAGAACGAGGGTGAGGTGAGGGCCAAGTACGAGGGCTTCGAGGACCCCTCCGGCATGATCCCCAAGTTCCACTACGGCACCCACTACTCCAACTCGGCGGGCGTGCTGCACTACATGATCCGGGTGGAGCCCTTCACGTCGCTCCACATCGAGCTCCAGAGTGGTCGCTTCGATGTCGCGGACCGCCAGTTCCACTCCATCCCCCAGACCTGGAAGCTCCTCATGGACAACCCGAACGATGTGAAGGAGCTAATCCCCGAGTTCTTCTACTTCCCGGAGTTCCTCAAGAACATGAACCGGTTCGACCTCGGGTCCCTGCAGAACTCCAAGGAGCGCGTCGACGACGTCGTTCTGCCGCCCTGGGCCAAGTCTGCGGAGGACTTTGTCAACCTGCACCGAAAAGCCTTAGAGTCGGACTTCGTGTCGGCGAACCTGCACCACTGGATCGACTTGATATTCGGCTACAAGCAGAAGGGTCCCCGTGCCGTGGACGCCCTCAACGTCTTCTACTACTGCTCCTACGAGGGCGCCGTGGACCTCGACAAGATCACCGACGAGAAGGAGCGCGAGGCGGTCGAGGGCATGATCAACAACTTTGGCCAGACTCCCTCCCAGCTCCTGAGGGAGCCTCACCCAAGGCGACTCTCCATCGACGAGTGTCTCACGAAGCTCCTGCGTCTCGAGCTGAGACGACCGGACCTCACGCACTTCCTGGACCGCGTCAACAACCTCCACTGCGACTTCTCGACCGACAAGGACCCCGTCATTTACCTCAGCGAGCCCAAGTCTCCGCCCCGCTCGTTCCTCCAGACTAGTCCCGATCTGCTCATCTCCGTCACCAAGGCGGGCATCCTGGGCTCCCACAGCTGGCTCTCGTACGACAAGGAGAGGGGCTTTTTGCTCGAAACTGACGCCACCACGACCAATCTGAAGTAAGTCTGGTCCTCATTTTGGTCAAAAATGAGCTTTTTGGGGGACTTTAGAGCATAGTTTTGAGATTTGAAGTTTTCAACACCCCTTTTGGTGGCTGTAACGGGCTTAAGGTAGCTTGAAGCCTTAAAATTTCTAGATCTAGAAGCTCCTGATGAGGATTGGGAGGTCAATAATAGGACTTTTTGGGGGGTCCAAGCATCTCCAGAATCAATATTCTCAATTTTCGAGCATTTTTGGAATTTTTCCTGTCCAAATATTTTAAGATAGGAAGCTCTTCTTGTTGTAAGCCTTTCCTGAAGCTGAAGCTAATTTCTTCTCCTTGTCTTTCCAGAAACCGCAAAAGAGTCATAGGCCCCTTCCACCCGTCAGTCCAGCTGTCATCGAACCTGTTTGCAGTCAGCTCGGACGGCAAGTACTTGTACTCTGGAGGCATCTGGGACAACTCCCTGCGAGTCTTTAACACATCACGGGGCAAAGTCGTCGCCTCAGTCATCAAGCATTTCGGTAAGTTGGCAGAGTAACCTTCGATTACGCGACAAGCATGCGAATTTTAATTGACTGCTTAAAATTCAACGCACTTCCCACCTACCAATCGCACTTTTGCATGCAACTGTTGCATAATTTCGAAGCTTTCGGTATCGCGTGAGGGCTCAAAATTAAAAGTTGCTCTTGTAGATATTGTGACTTGCGTAGCTCTCGACAACTGTGGGTCGTACCTGGTAACAGGATCGAAGGACTGCACCTGCATCATATGGTCACTGAATAATGCGAGTATCAAAGCTACAGCTACCTTTTCGAATGCGGCAAGCAATGAAACCACGCAGGCAACTAGCTCGCACCACCAGATGAATGTCGCAATTAACAGCAATGCATTTAACAATGTACCTAAGCCCATTCACACGCTCTACGGGCACGACGATGCGGTCGCGTGTGTCGCAATCATGACCGAGCTAGATTTGGTCGTTTCTGGATCACTGGTGAGTAGATTCTTGGAGCTTCAGAGTTTTCTGGATTTTTGGCCAAAAACTTGATGTCACGAAAATGGTCTCTGAAGGCTTCAATCGACTAAGTTTGGTCCCATAATCACGTTAACGAAGCGTTTTGGTCGAAAAAGTAAGTTTTGAAGAAAAGAAAATTTTTAACCCAAATTTTGAAAAATGGCCAAACCTCTGCTCGTTAACCAAAACTCGGTTTTGGGATTTTTGGCCAAAAACTTAATGTCACGAAAATGGTTCCTGAAGGCTTCAATCGACTTAGTTTAGCTCCAGAATCACGTTAACAACGCGTTTTGGCCAAAAAATGCGTTTTGGAGAAAAAATAATTTTTGACCCAAAATTAGAAAAATGGCCAAACCTCCGCTCGTTTACGAAACATCGATTTTGGGTTTTTTGGCCAAAAATCATGTGTCACGAAAATTGACCCTGAAGGCTTCAATCGACTTAGTTTAGCTCCAGAATCACGTCAACAGCGCGTTTTGGCCAAAATATGCGTTTTGGAGAAAAAATAATTTTTGACCCAAAATTAGAAAAATGGCCAAACCTCCGCTCGTTTACGAAACATCAATTTTGGGCTTTTTGGCCAAAAATCATGTGTCACGAAAGTTGACCCTGAAGGCTTCAATCGACTTATTTTAGCTCCAGAATCACGTTAACAAAGCATTTGGGTCAAAAAAATGGGTTTTGGAGAAAAAATAATTTTTGACCCAAAATTTGAAAAATGACCGAACCTCCGCTCGTTAACCAAAACTCGATTTCAGAATTTTCGGCCAAAAATTTTTGATCGAGAAAACGCTTTCTGAAGCCTTATAGCGACTAAGTATAGCTTAAGAAACACTATTTCAGGGTTTTTGAGCCAAAAAAAATGGCAATTGGACTAAAATTTTCTTTTAAAAATTTCCAGGACGGAGCAGTAAACGTCTACACAATCGAGGAGGGCCAGTACGTGCGGACAATCCAGCCTCAAGGCTGTTCCGGACCGCGAGTCGAAATCACCTATCTCACCATTTCATATCAAGGCGAGTTCTTTTCGAGAGAGAGCTCCAATAGAGCCTATTTTCACGTTCTTATTCCTTTCAGGTCAAATAGCATTTTCCGCTCTGGACGACAAGTCCCACTCGGTGCACGTCTACAGCATCAACGGGGCTAACCTGGGCTCCAAGTACGTCTCGGGTCGCGTGACCGGGCTCACCACTGCCTCCGATCACCTCGTGGTGGCAGACGACGCCGGAGACATCACCATGCACAGGCTCTTTGGGTACGAGACACCCTCCTTCTTGCCCCTCAGACCCCCTTAAAGTTACTGTCTTTGCAGACTGAAGCCCGTGTTCGACATCCCGCTGCACATTCCGACTCAGACGGTTGTAACTACGTCTGGAAACACGCATATCTTGGTTCCGCTTCGGGACGGAGGCCTTTCGGTTGTGGGAGTGACGCACCCCAGCACCAAGAAGCATGCCGTATTTTACGTTTAGTTCCATTCCCAATCCGCCACCGCCTCACACGAACACAGCACTCCGTCTTCAGAACTTTTTATTACCCCTTAAGAGAAATTATGTATACACTTTTCCTACAGTTTTTACATACAAACGCAATACCATTCGTATTTTATTACCTGTCAGTTTTCGCAAATCCGTTGAGCTGCAACCCAGGAATTTATAGAGCAAGATCTTGAATCGCATATTTATCATACAGACATATTTAGAGGAACTTTTAGTAGATTGACTGAGTGTCTATTTAGAGCGTAGGAGAAACATATATACCTTAAGCAAGTCAAGTCATAACATATAAGAATACCCAAACGCTGTTGAAGATTTGAGACGTGAAAGTGTTACTTGTAAGCCGTTAAAGTTGACAGAGCTCTAGGATAATTGGAATTGTGAGTATTGAAGTAGCAGACCTTTGTGGAAGAGTATACAGTGCAAAAGAAGTAAAGTTCCCCGAACAAGCCCGTTCAGACGCTCAGAGAGAAATCGAAAGAGTTGAGAAACTCGGTTGTTGAGTAGTTTTCCCGGAAATGTTTATGGGACATGAGTGTTTAGAATAGAGGACATAATAAACTATATAACACAGTTTGAGATTCGTTTTTATTCCGCCCCACTCACGTGGTGATTTGAATAATTCGGCCGAATTCTGACCTAACTCGGAATATTTTAATATTTTACTCTTCCTTTTTTGAGCTGAATTTATTTTTGTCTCCAAAAATCTAGACGTTTCGGAGGCTGCCATGATCAGCATAGAACAATGAACATCAATCCCATTGTCTGGCCCCAAAACCCCACAAAAGGCTTTGTACCCGTTTTTTGCCCCTCCCTGGAATATTTATAACCCCAGCTGACGCAGACTGGAGCTCAGTATTCAGGTGAAAATCGAACGACAATGAAGCTCGTAGTGACGGTAGTGGCGTTCGCGCTGGTCCTTGCCGACAGTACCGTTCTTTCGGCCGATCCAGCTGACCCCTCGGAGTACAGTGACATCGTGAAGGAGGCTGCAGAAAAGTGCAACACGGATGCTGAGGACCTGGTTACGTTCAACCAAAAGATATTTAACTCGACCGATCCTGCAGTTTACGTAATAGCTTTAATATAAGCTTTGAACCCCGTCTCATTGTTGAATTTTTTTTCAGTGCTTTGCTCATGAATTCTGTGTCAAGAGCGGAAATTGCAAATCGGATGGAAATCTCAACGCTTCAGCGTTGCTGGAACAGCAGACGGATGAGGAGATCAAGAGCCAGCTCAACACGAAGATCAGTGAGTGCGTTGCCAGCAAGTCATCGATCAAAGATGCCAATCATAGGTGTTACGAGGAGCTCGCCTGTGTCTTCAACAATACCGGATCTGCATGAAATTTCCATTCCTTGCCAAGGTGAAGGTGGAGGGAGCAATAAATAAATTTTAAGCACTGGGCATTTCCATTTGTTCGTCTGGGTCGATTCGCACCTGTAGGATTTGATTTGAATTTGTTACGTTTTGAGCGTTGAATCTTAATTCAAATACTTTATTTGAATTGAGCCACATTTGGACTCATTTAAGTTCTCTGTAATTTAGTTGACGATCAAAATACTTCCAAAAGGAAAATCATTGAATCAAACCTCAACTCAAATACTTTATTTCATACGAGATATTTGGATTTGATGAACACCACATTTATTCAAAACATGTAAGACTTCAACTATTTGACTAAAATTTACTCCAGAAATACTCTATAAAGTATTTGAATGATTTGAGTCAGAAAGGTATTTGACCAATATTTGAAAAATATTTGAATTTTTAATATATTCGACTTTATTCAATGAAGCTACCAGCAACAAGAACTTAATCTAAATAGGAATTTACGAAAATGCTCAAGCAAAATCAAATACTAACTAGGCATTAAGTGACTGACAAAAAGGGGTTGATGGGGGATGAAGGAGCGTCAATTTGGGCAATACGATACATGATTAGCGCTATCTCTCTTACTTTTAAGTACAATACAATTTTTAAAATTCCTATCTATTACTTCAATTCGGCTTTGCAATCTTACAAACTCAATCATTTCAGTCTTTAAATTCGTCTTCCTTCAGCAGGCTCAATGGTTTAAAGTTACTCTGTTGGTCCCCTTTTCATCTTTCGTCGCAATTTAAATTCGAGCTAACCCTAAACTCAGTAAACTGCAAACGAGATTCAATCAAATAAATTAACTTAGCAGCTATTGGTAATTAAAAATTAGCAACTGACACGCAACAGACCCCAGCAGGACGTCGTCGAGTGACCCGAAAATGGTGTGTGTGTGATTTGTGAACGGTGAGAAAGTACTTTGACAAACAGGAGTAAATGCAATCGCTTCACACTCCGGCATTTCGCCGAGTAGCTACGTTTTAGGGAGTTGAGGACATTGTACACATTGATGGGGGAGAAGGGAAGTGGGGAGTCGCTTAGTCCTCCGGACGAAGGGGGTAGATGAAGGTGCTGATGGTGTCCTTGGAGATCCCGTTGTTGGCCTTGCACGTGAACGAGCCCATGTCGGCCCACTTGAGGTCACTTATCAGCAGCTCGCCGGTTGGGAGCGTCTGGAATGGGAAAATTATTTTGTCAGCCTAAATTTTAAAAATTTTTAAGGACAATTAAATTTATAATTGTGCTTTCTAAGCAGTCTGTGGCCGAAAATCATCGTTTGTGTCTCCAGAAATCCTCGTTATTTATTTCCAGAAGCCCTAGTTATCAGTTAACTCACCTTAAATCTGGGCTCTTGTCCAGAGATAGCGTTATCGTTCACATCGTACCAGGTAACCTCGCCACGTGGACGACCGGCAGTCTTGCACGGAAGCACGAGGTTCGATCCCATCACGGCTAGCACAGACTTGAAGTAGTCGGTGATGCGAGCGGGTCTGAGGCCGCCGAAGAGGTTCGAGTTGGAACTAAACAACTCGTTGAGACTCTCCTTGGTCTTGGAGGGGTGTCGCAGGACCTTGGTCACCACCACTGACGCATACGTGGCCTTCGATCCGGACGTCGCCACGCACGTGTAGGTCCGTTCGGGCGCGTTCTGGTGGTCAATGATCAAGCGGGACCGCACGGTCGTCATCACCGTGGGGTCGCTCTCGCTCAGGACGTTCGTTTCCGCGTCGTCAAACTGCGAAAAGGGGGGACATTAGCATGTTTGGTGCGGAAAATGAAGCTAGGGGACTCACTGCACTGAGCTGCTGGCCGCTTCCGTGGACCCACTGGACCCGGGGAACGGGAGACCCGACGGCCTCGCACTCGAGCTCAACGGTGGAGCCAACGGGATGAGCGACGCGGGCTGGGGGAGCCTTCGTGATCTTCAGGAAGTCGTTCATGACGGTCTTGGGCGCGCCAGCCGCTGGGGCAATCGAGTTGTCGTCCTCCTCCATGTCTATCGGGAGGGCCAATGTGCTGGTAACTGTAGCAAGACAGATGAGAACTGCGAAGGATTTCATGCTTCTTCTGCTTTCTGGAAGAGAAGAGATACGGAAACGGCGATTACTATCAATATCCTGGGGCGGGGGTGCTCGTTAAGTTTCATGATTGATGTTCTTGTTTTCAAGCCGCTGCACTCCCGAGCCGGACGGAATTCACTGCACGAGATAAGAACAGAGTTCTATGCTGTAAACATCAGTCGTCGTCGATTGGTGTAGCGAGACAGGCCTCCATAGTTGACCCCTCGCTTCGTACGAGTTCTGTGGGAATGTACCGCACAGACGGTGAGAATTCATAAATCACGTACCACAAATTCCGATTCAGGGGACTCGAGGAATTCGTCAGAAACGTGTGATAAAAATTGGCGCCACTGCAGTGTCACGTTGGAGTCAAGGTGAGTCGATTGATACCCGCAAACACGTAATGTCGCGATCGGTCGAATCCACGGGCTCGAGTCAACATTCTGGGTCAAAAAAGAAAATATGCACACGCACTCCGGAATGTTGCCAGTCGGCATCTTCTGTTTCCTGTCGAGTTGGCGTGTGCAGTGAGGGAGGGTAAAGCCCATGGAGCCCATTTGGAGGTTTCTTGACCTTTTCTCGATTTTATTCTAGTACTATTTTTTTTTAAATCGTAGTTTTCTATCATTTTTAATTAATTTTTGAGACCACATAATTTTTATGAGAGTCCAAAACCTTTTAAAATCCTATAAGTCATTTTCAAAAAAAATTTTGTTTCTAGATTTTTTTGAAAAACACCCATTTGGTTCCTCCTACGCCAATTCCACTGTAGTTTCTGTTCTGGTACTTCAATTTTGGACCGCTCAAGACAGAATATTCTAGTACAAAAATTCTTATTTTTTTTTTTTTAATTTATTTCAAAGCCCGACAAACAGAGGTTTCCAGCACTTCCTTAATCTTACGCTTGAGAGACAAATGTATAAAACCACTTATTAAGTATTTAACGTTTTCCCCGCGCTACTACACTCAATTGAGTCGCACTATTCAATAAGTGTAAAATTGTAATGTAAGTTTCATAAGTTAATGACAAGCGCGAGCGACGGGTTGTCGTTACATTTGGGGGCCGGAGCACCAATCTGTCTTACTTCCGCGGGTCGTAGGAAGTCTCACGTTATTGAGGCACTTTATTTGATTGCCAAAAAAGTGAAAATGACTTTGGGTTCCCCTTCCCGGTCAATCAAGCGCGATCCCGAGTCGCAGTAGTCGCTCTCCTCCCATTCCGTTCCATTCCGTTCTTTCGGGACATTGGGACTGGTTTAAATTCATGTTACATAATAGGTTCTCATGCTCAGGTTTCAAAGAGAAGCATGACATAAAAGGGGACTGAGAATGCAGCGAGTGGAATAATGAGCAGGAATACTCTTGATTGCGAAAGTGTGCAAAAAATAAAAGTTATTTGAAGGACAGGCGGGCGATTGAGGCGCAGAAGAGCCGGATTCTGGGGTCGCTTGCTTACCTTTTAGGAAGTCAGTGAAAGAGTCGATGTTGCAAAATTCTCTCGATGAGCTTAAATTACTTCTTGCGTTTTCAAACTTGTGCACTTTTCAGATTTGAGGTTCAGCAAGTGTTATGTTATGTTCGCATTAATTAAGTGGCTTATTTCAATGTTGATTTGCATTAATCTATTCAAGTTGACTTTCAGATTCAGGCTCAACATAAGGGTAGCGTGCGAGTACTTCGCAATTTTAATCAAAGTCTTGGAATCTGCGATATAGCCCGACACACGGCAGCAGCTCTTCTCCACGTGCGTATAGATTTCGTCAGACGTCTGTGCTCCTGACACTCAAAGCTGTTTCAACATTGACACCGAGTCGCCTGTGAGCCTTCCGATTGAGTACGTGATCGCTGTGGAACTTCGAGTTCGGTAGTGATCATTTAATTTTCACTTTCGGCACGCCTGATTTTTAACCTCCACGGGAACTAGGTTTGAATTTTTCTGCGGAAAATTTTATCTCAATTTTTCTCCTTCTCAACACGCCGAGCGACTTTTAAGAATTTTTTCAGATTTTTCTCTCTGGTGCGATTCCTTCAACAGTGGAATGAAAACTGTGCTTATTTCGTCATTAATAAGCTGATTTTATAAAATACGCTTCGTGTACGGCATGTGTGACGTGTGTGTCTGCGCGTCCACTCGCACGTATGGTCGCAAGAAGAAATGAGAGAAGCTAAAAATTAGTTTGTACAGACGTCGGTACAATTGATCATATGGTACAGTATCTGCCGAGCTTATTGACCCCTCATCCGCCAGCAAGATCGAGAACTCAATTTTTCTTTCAAATTTTCTTGGAAAAACCGCCATTTTGAATTTTAGAAATACCCTGCCTACGTGACACTTGGACTACTTACTTGGGTCTTGAGAGAGTGGGCCTTGAAACACGTCAGCCGTTATCGAGGTTGGAAACTGCAATAACGACCGTAGAAGTCTTTGTCCAGAGTCGCCCATGTTCATGCGAGCAGACCGGAGTTTCGGAGCGGGCCGTGACTCGCCCGTCACCATCGTACGATTTTTGTTCATTTCACGAACCCCACTGTAGCCGCAGCGGCCGTTTCGTGTCTGAAAGGTGTTTCCATTCGTGATCTGGTCTTTCTCACATACCGACCGAGCGCACTCACGGCCACCGTACGGACCTGCATGAGGCCCATTACATTAGATTCGTGTCTACATGCATTTGTGCATTTAACAGAGCTAATATAATAAGTGTAATTTATAAGTAGGTAGTCTCCAGGTAGAAGAAAGCAATGATCATTAATTTAAAAGAAAATGACAAGAAAAGATGGATTTGCACTATAATCAGCATGGCTCAATGGTTTCACAGAAAAGAAATATAATAACCTTGCTCAATGCAATTTATCAGAATCACCATAAGTATGCAATAAATATGCAATGAAACAAGCGTTAATTAGCCGGGTTCATGTAAAATTTCCATTTTATTACGTCTTTTATTTCCTCTTCTAACTTTCATCCAACGAGATTCAGACGGAGATGAAGGACAGCATAAATAGAATACGTGTGTGCATCGGGTGCGTACGTGCGTCGCTTCGGTTCATAGAAACGACGAGAGGGACGAGATGACGAGAACAGAAATTCGAAATACCCAAGACATGATTCGACGTGTTCGAGTTCGTGCCTCCCAAGCGCACTCATTGATCTAAATTTAAACGGAAATGGCGGCACCTTCTAGGACTGTCGTGGGTTCCAAAATTCGTACGCTGATTTTTAATCAAATTTTTGCGTCAGCCTGACCTACATTCCGCTCATTTGTGAAAGAATCCGAGCCCATATCAGCAGACGCCAGATAAGATATCTCTGCGTGTACTTTTCGGAAGAGACACACGCTTGCTGACGTCGAGATTGCGGCTGGTAAATTTCCGGAAAGCCTCGGAATTCGACAGAAACCCGCTCGAAACTTGCATCAGAATTCTACGTAACCCCTTATTGGCTGCCAGTCTCGGGTCTCGTCGTGCTCTGAGCGAGGCATTACGTGAGTTTTACCACGTGTGCCTAATTGAAACCGCATGCTTGACAGACTCTTTATCGTGCACTGCCCAGGTATTGTAGCTCGATTAATTATATCATCTCGCCACCGGCTCAGAATATTTTTTCTCATGAAACTGCCGTAGACTCGTTCAGAACCTGTTCAATTGTCAGTCACTTTAGTGCCAATTCAAATAGTAGATGCTTCTGCATTTTTTATGCTGTCTGTCTGTCTCGATAATTTTCTTGAGAACCTCTTAAAGGTAGGTCAGTGATATCAGGAGAAAGGAATGGGAGTCTCCTGGTGGCTCAAAAAAATGTTTACTGGCGACGGTAAAAATCGAGATTTTAGACCCCCCCCCTCCTCTCCCTCTGTCACGGTTTGTCCTATACAACAGTACTTTAGTTTGTACGGGCTGTTACGGATCAGCCGACCCCCCACCCCCTAGGACCGTGACGTAATTTGCGAACCGGCCGTTATAGACAAATTCCTTGGAAAACTAAGCAGAGTTTTTTTGTGACTTTCATGAACGTTATTTCCATAAACGGACGAAACCAATCAGGGTTTTAATAGACCAATAGAAAATAATCAAGGTTGTTAAAAACGAGGTCCTTGATAAAGGGACAAAATCAATGAGGACCTCTTTTGTGCTTCTGTAGAAGAGAGACCGAAACATTAACTGATAATTTTTCCCTCATTAAAAAAAACCCCCCATTAGTTGGGGGAATTTTCGGGCTCATGGGCTTTGCCTGACCCGGTTGGGTCTAAGTACATTACTCAATCAATTTAATGTGTCTTTGTTGGTTTTTTCCACCTGTCAGCTGACTACAAAGCGCTCGCGATTACGGTCGCTGTGCCTAATAGAGGCGGTTAAGGTCATTAAAAAGTGACCACAGACTCTGAAACTTTCCTTCAAAATATTTGCACCGCTTTCTAATGGGTTTTACGGCTTCTGACAAAAAAGTACCAGCCACGATGAGGTGTTAATTTTTTTTTAAAGCGAATCACCCAATCGAGTTTGAATCGCGGGGAGAGATACATAATGAAAAGGGGCCCAAGATTAGGTATCATTTATCATTTGAAATTACAGCTTGCAAATTTCTTATATCATGTTCCACATTTCAGCCACATGTGCACGAGTGTGGGTATAATATCTACGAGGTAATTAGAGTTGTTGCCGGCAAGTCTAGCAGCTCAACGAGGCATGTTTCGTACGCGCACGTCGCGTGCAGCGTGCGGATAGGAGCTGTAGCTGTGTGTATCTTTTGGATGTGAATAGTTTCTCGAGCACTGGCACAAAACTTGATTGAGAAAAGTGCGAGAACAAGCCGCTGATGGAGCCGGTAAATGGCCGGCACCGCGTCTCGGAACTGCAGTTGCGTAAAGCTGCGTCGGAGGCCATGCTGGCTGTACGGACGGACGGACCAGACTGCGGTTGAGCGTTGCGGAAAAACGTCAAATGAGATTAATAGCTTTAATCACACGGCTGGAACTGGTTAACAGTCGGTTCTCGGAATAAATTAAGGAAAATCCCAGCGGCACTGGAGCTCGCGTGATTAGGGTCCAACCTCGTTTCTGTCGAGTGCTTCACCACTATCTCGTCTTTTCCCGAGAACCGAGCGTCTTACGTGACAACTAGCACATATTTATGTACAACTATGTAACTAGGAGTGCACTCAAACAGATCTTTGGCACGTACTTGACGTCTCCGTTGCCCAATATTCGGTTTTTTGTTCTCATGCCACCCGATAACCTTTGGACTCTCTCGCATCTCGGATCAGAAATCTAGTCCGGAGATCCCAAGGACTGAGATCGAACCGCTTCTAGACACAAAAGGCCCATCAGCGCCATTCAAATCCCGGCTCCGAACCGCATCAAACCGATTGAATCTCGAGTGAGAGCTTAGTTTGTCTTTCAAAAGATAAGATTGTTCGGCTTTTGCACGAGCAAACATTTAACTTAAGTGGCTTAGCTCCATATGAAATAAGTTGGCAGATTTCCCTCCGCGCACATACATGCCGACCTCATGCTGCCGGCGAGTGAGAACCCCGCCACTTAGCGACGGAGGGCCGATCTTTATCAGTGCATCACGCGATCATGCATTTGGGGGCTCAGCTTTTCTCGTGATGGGCGTGACTGGGTCGGCTGATGTCCGCTCGCCTGTTGTTTGTTTGGTGTTTCTCGCTTTCTGTGAAACTAAGGCCAAAACATCTCAAGTCTGTGCCGTGATCTTGCCTTGATAACAGACTAGTGTCCGTCGGTCTGTTCGTTTACTTGTTCTCTTGCCTTTCCTGTGGTCTTTAGCCTCCTTTTTGGAACTAAAAAAATTGAAGGAGACTGAAAGAGCTTTTCAAACGTTTTAAAAGGTCCCTAAGAAATTCAGGGGACCCCTTGATGGTGTAAAAGCGGTCTTAAAAGGAAGGCTATGGAAAGTTAAAGGGGCTTTAAAAATTTTGATGAGGCTTTCAAAGGTATTAAGTCTTAAATACAGTAGATTGGGGGGGGGGGGTTGTCCTTGTTTCTCCCCAACGTATTGTTCATTTTTCTGCGTTTTTGGTAGAAAATGGTCCTAAAAGTTTATTTTTTCTTTTAATTTTTTCCTTGGTTGGACTTTCTCTCTCTATCCCTCTTCTTCCTACTTAATTTGTCCGTGAATCTGATATTAGCCCTTGAAGGACAGCCGAACCCAAACTGCGCGCTAGAAAGACCTTTGGCCGATCGAGCCGTGATTTTTCCCCCAATGACGAGTGGCTTGGTGAACGAACTTGAATGTAAATATTTGTCTTAAAATGTGCGTCATTTGTTTCATAAAACAGTTTTTGTCTCACAATCAGAGGAGTCCGGAGACGAGCAAGAAATCCTCAATCACTAGCGATTATGAGGAATTCATAGTTTATCGCCTACGCCTCTTCATACCGCTGTCACTTCCCTTATCACTTATCAGCACCACCCGAGAATCACTGTGGAACGTTTCGAAAAGCCATGAATTAATCTCGTCATGATTTATTTAACGGCGCGGCTTGTCACTTTACAATTACGTGCATCTCTCAATTGATAGCCAGTGGCATTGTTTTACTCGCACTCGGGGTTCTATTTAAAAATCCTCCGCTCAAATTCCTTCTTGGAAACGGCGCACAGCCGGCGATAGCGTCTCACTTTACCTATGAATGTAGGTCCGTGTCAAGAAGTCAAGGTATCAAATCAATCTGCCGCTTATCTTCAAAGGCTAATTATTTCGGAAGCGCAGATTTCGTACAAATTCTGCTCGATAGCGGCGCCGTTTCTCTTTCGTCTCGCCCAGGGCTTATCATTTTTGGAAAAGTTCCACCCACCAGCAAGTCACGCTTGACGACAACCCGAGAGAGATTGGAATTTTTCGGCTCAGTGTGTCTTAATCGTGTTCTGATGCCATTCATGAAAGTGAGCTCATATCCTATCAGTTTTTTTTGCCAGTGGCGTAGACAAGGGGGGCTCTTCAGGCCAACAGCTGCTTCCTGACGCCACTACACGGTCGTTTTTGGACTGCACTGGGTATTGCCAGTCACACTAACATCAATTAACTCGAAAGAAGCCTCCAATGAGCTTTAGGAGTTTTGTCTTACGAAATATATTCTCCTTAATCCTGCCTTAATTTGGGGTTCCAAAAGTTAAATCCCCCTTCTAAAAATAGACACTTTTTTGGGGTCGAGGGGGCCCTTTTAGCAGCTGCTAAAGGCCTCTCTTTGAGGATGAGGGGCTCCTTTTTGGGCTAAGAAGCCTCTTTTTTAGCCACTAAAGGGCCCTTTTTGAATAAAAACTAACCATTTTTGAATTTTAGGTCATGAGTGGAGGAGATTTTGCAAACTGAGGGTTCAAAATTTCTGCCTTTGGTAGAGGCTCTAGGCTAGTGCCTAGTTCGGCTTGCTTTTGGCGGAGGCCCTTTTTGTAAATCCATCACTGGTCTAAATTATTGACTACAAAAAATCATGGATTTCAAAAAATGGTGAAATTGACAATTTTGAATATGCTCCCACCCGAAATAGGGTTAAGCAAAAATCAACTCCGCATCTACGCGCCTTTTCGTCCCACGAGTTTTGACTTGCCCTCGTAGTAATTTTCGGCCTCTTCATTCTACGAGTTACTACGAATCTAGCACATCTTATCACCCATTTAGCGCTGACTCAAAGTGTTGAACTCGTGATTCGTGATAGTAGCGTAACATCTGTCAAAAAATTCAACCAATAGACGTAACATCCTCCCGAGTATCAATGATTGAACGCAATCAATGAATTTACTGCGTACTAGCATCTGCCTCCCACGATGCTCGTCGACCAAGAAAAGTCAAAAAAAGGACACGCCCCCAAAAAGTATGCCTCTCGTTCCGGGTCCCCTTGCATCAGCCCGGTGCGGTGTTTTTCAACACACCAAGCTGCACAGTCCACATTTTTACGCTTATGAATCACATTTCTTCGAGGCATTCATTCACCGACTAGGTTAAAAATTGTATGATGCAATCTAGTTCGAACTTAACAAAGACGAAATACAGATGAATGATTTAATAGTTCAGAAATGTCACAAAAAAACCACACGAGATCTCACACACAATGTTGCAAAAATTTCCTGGAAGGCTCCGGCTCTGGTGATTCGCAGTTCGGCAAAAGCGAGTCAGCACCAATTTCTTTGAACTCTGCTTTAGCCATCCGCACACATTTCCAGACGAGGACTCAGCAGAAACTTTCGTGTCTGTTTAGTCTGACGACTGTCGTCTAGAATCCAGCTGATTCCATGATTCGGCCGCGACTCGACCATCGCGAATTCTATCCGCAGTCCGCACAAAGAGCTGTACACCGACGGAACATTGACCGCGACGAGCTGTGGGTGTGAGGCAACATATGATCGGCTAGCATATGAGGCGCACGCTGGCCTTGCCGAATTTATAGCGGCTTTCGGGGTCACCCTATGGCCGGCTGAGACAAAGCACCACTTTGCTTGCGAACGGGAAGGCGGCAAAATTGAATAGAAACTTTTAGAGACAGGAATTGAGGCGACTTTTTGCTTTGAGAAGCCAAAAAATTATGAGTCTTGAAACTCTACTGTTTTATTTTATTTCAGGGCCTTACAGGTTCATACTTCAGAGCGATCCTTAATAACTAAGGAATCTAGTTACTCAAGACATCAATTTTATTAATCAGTAATTTCTTCGCACTTAGCGAGTTCAACTTATCACCCACCGTTCTGCAAAATTCACACACCGAAATCCGTGGAAATTCACAATTGCGAGCTACTTTCTCCTCTATCAACTTCTACGGAGAGAGAGCAAGGAACTGGGATTTACTACGGGAACTGGGATTTACTTTTACAAAATAATTCGTGTTAACAAATATAGTTACCAACACCGGTGCTGATTAAAATCAGCTGAAATATTTACTTCACCTTTAAAATTTCAATGGAGGAGGAAGACAGTCCTGAATTTTTTTTTTGTTCTACTTTGTTATAGTTTAAGGGACAAGCAAATGGTAAAAATCCTTTTGAGACTTGAAGATGTCAAATACATTTTTTTTTCTTTGGCAAGAAAGAGATAATTTTTAGTGCTTTGAATTTTCACTTTCAAAGGACAACCTTGAGTTTCCGCTTTTGCTTTGATATTAGATAAAACTCTTCAACTCTCACAATTGGAGCCTTCAAGAGACTCGAAGAAGAGGTCTTGTCCCTTTGAGAGTAGATTGACGAGCAAAGAAGAACAAACAAGGGCCAGTGCCAGCTTTCATTCATTTGTTCTTGTATTTTAAATCTCGTTTGAACTGGATTCTAAGCTCATTTGATTACTTTTCTTTAAATTCGATTACTACCTCTGTTCTTGGACTTTCTCCATGTTGAAATAAAACAGATGAATTTTAATCGGTTTCTTTAATCCTTTAATCAATTTCCCAGTCCAGTAAGTCAATGAAAATTCCAGCTCCTTTCTCTAAAACTCCAAAAAAAATTTTCTCGAAACTTGTCAAATCACGATGAAAAGAACCGAACCCCCACACACAACATTTTTCTCAAAACCGTCGGTCAGAAATAGAACGACGGTTAGATCATTTCCTCTCGATTGTTCGTTGATTTCGGGGAATCAACTTCATTTGTCAGTTGGAATTCACGTCCTTAATCCTGAGAAGAGGAAACAATCGGCATCCTTCCCAGAAGAGATTGGACCGCCCAGTTCAAGCCATTTTCCCCGAATCCCTCAACCGATTATGTGGGTGAGCCGGAGAAATACCACTTGTTGCGTGAAATTAACATCGTTTTCCTCCGCAGACCCGGCTCCCACACACACGAGCAATCAGTTTGGAGAGATTCACTAAAATGAGACATCTGCTTACTTTTGAGCTGTGAAATGGTGTGTCCTAAGAACTGCGCTGGTGCTCCTTTGGGATTATCAAACTTGCTTCACAGCGGTTAACTTTAACTGTCTCTTTTATTGCACTTCAAATTAAAATGCCAGTTCACTTTTTACTTAAGTTTTAATGTTCCTTGCAATAAAACCCGCCGAAAACTTGCTCCGTGCTCTGAGACTTGTTGCTTCCACTGTATCCAAAGCTGGAATAAAGGCAGAGCTCCGAAAGACAGGCTGTTTTAAACGAAATGCCTCGCTCGTGTAGCGCTGTAACGGCTGTATTTACTTTTCTGGACACTCTTTTCTTCCTCACTCCCGCGATTTGAAACTCTGGAGATTGTCTGACCGGGCTTTTGTCGATTCTGACTCTTATATAGTGGTCAGCACATCAAGAATTATCATATGTATATTTCCATATTACCAAATGCGTTCTCTCGCAAATCGCTCGTCTCCCTTCCAGATATACACACCCGTATATCTTCGATTGCATGACTTTCCTCAGCCCAAACAGCATATTTTCCTCGCTTCTCTGCTGTGTCTCGCACACACGAGCCCGTCATTACTCATGTCGAGGTTGACATGCCACAGTTCTCTGCACATCCACACAGAGCTACAAGTGGTTGTGGAGTATCCGGATTAAACCAACTCGCCACCCCGTTCCAGCGACGCAACTCCCGAAATTTTTTTTTTCCTCGCGAAAAATGGGGATTTTCGGGGAGGCTCGAGATGCGCAAAAACGGCGGTTTCCGGCAGCCAGGCTCCGTCTCTGGCGAGTCCGCCCAGCGTGAAATTGACTTCCAAATCGGCATTTTTATAATCAAAACTATTCGCAACTTATGCATGCAATTTGTCAGATTCGAGGATGGAAATTGGATTTTTGTATAAATTCATTTTTAAAATGTCACATTTTGACGTCAGCTCTCGAATATTGTTCCTCTTTAGGCAGGTTTTGTCCTTGATTATATGGGCTGGGCTCATCTGAATACAAGAACTTTAAATGCCGGTTCCGTCCGTCTGTCTGTCGGTGCATTTGCATATCTGCACAATGGAGAGTTGATCAGTCTAATCAAAATCAATAAGAGCTCGTTTGATACATATTGATTGGAAGTTATTGGTCTCCCAGCAATCTTTAATGGAAGCCTAATGAGAAAAACCAATAATGACAATTAACTCGCGCAACCCCCACATCCCCCACACGTCATTCGCATCCCCGGCGTCAACGATCCTCGACAAATGGGACAATCATTGAGACTAATCATAAAAGCCAAAGGAAGCCAATTCCGTTCTCTTATCACGCTCCAGTCGACTTTTTCTTTTTATGAATGCGAAATGTGCCAAGGACGAGAGCCCACGCAAGAGTTTATTGTGCCTCTTTATTTTTAGGGTTCGATTAGCGAGAGAGTCGTTAACAAAGGAGTTGCTAAGTCAATGGCTTGACCCAAATCGGGAGAGAGATCCGCCAAGGATAAATCAGCAGTAACCATAAAACTCGACAGATGCCTCGTCTCTGCTGACGAACCGAAAGAAGTGAAATAAAAGCGAATAGACAGACTTCAATGTGACTTTGGTGACTTCTAAAACGCCCCGAGAGGCGACGGTACACCAGGAGAAAAACCACCCTGGCTCCAAAAACTCGCACAATATGAGTTTCCACAAAATTCGAGGCTTCCAAAGTCGCGCGTTACCTGCGGAATTTTTCAGCGCTCGACCGCCACCAGATCGTTCTCCGTGATGCTGAGAGACGACAAGTTGTCTGGCAATGCCTACCTACTCCTCCAAAGCGGCGGTACTCGCACATACCGAAGCTATGTGGCGAATAATCAAGCGAATAGCCAGCAATTGATTCTCCTCCAATTGAATATTTATTCCTAAAACATGTGTTCAGTCAATTAAAAGGCAGCATTACTAGCATTCCTATATAATTTAGCGACGGACGGGCCTACATCACAGTTTGTAGCGAGATAAATCTTGACTTTTTTCCCTTCACGCAAATCAGTTGGTGAAAAAAGTTCCAGAGCTAAAGCCCAGCGTCCTTTTCTTCTCTTTGGAATTTTTTAGGTACAAAACTTGCCTTTAGGGGAGCCCAGGGGTTCCCATTTCAGATCTGAGGTCTATCAATCCAGGTTGGAAGGCTCTTATTTCATCTTTGGAGGCGCTAAATTGGCTTCAGGGGCGCTTATTCTATCTCTAGGGACACCAAATTGGTCTACGGGGAGCGCCAATTTTCACTTTAGGGGGCGACCATCAGGCTTTGAGGGTGCCCATTATAGTTTAAGGGCAGCTAGTTCAGCAATGAGGGCGCCAAATAAGCTTGTAAGGTGCCCCCTTAAAATCCTGGGGCGTCAAGTTGAGTTCAAGAGCGCCCATTTCAAGTCATAGGGCACCATTTTGGCTCTTGAGCCATGGATTTAAGCTCTAAAAATCTCTTTAGAGACGCAATTAATCAAAAAGAGCCCTATTTAAGCTCTAGTGACTCCAAGGATTTGCTAGAAGTTTTTTACGAAGAAAAAATCTCAACAGACAGACATGCTTCACGACTCGAATTTTCTCCACCTCGCAGAATGATACAAAGTAGCCGAACCACTCGTGCAAATCACTTAAGAAATTCGTTCAAAGGAAACCTCAATCACGTTTTATACTCTGTAACACTGATGGGCTTTGACAAGCTTGAACATTGTTTCAATTCGCCCAACAGCTGATGGTCCGGCTCCGAATTATCTCATCGAGTCATCGTCATTCCCGGAATGACTCACTACTTTGTAGAAAGGCCTTTTTTTGCTATCTCAGTCCCGTCGGCCGAGTAGTGGGTTAACAAACCTGTTTGCGAGCACTGAGAGAGCCCACCGCCTTTGCCAATAAGCCGTACACTCGATTCGCGTTGCATACAAAAATACGAGCACTTGATTATTTTTGCGGTATCAATGAATGAGGCGCTCTCTCAAACTCAATCGCAAGTGTCTTCTCACTCGTGAGTCGGAGATCGAGGAACCATGATTGCTGGCAAAATAGTGCTGTCCCACCGAGTCTTGCCCCTTCTGGGAGCCCGGTTCTTCTCCCGGACCCTTCCGGCCAGCGAGAATCACAAGTAGAGCCTCAGGTTGGTGCCCAAAAGACGATTTACGAGGTGTTTTTATTTTTAGATGCCAGCTGCTCGTCGTCGGAGCGGGAGCGGGGGGCTGTGCCGAGGCCTCCAAGTTCACGTCGAAGCTGGGAGCGTCCAAGGTCATCGTCCTCGAGCCCTCCGAAGTAACTAGAGTCTCTCTGAAGCCTCGATTCGGGATAAATTGACTTTTTCCGCAGAAACACTACTACCAGCCGATGTTCACCCTCGTGGGAGGAGGCTCGAATGGCCTCGAGGAGACGTCGAGGGACATGAAGTCGTGCATTCCGGCCAAGGCCAAGTGGGTGAGGGACTCGGCAGCCCAGTTCCGGCCCCGGGAGAACGTCGTGGTGACCGAGAAGGGCGACCAGATTGAGTACGAGTACCTCATTATCGCAACTGGCTTGAAGCTCAACTATGATAAGGTGGGTTTTGGCAACAGAAGCTGGCTTAGAGCGAAAACATAGAGGGACAGTGGACTCGATTTTTCTATGGTTTTGACCACAGAGACTTGCTTCCTAGAGAGTCAACAGTTTCCATGTTTCCAGATTCCAGGCCTGCTAGAAGCCCTCAAGGAGCCCAACGGCCCCGTGTGTTCCAACTACTCGCCCGCCTACGTGGAGCGGACTTTCCGGGCGTTCCAGGCCTTCCAGAGCGGCAACGCCTACTTCACCTTCCCCAACACGCCCATCAAGTGCCCCGGAGCCCCGCAGAAGATCATGTACATCTTCGACCACTACCTCCGGAAGACCGGGAAGCGCCAGAACGCCTCCATCACCTACAACACGTCCCTCCCGGTGCTCTTCAGCGTCAAGCACTACGCAGACGCCCTCTGGAAGATCTGCAAGGCCCGGGACCTCAACGTGAACCTGCGCACGAACCTGGTGGAGATCTACCCGGAGAAGAAGCAGGCCCTGTTCGAGAACCTGGACGATCCCTCCAAGCGCTCCGTCGTGGACTACAGCTTCCTCCACGTCACGCCTCCGATGAGTCCCGTGGATGCCCTCCGAAGCTGCCCCGAGCTCACCAACGAGGCGGGATACGTGAACGTCAGCAAGGAGACGCTGCAGCACGAGACCTTCAAGAACGTCTTTGCCATCGGGGACTGCTGCTCGACCCCCAACCCCAAAACGGCGGCCTCAGTGGCGGGCCAGGCCGACGTCGTGTTCCGGAACTTGTCCGCCATCATGGCCGGAGAGACTCCGAGGGAGATTTTCGAGGGCTACGCCTCCTGTCCCCTCGTCACGGGCTACGACTCGTGTATTCTCGCCGAGTTTGACTACTCCATGACGCCCCGGGAGACCTTCCCCTTCGACCAGAGCAAGGAACGGAAGTCGATGTACCTCCTCAAGCGCAACTTTATGCCCACTCTGTACTGGGAGGGCCTCCTGAAGGGTCTCTGGAACGGCCCCAAGGCCATGCGACAGGTCTTATCGCCTCTGAAGTTCAATTGATAAACCAGAGAGAGCCGGTGCCGTGACGTCAGGTGCGAGAGAGAGCCCCATAGTTCTTTAATCCAAGCTTCAGTTCGAACGAAAAGCTGATTTCAAGGTCACATGAGCATTGAGTATCGCTAGTCAGCTGTCACTTCAGTGTATTCCCCCAACTCGACAGAGTTGCAAGTCGTTTCGCAATAAACTCGCCCCAAAACCGTGTTTATTTTCGCTCTAGAGCCTAAGATCATGAATAATTTCGTCAGAGCCCTCCGTTTTTCGACCCGGGGATCCCCTCTCAACCTCGTCAGCCGAGACTTTTCTCTCTCGAGTGCTGCGAGCGAGCGTCACAAGTGAGTATACCTTTCCGGGACCGAAACGTCGACTTGTACGGTTTGCTTGAAGGTGCAAAGTGCTGGTTGTCGGAGGAGGGGCCGGCGGATGTACCGAAGCCGCCAAGTTCAGCGCCGCTCTGGGACCCAACCAGGTTCTTCTGCTCGAGCCCAGTGACGTAAGCTTGCTCTCAATATTTTCTGGCTCTAAATTGTGTCCTCTGAAATGTAGAAGCACTACTACCAGCCCATGTTCACGCTCATCGGGGGCGGGATGAAGCCCCTCAAGGAGTCGTGGAGGCCCATGAGAGACTGCATCAACAGCTCTACGAAGTGGGTCCAGGACTCTGCGGTGGAGTTTGACCCCGACAAAAATACAGTGGTCACGTCAAAGTGCGACGAGATCGAGTACGAGTTCCTGATCATCGCCGTGGGACTGCAGCTCAACTTCTCCAAGGTCCGTTTGTTCAAGTAAAAGTTTCAGAGACCCTAAGTTTCGCTGTTTTCCAGATCCCCGGACTCCTGGACGCCCTCAAGCAGCCCAAGAGTGGGGTTTGCTCCAACTACTCCCCGGAGTACGTCGAGAGGACTTTTGCGGCCTTCAACGATTTCCGCAGCGGGAACGCGATTTTTACGTTCCCCAACTCTCCAGTAAAGTGCCCCGGAGCCCCTCAGAAGATCATGT
Source organism: Forcipomyia taiwana (assembly GCA_963930915.1). Classification (NCBI taxonomy): domain Eukaryota; kingdom Metazoa; phylum Arthropoda; class Insecta; order Diptera; family Ceratopogonidae; genus Forcipomyia; species Forcipomyia taiwana. The sequence goes on along the minus strand of CAWVOI010000096.1, from coordinate 3,526,191 downwards.
ACATTTTCGAGGAGTATGCGAGGAAGAATAGGAAGAGGGGCCAGGCCAGAATCATCTACAACACGTCTCTTCCTGTGCTCTTTGGAGTCAAGGTAATTGAAGCTTTTGATCCATACAAGCTTGTGGCTCCTTGGGGACTTTTAACTCATCAACTTTTTAATTCCGGGGAATTTTAAGGTTAAGGACAATTTTTAAATGCATTTTCAATTAATTTCATTTTTCTACTTGCGAAATTGGCTATATATTTTTTAAAGCCATTTTTAGATTTTGACTTTTAAAGCAGCAACAGTAGCTAGTCGTTAAATTTTTCGGTTTGGCCGCCATATTGGATTTTAAATTTAAAAAAATTAACGTGATAATTTAAAAAAAACTTTCTTCTACAATATTTAGAGTTGAGTCCGAACTATTTTTTTTAATTTAACCCATTTCTGATTTATGGGCATATTTTTGTTTAATTTAATTAATTCGATTTTAGGAAGCTTAACGCAGTTTAAAAATTTCGGTAGCCAATGAGTTAAAGAGATTTTTAAAAACCAGTACAATTTTTGCTAAAAAGTTTTAGAACCCACAAGGGGCTTTGAGACCTTAAAGCAAAGAATTACATAATGACATAACCATGGTTGCGGCCTTAACATAACAAAACTTCAAAGTAACGCATTTTAAGAGAGAATTCGAAAAAAAATTAGACACCTCATTCGTTAGAACTCAGTGACTACTAAAAAGTGGGGTAATAAAAATAGTAGAAGCATTGTTTTTCGAGTGATTTATTTTTTATTTGCGAAGAAATAGAAACAAATAGCTTTTAGCTGCATGTCTTGTTTACTGTCGAGTTCCGGGATCCAAAAACAAGCAATCAGTCGCGATCTTTTGTCCGCTAAGTGACGATAAATTCACCTTTCCAGCATTATGCAGAAGCTTTGCATAATATCTGCGAGGAGCGAGGCATCCAAGTCAACACGCGGACCAACCTGGTGGAGGTCTACCCCGGCAAGAAGCAGGCCCTCTTCCAGAACCTCGACAACCCCGAGAAACGGCAGGTCCTCGACTACGAACTCCTCCACGTGACTCCCCCCATGAGCACCCCCGACGCCCTCAGCAAGTGCAAGCAGCTCACCAACTCGGCCGGTTTCGTCGACGTCAGACCCGACACTCTCCAACACGTCAAGTATGCCAACGTTTTCGCGATCGGAGACTGCTCTGGAAGCCCGAATTCGAAGACTGCGGCGTCCGTGGCCGCCCAGTCCCAAGTTGTGTACAAGAACCTGATGGCCGTGATGGAGGGACGCGTCCCGAGCCGGGTCTACGACGGATACGCGTCCTGTCCGCTCGTCACGGGCTACAAGACGTGCATCCTGGCGGAGTTTGACTACTCCCTCACGCCCCTCGAGACGTTCCCTGTGTCCCAGAGCAAGGAACGCCTCTCCATGTTCCTCATGAAGCGCGATCTCATGCCCCCCATGTACTGGTACCTGCTCCTGAACGGGCTCTGGAACGGGCCAGCCATGCTGCGGACAGCCCTGGCGCCTCTCAGGCCCCTCCTCAACCCGGATAAGTAGCTTTTTATTCTGATTTCCGATGGGCGTCAAGAGATGACGCAGGTCCATAAATTTTGTCAGGTTGAAAAATTCAATAAAACATTTTTGCGTCGTTTCGACTTTCGATGTCGAATCTATTACGTGTTTAGAAAGTTCCTGAGTCACATAGTCCGCAGAAGCTGAATTAGCAAATGAGATGGGACAACAGTGAAATGACGGGCAACGGTACTGCTGGCCTTATGAAACGCCCCGCAGTTGAGCTGCGAGGAGTCACCCGGAATACATCAGCATACTTGCAGTGAAAGATACAGCATTGAAAAGTCGTGAAAAAAAACTAGAGTTAACTGCAATTGGACCGAGACCGGTAATTGATGTGAGACCATCAATCTCACTCCCCTTTGAGGTCTCCTTGAAGTTCGCTTAGTAACAATAATCTTGTCAAAATCCCTCGGTTTGAATAAAACATCGGGCGCTGTCTTAGAATTGCAAATTCCCCGAGCTGCTGAAATCAATTCAGAGACTACCCAGACCCACTCTCTTCAATGTGACGAGTCTCCGTGCTCGCCCACAACCTCTGTGAGTTGCTTTCTTTTCCGTCCTCGTTCACGCCCCCGCAGAGACCTCGCTGTCCTTCTTCCAAATCTAGCTCGGAAGCGCACGAGACTTCTCGATGTTCCACCTAAAAGACGTCGGGAATATGAATTTTCGGGTCAAGCCTGGCGATTTGCAATTATGGAGATTCCGCTCTGAATTGGAACGGACGAAAAAAGTGGAATCTAATTGAAGTATGAAAAGGTCTCTCAGTGGCATGCAAAACGTTTTGCCGGTGTTAATATTTATTGGGGCCCATAAAACGTGAGCCAAGGGGGGCGACTTGCGAAATTCATTAAGTTTCCGAGTCTCATTTGGAAAACCTGTCAGAATCTTCTCAGGCTTCTTTTAAGGGGACGAATTCAATTTTTATTAAATCCTGAAATCTTTTTCTTTTTCAATTTAATTAAGTTTTCTCTCAAACGAAATCTTTGGACCTTTCTTAAGCCTCGAATTATTCAGCAATAGGGCTTCCAGAGTCAGGGCCGTCGAGAGAAAATCTGGGCCCGGTACTATCAAAGGGAAATGTTCGAGATTCTAGGGGCCCAGACGCCGGCCCGGGCCCCCTAAAAAATCACGGGCCCGGGGCGTTTACCCCCTCCCCCCCCCCTCTCTTCGGGCCTGTCCAGAGTCACCCAAAGAGAACCAAGAAGAAATCCGTTCCCTCGTTGCCAAAAAAAAGCACCAACGTATTTTTATTTCGTGTTTCAAACTTTATCAGCGCCATCTCTCGGCCAGTAGAAGCTTGTAACGTTTGAGAGCTGGAGAACCAGTTGGTAGAAGACGGAGTAAAGCCAGTTTTTCAAACTGAGAGAAGAACCCGTTGAGCTAATCCTCGCATGGAGACCGAAAAATGCGCCCGAGACAGGTTTCATAAACTCTGGACACAAATGAATCGCAAAACACGCTAACTCGCCTTTATTACTCGGAGCGTTATAAAAGCACTTATCACCTTGTTACCATCTCACTCTGAAAAAATAAATAGAAAACTCAGTGCAAACAAGAAGGCATGTTCACGTATAAATGCAAAACACGAAATTACTGGAATGCATGTAAAAAATAAGTAATCGTAGAGAAATGGAGAGAAGAATTGCGCTTATTTATTCCGATTTAGCTTTTGGCCGCCGTTCGTGCCGAGGAATTTAGTAAAAATTTCTCGCTCCTTCATTCACAATTCCACTGCAGTCTTTTTCAAGAGAGAGAGCATCCGAGTCCCATTCGACTCCGAGCAGTTCTGTGACCCAAATCGAGTAATCAGTAACAAATATTTGCGGCTTCATCTCGCCCAGTTACGCAACTATCTCTTGACCTTATCATATTTTTTTTCAAAATGGAGGCCCATGATTACAACGGCAGAACATACGATCATAATTAACTCATTATCGCACCGAGTGCTCGTGCAGGCCCGCCATCGAGTCGACACGGGCTTGGAGAGGTCCGAGAGAGGGTCCAAAGTCGCCCCGTCAGCCGTTTGTCTCCGGGCAGAATAGTTGACCGATATGTTGATAAATGAGTTGCGTGAACAAATTGTTTGAACAACTTGTCGCTCGTCGTCGACGTCGTCTCAGTTTTGTCGTAAGCGACCTAGCAGAGGTGTACTTTTCGAATTTACAGCTTCACTCCACACATTTCAACACCTCCGAACTGTTTCGAGCGTTTTCTCCTCCGTCAGAGTTTCTCCGAGAGTGCGATTTGGGGGTCATTTTGTCTGTTTTTCTGATGCTCTAAATCGTCACTAACTGCCTAAGGGTCTGTTCACATATTACGTCACGGTCCAAGGGGGGGGGGGGGTTGTCGGCCGCTCCGTGACAGTCAGTACAAACTCAAGTACTGTTATATAGGACAAACCGTGACAGAGGGGGGGGGGGGGGGTGGGGGTCGAAAATCTCGATTTTCACCGTTACGTAATATGTGAACAGGCCCTAATTTAAAATTTCTAGGATCTGGACTTCTCTAAAACTTTAAAGTAACAATAAATGATCCCAAACGATTTTTTAAAAACTTCTCTGGCTCTTTAGGTGAACCTTTAAGCCCCCTGAAATTTCAGTCAAGCCAAAGTTTAACGGTACCTTTTAAAAATTACCGTTAGTTTTTATAAATCTGTTGAAGAATCTCAGTATTTTTTACCATGAAAAAGGGCATTTCAAAGCCTGAAAAATAAAGTTTTCTTGAAAATTTTTTAGAAAAACTCATTGAATCGAAACCTGAACCTCTAAATCAGAACATGTCCGTTATAAATTTAAATGAGCCGTTAAACGTGCAAACTTAAAACATTACCGTTATTTTGAAATATTCTCAATTTATACCTTAAGAAGCTTCACTAGATCGCACCTTCGCTAATCGGTGTGTGTGGCCGCTTCGAGATGAAATGAAGTCTTTTTAAAAGGCAAGGCTTCGCAACAGCAAAAGAGTCGACAATATGTGAGGCAATGTGTTTGCGCGCCTACATTTTTAAATGCCCATCATCATTTATATGCGTGATGCTGAGACACACCGCACCACTACTGGCGCATAATCTGCGCAAAACACACACCACTCCCGCGATGGCTCGCCACACAAGCCCCAAATACGATGAAGCTCCACATCGTCAAATCACTGTATATGATCGCTTAAAATACGTGAAATAAAACAAACGGCCTCTATGTACTCGCACTCGCTTCTCTTCTGCACATATTGTAATATCAGCTTGTAGCCTCGGATATAGTCCGTTCCATCGGAGAGTTGTATGAAAAGTTCCCAAGCATTCCATCGCTATAGTCTTTTTCGTGGCGACTCTTATCTACCCAGCGATACGCATCGATATTCGACATGTTCCGTTCGACTTTCCTCTAATTTTCACTTCCTCCGCATCTCCTCCATCTCGGTTCTCGCGTCTCGCGTCTCTCAGACCAAAGGGCGAGATTGAGCGAGAAAAATGTGGAAATTCCTCCGTTCAGTTCGATCACATGACACCAAATTAAGTGCAATTAAATCAATTATGCGACGAGTTTCTAGAAGTTTTCTAGACAATAGCCAAGTGTTAATTGGAATGTCGGAGGCGCTTGGAATTCCTCAAAGCTTCGAGACGAGTTTTTAGGTCGTCTAGTGCAGGTTTCAGCAAGCATTGCTCTTTGACCCACTACGGCTCCGTCATTGCGTTAAGTCGAAAAAACAGAAGTTTTTGTGAGTTTCTCTGCACGTATCGGAGCTTATGTAAATCAGAAACACGAACAAATGACTTCGCCTATTGCATATATGGCTGCCCGAGCTGCTACAAGTTGCCACATGTGTGCGGATGTTAGCCTCCTTTACAACATTCCAACGAATCAATTCAACACTTGATTCATTAAAAACGCTGCTCGAACCTCAATTACAGCAACTCCACAATCTACATATTATATGCATACGTGAATTATCAATGAAATGGAATAAAACAAAAATTTATAAATAAAATAGAGAATCAGCTTGCCACCAATGAGTTAGATTATTCAAAGTAAGCGTACATTTGCGTCTCGCAGCGGAGAGCAGGCAGCGCAGCGCCTCGATCCACGGTCTCTGGAATTTTAAATCACCGAGCAACCTGTTTGAGCGCATCTCCCGCTGCTGGAGATGCTGGAACGGGGCACATATGAGCGCATTTAATTTACTTTACTACTGCGGCATCTTCTTTTATTTTGTAACGTTTTCCTCCTTTTCATTATGCGATCGCGGCTCAGCCTCGTGAATGGCACATTGGACAAACGAGAACCTCGCATTCCAGCGCGATTGAAAAAACATGCTTAGCATAAGGCCTTTCGTGAAGTGCGGAACTCTCTCGGCTTCGAAACTTTGGTAGCTATTTTCTCGAGTGAGAGCCATCTCTGGAGTCAATCACAAGACCTTTCACCTGGTTCGTCTGGATTTCTGTTTTGAAGAGGATGCGGCTTTCAGGGGAAGCAGTAACACGACTGGAGACAAGTTTTCCAAAATTTAACTAAGCTTTCAACTTAGCTCATGAGGATTTTCTGGCTCCCCATTTACCAATTTTCTGGTCAATTTAAAGTAGGCTGACCATTCGTCCCGGAATGGCCGGGACAGTCCCAGAGACGTACCTAGGATTTGAAACCGGGGGGGCTGAACCTTGAGCGGGGGCCCCCTTCCAATCGAGTGCCGCGTTTACCTATTTGGGGGCCCCTGGGCACTTTTAATGACGCCCCCCCCCCCCCTTAGCACAATAAAAATTTAATTTCTACATCAAATAGGTTTTTTTCAGTTATTCACCGAAATTTTAGATGGCTTACAATTTAAATTCATAAATAAACAAAAAATTTTATATAATTACAAATTCTGTACAGAACATTCCTGCACATTTTTTATATTGATACAAATATTATGTACAAAATATTATGTCACGTGTTTTAAATGAATTACCGAGGCCGTTTTTATTTCGAGGCCACCCACCTCAACACAAATTTTCTAACATTTTTGCAAGACCATATATGTCAAAAATGTATCTTAAATTATTTACATAAATTTGGAGCGGTTTTGGAATTTATTTTTGAAAAGGCCCGCCGCAGGCGCGAAAATTGTTAGGAGTATGCAATAATTGAGAATAAGAAAACCATGTTTAAAGCTCCTTTAAGAATCGAAAAATCAAAAGCAATGACTAAAATCCCTATCCAGCTTCAAATTGTTGAAAAAGTCACAGTTGTGTTGGGTCATAAGCAATTTATGTATTTCAAAGGACTGAGATGTAAAAAGTGAAAGTAAAACAGCGCGCCGCAGGCGCAAAATTTTTAAAGCCTTTTTAAGTTTTGAAGAATTTAGAGCCTCCTTAATAAAATGGGGCCCCTACAGACATGAATGTGGGGCCCCCTGCTAAATAAAATGGGGCGGAAAGAGCTAAGTTTCTGAACATTTTTGGTCCCTTCGGAACCAAAATTTTACCGAATTTTTCAAGATTTGGGGGCCTCTGGGCAATGTCCAATTTGTCCATATGATAAACGCGGCACTGTTCCTATCCCTCTTGATTCAAAAGGGGGCCCCCTCGAATAAGCTGGTGGGCCCCCTGATTCAAAAAGTGGGCCCCCTTGATTCAAAAATGGGGCCCCCTCGAATAAGCTGGTGGGCCCCCTGATTCAATAAGTGGGCCCTCTTGATTCAAAACTGGGGGCCCCCTCGAATAAGCTGGTGGGCCCCCTGATTCAATAAATGGGCCCCCTTGATTCAAAAATGGGGGCCCCCTCGAATAAGCTGGTGGGCCCCCTGATTCAATAAGTGGGCCCCCATGATTCAAAAATGGGGGCCCCCTCGAATAAGCTGGTGGGCCCCCTGATTCAATAAGTGGGCCCTCTTGATTCAAAAATGGGGGCCCCTTGAATCAAAAACGGGGGCCCCCTCGAATAAGATGGTGGGCCCCTTGATTCAAAAATAGGGGCCCCCTCAAATTAAAATATGGGCCCTTTAAAGGCCTTATTTTAGTATTTATTTTTTTTTAAATCGGGCCCCTTCGGGGCCTTTAAAATAATAATAAAATTTCGGGGCCCCTACGGGGCCCTTCTGAAAAAGCTCGGGGGGGCTAAGCCTACCCTAGCCCCCCCCTAGATACGTCTCTGGACAGTCCCGGAATAAAGCTCTTCGTCCCGGATTGAAATTTGTCCCAGAATAAGCCTAAACTTAAAATATTGATTTTTTTCAATTAATTGATTAATTAAAATTCAAATTTCGAGTTTCAGAAAGATTTTTCTTAATTTATTAGCAAGAAGTTGGGTATATTTTATAGTTAGGGTAGACCATTTGAATCTTCTGGACTCTGATGGGTGCAAAGGACTTGACTGGGACCATGAGGAAGTCTGTGACCTTTCCTACGGCCCCCTTCTCGATCAGGACGGCGTCTCTCATGCTCCTCTATTTATTGCATTCAAAGTTTCTGGACCAAGGAAAAGTCCCAAATCGAAATTGAAATCATTATAATAAAAAATTACTGCGAGAAGAGTTCACCAAAACAATTTTGAACGATGGATAGTTTCTTCAATGATCTTGATCTACGAAAAGTATAAAAAAATTATCTAAAAAACTGTTTTGTTTTGTTTTTCCTTAAAAAACTACCAAAAGAACAAACTAAGATGACCCCCGCCCCTCCTCCTTTAAAAGACCTTTGTCTCGGAATGAGGTTTCACTATTATGGTCAGCCTAGTTTGGTTATACCTTTTTTTTATCAAAGGGTGAAATTATTCAACTCCTTCAACAATATCCCTCTTTTCCTGTGTCCACAGTTAGGTTGAAAGTTACAGTTCGGATGCGTCAATTAAGGTTTGGTGTCTAAATCAAGGACTCCGTATTCGAATATGTTTGAGCCACTGAGGTCTGCTGGAATGAAATCAAAAGCAGTCTAAGTAGAACCCGAGTACCTTCGATCAAGCTAAAGTAACACTTTAAAAACAGCTTTTTCTAGTTCCAGTTTCGCAATATCCGTTTCCTTGGGAAAAACACTGCACCGATCAGCATTCTGTGAGGCATGCAAGCTAATGAAAAGCCTCTCTCGCTGATTACAGCCAGTTGACCCGATCATGTTCGAAAGATTTGATTGCATACTCATTTGCAGGAAGTAATTGAGCGTTTTTCATACATGTTGCTGCGCTCGCTGCCGCATGCCGCCTGGAAATGAGTAATTGCTAGTCAAATTACCAACCTAAATATATCTATCCGGCGGTAGTCCGTTGTAGCAGCACTTTTTAGCGATTCATATGACGATGACGACGATCGCAATCGTTTACAATGGCATTACGCCACACATACACAACATGTCATTACGTGAGAGCGGTGTGCAATCCCCGTCCCTTGTACCTACTGCTCTCGACCACGAGACTCAAGCCCCGGACGAACCCGACTCTCGACTCGCCTCACTCGCAGCTCAACCGCAGACTCTGCAATGATGAACGTCAATCGGATGTCGGTTGTTGGCTGGCAGTACAAAAATAGGCTCACTCGAATTGTTACTGTAATCAACTTTTCGCTAAATATATCTTGTTACAGACATTTCACATGTGTGTGGAGAGCGTGTACGCGTGTGGCGGAGATCTATTCATTTTCTCATTTTCTAATTTCTATTTTCACGTCGAATCGACAATTCCGAATCAAGGTTGTCATTATCAGCGCTTTCGAGTTCCTCTCGATATATTCATGATAGCTGGCCGACCGTGTCCGTCATATCTATGGTCGTGTAGTCAATTTGTCAAACATGTCAGATGACTGCGGCCGCGAACTTCGAGGCATTCCATGGGTTTATGTTCTCTGAGACTGAGATCTGGCTTTCTTTTCTTCCGTCTATGTCTCTGAAGATTATTGAGAAAATGAGAAGAAAATTGGTCCACAAAACTCATAACAAGGTTCTCTCCTATTCCTTGTATCTAATTATCTATTTCAAGCCATGTAGAAGCCTTAGTTTTTTGCTCATAAAGTTATGAAAATGCTTAGGAAAGGAGCATAATTTATGCATAGCATTACAGATCAGATAAGACGTAAAAATTTTTTGAAAATTTTTATTTCCAACGGAGAAGATAAAGTTCAGCAGCCTATTATAAGCCCCAGTGACTCAAAACCTGATCCCTGACGCCGCAACACGGCTTTTTTCAGACTCGGAGATCAAAATTCAAGTTTCACTCCAAATCGATTTAGCGAAGTATGGACCGAAGTCGTCTCGAGAGAAGATTCCAATTAGCCGAATCATAGTTACAACATCGAAAAAAGCAAAAGATTTGTGGGAGTTTGTCATATACCGACCATTGCTGACCAATTACCAAAGAACTTGGTTCCAAAGACCCATAAAAATTTTTAGTACCATTCTGAGATCCCACATGGAGTCAGCTTCCAAGAATGCAGAATGATTCTACCCTCAATATGGTTGCAAAACTGATAGCGGAACAATGAATCACGTCTAATTGTGCTATTTATTTATTTGCACTCAATTACGATGCGCGTAGGCTTGAACAAAGTGGTAATGGCTCGGGGTATTTTTGGATCGGGCCGTCGATCGCGCCGACAGCAGCCGACACAAAGCAAATCAGGTGGAAAGTGTCTCTCGTCCCTTCAGTCGGCCCTCCACATACATGTAGTGGCGCTTTGCGTCATCACCAGCGACTTCACACTGCAATGAATGAATTCAAATCTTCAAATGTGATTTGTGGTTTTAGAAAGTCGGAATGGAATGTGATAATAATTTGGCCAAACAGGTTGTTTCCATTTTTTTAGCCTTCACAGAGCTACGTGGTGGCTTCGAGCATAAGCTTGCAGAGAGCTTAGGAGTGCGGGAGAAAAGAAAATATGCGCCTACATAGCACCGATCGGGGTCAACGATCTTGACCCCAGCAACGACCGCAGGACGCGAGCCGACTGCCGAGAGCGAAGGAGTTGGAAGGACGGAGAGCCGAACGATGCGGCCGAATCGCGGCCATGGTGATCTAAGTCCACTGCCATTTAGATTACATCAGAGTCGCCGAGCTGCTATACCACTTAATACTTCAAATAGTTTCAATACTTGAAATTCCATTGATCATTAAACAGGTTTTGCGCAACGCAATTACACACACAGGCTCACATCCAAATGTGTTATCTTTCTTCTGCGTCTTGCTCGCCTCGCTCGCTCTTTCTTCGCGATGTCGCTGGCCCCTTCCTTTCCCTTCTTCGTTCCTCGTTCCTTCCCTATTATGCATACCGTTGCAGCGCGCATATTTCCTCCTATCTTCTATTTGATTGCGAGTACAGTTTCATATCCTGTTTTGATCCCTTTCATTACATTCCATTTCCAATTCCACATCGCGATCCGTCTCTCGTACAGCACGACGATCACGTTTTCGTGTGCTCACAGCGCTCGCAAGCCGCGCGATATGCTTGCGTACGGAGTTTTTCTCGCTCTCTCGGGTCTCGCTGCTCGCGTCTCTGGCAATCGTCGTCGTTTCCGTCAAATATTTCAAAGCAAATGTGCGCCTCGCTTTCTAGGGACGGATGGACGGGCCGGTCAAACGCCCTTCGAATTCAAGAAGAACTGGAGTTTGAATTATTTTGACGTTTTGGTGACTTTTGGGTGTGACTTTGACAGTTAGCTGACAGGATAGTTCATTGATTCACCTTCCAGATCTATCAAAATCCTTGTGTCAGAATTATCTGTCAAACATGCCACTCAGTTGTCAGCTAGCTGTCAAACTTCAAATTGGTATCCATTGAAAACTACCGTAAGCTGATGAGCTCTTCTACAAATTCACAAAATCGGCCATTTTGAAAATTCGGCACCTGTTAAAAATATTTTTATCAACACTTTTGACATAAAGATCTGACATAAAGATCCCTCAACCTAGGTCCTTGACATCTTATTATTTTGCTTCTCATGGATAGGCCTCATTAGGTGAAAATCGAGATTTTCCATATCCCCCCTATCCCCTTCTGTCACGGTTTGGCCTCTATAATAGTGTTGAGTTTGTACTGACTGTCACGAAGCATCCAACCCCCCCCCCCCCTCCTCTCTCCCCCTAGGAACGTGATGTAATATGTGAACAGGGCCATTGTAAAAAGCTGTTTTCACTCAGATTCTCTGAACTTTATCAGTTTTTGGTTGTTGACAGTTCTAGGAGCTGAACCAAAAACTTCCATTGAACTTTGACAGTTCTAGGTGTAGTAAATTCTAAAAATGACAGGGGAGATGACACATAGCTGACGTTACAATAAAAGGCCTCTTTAAACCCCCTTTACCCCCGTCCGTGGTTTAAAAAATTTCAAATCAAAAATCATGTGCTCTCGCTCGCTGGTCTCCGACAAACACATTTAAGTACGAAATTTCATTATACTACGATCCACGACTCCACACAGAGCCACGATCGCGACGAATACAGGGAGTGTGTGTAGAGCAGCCACTTCCATCCATCCACGATGTTCTGCGTATAGTTTAGTTCGAGTCTTCAGAGTGTAGAGTGTAGAAAAAATGTTAAAATGTTAGCTTTTTTCGTTGTCTGCAGGCAAAATTTTATATACGTGGACCCGTACATGTGTGATACGCGCGCGGTCGGGACGGAATAAGCCAGCAATTGTAGTACAACCTTTGATCAATTTAGTAGTCGACGATCGGATTTTAAAGTGCGCACATGTGATCTTGTGAATTGCGGGCCCCAACCCGATCTCAAGGGGCTCAGAGTCTCAAATTCAGTGTACGATTTGAGTGCAAAAGACAAGAGTTTCTGCTCTGTCAATTTAGAGAGATGCAAAGCAAGCCAATCAGAATGGAAGAGGAGGAGGAAAATAATAAGTTTCAATTTATTTTAATTGACCTAAATACTTGTTTAAATAGATACAGTTATTCAAATACGAGCCACACACTTGTCGATGAAATAGTGATTTTCCAATAGACTCGATAGCGAGCCTGTGTCTTGTGAACTCGTGAAACGTGGCCCAGGTCTCAAGTGATATTGTCCGAAATGCTGCATCATGGACAGACGAGGTATAAAAAAGAACCAAATCCGACGAATAGCGCGCAATAGCACCACCAGAAAAAGAAAACTTGCCTCGTCGAGTGCGTTCTTAATTTACAACTCATTATACAACACTTTTTTTATTACATTGTGTATAAGAAAGAGACGTCGACGTCGAGTAGTCGAGTCGACTTTGAAACTTGCACATTCAAACATCGCCAGGCCTCGCCTCGCCTCGTCTCAGTCTCGACCGCGACCGCGACGTGCCTCGAGTCGAGTCGGAAAGTACGGCAAAAAACCAAATTATCAAACATCTGCGATGGATCTACAAGTGAGCTCATATAAATCGGATGCTGACGAGGTGTACCTACTCACCAACACACTGGTGATCGGAAACCTTGGAGTCCCACACCAATTCCGAGCTCGAGCTCCCCCCGAGAGCTCTCTAGCGGCCATGTGATCGCCCCACTTCCCCCTTCCGACACTCGTGTGTTATATAATCGCACTCAAACATCTTCAGAGATTATGTCATCGCTGTACTCCACATAATTTTTTTTTTCGCACATTTTACACGCCGCAAGTACAGCTCTCGTACGGTCGGAGCACGTCTAAAACAAACATCCTTTCCCTTATCACACCGCGTTTCGGGTCGATGTGGAAAATATGGGCGTTGTTGGCCAACGCACACTCTCTCGTCGCTCAATTATCTATTCACTCGACGTCCACGTGCGATCTCGCTGGGTTCCACGTGTTTCCACAAAAACAGCCCTTTGTCGTCGAACAAAACCCGATTGTTGGCCTCATCATCATCTCGTTGTCCGAGAGCCGTCGAGTCGGCAAAGTCGCTGGGAACCCGCATGAACTCAATTCGCTTCTGACATACTTAATTCACATTTTTCTTTCAAATTCTCCGAAGAATGCGGTGATCTTTCTCCCGATAGTATTTTATGTTATTTATTTCGTTTTACATAACTCCCATATGCACATACACATGCACTCGCCACGCCAGCGTACGTCTGTGTGCGTGTTTAATTTTATTCAACCTCTTGTGTGCGGCCCGTGTACGTGAAATTTATGAATGAAAAATAAGAGAAGGTTCAACAACCTTCGGAAAGAATATCGCCTGCACGCTCTCTAGTCACTTCCGATGGGAAAGCAGCAGCGGCCTTCCGAAATCCGCGAGGCTCACTCCCCAAAGCGCATTCCGGTGACATGACTCATCCATTCATAAAACTCCGCTCCGTGCTGAGTGCAATTTCAAGCTGTTATACAACATCGCTGGAACCCGGTGCTGGTGCTGGTATTTCCAATAAAACTAATGCTAAATGTCATGCATTAAAATTCACGACATCGAGCGGAGAAGCCGTTAACGCGCCGCGTCGCACCGCAAACTTGTTGCATATTGAACTTGAATGCAGTTTTATAACATCAAAATTCCTGCTAGCTGGACGTGATTGAGTTGCACAATCCGCTAAAGTTGCAATTAGTGCTGACAACTTCATAACGCTTTCTTGATTAGCTTCAGGGCCGAGCTCTGGGGTCTGGCCACGTGAACAAGTTCTTGGAAGTTGGGACTTTTTTTTTTGGGACTCAATTGGGTACTTTCAAGACCCTCAGCCTTCTTGAGGTCGAGATTTAAAGTCGAGTTTTGGTCTCATTATGGAGATCTTGGAATTAAAGGCTTTGTGTTTTGGCCCAGAAAAAATTTTTAGAGCTCTCTAAAAATGATAAAAACTCTGTTTGGGCTTAGAGACACCAAAGAAGCTCGTTGAAGCCCCACTCCAACTCCCACCCCTGCTGCCTTCTGACATTCTGTCGACTAATAACTTGCATGTGCAAGATAATAAAGCCTGACTTGATTAATTGCCCGCAACATTGTGGGAGACTGCTTATGAGCTATGTGGCCTGCGATATGAATGAAAATGAGCCCCATTCATGCCGAGTCTGCAGCACTGGCGCCAGCGAGCCACAGTCGTTGCCGCAAGGCAGGATTTCGTGATTCAACTCCGCGCATTCTAGGTACCCACTTAGTCATCGAATGTGCGGAGTATTGCATCAGGCTGGGAGCTGCGAGAGTCAAGGTGAAATCACTTGTTTTCATGTGAATGAGTGACACCATTCAATATATTCAACTTAAATTCCAACAACAGGTATTTCGTATGTGTGTGCGTGTGCCAGCGCGGTGTGTGTCTCTCTCGTACAGAGTGGAAAAAAATTTATGATTATTATGAATGAAACGGTTAACGCCATGCCTTTTCAAATGCACTCTCAGTGTGGCTCAGCATCAGTGCCTTTGGGTTCATTTGAATGGAATTTGGATTCATTTGCGAACCGAAACACTTGCGGACGTGAGGTGTCGTGGAAAAGTCGTCAAAGCTCGGGGTTTCGCGCGAGACGCGGCGATCTGGCGAATCAGAGAAACGCAGAACCGGTTTTCATCTTCGATCTGACTTGACATTAGCAAAGGTGAGATCATGATGAAAGCTAATTTTGTATGAAAGAGCCCAGAATCGCGATAAGCCCATATACCTCGTCTCGTCTCGTCTCGTCTCGCCGAGCTGGGCCGTGAAGTTCCAAGCAAGCACGTGATTGGTCGGAAGCGGCGATTAGGTAAGACTTTCCAGCCCCGAGTTCTTGGATTTCAGCTCGTCACGTGACTCCATGGCAGTCTAACTCATCACTGACCCTGATGATGACTTTAGAATTTTACGTCGATGACTTTCTGAACCAGAAGAAGACTTCAGAGAACCTCAACGTAGATGTCCTCTGGTTCCAGCTTAGAAGCTCTCAAATATGTGAGCCTGCAGAAGACTTCATCTGCCACTAAAACTGAGACAATTTTGTCGTGGATGTCCTGTACCTTCCTTCAAAAGTAACTAAAAAGTCTAACGAGACAGTAGAAGACTTCAGGACAGCGGGTCCAGCAAACTGTGATACCATTATAACAGTCTGACGCAACTGGCGACATTGGCGACTCGTACTCACCACTTGGTAGCTGTCCGTACTTACTTGGTTCGCGTCTCTGCTGAGGTTTGTGTCTCTACTAGATGATCAAAACGCACCCGGCTATTTTCTTCAAACATCTGTAGTATATTTCTGTTATGTTTGAGATACAAATACATGATGCCAGCTTATTTCTAGGTATTTGAACTTTTTCTGATTTGCTTTAGTTGTCTGACTCTCTGCCTAAATCCCTGAGACGGCTGCTATTGAGGTAGTTTGTACTGTCTTCTTGCAAGCTACATTGGAAGTTTGAATATTTTGTGGCTATTTTAGTGATTTCGGGTTCTACAGCATTGAAAGGTAGTTACTATTTAGTACATCTAACATAATAGTAATTATAAATTTTCCTAATCCTAATTTTGATTTTGTGCCTCCGATAATAGTTTTTCGTTTTAAAAGTTAATATATTTCTCTACGTAATGTTTATCATTAAAAAGTTACCAGGAACTGAAGTGCTTCAAAAATAAACGTTTCGAACCCTGCAAAATTAATTGTTGGAATTGTGGTGTTCACTTTGGAATCCTGCTGATTGGAACTGAGGACAAACGATGCTTCTTAAAAACCTGCTACACGTTAATTGATACAATATATCCCATTTTCCTTACTTGCTAGTTTTGATTTTTATGCTCATTTGATTAATATTCCTAAGAGACATGAGGTTTGTATGTGTCAACCCAGCAACCGCTGGCGCTCGTTAAAAAGCAACAAAATGAAGTTGTAAAAACGCTAATGGGTGAAAGTTTGCGAAGTTTCCACCCCTCACGGTGCCGCTGTAATTGATTTTAATTCCTTTGTCGTGGCTCCGCGACCAAAAGTTCAAAACTATCAACGATTTGGAGCCACGCGACGGCTCAAAAGTCGACCTGGAGGGAGCTCGAGGGGGCGCAAATTCGACTCGGCACCGAGTGTAATTAAGAATTATGAATAAATTTTAATTAATTAGAATTGGGCCGACGCTCGCATGATTTATAAATTCTTGCTTAATCACCACGGAGCGACCAAACCCACTTCCAATTGAGGCAAATGCCACAGAAATGACATTTTTTGTGTAAATTTCTTCGCCCTTATGATTTCCACTGGCACTGCCGCATTCAAATGAAGAAAAAAGCTGGGTGAAATTGAAAAGGAAGCAAATTTGGACAGGACCCGCATGAGCATGCGACGATGACCATGGGATAGGGGAGGTTTTTTTTCCACTCAGGATCGTCTGCAGCTGACCGAGTTTGGGACGATTCACTTTTTAGCAATTTTTTGCGGTTCTCTAGCCAGTCCGAAGCGTGTCCGACTGGGTGTTGCGGGTTTTAATTGAAAAATTTTATGTCCGTTGGCGAGATAAAATCGACTCGAAGGAACGAAATTGAGTCATTTCGCCGGATAGAGTGTAATAAATGAAGAATGAAGTTGGCTCCCCCTCGAAAAGTAGATAAAAGTTTATTTGCCCAACTTTCGGGGTCGCTCGATCAAACTATTCCGCCGCAGATATCGATTTTGTGTGCGTTTCTCACAAGATCTATACTTTTCTGCTGATTGAATGCCGTTCCGCCCACTCCCGAGCCACTGTTGGGTCCTCGCTGTCGGGTATTCTGCTCACACGCGCAGGTAAAATTCCAACAAGACAAACACAAATCCCGCAAAATAATCCCCAACTTGTAATATTTTTATTTCGCCTCGAATTAAATGGCAACCGCATCGACGCGTGCCCGCAAGTCGAGAAGACGAGAGAAGAGGGTCCCCGAGATTTCGCATTCCTTCTCCTGCGAGTTGCGACGGCTTTTCAGAGGTTGTGGGAACCCAGGGAGCGACGCAGCGCCGCAATAAATAGCATGGAATACGAAATGCCTTTATACTCGAGTCATAGAAAAATATAAACTTGTATCATGATGGTGTATTATTGAAAATCAATACCAAACCCTCGATACAGTGCGCTAGGAGCAGAAAGAAAACCCTAAAAATGAAATAGAATTTTTTCTTCACAGTTTTCATCAAGTACGTAATAAAGCACGCTGCGAGCAACCCCCCACCCGACACAAGTACCTGCCAGAGACGTGGCCGCAGGCTCCCCGTTCTCAACATTTTGGGCCACCAAGTTCCGTCACTGGGCGTGGAAAGTTGACGCTTCAAAAGTCCCGCTCGCTGAAGCGGGAAGCGACGCCGAAAATCCTGCCGCGGCTCGTGAAAAGCCTCACCACGAGACCGCCTCCCCCGAAACACAAGTTTGTTTGTGCACAGAATAAAAGAATGTTCAATAATAAAAAAAATACTTTGCATAGTAATAAAGTGGAAAATGTAAAACAAAGAATTTTTATCGCTTATTGTCATCGTCAATGCCAACGAGCACAACACAAAAATATGAACCAGCACTCCTCGATACCTCCGGAATGAAATTTTAACAAGTTGCGGATGGAAAGGCGGCTTTCCTCGGCTCTCATTCGAACAAATGATGATGGAAATCAACTTCAGAGATCATTGAGACTTCTCGTTCATAACTTAACTAACTGCCTCTTGAGCTCGACTCATATTATTAAATTTAATTGGGACAATAACTCACTGAGTCTAGGAACTCTGATCTAGGAATAAGAATAGAGGCTTTTTCAAGGCTCTTTCACCCCCTTCGACTGTTCTGAGTGACCCTGAAAATTTCCTCATCCCAGAACTTTAACTATGAAGCTGATTTTAGGCTGAAAATGAAATTGGTGACTAAACCTTTTTCACTAGTGATTTAGAAAGCGTCACTTGTAATTCAGTTATACCAAATGCATTTCAGAAATCATCAATTGCAATTCAGATATACCAGATGGTTGCAACTGAAAATTTCTGGATTGAATTTTACGTTTTCTGAATTGCATTTGGAATATCTGAATTGTAAATGATACTTTCTGATTTGATTTAGACGCTTTCTGAATAGCATATGGTTCATCTGAATTGCAATTGACGCTTTCTGAATAGCATCTGGTATATCTGAATTGCAATTGTTGCTGTCTGAAAAGAATTTGATGTATCTGAATTGCAATTAATGCTTTCTGAATTACATTTGACACAAGCTGAATTACAAGTGAAAAAAGCTGGAAATGAAATTGGTGATTAGAAATTTGGGCAAAAACCGTATTAATTAACTTTGAAGGGTTCCTCGTCTAACTCGATTGAACCTTCCTGCGGGAAAAAAAACGTCCCGGGATATCCAATTAAGTGCGCAAACCCATTCGTCAACCGCAAGGACGGCCGTCTTTTAACACAACACCGAATTTAGAGCATGTGGAAGCCCACGAGTCGCGGCAGCATGGCAGTGTGTCATAATTATAATAGATCTGACGAAAAACGTTATAATTTAAGTGTACGTGTTTTCCATAATATGACACTTGCATGTACTTTGATCACAACACCACCTTATATTTAGCGTAGCTGCTAACCTCACACCTGTCCATGTGTACCGCAGTATGGAGGTAGACGCGATTTGTGCGCGATGTGGACAATAAAGAAATGTGTGGCTGGCTGCTCGTTGAAATGTGGAGGGCGATGTAGGAGGACGACTTTCATGTATGACACACGCATGTATAAATAAAAAATTGATAATGATAAAACAGGCCAGCTACGTTTGTTGATTTTATTAGAAAATGTAGCGCAGACACCTTTTCTCCACAATCGCAGAGGGGGAGCTGGGAGTGATTTGTGGTTTTCACACAATCTGTTTCGATCCAATAGCACTTTTTAGGACTTTTATGCTCCTAGAACCTTTCGGAGAATCTCTTGGATACCCTTAGAAAAATCTTATGAGGTCTTTCAAAGAATCTCCTGGAAGATCCTTCTGGAGGACCTTTTGGAAGACCCACCCAAGGACCTCATTATAGAAGACTTCTTGGAAAACCCCTCAAAGGACTTCGAAGAAGAATCCTTGGACGAGTCTTTGAAAGACTCCTTAGAAGGTCCTTCGTAGAGCCTTCCTGAGGATTCCTCGAAAAACCTTTATAGGCCTCTAAAAGACTCTCGTTCGAGCTCCATCGCTGCCCCACCGCATAATTGCGTCATAACTGGCCAAGCTGAGCGACCCAGGCATTGATTGTGCTTAACTATCTATGGGCAGTCACAGCCTTTTAATCATTGTGTTGAAAAATGAAATAAACGAAACATGTCCGCCACCAAAATTACCCTCAATCGATAAAAAATAAATTTATTTTAGACTGTCCACAAAAAAAACTGTAGCCTGACATGTGTACTCCGCACACAGAGCCTTGTTTTCCGTCGCCCTGATCAATACGTGCGTGTGTCGAGCGGGCACTTAACGAGACTGGAAGGGCAGTCCAATAACGTGTCAATAACTGCGAACTGGGGCGACTGCCCCATCGCTTGGAGAGAGTGTCAACGGTGCTGCACCGGATCGTGCACGCAAACAGGGGCAGCTGCGCTCTAATCCACTCAATTACACGTTACTTTTAACGCGCCAGAAATGTCACATTTTAGAGAAAGCACCCGGGCACGGGGAATTAATGATTTATGTCAACATCAATTACACACTTTTTTTACTGTTTTTGGGTAAAAAATGGCACGAAAAAAAATTTAAACCCCGCACATGGTCGCATCGTAATCGCATAATCCTTTTCTCCCAGACTCCGATGTTTTCCAAAATGATGTAAAATTGAATTGAAAAGGATTAAGGGTGAAATAGCATGGGGTCGCAATGCACATTTTAGAATTTGAACCATGATTGAACTTAAATTTTACGCCCGACCCGGACCCTTCCCTCTTCGGCGAGCGCACGGGGTACGGGCCGAGGGAAAATAAACAATGATAGTTTGAACAGTGATACCGAAGACGAGGTGCGGCGATGTTTCCAAAAATCTGGATTTTTCAACAAAGGGTGTGAAATGTGCGCGCACTTTACATTATGAGAGTGACTCGTGAATGCAGCCTGCATCGCGTGCATTGGGTAACCCTTTCAATTACCCGCTTTATTGATACGAGTCTGCTCTAAACTTGGAATTGTGTTATTTTTTCTGTAAAATTTACCCTTTTTCGCACAGAAACATCTGCCTTCCATTAAACGAGTACCGACTCCCGAGTCCCGATGACTGTAAATTTCAGGTCTCGCGTTGATTTCTCAGCTGCGTTTATCCACTGATCGAATTACGCCGTTACTTGAAATTTAAACAAATTCAGAGACTTGCTTTGTTTCCGGGATTCCGAGATTGACTAGATTTTTAAATCAAGAAGACCCTTGACTTGACTTTTGGCGTTCTTTTTCACGCTATTTAAGAAAATTGCAAAGCCTTTCGAGCCTACTTTTTATCGTTTTGAGAAAGTTTCTTCAAAACAGACCTATGAAAGTCACAAAAATGTGAGAGAAAAAATTAAAGCTTCCACGTGATTTAAAAATCAAACATCCAATTCCTGAAGGTTCTGAAAATTTTTGAGGGCCTTTTAAAGCCCCAACATTGACTATTTAAACATCTAGGAGCACTTTAAGATGCAAAATAATAACCTGTGGTTTTGAGAAACATAACAAACTGAAGTCAAACGAAAAATAAAACTCAAACGTAAGCTAAATCATAAGTTTATTGTACAGAAAGAGACTAAATAAAGCAAGATGGCACCGAATGACTCAGCCTCGAGCGGCGAGCGGACTGCTGGTTGACGGTCGCGAAATACATTAATTTAAATGTCTTGTCCTTCTCATTAAAACATTTAGTAGTACTTTGAAATACTAATATTTTGTAATACGTCATGCAAGTATAATATATTTTGGTTTAGATATACTAATTTTCTTGTAATATTTTTTGTGTTTTATACTATAAATAGACGAAAACATGTGGGCTGCAGACCCGACGAGGGCTAGCTGCAGCTCCACTTTTGATTTTTGCTCATAAAGGTACTTCTGTAAGAGATCACTGACACCGTGTGTTTCATCAGTTTTATTGATTTCTCCTTTGTTATGCTTACTAATACTATCTTTTGACTGTTTCATAGCTTCCAAATGAGAGGATCAGAAGTAAAAATTTATAAGACTTAGCTATGGGGGTCCTGGGAAGCAACTCCGCAACTACCAAGCTACAAGGAGAGCCCAAAAAAGAGGCTTACGTATATTCTTTAATTTTAGTTTGTTCTTCTCAATTGTTCCAGATTTTGTACTTTTGCTCTCCGACGCGCTCGTCGGTCGTGTAATCCAGAATATTGTGGACGACAGGAGGGCCCGAGGCAGCGGCGATAAATTAAAACCGATTTCGGACATCTGATACATTTTGCATCCTGCATTTTAACATTCTTTTTTTCAATGTCATGCGGATGCATAAAAATTACCGTCCCAATCAAAAACTTCATCTCCTTCCCCCTCCTCGAACTGCCCGTACTTAAATTGCCAATACAGTTTCCCTATTTTGCATAAACTTCATCCTCGATTTCGCCTAAAAATTGCCGTTTTGGGAAAGGGAGAGAATCTAAATGATTCGGATTCGTTATGCCTTCGATTGCTGGCCAGTGACGGAGCCTTTGGAGGGCCCACAATCTACTCACCTTTCGGAGCGGACAATCTGGCAGTTTTTATCTAATTACAAAATCGATTTCCCCGACGATAAGATAAGATTTTCACTGGACGTGAATACATCGAAAAGAGCGTCAATCCCCGAATAAATTTCGATTTGTTGGACATTGAGGCAGAGTGACCATTAGTTAAGCACAGCACGGTAAATTTAGGGTAGTTTGTAATTTACAGTCAGTACACATGCGCACGCACACACGCAACTTTGATCTCATTCATGCACAAAAATTCATAAAATTTTTTAAGGTCACAGGTCAAACTTCATATTTCATTCACCGATATTTATTCTCAACTGACTGCCCCATTGTCCTCACTTCCGGGACCTCCGGGTGATTTGAAAGCAGCTGTTCCGGGGAAAAACCCACGCCTTGCAAGACACCGACTTCCCTCGTCCCTCGAATAATGAAAATGGCCCAGCTCTATCCATTCATTGCCCAATTTGACTGAAAGCAATCTCCTTTCCTTGTTTGTATGTTCCAGAACATTTTACAAAATATTACTGGCTATAAAATATTCAAATCAGTGCA
The DNA here is from genome assembly GCA_963930915.1 of Forcipomyia taiwana. Taxonomy (NCBI): domain Eukaryota; kingdom Metazoa; phylum Arthropoda; class Insecta; order Diptera; family Ceratopogonidae; genus Forcipomyia; species Forcipomyia taiwana. The sequence continues at coordinate 3,503,594 of CAWVOI010000096.1, read as the reverse complement.
TAAACATGATAATTTTTTTTTCGATGACGTGACATGAAAAAATTTCATTATTATGGTTTGTACATAAGTTCGAGGTACCCTCTGGCTCGCGAGTTTACGACTTTTGTCTATGATATTTTTTTCATTAAAAAAGTTTCTTGGGAAAAAAACTTAGCTAGGAATTTTCGTCTAGAAGGATTTCTCACCAAAAATTTTTTTTCAAGCATAACTTTCATCAATTCCATCCAGAAACCTCCTGGTCAGAGTAACTCGTAAGTTTACGGCCCTCCCAAGAATTTTTTCTTCGATAATTCGAGAGGAAATTCAAGGTCCAGAAACTAGCTGTTCAGAGTACGGGCATATCCGAATGGGGAGGGATCCACGTCTGCTAATTTTTCGATTTCTTCGCCGCTGCCTGTGCCATCCACGTCCTATTTGGTATTCGAAGCGGTGAAATTCAATTTAAACACTTTCTTGTCATTTTTGCATTCCAGCTTCGTCCTAAATTTCATTTTGATTTACCGAAACGCCATTATTTCGAGAATATTCTTGCTTTCTTCTCCCAACTCGGTGTAATTCATTTTGTTCCTGGCGGCCGCACATTTTTTTTTCGCCGCCCTCGGAGGCGCACGAGCCAAAATCAGCAATTGCTAAAAGGCACACAGCTTCAGTTTATTTTGTTAAAGTTCAATAGCAATCACTGACTCCCCTCGGCGCTTATTGATACTGCAAACTTAAATCTCTTCTTTCGATAAATTTTCTACCAAATCATCACCTGATCAAACTTTTTGACTAGCAGTGACTAGTGTTTTGTATAAGAACTCTTAACTAAATTAAGCATATTTACACTACAGACTGACTTAATATTGTTATTCAAACGAGAAGCTTCTTTGGTAACATAGTTTTCATTTCTTTGGTAACTCATTGAGGTATTCCTGTAATTTGGGTACTTCTTGCTCATGCTCAACCCTGAGATCGTTGAATTTATTTTATGAATACTCTTGCTTGAGCAATCTACTCACTTGTAGGTAATGTTTAAGAGACTTTAAAGGTTTGGAAATTCTCTACGCAACTATAGGAACTTTTAAGCTGACTTTGCGCAACTTCTGACTAACACATAGTAATACTTTTACCTTCGCCCGTCCGCCACGGAGCGAGCCAGCAGCGGGTGCAGAGCCCTCAGTCGTCCGCCCCCCCACAATGCCGGGACCCGGGAGACCAGGTTGGCATTCAGATCGTGCCCCTAGGCGGGGGTGAGGGTGAAGGAGACACTGAGGGGGGACAGGACGCGCTCCTTGACCGGAAGGAATACAATGACGGGTACGAACCTGCTGTCCTCCGACTTCTCCTCCACGAAAAATGACTGCATCACGAAGGGCCCGGACTCCTGTGGGAGCGCGTAGACGGCTGGTCTCTGCGTGAGGTTGGCCATCTCGCTGAGGATCCCCAGGTCCGGGGACTTGATGGGCTGGGGTGGAGCGGTGAGGGGAGTGGAGGCGGACGTGGAAGTGGGGGGCGTGTCGAAACGGTCCTTGGCAAGGGAGACGGCTGACTCGGAGGCCAGCGCGAGGGACTGGTGGGAGCGCTCGTGGATGAAGAGGAAGGGCAGGATGGGGGTGGAGAAGGAGCAGTAGGAGCACTGGTACCCCTTCATGCCGGACGAGCTGGGTCCGTTGTTGTAGGAGCCGTTCTCGAAGAGCGAGAGAGCGGGCTTGGGGAGCAGGGAGGGGGCGTGGTCGAAGCCGCCGTTGGGGATCTTGAGGGCGGGACTCATGGGCTTCACGAAGCTGTTCTGCTGCTCCTTCAGCTTCTCGGAACCGCCCTGCTTCCCGTGGTCACTCAGCAGGTGCGCCTTCAGCCACTTGGGACTACGGAAACGTCGGTTACAAAGAGAACAAACCTCAGTAAAGTGCGAAAAGTACCTGCTGTCGGCCGTTTCCGGCGCCTGCGTCTTCTCCGGACCTGTCCCGCCCCCGAACGAGTCGCCGTCGAGCGAGTCACCGTTGTGGGCGCGGCTCTGGGGCAGCGGCGACCCCTCCTCGACGATCCCGTGCGTGTTGTGCTTGTGGACGCGAAGGAAGTACTTGCTGCAGAGCTCCTTGTTGCATATGTTGCACACCACGCCCCCTATCTGGGCCCCGTTCTCGATCTCGATGCCGTGCATGCGCTGCATGTGGGTCTTCATGAAGTACTTGTTGCACAGCTCCTTGTTGCAGATCTCGCAGTAGCTCGAGGTGGGCGTCATGGAGTAGGGCGGACGTCGTTCCTGCGGGGGCGCCTGCTGGGGACGCTCGGGGGTCACGAAGCCCTCGCGGGCCGGCGGGGACACCTCCCGCTTCGGCTCCACGACCTTGGGCTCCGCCTCCGGCGACTCGTCCTTGTTGTTGTTCTCCAACGAGTGCTCCGACAGCATGTGGGAGTGCAGCATGTAGTGGTTCTCGAGCTCCTTGTTGCAGATCACGCACGAGACGGCCCGTTGGGCGGCGTTGAGGTCGTTGAGCTGCATAATCATGGACTGGAGCTTCTGGAGGTCCATGGAGATGGCGTCCGAGTCGCTGGGAGCGGGGCTCTTGGGTGACTCGGGCTCGGGACTCTCCTTCGCCTCGTCCTTCACCTGCCGCAGGACCCCGCTGAGGTTAAGGGGGCTGGTCTGGATCGTGTGCCAGAGGGGACGCTCCTCCTTGGTCTCGTCGGGGGGCGGGGGGATGCCGTGGCGCTTCAGCTTGTGCGTCCTGAGGAAGTACTTGTTGCAGTACTCCTTGCCACAGAGCTCGCAGAAGGCCTCCGGGTTGATGACGCCGAGTCTCTTGAGCTTGTCGGCCGAGAAGTTGGCGTCCCTGGCCTGCTGGATGGACCCGGGCGACAGCCGACGCGGCTGTGGCGTGAACGAGACGTCCTCCTGCTCCACGCTGTAGTCCTCCCTGAACCCTTCCGGCATCCGCACAAACACCTCGCCCTCCTCCTTCTCCATCACCTTCTCGTGCACCTTCGAGCGGTGCTTACGCATGGACTGCGCGTTGCTGAACTTCTTGAGACAGATGTCGCAGTACACGGACGGCTCGAAGGGGGCCTCCTGAGGCGCCGTCTGGGGACTCTGCTGCTGCTGCTGCTGGAAGAGCAGCTGCGAGATCTGGATCTGGCTGAGGTTCACCTGCGGCAGGTCGGCGCTCGAGACGGGGGGCTCGTAGATGCCGTGCTTGTTGGCCTTGTGGGTCTTGAGGAAGTACTTGTTGCAGAATTCCTTGTTGCAGAGGTCGCAGTAGGCCTCAGGGTTGAAGATGCGGGGCATGTTGGAGCGCTGGCTGCCGTCCCCGTTGAAGGGAGGGACGGGCGGAACGCCCAGAAGGGGCAGCTGGGGGAGGTAGTTGGCGGCCTCGGGGGGAAAGGAGAACGGGAGACCCGCTAGCTGGAGCCACTCCTCGGGCTTGGTCGGGTACTTTCTCTTGATCTCGCCGTCCCACTCGAGCATCTCCTTCTTGATGGACTCCTGCGACTTCTCCTCGTCCTGCCGCAGCTCCTCCTCGCGTCTCTGGAACATCTTGATGGCCTCCTCCGCCCCCAGGACCGATATGGCGGGCTCGAAGTCGTCGCCCACGCTGTCCTCCTTGGCCCCCAAGTCCTTGGGCTTCACGTCCTGGTCGAGATAGACGCTGCTGTCCCCGTTCCCGACCGTGGCGGATATCCTGATCGGAGTCGTCTGTTTTCGCCGCTTCTTCGACTCCGACGAGCCATCGGGGACTATCGTGGTGCAGGTTGTGGTGACTGAGGGCGAGGTGCTGGTGCTCAAGAAGCTCGTGGCTGATAACGCCCGCTTTTTGGACTGCGAGTTGTGGGAGCTGTTGGTTTGGGAGGAGTTCGAGACGTCGCTTAGCGCTGTGTCCTCGCCGCTTAAATCTGGTGGTGGTGTCGCATAAACAGATGCCGCCATTATTCGCTGCAAAGAGGCAAAAATACTGTTTTCAGATGGGGAGTAAAAACTTTTCGGTTTCATCTAGTTTTAATTTTTCCTGTTTCGACCCAAAACCACCGAAAAAATTGTTAAAATTAGTCGTTTTAAGTCTTCAGGAATTTTTTCTCTCGACAAAAAATTTATCATGAAAAATCCTAAAATTGAGATTTTCCTGACAAGTGGAGGTTTGGCTATTTTTCAAAATTTTGTCTGAAATTTATTTTTCTCCCATTTCGTATTTTCGGCCCAAAAAAACCGGAAACGTATTTTTCAAGCTAAAAATAGTCGTTCTAAGCTTTCAAAGACCATTTTGGCGCCAAAAACATTTTCATGAAAAATCCTGATATTGAGATTTTCTTAACAAGTCAAGGTTTTCAAAATTTTGAATGAACAATTTTTTTCTCAAATTTCAATTTTTTGGCGCAATTTTTCTTTAGCGTATTTCTTTAGCCCAAAGGAGTCGTTTTTCTGGACAAAAAATTTTTAACACTAAATTTTAATTTTCGTAAAATATTTTTTCCCCAATTTTATCTCTTAAAAAGTGTCTTCTTTGTCAAAAAAAAGCGTGAAAAAAAAGCCACAAAAATCAATGAAACGGTAACTCATCCCCCAGTTTGCTCAAAAGAACTCCACTGTCTCGTCCATGGCAGGGCTTAAAATCAAAACGTCATATCGCTTTTCCACAAGAAGACACAAAATAAATTGATTCCGATGTCTACGCTCTCGTTGCCCCTTCCGCCCGCCCCTTCGCAGCGCCTTAATAAAATTGTACGACAATAAATATTGCCATTGCAGTAAATATGCTAAGTCCTTCAATACACAAAAAATCACGAAACACTTTTACTTTACACAATCTTTCTTACTTTCTTCAAACTCTAGTCTCTGCTGGCACACGGAGCAAATATTTGCTTTATATCTCTTCTGCCAATTCCTTTCCAGCTTTTTTTAGCTGACACTAAACTATCGCAATGCCGCACGCAAACCACATGTGCACGATACCGAGAAACACGAGCCGCAGACAAAGACGATTTTTTTACAATACGAAGGAAAATGGGAAAGTAATCTCAAAAGAAATTGTCACAATAGCAATAGGTCTCCCTATCTTGCCGGGTCTCGTGCCAAAATCAAACTAATAAGAATTAATTGAAAATATTTCCAGGGACACTCTCATCAATATCCACCCAATGATATTTTTTTTCCCATATTCCACTATAAAACCATTGACGTTTGTGTTTATTGTACAGCGCCGGTGTTGTGTCTACGGGCGATGCAAAATACGCTCGTTTTTATGTTTAAATCCACTTTTTTTCAACAATTTTTATGTCCTGCCCGCCGTGTGCGTGTACGTACGAAATATTTTGTCGTAATGAACGACCCTACTGCTACCGAAATGGAATGGAAAAAATAACAATTTTTTGATTTCTACCCCAAGCAAGAGTGTTCGAAGGGCTGATCGTGAATGCGAGTGTGGAATCAGTGAATCTGTCGAAATTAAATTTAAGGCTTCTCGGGACACGACAAAGGAGCGTGTCTTCTCGTGCCGGGGATGACGGGTTCGCCGGGGTTACCGGGGTCAAAGGACTTGAAGAAAGGAGAGAGTTTTTATGGATTCTTGGGCGTGTTTTTGGAATTTACTTCAAAGACTTGTCATGGGGTTGCTTCTAACACCTTTCAGTCCATCATTTGACCACTAGTAAGTCGGGTTTTTCCTGCTTTTTAGAGCATTTTCATCAATTTTTAAAAAATGCACTTATGTGTCCGAAATGTCTGTCTGTCCGTCTGTCCGTCCGTCCATTCGCAAAGGCTCCAAAACTACAAGAGATAGAGACCTGCGGTTTTTTGTATATTGTCATGCATAATGTGAAGAGTGGGTTATTATAATTAGTTTCCAAAAAAACCCCCAGGGGCGTACTTAGGGGGGTTTTCCCGTTGTATGGAACTTTCTTATACTTGCTCTGATTAAGCTAAAATTTAAGTATGTTGTAGTATGTACAAAATCTAGCAAATCATAGAACAGATATGTGCCCCTATCACTTAAGGGGGTGGGGTGAGAGGCTCCCGAAGGAGAGAATATTTTAATTGCTCCGATTGAGCTCAAAATTCAATATGTTGATGAACTTGTGAATCCTAGCCAATAAATGTTTAACAATGTATCAGTTCTATCACCAGGGATGGAACTTTGTTGTAAATTTTCAAATCTACTTCACGAAGCTGATGACATACTTGACTCATTAAATTAACTCTTTCAATGGCACTTCAAGCCACAAAATTGGTTTCAATTTAAAGCCTGAATATCTTGTCCTGAGTTTTCTATGTTCAAAGATGACAATAACGACTTTCAATAAAGTAAATATCTCAAAAAATTGAAATTACGGTTTTCGTAAGAACAGAAATTTTGTGGCTTCATAAAAATGTCCCCCGAAAAGAGAAGCAAGGGAAAAACCGCACAAACAGAGCCATTAAAGGCAGCGACAGGTTGTCGGATGGTGTGGAAATCGGACTTTAAACGACGACACCGCTCATTCGTCATTCGCTCCAGATTAGCCCTAAACCGGTCGGACGTTCACGAAGGTTCGTTGGCAAGGTGAATGAAATGTGAGAATTCGTATGAAAACATAGACATCATATGTTTATCTACCATTTGCACATATTACTTTCGACGTTCTCGGGTCCGGTACTCGGGCACTCGTCGGCCCGTACGCGACTCCCGAACGCCCTTTATAGTCCAGCTTGTCCACCACCGACGAAGCTGAGGCCAACTCGAACGAATGTGGATGTACAAAAATCACACACAACATACGCATGTATTATTTAAAAAGACGCAACTCGGCTAGTGCTAGAATATGCCAAGAGAGACGGGGCCGGGGGAGGGGTGGTGGGTGGCCTCCTTTCCCCCAAACGTACACGTATTATTTTGACGCGTCCGGGGTGTGAGGAGGTAGAAAAATAAATAAAATTTACTAATACTCGAGGAGAGGAATTTTTATATTAGTGCGGCGATATTTTTCTTAGATATGGAAAAAATTTTATGTACACAAAATGTATAGATAATATAAATTTTTCTCCTCTCGGTCTCGCGTTCGCAATTTTCTTTCCGTTCTCCGAAATCCTTTCCTCCTTCTTCTGCTCGAGTTTGCCTCTTTTTCGCCTCATTCCGTCCCAGCTCGCTTTCGGCACAAAGGCATACATGTACTGGGACACTTTCGGCTCCCATTGATACGCGCAAAAAGTGACTTGTATCGACTCGAATTGGAAAAATATGTACATCTTTTTAGGAATAGGATTCTGCAGGCTTTTTGCGGAGATAACTTTGTAGTTCTGCCCCGGAGTTCCCTCTCCGAACTCGCTCGCGTGTCGCACATGGAGGAGCCTCCCGACGCACGATTTACGCCACGAGCACGCATGTCAGGGGGAGTGAGTGAGGGTTGTCAACTTTATGTATGTTATCGGCAATCTCCAACAACAATATTTCCATGTGTATGATGAGCGAGAATATTATTATATGTATATAAAAATATTAAATTTTTTCAATTATGATTATTTGCCAAAAGAATTTTCCCGTTTCGTTTCTTTCTGTTTCCTTTCCTCCGCGCCGCGCCGCTCCATTATTCTCTCATATATACCGAACTTCTCTATCTGTGTTTGTATAAATTATGTAAGTAACATTAATGATCGCGAATTTGTGACGTTCTGGCTTTCTCATTCCGGAACGATGTCGATGCCAGGGCAGCTCTCGCAAAGGTGGACGCGGGTTTGGGGCGAAGAGAGATTTATTGCCTAGAGGGATGTGAAATTGAAAAGCTTTTTTTGTGTTGACTTATTTCTCTCCCTCAAGCTTCATAAATAATTTACCTTATTTGAATTTTGGATGGAGAACGCCTCAAATTTAAATAAATTGGAAACAAGAGTCAATTTTGGGCCCTACAATTTCGTAAAAAAATTAAGAATTCTAGAATTTGGGTCCATTTTGATTAAAAACCCAATTTTGGCGCCTTTAAATATTTTTGGATGTCGAATAAAAGTCTAAAAAGTTGATTTGGGCGTTTGAAAGCCCCCCTCTAGTCTGTAAATCTCTCTGGCTTTTAATTAAAAAATTGAATGGTGCTCGTTATGTGGCTCTTTTCGTCAGAAGTGCGAGGGAAAAAAATATTTCGACCCATTTTCTGCATCAGTGTGAGCAGCTCTGATCCCCATTGATCCCAGCAAGCCGATTTATTAGGCCAAAATATTTTTATTACGTTCCATAGGGGCCATTTCTTCCCGAAAGCGGTTTAATTCTTTGATTTATGCGCTCGGACTGGACATAAATTAATTTATCCCTCCTTCCTCTGATTAACCACCGCGTCTTTCTAATTGCTTCCCGAAGAAAGTCGTCCAGCGTCTCGAGTCTCAGGGGCCAACCCCTTCGTCTCGCCCAGCTCCAGCGCCGCCGTTTAACCCCCAGCCATCATTACCTCCCGGCGTTTATCGTGTGTGTCCATAATTATATCGACGCGCGTGACAGCTACCTCTGCGACCGCTACCCAAATTAATCACCTTTAATAATTGATACCGCACCAGTTCGGCTCTCGGATTGCAAAGTCCGGATCCACCTTGCGCCAGCATTCACACGAGGTGGTCTATAAATTTTGAGCGAACCCTATTGTCCCGAGGTGTCTAGCTTTTGATGGATTATTCTGCTGGGCCGGGGTGGTAATAATCTATTTTTCTCCATTCGCATTGTTATCATTTGAAAATCAAATATTACAAACTACGCGCCCCCTAATAACAATTCATGCAGCCCACAAAAGAATACGGCTTATATTCCTTTTTTCATATTTAATTTTATAATGTTTTGTGTATTTCGGTACACCACAGCAATCCTCACGGCCACATAGCCGAGTCACCAGTGACCACACCAAATTACTTTTCTTTTTAACCCTCTAATGCATCGTTGTGGTTTTTGGTGTTATGAAGTTGTTTGCTCAAAACTTTTAAAAATTAATTTTTAGGGGAAAAATTTCTATAAGTTCTTTAGAATTGATAAATTGACTTGTCTGATTTATATTTTATGGTGCTTTGTAAGAAAATTAAAAAATTCGCAAAAATTATTTTTATTGATTTTGGTGAGCCCTAGCTTCTTTCCGTTAGGTGATAGGTTCAAAGTGTGGTTCCATGATTTGCTAAGCTCAGTAATAGCTACAAAATACCTTAATTTAAGCCAAATAGGATCAAGACTAAATAATTTGTAGCCTCCCTTAGAAAATACGAGACATCTACTAGAGGGTTAACACACACAGTCCACGGAGCGCCAGCCCATTCCGAAATCATTATTCGGTGTATATCTGATTTAATGCCACGTCCGTAGCATGAATTGTATAAATTGTAAAAATTTTAATTTTCTACATTTTCCTTTCCTTCGCGTTCGGCGGCATTGCGTGCGGCCACTAATGTTTTAGTAATTACTAACTTTTTCTTCCATTTTTAACGACATTTCGCCCAATATGTTTACATTTTACAAACTAGACTCAATTGTGGGCAGCCCAGCTACACTCAAAATGGTAATTATGTTCCCCTTTCGGGTGAGGACGTTCAATATTGGAACAGCGGTGGGAGTCTCTCAGAAACAAGGCGGATTTCACCTGAATTAAGATAAAAATGGGCAGATAACGTCGATTCCAAGGTCGTGCTCTTTGAATATTTTTTAAGGCTCCTTTGTAGGCTCAGATCCACTTGAATCCGGTAATGAGATCATGGTTTAAAGTAGGACTCAGGAGACTTAGATTCACTGATGAGATCAAAATAAAGGCAGAAATTACTTTGAGTTTGATTTTAAGGGAGCAGGAGTCAAAAAAGTGGTCCTTGAAGTTTTTTTAGAGATAGTTAAAAGAATTTAAAGGTCTAGGGCATTTAAATTTTATTCGAACAAAATAAAATAAACTGTCGGCTTTTCCTTCAATCTGAAGGTCCGGGATTTTTATTCATAAGCCAAAAGCCACCATTTTCCAATTCCAGTCCCTCAAATTGACTCCCAAGAAAGCGCTTTGTTCCGATACCCGGGCGATAATTGCTGCAAAGCACACAGACATTATGCCAATAAGTGTCTCGCATGAACACGCTCATACGCACACGCATGTGCTCATTAAAGAGGGCAGTTGATTATACTTTTATTCTCCTCCACTTGCACACTTATTCTTAAAGTTTGAAAAAATAAAAGTAATAACGAAACATACACATTACCCACGTACATGTGCGAGACGAGCACTCTCACATAATCTATGTACAGCTGCCAGCACAGTGCCCTGCTATTTTACTTTGTGTCCACTCATAAACCAACCATCCAACCCCAAACCACCTCCAATTTTATATATATTGTTAAGTGGAAAACTAATATAACTTCATATGTGTAAATTTTTATATAAAAATCTTTATAAAAACTTACATACCAGGCAACGAGAATACAGGCGCTGACCATGGAATAAATAAGTTTGAGGAGGGGGTGTGAGAGGCTACCGACCAAAACAACACCCGCTCTACTCCACTCTGCAATGATGCCACACATTGCCCGCCCGATGCTCGCTCGCCTCCTGCTTTACAACAATCTGCACAACAGCACGAGAGTGAAAGTTTCATCCACACACATTTTTTCTTATTTTTACGTTTTCTTGCGTCCAAACTTTTTTTTCATTTCATTCCGTTCCATTTTTCTTTTCATACTTTTCAGGCATCCAAGCAGAGCCTGCGAGGCGTACAGAGCGCCGATATGCTGGGCTACGAACACACGCATAAAATTAAACATAAAAAGACCGAAGGCAGCGGCGGGACTCGACTAGTGATCGGTTTTTGATTAATGGGCTGATTTACGAGATAGTTTGTAGGCCTTTTTTGGACTGAAAAAAGGGCTTTAGAAAATCTCTTAAATGGAGATCTTCTTGGTCATTTTCTTAGTTTTCAAGTGGAAAAAAATTATTTACTTTGAAACAAGGGTCGGATATCCGACCATAACGGTATTAGATAGAAAGCTAATTTTTTTCAAATTTTTTTCTCTTGAGGCTCTTGAAATTAATTTTTTGGCCTTTGGAAAATAAGGCATTTTCAAATATATTTTTTGAGAACTCCCCAAAATTTCATCCTTTTTCAATTTTTTTCTAAATCTTAAATAACTCAAAGACTTATAGTCAAACCCTACGTGAAAATTTAAGTTCTTAAAATATAAGCTTTCTCAAAGGCTTAAACTGGGCTTCAAAAGTCAATAATGAAAAAATTATGTTTATTTTTTATATAATATACTAATATTTTTAAAAATTGTGAAAATCAATGCTACATATGTATAACATAGTTGAAATATATTCAAAATGGACAACAAATATATGTATGAGATATATTTTTTCTGACCTAACATTTTTTATCCGGAGGCCAAAAGGATCTATGACCGGCCCGAAATGGGTTAAAATAATTTAAGAGATAAAATAAGATTTCAAAAAAACATTTTTCTTATATTTTTAAATTGTAAATAACTACTGAAATTTTAAACTTAAATTTACGTTCCAAATAAAAATTTCTGAACCTGTTTAAAAAGCCTCAAGGGGTGTGAAAGGGACATAAAATAGAAAAAGACAATTAAAAATGGGATTTTGAGAGTAAAAGATCCCCGGGAAATTCTCAAAATAACCAGAAAGGTTCCACCTCTGACGAAAACGAAGAAACAAGAAAAGATATACGCAGCCGGATGGATGTGTACGCACACGCTGCATCGTGCGTAGCGTGGCGGAAAGTTTGAAGGGTGGCTTGGTGGCTGTTGGCCAGTTGCGTCGGACAATCTGTGGGGTCGCGTTCGTATGTGCGGTACGCTGTGCGTGCGCGCGTCCATGGACACTGGAATGGAGAAAGAAAGTCTGGACGGGAAGGAGCGAAAGCGAAGAAAAAGAAAATAAGACACTTTTTCGGGTGGAATGGGAATTTTAATAATAATGAGAGCGTGAGGTGAAATTTGAGGGTGGAGGGTGGTATATTTTCTTTTTATTTGTTGTAAATATTTTGCTTTATGGTATGGGAGTGAAAATTGGTGGTGGTTGTGATGGTGGGTTTCTGACCACCCAAAGTCATTGTGTGACTTGTGCGTGGAGGAGAGCTGTGTGCGAGCTCACTTGTGTGGATTCTTTACGACACCGCGTGCGTGCGACGCACCACTGGACTTTACACGCCACATATCAATGTTCAATGTGAAGACGAAGGAGAGAAAATATACGGGAAAATTCGGACACTAACTTCAAATTATCATTCATTTTTCCGTCCCTTCATATCCGCGTCGACGTCGACGTCGGGCTCCTTCGTCGTCATGGACGTGATTTAGCCGTCTTTCTCGCAATTTGCCCCTCCGCGTGCGCCAGGGCCTTAAATTTAACTACGAATCCGCTAGCCATATGTCCCAAAGACACGCCTATCGGGGTTCATTTCTTACCTCTCAGTTCATTTACACCTCGACTTCAGCTTTCCTCTACTGATGATGCATCAAACTTCCAATATGTAGCTATTTTTCGCTAGGTTCAATTGTACAACACACTACACCTACTATTTCTTAATCAATTACTGCACTATTTTCTTCTATCATTTTTCTTTTCACGAATATTAATCCAAAGAGTTTTCCACTTGCCAGGAATGCTACAACGTCTAACAACTACCTGCGGCGAGAAAGAAAATTAATTGAAATTTTTAAACTCTCATTTAAATTTTAATACAACTTTTCCTCCCGCGCTTCCACGCCAATACATAGCAATTTGTTTCAGGGCACACGGAGGAAAAAAAATTATGAACGTATATATTCAAATAAATTTATGAATACACAATTTTTTTCATCAGCCATTCCATGCTAAAATATGATGAGCGCCAGAATGAGGGTGGTAGACTGTGGTATTTGGGGTGGCTGAACATTGTATTAAAGTTGATTTAAATAAACCGAAAAAAAAGTAAGAAAGCACTGCTTGTACTGAGCGAGGCGGAAAGTTGTAAAAAGTTATATTATTTTGTATAATCAATAATTTTAGGTTTAAAGCCCACTTCTGACGAGTTCTGTGTCACACCGCGACCGCAGTCAATCTTACATTTTATGCTCCATCTCTTGGTACTAACTGCGAGCGAGAGTGAGAGTTCGGGAAAATCAAGGTTCAAAGCTTTACAGTCTATAATTAATTACGTAGCCTAATTCATTTTAAATTTCTGTGTTACATTTGTTTATGTATATAAAGAACATTTTTCACCTTTGCGAGGCGAAGTGATCAAAGGCTACCACTTGTTCGCGGACGCGACTTTTTATAGACTAAACTACTACAAAATAAGAGTGCATACTTTTTTCGGTTTTCGTTTTCGGGAATACGGAGCTCACAGCTCACACAAATATATCGCCCTGTATCTACATGATTTTACGTACATAAATGTATAATTTTTTCCTTTTTCCACAAAATTTTTAAAAGAAACGCGAGCATGTGTGCGTTCACTGCTCCGTAGGCTCACGTTATATAAAAACGTACGCGCGCGCTGGGCTGTGTATGATGAAAAGGAGACAGAATGGATCGGTCAGTGGGTGAATTTTTTCATTTTTCCACATCTCACACACTTCGTACATTTTTTCGCTGCACAAGTGTTCGTGGGGGAGGCAGCACTCTCTCCAACATCTCCCTCTTCTCGCCACACGCCACGCTCGCGCACTCGCCACACAGCCTACAGGTACTCAGACAGTTTAGTTGATGATTTTTTCATTTTATTTTCTCATTTTTCCAATTTTTCCTACTTTGCCCAAGATGTGAAAATTGTCGTTGTAAACTTCAGCTTTTGCGCAGCTCGCCTATTTTCTGTTTACTTTATGTACGAGAGCTTTGACCGATTCTGCGAGAGTGAAAGCGAAAGTTCTCTAAACTATTTTTACCGGCTCGCGTCGTATCGCCAACTGGAGTTTGATTTACGGCTTCGGCATGATTTAGGGTTGTTTCTCCTCCCACTGATTTCTTTTCTTTATTCTCATCAATTTCCAATTGGATTTTTGTTTGATTCATTTTCAATGAAAAAACAACAAAAAAATTATTTTGAGCTCAAAAACTTATCCCAGTCCAATAAAAAATATTTTACTTCTAAAAAATGCACGTGAGGTTTTAACGGATTTTTCAAGTTTCGCGCGCCTTTGAAACGTCAATCGGATCAGCTGATTAGTAGGAGAAAAATGTAAACAAAGCAAACCATGGAGGACCCCAAGTTCCTGGATTTCAGCAAAGTTTGCCGGCTCTGTCTGCTAGAAAACAGTGACATGAGGACGTTATTAGACCCCTCGACTCTGGAGCTCGCGACTGTTTGTGGAGGGATCGAAGTAAGTCCTCAGACCTCCCCAGAACTTCTCTTCACAGTTCTTCTGCAGATTCACGAGAACGACGGCCTCCCGAACATCGTATGTGTAGGATGCCTGGAGAAAGCTCAGGGCTTCTTCGCCTTTCGCCAGCAGTGCAAGCGCTCAGACACACTCCTGAGGGACATGAGCAAGCAGTATTGCCCCCAAACATACCTCCTGTATCTCACGAACGAGGAGAACTGCGAGTCAGGGCCTCCCCTGCTGTCTCTGAGTGAGGTGTCAAATGATCTGGAGCTGGAGGCCGTGGATGCTATTAATCAGGCTCTGCAGGCCGAGCTGGAGAGGAGGAGCACGACGGAGAAGAACAGCAACGAGATCATCGAGTTCCTCAACGACAAGTCGATCCCGGAGATCAACGGTGAGTCTCGAAAGCAGGTTTAATTTATGAGTAATTGAATCTCGATTCTTTTAGAGGCTCTTGCGAAGGAGTACTTCCAGATAATCAACACCCAGGCAGAGCAGCCAGACGAGACCCCGAGCCTAGTGGAAGCCTTCGAGTCAGAGTGGGTCTGCGAAATGTGCCAGACCCAGAAGCAGTTCCGGACGCGAAGGAGCTTCCGAAAACACATGAAGCGACACGAGGAGGAGGCCCTGGAGAACAGCACGACTCTACACAAGTACGAGTGCGAGATTTGCAAGAAGCGGTTCAAGGAGAGATCGAAGCTCAACACCCACAAAAAGATCCACGAGGCCAAGAACGAAAAGTGCTCGTTCTGCGACAAGAGCTTCACCCACGCGTGGCAGCTCAAGACCCACCTGAAGGTCCACCAGGGCCTCCGAGAGTTCATCTGCAACTACTGCTGTCTCTCGTTCGGCCAGAAGGTGAACCTCGACAATCACGTTCGGTCCAAACACACCTTCGACAAACCCTTCAAATGCACGATGGAGGGATGTCCAAAGGCCTTTCCGTCCAAGGGCGAGCTAAGCAAGCACTTCCGGAAGCACACGGGCGAGAAACCGGCCTGGAAAGTCTTCTGTCCGATCTGCTCGAAGGGATGCACCGACAATGCCCAGCTGAGGCTCCACACGAGGACGCACACGAAGGAGTACAAGCACGAGTGTCAGGTTCCGAATTGCGGCAAAAAGTTCCTCCTGCGGTCACATCTGACGGTCCACATGCGGAGTCATACGCAGGAGAGACCTTTCGCCTGTCTCGTTTGCACCAAGGCTTTCTACACCAACGAGCTCCTGAGCAAGCACACCAAGAAGGTCCACGCAAAGCAGCAGCCGGTGGAGTCGTGATAGACTCGAAATAAAGATCTCGTCATTTTCTACTCACTTGTTGAGTTTTGATGTCTAGCATAAGGCTCCATTACTTTTCTCTAATTTTCAAAAGAAATCAATTTTCTGAAGAGCTAATTTCTGGTATGAGAGGGTTTCAAGGAAAGAAAATTTTTCGAATAAAAATGCGAAATTGTTTCTTGCAGGAAAATTTCAAAAATTGCAGGAATATTTCAAAAATTCAAAAGTGTTATTTTTATAAAGTAGAATGGCCAATTAATTTGTCAAAAGAATTTTTAAAAAATATAAAAAGCAAAATCGAAGATTTCGAGAGACCAAACTTTGAGGGCCCCTAGCTCCGTCCCTGTACATAATAGGGGATACATGTAGTACCATGATTTGCTAGATTTGACACAGACTACAACATACTAAAATTTCAGCTCAATCGGATGTGAAATAAGGAATTTTCATACAATCGTAAAACACCCCCCATTCCCCCCCAAGAGGGGGTAGGGGTCTAAAATTGTTACCCTGCACCCCTTCAGACCAGGCCTTACACGATGCAAAAAACCGCAGCTCTCTAGCTATTCTGGTTCTCGAGTTATAAAATTTCGGACAGACAGACGGCAAAGCGGCCACAATAGTGCATTCTGGCAAAATGCTGAAAATGCACTAAAAACACTGACTATTTCCAACTGAAACCGTTACCCTCGATATTCGAAATGTCTCATCAGCTGTTCCGAAGTCTCGACAAGCGCGGATCTGCTGTACGACAGCGAGCCCTGACTTCCATATTAGTAAACAAATATACGTGTAACTTCAATCACGGCATAATTTCCAGAAAATTCGCATAGGCACCCTCTGCGATTTCGTCAAAATATGTACAAAAGTGCAGCCGGCAAGCTCTGCTCAGGTCTTCATCGGCGGACGAGGTAGAATAGCCTCCAAACATGTTCAAAATCAAGCAAATGCTGAATCGCTCAACTCGATGGATGCTCCGAGTGCTTCTGTTCGGAATTTTCATCTCCCCCGCTGCAATCACCGAGACTTATGCCATAGCAATTTCGAATGAGGCGAACGATGACTCGATCGTGCCAGAGCTGCCCTTCTGTGACGAGAAAATAGCCTCGGAGACAGATTTTACCAAAAGGTAGGTGCTCAAGGTCGTATTTCGAGATCGGCGAGCGAATTGCGTTATACCTTATCATTTTCACCTGGATTGTTATCTCATGATTCACCTGTGTTTGGGAGACTTTTTCCTGGAACCGTGTTCTGAGATACAAATCTTGTTTCGTGTCTCTTTCAAGGTTTAAAATTTTTTTGTGTCTATATTTTTAGACTACTTTTCGTTTCAACTCTGGACGGCCATGTGTCTGCCCTGGATGTGACCCAGGAAGGGAGTCTGAAGTGGAGCGTGGACACCGCCAGCCCCCTGCTCTCCTCCAGCATCCACAAGCTGGACCTCACGAGCAACGGCAAGTGGGTCCGGATGATCCCGAGTCTCAGCGGGGGCCTGTACAAGTTTGATGGCGAGAACATCGAGGCCGTCCCAGTGAAGGCTGAGGACCTGCTGCGGTCCTCCTTCAAATTCTCCGACGACATTGTCATTTCGGGTGGCATGGAGACTCGGAGCTACGGCGTCTCAGCAGCCACCGGGAAGGTCCTGTACGAGTGTACGCTAAGTGGATGCAAGAACTACACGCAGCTCAGCAAGTCTGAGGACTCGAGGGAGGCCCCCTTCAACCCGACAGTTGACGACGTGTTGCTTCTTCGACGAGAAACGCAGACTGTGAGGGCCGTGGACCCTCGAGAGGGGGTCGAGAGGTGGAACTTTAGCATTGGGGCTCACCAGATGGAACTGCTGAGGAGCAAGGACTGCCAGGGGGACAGCAAGCCCAGTGAGATCGACACTTTCCTAGCGGATTTGGAGTTCAGAGCTGTGAGTAGTCATATTATTAAAATACCCAAGGCCAAGATCACTGACTCTGAGGCTCAATTCGATCTAAAGATCGTATTATTGAAACATCTAAGACCAAGATCACTGACTATGAGGCTCAATTTTGATCTAGAAACCGTATTATTGAAACATCTAAGACTAATATCACTGATTCTGGGACACAATTTTGATCTATAGAGATCGTATTATTAAAATAGAGATCACTGACTCCCATTAGAGTTCGATTTATCATATTATTAAATTAAAATTTTAGGTAGTACCTGAAGGAATCGTCTGTGCCTACAGCAAATCGGCCCAGAAGGTGGTCTGGATGCACAGATTCGAGTTCCCCATCGTGAATGCATGGAGATCTGACAAAAGCAACGAAAAAGTGGAGAGCATCGACTTCTTCGAGGGAGCTGACTGGCTCTGGCCCCAGACCCTCAACAAGCAGACGGGGGTTTCACCCTCCCTGTACCTGGGAATGTTCGAGAAGCAGCCCTACATCCAGGAGTCGTTGACCTACCGCCAGCTGGGGACTCCCACGAAGGCCGTCACTGAGTACAGGAGCCGGGAAGTGATTCCCTTCAAGCCCTACCCCGCGACCTCGGACGGGATAGCGCTCATCGAGGACATGTCGAGGGAGGACAAGAGGGGGCACGAGGTGTCGTCGACACTCGCCAACTCGGTCCTGTACGCGTCGGAGTACGTGAACGGGAACGGGTTCTGGTTCTTCAGCAAGACAGATCTGAACAAGACCCAGAGGACGACCTGCGCCCACGACGACTACGATGAGAGCGTTCGAGACGACGACAGTTCGGACGAGGAGATCCCGATCATGATCCGGGCCCAGTCGCTGATCTATTGGTGGAAGGAGGTGGTGATCATCATGGCCACGACGGGCTTCCTGGTCCACTACTTCCTCAACAACCGGAGCAGTGAGAAGGTGAAAATAGATTTTTTTTCGGGCTTTGAATTAACGCATGTTTTCTCTTTTCAGGAGTACGTGGTGGTGGAAAAGCACATTCCAGTCCCGTTCGCGAAAGAGGCCCTGGAGGGCATCGACTACTCCCGGAGCCGAACTTCCGAACGCAGCTCCTCAGACTCGAACTATAGCAACAACTCGTACCAGTCGCGGTTCATGAGTGACTACGACGTCGTCCAGATGCTGGGAAAGGGCGGGTTCGGGGTCGTCTTTGCCGCCAAAAACAAGGTGGACGACTGCCACTACGCCATCAAGCGCATAGTCCTGCCCAGCCGGCAGGACTCGAAGGAGCGGGTGATGCGGGAGGTGAAGACGCTTGCGAATCTGGACCACCAGAACATCGTGAGGTACTTCAACTCGTGGATCGAGCAGCCGCCACCGGGGTGGCAGGAGGAGCAGGACCAGATCCTCAAGGACCAGCAGCTTCTATCGACGTCCATTGACATCGGGACTCCCTCGGAGGGCACTGCCACGAGCTTTCCTCGTCTCCAGAACGGGTTCGTCGGCTTCAACGATTTCTCGATCGGGGACTTTCAGAGGGACGAGAGTGAGGACTCGCACATCGTCTTCCAGGTGAGCAATTTATTGGATTAAAAAAATTATGAGACCATATTCGGTTCCCAAAAAGCTCATTTTCAAGACTCAAGAAATTTTTAAAAATCTCTCTTTCCTTCAGGACGATCCAGAAACGAACCAGGAGGACTCGGTGGTGGTCTTCAGAGAGAGCTCTGAGGCTACTCCCAGCAACGCCCAGTTAACCGTGAGCGAGACCAGCGCAATCCGGCGACCCACGACGCTGGACCTGAGCGCCTCCACCCGGAACCTGGTAGTGGAGATACCCCAGCAGGTCACGCGGACGTACCTCTACATCCAGATGCAGTTGTGTCAGAAGCAGAGTCTGGCCTCGTGGCTGTCTCAGAAGGGCTACCAGGAGCGCAAGGCCCAGGTGGTGCCGATCTTCGAGCAGATCGTGTGCGCCGTCGAGTACGTGCACTTGAAGGGCCTCATTCACCGAGATCTCAAGCCCAGCAACATCTTTTTCGCGCTGGACGGCCAGGTGAAGATTGGGGACTTTGGGCTCGTGACAGACATGGCGGAGGAGACGCCTCCCACGACCGAGGGACTCGCTCGTCAGACCTCCCGGCACACGCAACAGGTGGGCACGAAGACCTACATGTCCCCCGAGCAGATCTCGGGCAAGCCATACAACTACAAGGTGGACATCTTCTCGCTCGGACTCATCCTCTTCGAGCTCCTCGTGACCTTCACCACGGAATGCGAGCGGGTCATGACGCTGCAGCGGATTCGGGGCAGCAAGTTCCCGCGAGAGTTCCAGGAGACGTTTGAGGCCGAGCACAAGCTGCTCCAGATCATGCTGAGTGAGAGGCCGGACGAGAGACCCACGACGTTCGGGATACGCGCGAGACCTCCGCTGCAGCACCCCAACGTGGGCAACGAGGCCTGGCACTTTGAGCTGCCGCCACGGCAGGACAGAGGCAGAAGTACTAGCTCTAGTATTATGTGACGTTAATACTACCCACATGCCTTTATTACTCGATTTAAGCTGAATAAATTCTAGTTTAGTTTTAACAATTTGAATTGGCTTTGATTTTTTTTTCATGAAAATTAATTTTCCCGATTTGACAAAGACATGATTTTTTTAGGTAAAATAATTTAGTCGAAAAATGCTACCCCAGAGTCTTAACCCAGTTCCTCCAGACTATGGCTTAACTGAACCTTTAACAAAAACATCTTTTAGGAGCTGATGAAAATTTACAATAAAAATCTCAAAATTGACTCAGTGCTTATTCTGTATTCTGAAATATTCTTATTATTCTGTAAAATAGAAATTTCAAAAGTTCTATCAAAAATAAACATATTTTTAAGAAGCTGCTTTCAAACTAGTTCAAGATTTAAAGGCTGGTAAAAAATTAATCAAGGCTTAACATACTTGTAATCCAGGTTAGTTAAATAATAGCTGACAAAAGAAATTATCTAAAAATGTTCCAAAGCTTTTCCAGGAAAAACGGTATTGCGAAAATGGATTAATGCTCAAGCCCATCAGAAGAAAGCTAAAAACAGGTCGAAAGACATCTTAAACTTTATTCTCGTTTGTCCGCTGGAATTCACTTTTTCGTCTTCTGCTTCTTGCTCATGAGGTTCATGACGACCTCCCGCATCTTCTCCGCCTCCTCCACCTCAGACGCGTACTGCTGCAGCTTCTCCTCCCGCGTCGCCAGCTGCGCCTCCAGATCCTTCACGAGGTTCCCGTACTCCGCATTCGCCTTCTGCGCTTCCGCCAGCTTCCTATTCAGGCTCTCGACGCACGCCACCGTCTCGTCCAACTTCTTCTGCTTCAGCTTCATTGTGTCGTCATACTTCTTCAGGCTCTCCCGGAACTGCTCCATCTGCCTGCTGGCCTCATCGTTCTTTCGCTGCGCCTGCTCCAGCTTGTCCTCCAGCTTTGACAGCATCTTCACCTTCTCGGCCACCTCCGAGTCCTTCACCTCCAGCTGCCGACGCAGATTTGCGACCTTCTCCTTCGTCTGGACGAAGGACGCGTTGAAGGTCACGAGGGTCGTCTGGGCGTTTTCGCGGTCGATCTTGAGCTTCTCGTTGTCCTTCTGGAGGGTGTCGATTCGGAGAGTCATACAGAGGTCCCGGGCCTCCATCTGCTCTGCCTGGGCCATGAGAAGCGCGTTCTGCTGCCTCAGCTGGGTGAGCTGATCTTCTAGCTGTCTCTGGTGCTCCGTGAGGGCCTTGATGTTGCTGCGACTCGCGTTGATCTTCGACTGGTAGATCTCGATCGCCTCAATCTGGAGCAGGTCTCCCTCCTTCTGCTTGATCTCCGTCACGTGTCCGATCAGTGCGTCCAGCTTGTTCTCCAGGTTCTGGGATATTGGCTGCGTAATCACCTGAGCAAAAGAAATGTGTTTAAAATTGTGCTTTTTCTCAAAATAGGACAAAGATTTACCTGGGCACTATGAAAGCTCCTCTCGACGGGCGTCTCGAAGCTCCTCTCACTGCTCAGGACTTCCGCCATCTGCTTGACACTGAAATCTTCGAGCTGGCAGAGCAGCAAGGAGGTCTCGAGAGTGCTCTTGTCTGTGGAACGTAGACTCTGGACCAGCCTCAGATACGTCTTGGGGGAGCTCATGAGGCTGAAGAACTTCGGGTAGTAGCTGGCCTTGTCCATGTTGGCCAGCATCGAGTAGATGAAGAGGACGTTCACGAAGCCCCGGACGTCTCCGTCTTCCTTCAAGAAGGTCTTCAGCAGCATGTCGAGGACCTCCTCGTTCAGAACCTGCGCATTCAGACAGCCCATGAGGACTCTCACGAGCTCCAGAAATGCAATCTTATAGCTCTGACCGCTGTTACTCAGCACCTTTTCGAGCATCAGAGGTATGTTGGCGGCTACTTCCCCCACTTCCTTGTACTTTTCCACGCAGCTCTTCAAAGTGGCGATCGCCGTTGCCCCCGCAGAGTCGTGCTGGGTCCACTGGAGGGCGAAACTCTGGATTCTCTGGGCACTAGTGTCTGTGTTTTCGACGAGCAAGTTGAAGAACTCCAGAACCAGTCCCAAAATGGCGCTCGCCCGCTCGTCCTGACTGCCTTCCAGGACCCTCTCCGTATCGCAGATGATCTGCTGCACCTGCTGGTCCTCGAACATCTTCACCTCGTGATGCTGGACAAAGTCCACGATTTGCCTCAAACGACCCACGTTCAAGTTGTCAAGAGTTTTGAGAATCTCGCTGGCAGTGAGAGCCGCAAACTTGGTTCTGTCCACCGGAGAGTCCGTCCCCAGAATCATTCTCAGCTGCATTTGCATCAACTGGTGTCCTGTGATGGCGGACAGGAAGACCTTTGGACTGCAATTGCAACTCTCAGTAATTTATCAAACGAACAGCATTTCTCTTACCTCGTGTTCCGGATGAAGATGTGAGTGCACACGGGGTTTCTGAAGAGCAGGTTGATGAGGACTCCCAGAGCCACCTCGGAGTACTCAGAGTCCTGCAGAACGATCCCCACGAGGTTGGAGATGAGATCGTCGAGGAACATTTCGCGTCTCTCGGCCCGGAATCCGTAGGTGAGGCTCAGCAGGAGACTCAAGATTTGCGGGTGCTTGGGGAGGAGATCCGAGACCACCGGGATGAAGCCGATTCTCCGCAGCAGATCCGGCTTGAGTCGCTCTATGGACTTTTCTAGGATCGAGACCGCGTAGCTGAAGACCGACCGGGCGTTCGACTCTGTCCTCAGGAGCTGGAAGGTCTTGTGGAGGTTCACGAGGAACTCTGTCAGGTCTATGTTATTGCAGGACTCCACGAGGCTCTCGCAGTTGGAGTTGATGAACTGAAATGGGACAGGAGAGGTGAGATTTGGGGATGCAGGAATAAGTGAGATTTTTGCTCACTCCCAAATGTGTGGCTATCTCCGTCAAATTTGGTGAGTTCGTCAGGGCGAAGACACTGTTGAACTCCTTGATGTACTTCATCTTTGCACCTTAATTTTGCCTCTCTCTCTTAATTCAAATTATTCGCACAGGTCATAAAAATTAAAATGAAATAAAAATCACGGAATTTCGATCGTTTGTTTGCCGCTTTTCCTCCGTTGAATTTCGAGCTGTCAAACTTTGACGTTTCCTTGACGTCCAACTGACAGCCAGACATTCAAAACATTCTTCTTGAAAACGCGTGATTTGCAGCTGCTCACATTTTTCAGTAAAATTCGCCAAAATGTTCGGAAGATCAGCTCCAATCCTTGTGTTGAGTAAGTTTTTGCCATTCCAGAGCCAGTGTAAGTGACTATTTTGCCCGCAGGTCAAAACACGAAGCGGGAATCCGGCCGGAAAGTCCAGCTCGAGAACATCAATGCCGGAAAAGTGAGAATCATTGCGTGAATATTGCGAGTTCGTGACTCATCTTGTGCTTTTTAGACCATCGCGGATCTCATTCGCACCTGCTTGGGACCCCAAGCCATGCTGAAGATGCTGATGGACCCAATGGGCGGCATCGTGATGACTAATGATGGCAACGCGATCCTTCGAGAAATCACGGTTCAGCACCCAGCCGCCAAGAGCATGATTGAGATCGCCAGGACGCAGGACGAGGAGGTTGGCGACGGCACGACTTCTGTCATCGTGCTTGCGGGAGAAATGCTGGCTGTGGCTGAGCCCTTCCTGAACCAGCAGCTGCACCCCACAGTGATCATCAGGGCGTACCGAGAGGCCTTGGAGGACATCATCACCGCCCTCCAGACGGAATGCAGTATTGCCTTGGACCGCACGGACCGGGCCAAGATCGAGGAGGTCGTCAAGTCGTGCGTCGGGACCAAGTTCATCGGACGCTGGTCCGAGATGGCCGTCAAGATTGCCCTGGAGGCCGTGGAGACAGTCATGCTGACGGAGAACGGCCGCACCGAGATCGACATCAAGAAGTACGCCAAGGTCGAGAAAATTCCAGGTGAGACTCCATTGTCTGTCTGTCACGTCCAAGGACGGGGAAAAGGGCTCCAAAAAACCGACTTGAAAATTCACTCCATTCCAGGTGGTTCCATTGACGAGTCAGCAGTCCTGAAGGGAGTCATGATCAACAAAGACGTGACTCACCCCAAGATGCAGCGCTACATCAAGAACCCACGCATCGTCCTGCTGGACTGCTCGCTGGAGTACAAGAAGGGCGAGAGCCAAACGAACGTCGAGATCGTGGGAGAGCAGGACTTTACGAAGCTGCTGCAGCTAGAGGAGCAGTACGTCCAGCGGATCTGCAGTGAGATCATAGCCGTGAAGCCGGACCTCGTGTTCACCGAAAAGGGTGTCTCTGACCTCGCTCAGCACTACCTGATGAAGGCTGGCATCACCGCGATTCGCCGTCTACGCAAGACCGACAACCTTAGGGTGGCCCGAGCCTGCGGAGCCACGATTGTGAACCGCACGGAGGAGCTGACGGAGAAGGACGTGGGCACCAAGTGCGGCCTGTTCGAGGTCAAGAAGCTCGGGGACGAGTACTTTACCTTCATCACGGAGTGCGAGGACCCCAAGGCCTGCACGATTCTGCTGCGAGGAGCCTCCAAGGACATCCTCAACGAGACCGAGCGTAACCTCCAGGACGCCCTGCACGTCGCCCGTAACCTCGTTCTCGAGCCCCGTCTGGTGCCCGGAGGCGGCGCCGTCGAGATGGCTCTCTCGCAGATCCTCACTCGCAAGCAGATCCAGGGTCCGTATCGCGCAGTGGCGCAGGCTCTGGAGATCATCCCGCGCACACTGGCCCAGAACTGCGGAGCCAACACGATCCGCATGCTGACGGCCCTGCGTGCCAAGCACGCCTCCAACGAGGGAGGGCCCTGCACCTGGGGAATCGACGGCGAGACGGGCGAGGTTGTGGACATGAAGGTGAGAAACGTCTGGGAGCCGATGTCCGTGAAGATGCAGGTCTACAAGACGGCGGTCGAGACGGCCATTTTGCTGCTTCGCATCGATGACATCGTGTCGGGGTCCAAGAAGAAGGACAAGGACGGCGTCACTGGACCTGCAGAGATGGCCGGTGGGGCTGAATAGAAGCACACCCGTTTTCGTATGTTAAGGAGTCACCCTCACTCACTTTCCTCCCCTCACTTTGCTTTAACCACTCATGATTATCGAACAATAAAAAATCAGAGCTACTTTGCATTTACGACCGGCGTTTTCCTACCACAAGACTCTGAGTCACGCGATAAGAACTCGTTTCTTCTGCTTCGAACTTGTTGTTGAAATTTTTCTGGGACCAAAATTTAGGACTTTGCAGCCCTTTAGACCTTTTCAGATCACTTTAAAGGCTCAAAAACGCTCGTGGGAAGACTAAAGCTTATTCATTGAATTCCCAAAGCAATTTACTGTCAGAAAAATGTTTAATTTCCTTTTGGGACTTATACCTGGAGGCTCACCAGGCAAAACACGAGCTTAGAGAAGCTACAATAGGGCCGAAAAGAGCTTCTGGAAAGAAACTTGCCGCGAGAAAAAAAATTCTTTGGGGTTCTTCTGAGCCATCCGGTTCAATCCGGACCCAGAAAAATTGTTCCAGAGTCTCAAATATGTCTTCAAATGTTTTTTATTTGAAATTCAGTTATTACTCAAAACAATATTTCTTCATAGCATATGAGGTTGACACGCTTGCACGGTGAAAACAAAGAGAATCCTGAACTTTGCAGCACAATTCGTGTGTGTTTCAATCGAAGTCGTAGTCTATGTTGCCGTCGTCATCCCTCTGTCTCCGGTCATCAAGGCGGCCACCCCCGGACGAAGACGCCGTCGACGACGAGGTCGTATTCGACTCGGATGGTAATGGGTTTGATAATAAAAATGCCGAGGGGTTGAACACTCTATCCGACGCCGATGTGTTCGAGTCCTGCTGACTAGTGGCGGCCGACGTGGATGCATTGGAGCTGTTGCTGGGTCTCATGACTGACGTAACGTTTCCTAGAAGGGGAACTGGCGCGTTATTATACGCAAAGGCTACTATTTTATGGGGGTGGCGGGGGAGGGACACTTACTTATCGTGTTGGCGACCGCCTGCGCTGCTGCACTCAGGCTATTCCGTTGCTGCTCGGACCCTGGATGAGGCTGTGAGTCTGGTGATACTAAGCTTTGTCTACAGATGGGGCAAGTGCCGTGACATTGGAGCCAAGGAACTATGCAGTTTTCGTGGTAGAGGTGCTGGAAGGAGGGAATTATTTAACTCATTTATTACCAGATCTCTTCAGGGCCTGTTCAAATATAACGTGACAGTCTGAGGGGGGTGAAGGGGGCGTCAGCTGCTCCGCTAGAGCAACTACAAACCGTGACAGAGGGGGAGGGGTCTAAATCTCGATTTTTAACGTGACGTATATTTATTTGAACGACCCCTTATATTAGGTCAATTTTACTAAATTAATGAGGTTTAAAATTTTGTGGGAAACTCTTAACTAAAAGAACAACATGAAAATCACCCGAGAGTAAAAAATTCACTTACAGAGCAAGGCAGCTTCCGGACCTGCTCGTCCAACACAAAGTCCTCCCAGCACACGCTGCATTGCAGTTTGGTGTCGACCTGCTCCTGCTCCACCTGCACCTTCGGGATCTCCTCGATCTTCTCCTTCTCCAGCGGGGGCGGGCCAGTATTGTCCATTTGGTTCAGCAACTGCGTCACAATCGTGTCCAGGCCCTCTCGTCCCCAAGCGTAGTCTCCGGGATTTCCCGTGAAAAAGAGCGACGGAGCCTCTCCTCCGCCCACTGAAATTAAAATGTCTTGCAGAATCGTGTCAAAGTTCGTGATGTTGATGTCTCGACGGGGCCCAGGACGACGACCTCCCAGTCTGGCTGCCCCCTCTTCGCTGCTGCCCTCCCCGTACGCGTCTCCGGGGCGGGCTCCCGACGCGCTCATCAGAATGGGCGTTAGGAGGGGGTTGCTGAAAATCTCGTTGGCGAACCGGAGCACCTGGTTGTCGGCATTGAAGTCGTTTGAGCCGACATCCATGTCATTGGAGGCGGGCGTCTCGGCGGGGGGGAGCTCCTCTATGAAGCCCAGCAGACATCGGGGACACTTGAAGTCCTGAAACGGAACGAGATTTAAGTCGACGCTGTGATGCTGAAAAGCTATGTATGTAGGTGACATTTACCGACGAAATGTGATCGATTTCCGTGGAGCACGAATGACAGAAAAACCGAGATTGGGAGTTATTCGGGGCCTCTGCTTCCATGGTTGCGCAGAATTCCTACACTTAAACCTCAAACACACCGATATTCCAGCCAGCTACTCCATTCGCTGCGAATTGACGGTATCCAACCTTCAAAACAGAACACTGAATTTCCGGCCCTCCGAGACGAGGAATAGGCTACCTTCTTTACCGAACCTACCGACGAGCGTCTCTTTCCTTGCTGGGCCGCAGATTCGCCTCTTTCCCAATCACAAGCTGGTAGTTTTTGGCTAAAAGTGTTTTTACTAAAATTATATTTTGATGGGATCAAACGTCAAATCTGACAGCGCTGTCAAAAGTGACAGCTGACCGTCTTCCGCCGAACGGGACCACCTGATTTGTTATTGTGTTTTGCAAAAACTTCATCATAAAGAAACGAGATTGCGAGCAGCCAAAATTCATTGTACTTCGCGAAATCGGCAGTGAATAACGTAGGTTTCGGAAAATAAATTGCGATCGGCAACCGCGGCAGAGGTGGAAGACTGTTCGAAGCTGAGGATCAGGGAGAAGAAAGTAAGAATCGAATTTACATTGCGTCATGTTTGTGTTCTGTGGCAGACCTTGAATTTGTATCATTTCACTCGACTTCCCATGCACATACACGTCCAATATAGCTTAAGCTGGGCAGCTCAATCGCGTATCAGTTCAGATCGATTTGTCGTCCTCCCCAGCTCTGACGCGCGCATCAGGAGGAAAAGTCCGAAAATTCCTGCACTTGACGACATTGTGGACGTGTTGTTCAATATTTTTTGTCGTTTCCACACGCAGGTGCAAATTCGAGGGTTCACAAGCTCTGACGGAAGTTAAAGTCGACGAAAATGAGAAGCGTACGAAGCGGATTGACGATAAGCAGGCTGGCAGCAGTTCCCAAGGGGTCGAACCTGCGGACAAGTAAGTTGGAGAGAGAGTCATTTGTTTATATTTATTTGTTCTGTTTATGCAATTGTGACCCGTTGACGGGCAAAGTCTAATTTAGAGACAGCTCGATAAGCTACCGTCTGAGCCGTGAGTTGCAGCTTGCTCAAAAGATTGATGATCGATGCGAAACTTGGTGGTCAGAGGGTAATCGAAATTATATAGAACGCAACTAAATCAGACATGAAGAAAATAAGCCTGTATAAATAACTTGTGCGCCATTTACTTTTATTGTTCAGAGTGTTCAAACTCACCTCAGCTGATCCGAATCTCTGTGGGGCACCGCATCGATGCTCAAAGCCGATGTGAGCGCACAAAAAAGACCAATTTAAAATAAATTAGTGAATTAACTCCATACGATTCCTTGAACTCTTGCTGCAACACGTAATTAGTGAGAAATTTTATTGCTAAGGTGGCCCCTGCGCGAACCAAAACAAAAAACAAAAATTACATAATTTGCCTCCATAGCTTATGCTTGCTATTTTGTGTACGCAATTGCTCACACGTATATGATCGGAATAGAAATTAATCGTTCAAGGTGGCTCACAAGCATTTATGTGATGAAACCCTGCACCTCAATTCCTTGTGAAATTCAGCGCGAAAAAAAAAATGCTGCGTTCTGACCTTAAACTTGATGCATGAAACTGCATGCGCAGTAGACTTCCTTGACTGCAATGAAACGATCAAGCACCTTGAGATATCTTGTTTGCACTTAGCCTGCAAACTGCATCGGGTGGAGTATCGCCTGGGCAGCGAGTTTCGGGTCCCCAAGAGCTTATCGTAGGAAGTGACAGGAAAAATCCACTTATCTCCAGATTTGGCTCTTCTGGGTGATGATAAGAAAATGGCTCAATTCGTGGCTTCTGACCTCAAAACTAGGCCTCAATTTTTGGCCATAAAATTTTTATTCTGGGGCAAATTATTCTTGACCACCTACCAATTGAAAATTTAATTAAAGCCAATTAGAGGTTTTCCAGTCAAGTTATCGTGGAAATTAAAATCGAAAAATTACCTCTGAAAAATTTTATTCGTCGTTATTTTTTAAAAAATTTTTAATAATTCTGGGACCGGGGTTCGTCATCAAAGAAGAACTTCCTTAGGCCCAGCTAGGAGTACAAAATTCAGCTCCACGATTTTGGTACGAAAACTCACGGCTCAGAGGCTTCATTGACGCAGCAGGTCACATATTGCGCGAAGAAGACAAATGAAAGAGCGGCTCGTTATGTAACCCATTGTGAACTTCTTTTCCAGGCCTCGTCTACGTCTTGGCTCTGCAACCGAACGCACAAAACAGCTTCAACAGCCAACGCAACCTTCATGTCACTTTGGCCTGTGATAAATCAAACAAGGAGCCCCCGTCCTCGGGAGGGGGACCGGGAAAGGGGGGCAGCACGACTGCTGGGAGCGGAGGCAAGACTCCCTCGGGCAGCGGTGGGGGCAAGGAGCCGCCCAACAAGAAGAGCACCCTGTCGTGTCCAAAGTGCGGAGACCCGTGCACCCACGTGGAGACCTTCGTGAGCTCCACGCGGTTCGTGAAGTGTGAAAAGTGCCACCACTTTTTTGTCGTGCTCAGTGAGGTGGATTCGAAGAAGACAGTGAAGGAGGAGACGCGACATGGCCAGCGAAAGCCTCCTCCACCGCCCAAGAAGATCATGGAGTACCTTGACCGTCATGTGGTGGGTCAGGACCTTGCCAAGAAGGTCCTCTCGGTGGCCGTTTACAACCACTACAAGCGCATCTACCACAACTTGCCGCCCCCCACGAACACGATATCGAACCAGACCATCGACGGGGTCGGACGCAATGACCTGCTCCATATATCGGGAATCGGCCACACGATGCTCAGCAGCAGCCCCACGGAGGTCCCGAGGCCGCAGCAGAACCAGCCGCAGGCGCACCACCCGGGGTCCGAGCTGCTGGAGAAGCAGACGCACGAGCTCAAGCTCGAGAAGAGCAACATCCTGATGCTGGGCCCCACCGGGTCCGGAAAGACGCTGCTGGCCCAGACGATAGCCAAGTGTTTAGATGTCCCGTTCGCGATCTGTGATTGCACTACTCTGACTCAGGCGGGCTACGTGGGTGAGGACATCGAAAGTGTGATAGCTAAGCTCCTCCAAGATGCCAACTACAGGTGAGAGCACAAGAATCCATCTCCAAAGTAACTAACCTTCTTTGTTGCAGTGTTGAGAGGGCCCAAACCGGAATCGTGTTCCTCGACGAGGTCGACAAAATCGGTGCCGTGCCCGGGATCCACCAGCTGCGTGACGTGGGAGGCGAGGGAGTCCAGCAGGGAATGCTCAAGATGCTCGAGGGAACCATCGTGAACGTGCCAGAGCGCAACTCGCCCCGGAAGCTGCGGGGAGAGACGGTGCAGGTGGACACGACAAACATCCTCTTCGTCGCCAGCGGCGCCTACACGGGTCTGGACCGGCTCGTGGCGAGACGCCTCAACGAAAAGGTAACTGGTCCGAAACTCGCCCCCCCAGAGGGTAATTCCGCTCGTTTCTTCCAGTACCTTGGCTTTGGAATGCCAGCAAGTGCTTCCGAGGGACGGAGGGCCGCCCAGGCGTCGGCCTCCCCCATGGACAACGACCAGGTCGAGAGAGACGCCAACTTGAAGAAGGTCCAGGCTCGCGATCTGGTCGAGTTCGGGATGATTCCGGTGAGTTGGGGACTCTGGGGACAGCCGGGGAGTGAGTAACGCGGTTCGTTGCAGGAATTCGTGGGCAGATTCCCGGTTCTCGTGCCCTTCCACAGCCTGGACGTGGACATGCTCGTCAGGATCCTGACGGAGCCCCGCAATGCCTTAGTTCCTCAGTACCGAGCGCTTCTGGGCATGGACCAAGTGGACCTGACATTCACGGACGAAGCCCTCAAGGCCATTGCTTTGCTGGCAATGGAGAGACAGACTGGAGCTCGTGGCTTGAGAGCCATCATGGTACCTTTGAAGTCCCACTTTAAGCCCCCTTTCGCGACTAATGAGTTTTTGCTTGCCAGGAAACGCTTCTTCTGGAGCCCATGTTCGAGGTCCCCGGATCGGACGTCAAGACGGTCCACGTGACGGAAGAGTGTGTGAAGGGAGGAGACCCCACGTACGTCCGGAGAGCCCAGAACTCCAGCAATTCCTCGTCCAACGACCCTCCCACTGCCACGAGCCCGAGTGCGAGCACGAGCGAGGAGGAGGAGAGCACAAAAGTTCGTGTCAAACAATAATAAGTTACTTTATCCTAGCCGTAGAGATAGACCTCGTACTAAATAGCTATTTTCTCACCCATTTTCTAATCTTACGTATATATTATTTAGTATCTGGTTTTGTAGAACACGCATATTTTAAAATATTGTGGATCTATGTAATCAAAAGACCTGAATGCTGGGACGCCCTTGTTGACGTGAGTTTTGCACCTTTCCTCAAGTTTCCATTGTTTGCTTGATGTCGATTGGATTGGTCCCTATATCATGTTGTTTGATTTTCACAAAATTGAAATTCTTTACACATTTCGCAAACTCGTACCTTAGCAACAAATAATCACACTGTCCTCTCATTTATCTGTTGTAGCAGCAATCGCAAATGGAAGTGCGGAGAATCTAATAAAAGTTTTGCGCAGAAAAAGGCATTTTTACAGTTAAAATGTGTTTGATCTCTGTTCAAGGAGGGCAAAAATGTAAATACGACTACGTGTGCTGTCCGCAACCCAAGATAGTCAAGAGTTCCATGATCTACCTGTTTCAATCAAGTTGAGCCGTAAATTAAAGTCACTAGGGAAATGAATTTATTGTGAACAATGTAAAATAAATCTTTGATGCTTTGAATAAACGTGAAAGTATATTTAATCATAAAAATGACTTCTTAAAATCAAAAAATGACCTCCTGTGTGCTTATGCTTCGTCTATAAAAATACTAAAACTCGTCAAATTGAGCTGACTTTGGTCTTGGAGGATCTAAAATAGATTTAACTACAACATATGTCCAGATCGCAGAAGAAAAGTTTCCTCGTTTTCCTCTGAAACCGGAAAAACGTTTACAATTTTTACAACATTTATTTTGATCGAATTTCAGTTTATAAAACTTGAGGCCTCTTAGGGGCCATGAGCACGTAAAATCTAGCTAATCTGAGTCTGAAATAGTATAAATGGGTCCTTTGGCTCGAGAACTCGCGTTCCTAGCCGGGTACTTCTGGGCCGGATCGAACGCCTTGGAGGCTGCAGTCTTTCTCTTCGGGGGACTCGCCTGCTTCGCTCTGGTACTGGCACTGGTGCTGGCAGAGGCGGCGCCCCTTCCCCTTCCCCGACCTCTCCCTGGAGCTTTCGCAGGAGTCACCTTGGGAGGAGGCTTCACGTCGTCTTCGTCGGCCAGGAAGCTCAGTCCGGGTCTGGGCCCCTTCTTGTCGAGCTCCCGCAGGAGCCCATCGAAGACCTTCTGGTCCTGGGTGCGAAACTCCTCGATTTTCACCGGGATCTGCTCTTTCGGGGCCATATCGAGATGCTTCACGCACTCCTCGAAGTAAAAGTCGATGATCTCCTTGCGCTTGTCATCGTTGGAGCCCTCGACCTTGATCATGTTGCGTGTCATCTCGTGGAAGGCCGACACCGACATGACCTTGAGCCGGTTCTTCTCGTTCGTCTCCTCAAAGTACTTCGTGACCACATCCTCGACATTCATTGCGTTCCGGCCCTTCTGAGCCTCGTTGTAGGCGTCCTCCATGATGTCCTTGTCAAAGTCCACCTCGCTCTTGACGCGCTGAAACTTGCGCTGGAAGTGGATCATGTCGAGGGGATTGGCGACGACTCCCACGTAGTCTTGCCCGAACCGGATCGCGTTGAACATCTGGCACTCCTCCGAGACCTCCAGTCGCAGCCGGATTAGCGGCAGCTTGGGCTGTCTGTCGTGACCCGAAAGTCGCTTTTCGGCCTCCTTGATCATCTCCTGGACGCGTTTCTTGGCGAGCTTCCATACCTTTGAAAATAAAATTGAATTTCTTTTTAACCCTTTAAATTCTTTGACTATTTAAAATAAGCCTTGATTTATTTTTTGTCAAATAAAATGTGATTTTTTGTTTAAAATTAATTTTCAACCATTTGATTTGTAGTGATGAAAAGCCAAAAAATAAAATACTTCAAAAAATTATTTATAGGAAATTCTGAGGATTACAAAAAATTTGCAGTAAATTTTCATCAGCCCCTCTAGCGGCCCCCAAGAGGCCTTAGGATTTTTTTGGGTCAGTTCTTTACCTTGTCCTGCACCGCCCCCTCCCCGACGTCCTCCAGCGCCTCTGCCACTCGCAGGTGCTTGAACACGAAGGGTCTCACGGTCCGGAGAGGGATCTTCTGCAGCTTGTAGTCGCCTCTGTCGACGTACAGGATGGCACAGTGCTTCTCGAGAGCCTCTCCCTCCGCCAGCGACGTCGCCACGGAAGAGCCCGGCTGAATGACGTCGAAGCCCCGCTTCAGGTTCTTCTCGGGGTCGATGCGGCAGTCGTGCTCGTGACCCCACAGCACGATATTCGCGAAGGCCGGGAGAGCCTCCTCCGGCAGGAAGTTCTTGGCACCCCGATTGGCCCGGTTCTGGTGCACTACGAAGATGTTGAACCAGTCGTTGACGTCGTCGGGCTGGCTGATGGTCACCTTGCCGTCGTCGAAGAGCCGACAGAGACGGTTGTCGTGGACGTAGCTGACCCCGTAGATGCCCACCTTCGTGTCCCCCTTCTGCAGCATGATGGGGTCTATAAGCACCTTGCCGGTGTCTCCCCACGTTCCGAAGTAGTTGACAAGTCCCGAGGTGCTGAGGAGGTCGAGGCTGCTGAGGTTCCCGAACCCGCTGGGGTCGTCGTGGTTGCCGTGGATGGAGAACAGGGGAATGGAGATGTTGAGGTTGGGGTCCATGAAGTTGACGGTCTGGCTGAGACTCTGCACGAAGTTCACGGACTGGTCACTGAGGAACTGGAACTCGATAGGCTTGTCCCCCATGCAGTAGATCCGCAGGAGCTTCAGACACCGGTTGAGGCTGTTGATGGAGGGGTTGGCGTCGTGGAAGAGATCCCCTCCGAGCAGGATGAAATCCACCTCCTTGTCCACCGCGTGCTGGAGGATCTCTTCGAAGGCGTTGAACGAGTCCTCGCCCCGCTCCTTGTCCTTCTCGTTGTATCCTGCGGAGCCAGAATTAGAGTAACGCTATTTGGGGGAAAAACGGCAGGAACTCACCCAAGTGGATGTCGCTGGCCAGCATTATCTTGAAGGCTCTCTGGCAGCGCTCGTCTGGGCCTTCCATTTTAGCGTTTTACGGGGAGATTCGGGAATGTTGCGATATTTGTTGAGGAAAGCGCCAAATGAGTCGATCAGCTGATTGAGCTTTTCCAAGCTTCCATTTGAATCATAAACCGTTGGGGGGATTTGAAAAGCTCGTTGACTCTCTCTGTTGAGCCTTGAGTGGCTCTCAAGGCTGTTATTTGTATTTGAGGCTCCTTATCGATCCGATATTGCAGGAGATGGATTTAGACGTGGAGATGGATTTGTTCTGCTCAGAAAGCCGTTGCTCCGTCAGAAATAATAATCGTTGCGAAAAATTAATGACTGCCTGCTCTCATCATCCTTATTTGCTTTGAAATCGTTCCATGAGGCTGCTCCTCATCACTGCAATCGACGCAAAGTGCTCTACAGACAATAATAATTATGTAGCAGACACATGTAAGAGTCGATGCGAGAACTCAGGAGTCATTGTTGCTCCTTGGGATCCCGGACATGTGTTGAGCAGCTACTTTTCATTATCTGGATTCAAGAAAATTTTTTGTTTGGAATTTTAGTCTGCCTCAAAAACCTCGGGGTGTAGGCATCAATAAAAGACAAATTTTTGGCAGCCACTGCTGTCATCCTCAGGCTGCAATTTTATTACGTCAACATCACTTCACCAATGTGAAGTGATCTTGAGGTGATAAAATTGCAACCTGCCGAAATGTCTACACCCCGAAGAAAATCCACAATTCAAGAAAATGTATTTGGTCCAATTTTAAGTAAAATGTCTTTTCTGTCTTTCTTTCCGTGGAAGTAATTCCTCCGAGGAACGAGGACAGAATATAAAACGTAAACAAATTTAGCTCCATTGGTTTCGTGGCCGAAGGCAAGTCGAGTTCCCATGGTCGCCAAATAATTGCTCACTCAGTTGGCGGAACAGAATCAATTAAGATTTCGAGTAATCCGAAAAGTTTTGTTGTTGCTTGCAAAAGAAATACACTCCAAGAAGACACCTCCTCATGCCCAATCTGGTGGAAGGTCTCTCTCCTGCCGGTGTGCTGGCTGTTGTTGTTTTAAAGTTGCAGAAGTAAAGTTAAGAGGATAAGAAGGTACCAACACCCCGTTCTCGTACGTACCTGAAGGTGTATCACGTTGTATATGCTAATGATAATAATGGAACGAAGAGATAATCCTGCGATTGTCACAAACTCGGGAGGTGGCGCGGCAGATTCTTGTTGTTGCGCTTACAAACATAATACAGGCGTTTCGGAAAGTTTATGGAAATCATCGATCCGTTCTAATGCCTCTTTTATTGTTGTCTTGTTTCGCGCCGAGACCGGCTAGGGTTGGAATAAAGAGGGTCTCAGCGGGGGAACTCTTGACTTTGCTTCAATGGACTTGCTAGTTTTTTGGCTTTTGGGAGAGGTTTGGACTCAGAAAAGTTTAAAATTTTGATATTTTTGGGAACCCCAAATCAAGCTGAAATCGAGACTAGCGTCCTGGGTGGGGCTCTGTAGAAGTCTGGAGAGTCTTAAAAGGGGCCCAGTAGCTTCGAGCGTGGAAATTTTTTTGGTCGGTCGCTCTTCTCATGGAGTGGACAAACAGAGCAAAATTTTTAGCCAATTTTCTTTGAAGTAGGGGTTTGAGACCTACTTGGATCGAAAAAAAAATCTCCCAAAGTACTTAAGTCCGGAGGCTCCGGTGGCTGTTTCTAGGGGTCCTTCTAGTAATCGTCACAAAAGATGGGAGCTCTAGCCTCCGTACTTTGGGAGCTAGAGAAAATCGAATTTTTCTGAAATTTTTGTATGGGAAAATTTTAGCAAGATTTGGTTCTCTCTAGCTCCCAAAGTACGGAGGCTAGAGCTCCCATCTTTGGTGACGATCACTAGAGGGACCCCTAGAAACAGCCACCAAGAAATGAGCCTCCGGACTTAAGTACTTTGGGAGATTTTTTTTTCGATCCAAGTAGGTCTCAAATCCAAACTTCCACGAAAATTGGCTGAAAATTTGTCTACTCTGTTTGTCTACTCCATGAGAAGAGCGACCGGCCAAAAAAAATCCATGCTCGAAGCCCAGTAGCCTGAAAAAGCCTCAATCACTCTGAGACCTTAATTTGAACTAATTTTCATACCTCAAGAGCCAAGTCAAGACCCAGTTACAACACTGGTTTCTGATGAGATGAGGCTCTGCTAGATTTTTCCCCATCCCAATACATCATCATCGATCTATATGGCATATGTTAGGCAAATCCGGAAAGTCCTATCTAGCAGCTCTGGTACTCATCGACATCGGGCTTGTTGTTTATTTTCCTTAGCTGGGATGAACAATATTAGCATAAGATTAGGACGGCATTTTCGCAGTTTCTCCGTTCCACTTTGCTTCTGACAATAAACACATCAAATTTGTGTGATATCGAATGAGAATCAACGGGGGGAGGGGAGAGTCAAAACAGAAAAGGCTAATCTACGGGAACAAGCCAAGGCTCCTTCACCAGTTGACAGAGCTTTGTCTTCGAGTCTCTGTGAACGACTGATTTGGGCTCTCACACTGGTTGGGAAGGAAGAGGAAAACTGTGGAGTAACTGAAACAATATTATTGTCACAGATAAGTGCTATTTAGATTACGCTAATGACTTTAATGACACAGCATAGCCTGGCTGGTGGCGGTGTGTGTGTGCGAGAGAAGGGCAGGCCTCATCGTTGCCGCTGATTATAGTAATCGGAGCATTGTTGTGGAGAATTTGACGGATAATTTGCAATTTGATGATAGGCTGTTTGTCCCGTGGCTCGAGCGGTTGGCAGGATTTGTGAAATTATTGGGATCGATTAAAATTGGGCTGATGGCAAACAATCAACTCGTGGTTGGTGCTTATTACGCGTAAATATGCCGACCATAATGGATCAGTTGGCTGGAACAGGAGGCAGCCTTGAGGTTTCAAGGAAATACTTCCTAAAACCCCCTAGACCCCAGAAAGAATTTACCAAGGGAGTCTGGAAACGAGCCTTTATAAAAGAGCCGGAAATGAAGCCCTCATAAATGTGTGAAAAAAGCTTCCAGAAGAAAATTTTCGAAAATTTCGGATTAGACAAGAAAAGAACCTCATATAACTTCGATTGGAACCCAGGGGCTTATCTCAGGAGTGTAGTAAGAGAGCCTAGACCCATATAAAAAAAAATTCTTCCTCTGAATTGGGAGAAAAAAGCCCTAGAAAAAATGTCCAGAGATTTCCAGAGGGAAAAAAGCCCTAGAAAATTTCCAGAGGGAGAAAAAAGTCTTAGAAAATGTCCAGAGATTTTCAAAGGGAGAAAAAACCCCCAGAAAATTTCCTGAGAAGCTTACAAATTAAAGGTTGGTGAAAAACTGTCCAGTCGGTATTTTGACTGGAAAACCGATGAACTCTGAAACCCACCCATTATGTAAAAGTTGACATCAAAAGAGACGTCAATCGAACCAGTGGGTGGCCGGAAATTGCTCAATTCCACGCGCTGTCAATCAAAATAGTCATAACGACGTCGTCAGACTGCCCCTCCTACGAGAGGTGCCAGCTTGACAATTAATTCGAGCTTTTAATGTTCTTTCGTCGCTATCCTCGGTCCTGCAGACGACACATCCATCGATTCAGTTTGCTTTCCTTTGATGCTTCCCCCATCATGTTTACCGAAACACGCGTCAGTGAGTTCCTTCGCTCTCCCCCTCCCACCTAGCTTCTTGACTTGCCTGCTCCACTCACATCATTCTCTTTAATGAACGTAGTGCATGTAATAATTCAATTAATAATTGATTTAATTAGAAGCTACCATATACATAAATTACGGGGCGTGAGGCTCGTGCTCCAGCGTCTCAAGACGAGGCAGAGGCGTGCGAATGAGCCGAGTGCTCAAAGAGGAAATTGAAAGGGGCTAATTTTCCGAAATCAGACGGAGTGGAAAATCCTCTTTGGCGCTCGAACTCACGCGGGACTTTTATCGATCGAAAGCGCAGGTTCACTGCACTTTAATTACACAGACGGGGTTGTTCGTTGTCACTGATGACAAATTCATGTTCCGACGTAATTGAAGATGAAATAATGATTACCGAAGTGGGGTAATTTGCAGATTAGCCCGCGGACAGAGAAACGAGTTGATGCAGCAGATTTCCCCGCTACACCAAGAGCAGGAAAAGCCAAAGAAAACACCTCTAGCTCCGCATGCGACCTTTGTTTGCTCTCCTGTTGTGTTGGAGACGAAGAGATTTGTACTAGAGGGGGAACTGATTCGACTGATTTTTCAATTTCGGGACGTCTTGACTATCTCAAGGTCACAAATTCAAAATAAGACCTTCGATTCTCAGTGGAAAATTTTTTTAGAGGCATCTTGGCTATTTCAAGGTCACAAAGCCCAAAGAAAACCTTCGATTCTCAGTGGAAAAATTTTTTAGAGATTCTTTTCTAGCCAAGGTCAGCCATCCGTGTCTCAAAATCAGGGAATCAGCCTTCATCAAGCCCTTCATTCCCCCTCTACTCTCAAGTCTCTCACATTCGATTGTGGAAAAGTGCAAGGAAAACAAGGAAAAGTGCAAACTTCGCCTCGGGCCCTTAATTTCCTTTACAAATTGATTAAGTTGCAGTGCTCACTCTCGTACACAGACATAAAGAGAGGTGTATCGGCGAAAGTGTGTAAGAAATTAATTGAAAACAAACAATTGCACACACAAGTCGGAGCTCAGATGGAGCGAGTGGGAGGCAAGTGGAGGGGGCAGGTGGAGTCGGGCTCCGTTGCTGGAGCGCCCAGAGTAAGCGGCAGAACAATGAATGGGGAAGGAAGCAAGACGAGAGGCGAGGCAGGAGAACAATCAAGTACATGATAAATTGCTTTTCTTTGGTGTTTTGTGTAATTTCACAAAACTTTAAAATTAAATTACTGTTGCCTTCAACTTTCATTCACCGCATTATTAATTGCAATCCGATGATGCTGGGGACCCTGCACTTCGATTCCTCCCACGCCTTCTCGTCTGACGGCCCGTCTCGATGGTGGGGCGGTGCCACTAAGTATGCAAATTGGTAACCAGGAGGGGTGATTTACAGCTCGTTATAACGTTACGCTCGCGAGATTCTCCCAAATTGACTCGATGACGGCTCGTTTTCGGCCGATGATGCTATCAAAACGTCACTAACGGCAACCTTTTGTGAATAGTAATGAGCTTACAAGTGCAGAGATGTCTGGGTCCAATACGTCCTGAGCCTCCTTTGAGCGAAGAGAAACATTTGATTCATTGATTTCTGGATTACTACGAACTTTGCAGTTTATATTTCCAGGATGAGGGATTTATGATTAACTGACTCATCATTAGTTCCACTTCAAAACGCAATATGAGCATCAGAGTAGTCGATATTAATATTTGCGGCTGTGATGCATCATAGGAGTCGAGTTTCCACGAGCCTGGTTGATGAGGGGAAGAAGATCCCTCACATCCGAATCCTACTTCCCTCGAAGATGAGCACAAGGATAATATGAGGCAATTTCAGCAAGCTTAGTGAGGGCTTGGGAATTAGCGGCGCAGCTGAATTCAAAAGACTCCATCCCGACTAGACAACGAACCCTTGATTCTTGATGTGCATTGCATACTTTTAGGAGGTCCCTTCAGGCTCTCGTGTTATGAGGCTCTGGGTGGCTTTGGAATTTTTCGTAATATTTTTTCAAAAAAAATAATTTAGTCATAGAAAAGTAACTCAAGTAGCTTGAATAAGAGGAACAGCGTTAAATGAAGCACAAAGTGATTGATGGCGGTGTTTAACGCGGCGCTGCGTCCCGGGAAACGAAGATTAATTAAAACTAATGTAAATGAAGCATCTTTGCATACCTCAAACTCGCTACTTTGCTTATTTAATGTTACTATTACATCGCTGTGCATACATTTACATATTTACATAACAATTACTCGCTTCAGGTTCAATGTCAGCAGTTTCTCTACGCGGGTAATTCGCAGTTTCGGGAGAAATTTTCGACCCGCTGTCGCGTGACGTAAGGGGCCCGACTCTCGAGAAAGATCAAAGCACTTACGCAACGTAATAAAGCTACGTGACACAATTATTTCCTTTATCAATCGTGCAAATGTACGTGCAAAGAGACCTTTGTACGGTAAGCTGCGGTTTGTGAGAAAAGACAGAAAAAGTAAATCATTTCTCTGAGCCGATTTTCTCGTCACAGCTCTGCCCGTGTAGTCAAGACGAGAAAACGCATGCTCAATGATGCTTAAAATGCAACCATCAACATAATTACTTAACTCTCAATGCCGCTTTCCTGCCTATTAGATGCATCAATAACCGTCTGCGGAAGAACGAATTAGCGCAGCCACCGATCTGCAGTCGGTGCAGGACTGTAGTTGGGGATAGGACTCGACTTAAATTTTTTTTCCTGAAAAATTTAAATTTGCAAAAATTTTGCTCAAAAATCTTTTGAGTTTTTGATGAAAAAGGGGCTGTTCAACAACAACTTCACGGTTCAGTAAGAGGCTGAGAGTAGAGCTTCTATGACCAAGGGGGGTTTAAAGGGGGTGGGAAGAGGAAAAAACTGAATTATTAAACCAGGTTGAAAGCTAAGGGAGGGCTAGGGGGCATTTTAACCCATTGGCTACCCAGATTTTCAAACTGAAATCGATTGTTTTGGTTGAAAAAAATTTTTCATATGAATAATTCGTAAAAATTAAATTTTTAAAAAATTATTGGAAACGTTCTACACCAAAATATGAAACAAAAATATGCCCATTATTCAGAAATGCATAAAATTTTTTGAAAAAAAAGTTCGTACTAAATTCTAAATAATGTAGAAGGAAGTTTTTTCAAATTATCACGTTAAGTATTTTTAATTATTTTTTAAATTTAAAATCTAATATGGCGGCCAAACCGAGAAGTTCAACGACTAGCCACTTTTGCTACTTTACAATAAGTCAAAATTTGAAAATGACTGTCAAAAAATGTAGCCAATTTAAAAAGCATTTAAAACTTGTCATTAACTTTTAGTTTGACCGGAATAAATTTTTAAAAGTTGGTAGCCAATGGGTAAGGGTAATATTTTATAAACTTGATCTCAGCCCTGTAAAATGAAAGACAAGACTCCTGACTCCAGCCTTGACTTTGCACTTAAATTTAGCTATTACCTATTACTCCGTAAGTGCAGTTATTACCCGGTCATTCAATTAGTTTGATTGCTGAAAAGTGCATGCATATTCGAAGCCACGGGGCGAATCGCTAGGGGAAGCAAAAATTTAATTTCGATTGAGCTTACAGCGCGGAATATTGAAATTTTTCGGCTTCATCCGGATTTTTGGCGCTTCGCGAGTCCCAAACGCGTGAAATCGCGGATATTAAAAATTCCTTGCGCGTGTCCACAATTGCTGTGTTTACAAACTAGAGTGCTGCGATAAACACTTTAGTTGGCGTTTCATGTAACACTCAAACCTTATCCACTTGTCATGATCTCTTTACGTCAACTGCGAGATGCCTATTTGGGCGTAATGAGCCGCATAGAGGAAAGTTACTCTTGCCATGTGATAATTTATATCGACCGAGTTACGTAACGTCTCGGAAGGGCCGGACTTTGGGGGGCCTCGGACTCGCTGATAAAAACTAGAAGACCCAAACACGGCCACGGAAACTCGAGACGCAACCCGAGATTGGAACACCAGAAGCGTTATGATAGCATTATTCGAGCGAAGGCTTAATGCCGGTGTGTAATGATAAACAAATAATGTGGAGAAAGAAAGAAAATAAGAGCAACATGACCAAAACAGAAAGCGAAAAAATGTTTCTGTTAATCGAGTCGGCTAAGCCCGTGAATGTCTGGGGTACTACGAGACTGGAGAAAAAATGAGCTAAGCTTGCACTTTGGCGTGGTCAACGCAGAAACTTTCACTCTCTGGGCTCGCTCACTCACACATCTCGCTTTAAATCAGTTCACCTTCAATTACATATTCTTTTATTTGGATTTTATTGTTTTTTTCTGCCGCACTCCGTTTTGCATCGGCCCAACATTCCTGCGCCGACGGACGTGAATGTGAAACTGCCTACTCGTGCGTTTTTTTCGGGCCGTCAACGGACAAAAAGTTATTCCTGGTAACGTCCCTGGAGACGTCTCACAGAAGAGCCCCATTATTGACATGGAGACGCATCTTGGGATATCTCGAGATACAAACTTTTCATGAGCTGGGTTGATGTGGCTGGAGATTGTGGAGTAGGAGAGTATCTTTTCATAGTTGAAATGACACAAGTTACTGAAAAAAGTTGTTTTCTAGCTTTGCTGGTTGAAAAAAAGAAAATAGGAGAAATGAAAAAATTCAATCAAAATTTTATTTTTCGCTAAATCTCGACTTGTTAAGAAAATCTTAATTTTGGGATTTTTGATGAAAAATTTTTTGTCCCAAAATGGTCTCTGAAGCCTTAGAATGTCTAGTTTTGGCATAGAAAACATGTTTCCGGAGTTTTTGGAACAAAATAGTGGAAATTGTAGAGAAAAAAATTTTTCACTCAAAATTTTCGAAAAATGGCCAAACCTCGACTTGTTAAGAAAATCTCAATTTCGGGATTTTGATGAAAAATTTTTTATCCCAAAAAGAGTCCTTGAAGCCTTATAAATACTTTTTTTCACTTGAAAACCACTTTTCTGATGTTTTTGGGCCAAGAAGGTGGAAATTTGGGAAAAGAAACCAACCAGAACCCCCCGTGCTGAAGCCCTGATCGAGACAGACAACTCGAAGCAGTGCCACGTTTGTCGTGCTCCGTTGAAATCCGATCTAAACGTGTCCCGTGTGAGCCTCCACAATTATTCATCATCGGGAATTTCGAATTCAATAGAATTTGATTGATGTTAACTGATTTAAAAATGAATGTATCTGCGACTGCAGCACAGCATCTGGCATGCGTTATAATCCGGCAGTGAATTAGCCATGTATGTCTGTTTTGATCAGCGAATTTTTTTCTCCGAGCCCTGCCGGTCCCAGCCCGCAAAAACCCAATTGATTTTTCATACTCATTGGGCCGTGAATTGATTGAATTAGAGTTTAAAAGTTCGCATGCATGGCATGGCGATGATGATGACGATGGATTTGTGATTGACAGTGTGTTAATTGACATTGTAAGCTGACGTGTTATCCGCATTTCACCGAAAACTCATTCGCCTCCTATGCTTTGGAACAGCGAGCGCGAGACCTTTTCAATATAAGCAGTATGTATGTGGAAGCACAAAGTGTTGACATCCAATCATCGGTATTTAAATGTTTTCGGTTCATTGAGCTTCGACAAACTGATATGTTTTGCGCTAACTGACATAATTTTCTTTCACTCAGGGCGATTGATGGCTGATAAGGCTCACAAGGGGCTTTCATGCGTCGCGTCGACGTCGTGGGAAAAGCACTTACATTAATTAAGACCGCTCTCAGACTGGCTTTCATTTTCTCGGGTCTCTGAAACAAGCGTCAAGGACAAGGAGTTGGTGGAG
Organism: Forcipomyia taiwana; assembly: GCA_963930915.1. NCBI lineage: Eukaryota > Metazoa > Arthropoda > Insecta > Diptera > Ceratopogonidae > Forcipomyia > Forcipomyia taiwana. Next base: position 3,459,833 of record CAWVOI010000096.1, on the reverse strand, counting down.
AAAAGGGAAAAGATTTTCTAGAAATTTTCCAGGGACGTAATTATGAAGCTGAACTGCTTCTGAGCCTCCTCCCCACCCTCTTTTCAAACCTAAACAAACCCTGGATCCAGAACGAGTCAGTATGGGACTTAAGAGGCCAATTTAAGCCTAGTACTTTCCCTGTGTACAAAAAATTTGCTGATTCGGCAATTTTCGAATTCCCCCCCCCCACCCTCAAATGAAAATTTCCAAGCCATAAAGTTCCAGCTCAGTCCACAAATCTCTGCCCAAAACGGCAAGTTCCCGCCAAATGCCGTGTCAAAGAGCTTCCAAGAACTGGGTAAATGTTCATGACAGAGCGCATTTATTAACGGAGGCGGCCGAAAACTTCCGGGAAAAACTCATCAGCCAAAGTGAAATGGAACACGTGGTCTCCCTCCAAATCCATGAGCCCGTCCTGCCATTTGTGGATGGGGGGAAGTGAATTCAAAATTACGCTAAATACTCAGCATCACGATTCCGTGGCCAGCCGCATGCGAGAGAGTAAAACCTTGCTCCACTGATTGTGATTTCCCATTATGTAATTCACATGCTCGCGCCTCCACCGTCACAAGTTCAAGTTGATCGAGGTGCAGTGGGATGCTGGCTTGCAGTTGGATGGGAGTTGTGCAGGCGGGCAGAAATAAATGATGGAAATGATTGAAACTGCTGCTGTGTCTGACTTCTTGCTGAACTGTACACGTGTATGTGCTGCCCATGATTGATACAGAGACAATTACATGGGGTTTTTGCCCGACTTCGGGGGTGTGTGTGGAAAAAGTCGGCGGTGCAGTTGATTGCCGTGATTGAGCGACTACTGGAAGTGGATGGAAAATGACGGGGAAACTGCATAAGCGATGACTTTCAGAAACTGGGTGGAGAAGGATAATTTTTATTAAAATTTAAAATCCAAAATGGCCGCCAACGATGGACCCTTAAAAATTCACAATCTTGATTCGTTTCTCCCGAGCTAGACGTCTGATTTTCACCCCCTTTCTTCCACCCCTGCTCGCTGACGAAGCAGCTCCGGGCTGCTGTTCCCCTCGGCGTATGGCTTCTTAACACTCAGCCTACAATAATAACGCTTTTTATCTCGTGTGCGGTTATAATTACATTTTTCTAATCATTTTTTCACTTACTCTTTGTATATGCAATTTTGATACTCTACACCACGCCAGAGATGTAGACGGTTGCTGGGTTTGAGAAATCTACATAGTCTAGAGATTTCAGTAGCTGAACAATGAGGCTCACAACCTCTAGAAAGATTAGGGGATTGTTTTCGAAATCTCCTCAGAACCCTTCTCTTTGGCTAGGAGTCAAATTATCTCCTTAGAATCCTCCTAAGGTTCTTCCCGAGATTCTTAGGAGGCTTCTTGGTGATTCTTCAGGCCTTCAAGGATTTTTCAAGGTTCTGTATGAGATTTTCCTGAGATACCTCTCTTTAGGCCTATTGTGAGCTCCTTGCAAGGATTATCTGGAGAGTTAGAAAAAAGTTGGAGGCTACTTCCGGGATTTCCTCTGAGCAACTCAACCTCCAAGCTACTGCCCTGTCCTTGAACCAGTCGATATCAACATTATGCTCGGATCGAGTTTTGTAATTACATTTTGTGGAGCATTTTGCGTGGCTCGGCGCGTAGAAAAATGTGCAATGTGCATAACGCTGGCCGAGGAGCGGTGGGGAAGTGAATATTCACCGCGAATGCATGACTCTTGCATTTGAACGTGTGCATTCGCGGTGTGATGCAGCGAAGAAAGGTAAATTGCATGGAAATATATAAAAGAAGGTGTCAACGCTAGGCGATTTTCATTCAATGCCTCGGACTCGCGCAAATCAATCACCTGGCCAGACTTTTCCTTCGATTCCGTGCTCAAGTGCCTCTTTCGCGGAGCTTTGTTGTTACAGTAATTGAGAGAGAGAAAGATACAATCATAATTGATATGTTTCTCGAGAAAATTGTGTGATTAAAAGTGAAAAGAGACGTTGAACCGGACGGTGAAAAGTGAGTCGAGAGCGAGGAGTCAAGAACAGAGTGTTGGAGCGGAAAGCAGAGATGAAGAAACGGGTGAGTACCGTGATATTGTGACGAGATTAGCTGGGGAGTGGTGACACTTGTCGAAATGTGAGCGGCAGTGGAGCTAATAAATTCGATTAGCGCGGGCATTTAGGTTTCTTTGGCCGCTGGGCGATTAGTGAGAGAAGACGACCACCAACGGCGCATTGATGTGGTAGCTGCGGCGGCCCAGACGAGTATAATAGCGCGATTATGACAGGTTTAATGCTCTAGTTGGGCACCGCGACCAATTGATTGCGGGAATCTGGGTAATCGTCCATTCTTTGATGGATTTGGGGCAATTTTGTGGCTTCTCTGTTATTGATAGTCTCTTTTCCGGTGTCGTAACGACCGTTTGGGCCAACTGGGAACTTGTTCTGGGCGAAAGTTTCTCAATAACTCTTTCCTAGACCATTTGAGACTCAGATCTAAAATAATTCCTAGACAGAGCATCCTTATTTTGAATTAATCTCGAGTTACATAAATTTTAAAAAAGGACAAATACCCTCTCATGATGCTGAAGACAATGATTACCAATCAATATCGACCAATACCAGTTTTTTAAAAGAAAAAATGGTAACTTACGTTATTTATGTAAAATCTTTTTCACAACAAAATAGTCCTCAGAGTATTTTGGGGCAATCAATATCAATCAATACTGAGCAATACAAAATTATTTACGTAAAATAGCAAGTTGCAAGTGGCAAAAAAATCCTTTAATCCCCTATTGAGTTTAGAAACATTCAATACCAATCATTACTGAGCAATAACAAATTTTTTTCAAAAATTTATTTAATCAATTTTTAAAATTTTTTGGATTCACTCATTTCCTAAATTTACCTTCATTTGGTGAACTGCTTTAAAAACCTCCCTACATGAATACTTGATCGATGAAACACTTAAGGTCTGATATAGAAAGACACTAGGAGTGATTTTAGCGTGCGAAAATGATTAAATCTCTTTGTTTCAGATAACCCAAGTGCTTATCCTGCCCCTTCTGGCCACTTTAACTGCAGCGGTGGAGGTGTCCGGCCCCCTGGACGACACAGCCCGCATTAGTCGCATTCAACCGACCATCTATGGCTCGCGTCAACCGCAGCCCATCAACGTGAACTCCATCCAGCAGCCGGAGCCCACGCCAACCAGCAAGAGCATTTCGACTGCATCAAGCTTAACCACCATTGCGGCCAAAATCAAGCAGAGCCCGGGTGCATCGATCCCAACCACTGCCAGCAAGTTGGGTGGCAGCACGCTTTTCAACATTCAGGAGCAAATGCAGCCCCCGGCTCTGAATGCGCAGCACTACCTGTTCCCTACTCTTCCCACCCGCACCACGACCCCCAACGTCCAACAGTTCATCCCCTCAGGTAATTCTCGAACATAGAGACGAAGAATCCCTCTAGCAGAATTACTCTATGGTCTGGAAACCACTTCTCTCACGTTCCTTCGTCTTCCAGGTGGGCCGTACGTCATGCAGATCCTCAACTCGGCGGGCCAGCCAACGGGTCAGATCCAGTACATTCAGTTTCTGCGTCCCGTAGTGATGCCCTTCATGCCAATTTCGGCGCAATTGTCAGCCACCACTCCTCCTTCCCCCTCCTACACCCCGCCCAGTCCAGCCCAGTACGCTGCTGCCGCAGCTCCCGTAGCTCAGGCCTACACCCAGTCATCAGCGAGCATAGCTGCCCAGTACGCTCCTTCGGCCCAAATTAGCTCGACCACAGTGTCAGACGGCGGCTTTTATCCCTACGCAACGCAGCCCGTGGCATCCTACTCGGCTCCCGCAGCTTCCTTCTACCCCCCGCAGGTATACAGCACCAACAGGATCCGACTCGTGAGCGGACCGGGGGAGCTGAGCCTCAACACGAACGAGTATGTGCCTGCCTCCTCGGATGTCTCCTACTCGGCCGTCAAGCCCATGCGAGCGTAGCCAAATTTATTTTGTAAATTATTATTGTTGAGTTTCAAATGTTTATCTCCCTGCTCTGAATCGCAACCAACATTTTGTAGGATATAGGTTTAGTGCTACCATTTGACGAGCTTTTATCGGCTCGATAAAGACCCATTTTGACGAATTTTGAGGACGTTTTTTCAGCCATTTCATTTCTTACCACTTCAGAGCTCGAAACAGGCCTCTAAAATTTTTAGAAGAGACTTCTTCGTCAATGAAAAGATAGTCTATGAAGTTCAGTGAAGCGCTGAAAATTTTCAAGGACATCAAGGCTACCGCAGGCTATTTTAAATAGAACCTGGATGCCTTTGAATGCTTCAGGATTTTTTTAAAATCAAAATTATTATAAGGGACGTTTTTGCCAGTGAAAAATGATTCTCTATAGTTCGTCTCTTCACTGAAAGTACATGACTTCTACCATGATGAACCTCTCAAAAATTTTCAGCATGATTTGATAAAATTTTTCCCAGTTCAGTTCAGTTTAAGCGGAAGCCAGCAATGCACTGAATGGGCTGAGCCCAAGTCGCCAGTAGCTCTTATCTCAGCCCCTCCCCCAATGTTTCAGTCGCAATAAAACACGACCGGGTCCCCCATGAGCCTCCCCCATAAGTATCACTAATTTATCGGCGCAAACAAGTGAATTTTCTATTTGTTATTAATCCGCTCATACACGCTGAATGGCCATGCAAATTATAAAAGTCTATTGAAACTGGCTATCAATTGCTTTCCACCACTGGAACTGGATACCCATAAATTTCCAACAACAAGTGCAAAGCTAATAATAGCGGCTGGGAGAGACTATAAAGCGCTCATAATATGTAATATGAAGCGCAGAGAGCGATGGCCTGGAGCCGACAGAGGAGTCGACGGCGCGATATGAAGCAGTGACAGAAGGGAAAATGCAGCTCATTTTCATTAACTCGGGTCTCTTCTCCGCACGCCATTGTAGCTTTGGCCCATTTGAGCGCAGCTTAAGTGTCTTTTTAATACGTCCCGGGGCGCATGAGCTAGTTTCGAAGGCCTTTTTGTGCATCGTCTTTCCCACCGCAGTCTCCATAGCGTCGTCATCGGAAACGACAGAGCGCCCATATCGTGTATGGTGAATACATTTTGCGGATCATTAAAAACAAATAGACGTCATACGTGTCGGAGGAAAGTTTTTAGGTCGTTCGTTGTGTGTTACGTAAGGTTGCGGTGCAAAAGGAAGTTTTGACGGAGACGGGGGTAAGCGAATTCAGAGTGAAAGAGTTGCTAATGATTAATTGATTTGGGTGTTGACTCAAGCCGTGCGTGCCTCTGCGTGCGTATCTCAATCTCAAAGGCTGAAACTGGATTACGAGACGAGTTTTTGTGGCGCTGATGGGGGTTTGAAAGGCCCAAGACTTCAAAAGTGAGAGCTGTAATCGGCATTTTTCCGGGTGTTGTCGAGGTTCGGGGGATGGACTCAGACACTTTCCCTAGACTGGTACCTAGACCACCTAAAAATGGATGAGTTCAGGAGGAGAACTGATTAGAGCCTTTGAGAGCCTACAAAGCCTTCAAATGCGTTTAATTGTCCTGGGATTAATTTTGAAATATTTTGGGACTGCCATAATTCCTCCTCATCTACCACACTAGGAACTAATAGTGGACTTCAGGACCAAATTTCAAGTCCAAGCCCACTCATTCCCTTTTTTGGTCAAGAAAAAGTCAACCAGAAGCCACTAGACCCTAAATCCGACAACTCTTCCTCGCTTGGTCTAGTGATTTTGTCTCAGGAGGGAAGAAAACCCGAACCACTCAAGCCAGAACGGCCGACTTCCTCCGCGCAAAAACACAGACCGAATTTGCGCAAGAAGCCAACAAATCATTCGAAATTGATTACATTTCTTTTGGCATTTTACGATTGTTTATGTGGTGGGTCTCCGTTTTTATTTCATATGTTTTATGTGAATTTGGCAATCGACCAGAATATGGGAGATTTAAATCGGAAATACTGCTTCCTGACGTGAATTTCAATAACAATAATAATAACAGTAAAGTTTATGGGAAGTTGAACGAACGTCTGATGAACTGAGGGGAATCCAGAACGCACCTGCTCCGAGTCGAGACTTCGGGGAGGCGCAGTGATTTGCATAAAAGACTGACCGACAATGCGAGAGCTCAACAGGTGATGATGGAGAGGCGCCTTTCTTGCTGCGACTTCATGAGCTGTCCGCTAGACTGTGGCGCCGAACACAATGGGTTGGGGCGAGTTTTCAATCAATACGAGAATGGGATTATTGAGAAAAATGCTTTCGTTCGGTGGATTTATTTTATATCTTGGGCCATTGATTGGTGGCCCAGGGACGGAGCCCGGCCATTTTCGCTTCGAGAGGGGATTCCTTCGAGCATGGAAATTTTTTTGATCGGTCGCCCTTCTCATGGAGTGGACAAACAGAGCAAAATTTTCAGCCAATTTTCTTGGAAGTAGGGGTTTGCGACCTACTTGGATCGAAAAAAAAAATCTCCCAAAGTACTTAAGTCCGGAGACTCCGGTGGCTGTTTTTAGGGGTCCCAATAGTGATCGTCACCAAAGATGGGAGCTCTAGCCCCCGTACTTTGGGAGCTAGAGGAGATCAAATCTTGGTGAAACTTTCAAATACCAAAATTTCAAAAAAATTGGATTTTCTCTAGCTCCCAAAGTACGGGGGCTAGAGCTCTCATCTTTGTCGACGAACACTAGAGAGACCCTTAAAAACAGCCACCTAGAGATGAGCTTCCGGACTTAAGTACTTTGGGAGATTTTTTTTTTCGATCCAAGTAGGCCGCAAACCCCTACTTCCAAGAAAATTGGCTGAAAATTTTGCTCTGTTTGTCCACTCCATGAGAAGAGCGACCGACCAAAAAAATTTCCATGCTCGAAGGGGGATTCCGAGGCCGGCTCCAGCCCTGCCCGGAGTACGGAAGCTCCTCAGACACAATCTCGTTGTGCTTCTGATAGTTCTGTCTCGCAACTCATCGCAAATAATTTTACGTTGAAAACAAACTTTTCATGATTTCTTTCTTCGACTCACCATGGAAGACCAACTCTACGATTCATGGCCGTTTTTGCCCTTTTCGTCGTCATTGGCGACTGCCAGCAAGCAGGTACATATAAAATAACTTCTGCAACGTATGCAAAGAGAAGTCGTGAGTCATTCCGGGCAGCTGAATGGGTTGATGGAGATGAGAGAAAATTCCCTACCTTGTCCTTTTCAATCATCTCGGAGTAATTACTTTCCCAGAAGTTGAGGCAGAGTTTTGTCACGAAGTTAACGAGAGGCTGTCAATGAGTCGAGATATGTAGATGTCACATTTGCAAATAAGTGAGTGATTCATTCGTAGAAAATGGAGCTGGAGGCAAATATGCGGATCCAAACTTGGCTTGGCGTTTATGGGGGGAATTCGGGCCGTCTTTATTTGGAGCTTACATGGAGTCATTGGAGGCCAAGAACCCCAAATGGCCTTTTCCTTTAGACAAGCTCGTTTTTGTTCAGCAAAACGCGCCATTTGTTGGCCAAATCTGAGTTACAGCCCGGGAAAATATTCGGTCGCTTCCCCAAACCATAAAAACAGGCATGCAATCACACCACTTACTCATGTTAGAGCTCCCAGCAATGAATTGATCGTTTATCTTCATTGTTGCGTCGAGCAACAAGCAAGTAACAAGATTAATAATAATAAATGCAAATTAATAACCAATGCATTCGTGTTCCAATACATGTTTTTTGACTCTTTTATTGCCGAGCTACCGTTTTATTATTATTGTTATGGTGCGTGGAGCCCTCGCATGTTTGCACATCTCGCCCGCCCTGCATGTGCATATATTTTAAATGGAAACGGGGGGAGACTCGCTGCTTGCTCTTGTTCCGCTTCACGATTTTTTTTTCTAACCCCTCTAGGGATTAAACTTAAGGATTTCGAGAGACCAAACTTTCAGGACCGCTAGCTCCGTTCCTGTAAATAATAGAGGACACATGTGGTACCATGATTTGCTAGATTTGACACAGACTACATCATACTAACATTTCAGCTCAATCGAATGTAAAATAAGGAGTTTTCATACAATCGTAAAACACCCCCCATTCCACCCAAGAGGGGGTAGGGGTCTAAAACTGTTAGCCTGCACCATTACAGATCATGTCCTACACAATGTAAAAACCAGAGCTCTCTAGCTCTTCTGGTTCTTGAGTTATAAAATTTCAGACAGACAGACAGACGGCAAAGCGGCCACAATCGTGTATATTTCGGAAAATGCTGAAAATGCACTAAAAATTGAGCCAATTTTGTCTCGAAAAATGAGTCTTCTTTGAGGCTTGAGTACGTGAGTGCTACACATAAATTAAATGATATGACTGCTGACCCGAGCCCACCTCCTTGTCCATCATCGGAAAGTGCAACAGGTAAGCCACTTTGTTCGGAATTTGCATTCACATTCACATCGATGGGGAAAATATTCATTGCTCATTGATGGTAATGTTTAATGATTACGAAGGAAATGTCGAACCGGTAGTGGAGCCCGCCTCCGGTTATGTAAACAGAGAAGCGTCGGATGACGAAACTGGGGGTCTCTCGCGCTAATTCACTTGCTAAATGGGCTCCCCAGGGTGCTGCTCCATTATTCAAAAACAACAATGATTTAGGTGTTTTTGTGTAATTAAAATATGCTGACCTGGATTCGGCTCCTCGCGACATTCTCGCTTGAACCTCCATCCAGCCTCTCCCATGATTGATGAGCCCCGTAATCTTCGCCATTCTTATGACGTTAAATATCAATTAAGACACGCAAAAATTATTTGCTGCTTTTTATCGCGAGCTCCGAGAGAGCAACAAGAAGCCACGCCGCTACGCCGAGCGGAAAGATTAATGAATGAAAGCAGAGCCACATTCCTCCAGGTACTGCTTTGAATGTTGTTGTTGTTTTTCCTGGCCTTTTTGCCGCTCGCACTCGATCTCCTCTCTCGGAGGTTGCCTGTGAAAAAGTTAGCAGTCATTACGGGGCTGCATTTGATCTCTGTAGCATTGTCGACGTCATTAAAGTCGTCGACTCATTACTCTAATTACCTTGCGGGGGCAAGCGAGTGCACGCAAAAAAGTCCGCTGGGCATCCGCTTAACAAGAAGAGCGACAGAATGATATCTTCTGCCAGGAACAAGGACTTGAACTGACATAATTGGCTTCAAGTGGCTGAGCCCTGCGGTCGTTACTTAATCCAGGAAGCTCAGAGGTGTTGTGCAACTTTTCTCGGGAAAATTGAGCTACTGATTGCACAACTGGCTGAAAAGTGGAACGGGGGTCCATTGAATCCACACCAACTTTGTTCACGTCAAAGCAATTTCTATCAATCAAGGCTTCTGTTTGTGTACCGCTCGATGAAAAGAGCGATGAGCGATCGTCAAAATGGGGCGTGAGACGGCGCGGCGGATGATCGATGAATTTTAAGTGTTTGACACTAATATGGAGGTGCAGGAAGACGAATTGATCCGTATCATGGCATAAATTAACACCTGAATGTACAAAAGGCGATAAATCGAGGCGCAGCATGGGAAGCTGAACCTATTGAATAAGCTAACTGGGTCAGAGACGGGTCTGGGTGGGGTTGCTCGGGGATTGTGGAGCCCAAAAGTCACTCTTTAGACAAGAGAACAGCTCTCCAGGCTCCAAACCAACTGAGAAGTCTGAATTTGAGGTCTGAAACACAGCTCCAGGGGTCTTCAGTTCAGCTCCAGAAGCTCCCATATTTTTCTAGAGGTATCTTATGGAGGTTAAGCTTAGTCTTGGGGTATCTACTTCTGTCTTAGGACGCCAATCGCAGCTCTGAAGACGCCCATTTTGGCTTTGGAGGCACTTAATTCAGATTAAGGACCCCCAATTTGGCTTCCAAAGGCGCTCCAGAGATCATTGAAATGTCCAAAAGGACTCCAGGGGTATCTTTTTCAGTGATAAGGTATCAAAGTGGGCTCAAAAGGTGCCTAGAAGTCGCCTGGAGTCGCCAACGGTAGCTCTGAGAGTGTAAATTTGTGGCTTGGTGTGTCTCTTTTTGCTTACAGAACGTCTCTTAAAGTGCTGCAGGCTTCCACTTCAGGCACAAATCAATTCTAGAGTCTCTAGAAAGCTCCACGAGAAGAATCGTGCTCCGTCCCTGATCTGAAAGCCGGACAGTTCTGACCACAACCCCCTGCCTCCTCATTTACATAACTGTCGCGCACTGGTCAGTCAAGATGGCATTATTCTCGTTATCTGATGTGTTGCAGCATTAGTCCCACACCACAATATGAAAGCTTTGCCTTGTCCCCATTCAGGTGCGAGAGCGACCCAGCGACATTTGTGCTCCTCCATTGTCCGTTGCCGAGTTGAGCAACATACCGCTCCGTTGCAGCAGCACAAAGAGAGTCCGAGCCTGCTAATTGATGAGTTAATCTAACATTTGTGTCTCTCGCTGGTCACTCATGGTTTGTTTATATGCTAAAATCACCGCTTTGTTTGGGACATCATGCAAGTATGTATGCGCGATAACAATTCCAAGAAGTGAACTCCCTGTTCGTGTGTAAGCCAGAGAGCGGTGACAGAGAAAGGCTTTTGTGTATGCGGAGCAGGTCCGTTTGTGTGAGGTCTTTTGCTCGATTTGTGAGCACCGAGGCACATAAAGCATATGTATGAACGGCAAGGGACATGGATGGTCAGGGATGGAGCTTCTGGGGAAGGGTTAATTTTTCTTTCGAAAAATTTCCATTTTTAAGCACCTAGTCAAAGTTAAAAATAGCTCATTTTAAAATAAAAAAACGACCAAAATTCAGAAGACAAAAAATATATAAGGGTGAAATTTTGGGTACCTCTAGCTCCGTCCCTGGAAGAGATAGGGGTCATATATAGTTCCATGATTTCCTAGATTTTGGACAAACAACAATATACTAAAATTTAAATTCAATCGAATTTAAATTAAGGAACTTTCATATCAAATAAAAATACCCCTCATACCCCCCCCACCCCTAAGGGAGTTAGGGGTCTTCAAAATAATTAAACTTAGAACGCTCTCTAGCTCTTTTGGTTCTTGAAATATAAAGTCTCGGACAAACAGACAGACAGACTGACAATGCTGAAAATTCACCAAAAATTCAAAATTCACAATAATAAAAATTGAACAGAACTTTTCAGGCTTAATTTCCTTTCCTCAAAAATTTTCTATATTATTTTGGCCACTCTAGGAATAACTGGTGCAGGATTCGGCCCTGGCACTGATTTGCCTAGGATCATGGTTTGTCCAGGATTTGGTTTCAAATCACCCAATTTGTACAGACTTTATTAATAAAAGCCTTCTAAGGACCCTTAAGAATTAAATTGCATCCAAAGGATTACTGGATTTGCTGCCATAGGAAGAAACCTCGACGCAGAATTAAATTTACAATGTATGCGTTGAAAGTTGATCTCCATCTGCAGCTCTGAGTTCACTCGAATGGTCCATATTTCAATGCAAAAGACCTCTTGCCTCGCTCGCAATTTCGCTTTTGAGCCACACAGACGTGCTACCTGTGCCTCCACACTGCAGTCTGCACTAAGAGTACTAAGCGAGGTAGCAGCAACAGAGACAGACATTGATACATATAAAAGTAAAATCCAAACTTTTTACATGGCGCAGTACTAATTCGATCGTGGAGTCATAAACAGCTCTCCGTCTTTCTCTCGTTCCGCGAACACGTAAATAAGTACCGAGCACACGCAATTTTCGCACACTCGCGGGTGAGCAGTGGTCTAGGAAGTGAATCTCAGGAGTGCCCCACAAATCCATAATTGCAATAAGCTAGAGGCAACATGGTGAGTGCCAATAAATATCTAATGTAACCGTAACATCGAGAGACAACGTGGAAGTGATATGCGATTAAGGAAGTGCTGCACCTGCTTAGTGATAGTGTTGATACATGATTACTGGCCAATCGGCAATTTATCATTCGGCCGGATACCGCCACTCGAGCTCGGCAGTGCCGATATTGCATCATTTTTCCCATCAATTCAGAATTAATTGGCCCCGTAATCAATTGCGTCCCATGGCAATCGTAATGACATTCGTCAGCGGGTGAATTGACTCTTGATGAGGTCCTGAAAAATTTACCGCCTCATTCATATTCAGGCGCTACAATGTAATGCGCGGGAACAAGTGCGGAAATAATGAAGAATATCTCAACTCTCAAGTGGATCAAGTGGACATGATTTTCCGCGCTTTTCCCAGCGGACGGTGAGAGAGGGGGCGGGGGCAGGGGTGGGGAGGCGCGTGTGTGAGTGCCCAAACAAGTGGAAAACAAACAAACAATGCAGACATAAAAGAGGAATTTATATGTAAATTAAATACTGTCTGCCGTTGCGGGCTATTAAAATTTCCATTTTCTGCTTTTTCATCCTGGCTTCATCGAAATTATTTACCGTAGCTCTTAGCCTGAATTATTTTGTGCTGCTTCGAGCACAATGGAACACGTAAGACCGACGAGGTTCCTGGCATGCTCGGATTCCGGAATATACGGGCCCTTGTAATCGAAATTTTAATCGAGACGAACGAGAAGTAATTGGGAGATACCAAGAAGCAGCCAACTTCTTAGAATTTCTAGAAGCCTTGCTTCGACAAGCGGGGGAAGTTGAACATTTTATTCGATACCATGTCGATCCTGAAAGCCAGGAGCTATTTTTGAGTGAATATTCACCTCCCTGTTTAACTCGTTTCGAGCCAAGGGTCGGATTTTCGACCATGAACTTTGGAACTTTTTCTGACATAATGGTAATAGATAGAGAGCTAATTCTTTTATTGTCTAAGTATTTTATATTTTGTCTTTATCTCATAGAAGAAAATTTTTCTCCCGAGGCTCTTAAAACAAGCTTCTGAGGCTTTTGTAAAATAGACTTTTCCCCGAAATTTCGTCATTTTCAATTTTTTTCTGAGATTTTAATGACTCAAAGAATAAAAGCCAAAGGTCCGAAATGGGTTGAGATATCACACTTATTAGAAGATAGAGTCCTACATTTTCAGCTTTGAAACGCTGATTTAAAGAACTGGAATTTTTCTCAAACTCCCGTAATTTTTTTAAAAAATCTTTTTCGGTGGATTAGAAAACCAAAACTTTACATTCCTCTGCTGAATGTGGAAGCTTCTGAACGGGTATATTTTGATACATTTCCATGTCCCAGATTGAATTTTTGGTTTCTTCATTAACCAAGCTCTTCATAGAACCCCACATGACCAGTTTATAACCATATCACGCAGATACATTTGAATGGGTGTTTCAAAACCTGCAATTTGCAGTCCCTTTGTGCAGCTGATTTCCGTTTAAAAAATCCTTTTCAATCCCAACCATCCATTTAAGTTCGAAAAAACGTCAAAAGGCGGCAAATTGAAAATTTTGAGCGATTGAGTCCAGGAAATTAATTAAATGCCCCTCATACGGGATGCGGCGGGCTTAAAAGGCGGAAAATTAATTTTTAAAATCGATTTTGGGGAGTCAATTGGTCGAGTCTCTCTGTCTGAGCCGGGCGTGCGCGACTCCTGACGAAACAATGGCATGTTTTTGATTGCACAAAATGTGATGTGTGGTCAATATTCGGTTTTTTTTGGCTCTGCACTCGTCAGACTCGCCATTCCCGCCCTCATTCCGGTAATAATTAAAAACAAAGTGCTCCCAGCTTGATGCAAATGGGCCATTTAATTTGATGCATTGAGCGAGCGCGGGTATTCATAAATCAAAGAAGTGGCAGACGGGCAGAGCGTCATTTAAATTCATTTCTTTCTTTCGCCGCAGCGCAGTAATGATCGAAACGAGATCGTGCTTGTCGGGTGACAATTTTATTGGTGGCTTTCTGCATGACTTGGTACTTTCCACGTGTGTTGCATAACCCCGAAACCTTCATTTTTTTGAGTGAATTTTAATTGCGGCTTCTTCCGCTTCTGTCGGCTCTCTGTCGATCTTGCGGTACTCGGCCGGTCGGTGGGAGAGAAATGCAGCCCAATTACGGCCATTTCTTCTCATTTCCCAGCCTAATCGTCGTCTAATGGCTCCCCACTGAGACTTTCGAGGCCGTCTCGCGGTCCCCGAACTCCATTTACCTGAAACTAATCAAGCAATATCAATAGAAAATTCAATTTTCCCAAGCTTCTCGGTCTGAAGTCTGGAGAAAAATTAGGTGGAAATCTGCTAACTGCAGCTCATCATACGTCTCCCATGCGGGAGGGGGGTAGACACGCGTGCCTGCTATGGGGTGAAGTCGAGATGTGCTGAGCCAATTATAACATTACATTTTATTCGTCATGTGATCCCAAGCCGCCCGGAGCTAATTTCTGTCGTTGTCGTTGCGGCGAGAGGAGGCACGTCACGGCTCGTTGCTGCAGTAACGTCGCAGGTCGCCCCGTCCCACAAGCAATTTCGAGTGTCACCAGACGCGGAGTAAGTGGAGTGGAAGGAAGTCGCTACGGCTCTTGATGATTCTCCACTGGGATCATTTCAAGTGCTCTTGCAGATTCGAGATGAGTTAGGGACTCGAGTTTCCTGTTGAGTTTCCACAAACATTTCCTCGAACCTCTTAACTGGCAAAATTCTCATCCTGGGAGGATATGAGATCTTAGTTCTCAGAAAAACTTCCATCCGATTCCTTGTTATAGTATTACTTACAATGGCTAAAGTAGGCTTCGTAAAAGAACATTGGGTCGAAATTTTTATAATTCGTCTTCCTAAAGAAAGTAAGCTGATTTTTTCTCAACTTTTCTCTTGAAAGACGAATCATTAAAATTCTGATGGAAGACTTTATTTCAGCGATAATGATTAAATGATGTGAAAAAAAAATTTGCCACCATCTTGGGTTTTTAAAAGTTGATTTTCGTTTTTTTTTTTTGAAATTTGTGTTGTCAAAATTTTGTAAATAATTGAAAGTCACCTTAGAAAAGTCCCTCGAACGTAATTGCGTCATAATTGCTGGAAAAGTTTACAGACGCAATAACGCATCATCTGTACCGTAATCCGATCTGACATTGAGAGTCTTCGCGGCAGTCGGCTCGGAGTTGTAAGTTGAAACAACAAAACGCTTAAATGGCGGGGCGTAATTGGCACCTATATTTCGGTACTAGAAAGCCGCTATTGTGTCGAGTGACGACAATGCCATTCGTTGTTTTCCACTCTCTTCACGCCTGATTTTCGCTCGGGCTTTGTTTAATTTCAATTATACGACCTCTGCCCTCGCTCTCAGCTCCGTCGATTTTCGCGCTCGCTCGTTCGTTCGCGTTATCAGAGAATTCCAAAGCAAACAGCAGCAGCGCCCGATACGTATCCGGATACGGCCGAAATCGTTAAATATTGAGTCTATAAAGTATGAAAACAAGTGCAGCAAAACGTGTTTGGAAAGAAAGCAAAAATGTGCGACCACCTTTCCTTTCCCTTTCCTCAAACACCGACCAGAGCCGGCTGTCAAGTGGCTTCACAATTGCGTAAACCATCATAATTTCAATAAGTGTATCTAACAGATCGCGGTTTTTTCCTCGCCTGCTGCACATTTGATTAGTGAAGAAAGTAAAGCAGTTAGGCTCCAATCACTCGCACATGTCGATATGAATGCTGGCGAATAAACTCGATTACGATGATTATCGGACCAATATGCGCAAATTTATACAAAACTCGATCACTTCAGCCTGCTTCAATTACGATTTTTAGCTTGACGAGCTGTAAAATTGAGCGTGGCTCGGCGTGCATGTTGTCATCGAGATTGCACGGGCGAGCATGCGGGTGTCAGTGGTGTACTGATGGGGGTTAACACATTTTTTTCTGTCTCTAAATTTCTTCCTGTGTGAAAAATTTGCTGATTCGGCAATTTTCGAATG
Source organism: Forcipomyia taiwana (assembly GCA_963930915.1). Classification (NCBI taxonomy): domain Eukaryota; kingdom Metazoa; phylum Arthropoda; class Insecta; order Diptera; family Ceratopogonidae; genus Forcipomyia; species Forcipomyia taiwana. Next base: position 3,443,968 of record CAWVOI010000096.1, on the reverse strand, counting down.
TTTTTAGGAGTAAAATTTTGAAGAAGAAAAAGCAGTTCTTCGTGACAATTTTTAAAGTCTCACCAAAAAAGAAAGACTTCATACAAAATTTGACAAAAATTTGCCGTCTTCGGGAGACTTTTATTCTAGCGCCGGGAGACTTCAAGGCCACCGAAGGACTTGTTCACACAAGGCTTAAACCATTTTCGTTTACTTTTTGAAATTTGAGCTGACTGAAGTTTTTTTTTTAATTTCAAAAAAGGAGGAACTTTGAAATTTTTTTTTGAAATGAAAAAATTGAAAAATTGAAATAAAAAAGATTTGACAAAAATTTGGCTAAAAATCGAACATACCGAAATAAAAAAAAATAACATCGGTTTGTTAGGATTCGCCTGCTCCATATAAGAGTGGAAAAAAAATTTTTTCCATGCTCTAGGCCCCTCCCCCCCCCCCCCCCAAAAAACTCGAGTTCCACCACTGCCCCGTGGACGCTAGAGCATGAAAAATAACATAACATTGACCAATGATCATGAATCCATGATCTACTTATGGTCTGTTTGCCGCTTATTACCAACATTGGAGTGTTGCCGGACGAGTGACAGTTTCCTGCATGTCTCTTCTGCTCTATGCATTTGTGTGTATCTCAGTGAGTGCATGAAAAAAAAATGCAGGAAGAAATACGTTTTGAAATTTATGGAGTAAAAAATTGAAACATGTTAAAAGCCGCCAGAGAAAATTGTTTGCATGTCGTGTGAGAGTCGCGTATTCATGGCGAGGAAGGAAGGAAAGCTGTTAAAATGGAATTTTTATTGGGTTTGGAGAAAAGCGAAGCGACTGAATTTGTCAACTAAATGGCGTCACATTGTAGGGAAAATTATATTTCAACAAGAGGATCCGCGGCTCATGCTGCTGAAAAGTGCTTTGAAAAATGTGTCGTCTTTCTCGGAAAAGCCGCTATGCTCCTTTATGTGATCCCTCAAAGGTCCATTGTTGAAATCCATCTGTTTGTCGTCTTTGTTCTGGGAGCCTTTTTGATGTTGAGGTTCTGGGAAAAGTTCACTTGGGAATTCAATACGTTCAGCTATGAATGGGTGTTACCTGGACTTTTACTCTGCTGAAAACAATGTTGGGAAAGCCTCGAAGGACCAACTCTCGAGTGCTCTTTTGTTCGAACTTTTGAGGTGAGCAATTAACAGAAGCAGGGTGTTAACAGAGGTGTAGCTGGTGTGAATTTTAGCAATTTTCAAAAAAAAAAAAGTTGTTATAATTTCCAGAATTTGGCTCTAAATAAACAAGTTTTTCTAGCTCAAATAACTAGGGGTCTCATCGTTCACCAAAGAGTGGTGGTTAGTTTGATAAAACAACGGGCTTTTACCATTCACGAAAATGACCCACTCTTCCTAAAAAATAGGCTCCTTGGTCCTTAGAAAGAGTTCCCTCTAGGAAAAGACTCTCTCCACCGATGGTCGAAATTTCTCATAAACGTTAGAATCAGAAGTTTATTATCACGATCATGAAATTTGTGGAAGCCCCTCAAAGGATTTTGCTCGCAATCCCCAACCTGCGAAGCCCCAAGAAACAAGTTCCCCACCCGCCCAGAAACAAGTTCCTAATTGCCCAGCAAACAAGCGGCTTCCCCATATTGCAGCCATTATAAGAATTCATCTGGGGAGCTCCGAGACTCGGAGCAGCCGGGAGAGAGTGTAAAGGGAAAATGTATGCAAATTGAAAATGTGTAAAGCCTGACAACGAGAACGTCCGTCGGAAAACATAAACAAACAGCAGCAGTGCAGCTCCTGGAAGCCCCAGCATCGTGTCCGACGCAAATAAATTCATTTCCCCACTGCATTTGTGCGAGCCCCTGTCCACATAAATTGTCGTGTGCATAATGTAACATGAGTAATTGGCAGCTCTTAAATTACTTTTATCACAATTGATTGTCGGACTTGCAGCATTTCAGCCCCAGGTTGCCGACGCCCGGACAATAAAATGTTTCATGCAAGACTCCATCGGCATCACGAGAGCCCTATATTTGGCCAGGCTGTGGTTCGGCCCGAGATTGCAAGTCGTTGGTGAAAACATAAAAGTTAAATTTTACATTATTACACTCGGAGACGTATGGTGTTTACTCCCTTCTGCAGCCTCCCTCGCATGACTTCATCATCTCTTTGCCTATTTGCGGCGCTGCACGAGCTACAATATAGCAAATATAAACAAGAGCAAGGTGCAGAAATTGACTAGCTATTTTCCAATCGAGTGCGGAGCGCGTGCTGGCTGCATTTTGCGTCGAGAGGGGGATGTGAAGGGGCTTCGGTGGGACTCGGAGTACGTGCCGTGATAAGCTGGTGTGTTGTTGTTTTGCGTCTTCTGCGAGTGCAGTGCATCAAGGTGAATCAACACCAGATTAACTGGAGCCTATTTGGAAGACAATAACGTCTTTCGAAGCCGATGATGTTTATCCACTTGTTTACTACGAATTTGCAATTCCGCATTTCAGCTCGATTTGTGATACTTTGAGAGTTCAGTAGTTTTGAGCTTTCACTTTGAAGAATTTCCTACCACCTGTCTACTTATGTATGTCATGAAGGGCTTCCAGACTATGACTTAGACTTCGGTTGTTCAGTGATTTCAGTGATAGATTTCAGCTGCCTTAAACGGCCTATCAATAATAGCCTTAGTGGCTAAATAGCTGATCCTTAACGTCGCAACGGCTTTTTTTCGGACTCGGAGATCGAAATTCAAGTTTCACCCCAAATCAATTCAGCCAAGTATGGACCAAAGTCTTAAAGAGGGATCCTGTATTGGGTATTGCTAGTTACTCTAGCCTCAATCGTCCCGAGAGAAGACTCTAATCAGCCGAATCATAGCTACAACACCTTAAATATTTAGCAAATGATTTGTGGGAATTTTGTCATACGAAATACATATAGTTCAGAAGCGTGTGTAAGACCTCTTTATCCTTGAGTGAAGGGTTCCTTAGCTAGGCCCCTCTTGCTTCCTTCTAGCTTGAGGGTCGGTTAGGTCCGATATTTGTTTCATAATAAAAAAAATTACAATACACAGAATATTTTGAAAAAAATTTATTCATCATTCTCTTGAAAATTTAAATCTTCATACTGATTAGTGGGTGGCTCAGTAAGAGATACAGTTTCTTCGGTGTTCAAAGGCTGCAGAAAAAGCGAGTTATGCTCATTCGTGGTAGCTACGCAGTTAATGCCCTCCTTGATGCTTTTCTGAAGCTCGTGGATCTCCGCCACCAACTTCTTCAGTTGCTGCTCAACTGAGGTTTCTTGAAAAATGACTTCAGTGGAGTTTTGGTCTGGGATTTCACTTTTCTTCAGAATTTTTGCTTCCACAAAATATCCCAAAAAATCCATATCTGCATTTCTAACCCTCTTGGCCCAAACAGCTTGAGGTAGACATATAATTCCGTTGACCATTGTTGCTTCTTCCAAATTCTCATCTACATCCACAGCACAGCGGGTTGCGGACAAAGTCGATTTTACTTGGAGAGCTTGAGTGCAGCTTAGGAAGTTGTGATAGACAAACAGTTTGTTGAGCGAAGGATGTGGCCTCACATCGAAATCCAGAATCTTGTTTTTTTTTAGGTTCAGAGTTTTAAGATTTGGTGAATTTCTAAGCCATTCCATGGAGAAGTAAGTCATAATATTGTCACTAAGGTCTATGATCAAGAGGCTTATCAAGGGATCGAAAGCTCCTTCCTCGACTTTCTTGACGCTGCTACTTTTGAATGTGATGTATGTCACTTTGAAGCATCCTTTGAAAATACTTTTTTCTATGGTATTGGCATTGAATGTTCGATGATTGGCAAATATGTTTTCAACTTGCTGAATATTCTCACAACCTTCAAAAGTCGATTGTGAAATGTCTACTTGTTTAACGTCATTCCCACCATCCGAATATTGACTGCTTTCGTAATAACCGTATTGACGTAAAGAAACAGATTTACAGAATTGTCCACTATTTGGGCGAACCTCTGGGAAAGTAGCTCTTAAATCAACTGAGCAATCAAATTTTATGACATACTTTGCGCTTAGAGGGCTAACTAAAAGGCTCAACACTGACACGAGGCAAATTTTCTTGAGCATCTTGAATGCAAGAAAGTCAGAAAATTACTAATTTGTCTGAGAGATTTCAGTCCATAAATGGTTTGCAGTCTTTATCAGATACATGAGTTCAAGAGATCACTGTAGCTTCTGAGTCATTCAAAAGACACAAAATAATCTCTTATCGCCATATGTAACAACTTTCTTCAATTTCAGAGACTGTTATACATCGGAGCAATCTTGTTCCTCGTGAGCCACAGAGAGGTCCGGGGACAGCAGGACACGAAGCAAATCAACCTCGAGGACATCGAGAAGGACAATTTGGCGAGCGAGAAGAGCGTCGAGCTGCTGCAGGCCGAGCAGTCCCAGTCGGTCCAGCAGAGTAGCGAAGACGCCCAAGCCGCGGAGAAAGGTGAAAGTAAGGAGTCGTCGCAAAATGACATTCGCTATGCTCCCGCACCGACTGGTTACGAGACAGGACCCGCACCCGGCATCACATACGTAACGCCATCTGCTCCCGCCGCATTGGAGTACATCGACCCGAAAATAAGTGAGTAACGAACCCATAGGACTTCATAGACGGAACCGTCACGTTTTGGGTGACCTAACATTTTATTTTCACGGCTTTTGGTCATTTCCTGGGTCAGTTTTTGGTCATTAAAAAAATCTGACCCAAATTTCAATTATATTAACGCCTGAAGTACCTGAAAATGCTTAAATCAGACTTTTAAAGGAATCTAGACGCAAGCCAAAAAATTTTAAAAATATTTTAACAACAAATAAAATTTTCTGTCCAGCATTTTCATACACAAAAGCCCCTACAAACGACGAAGAAATAGAATATTCTGTCTACTTCGTTCTACGAGTCTGAGGTGTGGTGAAAGGCGCGCAATTGAAGTGTCGCCTCGCCTTTGTTCTCTCAACCGAGGCAAAAATCAAAGTTTGCTCATTCTCTTCTCTTCCCATCCAGATTTGGGTCAGCAGTACCAGCCACAGTATGGGCCACAAGTGCATGAATCTGACATAACTTACACGGTCCCAGCACGACAGTCACTGGTAAAGCCCATAATTGGTGGCGGTGCACCGATCCTACCAGGTTTGGCGCCACAATTGCAGTACGTTTATGTCACCGCACCCGGCGGCAATGGAGGAGCCACTGCACCTGCCATCAATTCGGTGGCTGCCGCGAGCAAAACACTTTACCAGCAAGAACAACAGAGCCAGCAACGTCACTTTTCGTCATTGTACGGGGCTCCGTCAGCGCCCGCAGAACAGTAAGTGCCTGATGCGACTAATCAAATTTTCATACTTGGATTACATCAAGTTTTTCCCGGATCCCTGGTGCAACAGAGACTGGAACGGGGGGTTGTTCTAGCTGTTTTCTTATTAGTCCCTGTTTTGAATGCAGAAGAAAGATTAACAGCCCTTAAAGTCAAAACACGGACTCTTGAACTCTTCTAGAGAGTCCTGTATTCGGGAATTGCTTGCTATCCAAGCCTCAATCGACCCGAGAGGAGTTTCCAATGAGCTCTTTTTCATACCATGTAATAGTCCCAAAGTAGCAGAGCTGACCCCAAAAATTTCCTCTTGGAAAAGCCCTTCTATTCAGCTCTAAGAGGTAGCCCAACATTAAGACGTTTCAAGGCTCCTAGAAAAGAGCGTAGAATAGGCCCTTCCACCTGCTGCAGCGCATAAATTGGAGAGCCCATTTTCAACAAATTTCCGCCATCCGCAAAATATGAATTGCGACAAAAATGTGGTCGGCTATTACTGGACCACTTGCTCACTGAACCACTGGACCGCACGGATGCGGAGGAGCAACTCGGCTAATTTGCGTAAAGGCTTTCTCTCTCTCTCTGTGATTTCGCAGACACTTGCTTTAGGACGGTGAAAGAACAAGTGGAAGGAGTCAAACGTGGCATGTCTATTTGTAACTCAATATTGGGCTCTCAATGGGTCAGGTCAAGATAGCTGATACTGTTGCCTGTAGATATGTAGGGGCCCTCTTTTCGGTTTGCGAGATCGGGTTCCCGATTGAAACAGCAAACAGTAATTGCTTTGATATCAATATCCTTGTGCTCTAGTGAACCGAGGGTCGTAATTTATGATAACCACTCTCCGCATGCAGCAACCATATTAATAATCCTTATATGTGATTTATGTGAACCGAGGCCTCCAAAATTGACCCATCACAAGGCAATTGTGTTCGGGTGTGAGTTACTTTGTAAGCTATTTACGGAGGTAAGCACTTGAGGGTGTATCTGTTACAAATTGTTCGAGCACACAATGGCCCCTCTCCATTTGTCCTGCGACACTTATCATCGTTTGTTCGCACATCAGACGCACGTCTGACTGGACTTGAGGGACGAAGAAGGGGTCTAATGAAGACAAACTATTTGGCCATAGACGTCTTCGCGGAGACGGATTCCTAGTGCGTCATTATTTCGCGAGGCATCGTTCAAAGACTACGTCACGGTCTATGGGACTTTAGCAGTGACGGATTTACAGGTAGACACTTGGCACGTGCCTAGAAATTTTGAAAGGGGCTCCTTCATCCTCAAAAAAGGGCCTCTGGCAGCTGGAAGAGGGGCCCCTTGACCTCAAAAGCTTAATATTTCTCTTTCAAAATTAAAGAAGGGGGGGCCTCTGGCAGCTGGAAAAAAGGCTAGGGGAGACCTGAAAAACTTAAAATTTCTCTTTTTAAATTAAAGAGGGGCCTCTGCCAACTAGATAAGGAGCCCCATGGACATTAAAAAAATTTGCAAGTGCCTAGTTTTTTTAGGGGGACCCCTAAAGATTTTTGGGAGGCCCCCAAACATATTGTGCCTAGGGCCTCCAAAAGTTAAATCCATCACTGGACTTTAGTCTCACTTTTTACCGTGATGTAATACATGAAAGAGCCCTAACTCTTGTTCTTGTCGTTTTTTACGGTGAAGAAAAAAAAACTTTGGTCTGTCTCTGACCAAAATGAAGAATAATTGCTCTCAGAGCTTGAAGAAAGGAGAAACTTTCAAAGCAGCTCTCAAACGAGTTCCACAACTCGCTCACTGATACTTCTGTTGAGCAAGACCCAGAACAGCTGTGACCCCAATACTATCAAGTTTCGCTCAAGAGGCTTCCCATATTTAAGCTTCACCTAATTGATGAGTTCTCTGGCGTCTCGTCGACACGATGCCGGGCCGGACGAGCAACAATCGACTTCCTGATAATGCTTCGTCTTCAAACGCCGACCTACAAATTGTGCCGCAGCATGTGACATCACCATACTTTTCATTATCATCGTCGTCATTCATCATACTTGGACGTCGTCGTTTGTTGGAAGCTGCAGAGAGTCGTGCAAAAACTGGTTCGCTCGTGATATCTCGTATCTCGTGCGTTCATTCGGGCCTGTTTGCTGTACGAGAGCGTTTCTACCTGCCCTCGTAGGGGCCGCGATTAAACAAAAATGCGAATATTGATACTGAAAAAGTAATTTTGAGTGTATTTTACAATGGCGTTGTCCATGATTCTTGCCTTTTTTCGGTCAGAAATCCTCTGGAAGTTCTAAGCTCGATAATTTTTTAAGGTCAAATCAGGGTTCAGGAGTTGTCCGTCGGTCTGCTCAAAACCTGGATTCCAGCCTCTCTCAGCAGTTTCAGTACGTGAGAGAACTCCACGGGCCGGCAGACTAGGCCATTATCACGTTCCACGTTGCACATGGACATGCCCTAATGAGCGTGAACAAATGTTTTTATTGAATCCGCTCCACACATCGCATGAAGCGAACAGCGAGCTCGGTCTTAAACTAGTTTCGTGCCTCATGTAAAGCGATACGGAGGTGAATCTCTGCCGACGTGTATATTTTTGTTATTTTTTTTTTACACTGCTATCCAAGAAGCTGGATTGCGTGAATACAAAAGACGCAGAATCAATATAGCGATGAGAATCAAGTTCAGGGCGACGAAGCAACCATGAAATTTTTGGCTCTGTGGCTCGTAGTTTTAGTGTTTCTCCATGGCTGTCTGGCTCGACGTAAGGCGAACCTCAATTCCACAAAAATAGTATCCCAACTGAGTAAATATTTCAGCCAACAAAGTGCCCCCCGAATCTGAGTCCAACGAGACGGAACCGGAACCCAAGGAGTGCACTCCCAAGGACGTTTTCCGCGTGAGCTGCTACCAGTGCTTCTGCAACCGACTCGGCACCTTCGCTCTCTGCAATAAGGTGGAGGAGTGCATCAATCCGAGAGCACCGAGATTCATATTCTACCCGTAGTTGGGGTACGTAACGAGAGCCTGGGTCGTTGGCCTGATATTCCGCACGAATATGCGGCGTCACACACTAAGGGGAGCATTGTTCTAGGAGAGAGGGGAGAGGAGTGTCTTGAATGGGGCTTCAAGTGTCTCGTAGAGTGTGCTATTTGGGGTGGAAAAATCGTTGAGAGCCTTGGTTCATTATATATGGAAGTTATGAAAACTTCGAGCCCTTGAGTTTCTTTCTTCTTTGAGTCTTTTAGAAATTTTAGCTTGTTTGGGAGTTCAGTGAGAGTCTGACTTAACCAGGTTTTTTTAACGTCGTTTGAAGTCACTGAGAAGAATAGAGTTAGAGATAGAAACAATCACCATGACCTTGGAGCTCATGAGAGGTTTTATATCAATTATCAAAAGCCCCAAAAACAGCTTAGATATACTCCCCAAAGGCTCTTAAAATGACACCAACGGATGAAAAAACACAATACTTAGAGTCTCATGGAATTACGCCCTTGAAAAACTAAGCCTATCTACCCCCTTGAATACTGGCTCAGCTCTTGACCCGATTGCGTTTCAAGGTCGTAGATGGAGGTCACATTAGCTCAGAGTGAGATCGAGATAGGGTTCCCTTTCTGCGGAAAAACCAACCCTCAATCAGCTAATTAAATTCCCTTTTTGCAGGCAATACGTAATGTTCTACCCGTACCAGCAGCAGCAGCACATCGTCTCGCCCCAAGTGCCACCTCCGGTGGTCTCAGTTCCTTCACCTGCCGTCTATTCCTTATCGCATGGCACGACTGGCCTCGACTCCTTCCATGCATCAACAGCCCGTCCATTTTTGTTCGACAGTCCCAGCTTTGTCCCCTTATCAGCATCCTACGGGGCGTCATCGAAGAGCGTTCTCCCCCTCCCTTTACCCGCGTACAAGGGCACCCCCAAATACCACACAACGATAGAACCGCAAGTAGTTCTGGGCCCATTTTCGCTGCCACCAACGCTCGAGTACACCGCACCAAGTGGCGGCAGTTATCACCACCACAATACGCTACCGCTGCCACATCCCTATCCCAAGTACGACCTGTCATTCGTGCCGAGCTACAGCAAAAAGCACACGTCCTTGGACTCGTCTCTGCCGGCACCCTACTCACCACTTAAAGTTAAAGTAACGACACCTTTTGGGCACTCGGCACCGTCATCGTATTTCCCAAATTTCTACAACACAATATCCTACTCCGTGCCCTACAGCGGCTACGGTGTCTCCAAGTACAAGCGGAACTCGGGGAAGTAGCGCGCAAAAAACAACGAGGGATGGCTGGTGACAAATACCTAGAGCTCATAAGATAGCGTAATTCACTTGATGACACCTTAGAGACGTAAGATTAATTTTATTACCGACCAATAAAATGAATTTGTGATGAATTTACAAATTCGCGTTTGACCCTAATTGATTCACTTCTGATTGGGTCGGGTTCGACGCCGTCAATTCCACAGCTCTGATTGTGATGATGATTGTAGCTGTTGTCGGACCAATTGAGGTCGTTGCGTAACAACGAGTGAGTCCAGCCACAAATTACGTCAGTCAGAATCAGATGAAATTGCAATTAGAGGAATTACTACCAATTTCGAAGGTTTCTGCTGTTAAATTGTGAGCTTAATTTGAATTACAGGTGATGTACGAGCAAGTATTTTCTGACTTCAATATTTGATGGAAATTCTCTCTTCTCTCAATGACCTCCAGAAGAGGGTCGGAAGGTCCTGTGATTTTTTTGAGTCTTCAAAACTAGTCCTATGTTGAGAAGGACTGATTTTAACCCTTTGGCTCAGAGGGGTCTCTGGTGGTATCCCGGACAGACTTAGAGTTGAGGGCAAGATTTGAAGGCATTTTCAAATAATGTCATCCTTCTACTTTTAAAATATGCTAAATTTTCAAAGCAGCTAGTTTTAGATTTTGATTTATAGAGTAGCAAGACAAGCTAGTTGTGAAATTTTTCGATTGGCCGCCATAATTGATTTTAAATTTTAACTTTAAAAAAATCATAAAACTTTAACTCATTTCTGAACTATGGGCATATTTTAGTTTTACGTTTTTAGTGTGAAACTTCTCCAAAAAAATTTTTTTGATAATTTGATTTTTTCGAATTATTCATGTGGAACATTTGTTTCAACCCAAACAATCGATTTCAGGAAGCCGGTGGATTAACACCTTCTGATCATTTAGAAAATGCACCCATAAGCTTCATGATCGATTTTGCTTGATGTAACTTGATAATTTTTGCTCCCTGGTTCATTGGCTTTGAAGCTTCAAAACCAGTTCTAGAAGTAGAAGAGCTCCTGATCCAAAACTAGTGCAAGCTCTGAAACCGGCTCTTTTTCTCAGGTCCCTCAAAATAGTCTCAACTAACAGACCAAGAATTCAAAAGGACAAAGGAGTCCTGAAAGCTTTTCCACACCAATTGACTGCCCCATTCATGAAAAGTGGGCTAAATTAGCCTTACGTCATTTCTCTGCCTGCCACCCAGAGCCAGATCCCGCCCCTTGACAAAGTTTTAACTCGAAAGTTGGGACTTCCGAAGTTGAGAAGGTGTGCTGGAAATGACAACTCAGACGCAGCGTTTAATTTCCTTCATTTCTGAACTTCATATTTTCATCACACATGACGTGGCAAGAGTTGAGTCTGTTTAGAAGATTAATACTGTTGGCAGGGAGAATGAGTGGAAAGTCATATTTAAAACACCATGGCAGTCCAGGAGAACTTTTCAAATTAACACGAATGCGGAAAAATTGTCAAAAGCAGAAAATTCCGGAGCCTGACGCGTCAGTGACAGTCGAATAAGCGAGTCGTAATGTACGAAGAGCATATTTGCCGCACCTGCAGCAAGATCTGTGATTCATGTGCAGAGTGGCAAAAAAGGTAAATAATAAATATTCAACTCAAGTGCTCATCTTTTACGTTGCAGCAAAAGCTCAGCTCTCGGCTCGAATTCCCGTAGTGGCATCAACTGACCATACTTTGTTTATGTTATGTGACTTATGTGTGAAGCCATGCGAAAGCATGAAAATATGCCCGAGTTTTGTTTTCTCCCCACCTCAGTACACCTCCTCCTCTCCCGTTACGATCCTCGGCTCGTGCAGAGCCGGGTTCCCTACAAAGTAAAAATAAAAAGATTAGCCTCGCTTTATCCCCAGTCTTTCTCTTTTGAATGCATGTCAGGTTGGATACCAGCTTCATGTATGATGACGGCCACTCATGCGGAAAACGCTAAGCCTGGGCTTTGTGTAGCAGCTTCACCTTTCCTTTGTGAGAGCGTTTAGCCATGATTTTCCGACAGCAGTTTGATTTGGGAATTCTCGCCCAGACACGGTGAGGTAATTAAACAAAATTCGCTCAAGTGATTGGAAGCACGAGGAAAATGCCGGGAGATTTTCACACATCAGCATTCCGTATCCAGGGCTTATTTCTCAGTCCAAGTTTAAACTCTCTTGAAATTTAGAAGGGTTGAAAAAATTATTTTGGTACTTCTCTAAGGCTTTTGAAATTTATTGTCTGTCCCTCAATCATGTCTGTACGTTCATTTTCTGATTTCTGAACATTTTTTTTATTAACAAATCATAAAATAAATTTTCTAGGGAGTAGAAGAACGATTTTGAATAATTTCTAACCCCCCCCCCCCCCTCCGGGAAGTCTTAAATTGGCAAATAGAACTATTGTCGACACTGGCGAAAGTTCAGTTCCGCGCCCAAAATCAGGTTTTGGGAAGCAGGAAAATGATTTTAAGTCATTTTCAGCACCCTGGAAGCCCTACAGAGGAAATCACCTCCACCCTAGCCTTAATTGAGTTTGGACCCCGAAATTGAATTAAGCCCCCTCGTATGTTACCCCCGCCTCTGGTTTTTACTCGAAACATGAAAGCGAATATCTAAAGTCCATGAACTGAGAGTTTTCAATTTTAAAGAAAACTATCATTTCAAACAAGAAAACTTCATCATTTGAGTTTGCCTCAGGACTTCAAAGAAATCCGATATGTTATTTAAGCTCCAGACTTCCACAGCTCTATAATAAACGTTTCCAATATCGCTGACAAATTTCTGCATTTTCTACATTTCTACGTCTAGAAGCAGTGGCCGTAAGCGAGCATCTGTTTACGATTTCAATTTGGAAAGTCATCGGAGCTCACCTCTAAATTCCTTTTAGCTGCCACTCCGTCAACCGTAAGCCTGATAAAATCCTGACACCCCGACACACTTTGATGGACTGGATGGACTATTTGGCACAATGGGGCCCATCAAGCCTCAATTGAAAATGTACATTTGATATTTGGTCAATATTGACCGGTCTATCCTCAGACCGGGACTTCTCCGATGGGAAGGACGTGATGCAGATTGCATGGCATGGTTCTGAGGCGACCTGAGCAAGTGAAGCATGGATTCAATTACATTAAGGCCTGATGATAGCAAATACTATAGTAGTATGAGGTTGCTCGACTGCCCACATGAGCTGAGGTATGAGCTTGGTCCGATCTCAAATGGGCTGTCCAAACATGTTGGAGCATTGTCAACTTTACATCAAGTTTTAATCAAAGGAGCCATCAGAGAACTTGAAAAATTACGAGTTCCACTTTCGCTTAATTGGACTGCGGCAACCTGTCTCGTTGTGATGGACGGCAGAACTTTCCAAGAGGTAAACAACATAACTAATTGGTAAAGTTCTGCAGAGAAGAGAGAGGGTCTCTTTGAAGGCCTGAATGCGGTGAAAAGCGAGGAAAACAACACTTTTCACAAAGCTTCCGTTTGCCAACTGAAAAAGCGGAAAATTTCCTCATGCACAAAGGTTCTTTATTGGCGGTGGAGGCAGGAGAGGCGAAAGAGAGGAATGGCACGAATCTTTGGCAGCGTGGGGAGTCACAATCGGGAAATGAATGCGCAAAGGTATGCGATAGAGCTTGCTTACAGCACGAGTGGAGCTCGGTTGGGGCTGGGAGGGTCTTTTTGGGGTGTTTCTCTTCCAGTTCAAGAGCCTCTAAAATTTTAAGAAAGCCCTGGGATGTTTAAACGACTCCCTCAGTTACGTTTCAAGGGCTCACTCAATTTTCATGAGCCCCAAAATTATTAGGAGTTCTCAAAATCTTTCGGATATCCAAAAAAAAATTTATTGAGAACCTAATACAAATTTTTAAGAGCCTCAAAAATATTTTAAGAGCCTAAAAAAATTTAAGAGCCTTAAAAAGTTTTTAGAAATTTCTCAAATATTTTGAATCGTCCCATGGCCCTTAGAAAAACCCTTTCATGCCAGTTGGTAAACGTAAAGCTGAGAAATCGATTTCTTCAGTTCAGAGAATTTTCCAGAAACTCACATTCCCAACATGCCACTCTAGGCTCTTACGTAAGCCCTACTCAAGATGCCATAGAAAAGGGAGCATCGGGGCCAAGTAGCCATTACCCTTCGGTGAAAGGCATTACCATTTCTTGAGTAGGTGCTCTCGAGAACCCCTTTCCGGTCCCTTCTCTATCATATGCATTCGCTGGTGAATCGAGAAAAATGCACTATTATTATGGCAGACAAGCTCCAGTAAACAATTTTACGTAGAAAAATTTTCCTTCCACACCAGTGATTCCTCTGTATTTTCACTGTCCCGGGCTCCTGGTTCCGGAGGAGTAATCCAAGCTGATTTGATGATTCCAAAGTGGTTTAATTGAGACGGAAGGGGGGAGAATGACGCTATCAGGGCATGATTTGAATACACATTTGATCCATTCGCTCTCAGTCTCCATTATGGAGGACTTTTATTGAAAGTAAATAAAGCAAAAACTTTGCTTTTTGTTCTTTTTGTGCGGGAAAAGTTGCAGATGTTTTCGTTTTTCCTTTTCATCCCTGCGAGCGTGGCGGAGTGAAAAGGAAGTGTGACCACAAAAGAATCCATTCTCGGAGCCACCGTGGGGAAGGAGACTAATATAAAAAGGCAGATTATTTTCACAGGTTGTAACGCTTTCCTCTTCTGACTGCTCCATGATCATTATTTCCTCACATGGCCGGTGGATGGGTTCATTGTGTGGAAAAAGAGTCTCTCTCTCAGTATTTCCATTACATTTTATTACATCTGCATTAAAAATGTATGCGCTCGGAGTATTGCGGACACAGAGAAGACCCCGGAAATCCCAAAAGGGGCTTGCACTTTCATTTGGGAACTCTGAACTTTCATTTGGCGTTCCGGAATTTAGGCCTAGACAAGTGAACTTCGAATTAGGGCATCAGAAGTTATGATTGAGGAGGAAAACTTTGAATTGGGATACTGAAAGTTGCATTTTGGTAAAGAGAACTTTCAATTGGAATACTGACAATTGCTTTTGGAAAAGTGAACTTTCAATTGGGATACTGAAAGTTGCTTTCAGAAAATTGAACTTTCAATTGGGATACTGAAAATTGCATTTTGAATTCAAGAATTTTGAATTAGGCTATCAGAAGTTAAGTCTCAATTCAAAGTAAAATTTTCCATCAGCAATTTCTGGATTGTCAAGTGAATGTGTTCTTTTTTCAATTTTAAATTTCAGAGTCTCAATTGGAACTTCGTCTTTTTCAGTGAAAGTTTTAATTGAAAGTCCACAAAATTTGAAATCTCAATTGAAAGTTCATTTTTGCCAATTGTAAATGCCACTATTCAAATTTCTCCAGTTCAGATTCCAAGAGCTCTGATATGCCAAGATTTGAAATCCCAATAGGAAGTTGAAAGTAAAAGGGATGCCCGGAAAGGAAGTACCCGCTCCCTCCCTGACGCACTAGTCAAAAGTAAAAGTTTTCTTAGGTGCTCCACGTGCTCAATTACATAAGAGATAAAGAGCCCGGCCGCCGGTAGCTAGAATTACTTACATGCAAGAAATCCTTTTCATGTGTGCTTGACCCCGCTCTCGTCTGTCTCTCTGGCAGCACCGGAGCACAGGTCAACCGGCTACATGTGCGTCTTAATGAAAATAAAATACTTTCGGCCGGCTTCTCAGTTACCTGCTGACCCAAATTGTTCGGGTTTGCCTTGGATCATGGGGAGAGAAGTCAATAGACGGGGGAGGGGATGGAGGGAGGGCATTACTGCTCATCATGTAGGTAAAACAAAATTGGATGGCGTCTAACGCAAACAAATTTGATACATCTGGGCTTTGAGATGGTCCATTTGTTGTGTGTACGGGCTTCCGTCTCCCGTAGAATGCCGTCATTCAGCGACCTATTCGGGCACCGACATTTGGCCCTTCAAAGAAAACGAAAGATATCGCATTCCAAAGTTTGCTAGCGACGTGCCTGCTAGAAGAAAGGAGCGCACAAAAAGAAAACTTTGTCATCAGATGGGCTTTTATCCAAAAATGTTCTTACGACGGGTATAATCCGGGGTTTAAGATTGAAAGCCATAGAATTAAGCCTGGAAATATTGATGCAGTGCGCATCAAACGAAATAATGGCATTCCTCCGCTCCGGAGCCGTACGTTTCCCTCCCTCGTGGAATTTCAATTGAACTTTTTTGTTTCGGCTCAAAGGAAACCATTCGCTTCTGCAGTTCGGGGCTTTTTGGGTGCTTTGTCTGAGTTTTCTGATGAAATTAAACCGACTCACTCCCCGCCCAGACGCCGTGGCCGGCGACTGAGCTGTAATCAAGCATTATTTACATGTGATTTCCTCCCAGACGGGCCAAAATGTATTGAAATTATTTTGTTGCGAGCGTCCAGTTTGCCATAAAACTGTGTTAACATTTAGTGGCGGTTGCTGTCTGACTCCAGTTGCCAAGTTTGTGCCTGCATATTCAAATGGGCAGGCACCAGACCACCAACACTCGTCCAAGGAGGGAGGGAGGAAGAGGAAAATATGGAAAAACATAAAACCTGGGAGACTCCGCTCCTTCAAGCAGAAGTAAAATTTACAGAGAACGCACATGGGAAGCTGGATTAAGGCAAAACAATGCGGTCTAATTCTGTTCGTATGATGATGGAGCAAATTTTATTCAGCAATTGTTCGCAGGGAGGTGGCTGGTGGCACTCCCACTCTCTCCCTGACCACTTTTCACTTTTCGTCCTCTCCTTTCTTGGAATCACTTCCCTCGTCGGCCAGCAGCAAGTTGTTTTGCTCAAATTTACATCGTTTCGCATATTTCCACATGTTTTAATTGTATGCATTAAAAATTCGGTCTGGTGCTGTTTGAGTATTTAACTCGTAAGAGCCTGTAAGAGCATTTTCCATTGTTTTATTCAAATCTGTGCTTTGTGCAGGGGGGCTTCGACGAATCTATTCTCTTATAGTCGTCTGAATGTTAACGGATTGCTGAAATTATTTGTGGAACATTTATTTTAAGACAAAGTTCCAGGAAGGTGATTGTTTTTCAAGACAAAAATTACTCATTAAATTTAGATTATTCCGGAAAAAGTAAATTTGAAGCCAAAATATTTTTGACTTTGAATGAGATTATTTCCTGTACCTGAGGTCATAAGAAGACAATTCAGATATCATAAAAAAGGTATATTTTTAGACTGTCATTTGACTTTAAATTTCTTCAAATAAATTAAAGTTTACTATTTAAAAAAATTTCAGCAAAAATCTTAAGTATTTTAAAAGACTTTACAGCTCTAAAATATGCCAGATTCAGCTCAAAAAATCCATCTTAAATTCTGTGAAATAAAGACTCACATCCAGAGACGTAACAAGGATATGAAACCAGGGGAGCTGAACCTTGAAATGGGGTCCCCCGCTCCTGTGGGCCCACCTCCCCTACTATGCGATCTTTTATGTCAAAATTTTGTCTTAAAAAAATTTAATTATACAGACATGGTTTTAAATGAAAATTTAGGGGGAAGAATAGGATAGCTCTTTTATTAATTAAGAGCGTTTTTAGAATTTATTTCTTAAAAAGGGCCGCCGCAAGTGCAAGATTTTGCAATAATTAAAAATAAGAAAGCCATTTTCTTAATTAAATAATAGCTACGACTTAAATCCCTATCCAGCTCTTGTAAAATTTGTTGACTGGTCTCTAAATTTTTAGGGACCCAGAAATATTTTGGTGGCCCCTGGAATAAAAAATCTCAGGAGGGCTAAGCCTACGCTAGCCCCCCTCCTAGTTACGTCTCTGCTCCCATCGTCCTGGGAGCTAATTTGCAAGCAAGCAGAGAAACCCATTACGCAGATCCCTGTGTTGCGTGGGAGATGTCAAGATGAGCGAGAACTCTTCAATTTTGGGAAATATTAGAAGCTATAAATCTACCCAGAAAATATTAAGTCCGCCCACGCCTCGACTACACGTTCGAGTGGCGAGGAAAGTAGGTCGCCAGCTGACAAACAGAGTGGGATTTGGTGAAGCACAAAGGCGACTCCTGACGGCAGCTCCTCTGGGAATTCGGTCGCGTCCAACAGCTCTTTGTCATCTTTCTTCGCACCGACTTGTTTGTGCCAATGGAATTTTTCCACGGCTTTGTCTCCTGGCAGCATCCGATTATAAAACTCACACTCGTAATCCCTTTTCTGAACAAATTTTATTTTCTCTCTTCTATTTCAGTACAAAATCTCTTCTACATAAGTTACTTACAACGTAAACAATAACGCTTGGGGTTTGAGCTGCCACTCGAGAGGGAAAGAACGAGTCCGGGGGGAAGGGCAAATACTGGATTAGGCGCTCGTAATATCCGCGAGTGCGCTAGGAGCAACAGCGTCGCTTGAGGCTCATGTAAAAGAGTGTCCGGAAGAGGAGAATAATGGCGGCGAGGACAATAAATTCGCCCCAAAGTGTCCTTGTTTCAATTCGCAAATACCGCAGCAAGACTTTCGGATCATCGAAATGACAATACAAATCCGAACAATTGAGGCGATTCCTATTGAAGCCGAAAACTACGAGCACCAGCGAGACAATGCCGCCCCGTATGAAAGATAATCGCATTAGCAGATCCATCGCCAGCGGAATCTTCTCTGCAAAATCAAAACCATAAATTGCTAATCCCAAAAAGGGTGCTATGCACATCGGGCCCACGGCTGATCCGTTGGTTACATTGAATGTTGCCCCAATTAGGAGTCCCATGCTGTCGGCCGCGAAGCCAACGAGGATGCCGACTAGGACGAAGCCGGAGAATCGCCACCACTCCGCAGGCAGGCCTGCGAGGAAGTACACGAGGGCGCTGAACATCACGGTGAAGCAAATCTGGAACGGGAAAAAGCGATTAAATAATTTCCTGGAGGCTTGTTGTCATCTTTTCAACCCAAAACCTCAGAAACGTGTTTCTTAAGGTACTAGAAGCTATTTTGAGACTTCAGAGACCGTTTTTGAGGTGAAAAATATTTGCCCAAAAATGAAATTTCCTCAAAGAGCGAAATTCAATTGAAAAATGGTGTGTCTCCAAAACTCACTTTTCCGACCAAAATGCTTCATTAACGTGATTCAGGGAATAAACTCAGTCGATTGAAGGCTTAAGGTATACCAACATTCGGTTTGAGCCTCCTTCCGGAGATATTCGGCCTCAAAGTTAGATTTTCCATACACGTGTTTTGGTTTCGCGCCTCATCTACTCGGTTATAGGCTTAAAGGACCGTTTTCGTGGAATCAAATTTTTGGCGACAATCCGGAAATAGAGGTTTAGTCATTTTTCAATTTTGAGTGAAAACTTGTTTTATCATTTTCCTACTTTTTCAGCACAAAAACACCGCAAACGTGTTTTTCTAGCTAAAACTAATCGTTTGAAGGCTCCAGGGCTTTATTTTAGCGACAAAAATTTTTCGTGAAATTTCCAGAAATTGAGATTTTCCTAACGAGTCGATTTTTCAAATTCAGAGTAAACAAGTTTTTCTCTCCAGTTTTCTAGTTTTTGGCTCTTAAAATCATGAACCGTATTGATTTGGGTTAATTTAGACTCTTGAGGACTTCAGAGGCGATTATAACGTCCAAATATAGAGACGAAAAATTTTAAAAATCCTCTTTTACCTAAATTCTCGCCGCAGAAGAAAACTTTGAGAGTGACTGGACATGTGATAAAATAAATTTGGATGAGTAGCAAAAAGTCGAATGCGCCGAGTTAATTTTTGATGGGAAAGACATTCCCAGAGCAAGGAGCTGCTGCTTGACGATCCCAAAGGGGAGCTTCCCGGACATTCGCGCCACACGAAAAAAATGTCATAAGCCGCGTCGTCCAAAAGGCAGGCAGGAAACGGATGACGGATTGCAATGTAATTAATGCAGCACGTCCTGTTGCGTTTCATAGGTAATGAGGACGGGAGACGACTCAGAGGGATTCATGTAGCTAGTTATTGCGAGAAATCCAATTACCTGTAATGGAAGCCGGGAGAACGTGAGGGCAAGATAATAAGGCACTAATTTGTACCATCTGTTGAAATATTCTTTCTTCACTAATTTAATTTCAAACGGATCTGAAAAGAAAAGCAAGAGAAAGGAGTGAGAAGGACGGAGAAAAGGCAAAGAGCTGCATTATTGTGACATTAAGACATTTCAGAGACTCGTCGGTTTCTCCTTGCTGTTTTTTGTGTGACAAGTTTGAGAATAGGAAGCTTGACGCAAAGGAAACTTGGGACTTTGGAGCGTGATAGGAGGGAGGCAGGCAAGCTTGTCTCTTTGAAACAATGAATCCTATCTCGCACACAAAATACAAAGTTTAAGTTTTACTTTGGGCTTTCACAGTGTGTCGAGCTCAAAGTGCATCGCTTGAAAGGAAATCCTTCCGGGGGAGATTCCAGATAAGAGGATGGTTGGGGTTGAGCAAGTTGTAACTGAGAGACTGGGTAATGAAGAGCCGGTTGTTTGTGAGGCACAAAATGGGAAGAAAGTTGTCTGAAAAGGTAGGAAGTGCGGCGTCAATCTGGTCACCGAGAGGAAATCGGTTTCTTGCGGGACCTGGACAAAAGAGTTCCCTGATCTTAGTCACGCCATAGAGGCTGATTTTCTAGAAGAGAATTGAGAGAAGGGAGCTTGAATTTCTTACATGACCATAGAAGCTTACACTAGAAGGTGATAAAAAATTTCTATCCTCTTCCTTTTGATTTTTTAGGAAACCATAGAGAGCTGCCAATGACTACCACTCTAGAAAATAAACCTCTGTGGTCTTTCAAATTTTTTTTGAATGTTTGTTCCCTCTCTAGTGTATATTCTGTGGCTTTGAACTAGAACTTCCCCTCTAGGGAGTTACTTCTGTGGTCGAAACGGCTCAGAAAAGTGCCAAAACTTGAAATCTCAGCAGCAGTTTAAGAAGAAGGCTCCCACACGTCTGCCGTCTCGCAGCAAATGACGTCTTTGCCGCCCATGAAGATGAATATCTCGACTTTGAACTTTTCTTGTTAAAAAGTATTTGTCTTGGGCACGCCCGATTCCGATCAAAATTGAAGTCTCATCCGACCTTCGGAGCCGCAAACTTTTCACACAATCACAGCTGGCCAAAGTGCCGCGTCATCGTCCGGAGGGGGTAAGGACAATTGTGCGATTACTTACAGCTCAGTACGGGAACCATGACTTGCGTGTAAACGGTGAAGAAGACAACGCCGATGCAGTACTTGAGGTGGTCAAACATGCGGTCACCGTCTTCGGCGAGTCCCATAAAAACGACTCCAATCAAGATGCCGCACAGAAGATGGTGGACCAGCTGGACGTAGAAGGCTGTCCGGTTCCGTGACACCTTGAGCATCATCATTTGGAAAAGCACTAGAAACTGGTGAAATTCCGAGTTGCTGCGTTGGACCTTGTCACTGCTGTCGTTTGGCTTCTTCTCCAGACTCGACTCGAACGTGGGTCTGAGCCGATACGTGGATGAGTCTGCAGCTACGGAGCATATGGCCTTGCCGTTCTGGAGGATTTCCGCAAACGTTTGGATCATCTTTTGGCTCTCTTCAGTATCACAGACCTCAATGACTGCGCAAATAGATTACAAATGACTATTACTTGGAAGGTTGATGACGTTTTTTGCTCATTTGATAACAAATGAGGGGTTCGTCTTTGAATTACTATTGAAATGAGGAGATTAAGGGTACTTAAAGGGCATATTTGTTGGAGAGTAGGCTCAAAAAGTGTGTTATGGGGCCTTTGACAAGTACTGAGAAGGAGTCCAGAAAAATTATTCTTTTCCTGATTTTGGTCAAAGGAGACTTAGAAGGGGAACTACCCTCAGCTAGAGAGCCCTTCAAAAATTTTTCATCTCTTAATTTGGAGAAAAAAGGCTCTTAATGGCCCATAAAAATTAATTTTTGCCGTATTTTGGGAGAAAGGACCTCTGAGGGGTTAAGAAAAAAATTATTCTTCCCCTAATTTAGGGAGAAGACCTTCAGAAGGAGCTAAAGGGCCCAGAAAAATTGTCAGGTGGAAAATCGCCTCCTCTTTAGATTTTAAGAAGAAATTTGTAGGAGCTAAAATAAACTCACTGTAATCCGCTGGGTTGTAGTAGGTGGGACAGGCGATGCTAGCACTGTTGAGGAACGGCACCAAGGTCTTGGGCGACCCCTGGAACACGCACTGACCCTGAGCAATAATGTAAATGTTGTCGAAGAGATCAAAGACGGCCGCCGAGGGCTGGTGAATGGTGCACACGACAGTCCGGTCCTGCATCGCCAGCTCCTTCAGCTGTCTCACCGTCTGAGTGGCCGTGACCTCGTCGAGACCCGTTGTGGGCTCGTCCAGGAAGAAGATGGAGGGATTCGTGACAAGTTCAAGGGCGATTGAGAGTCGTTTTCGCTCACCTCCACTCAACCGGTCGGCTGTCACATTTTTGCGATGGATTAAATGCAGGTTCTCGAGCACCTCGTCAATCACCGAGTCATATTTGTACTTGGATGAGGCTTTTAATTTGAGCTTGCATGCGAACTGCATCAATTCCAATATTGTCATTAGAGGCTGATGGAGGTCTTCTTGTGTAATATAGCACGATCGCTTCTTATTAACGCGGATCACACCCTCGACGCCTGCAGTTCTGTGAATGAGTCGGAAACTCGGAATGAATTGAAAGTCACAGCGCGATGACGCGGGCCACGTGGCTGATAAGGCCAAGGGCGGACAATAATTAGACGTGATGGGAAATTTTTGGAGCAATTTTTGAATTTTCCACGCCAAAGTGTCAGAAGCCTTTGGAGTAGAAGACCTTGAAAAAATTATAGACATGAAATTTAGAGGACAATTCAAGGTCATGTTTGGGTTTAAGAAGCTTCAGCTGAGAATTATGAAGGAGAGGAGTTTTTCGTGGTTTTTTTAGCTGTCTTGTTTCCTTAAATGACGATTCCTAAAAACGCAACCAGAAATGTTGGAAAATGCTCAAATGTGTCCCGTGTTAATGTTTAGGCTGTTGCAGTCATTTCTGAATCTCAAAAGTTTCTGTTTAAAAACTACTGAAATTTTAAAAATTAAATAGTAATGGCTCAAAAAGTCGAGAAGAGTTTTTTGCCCAAAGAGCAAAAGTTAAAAAGAAAGTACCGCTCATTTTTAAATTTTTGGCTTTTTGAACTTGCTCAGACCTCACTTTTATTTGGCAATAAATTCTTCTTGATGAAGGTTAAAGATTTCTCAAGAAATCTGTTGGTTGACCGTGAAAAGAATGGCTCCAAAAGTTTCTTCATAAAGTTTAGAATTAATGTGAAGACTCTTCTGGATTGTGGGCTCTTTTGGAAAAAAATAAAGTAATGGTTAAAGTGATGAAATAAGCTCAAAAGGAACTCCAGCAAAAATTTAAAAACAAGATCACAGAACTCCAGTAATTAAATGAAGAGCAAAAGCGAGCTCTCGGGGCTTGAATAACTCGATAAACTCTGTCACCGCGACAAAATCCTCTTTTCTCTGCAGACAGCTCCTCTTCCCGCGCAAAACGGAAGCAATTCAATCTAAATTTCATAACAAAACTCATCAAACACTCTCAAAGCGTTCCTGGCGTAATAAATATTTATGTTCGGAAGAGTTGAAATTGCATCATTCACCCTGCGCGTCTCTACAATGGAACTATACATTTGGAGGAGAAGCAGACGCAAAAAATGCTCCACTATCTTGCCTCGCTTTCGCTCAATCTCAAGTGTGGCGCTCAAAAGAGGAGACAATTGCGCTCGGAAGGATGATAAAATCCATCATTTGATTAAAAAATCTGTGTTTATCCTCACTTTTCCTCCTTCACCCCACTTAATCTTTCCATTTAGTCTACTGTACTGCCATGCTCCAAAGCGCAGCTCATCTCTCACTTCTGAGCACTCAAATTAATTCAACAGCATGCACTTTACGAGCCATTCGCCACTTTGCACTTTCACGCTCCTCTTTTATATACACTTTTCAGGAATTCAGAGCCGGCAAGTTTGATCCGGGTTATTGGAACATTGTCAAACTTACCTTAATCCCGATATTACGTTTAGCAGGCTGCTCTTGCCCGCACCAGATGGGCCCATTATGGCCGAAAGCTGCCCATGCCTGAAGTGTCCACTGATGCCTTTCAGCACGAATCGCTTTTTCTTCTCGCCAACTGCAAAGTAATGAAAACCTCCATTACGCTCTAATTTGGTGTTTGGCGCTTTATTCGATGGGGGAAGGCGCAGCGGAAGAATGATGTATTGGAGTTTGGGCGAAACATAATTATGTTTGTAAGAAATTGACTAGAAGGGCTTTGTTGGGCCTCACGAAAACTTTCTTTGGGATTGAGTCAAAAATTAAAAACTTTTTCACTGCCATACATCATTGGAAATTTCCTAAACCCAATTTTTCTCAAGAAAAATATTTTTTATCATAAAAAAAACTTTAAAGACTTCTAGAATTTTAAACATTTTTTTCTGCCTAAAATCATTAGAAATTCTGCTATCCCAATTTTTTAACACCATTTTCTTTTTTAGCCTACAAAACTCTCTTCACCCATTTTCTTCCACAAGAAATTTTTTGATGAGCCCTGAACAGAGCTTAGTCTTGAGAAAAATCATCAAACATTCTTTGAACCTATTTTCTCCCAAAAAAAATTTTTTTAAGCTTTCAAAAAATTTAATTGTCTTGAGAAAAAATCTTCGTTTCTTCGTTAAAAGTTTTTTTTTGAGTATTCAAAAATATTATTTAGACACAAAAATTTTTTTCGGGCTTAAGAAAAATTATGTTGAGCCTTAAGCCAGCCCAAGAAAACCCCCTTCATCGCAAGCAAATGGGTTAGGCCCACTAGACACTAGACAGACAGACACTCCACCATTAAGCGCACTTGAGGGAGGGTAAAAAATTCGCCGCTGCCTGCGCGTGACTGAAGCAATTTTTAATACACAAAAGCGTCTCTGATGAACATAAAGCGCCCATTTAATACACCTGCCACACCGAGATCGACGTTTACACGGAATCCTCAATGAAGATCGCTGACTCATTATTGCCGTGATTATCGCATTGAGCGCTTTCTTTCGGAACACGCAGTGACAGATGCAATTTTTTCAAATTTTCATTAGCACGCGCCCGTGTACTTATTGAAAAATTTGCGATATGAAATCGCGAGCGCGAGCATAAATTTAGATAAATTATCTCACATAATGAAGACCATTTTTCTCCGCATCACGCCCGCTACAGGCATCAGCAAGTCATTAATAACTGCGGCGTGCTCATCTCAGTTTCGGTGGGCTTTGCAGGTAGTGGCGTAGCTTGGGAAGAGGTGGGATGTCGAGTTTCCAAGCGTGGAATTGCTCCACCAGGTGTAAAATGAAGAAGGTCAACTCAATTTGAGAGTCATTAGAGTTAAAATTGACTCTTTAGAGCACCAAGTAGTGCTAAAAAATCTAAAATAGGTGTCTTTGGAGGGCCTAAAAGCCCAGAGCTTAAGTAATAGCCGTCAGAGGGTCTTTATAGCAGAAATGGGTTACCCATAAGTGAAGTTATTCCTTCCAGAACCAAAATGGTCACTAACAGTGGCAGAATGAGGTCTCTAGAACTAAAATACAGGACACAAGAGTCCAAATTGGACCCTTAAAAAGCCCTAAAATCCAAAATGGGCTTTCCAATAGTGAAGTTTTTCTCTCCAGAGCCAAAATGGCGCCTGTCAGAGCTGATATGGGGTCACTAGAGCCATAATTAGCGTCCTCAGATCCCAAATTACACTCCTAGAGCCGAATCAGCGTCCTCTAGAGGTTGATTTTCCTCCCTCCCCCAGACCCACCCTGTCCCCGCCACTGATTTCACGCTTCAGTACACGTGCCGCGGGCCGTTTTTCGCAGTTGTGAGTCTGGTCCTTTTCTTAATTCAGTGAGGCTGCCGGAATTAATGTAATCACGTCGCGGACGCGATAATTGTCAGGCTTCCCTTATGCAATCTCGGGCGCGCGAGACAAATCAATTACGGGGTTTTGTTATAGAAAACTATACACTGTTTGATGCAGTTAGCGGTTCGCTGCGTTGCGATTATATGGGCACATTAAAGGTAATAGGCGGCAGGTTAAGTGCTACGTATTAATTTGCATGAATTACTGCTTTTACACACCGAGATTGTATGGATCGGGTGCAAGGTGTGCGAATCAGCAGGGGCTTGACTCTTTGAACTTTCACTTTCGATGAGCTCCAGAGGTTGAACGGAGTCACTATCGTCCCTTAGCAGGAGAAATGGGGCTAACACAGCTAGGTTTGTACTGTTCTAAGCTGTGAGGCTCCAAACATGACTACTCAAAAGTTTTTAGAGCAACATTTAGAACAACAGAGATCATCGATTTTACTTGATATAATTTGATTTGATTTGATTTATTTTTCCAGATTATTTCACAAGAAATATTTGAACTTCAGTCCAATTTTTCTTCCATACAAACTTTGAGAGCCCCTAGCTCCATCCCTATACATGGTACGGGTTACATGTGCCACCATGATTTGCTGAATTTGACAAAGACTACAACATATCCAAAATTCAGCTCAATCGGATTTAGTATAAGGAACTTTCATACAACAGGTTTACCCCCCTCACTCCTCCTCTGGAAAAAATGGGGGTCTAAAATATCTAATTTTCTACCTTACAAACCATTTCCTACAAGACGCAATAACCACAGCTCGCTAGCTCTCCTGATTCTTGAGTTATAAAATTTCGGACAGACAGACGGCAAAGCGGTCACTAAAACTGCTCTGAAAAATCTTTGAAAAACTTTCATTGCATTCAAGGGAATATCCCATGAGCCTTGGACTGACCAAGCCACCAACTTTTCCCAGCGCAAAAATTTCCGGTTCTGCAAGAAGCTCCAGAAATATCCAGCACTGCATTAAAATTCTATTTCAGCGTAGTCTCCCAGTTAATCAATTACTTGCGCTGCATTTGCATTCAAACAATGGCAAGTGTCGCGATAACAGAATAGCAATGTATTTAAAGGCAGAAAACGACAAAAAAGGCGTGCATAAAAATGCAGATAAAAAACATCCAGAACAATGACTCACGACAGTCGTCTTGGCTGGCGCTGGGATGTTGCGTAATTGCTCTCGCCGATTGATTTTCATAAAAAGGCCGTTTGCCAATAAATTTCCGAGGGTTGACATTAAGACAACACTCATTTGCATCCCATTGAGATCCCATGATCATTACCCCTCCCGCAATTTCGGCAAGGCTTGATGACTGGCTAGATCCAATTAGACGCGCAGAGTCAGAATGACATGCCCAATTTAACGAGTACCGGAGTTCTGGATCGCAATCACAGCAGAGCAAATGTACTTGTGTGTTGTGCAACCCAGCAGCTCATTGACCGAGCCCCTGCAAGTTGAGGCGAATGTGCGGGCAAACCAGTTTGCTAATTGAGCCGGCAAATGTCGTGTACCGTCTGGGCGAGAAGTGTTGGGGCTTTTACGGCCACCTGAAGGCCGCTCCGATGCAGGGTTAAAATACTCACCGAACCGATTCTTGCTCGTCGTGACGGAGTAAACTACATTCTCGAACTTCACGTCCTTCATCTCGCTTATCCACTCGCTAGCGAGATCATGAAATCATCTGCTGCTTTCAAGTGGTCTCCTGTTTATTTTGAGCTGCGCGGTTAAACCTGTTTGGTATCTTTCTTCGTGTCTTCTATAAGGCTTATTTTTATTTCCGCGTTTCTGTTTATGCTGATTCTCTTGTCCAACCGATCCGCGGTGGCTACCTGGGCAGGGCAAAAAATAGTTTGCTTGTGAAAAATGACATTGGTACCACAGCTTCCTACACTCATAGCCTGGTTAAGATTTTCTTAAATTTTTTTTAAAATTCTTTTTGGGCAAATTTCTGAAATTTCTATTTAATTTCAGTTTCGAACCTTTAAAGCACTCAGAAAAGTTTTGATTTAGTTTGAACCAGAACCTCTGAAGCACTTTTAACTCAAAAACAATCATAATTGGCTGAAAATTGTGACACTAAATGAGCAAATAAAGCATCTAGAGGATGGGCTTGCACAAGAGCCGCACTTTCAAGGGTTTCTTTGGGACTTAGAGGCACAAAAGCAGTTCAAAATGTGAGTTCAGGCTATGTGAGTGGGATACTATGGTGTTCAGTTAATCATAGCAACCATCCAAACCGAGTGGAGGGAAAATTTTTTTCGAATTCGCCAGAAGTGAAATTAAATGAGGCAGTTCCGTTGCCACGAGTCCCAATTACAAGTCAGAAAATATTATTCCTCCACTCTTCGTGTAATTTAAATGTCCTGGCAGGGAGTTCGGGGCTTGCATTAAAATTGTTGATCGCGAAAAAACAATGAATCATTCATGACTGTTTTTCCAGCCAGCAGGTGGCTACTTGCAGCACTTTTCAAACATTCTTCGGTGGTCAAGAGCTGGTTGGTGGTTTTGCAATCCACAGCTCCACCAGTTCACCTTCAAATATTCGTTCGCATGACCTGGTCTATGCTCGATGCGGTGCGAAACATGGTATGCGCATTTCAAACAACATTAAACTTCAATTTTGCTCACAAAAGTGCAATAAAAAAGAAATCTAGCATGTAACCATCGATATTTCGCCCATCCACCACCCTCCCCAACTGCCACGGAGGCCTGAAACTTTTTTTTCCGCTAGCCTGGCTGTGCACCCAGAATGCGTATTTGTTTGAAATCCAGCGAATTTGCTACGCTGCTATGCTCGAGGCAGTCGTGTTGCTGCATAAAAATGTTTTTGATGTGCAGCTTGTGATTTAAAGTTGGTGTATCAGCCACATTTTGCCATGGACGTAGCGGTTGCGGACCGAGCTGCAGACATTCTAGGTCATGTGCAAAGTTGTTATTTAAGAGGCAAGCATCTGGGGCTTTCGAAGGTCATAGGGTGATGAAATCGAGGAGCAGCTCGATAAAGTGACATCGATAGAAAGTAAAATTTCAAGGATTTCAGTTGGGTAAAAATTGAATAAAAAATATTACTTTTAATTTAATTAAATTCAAAGCTAATAAGAACTTTAAAGAGCTCAAAAAAGACAAATAGGGTCGTTAGAGTTATTTTTGTATTTTTAAAAATAATTTTTAGGATTGTTCTAAACCTATTTTTGTCTTTTAAAGGGCCAAAAAAGCCCACATTTTTCTCAAAAAGAAATTCATTAAAACTTAGAAGCAGTTTCCAGGAAGAAATGTCAGCTGAAAAAATCTATTCCCGTGCGACCTTTGTCTGGCCCGCTGATAAACTAACCGCAAAACTGCATAGCTCAGTGCAACCTTATCACTCTCTCCCTCGCTTTCTCGTACCCGTCAACTCAGATTCGTCGAATTCCGCTATCATCTAGCACTCGACTAGGAAGTGCAAAGTTTTAAAATACTTTAGCCCCAAATCAGCACAGTCCCGCATCGAATCGACGCAAGGGCACATCCTGAAACCTCGTCGACGCTTTGCAACTTTCCGGGTTGTTCCAATATTTAACTTGCCACTTATCTATCTCCTTATTTATAGGCATTCTCGTTACTTTGCATAATTCATTAAATTTTAAATAATGCAATGTATAAAACATTTGTCAAGTCGAATCAGCCTTCGTCACGGTGACGAATGTTCGGGGCGATGTGTGAGCTCAACATTAACATTTAAATTCGCTTTTGATGGAATTTCTAATTGTTTTGTTTTTCTTCGATTTCGCAAGACCCCCTCCAGTCACGCAATCCTGGCATTTTCACTCCGCATTTTCACAAGAAGACGTACAATTAGTGGCTTTTAATTGGTACCGAGGCACTCGACGTCGCTAATTAATGTTTACTGCAGTTCCCGCTCGTGCGCGCGCAGCTTACTCGACGCTTCAGCATGCGAAAGAAGACTGAAATTCATATTGTTTGTCCGTACGACTTTATTATTACATTTCATGTACTTGTACTGCGACTAGCCGCTCGATTTCAGCTGTTTAAGAATTTTAGAACGCGCTGTACGCGAGAACGGCGTATTCGTAGGGTCTCGAGGACTTTGAGCGCGATGTGTGGAGCTCAGCGTGATATTGATTGGAAATCGCTGTCGACTCGTGCTTTTCTATTCGTGCGTAAAATAGCGAGTTTACGGGTGTTGACGAGCAGCCAAGTCGATTTTTAAAATTATCATGCAAAATTGGGGTTTTATTCTCATCGCGAAAATTACTCATTACAAAAAATGTCCGTATATTGCAACCTCTTAGAGGTTATGATTTTTGGCTCGTTTTTACTTGAAAACTTTTGATTCCATTTTGGAGCCATTTGAGAATGATCCTGTAACCAAGCACTTATCAAATCTTTGCAAATAGTTTTCAAACAAATATTAAGGAAAATATTTGATTGATATTTATTTATTTTCAAATATTTGATAATTTGATTGTTTGATTATGAGCTCTAGCTGGAAGACAAAACTCTCTAAGACGTCGAATAAGACCTGATTTTTTTCAAACGAAAACTTTGGATGCAACCCAAATGCTCTTTAGGTGTTTCAGAACCCTTGGAAGCTTACTAGTAGATTTTGGACCAATTTAAGAAAAGTACCTATATTTTTGGAACGATTTATAAAGTCACATAAATTTATTTACTGGCTAAATTATTGTTAATCCAGTATAAAATCGATAGTATTTGTTTCAAATCCACTATAATTTTTTAATGTACGAAAAGACCGCTACGAGAAGTCCTGCTATGAGATTAACCCAATAAAAAGTCCAAAGAACTCGTCCGACTGAAATTTGAGGCTCCAAAAAGGTTGACGAGTTTGTCACTAACAGGTTTTAAGCGCCGCTCATGTCGTAAACATCGGCGCCAAAACTCAAGGCCATAAGAAATTCGAAGCTGCTTTGATTTCCTGACACCAGCAATTGCCAGTAATGAGTCACTGACATCTGCCCCACCTCTAATTGACAAGCGCAACAACAGCAAAGTCGGAAGCTCGAGAGCTGTCCGTAGCATTATATCACCAGAACCGTCTTGAGATCTCTGTATTACATAAAACAAACATTTACAATATTATTTTTAATAAATCCGATATTGCTCCGACTTTGTACGAGACTGGCTATGCAAAGTGCGGTGACCAGCGGTCCAGTAGCGGCCGGTCTCGGGGGCTTCGCGTGGTCGAGGGGCTTCTCGTGGTCCCCCTACCGCGGTACTTGAGGCCGACTCTTCAAGTGACGCTACTATCTGTGATAATTCAATAATTTATAATTGCTAATTACCATTACTAGCGAGAAGTGAGCACTGCAGGCGTGAATTTTTATCATCTCATCTCCGTCACGGTTGGCTAGAACACTGAACTTTGCAGTTTACGTAAGGTCTCATTTCCATCGCGACTCGAATCTTGCAGACGCGGGTTCTGTGACATGCGTTTTGTGGAGAAAAAGTTATCGGTTCCCTGTCTCTCTCTCGCTTGGCTCCGACGCAAACAATTTGTATGCTAATGCTCGTCTCGGTAAAAAAACGCCAAAGTGAAACAAAAGAAATTGTGAATGCAAAACACTGCGTTACTGACCTATTTCAATTTCTTTCGATTGTGTGACGTCGAGGCCCCTCGCTCGTTTCTTATCACGCCCCGAGTCTGCAAAAATCTACACACAATGCCGTGGAGTGGCGTTGGGTTCAAGGTTGACGGGGCGAACTTGACCGACACCTACTTTGAATAATTTTGCGGCCGTAATCTTTTCATTTGAAGGGGGATTTGACTTGAGACGTGAAAAATTGCTTTTTCTAGACACTTTTGGCTGGTACAAAATCGGAAGCAGTGACGTAACTAGGGTTTTGCTGCCCTGAAACATTGGTTTTGGGAACAGCTCTCGAGACTAATTTTGGAGCTTCCTAAAATTCTTGAACCAGCCAGTAACTTAGTAACGTTGTCTTAACTCTCTTGGAATAGAGCTCTTACTGAATTAGAAAGGGTTTTCTCTGACTTAAAAATCACAAACTTGAGGTGACAATAAGTTCATGATTTTTTTGTGCAGGTTTAGGTTATAACTAAATAGGGCACCAAAAAGTCAATTTTCACTAGAAGGTAACTTTTCTCTGAAGAGCCCAAAAATGCAATAATTTTTATAATATGACCCTCCTCCTCTACGAAGTAATTAAGTCAGTTAAAAGTCAATTTTTACTCGGTAGCTAAATTTTGAGGAAAAACACGTTATTTTTCCGTTTTAATTTGAATTATTTATTTGGTCAATTTTTGGAGCCCTAGTAGTAATAACAAGTTTTTAGTAATCAGGAAGTGCATTTTCGTAATTTTTAGTGCATTTTCATCAATTTTGAAAAAAAATGCACTTATGTGTCCGATATGTCCGTCCGTCCGTCCGTCCGTCCGTCCGTCCGTCCGTCCGTCCGTCCGTCCGTCCGTCTGAGTCGCAAAGGCTCCGAAGCTACAAGAGCTAGAGACCTGCGGTTTTTTGCATGTTGTCATGTATGGTCTGGAGGGTGGTGGAACCACTTTGGTTTTACCGGAAACCTGCCTGGGGGGTAATTAAGGGGGTTTTCCCGTTGTATGAAAGTTCCATATACTTCGTCCGATTAAGCTGAATTTTGGATATGTTATACATCACGTCAAATCTAGCAAATCATAGAACACATGTTTGCCCTTATCACTTAAGGGGGTGGGGTGAGAGGCCTTCGAAGGGGGGAAAAATTTAGTTGCTCCGATTGAGCTGAAATTCAGAATGGTCATGTAAAATTACAATTTAAGCAACTTTTGTTTCTGGTCATGGTCTCAAAAATGTAAAATAATGGACTCTGGGGGTCAATAAGTGGCCATCCAAGACTTCCCCTGGCGAACTGAAGGGCGAAATTTCAAAGTCAACCGATTGAGCTGAAACTTTGGCAATTGTTAGATGGTATTAAATCCAGCAAAAAACAGTTCTACAGTAAGCCTCTATGACCTAAGGGTGAGGAGCTGAGGGCTCCCAAAGTTTGCATGAGGTAAAATTTTCTAACTCCAATTGAGCTTAAACTTGGGCAAATGTTAGATGACATTAAATTTAGCAAAATATCCTTCTACATTAAGGCTCTATGACCTGTCAGATCAAAGTCAGGGGTCCAACAAGTTTCTGCAGTGACGGAATTTGGGACAAAATATTTTCACTTCGACCCAACTTTTGCAACAAAGCGAATTGAAAATGCACTCAAATGCGTTCGTCCCCGACTAAGCTTTAAACATGTTTTAGGAATATTTTTGAGATAGTCAGCTTAGCAGTTTCTCAGACTAAATTAGAGGTTCAATTTAGGTACATTATTCGATGTGGATGATTCAAAAAATGGCTACAGTTAATTCTGATTTCGGGGTGGTTTATCCTACACCTTACCTTAATTCAGTCTCTCCACTTTAGTGATGCCGCAAAGTTGGCGCTAAGCTTGTCCAGAAACTCGAAGATGTTCTCCAAGCCTACATTGGCGTTACCTCCGTGAGTCAGGATTTTGCAGGTATAGGAGATATCAGTCCGTATAGATTCTACTAGCTTATAAAATGCGGCCCTCTCATTTTGAAATAGAACCTGAACCTCGAATCGAGGTCCTTGAACCTCTAAAATAGGGCTCTCTCAGACTTGAAAACTTGGTCTAAGAAACGAAAAACTTGCCTCTTAATATTTTTTATGTCTAAGCAATCAGCCCAAGTTTAAAGTTCACGAAAGAAACTACATAGAAATCCTCCTGACAGCAGTAAAATTTAATCACTAAATTTGTCATTCGGTCGCGTCGATTTGGAGCTTTTTGCGGCACAGAGGACAAAACCACGAAAGTGCGGTGGAGGTTTTGACGCAACCAAACTCAGCGCACTCCCGAACATGGCACCGCACTTGTCGCATCTATCATCATTTGTACATATGCAAAAATCACGTCGCAGCACAAACAAAATTACATCGTTATAAATCAGGATTTGTTTGTATGTTTGTGCTATACTTCAATTAGCTCGTATCCACTCGTCGAAATTCATATCGCGCAGAGGCAGCAAATAAATTTGATTGGCAACCGACGATCTGTTCAAACGGTGGAAAATTGCGGAGGGTTTCGATTGCTAAACGGGACTAATGGATGGCACTCCGCGAGTCCGACTAGTGCTTATTTAATTACGTGACTTCGGCTTTTCCGGCAATCAGCAGATTTCCTCTCGCCGTTCGCGGGTCTTTTGTGTCGGAGCCATCCAGTAACTCGTGATTAATGGCTGATTTGTTTGCTCGCAAAATTGTATTTGATCAGTTGGAGCTAGGGTTAAAAATTCCTAGGAACTCCCGAGCGAATTTCCCGGGAATTTAATTTATGGTCCTGAAAGAATACAACTAAAAATTTTCAACTATTTTAATTTAAATTATTTATTGAGTTTAAAAAAACATGGTTGAAGATGAAACCAAAATCGGAGATCAATCACTAGAATCCACTCTAAAGAGAGAAATTAATTTTTCTACAAAAGATTAAGAGTCTCAATTAAATAAAAACAGCCTCTAATGAACATGTATATGCTCTCAGATAGTAAATCTGAATGAAGTGATTTTTTCTACAACATCAATTCTCTTGAAAAATACTCCAACGAGCATAGATGACCAAGTTCTGGATACTTTTTAAAGGACTTCATTCAAAAAAAAAATTAAGAGTTTTTGGGTTTCGTCCAAATTTAAAAAATATTACAAATTTCCCGGGTAATGGAAAAGGTTGAAAATAGTTTATCCCTAGACTGAAACCCAGCGATATTCGTAGTTTCTGGAGCACCGCAAAGTCTTTTCGAGATAGATTAAGGCATTAAGCGATTACAGTTCGCGCAATATCTTGCCGTGGAACAAGAGTTTACCTGGACAGTGCTGATAAACGATGCCACAGCCTAAACCGCACTAATTCCTTGGCACATCGCATATCGCATGAGAAATCCCCATGAATTTATGTCAGCACACACGCCCTGCCGAATGCTACAAAGAAGGGATATTAATCGCATTGTAATGGACTCGGACAGGTCCTATTATTTACCCCATAATTTCCGCACATGCACCTCACACGGCTCCCACACACACGGCTCTCTATTAACACAATTACGGATACCAGGAATACTGCATTAGAATTGCTTCAAACCGGGTGCAAGGTCCTGTTTATTGAGCTCCGGCACGCAAGGTGTCGTCTCCGAAATTCCAGGAACCTGCTGTCTGACCAAACATCCAACCTCACCAGTGAACGCCAGAGATAATCAGATTACTCACCCGGGTTCCAGAGACTCCGATGCATTCAGCAATTCTCGATCGGTGCTGGTGCCCACACCCGCATTTTTGAAGTAAATTACTTGCTCGGAATTTCAATTAAACGTCTATAGTTGGATCAAAAACTGCACTCCAGGCGACGAATCTTGATTGAAGTCGGGTAAGCAAGAGGAATGTCTCTGCCAGATTGTGCGGAGCAAGAGAGTGAGAGACGTCACTTGTTATCGGCGTTTGCATCAGAGAGATATTTTGCACGTCCGTTTTTGACTGAACCTAAAATTAACTGAGAAGGAAGTTCAATTTGTGCAAGTTTCTGTAGTTTTTTGCTGTATTATTTCCGGTGAGACTAAATTCAGAAGAACTTTACCGTCAATAAAGGTGGAGAGTTTTTATTTAAGACCCATTTTACCTCCTTATTTAACGAACTGAACCCGTTTGCTTCCAATGAATTCTATCTGACGACCTCTGAAAACGTTTTGGAATCTTTAAACATCTTAAAGATCCTCCAAAAAGCCTTTGAAAGCCTGAACTAGAATTTATTGGTGTCTTTTGTGGGCAAAAATCTTCAAAAACTGAGCTCACTGCTGCATTTCTTTGCTGCAAAATTAAAATACTGCTTTTTTAAAGCCTATTTCCAGAGCTTTTGGTGGAAAAGGATCTCCTAGGATTGCCTTGAAGAGCCTAGACAAGCTCTAGAACAACCTTTTCCACCAATAGCTCTTAGAATAGCCTTTTAAAGAGCAGTCTATTAATTTTACAGCAAAAAAGCAGCAGTGAGCTCGATTTTTGAAGATTTTCGCCCATCCTGAAATTTTAAGCCTTTCCACGAAAATCCACCTGTCAAAGAAAACGCATCCCAGCATGAAAGCGGATTAATTATTATCTGAATTTAATAGCCATCGGAGGTTGAATATTTGTTATTTCATGACTCAGCTAAATTTTCACAAACAATGCGTTCGGAATAAATTTCCGAGACACGAGACACGAGCGCGAGATGTATTGTGTTGTCGGGCCGCAATCAAAACCAACACAAATCGTCCCACAAAATTGACAATGGAATTGCTAAAAATGGGGATCCGCTGTGAAAGTGGCGAATAAATGAGAAGAGTGGGACAGACACAAACCGTCATCAAAACGAGACACTTTTCATCTGCATACGCCAATATGTCAATGTTTTTCCTCTCTCGTGTGTGAGTCCGCCGCGATAAAATCAGATTGAAACAATTTCCTTTTCCGCTTCCATTTTTATTTCATTTCACTCAGACGTACGCGCGTATTTCATTCATCCTAGTCATGCGAGCTCCCCCGTTATCATTCTCATATCATCGCGGCAGCGTAGCTCGAAAATTCGCCTCTCGCACCCGTTCAAAAAAGATTTATTGTTTAGTTTATGGTGATTAATGCTTGAACAATAAGCGCCTGCAGGCGCTTTAAAAACCGTATGCCTGGCAAATTAATACTGAATGGCTCCGTGCTCCCTCTCTCCGTGAGCCCACTAGAGAGCGAGAGGGTATTCGCGCAGGAAAAAGTTATAAAATTTGGAGATTTTTATGTTTTTGAGCGCGGGAAGGCAGCCGGAATAAATCACAAATTGTACATAAAGCCTTCAATACGCCATGCTGGTGTTGGCTGCAGCTCCTCATTTTTTATTGAGGCTCTAAAATGCTAAAACAAATTGCTTCCACCGCACCGGGTCCTTATCAGGCGAGTGCTTTACGAGCCAGAAATGCGCTATTGCTTGTTCACGTGGCGGACGAGAGGCAGCTCGCCATAGGACCTTAGGGAGCTGTGAACTAGAGGGGGGATGGAAGTTAGAAGGCTTTTTAGAGCTCCCTGATTATAGAAATCTATGGCAAAAATGTCCTTTCCAAACTCTGGGGACCCCCTAGCTCCGTCCCTGTAAGAGGCAGGGACTCGATCTGCTTAACCCATTGGCTACCGAGGGGTCACTGGTCACCCAAGTTTTGAATGCATTTTCAATTGATTTCATCCTTCTACTCTCGAAATTGGCTAAATTTGTTTGACAGTGATGTTCAGATTTTGACTTATAAAGCAGCAAAAGCAGCTATTCGTTGAATTTTTCGGTTTCATAAAAATCATTAAAAATTATTCATTCTACAATATTTAGAGTTGAGCCCAAACTATTTTTGTAATTAATTTTTTTCAAAAAATTTAACCCATTTTTAAACTATGGGTATATTTTTGTTGTACATTTTTAGTTTATAACTTTTCCAAAAATTTTTAAAAATTAAATTTTAACGAATGATTCATATGATAAATGTGTTTCAACCCAAACAATCGATTTCAGGAAGCTTGACGCAGTTTAAAAATCTTGGTAGCTAATGGGTCAATTTTTTTTCGCTACAACAGTCTTAAATTTTCATAAAATGGAAACGTCCCTGACTTGTAAAAATCGGTCACTCTCTATCTCTTTTAGTTCTTGAATTGTAAAATGTCAGACAGACAGACAGAACAAGAAATAGGACCAAACAAAAACTCACTAGAGCACACCTGGATTCAATTTTTCTCGTCTTTCAC
Organism: Forcipomyia taiwana; assembly: GCA_963930915.1. NCBI lineage: Eukaryota > Metazoa > Arthropoda > Insecta > Diptera > Ceratopogonidae > Forcipomyia > Forcipomyia taiwana. The sequence goes on along the minus strand of CAWVOI010000096.1, from coordinate 3,406,668 downwards.
CGAGTTGAGTCTTGAGAGCCAAGATCCAAGCAAGTTACCGGTACTTCAAGGCTACTGAGATACTTGAATAGAGTCAAGAGCCAGAGTCAACGACTCCACCTTTAGTTTTGCAGCCTGTTGTGGGAAACAAGAACCTGAGGCAAAAGTGAATGCGAGAAGCAGTTTTTTTTAATAAAATTTCCAAAACAGTAGGCTCTCTGCATGCCCGAAAGATGAGAGCGAAAAGGTAGCGGGAATCCAGAGCAAAAATTAACAAATTAAATTACAACAAAGTCGGGAGAACTGCATGCATTTTCCACTCGGTACCCGCATTATCCAAGCAGCTTGAGACTAAGCAGCGCTGCCTATTACCCGAGTCTCTTCCAGCACGCTTTTCGCTAAAAGTACTCCCCTCGACTGTTTATGTGCTTATACCTGCGTTTATTCATTAATATTATTACGCTGCCTTGGCACATCTACTTAATTTAATTTGAATGTGTAGAAAGGAGGAAATTTTTATATTTTCCTGCTGCTCCTATCTTTGGGAGAGCACAAGAGGAGGTAAACGCTTGCAGAGCAGCAAAAAACATAATTCTTTGGGTGATTCAGCGTCAGAAGTCTGTCACTTGAGCACAGAGCAGAAACTACTTTACGCTGAACTCACTTTGAATTTTCCACATGAAGTTGTTTGACTTCAAGTCAATTTTTATTTCCAGAACTCAGTCATGGACATGAACGGACACTTGACGAGCTTCTACGAAACCTTTGGCGCCTCTATGGGGGAAGTCAAGCAGGAAGTCATCGAGACTCCAGACCAGCAGGTCCCGGAACTCTTCTACTACGCGTCCTTGAGAGCACCTCCGTGCCTTGAAGTCGCTCCAAGCCAGCCTGTGAGGCAGAAAAGGTCCCGTTTCGACCCCAATCTGCCTCCCCAGCCCATCCCAGACCCCAACGAAACCCTCGACCTCCTCATGGAGGTCATAGCCGAGGACCAGGTCTATCCCCAGAAATTTGACTCGATCGCCAACGCGAGAAAGCGCGAGCTTATCAACCGGTTCCGGAGAGAGGCGGCAGTTTCACAGCGTGTCAAAAAGCTGCAGTGCGTAGTCTGCAGATTTGGCTTCTACACTCGCTCGAGTCTGAAGAAGCACTTTAAGTCGATGCACCACCAGAAGAAAGTGCAGCAGAGCCGCCGTCCGGACCCCAAGCACATTCCCTCGCTGTGGCTCCGCTTTCCTCACATCTGCTTTGCTTGTGGAATTCATTTTGAGTACCGCGATCAGCTGATTGACCACTACATAACCCACTGATCTCTCCTGAGGTAACCTGTCTGTAATGAAGCTGTGATTTAGTGAATGTTTTTGCAATAAAGTCTGTATTTTTGGAGTGAACAATTTTCTCCTTCCAGCTACTTCCCAATTTTCTAGATTTTCCTACCGAATATGTGGAGATAGAAGGTTATTTTGGACACGCATCTTAGGCAAATGGGCGTGTCCAGGAGCAAAAACCTTCCCAAAATATTATTTTGGGATTTAACCTCCCATGAGTCCTTAAGCCGCTGATGTATGAAATGAGCCCCTTTCAGAGACTCAGACACGAAAAGAGAGACTATATAAGTTCATAAAAATAGCTCCTTACTATGGAGGATTAAGCCAAATGCTCTTTAATGAGCTCGAAAAAAGCTACTACATGCTAACCCATTCATTATTCAGGACGAGCCTAATGGCGAGTGAAACATTGATGGACGCTAATAAATAAACATTTATTTTGGTACATTTCCAATACTTTGCAGCTCATTAATTTTGAATCAAATCTCTAGTGACGCGGCGGCAGCAAAACGTCGCATTAACCATTGATATCTAAATTAATTCAGTTCATCCAGTTTTCATGGTGCTTAATGTTGTCATCACTTATTAAAATTGCAGCTGCACGTGCGAACCACTCGCTCCAGTTCCAGGTATGGGTTGTAATATCGCATGGTCCCGCTTTTTCCGCAACAAAACCATCAACCAGCCGTATATATTCATTTGGAAAATATTTGTTTTGAGCCTAACCACGCAACAAACTAGCGGTACACGCGCTGCGTGGGAGGGGAGTGCACGTGAATGCTCGCAAATGAATAATTAATTAAATATGTTCGCTGGAGTTTGCAATTTATGCCTTTGAAATGCGCGATATGCCAAATTACTGCATTTCGAGGAACTCGGATCCGATTGGTCCGTTCGGAAAAGGTCGAAAGTAAAAAGAGCCCCTAATCGATATGCAATCAACTTTACATAAGACCTTTCGATCCCCCGCGATACTTGTCCGCGCGCTGTGAGGGTCCGCACTTACCTTAATTACCCCGAACCGGGTCATAAAAAATTTGTGGACGAGCGCAGACATTGATTTTGCCGTTAAATCGTCATTAGGCTATCAAGTCGGGTCGCATTACGAGACATCTGGTCTAGATTGGTCCGACGCATAATTGGGACAGAGGATTCCAATTTAATTAGCCTCGTTCCGCTTCCCCCGGACCTTTAATGCTCAGTGTCGGTGACGTAGCTGGGGTTTTTGATTTTTGTGGTGGGCCGTTGACGCTTTCAGAGGTGAAGGAGCGCCCCTTAAGACAAATTTGGTGTCCATAGAGCTTGAATGGGCTCTCTAGAGCCAAAAGTGGCGCCTTGAGACCTTCTAAGAGCCTCTTGTGGTCGCCCCTAGGGTCAAATTTGGCACCCATTGAGCCCCCCCCTCTTTCTCTACGCCACTGCAAGGTTTTAAAACCACCCACGAGTTACGGAACATCCGTGAGGCTCGTTTCCAAGCGGTTACTTTTCGACTAGCCAGTGAAATTCGCTACGTGATAATTCAATCGCGTTAAGCTGCATTAATGTATTTACTCAAAATTAAATAATTGCGAGTCAGTTTGCATTATTGCTAAATAAACAGCCGTGGGGTGTGGGGCCGAAAGAAGATATGGGAAATCCCGATTACAGGCTTACCTCGTGACATTTTCCAATCCGCGATGGAATACACGTACTTAGCTTTAAAGGTTTTATTTGATTTATTTTTAATTATCATGACAATGACTTTTTTTATAGTTTAAACTTGATTATGATGATGATTACTGCGCGTATGATACATTTTGTTTTGTTTCCACAATATCAGTGTGCTTCTGTGAGCAATTAATCGAATGGCATGGCGCTAAAAAGTTACTCACCACGTTCGTGTTATTTATCGCCGGAATTTCCAGCCTTAAGCCGCGAGCTGCGTCGCCATTAAAGTGATGAATTCGTGCACAGATGGATTTAAAATTTTGCATATATTTTATGTTTATCGTTATTTAATTATTTAATCGAACTTTTAATATATTTCATGTATTTATTTATATAATTGAGTGAGCTATTTTCGGCTCCCAAATAAGTCGTCATCCAAGTGCGTTTTTACAATGTACAAAAACTTGATAGGTGCGGGTTGTCCGGGAAAAGTGCGGAGAACCTAACATTCTTACAGCCATTATGAAGATACATAACTTGATATTGTTATTATATATAAAATTTAGTAAAATCCTATCTCTAATACAGCTTGGAGAGGAACGAAAGGAACATTTATTTACACGATTTCTGTTATTTCCCCGAAATGCGACTGGATCAGCATTATTATCATGGGAGATATATTTTGTACAGCCACCCTCTGACACGCGAGTCGGCGTCCCGCGAGACCTTGGGATGGCGGCCCGGAACTTGGCGGCCAGAGGGTGCTTTTCGGGCCGTCACGAAAAGACGACGTTTCAATTGAAATAACAATAGCCCTAAGCTGCATCAAAGCTGCAATCATCGTGGATTTGCCCAATTTGGGCAACTTCGGGGGAAACGAGGAAAAGGAAAATACACAACATGTCGGAGTCAAGGTTAAGCGGGGCGCGACATTATTTTCTTTTCAATTTCCCTCAATTCGGCTTCAATGGCAATCCAATACGCTCTCGAACACCTCGTCGCAATCCAATGTCCCAAGAATGTTCCCTTCAATGGAGCTGTCGCACGATGGAAGATTGCGTCCAATCGGGTGGCTATAAGTCTGACCCATTAAGTGGCCCACCGTAACCGTGGGATTTCTGAAACCTTCCTGCAACTCTTTGTGTCCTTGGAATTTTTTCTTGGAAGCTAAACGAGTCCTTTTTGGTCATTTTCAAACGAGCTAATTTTACTCCAAAAATACGGTTTCTTTTTTCTAAAAAATTTTCTTAGAAAATTGAAAACAAAAATCGAAAATCGAAACATGTCAAGGCCTGACCAAAGAACTCTAGAAATTTTGAATGACTTAAAGTCACCTTTTCTTTGTTTTTCTTTGAAAAATTTTATCTTGGAGGTCCTTTCTAAACGAGCTAGTTTAAGTCCAAAAAGACGATTTATTTTCTAGAAAATTGAAAACAAAAATCGAAAATCAACAAGAGACTCATGTCAAGGCTTGATCAAAGAGCAGGCCCGACGAGAGGGCGGGGGGAAAGGGGGTAAACCCTCCAGCCCCGTGATCTCGAAAATTTCCCTTTTATAGTAGCGGGCCCAGATTTTCTCTCGACGGCCCTGTCGAAGAGCCACGTAAATTTTAAATGACTTATAGTCACCTTTTTCATCGAACACCAAATTTTTTTCCAGGGAAGCCGATCCAAGAAGATAAACTGGAAAATTGATCAAGAATTCAGGAAAACAAATTCATGGAAAACTCAATTATTTTCCAGAAATTTTCCAAAAATAAATTCTTTCTTGGACTTTTTGCCGCCCCAAAGATCCTCAATTCAGTTCTCTTCCTGACTTTTGGCCACCAATTGTGACACAACCTCCCACTGTGCGCCCGAGCGGTGGAGGGAGTCGCTGCTAATGCCTCCCCCGAGGTAATAATTCCGCTCACAAGCGTTCTGGCGGCACTGTTTAACCTATTCACCGCATCTCCGTCATCCGGCTGGCGTGACGGTGTTGATGTGCCGCCGACTGGGGCAAGGGGGGAACGAGTGAAATGATAAAAAAGGAGCATTAAGCGGTATTTTAGTGTTTTATTGTTGGAGAAGTTGTTTTCGTTTCGTGATATTATTGTTATTGTGCTGTAAGTGAGCCCAGGGCAGCGTCTCGAAGGTGGCTGAGCCCAGCATACATCATCATCATCATTATCGTCACCATCAACATTATTGCTCTCCATGACTTTTTGTCCCACCAGCGTGCCAGAATCCACGTGCTTACAGCAATTTTCTGAGTCAAATCGAGTGGATAAGAATTGTTTTGTTTGTCCCCTCGCCGAGTCTCTCGCCATTTCGGACTTACGCAAAAGTATTTCCGCTACTAATTTATTGCTTTTATTTGCACACATTCTTCACCGGGCCCTCCACTGCGGATCTGCGATACGAGAGACGGAAAAGGATCGAAATGAAGCTGTTTGTAGGCTCGGAGTTATCGGAATGGGGCTTCAATGGAATGGAAATAAGGGGAAACTTTTGATGGGCAATTGAAACCTTGAGACTGAGGGATTGATAAGATGACCTTTTCCCGTCCGAGGGAGGGGCTTTCTCTGACTTTTCTCGCCCGTAAACAAGCTAGGATAAAATCAAGACGAAGTTCTTTGAGAATTACGCTATCACAAGTTCTCCATAAAATCTAATTTTTCACCATTTTCGTCCAAAACGCTCTTATGTACACAAAAACGACAAAAATTTTTACAAGACGTTTAACAACTAGTGGAAATGTGCGGAGATTCCTGTAACGAATGCTATTAGGCAGACGGAAGCGGGGAACGAGACGCCCCCGGAACTAATTGGTTCGTCGTCGGAGCGCCAGCTGAGATCCATGCCGATCGACTCGCGGGACAGGGGGAGCTCCGTGGGGTCGCTCCACCGATGCGTGCACGGGAGCTGCTCCTCATCGAACCTGAGCAGCTGGATGACGTTGCCGCTGTTGAGTTCCGTTTCTGGGTCGTCGGGGTACTCGCCGTTGTCGTTGGGCCCATTAGGACGGGCCTTGAGACTGTTGTCGAAGCCGTTCATGATGCCGTGCTTGACGTCGTCGTAGTGGCACTCGATCCTCTGAAGAGACGACCTCAAGTCCTCGTTCTTCGTCTTTTTATGCAAATCGAACACCCATCGAAGCCGGCAATCGCAGACGAGTCGATTTTCTGAGAGGGGAGAGAGGGAGAAAAAGATTTGTTAGCAGTGATTTGCTGGTACAACACATGAAAAGTGCTGAGTGAAATTGTGAAAAGTACCGGAAAAGTTTGTTGCGAGAGCTGAGCCTGCTATTAGTGTATTGTGGAGCGTGTAGCTTACGGCGGGAAAATCCACCGAGCTTATAATAAAGTTTTACAAATATTTTCTCATCGCTGAGCGCGAGGAATTTTCCTGTAAACTAGGAAACTTTTTCTCCCAACTGTATTTCAATTTCCATCAGCGGAAAGTTTCGTCGGAATGTACTCCCGCACACCCAGAGTTTGTGTGTAGTGGGAAAATAATGTGAAATAGTGAAATAACACTTGAAAAAGGCGCGAAAAGCTAAAAAGTTTGATGTTCGTGGGAAGGAGAAAGTTAAAGAACCAGCCGGATTTGTTTTTCCTCTCTCGCAGCAAAACAACCACGCTCTTGAAGGAGGATTGCCTAGTCTGCGTTAGGCATTAGGAGAAGTTTATTGCTTGCCTTGAACAACAATTTGTTTCATTCACATGGAGAAAGAGGTGATGTTAGAGACGGGGAATTTAATTAACAGCCTAACAGAGTTTTCCTTTGAATCCAGGAGCCTTCAGGAATTTCTCCTCGTCTTGAAGAGTTAAGGAAGAGCTCAAAAGCATTGATTTCTGATTTTTTTTGCAAGATATCGAAAGCCTTTTTCTTCAACTACAACCATTATAAGGTTGCAAACCCCACCTCAACGAACTTAATAGCTTCCCGTCTGAGCTGGAAAATAAATTCGCAACCATCTCATATTCTCCCAAGCTGGAAAGCATCGTGAACGACGCTTACAATCTAGTAGCAACGTTGAGAGACGAGAATCCTTAAAGATGGAGGTTGGGAGTCAATTGCAAGATCACGGCTCACGAGTAAATGGGGGAAATCTACATCGTAGTTCTTGGAGCAGCGCTTTCATATCATCTATAGCAACAGGGATCGAATTCCCCAGTATGTAAATTCTGTTTAATAAGGAGGTCAAGTGTAGTTTCAAACTTTCAAAAAATCTGCCTGAGTATAATTCTTCCTTCTGTCTGTTTTTCCAATTCTCTCACAGAGATGGAACTTGAAAGGGGAAAGCTTACTGTTCGTAAAATAGCTAAAACAATTTTCTCCCTTTCCCGGAAAGGTAAGACACGAAAATACTTGAAAGATCCTTAAAAGCAAGTACTTGATGAGCGACGACTGGCTTCCCAGAAGGAGGAATTACAGTAGGCAGATTAAGCCGTCCGGGAAAAAACTATCAGTAGCTCCTCTAATTAGTGCTTATCATGTTGATGCAAAAACTTTGGAAAACTTCGTTTAATTGGATTAAGATTACTGTCAACTGCCTGCCTACGCCTCACTTCCCTCGCACTCGTCGCTGCACTTAATCTCATTAGGCAACTGCATTTTTAAAAAATTGTTTTCCACTGCCTCGACAGTCGACACACATCTCAGGCTCTCGCTCCTAGCAATGCAGTTTTAATTGGTTTCCATGGATTATATCATGAGTTATTAAAATATCGTTGAAATTTCGACTCGGGGCAATCGATTCTCGGTTCATGTATCGCCTTCTTGATCTGCAGACTGTCTCCGGTGTGCGCGTGTGAGTGTGTTTGCAAACAAGACAAAGCAATTCTCGTTCATAATAAATCGGATTAAATTTCTTCTCTCTGTCTTTGCTCCTCGGAACGGAGGAGATGATGAGGGAAGCAGATTTCAGACCGCTCCAATGTCGATTGTTCGAATTTGGAGCGGGAGGGTATATCGATTTCGGTAACTGGGGTGGGCGTTCCTGAGTGCTCGGGTGGAAGTCAAATTACTTTAAAATTACACGAGCTTACGGAAACCGCAAGGCAAGTAATGTTTCTTTGATGGTAACGTTCGAGGCGCTGGAGAGAGGAAGTTCTGTCGGAAAGTTCGGGTGAAACCGGGTTAGCGAATGTAAGAGAATTATCCCTCGCTCTTCCAGCTATTTCGTGTCTGGGGTAACCGCAATTGGTTGAAGAAAAATCAGGAAAAGCTTTCGGGGCTTTCTTGGGGTGTCCGTCTGTCAGTCTGTCCGTCCATCCGTCTGAGTCGCAAAGGCTCCAAAACTACAAGAGCTAGAGATCTGTGGTTTTTTGCATGAGTCGTGAATGGTCTGGAAGGTGGTGCAACCACTTTGGTTTTTCCGGAAAACTGCCTGGGGGGTAACTAGGGGGGCTATCCCATTGTATGAAAGTTCCATATACCTTGTCCGATTGAGCTGAATTTTGAATATGTTATAGATCATGCCAAATCTAGCAAATCATACAACACATGTTAGCCGCTATCACTTAAGGGGGTGGGGTGAGAGGTCTCCGAAAGGGAGAAAAGTTAATATAATGATGAACTTGTAAAACCTAGCGAATAATAGTTTTACAGTGTACCCTTACCACCACCAGGGACGGAGCTAGAGACCCCTTAAGTTTCTACAGAAATGCATTTTTTGAAAAAAGATGTTCACTTCGAGCCAACTTTGCAACTATGCCGACTTAAAAATGTACTCAAATGCGTTGGTTCACGAGTTTTCTTTTGAGTTGGTCCCTGATAAGATAATTTGTAGGAGAAAGCAGGTCATGTCCTAGGAAATTAGAACGATCGGTCACCCTATTCGTGTCTGAAGTAAGACACTCCAAAGTTTGCGTAATTAATCAAGAGTTTAAATTCCTCATTCTGGTCGCAATCAAAGTCAATCATAATTTGTCCGCTTCCCGGCCTGCTTTAAAATTCACGTCGTAAAACGGGGCAAAGTTTCGTGAAGCGGCCTCACAAACTTTGCCGTGTGATTGGCATGTAAAGTGCGCCTTTCTGATTAATTTCCGGCATAAAAAACTAATTACTCTTGCTAATCGGTGGGAGAATACGGAGCCGTTATTGGCAACTAAACGACCAACTCACCCGTAATAATGGCCTAAGTGTCTTTTAAGTGCGTCCTGTGGCTCTCGATGGTGATAAATAATTTGAGATGGAACTCGATGCTGTACTCACCTGTCACGTCCAAAGTGCTGGATATATTGACCAAATTGTCCCAGAGGGGCAGGATGTTGACAAACGTGATCGTCTTTATTCGGTTGTTGCTCAGGTCGAGGTACCGCAGAGCTGGGACGCCAGTGAAGACTCCCGGCTCCAGCATCGATAGATCATTGTCAGCCAGACGCAGACGACGCAGGACGTTCAGGCCGTCGAAAGCGCGCTCGAGGATTTTCTGCAAAGGCGGAGAACAATGAGAATTTCGCAGCGCTCCGACTAAAAATATTTGCGCACATATTTCCCGGCTGTTTACTTTGCATTGCGATCGAAATTGGGAATTTCCATGAATTCGTAATCATCGAACGTCAATTTACATACCAGCTACGTACGTATTCGCTTCATCCCCAACGTCTTCGTTGGCGCAATTTCATGCGTACCCACATGGTTTTGTTATTTTCCTAACCCATCTCAAGCCGCCGGAATTAGTTTTCTGGGAAGGCTCAATTCGAAACAAAATTTGCCTTCCTCTCATTTCTAATTTCGGATAAAAATAGTTCTTTTCGGTAATAATCAGGAAAATGTCCCAAGGAGACGAGAAATTTCTATGAAAGTAAAACAAACCAATCATGAAAATATATTTTAAAAAATTCCTTGGACAGTGTGGCAGCTACTTTAGCCAAGTTGCAAGGTTTGCAAGTATTACCGGGAAGAAAAGCGAAGAGGGGAAGGTGCACCAAGTAATTTAAGTTCTGACAAAAGAGTGAATTCCATAGCGGCTCCGAAGGCAAGAGTCAATATTTGGTCTGCCTCAGCGCCGAGACTGGCAAAGAAATTCTTTCATCTCATTGCTTCTCATTACGGATAAAAAGTTGGATTTTATTATGTTATTCATGTTATGATAGCAATTCCGATGATTACCACAAAACCGTCCCCGTAGTTTGGAATGCAAACTAGGGGGAGGCTCGTGTATCATTTTGTGTAAACTTTTGGCCCAAAGCATACAAAACCTTGATGAACAATAAATTTTGTAATCATGAATGCAAAATGGGATAGTTTTTTCAAATTTAATTGAATTCGAAAGTTGTTCAATAAATTTCAATACTGTGCAAGAGAACTTTTTGTGTTTGGGAAATGAATGAATCGAACTGCTAACAAAGGCTGGCATGTCGGTTTTGTTTGACTTGGGGCGCAATTGATTCTGGCACCGCCGTAACCCTTCTGGTCCCATGTCCCAAAATCGAGTCTTAATTGAGCCCGCAGAGGCTGTTCCTCTCCCCCTCCCCCTGGCCTCATGAGCCCGAGCCGAGCATGTGCGAGGAGATCGTTCTGGATTCCTTATTGCATTTCTACAACAAAGTGGTAACATAACAATGAAAATAAATTTGCATAAAATGCATAATGGAAGAGGCACATTTACAAGGCATCTCTTCATTTTCCTCCAACATTTATAGCGCTAGTTTACTCCAATTCCTTCTCCCTTGTATCTTTCTCCTTCTTCGCTATTGCAGCATGCTTTCCTTTGTTGAATGTGGAACGTTGAAAACGAATTGCATGCTAATAAAATTATTTTCATTGTTGTAAAGTTTGATTTTCATGATGGGAAATGAAAGATTGTGGAACTTTTGAAATTTATTATCCGATATTGACAATAACTTGCCTTCAGTATGTTTTTGGCGCATCTCTCACCTCAGTGACTCATTGAACACCACTGGAAGGTAATAGTGGTACCAAAAAGGAATAAAACTGGTTTGGGAAAATTTCACGCTCCTGCTGTTCGAAATAATGAGATTCCATTCCATCAAATTTAAATTAAAAACAAATTCATTCCGAAAGTGGGCCAATTTTTCTGGTCAGCAGCCAAATCCCCTCCTTCGGGAGCTCATCAGAGCTGACGTCGCAAACGCAATTTGTAAAATTAATGTGCTCACCTTGACGTTGTTGTTGTCCAAATAGAGCTCCTGCAGGCTCCACAGCTCGGCAAACACCGTGTCCCCAATGAACTCGATATTGTTGTAGGACAACCGTAGCGTCCTCAGATTGCCCAGTCCCTTGAACATCTCCCGCGTCAGCACCGTAATTGAATTTGACTCAAGCCGTAGATCAATCAATTTTCGCAGCTCACTGAACACGTCGTCGTGCAGATGAGTAATATTGTTTTTGGCCAAGTTCAGGACCGTGAGGTTCGGCACATTCATGAAAGCCAACTTGCTGATGTTGACAATATGATTTTGCTCCAAATCGACGTCCGTGAGATCCGGGTGGTTCGCAATGGCGTATGGCAGCAGATACCGTATTTGGTTGTTTGCCAGGACGACTTGAGCCAGTTGCGTCAGGTTGCCGAATGCGAAGGTATTGATCTCGTTGATCTGCCCGTACGACACGTCGATGGTCTTGAGGTACTTCACCTAGGAGATGAGCAAAATGTTAGTGCAATTTTATCCAAACTATCCATCCAATCATCTAACCATCCAACTATCCATGGATTGACCACCAATGGATCAGTCAACTATGGATGGAGAAAAAGAAGTTAAAATGGATGGTCGATGGTTGAACGGTCTATGGTTGGATGAATAAATTATTGGATGGATGAATTTAAGGTCAAATGGATGAATGGTCAATGGTTCAAGGGTCTATGGTTGGATGGATGAATTTAAGGTCAAATGGATGAATGGTCATTGGTTTAACGGTCCATGGTTGGATTAATAAATTGTTGGATGGATGGATAAATTGTTGGATGATGGAATTTAAAGTTAAATGGATGAATGGTCAATGGTTCAAGGGTCTATGGTTGGATGGATGAATTTAAGGTCAAATGGATGAATGGTCATTGGTTTAACGGTCCATGGTTGGATTAATAAATTGTTGGATGGATTGATAAATTGTTGGATGATGGAATTTAAGGTTAAATGGATGAATGGTGGGATAAACAGTCTATGGTCAAATGGATCAACCACTATCCATCCAATAAAAGCATAAGTCAAACCTCAGCTGATGGATGCATTGAATATCCTCACCTTACTCATGATGGGCGTGGGGATGTACCCGAGGAAGCCGGTTCGCTGGACGGTTATCTTGAGGTGCTCCAGGTAGACCTGGGTCTCGAAAGCGGCCCAGTTGGGGTCCGACTGCGGGAAGTCGTCGTGGAAGATCCAGCAGTCCGCCTTCGTTGCCTTGATGTGGATGTAGTCCTCGGGCGTGCAGTGACACACGAGCTTCATGTCGCGGTCCTTGGAGCAGAGGTTCTTCACTGCCATCGCTGAGACCGGAGATGGAAAGACCTGCTGGAACGGGGCCGACTTCCTCGAGCCCCGTCCTCCCACGCTCGTGTTCGTAGACGAGGCATTGCTGGTCCCCGGCAGTGGCTGCTGCTCGCGATAGTAACTTTCAATCGGACTAACGATGCATAAAAACAATAATAGCAAAGTAATACACTGATATGTTGTTGTTGCTACAGTAACAATTCCCATTTTTGCGCCGTGGGTTGTTGTCTTTCCCGCCGACTACAACAACTACCCCCACCTGCTGCTCACTGCTCTACAGCGATGTTTGCTGCTCGTAGTTGTGTTGTTTTAATTGAACAATGTGCTGCTGCTGCCTGAGCCGCCACTTTTGCGCACCCGGCCAGATGCTGTTCGCTATTGTTGCCGCTCTCGCTTCAATTATCACCTGCAAATGGACAAAAGAGGCCTGGCTGAGTAAACTTTCAAGTGCAATCGTTGGAGGGCTTTTGCTAAATGAAGTTTGATTTTCAACTCGGAAGTTTTTCTGCACTTTTAATATTTTTATTTAAAATAAAGACCTTTGAAATGTCACAAGAAAATTTTCCCGACGCCTCAAAAGTTTTGAAAAAAGGTTAAAGTGTCCAAGCCAAGGAAAAATGAGTGTTCTAAAAATACCTCGAAGCCCCATTTGGCATCGACTAAAATCGCGTTTAAATTCCTCTCCGTTTCCCGAAATTCGATTTCACCATCCAACGACGTGTTTATCTCTCACCAGCAGCACCAAATCGATTTTCACGAGATTCCGAATTAATCTTTGACCCATTTACCGTCATTGCCTCAATATGCTACCGCGTTCAGGTGTCGACTCCGAGAGGATGGGACGCAAAAGGGAGACGAGGAAAACAATAGGAATTTTGTTTTCACTCCACTCTGATTGCCAATCGAGTGAAGCGGTGCCTTTGTGTTTTATACACTGCTCGAAAGCGATGAAGATGCCAATTAATTTGTTGATATGGACATTCTTAATTACCGCTTTATTTAATAATGCTGTGAAAGGTGACGAGGCTCTCGTCTGCGTCTCTTTTGTGAAAACCGGAAAAGTGAAAAGGGATTTCTTTGTCTCTGCGAAATGCTCCCTGACGCCCGAGGGGGATTTCATCTTCCCGGAACTCGTGCGTTATGCTCTTGTTGACCCAGCATAAATAACCGTATGTAATTTGCATATGAATCTGCGAAAATCAAATATGTAGAGCTACGATTCCGCTTTCTTTCCAAATATTCCGCACACTAATAAATTCGCGAGGGATTTCGGGTGGTGAAAAGGATTAGCACACGGAGCCAGCAGGCTCCAAGAATATTCATTTTACAGTAACCGACCTCCGCAGAAAGGAAATAAATTTGCCAAGTTTGTTTACGCTCGTACATCGGAATAGAGCGTGATTAAATTTACGACCTGGGCCGGGACTTTTATTGCACATTTATTTATTTTTGCAGAAAGCTAGAAGAAAAATCACTTGTGTACTTCTTTGCTCCTTTGGTTTTCTTGGCCACTAGGGGTGGGTGGGCGTGGGTTCCGGCACGTCTTCGGGTTTGACTTTTTTCGAAATTGGCTCTTTTAGTAACTTTTGAACCAATTTGGCTGCAGACGTACTCTTGAATTATCTTTTCTGGCCTTAATTTGAACTTGGTTCCTTTCTCCTGAGGACAGCTTTCTTCAAAGAGCCATATCTCTTATATAGCCGTAGTCTTTAAATGACAAACGGGTAGCCAATAATGAGACAAACATGCAGAAAGAATGGCTTTTACAGCAAAAATCGACCTTCGGTCCAAGTTTTGCCTATTTTTAAGAATTGAGAAATTTTTGGAAGCCCTAAAAGAAGAGCAGACATTTCCGGGCTTCGGAACCGTTGAAACCCTAGAGGCTTGGAGCCCTCCCCAATGCTCAAACATCCACATACTTAGCAACTTTTTCACCATAATTACACCCGTAATGTAAGAAAATTAACGATTCGGTTGCTGGCAAGCTCAGAACCCGCCCGACTCCGCTCTCCTCCCCACGAGTTGTATAATGGCAAATTAAATTTAATAAATCGTAATTTGGGAGCGCTTCCCGCAGAGATGTGCGGCACTTTAGAATTGTGGTGGGCGTGTAATGAACCCCAATCACATATTTATCGCTTTCGGGGAGGGCGACCTTTGTCACGGCAGTGTACTCACCCTGGCTCCGGGATTAATTAGGTACTAACCCTGTTCACACCGCCATAAACACGATGACGGCACACTTCGTGATAGGAAATTAATTTAATTACGCGATTCTTCAATCCACTGCCTTCCTTTTGATCTCGAACGAAACATTCATCAGATTGTAAGCCTCCACTGACTTCCTAATACCCAGCAAGCAATTACTTCTCCGCAGTCAAAGTCCCTTTTCGGAGGGCGCGGGTTCAAGTGGGCGGAATATACCTTTCCCGACCCGTTCGTCGTCGTTTCACATTACGTTAACTTCTGCCTGTCATGACCTATATTTATTTATGATAAAAAATTTTGCTCCTCTCGGCTCTCGCAAGTCGTGTGCACGTCAAAGTGAATTTACGTGCTGCATCCGAGCTGTGGAGTGGAAGCTAGAAACGAGAAACTGAGCGCGGAAATCGAGCAGATCTCCGAAAAGCAGGTTGACGTGATTATTTTGAGGAATCCTCCAGCTCCTGTGATCTCTTCCGTGGGCCATGGCTGTCGCTCACCTCTGACACGAGACACATTTACGTGATTGCGTGGGAGGGGAGCGGGCTGGGGTGACGAGAAGAGCAAGTGATTGATGAATGACACTTCAAAATAAAAAAGAAGCTGTCTTGTGAATACAAAGGACTCGCTTTGGAGCGAGAGAGGTGCAGAAAGTGCTGATAAAAGAAGTATTTTCAATGCGTCCCGTTAGTGAATTAGGTTGAGTGAAAGCCTTTCTCGTTAAGCCACTCAGGGTGTCATTCACCTGATTTGAATAAATGGCTGGGAAAAGTGACATAAATTTGAGAGTTGCGCGAGTCATCGATCGGGGGCCATTCAAACCGCCCCGAGTCACCCTTAAATCTCCTCTCTTCCGTTCGCCGCAAAAGCAAATGTTCGTCCCCCGTGATTGATGATATTGCAGCACAAGAGTATTATTGAATCGGAACCCTTTGGTGTCCCTGGCTGGCAAAAATACCACACTCTCACAAGCTGAAGCCAGACACAAAGAAAAATATTATCTGTGTTTTCATTCATTTTGCATGTCGCACACGACATGTCAACACACAAAAAGTTACCTCCGATTTACATTAAAATGGCATGCATTACATATCCCAGCGGCACACAATGGACCGAGTTGGTTATTTTTCATTCCATTTCCTCTTTCTCCCGAGACCACTGAGCTCGTCCGTCCTTTAGAGATTTTAGGAGACCAGTCGAAGCCAAAAGACTCGCTTTAAGGTCTTCATTAACTTTTACGCTCCCTTTGAGACGGCAAATAATGAAGGAAGGGCTAAAAAACTCATCTTGAGACCTTCAAAAAACCATAAAAAATATAAGAGTGACTGAAAACCTCATTTGAGGCCTTCAACTATTTTTACATTTCCTTTGAGAGCTGATAGCTGAGAAAAGAGCTTTTTTCAAGACTTTAAAAGAGACTACAAATTTCGTTTTAGGCCTGCAGGATTTTTTTTTGCTCACTTTAATTGTGACTGAACGACTCAAAACTCTTCAACAATTTTTACATTTCATTTGAGAGCTGATATCTATTGGTTGAGCTTCCTCCAAGACTACTGAGGCCTTAAGAAAGACTAAAAACTTAATTTTAGGGCTTCAGCTACTTCATTTAATGATAGAAGAATGGCTCAAAATTTTTCTGGTGAATTTTTTTTTGCCACAAAACCTCAAACGTAGTCACAATTCCTCAGTAAAGAGTGCACGATGCTAAAATTAACCTTCAAATGACCTGAAAACGAGCCCTTGCCCCTCCCAGCGGCAGAAAAACAATTGAAAATGGGTCCCCGAGGCGAGAGTCAACCACAGTGCGGGCTGCGGAACAAAAGCCAAGCCCGCCCATATGGTTATTGTAACGCATACGGCACACATGACAAGGAACAGTGGGTAAATCAAGAGGTATTTGTGAAAAGGAATCATCATGCGAGAGAAGTTTTCGAGAGCGGCAAATCAGTGTTATCCTTTCGCTTGCTTACTTGCAGTCTCCCCCTCGCTCACACACGGAATTCATTCTTCGGGTTCTTTTTCGCTAGGAGCAATGTCGGAAATTTATGTAAATGCCACATCATGCTGCTAGCACAGAGGCAAAGATTGATGTTGGAGCACGCCGAGTGCTTTGTTAGCCACGAGCATTTTTTGATGGTCCGCATTTTGGAATTCATGGGCGCGCAATGAGGCGCCATTTCAGAGGACAATGTAGCATATCACTTACTCTGAGCCGGGCCGGCTGCTGGCATGCGTCAAATGAATGTCGAGAGCAAAAAACAAGTCATCGTCTCTAGGCAAGTCTGTGGTGGCCGCACGCAGCGATGAGTCCCACTTCCGGCATCCCGAGCCGGGGAAAATCTCTCGGTCAGCACGGGCTACGTCCGTGAGTCCCCAAATGACACCCTCAATGACATAAATTGTGAAATACACAGCAACTTTTTATGCTCTCACTTCCCGCACCGGAGCATTATGCGATTCCCGTTGAGGCGTAATATGGAGGTAATAAAACCTTTATTACTGCGAAGGCAAAACAATGCGGCTGAGACTCACGCGGCGAGAGTTTAATTTGCTTGGGAACTGCATTCTACCCGCGAAAACTCAGCGACGGAAGCATATCTCATTTTTCTTCCTAATGAAGAGATTTCCTCCTCATTTTTGGGAGCTTCATAGAAAAGGTTTTGAGACAGAAAAGTTCCCTTAAATCTTAAAACCAACTTATTTTTGGAGTTTCAAGCAGAAAAATTGGAAATTGAAGAAAAAAATTTTTCCACTCAAATTTTAAAAATTAACCAAACCCTCAACTCGTTAAGAAAATCTCAATTTCGGGATTTTTGGCTAGACATTTTTGGTCTCAAAAATGGCCCCTGAAGCCTTTGAACGACTAGTTTTGGCTCAAAAACCGAGTTTCAGGTATTTTTGGCCGAAAAAGTGGAATTGGAGAGAAAAGTTATTCCACTCAAATTTGAAAAATGACCAAACCTCTACTCGTTAAGAAAATCTCAATTTTGGGATTTTTTGCCAAAAGTTTTTGTCTCAAAAATGGCCCTGAGGCCTTAGAACGACTAGTTTTAGCTCTAAAACCGACTTTTAAGTTGTCTTTTGGCCGAAAAAAATTTTTCGCTTGAATTTTGACAAATAACCAAACCTCGGCTCGTTCATTTGTGGCACAAAATATTATTGGGAGCTTGATATTTCGAACGAGCTCCAGGAGAGCCGTTCAAAAACCCTCGAGGATTTTTATCTGTACAATTTTAGGCAAAACGAATTGTCGTCAAAAGGACGAATGAGCTGAAAACCTCCTCACCAGGCTAACTACCAGTCCCCTAATCTTTCCTCGTCTAATGTTACCTAATACTCTACCGTTCATATCACTTTGACAGGCCACAGACGTCTGGTTTCACCTCGTCTCCTGCACGAACCTCCGAGCAAACACGAGTGACAGGAAACCCTAGAGTGCTCCTCGTCCGACGATCCCGATTGATTTGTTCACACGCTGGATGCCGGTTCATTCATTTATAATTAATAGATTCGCATCAGACGATTTCCATCTCGATTTCGTCCTCCCACATTGTCAAGAGTCAACCCTTCTTTTGGCATCAGTGATATGACACGCACATTGCTGACTACTCGAGTTAACCACATGCCCGAGTTATCACACAATCTTGACTGACGCTCTCCTATTTCCATCCACTCTGAGCCCCAACCGCACCAGCAACAGAGAGAGAGAGATGTTCATTTCGGATGTTAATTTACTCATGTGTCTCCATTCCACTCAACCATTTGGCATGAAGTCGCAAAACCAGAAGAGACTTACGACCCCGATGCTCAATCCGGCAGCATGCTGGGATGTAGAAAGCCCAATTAATTACGAATCGCCACTCGAACATACGTTTTCCCCTCTTCTTGCGTCGCTATTCATTTTTCTCACGAGGTGCTGGTGGTCTTGTTTCGTTGTGGGGGATCAGGGGCGGATTATCTGCGTGCTAGATTCACCAAATAGGTTTTTGCTTGTCCTAGAGGCTAATCATGTTTCTAATTTAAAGATTCCTGGAGCTCTTTTGAAAGTGCTTGACCTAGTTAAGGTTCAAGCTGGACTGTGGGCTTCAATTGAGCACAAGTACATAGTTTATAGGTAACGATTGCACGTACCGTTCTTGAGTCTATCTTTGAAAAACCATACCTAAAGAACTCTTCAAGTGTTAAGCTAATATTTTTAGCAAATCCTCCGCATTTTTGAAAGTTAATGGCCTAAAAAGAGCCTTGGAGGAGCCAAAGAGAGGGAGGAGCCTAGGGAGGAGCCAGGAAGGACTCCTCGGAGGAATCTCGGCGGTTATTTTGGCTTTTTTTATCAAATAACATACATATCGGTTGTTCCCCTCACCCTCAATAGTTAACATATATGGAAATCTAACGATTAGACCACTGTTATCATCGACGACAGCATATGTATGTATGGTTACAAATATTTAAAAAAAACTGTTTTTTTTTTGAAAAAAATGCTTTAATTTCCAATAAAAAATTTTCAAGGTTAAAATTCAAAATTGTGTTAATATTATCTTCTATTTAATTTTTTTCTGAACCCTGGAGCCACAGACTTTGACAGTCCATTGAAATAAATTTCCAGATTCCTCGATTTTATAAACCTGCCTACCAGTGGGTAATTTCCATTTCCTGATCTAGGAATCATTTCACTTTGTTTGAAGGCCTACACTCAACATTTTCAGATGAAAATCCCAGTTGGTTTCGAAATTGCTGTTTCACTTTCCGGTTGAGAGGAATCTCCATTAAAAGCTTTCAAACAACATCCCTTTATGAGTTTCAGCCATGGAATTTAATATTGACAAATAATTGCATGTGACGGTAGAGTTAAAGTTGAAATTGCAGGAAATCGCATTTCGTCATTGCCAAATATGTAACGAGTCTCCGGACCCAAATGCACTTTGCATTGGTGGGCGCAGAGGACGCACAAAGTTAATAAAAGCAGCACAACTTGATCAGGCGATAAAATGGCAATTTATTCCTTGTCACACATCTCCAGGCTCCCCGTTGACGTGCATACTCCCTTGATGATGATATATAATATGTAGAGGAGGGTATCAATTTCAATTTGAAGCCTCTCTGCTGGTACTCCCTCTCTCCCACTATTCAATTTCCACGAGAAGCCAAAGACTGCACGAGCACAAAAGACCTATAGAGATTGAAAAGTTTGAAAAACTAAATACGCTTGCACACGAGAGTGGGTGTCCCGAAGTCGCTGACTGGAGCCATGGCAAACTAACAGACCGACGGAAAGCCCGATTTCCACTACCGTTTTCCCTCTGAAAAGAGCACGAAAAATCTGTGCCAAAATCGCTTTCGAAGTTGCGTCAGATATCACATACGATCCGTCTTCCTTAAGTTTACAAAGCTCGGCTGCTCACACAAAAGCGGGCAAAAAGTCGAAAACAATGTTGACTGCCAACGCAAGCGCTGGTGTCGGCACATAAAAGAGTGTAACCTAATATTTCACTTTTGCATCTCGTGAGCGACTGCTTGTCGGAATTCCTGGAGATATATTAAATGAATTTGAGCCAGCTCGACGTGTGCCTCGCTTCCGCGATGTACCTAGACTTTGTATATACATCTGGAGGCAACAAAGATGCGAGAGATGGATTTGTGATCACAAAATATCTTTCAACATTTCTCCTCATTAAAAGTTTTCTGCGATGAAAATTTCCAGAACCCTTTCACCCGAGTCAGACACGAGTTTAATGAGCTACGAAAGAGAGGAAATAATTTGGTGCCTCGGAGCGGAATGGACGTTGGAGAGCTGGATCGAGCTAAAGTGCAGCGATAGTAAATCAAAGCAAATTAGGCTAATTTCGGCACCAGCATTTGTAATCAGATGCAAATTAGATGTTCGAGCGTCAAATTAATTAAAATATTACAACCCAGTGAATTGTGCGTGAAACTTCCGCCCTCTACTCTCTAACGTGTCCCGGCTGCAGGCACGATACATATTTGCCCGAATTTTCATTACTGCGGCTCTCGTTGCTGGCGAATAGATGCTAGTTTAAGCCGAATTAGGCGCGCATTCGAATGAAAATGTAACATAATAATTATTATATTTCATCAAGCTAACAAAGTGCCGCACTTAATCTGTTAATAATTCACGCTATATAAATTTAACGAAATTAGACGTGAGGGGCTATTCTAAGTCGGGATTGGTTGGTTATTACTTTTGGTTTCCGTTAATTTAGAACCCTTAATTTTTATCCTTCCCTCAGAGGACCCCCTAAAGAAATATTTCAGGGACTTCTGAGAGGACTCATTAAAAGACTCCCTGAACAAGCTCTGAAAAGGACTAGAAGGAAACTAAACAAATAATTGGATAATTCCTTCAATGGAATAAAGTGCGTTCAGTTTGTTTAAAGCCGTTAAGTATTTTTAAAAATTTTGTGTGTTTTTATGGACTTTAATAAAAAAACATTTTGAGCAAAAATTTTTTAAATTCAATTTCTAGCTGTAAAAAAATTTCTAAGAAACCCTGATTTTGCCGTTCAGTTCGTTTAAAGCCAGGACATTTTTTGTAAATCAAAAATGTTTCAAAACAAATTTTTAAGGTTTCTATAATGTTTAATTGGCAGTGGAATCCACCAAGTTGCATACTCCTTGGAAACTCTTCAAAAGACTTCTTCGACGGACTCTTCGAAAAAACCTTCCAAGAGCTTTTCATTTCGTTATCTCTAGTCTATGGCTCTATGGTATTTTTCTAACGAATTCTTGGTCCCAATACAAAATTTCCAAAGAGGATTTTGCTGAAAAGTGCCTTAGAGTAGTCCCTGAAACTGCAAATTATGATAAGCACAACACCACTGCGGTGGCTCCGAACGAGTTCGCGAAGGTTGTCACATGTCAAGTTGACAATTAGAGCAATAGTTAAATGGGATTACGGCCGACGTGATCGCACATCGGAGCTCATCCATGTGGAATCCCTAATCTCCGTCCCAAAATGCGGGCCACACGCGTCTTCAAGGGCGTCCTGATAAAAAATGCAAATACGCACCCTTCCCAAAAAATGTTCCCACCATTAATCTTTATTTTGTGCGTGAATCGGAGCACTTTTCATTAGTCTCATCTCGTATTAATGAAAATACACACGTAACCTAATCCTGCACTCTGCATATGGCTATTGCCTTCTTCCGTCTAATATATATTCATGAGTCGAGCTCGCATTAATCAGAGCGGTGGCATCGAGCTCGGCTGACTGGAGCTCGGATGGCGAGGAGGCTCGTGTTTGCTCAGGAAAAAAAAAAGAAAACGTTCGGAAAAATTGGCCTGCAGTCAATGGGAGGCAGCAGCAGCAGCAGATGGTTTCCGATTTTTGATTAATAAAGCCGATCATGCGAGCTGCAGAAGTGGGCTCTAATCCAATCAAAATATTCCGACACAGCTAGTGTGGGGACTGGAGCCGTTAGCTGCAGCAACTTCCATCAGATTGGGCGATGAGGATTGATTTTCGAGCGAAGAATTTGCATTCAGGCAGCAAATCCTCATGTAAATTTATGGGGAGAATTTTGCGCTCGCATTTATTTGAATTGATATCAAATATTCAACACTTTTAATTCATTTACGCAAATATTCCATCATCCAATTCATTCAATTTCGCTTGCGCATGAATTTATGAATGATACACAAATGTGCTGGTGCATGCACATAAATAAATTGCATCTCAGGCGAAGTGCTTGCATGGAAAAATCCCCGTTTGCGAGCGTCGGAGGGAACAGAACCGCATTTAACACATCAAAGAAGGCGAGAAACAAGATAAAATCGTCCTGTGGGAAACTTTCGCAGACTCAAAGCTGTCGATTCATTCACTCCTGGCTATCTAAGCCAGTGATAAGTACAGTGGTGACTAGAAGTCGTAAAAAAATGCCATTAAATTCCTGTCTTGGTTTCTTACTTTTAAACCTGGAGTAGATTCTGGAAATTCATACCTGCTCGTTTAAGGTAAACGATACATCTACCAGCTTGCTCTCCAATCATGGACAATTTGAAGACCATCCTCAGACCGGGTTTAGAGCTTACATCTCATCGACCAATTTCCATACATTGAGACTCGGATTGAGTTTCCATACTATTATATCTTAGGTCAAAATGGTAAAGACACTGGATTAGATTTAGGAAGTTTTCTTAGAAGGTAGAACCCTTTTTGATAATAAAAATGCTCTCTAGAAAAATTTTCAATCCAACTTACAAGTCGAAAAAGAAGACTAAAGGGGTCCATTCTCGCGGGTGCCTTTAAATTTGAAATTTTTAAAGTGTTTAAAGGAGGCCAAAAGTTTCTTTTTCACAACAGGCAAACTCCAAAGTTCTATGAGGTGGTACGATAAGCCAGGGTATTTATTGTTTGGTCTTAAATCTTCTCTCTCTTTCTTGACTTAATTTCTCCGCAACCTTTAACCCGAAACCCACAACTATGGTATTTTCGGAAGGGGAATTTAGTCATCTTTCTATCGTGGTACTTTTCATTTTCCTGTATTATCTATTAGGAATAGAATTTGACATTGAGTGCATTCAAGGCAAGATGGTGTGTTTTTCTCAATTTTCACAAAAAACCTGTAGTACCTCTTAAAACAGCTTCCAGTTAAGCCCAAATTGGCTGCGCTAGATTAAGCTCCCCAAGAATTAGAAGACCTCAAAAGACACATTTGGACAAGCTAAGAATGGACGAAGAGGTTTTTTTGGCTCAGGCCATGGTCTTAGAGTCGTTTTGCTAGAAGAAAATAAGCTCAGAAGAAGCTGAAAAGAATGCGGGATAGCACAAACAGCCTAAAAAGACGTCCTTTCCGGGTCTAAGATGCATGAATAAGGACCAATTTTCACTGACAAAAAATTGACTTCCTCGACGCCCTTGTTTTTGCTTCTACAAAAGAGCTTCATGTCCAGTCAGGCTATTTCTGTCGACTTAACTCCAGAGTTAACGTGGGTGGTGAGTTTTAATCGGCTTTTCATCCGCCTCCAAAGCCTGAAAACTGCAGCAAGGACCATTTAAAATTTTATAAAGCTCCACGAATCATCAACTCACAATTAAATCCCTCGAAGGAGTGAGAAAGCGCTCAATTTTCATCATTTTTAACAACTGATTCCGCAGCGCTCAAATTAATCCATTATAATTTCGCATCTCAAGTGCGCTTCCCCGATAATCACACCGACTCGAGCTGAGGAGAGTCATGATTAAAGTTATTTCTGAGAAATAATTGAAACGGAAAATGTACACTGCATTCACATGGACGCAGACCGGCTCGCTCCAGTTCTGCTCGGGTGGAGGAGAGAGAGAGAGGAAGAAAAATGAGAACAAAACATTAAACGAAGATATGAACGATATAATCTGATGAGCAAAAAGTTGTTATCTTCTTCATTTTCCTTATTTTCCTCCGTGCCTGCCTCTGCACGTCTGCAGCTCTGCGTCAGCGTCAGGAGGAATTTCGAAATTCATAATCGTCGAATATTTTACAAGCGCACGGAGAGGGATGACATGGGAGGAAGTAATAAGTAGTACGGGTACGGTGGAGCCCCGCTTGGGCTCAGGCGGCTCTGATATTTTTCTGGCAACTTGGCACCCGACCAAAGCACTTCTTGAAGATGTGAGACGCCATGGCAGGAGAGTTCATATACACATTTGTCACTTTGCATTAGACGCCTGAGACAATTCCGAATATATACGTATTTCGTTCGCATGTGAGTCGGGAGGGAGCAAAACAGGGCTGCTAGGTGACATGCGGCTGCAGAGTTGTGGTGGCGGACGGCCAAGACGGTATCATCAAATCACAAATCTGGCATGACAAGTTCAAAGTTTGCGCCGTCGGCTGGTTTCGTCTGCATCTCGCATCCGAGGGACCCGCAGCGGCGGCTTTGTCTGGCTGTCAGCGGAACAAAAGCCGTTTGCCGATCAGACTGAAATTGAACTGGGCCTGGGGCTTTGTTTTGAAAGTTAATTGGATCTTTCGTCTGGCTTTTGATGGCTAGGGCTTATGAAAATTATTACTGCCTAAATATTTTTTATTTCAAAATTTTTCTGTTACTTTTTTCTTGGTCAAACGTGGATCAGTGTGATGAAGAAATTACGCAAGTCACGACTACAGATTTTCTCATGAAGAAAATTTTTTGTGCCTGATAACACTTAAGATATTTTTCCAAGAAGAAGAAATCTTTGACCTCGACTCTTTGGCAGCATTTAGGACCAGAGGTGGACATTATTGTATAGTTGTGGGCCCTAACTTTTCACTGTAAGGCTTTATTTCGGCTCAAAGAAGAGAAAAATTTATCCCTGACAAGCTTCAACCCATTCCTCGAATTTTTCTTCCTCATTGCGCAAAGGAAGAGCAACAAATATAAATCGTGGCCCCCACTCTTTACAGTTATTATGGCACAATGTGATTTTTAATGAATTTTGCCACTGTAATCACATTATTTATTTACACCATGCAAACTTTGGCGTACTCTCGTGAGTGTCCCGTCCCGAGACCAGTGCGAAATTGGAGAGAGTCGCAGCAGCATGTAGCTGAACATGCCACAAAGAAGTTAGTTGCAAAGTTTTTGCATTATTTCACGACAAACCAGTTGTCTGTGCGCTTCCTCCATCCGCCTCTTTATATACGCCGCCTATTCATGCGTCTCGGGATGGGTTTTTAATTGTTGATCTTATATTTTACAGATTATCTTTATTAGTTGCACGGAACGAGAGCATGTATTTGGCCGCGCTTTTCGCCTCAGTGCCATTTGAAAGTAATTGGAGAGGAAAATTCATAAATATTTGATTTTCTACTCGCCCTGCCAAGTTTCTGCCCCGGATTCCTCGACGCTCTGCTTTGATCATAAACTTGATGCGCCGCGCTTCTGCGATTCTCGAGCTATTTGGCCAAATTTAATTTGCTTGTTTCCTTTCCTTAATTTTAATGGATCACAGACCCACTTTCGGCGAAATTGCCTCTCATCCACTTCACTCCCGTCCATCCTTAGAGCTGTTTCCCTCCTCTTGGTACTCCCTTAAGACTTTTGGAGCCACGCCTGGAGATAATGGTATTCTGAGTTTTCTTCAAGAGGCTCAAAATCACTTTCTAGAACTTGCTAGGCCCCTATTTCCGTCCCTGGTGGCAGTACGGGGTAACCATTAACCATAAGACCTTGACCTATTAGAATTTTTGAGCCAAAAAAACGAGATTTGACTTTAAAAAAGACACGTGTGAGCTTTCAAAAAGTGCTCATTTGAATTTTTACCATGTCTCTGGGAGGAGGGGATGCAACAGGAGTGTGGCAGAGGGGGTAGGTCGACTTAAGTTTTCCAAGGAAAAATTTTTGTTCGACGTTTTAGACCCAAAAATTTTAATTCAAAATTTAGTTCAAATTTGTTCTGATTTTGTGAGTGTTTAACGAGCTCTTTGCGACCATCCTGAGAGCCACAGCACCCTCAGATAGCTCTCATATCATGGAAATTCACGAAATTAATTTCCCCCGAAGCTGAGCTTTCACGGGCTTTCTGAAAAAATTACAATGTCCGGGGATCCGGAGGGAAATAGTGAAGAAGAGACATTTTGACGGGTCTGCAGGAGAACTCTCAGAACTCTGAGGCCTCGCAGAACCCAGGGCAAACTATAGCTTGTGCATCTTTTGAAGAGTGTCCGTAACTTTTAACCATTACTCGTCTTTCTACGTGCCCTGGGAGCTGAGATCAATGAACATAAAGTTGCCCCATAAAATTCTTGAATACTCTTAATCGTTACAGCATACGCTCAATTGAAGAAACTGAAATTTCCCCCATGCAAACATTGGAGACCCCTAGCTCCGTCCCTGTAAGAGATGGGGGCCATATGTGGTTCCATGATTTGCTAGATTTTTGGCAGACTAAATCATACTAAAATTTTAGCTCAATCAGATGAAGTTTGAGGATCTTTCATACAGCGGGAAAACCACCCTGGTTACGTCCCTGACGATTTTCTCGGATAAAACAAAATTTTTTCCCACTTTTCAAATCTCTAGGTCTCTATACCAAGCCATTTCAGAGAGACAGGCTAACAGACAGGGGCCTATCTCTACTTTACTGTGACAACAACAACAACAACAACAATCAATTGGAAATCCCCCGAGGTGTTGTTGCTGCATTATGTTCTGGCACGTCGTGTTTTGCTTGTCTTCCTCTCAAAAATTGAAAACACATGCCCCGAAAAGGAAGACATATTTCCACGACATTAAACATCAATCATCGGAATCATAAATGGATCATTATGTTTTTCTTTTTCACGCATTTGGTCGGTTTCCGTCACGGAAGATTTGCCGCCGCTGGCAACGCACCCGTCTTCTGCGACAGCCTCGAATGTGTGCGAAATTAAATTTTCTTGTTTTCGTGATGCGTGTCGCGGTGCTGTCGCACGCGGGTATACATGGTAGCGGGATGACAAAAGTGCTTGCGGTAACAATGTCAGGGCTCGTTGAGTGCCACAAATTGGGGAATCTTAGTAGGTACAATTGATTGCTCAATCAGAGATAGTGCTCAGCTTCTGGCGGGGCTGATAAATATGTTCTCGTGCTGCGTCATGAATAAATGGGATTTGATGAGGTTACCGCAGGATGGGTGGAATGAAAAGTGAGACTCATCTCCCGATTGTGTCTCACTTTCAAGGCTGAATTCGGCGCCCTCGGCGTGTTTTCTACACAATTTAATTTTGAGAAAGCCTCCCTGCCCTCGGATATTTAGTTTGATCTCCACGACCAAGGCCACTTTTGCCCTTTTTCCAAAACAAATAAATTCTCCGGGAAACGTAAGCCTCTCTAGGGCTTCATGTTTCCCCCAATGGAGTACTCTCATGGGCTCGAAACAGGAGATTTTTCTAATAAAGCAGCGGACTTGAGCTGATGAGCACAACAAAAGCCCTTGCAAGAAACATTGAATCTCATTTCGTGCTACAATACCCACAGCTTTGGGCGCTTTTTTCCATCATTCGGCCGTGCCTTCCCTCCCCAACAGGATTCAATTATGTGTACGTCTACTTACAGAGGTACCTACGTACTATGAGAGATCTATACTTTGATGGATTAATGCGTTCCATATATCCTAATCTCGCGTGCAGAACGAGCGAGAGATAAAGAGAGAGAGTGAAGGCTGAAGGCAGAAGCAACAACAAATTTGAATATCACTCAAACGTTTTGGCATGCGAAATATGAGCCCTGGAAGAAACAAACGAGGCAGCGAAGCCACCACCGACAGCACAAAAAGGATCAATTTGAATACATTAGGATGACGCTGCGTACGGCTGGGCTGGCAAGGCGAAAGACGCTTCTATCGCGTCATCTAATGCCATTTAAGTAAGTCTCGCAGTGAGACGCAAAGTTCTCATCTTTCCTCGTGCTCCCCACATTGTCTTATAGCGAGAGTGACATGCACTGGAACAGAGATAATCAAGATTTCGCCGTCATTGTGATCATCCTCCGCTGCCTGATATCCTGATTGAGCATAATCAAGATGATAATGTGGAATCTGGCGACATCATCGTCGTCGAGGACCGGAACAGGGAGAGACAAGCTGGCCAGTTTGGTGAAAAATCTGATGTTTGCTTTTCCTGAACAGAACAGGCCATTTCTCTGCTAATCGTCATCGGACAGAGACGAGTCACATGTCTCAAGAACTCTCGATGGTGTTTGCTTTCTTTGCAGTCTGGAAAGGATGTCAAATTTGAGAGGAGAAATTTTTTGGGTGAATTCATGAAAGCATTCTTTATACACCAACCAGAAGCCAAATTTGAGGCTGATTGGACAGATTTTTACGGCAAAAGATCTACGAGGATTTTGAAACACCAAAAAGGGACCAAAAGTCCTTGCTGGGTAGCCGTTTGGGAAAAAACTCCATTGGAAAAATTTTCAGGCCAGCTGCTTTTGAAAAATATCTTGGAGCTCAATCTTTTAGAGGTCTCAAATCTGACCTCTGAATTCCAAGTTTCCGGTTATTTTCCTCAAAAAAAGGCTCAAAAGCTCACAAGGACCAGGGAAAAATCTGAATACGCCTCATTAACCTCGGATCCACCCTTGAGACAAGGAACTCATTTCCTCCACAAAGCCCCTAAATCTTCCCAACACCTCGTTTCCAATCACATTCCTGGACCGGAAGTGTTCAATCTTGGTCACGATTCGGTTTACAAACCATTTTCCATTAAACACCCACACACCCAATCCTCCCTTCGTCAGACTATTGACTGTCGCACAAAGGCCCGGCCCGACATAGCCGCGTCATAAAACTTAAAGCCTTCATTGTCTGCGAATTACTTTGTCGGTAATAAATTGTATTTTAGATTGGATTTCGGCAGACAGCCCGCTTTTTTCCGCTCTTCCTTCCCGACTCTCACCTGTCCAATTTGGTTGCTAATTTTTCAAATCCACCACCAATTTAAATGGACTTTTTTTTAGTCTGTGTCTCTTTGTGCCATTCCGCTTAGCAGTGGGAATCGGGAACCGGGATCCAGTCGGCGTTCATGCCACTTTTGGCGAGTGCACATCAACAACACGGCCGACAGATAAAATATTTCCCATGTAGCGGTGCTCTTTTTGTGCTTTTCACGTGCCATTAGCAGGAACGCATAACGGGAATGGCACGAGTGAGCGACGCCCGACGTGAAAAG
The DNA here is from genome assembly GCA_963930915.1 of Forcipomyia taiwana. Taxonomy (NCBI): domain Eukaryota; kingdom Metazoa; phylum Arthropoda; class Insecta; order Diptera; family Ceratopogonidae; genus Forcipomyia; species Forcipomyia taiwana. Next base: position 3,377,440 of record CAWVOI010000096.1, on the reverse strand, counting down.
TTGTCGAGCAAACATAAAAATTTGGGACAAACTCATTTTTCAAACACTTTTATTTATTGACCTTAATATCGCTCAAATGGTGCTTGTGCCGGTGCCTCTTTAACCCACCTCCTCCTCGCTCTCCCTCTTTTTGTGTTGTTGGTGCCTCATTTCTTTCGGCACGTTTGATACTTTCGCCATAAATTATTGAAAAAATTTTGCCTTCACTTGCTTTCCTCCTCCGTTGCCAGCGATCTGGGAATTATTCTTTCTGCCTTCCTTTTTTCATCTCCATCATTGGTATTAACCCATTTTCTGCCTACTTCAACAATTTTAGTGGTTTCTCGAATTTATGGGAAGTCTTAGTTGAATTTGAACTAAATTTTTTCGGTCACTATTTTTGGCCATTTTTCTTAAATTCTTATTTTTTTCATTTTAGACGAGACAAAAAATACTTAGGCCGCCATTTTGAATTTTTTCTGTCACCATTTTGAAATTTTTAGTCATTCATTTTAAATTAACCCATTTCTAGAATAGTTCTTATGCTTTGAATTTTTTGATTTTGAAGGAAACAAAAATTTTTTGGCTGCCATCTTGAATTTTTGGCCACCATCTTGAATTTAAAATTTAAATGTTTTTCAGCTTCCAGTCCCAGCAGGTGATAATGGGTTGATGGCCCGGCCCGCCGTGCCAGCGGAAAACGCAACTCCGTGGGGAAGAAATGTAGCGAGTCACTGAATAAGAAGAACACGAATTCAATTTCTTGCCTTCATCATTAAAATCGTCTCAAGTGCCGCGCTGCCGATTCCCCACGGAGATAATGTTCGCCATCGTAAAATTAAATACTTATTGCAAAAAGTGGATTAAGGATTGCTGCGTAAAATTTCCGGCCCCCTCGCTCACACACTAACTACATTATCCCCACTCACTTGCCAACTCCTTGTTGATTATTGGATATTTTCCTTTCGAACGCAAGCACGAGTGCGTTTGAGTATCTGTATCGTCGCCATTTCCGTGAATTGTTATGTGTGTCTCCAGCCAACGCACCAAACAGATCGAGGGAGCGATAAAACTCTCATCGTAATGGCAGCTAATAATCATCAAATTCACTGGTGGCAGATTTGCAAATCAAACAAATCGGATTTCGGTATTATTTGAATCTTTGAATTTATTTCTCGCCTTCTTCGAATTCCCGGGCCGCTCTTGCTTCCGCGTTTGATTAATGATAATTTACTGGAAAATGTCACCTCTCGGGTGAGTAGAGTCACAAGTCGAGATCACTAACGAGGTGTAAGAGACAGAGGAGGAGCTCTTGGGGTCTCTCTCGGGTACTGGAGGTTTGCACTTAAATTTGCAAAATTCCATATTGTCATACAAAATTTTTCTCATTTCTCTTTTTAGTGCATTTTCCCTCAAATGGAGAAAAAATGCACTATTGCATCTGCTATGTCCGTCTGTCCGTCCGTCCGTCCGTCCGAAACTTTATAACTCAAGAACCAGAAGAGATAGAGACCTACGGTTTTCTGTATCGTGTAGGACATGGTCTGTAGGGTGGAAGGTTGGACATCTTAGACCCCCATTTCTCCTAGGGGGGGAGTGAGGGGGGTAAACCCATTGTATGAAAGTTCCTTATACTTCGTCCGATTGAGCTGAATTTTGGATATATTGTAGTTCACATCAAATCTAGCAAATCATAGAACACATGTATGCCCCTATCACTTAAGGTGGTGGGGTGAGAGGCCTCCGAAGGGGGGAAAAATTTAGTTGCTCCGATTGAGCTGAAATTCAAAATAGGCACGAAAACATACATTATTAGAAACATTTGCTTCAAAACATGGTCTCAGAAACGTAAAACAATGCATCAGGAAACCTTTGAATATAATCTTGTGGCTCCCCTTGGAAGACAAATGGGCGAATTTTCAAGATCGTCCGATTGAGCTCAAACTTTGGAAACTCTTAGAGGGCTTTTATTTGAGCAAAAAATATCCCTATAGTATGCTTCTATCAACTAAGGGGGCGGAGAGGGGAACTCCCGAAATTTGTTTGGGAAGCAAATTCATGTGGATTTGCCTTTTTGGCTGAAATTTAAATTATTTATCTAAATTACCGAAAAAGGTTGGTAAAGTTTATAGAAGTAAAAATGTTTGAGTAGAACTTAAGAGAAAAAAAATTAAATTAAATTAAATCAAATCAAATTAAATTAAATTAAATCAAATCAAAATACAAAATCGAAGATCAAGTATAAGAAGTGCATTTTCCCGGGTTTATATTGTGAGGGAATCTAATTGTAAATGGTTCAAGAATTCAGAAATTTATTCAGAAAATGTATTATGAATTTAAATAAGATTCCCTCAAAATATAAACCCGGGAAAATGCACTTCTTATACTTGATCTTCGATTTTGTATTTTGATTTGATTTTTTCTACTAAAAAGTGAAGTAGGACCTTTTTCGTTTCTCTCGCTTTCTCCCTTTCCCCTGTCTCTTATGGTAGCATACAAAAATCTTTGCTGAATTCTACCTGTCTGGTGGAGATGGATTCTCGTGCTCCTGTGCAAGAACCGCCAAAAATCAGCTCTCTTACAAAAAGTTGAGCCTGATTGCGTGCCAAGAAGTTGACAGGGAAATCCGTCATCTGGCTCCATCGCTGGGAAAAAAGAATGTTTGGCCTGCGGGAACATTAGAAATTGAAAATTTTCCGAGAATCGCGTCCTGGCTGGGAGTGAGCGAGGCCTTGTTTTGCTCATTAAACGAAGCTGGCATGGCCCAAATTTAAATTTATCGCCACCGGCATGGTGCAATTAAGACTTAGCGACGGTAAAACTTACTCGCACTGGCACACATAGTCAAACTCGGAGCTGAAGAATGAGACTCATTAAATTCAATAGGCGCCCTATCACGATGATGATGACGACAATGACGAAGAAAGAGAGACAATACGAATGATAATGATGGGAACAAAACGCTTTTGTGCTTAGGTCATGTTTAGGCACTTAACAGCCATGAACCATCCTCAAATGTATCTATCTGCTCGTATATTCAAGGTTTGGTGCCTGCAGCTGGGGACGCAAAACTGATTTTTCTCTGCCATCGCCGTCGCCACACTGCTTGCTGCTCACTTCTCCTTCTCGCTCTCCCAAGGAGCCGCCAGTAATGGAGACAGATGATGCCGATGTGCGACAGGAACCCTTCATGATGGAGATGGACACATTCGGGGTGTTAACTTTAAATGGAGCTCTCAACTTTGTGTCTCGAGGAAATTGTCTCATGCGTTGCTATGAGGACGTGTATGGAAATATCGCTAGGGGCCATTTGGAGAGCAGAAGACATAATTTATTAGAATGGACTTTTATTTGTTGCGAAACATTTCCTTGGCATATGCCATCGCCTTGGCACGTTTGATTCCAGCTCTGCCCCCGTCAGTCCAGCGGAAGTGCTGCCATTTTGTCTGTGTGTCAACTTTGTTTTTACGCTCGAGAGAAGTTTTTACTTGAGACTTTTGGAGGGTTTAAGATTTTTTTACGAGAGCAACGTTAATTTTCCTTTTACCTTAAAATATATTTCAGCCCTTAAAAATTTAATTTACTTATTTTAATTAATTCTCAGTTTTAAAAATCAGGAAAAAAAGGCTTTAGAAAATTTTTTTAGTTAATTAATAGTTTCAAAATTTATTATAAATAATTTAAGCCATATTCAAATGCCTTAGAAATCTTTATTAAGTAGTCCTCAAAGCCTTAAAAAAATTTTTAAAATGTTTCAATCTAGATTGGAATTTTTTCTGACTTAAAAAAATTTTAATTTTAGATAAAAAAAATTGTAGATACTCTTTAAAAATTTTTCTAGTCCTTCAAAATAATTTAAGTCCAGAAAAATCGCCTTTATCCCCCAGAAAGCCCCCCCGAAAGTACCGATCACGGTCACATCACATCTGCAGAGGAAAAACTATTACGGTGCCCAGTCACTCGAGATAAGTTTTAAATCAAAGTCATATATTTCGATCCGCCCCTACCTGAGCTCGGCTTCCTCCTCCCCGATATCCTCGCAAATTGCCGTGCGCGCCGGAGAAACAAACTTTTAAACTTTCATTTCATGTTTTATTCACATTGCGAGAATAAAAATTGTATGAGAGAAAAGAAATAATCTGCTATAAATTTGCTAAAGTCTTTTTATACACAGACCCAACACCGATACACAACAACAAAATTGAAAAAGTCCCATTCATTTATGCCATCGCGTCTAGCAACCGCAAAAGTTGCGCTGAATATTATGCGATGATGAAATTTTCAATAAACTCGATGCAGTGTGAACGATAAGTCGCCAATTCATATCATCTTACACAGTAGCTGAGTGTATAAAGAAGCGGGGGCTCCGGAGCACAAAGGAGCGCAAAAAATATGCAGCCGCACACAAAGTTTTCTTATTTTCGTGTTTTGTAATCAAAAATTATGGTGCAATTCGACTTCTTGTTGCTTGCCGCAAACTTTTTCTTCCAACTTTTCACCCTCCACAGCACAGCCTCTGACATGCAGGAGAAGTTCACGAGAAGACACTTCGAGAGGAGTTAAGGAGTTTGTAATGTAATAACATGATAAATAAATTCCAGAAATTGAGTGAAATTGGGTTGTAACAAGCTTTGCCGGGGAACAAATGAGCCGTTCTCAAATACGTTTAATTTACTCAATCGTCCCGAACTTGCTCCATTTCTTTTTATTCAGTCTCCGAACCGAACCAATTGAGCGCGAATTTACGACCAACCAGGCGCTCCACTTGCTTCGTCAGTGTTTTCGATTTCAGGCGAGATTTTCTTTCTTGGGGGATGGAGTGTTGTGCTGTCATGTCATCGTTGGTAGTTGTTGGGAGGCCACCACATTTTTCAAAATTGAGAACTTGTCATTCAGTCAAAATCAGAAATAAAAATTTTAAAAGCTGTTTCTAGTCTTAAAAATAAAATTTAGACTAACATCCTTCCGGCACATTATTTTCGGGCCTTCCCAATCAGAGGTAATGAAAGTGGATATTTCTCTGAAACCTATCGGAGTGAGATAAATTTTCCTCTGTACCTCTCATATGAGTTTCAATTCCAGGTATCCCAACAAAGCGGTATCCCAACAAATTGACATGATGGAATTTTGTTTTTAGTGCATTTTCCCTCAAATGGAGAAAAAATGCACTATTGCATCTGCTATGTCCGTCTGTCCGTCCGTCCGTCCGTCCGAAACTTTATAACTCAAGAACCAGAAGAGATAGAGACCTACGGTTTTCTGTATCGTGTAGGACATGGTCTGTAGGGTGGAAGGTTGGACATCTTAGACCCCCATTTCTCCTAGGGGGGGAGTGAGGGGGGTAAACCCATTGTATGAAAGTTCCTTATACTTCGTCCGATTGAGCTGAATTTTGGATATATTGTAGTTCACATCAAATCTAGCAAATCATAGAACACATGTATGCCCCTATCACTTAAGGTGGTGGGGTGAGAGGCCTCCGAAGGGGGGAAAAATTTAGTTGCTCCGATTGAGCTGAAATTCAAAATAGGCACGAAAACATACATTATTAGAAACATTTGCTTCAAAACATGGTCTCAGAAACGTAAAACAATGCATCAGGAAACCTTTGAATATAATCTTGTGGCTCCCCTTGGAAGACAAATGGGCGAATTTTCAAGATCGTCCGATTGAGCTCAAACTTTGGAAACTCTTAGAGGGCTTTTATTTGAGCAAAAAATATCCCTATAGTATGCTTCTATCAACTAAGGGGGCGGAGAGGGGAACTCCCGAAATTTGTTTGGGAAGCAAATTCATGTGGATTTGCCTTTTTGGCTGAAATTTAAATTATTTATCTAAATTACCGAAAAAGGTTGGTAAAGTTTATAGAAGTAAAAATGTTTGAGTAGAACTTAAGAGAAAAAAAATTAAATTAAATTAAATCAAATCAAATTAAATTAAATTAAATCAAATCAAAATACAAAATCGAAGATCAAGTATAAGAAGTGCATTTTCCCGGGTTTATATTGTGAGGGAATCTAATTGTAAATGGTTCAAGAATTCAGAAATTTATTCAGAAAATGTATTATGAATTTAAATAAGATTCCCTCAAAATATAAACCCGGGAAAATGCACTTCTTATACTTGATCTTCGATTTTGTATTTTGATTTGATTTTTTTGAATTCATTCCAGCTCTGTCAAAGGATTGAATAATTAGTGTAAAAGTGAACCACATATGAAACCAACAAACTTTTTCAAAAATACGATTCTGCCTTTGAGAGATTTTCCCCGATATTTCAATACAAAATTTTTCCGAAGTCCTCTAGATTTAAATCCCCTGTCCAACATTTGAATCTCTTTATTTGGGAGATAATTTTTATATTGATTTTGGCTCTAAAAAGAGCCTTAGCCAGTTTGTCAAAGCCTGAGAAGGGCATCATCATCTTCAAAAAAATGTCTGACCCTCAACTCAAAGAGCAACCCCGGTGAAGAGAGGAAAATAAACAATTAACAACCGCTTTTGTTTTTCAAGCCGGCCGAAAATTTATCTTTAGTGGCCTCACTTGGAGGCAGTTCACGCGGAAGTCCCTCACAACGAATGTTAAGCAGGATTTAGCGCTAATGAAAAAGGTTCCGCAATAATAATAAAGGTAACTCAACTAAACTTACCGGGCTTGATTAAAATTTTAATTCCACTTGAACGCTGAGCCGTGCTCATGGTCTGAAATGGGAAAGAAAGGAGAGATAAAAATACTATAATTAGGCTAGCTTACATAAAGATTACTCTTGACCGGAATTAAGGATACATAATTAGCCATAAGAGGTGCTTCGGAGTATGCGCCATGATAACGTTGATTGAAGTCGGCGCTCGGTGCTGTGAAGATTATAAATGGAAAAGTGCCTCCCCGGTGGACAAGATGTGTTGGGTCTCCACAAACATCTCTCGGGCTTTATTTGTCATACAGACTCGTGACACATACAATCAAGCTTATCATAGTTGTCCCCTTGGGCGCTATTGACCTATTAAGTTGCCCAAAGCTGGGTTAAGCCGGTGATTTATGCTCTCGAGCCATGATTGAAACCGACCCGAACTTTTCTACTCAAAACAGTCATCATTAAAACTACAACGAGCTCATATTAAAACAATGACACAGGTTGGGACTGTCGAGGACGGGGGGGATAGTTGAAAAAGTTAATTTATTCTGGAGCGGATCCTCCACGTTCTCCAAACTATGTTTATATTGCACAACTTTTCTGTTTTATCATGCTAATGAACTTGTCGCTCGAAATGAAATTTTCCCTCGAAGGTCTCCGAAATGGAAAGCGGTGAATCAAAGCGCTCATTTATTTGAATTCGTACCGCGCTAGTTTCTTCTTTTGGCAGCTTGCTAATGATGCATGCACATGTCGACCGGTTCTGTAGTTCTGGGACAAAAAGGTGCTTAGCTCAGATCTGTGATGGGGAAGTTTAAAAACGCATTACACGCAATTAACCCTTCTACTGACACAAATTTTGATTTTTTTGTTTCGAACTTTTGAAGGCTCTTATGGGGTTCTGGGGGAATTTATACTATGAGAAAACTATGAGAATTTGCTTTTCTGAATTTTGAAGACCATTTTTGGAGCCAATCAGTCAAAAAATAGCCCAAAACTTGGCCCAAAAATTTTACAGAAACAAGAGGGTTAAATCTCAACATCTACATCCAGGCCAGCCCGAACGGACAGACTCTGCAAATTTGCAAAAGTTCAGAAAAGGATTAGGCAACATTTTGTTTCGTAGTTCGCAAACTTTTTTCCACCCTCGCCTCCCATTCTTGCCATGCACCCGCACCAAGATGACGTGCCTGCTGCAGCAACCCGGCAGAACAAATACGGCAGAATATACGATTTAAAATAATATTGTAATGCTGAAATTTATGTATAATACATGAAGCGACAGTGCACATGCTGGGTGCGAAACAAAAAATCTATGCTCCATAAACTTTTTATCTCGTAAATCATCTCAAATTTGTACCTTTTTGCATTGCATATGCGGATTACAGTCAATGCTGGCCGGAGCGAGTTCGTTAAGGCACTTTTCGCCGCATGTACACACACCGAGGCGAGTATTGTCGCTGAGGACGACCAACTTTCGGCTCAGATTACTGCACTTTGTAGCCCAATATGCTGGCACAGGTAACAAGTTAGGTTGAATTTTTAATATTATCAGCAATAATTCACTTTTCAATTCGAGTGTAACAATAATAACTTTCTTGCGGGATGCGGGCAGCAGAATGTAAATAGAATTGGTTTTTGCGGAGGGCGGAAGTCAAGATATGGAGGGGGGGAGTTGGGCTGTTTACCGATTCCGGAGAATCGAGGGAAGTAGGTTATCTCCCGGTTGGGTATCGAGTGGAAGGCTCCCGTCTGACGGCTCGCTCGCAGTCGTAAGATTTATGGGGCACCTTTGGCCTGGCTTCAGAAACTTTAGCCTGGACTTTCTTGGGTGCCAGCCCTTCTTTGAGTCCCCCTTTGCCCCTGTTCTGATTCAAAGCTGCCTTTATTAAATAGGGATAATGAAGGAGCTAGTGAGTCTGAAGTTGTGATGTATGGAAAAAAAATCAAAATGGCGTCCACAATTAATTTTTAGACAAAGGAGGCTCAAAGAAGGCTTCCAACCATTCATTAAAATTCTTTAAGTTATCTAAGTTAGAAATCAAAGTGGAAGCTTTTGTAGTATGATGAAGAAAAGGGCTTTTAAAAACAAAAACAAATGAGATTGCTAGGCATCTAAGTACGCTGCGGCCTTGGAAAAAATTGAAAAGATGAATCCACAAACAATCCACTGAAATGCTTTTCATCTTCATGCACAAACCATAGAGACTCTTTCCAATTAAAATTTAAGGCCACGCACATCCCATCTCGAGCGCAACTTTTGACGTCCTCTGTACTGTAAATTTTTAATTAATTTAGAGAAGTGAACTTCTCGTCTGGTACATTTTTCCAGCAGCCTTATTGATGACAGACGCAGGAAGCAGAAAACTGAGAATCGATTCTCGTCTGCGAAAAACGCAAAATATTTCACTCCGAACTTCAGTTGCAGCTGTCATGGAAATGATACGAGGCAGTTGTTTACTGCATTATTTTCCTCACAGATTCTCTCCCCTCCAGAATATTCCAAAAACTAGCAGAAGCGCGAAGAATCAAATTGCATTTGACAGCTGAATCCCACCGTGACACACTAAACCTTCTCGCGATCGCTATTTCCAGGTCACCTTTTTCCACTCAGTTATGCGTGTCCCGGAGTCCGAGTTCCGAGTGCGAGACAGGTGACAAATCATCGAAAGTGTCGCAAACAATAAAGAACGATAGTCGTGTGCCACCAGCAGCAGTTGCTGTGCCAAGCCCAGTGGCTCAACCAAATTTTCGGGGCTTGGTTCAGAGTTTTCAGGTTTGAATGATGATCTAAGAGCCTCCGAAAAATTTTTCCAATTTTCCAAAAAACTTTTAAAAATTTTCCAAAGAATTTTTGAATCAAAAAATGTTTTGAAAATCAAGCAGATGCAGAAATCAAGGATCTGAGAGGTAAAACAGCCAGAAGAAAAATTTTTATGGAAAAAACAAGAAATTTCGAAATTTATTTGGATATGTAAAAACACATGTTTGAGCTCTAGCTCCCCCTCTGGCGCCAGCACTAGGCCCGGCAGCTCAGAAGTGAAACATAATTCACTTTATTTTGGCATCTTTGGTCCTCATTCAGCTCGTGCGTCGGCCACACCGTCCGTGCATTTGGGGCTGACACCGGGCGAGCTTTCAACATTGTCCAGCCGCCAGACGAGCGAGGAGCTGCGATGAAAATGTGTGTTGTTGTTTTTATTTTGCTTGCATCCACTCGATTGACGTGAGAAAAATTGCGAAACGGACTCGGATATGACGGGGACGAGAGAACGAGGCCGATGCACGTTTATTTTGAGCTGCACGCTCGCCACACACCTCCGTACAACACAATAAACAAACAAGGCTCCCTGTCAGCGGATGATTTATTGACTTCTGTATGTTCAGGCGCGGGAGCTACATGCGAGCAGGCATATCGGGTGTTGTGTTTTCACCTCGGGCTCTAATTTCAAATATTTAGCTTCGATATTTCATTCCAAGCAAATATTCGCTTACGCACAAAAAACCCTCCAAAAAGTTATATCGCATGACATATAAACACGCACTGGCAATTTATCCGGAGTGAACTTCAATTGATTCAATCGCCGATGTTTGCTCTCGCAACGGCGATATGCAACACGATATGTTTATTGGTATTTAATAACAGCGTATCCCGGTATTTTAAATCGAGCTGGGCTTTAAGTTGCTCTTCAGCTGAATTGGTTGCTGTTTTTGGCTTGTTTTTCACCGCAATGAGGAGAGATTGATTTCAGCAGCTTCCAAGTAAACAGTCCTGAAACCCTGGACTCAACATTTTTGCCATATAATTTTCATCCCATTACGGGAATGAGTTGAGAGATAAGCTGGGAAATTTTGTATAATTTTATTTTGGTCATTAAGGGAATTTTTTAACAGAAGCCCCAATTAGGGTTGGTTAAAACAGGCAGGTTTTCTGTTGACAGCTGTTTTTCCTGTTTTTGGATTTTCATTCTCAGTAGAGCTCAATTAAAAATAGGTAGAAGAATTTTCGAATCTTTGAGGTTTTGCAACAGTTTCATTACATAATCTTTCATTAATAACTTTCTTGACTGCGTTGAAGAAAAAGTTGACAACAAGGTAGATTTGAGGGATGCAGAAAGTCTATAAAAATAAAAACAGGTCACAAAAAAACAGACCGTTCTTCTTTAACCTGTTTTGAAAAAAAAACAGCTGTGAAAAAAACTACTCCAATACTGCCCGAGAGTCCCAAAAATCCCTAAAAAATCCAAAAAGTAATTTTAAGTCCCATTTTCATTTCAACTCTAAAATAGTAAAATGTTTTTCGCTGTCTTGTACATTTTTCCTAGAAAACCAGGAAAAATCATAATTACAGCTTTCAGTGGAAAAAGGCTTCCATCGTAATTTGATTACTGGTGGCTGACACGAGGGTTCTCATATTGACCCATATACAGCATACCAGTGTGGCATCACCTCTTCTCCCGCTTTTTCATTCAATAAGCGAAAAACACAATTAAGCACTTTGATAATTACGCCCAATGAGCCAAAATTACCGCAGAGACAAAAAGCGATATTTGTGTTCCAGCCAAAATATGTTTTTTCCGCAGAACCCAAATAAATTCAATTAAACTGAAAGCTTCATGGTCAGGGGATCGATTACCTGCCGATGGCCCCCATTATTTTAATGGGCTTCTTGGAAGCGACAAAAACTATCGGTAGCAGAGCTGCGGGCGGGAGGGGGAGGCAAAGAAAAGCCATAAATTATTTTAATTCCCTTAAAATCGCCACTGGCGGATAAAATTCCTCGCAAACCCAATTTAGGAGTCCTTAGTTACTGACGACCAACTTTTAAACGAAAAGTGCACATACCTTGCGCAAAGTAAACCAAATTTTGTATTTGCTCGGCTGAAATTAATATTCTCTGCACCCGAAAAATGCAAAACTTTCGGCTCGAGAGCAACTTTATCCTTTGTGTGGATAACCCATTTTATTACGCCAGCCCTAGCTTCGTCAGAACCGTGCTTGAAGTGAGGCATTACGGTGATTAGTGTGATCATATGTGACGGGGAGATTACTACGCACACACACTCGCTGCATATGCTGACGGACGGGGTCAAGTGGCGCTCTCCGAGTTGCACACATGTGGAACTGTCGTCCCGTACTCTCTGTGACGGGAGGGGGAAGGACTTGAAACTTAATTGGAAAGAACAATAGCTTACAGGAGGAAGAACAAACATCGGGGTACACAGAACGCGGGAAGATCGCTTTGACAAAGCTCGACATGCCGTTCGACACCAAGAGCAAGCAGAGAGGAGGAAGTGGAACCAAAGTAGGGCAACGAAATTAATTAAACTCAGGCCGAAGACCGGGGAAGACGGAGCAGTTCCGTACAAGTTTCTGCAAGGCGAACAAAGAGGCTTCGGCTCCACTCCCACCAGGAAATTTTATGCATTCGCTTTTAGCGCAAAAGGACGGACATTTTTAATGAATTTTAAAATCAAATTGGTTTTCTTTTGTCACTTTTTACTTCCATTTTTCCTCCACTTTTCCAGCTCTCGTCAAACTGTGCCAACTCATGCAGTGAAGTCGTGCTGAAGGAGGAAGCCAATTGCTGAAATGGGGGTTATCTTGCGCTTGTAAGACGGCGATAAATTTTATTAAGTGAATTGCCACACTTTCGGGATCCGGCGTTGAGCAGAGCGGAGTCGGTTTCGGATTAATGCCGAGCTTGCAGGGGCAGGGATGGGACTTGGGCTGGAAATCATTTTTGAAAAAATTTTCGAATAAAAATCACGAGAAAAGAAGCTAAAATGGAAATCCAAGATGGCGGATCTTCATATTATTGTCACTGATTTCTGTATAAGAAGAAAATCCTTTGAAGAAACATGCTTGAAAACTTGCTAAAGACCATCCAGTCATCTAGTTTAATATTATTAGGGTCAAATTAGAGTTTAAAAATAAATTTGAAGAAAATAAAAAGTTCAAAATGGCCGCTAAAATGTGTTTTACGCTAGACGAGGAAAAGTAAATTCTTCCCTGCCTCCAGAGCCGTCTCTGGCCCGATATGTGCCAATGTGTAGCGAGAAAATTACACGTAAGGGTTTTAATTGCACGAAATTAAATTTACCTGAAGGGAATTTTAAACGCTCTGCTTCCTCGCAGAGCACAGAGTGCCGGCAAAAATGGAAAAAGTTCGGGTCGCTTGTCTGATCCGTGCGCAAATTGGTAATCTCCCATTTCCATTTCAATAGAGATAATTCCTGTGAAAATGGATCTAATAAAAAGTAATAAAAGTGAGGAAGGGGAAAGTGGAACGGGCAGCCTCGGGTCTCGCTGACATCCTCTCCTTCGCAAAGGAGGCATTTGGTATTCACTGCCGCACCCGGGGATCACAAATTCCCATCACTTGCGCAATATGTCAGATGTCAAAAATCTATCAAGGGCATGTGTGAATTTCCCTCGCCTGCCTCAGCCAGATCAAGTTTTATCTGATGTTTATTGTAATAACAATATCATTCATCTCTCCCCTACACTGGAGCTGGCTTGGCTGGTCATGATACCTTGACGTTCAACCGAAATTCACCTCACACTTGACTCACAGGCACTCGCCTCGCTTCGCCTCGCCTTGCCATTCCTTTGCTGTGTAGTGCAAACTTTATTGATATGTTACGTGTAACAGGATGATGTGTTATAGGGAGCCAATGATGTTGAAAATTAACTTAGCTCTCTCTTTTACCCGTTTTTGACTCGCTCGTGCCTCTTTCCCTTGCCGTATAAATCACGTTGCTGCTGGAGTAAATCAAATTCCACATACTTCGTTGTGAAAAGTTTGGAAGTGTGTGCCTGAGAGTTTTAATTTTTCTGTTTCGGTAGCCTGCTAAATTGAAAAATGAAAACTGTCAAATTCGGAGTGCTTTTCTAGGAGCACGTCCTTGAGGGTAGGGAGAACAAGAGTCGATCTGCGCTGGCTTGAAGGTTTGAGATTAATTTTTGGTTGCCCAAAAAATCTTCTTCACAGCACAGAAAAGCCCTCAAGTTCAGTTAAGGGTAACTATATTTGAATTAAAAATTAATTTAATAGTAAGAGTCTTCAGTCTGGGTTCTTAGCTGAGAAATTTATTTTAGTCCCGTAAGTTTCCCGTAGCCTGAGCTCCTGAAAATATTTGGGAACAAAGGGCTGTTTAAATTAAGCGTGACTGGTTGGGTTTTGAAAGTTCCTAGCTCAAAAAACGTAAAAAACTTTCATCCTCCATTAACCCATATCTTAAAAACAAAGATCCGAAAACTCATTAAATTTTGTGTGAATATTTTTCTTTAATAGTTAAATATTTCAGGGGCCCTACACGAAACCCCATATAGAAGGTCTGTGAAGAGGTATTTCCCGAAATCAAAAGCGACTTCAAAAACATTTATGTAAGCCAGTGCTTCTTTCCCCAAATTGCCTCTTGAATACTCTGATACTTTGTCACGTTTCGAATCCTCTCGTTGTCTCCCTTTTAGTCCGAAAGCGAAACTTTCCCATGTGAGTTAGGTATTTGACATTCGGCTTTGAGAGGCCCGAAACACTGCTCCAAACACGCAATGCCTCGAGTGTTGAAAATCAAGTTTTATTGAAAAGATTGAAAAGTTCCCATTTGATCCTTTCCCTCGTTCATTTGGGATGGAATTGCGACGTGAAATGCGATAAGTAATTTGGATACAATATAAATAGGGGTCCTCTGGATGGCTTTGTTGGCAATGTGAAGCGGTGCGGAGACAAACCCACATATCTACGTCGATTCAAAGGAGGAGAAACTAGCGTGGTGGAGATAAAAACCATCCCATTGACACCTCAACTAGCAGGCATCATTCAAGCTCCCCAGGGCCATTTTGTATCGATACGATGGGAACTTTATCTGATTGGAAGTGAGGCGATCACCGAGATAACCCGTATGTGGATTTGTTTGGATGTAATCTCCATAAGTGCTCCCATTTCCGTCTACTTTGCCTGCACTGCAAGCTTGCAATCGAATCTGAAGGCCGATGGAGTTTTTCCACACACGGAAGTAAATTGATAATGCCCTAAAAGCGTCCAGCATCAAGTTCGTTTTGATCCCTGCAGCTTAGAGTTAGCAGAGGTGCAACCGATGTAGGTTTTAAGAAGAGGTGTCTCAACACAATGGTCGTTTTTCGTTGAAAAAGCCAAAAATTTCGATTTTCGAGAGAAAAAATTCCTTTAAAAAATATTTTTTGTTAGCTGAAATTTCGCTATTTTTATAGAGCTTTATTCGGTTAGGAAACATTAATTTAAAAAGTTGACCTTTTCGGGGATTTTTTCACGAATATACTTTAAACCCTCATAAATTCTGAACGAATGAGATTTTTATGATCTAAAGTGCTAGGAATTTGTGAAAGTTTTCTATTTCTTCTTCTCCAGTTTCATTCAGGAACTTTGGAGATAAGACTTTTTCTAGGCTCCTGGAGCTTAATTTCGAAAATGATTTTCGTCTATTTGAGCTCTCAAATTCATTACTCAAAAAAAATTTTAGTGAGAGTGTTTGGAATAAGGAATCAAAGAGAACCTTGAAATGCAGTAAAGGGCTCCAAGAGCTCCCAAGATCACATCTCCTTGGCTCCATCGCTGTCTAACTCTCACATGCGCTGATTGCATGAAAGCCTAATGCAATAAAAACTTGTGCAGAAAGGAGGTCAACGATGACTGCACGTCAAAAGAATTTTCTTAATGGTTGTCCACATAAATCAATTTAAGAGCCTTTCTGCCGCAAAAGTTTCTTCTGCATCAACTGGGTTTCGAGTGGTTTAAAAATTTTCACGAACGCAAATCGATTCAAATCAAAGACGCCAGTCGGGGAGCAATCAGCTGCCGTTCCGAATGAGCCATTTAGAGTAAACGTTGCACGTCTAATGCGTTTGCGGTAAGAGCTTCAATTTTAACTCTCAACTAAGTAGGTAATTTGAGTTTTCACTTCCTACACACTGTTTTCCTTTCAAAATGCCATGTCGATGCTAGAACTAACATCAACATGTATGTTTGAATTGCGAAGTGGTGCTTGAAAGTTATGCCAGAGAGTCGATCCTGCACATGAGCAACCACACATCGAGAACTCTTTGAACGGTAAAGTAAATCGCTCTCAAATAGCTGCAACCCCTCCTTCCGATAATAATGAAAGCACTAGAAACTTGGGCGGCCCTCGAACTTCGTGGTTTGCATTCCTCGAAGGCTTGAAGCATATTGCTTGCGAGCCGATTCAAGAGAGAGAAGCTAAGGGAACCAGTGACGTAGACAGCTTTTTGAAAAAGAGGGGGAGATAAAATGACCGTTGAAGAGCCCTGAGCCTCACCTTATATTTTTAGGAAAAACTTAAAAATAACTCGTTATTTTGAAGCTAAAAATGTTATAGTTTTTAAGGCTAGGGCTGAGGCGATTTCCAAATCATTCTATTTGCCTCTTAAGGGCTTCCAGAGTGCGTAAAATGATTCTATATCATTCTCCTGCTTCCCAAAACATGATATTGGGGCCAGGGCCGAATTGTCGCCAATAATTCTATTTGCCAACTTAAGGCTTCCCGGGGGGTGGAAATAATTCTAAATCGTTTTTCTGCTCCTTCGAATTTTTTTAGCACTAAAAATAGGCATTTTCTGTTTTATTCGTTCAAAAAATGTTCAGAATTGAAATTCATTTTGGTCAAGAAAATTGTCAGAAATGAACACTCTGCTAATTTGAGGTACCTGAATGTATTTATTTTGAAAGAAAACGGACCTGAAAAAATTTATGGGTTTTTTAAGAGTCCCAAAAGTGAAAGTCTCTTTTTGGGAAGGATTTAAAAATAGAATTTTAAAAAAATAAGCTTAAGCTTTTAGTATATTTCCTGTAAAAGGAAAAAGGAAGAGATCAGGGGAATCTATCCCTCTGAACCCCTCCTCTCATCTACGCCACTGACGGGAGCCCAGGCAGGTGAAAATATCCAAAGTTCACAGAGGAGTGAGCCGGCACCTCATAAAATATTTCCAGCTGCAAACTTGCGCAATTTATCATAAATTTCGTCGCCGGCGGAACGTCTTGAAATTTTAAATTTTCCATGAGCCATCTCCAGGGCCCCCGTTACTGCTCACAACTCAAACATATTTGCGCAAAATGTGTCGTCAACTTTAATATTCGAGGGAGATGCTTGGAGGAGACGCAAGACACGAGTTTCGTGTGAAATTAGCAAAGTTGAGCGAGAGTGGTATGTCGGAAAGTTCTTTAAGTCATTCTTGTGCAACGCTTTTGGTAAATGGAAATGTGGGAGCCGTGAGGTGCGCGAGTTTCCGGGTCCAGGGGTGTCAAAAGGCGGTCCGGAAACTCCGGGAAACGTCTCGTGGGGTTCGCTTATGAAATACAGCGAGTGTTGAGGAAGAAGAGTAGCAGGAGAGACATGCAAATGGAGCCTCGGTGGCGTGCAAAAGACGCTAGCTGGCTGCAACATGTCAAGGACTTGTTGCACACTGCACACGACTATTTCATGGAGCTGCAAACAGTGAGAAAAGTTGCGAAAACAAGGAGGAAAATTGAATTATGTGTGACGACGATAAAATATACAAATTTGAATGTTAAAAGGGATTAAAACACATGAGCACGAAGCCCCTTTGCATGCTCCAAAATCCGTCAGACGAACTAATTAATGGGGGAGGAGTTTGCTTACACTTTTGCAAGACTTTGCTTTGCAACTTTCCTCCATAGAATTTCATAATTGAGTTTAAGTTCGGGCTTAGCTGACGAGATTAGGTGCTTTAGGGAGATAAGTCAATTTGAACCGCTGCAAGATTCTGCTATCTCGTGCTTGAGACCCTTTTTCCTAGTGGTTACTCGGGTTAGGCCGTCCTCAGTTCTATGTTGCTCTTAATTCAATTTTATGAAATGAGGATGTCAGGGAAAAATTTAGGGACCCTAAGGACCTTTTCTTTGCTCCCTCTCGAAGAGTTTTTTTCTACAAAAGACTCTTAAACTCATTGTTAGGAAGGAATTCAAAGTTGAGCTCTATTCAAAAGCCGCTTCAAAAGGAAGAGGAAGTCAGAGAACCTTTCATCTCAATAAACACGGTTTGAACTGCGCTCGACGAACAGGTTGCGTCTTGATTAGAAGCGAAATTGCATATTGATGCAAGTCAATTACTTTTAACCTCTCTCCCACCACCCCCGAAGACAGCAGCGCCTAAGGAGTGGGAGATAAAGTGTCACACCAGATTCGAGTCTAATAAATCAAGAAAATAAATATGTCAGCGTATAAAATGTTTCCGAAGATGGCAAACGAGACGACGACGGGTTCCATTCCGTTTGAAAAGCCGAGATGAGATGGAGAATTTGCGGTTCAGCCGGCTTTGAGCAGATGATGAAGGAGAGCACGGGCTCGGTAGTCGGCGGAAAAGAAGAAATAATAATAAAATGAAATAAAGTGGGAAAAGAGAAACTTAAACATATATCGCGCGAGTAAAGAAAAATATTTGTTCAAAGTCACGTAGAAAATATCACTTGCTGGTGGCGTACATAAAGCATGGGGGAACGTGGGGACGGGAGGACGCAGGAGAGTAATAGTGTTTGACTTCTGTGTGGCGTTTAAGGGCTGCTTCCTGCTGTCAGCACTTTTCAACATGCATTAATTGAAAAATTCCCGTATCTCTGCGACTTTTTACCCGCATTCCGGGAACTTGGGATGGTCTGGGCAAACTATCGGCTCACGAATCGCCTTCGATAAAATAAAATTGCGTTATTATATTTCTGATACTTTTTACGTGACGTGATATCGTTACTACGATTGCGTCCTTTCTCTTATCAATATTGCAGCCCGGCATGGAGGGAAGCGACGCAGCGGCCATAAATAGCTCGGAAAACGGTGACTCGAGCCGATGCCGATGCCGGGACAATGGAAAAAGTGTGACATTTTACAGACGTTTTTAGTGTCGGCAATATCGTTTCGCTCTAATTTTTTCTCGTTTCATCCTCGCACAGCCTCTGGACAGCTCCCCATGTCTGTCTGTCGCTCTCTGTTCCGAGAATAAGTCTCTCTGACGGTTATAATTTCCAATATACATAGACACATGGACTGTTGGGTGAATGAACGTCATGAACATGGATTTGAGGGACCAGAGACCTTGCTAGTTTCCTGCTTGAATTTGTCGAATAGCAAGTGTTGAGTCTCACATACCAGAATTGAACTCTAAATTTTTCTTTAGATGCTCAGAACATGAAAATCTTCTGATTTAGCGGCTCAACTTTTTTTTTTGCTAATGGCTAAGTGCCTCAGTGCCTCAGGACACTCAGTGATTTATGATGACCCCTTGATCTTGAGATATCAAATTAAGCTGCAGTACCTCATTGGTAGATCTCTTTGTGATATGTTATTTTAATATGAAATAAATCTATTTCAGCTTCGAGAATAATTTTTGGAGATTCTTTTTAGGACCAAGTGGCGGTTTTATAAACCTTCCGGACGGTTCAGGGTTCCTTTTAGAAGAAATCAATTCTGGAACTAATTTTTATGAATTAAGAGAGGTGTTAATATAAAATAAAGTCAGGTTCAAAAAACAAGAAACTGGAAAAAATAAAAGGTCTAGGAGTAGCAAGTCCTGAATTTTTAAAAACCTTTTAACTCAATTTTCTCCACGCCGTCCTTTTTCTCTCCACCGGGATGCCTCTCATCGATCGCCCTTTCCGGTAAAATATTTATTTCTGAGTGCACTTGTCATTTAGATGGACGAGATGATTAAGCAGGGAGCGGGGCAGCGCGGGGTCGGATGGGCCGAAAAAGGTACGCGGGGAGGGTACTCGAAGATAGGCCGTGCAACATTGCCGAGTGACGGTGATGAAAGACGGGATGATGAGGTCGAAATAAAACAAGAAGAGGCAGAAAATGTTTAGCTAGCTGCTGTTCCAGTTTTAACGAGCACAATGAAAACACAAAACATCTTTGGGAGCCCGACGGGTACGCGATCTTGGGAGTGGAACGACAGACAAGAGCTCGGAGGGGGAGCGAGGAAAGAGACGAGGCTGTCGCGCAGGTAATAAAAAGGTATTACTCTTTTTCACAAGATTAGCTGTATGATGATGATTCGTCGTCGTCGACAATGAGGACATCGTGTTGGAAATAAAAGGGGTGAATTTGTTCTGGTTTAGATTAGCTCGCTGGCGGCAAAAGAGGCGCTCTGGTGGAGAGTAAAAAGACGTAAAGCAAAGATACCTACCATCAAGTATTTTATTGCAGCTCTGATATCCGCGCGTGCTGGGGGAAAGACGCCGGGATCCACTTTGAGAGCCAAATGAAGCTTATTAAAAGAACGAGGATAACGTGCTAATTTACAATTGAAATGCGCCGGCTCCATAAAAGCGAGAAGAAAGGAGGGAAAGACAATCAAACGGGCTCATTATTGGCATCCACTTGCGAGGAAAGACGCCAGCGAGACCCGAAAGCCGCGGAAACTTTTCCGGAGATTCCTGCGTTCAGCCAGTAGCGAACTTATCTCTCACTTGTTACCAGTTCTGGGAAGTCTCTGGCTCGGCTCAACATAACTCATCGTGCCTTCATCGCCCTCGGCAGGGGTGGACACCAAGAATGGCCTCAATAGTCGAAGATTTGGAAAGAAACTCCCACTTTGCACCGTCTCTGGCAAAATTATTATCTAAACGCAAACTTTCGCGAATTACCCCCGAAACCACACCGACACGCGTTACATAATTAACAAGCACATTGAAGATAATACTGTGAGGTATTTGGGAACTAATGAACTCTCCGCTTTTCCTCTCCGCGCCAAAGAAACTCCGCTAGTTGGCAACTCGCTCATGTAAATTGAAAATTTTTCACGGAATCGCTCATAAAAGTTTTCCCGAGTCTCTCGAGCGAGAACGTTGATTAAATTTGATATAATTGAACCGAGACTTAATCACTTTGTTACACAAAACCGAGCTCTGGCAGGAGACGGGCGGTCTATAAGGAAGGAAAATTTATCTCCCGATATCACATGAAAAGTTTGGAGCGGCAGAGGAAAGTTTTCTATTTAATTATCGACTTCATTTGAATTTAAAGAATCGTCCCAAGTTTTCCATTGTTTACTTCACAGACTCGGCACACCGAGGAATTCCTTTCCAGACTTCCTTCCTACCACCCTATCGATTTTCTGGACGCATCGCATTTTTGGCAGACTGACCGGTCCGAGACATAAATAACCTGCAGCTCGCTCTCCCCAGACCTGCCGGCTGCTCTCGTGCTGCATCTTTCCCACATAAATCTCCGTGTGCCACAAACGGCTAGCCGATAGAAAAATCTAGGGATCACTCAGACTATGATTCGATTTTAGGGCGCATCAGTCAGTTCAGGAGGTAAACAATTGAATATCCCTTTTTTCCTGAAATGTCCTTGTTTACAAGGGCTTTCAGAACTTTTTTTACAGTCAAACAAACAACCCCTTTGGTGTGGATTTTTATACAATTTCAATTCATTTTTGTTTGAAGGCAAAAAAGGTTTCAGGAGGCTAGTTCCTTTTAAGTCCGATTTTTTGAATAAAATGGAATTAAAAAATCAAAGCTTTGGGACGCGTAAATTTTTCAAAATTCAGTTTCTAGTGGACAGAAAATGGCTTAACATTCTCATGTAAACGAGATTCCATCTCCAAAAAAAATCGTGCCAAAAAGGATGGAAAATCTTTCATGGAAAATAATTTTTTTTTATGCAGACCCGAATCAAAACCACCACTGCGTCACAAAAACTTGAAACAGGCTGAAGGGAAAAATCACCTTCGATAACTCAATTATTCCCCAAAGCCGGGACAGATGCATCAAATGCAGGCACGAGTGAGCCCACACCCCGAAACCGCAGCCACGTGACGGGAAAACCAATCGCGTTGGCAATTATGGGAGGTAAGCGCAGGCCTTTGTGGAAGCGAGCGGAATCAAATTTTTATCTTTCGCCGAGCGCGCCTCCCAGCATCCCCTGATGGATGAGGTAAATGCGAAAATTGAAATTACTCACATTCATAAAAATGAGAATCATGTGTAAATTAGATTGAATCCAGCCCGAGCTCGACTTGAGGGAAGGGTGCCAAGATGTGAGAAAATATGAAAAATTATGACCTTAATGTGCGTGTAAACGGGGAGCTTTATGACAGTTTTATTGTTAATGCTGGCTGGTTTATGTTTACATAACGTGAAATATTTTTTATATCCGCCTCTGGCTGTACTCGCAGCTCGCTTCGAGGTCGACCTTCAGAGTGTGTGCTGACGGATTTATAGAGTGTGGAAGAGCGAATATGAAAGTCGCCTGAGGATTTGGAGAGAGCTTAGGGGGCTCAGGGTGATGGAAAGAGACGATATCCGGCAACTTTTTAATTAGGTTGATGCTTTCTAGGGAGGGTGGAGGAGATACGGGACTTATCTAGCCACCCCGAGCCAGACCACGCTCCGTGGTTTTGTTTGCTTTGGCACATTTGGCTTACCGACATGTCGAGGGATTTTTTCCAGCTTTCACCACAGGGTCGTAGCCAGGATCAAAGTGAGGGGGGAGCTCACAGGGCTTTAAGGGGGGATCAATCACCATTGAAAAGATTGCCAAGAGTTTAATTTTTGAAAGAAACTTGTGAAAAATAAAAAACTGTTTGTCTTTTAAGAGAAAGGAATTCAAATTCATAAAATTTCAATTGCCAAAGTTTGCTCTCGGGGAGGCTCTAATACCTAGCTACGGCTCTGTTTCAGCATCCCTTCCGCCCCGACATCTGCTCCTTCTGGCTCCGTACAAATATTTTCATTTTTACTTCCACATCTTTTCACTCCGTATGTGTCTTCCTTCATTAAACGCCGCATCATCCAGAAGGGCTCATATCCTCCTTCGACATGCATGGGAAAAGGATGTGTGAAGTTTTGGAACACCCACAAATACATGATATACTCTGTTGAACCGCCTAACCGCCTTGTTATTTCAGGCAAATATGATATAACTTTTTGCTTACTTACATGCGTGCAAGGAGGAAACAGCGCTAGCGGTGATTTATGCTTGAGATGCGAGAGCAAATACGGAGCGTTGTGAAAAAACGAGTCGGAATCTGATATGGGGAGGAAGATGAGATTTGTTTGGGAGCACATGGGGGCGGTTTTTGCCGCGATGACCATTGATCCGACACCGTTTCGATAGCGGCAGCGAGGCGGAACACGGCAAAGGATTGCTCGGACCCGATTCAATTGATTTGCCTCCACCTCGTTTTGGTTTCCTTTCGGGGACTTCAATTTGCTCGGGCGCCCTTTGTGTCTGGTTTTAACCTTTCGAACCTTGAATAAATTTTTCTTGGAAAAAATAGCTGTATTTTAAATAAAAAGCTGGACTTGAATTTAGAGTCAAGCTTGGGTGAACCCTAGTTGGGGAGAACCCCAGTTTGAATACTTTGAAGAAGAGTTGGATCCCTATTTCAAACTTCTAAGGGTCTTCAAACCTTCAAACCTATCTTAGGGTCATTTTTAGAAGACAAGGGAGCTCCATCAGCCAAAGAACCTCCTCAGGGTTCCTTTCGGTCGGAAATGCTACAAAATACCAGCCGTTCTCGCTATAGGAAATATGAAATCTGCAATACACCCACATCTTCCTTCGTCTTGGCTCGTCCTCTCAAAGCTGGAATTGATCACCTCGAGCGATTGATGGATGCAAAAGCGGCAATTTATGGCTCACACCAGCTTTGCCTCGCCTTTCAATCATTCGCAGGTTCGTCTTCTCCTCAGCACACTAGACAATGCTGGTTGGCAGTTGCAAAAGGAGGAAAAAATGATGATGATGATCATCATCATAAAATATTTATTGTGTTTTGCTGCTGCAAATAGCACATCTCCCATACATATCCCAGCCTGGTGCAGGATGGAGCCGAGTGATTGCTGCCTGATATCAATCACCATACACTTTGTTTCACACTCTAATGACTCGCTCTCGCACGGTGCAGCCACTCTCGCTCACACCGGGAAGTACTGTTGCTCAATTTATGGGTCCACACTATTGCAGGCTGTCGTTGCACTTTCAGTCCTCGTCCGTGCACATATCAGGAACATTTTTCATAATCATTGGCATCGCAGCAGCGTGGCGCGCCTGTCTGGTCGCATGCTGCCACTTTCATGAATTCAGGCAGGCAGGCTCCTGGCAGGCAGCTGCATGCTGGAGAGCTCCTTTGCTCTCCCCCCGCGCTCCAAACTGAGAGTATAACATGGCGCTGCAATTCTCATATCGTGAAAAGTGGCTTTTGAATGCAGTGGAACATCTGCGCTTTTATATTTTATGTCGTGGATGTGTGTCGGCGTGCATGCATTATGCAATAAGTGCATCTTGGCTCTTCGTGGCCGAGGCTTTTTCCAGTCGATGTGAGCCAAGTAGAGCCTTTTATGACGCTGGACTCCTAATGAGATTACTCTTCGAGGCCAAGGACGTGCCGTTGATTTTTTTTCTCTACATAATAACTTCTATAAGGGCTCAGGAGGAATCCTCCTGTATTGAAAACGTTCTTGAGGGCAGAAAATTCAAAGGCAATATTTTGCCGTTCTAGGTTTCCACGATAGTTGAAGGATTCTGAACTCAGCTAGGACCAAAAAATTAAAGCCTCATCGCTTGTCTGCTATATGAGTACTTAAGGAAAGCAAACAATGTATGTAAACTGACGAAAATTCAACTGAAGGAACGGCTTTGGGATGTTCAATCTTATGGCTTTGAGCTCTTGAAAAATTGTTCATGTTTTTCGTATTAAATTAAGCCTGAAGATAAGCCTGGAGTTCTTCCGACTAAAGTTCTCGCAAGACATCATAAGACATTAGACTATGAGACTCCAAATCTGAGTCTAGACGGAAAGTTTTGTACCTTTGGTGGGTTTGAGTTGCTTCTTTCGAATACTTTCTCGGCAGCTTAAAATAAAGCCTTAGAAGCCTTCAATAAAGCCTTCAATTTTAATAGTAAACGGACGAGTAATTCTTGAAGACTCTTGAACACTTTTATAATGGAGTAAGCAGTATTAAAAACCAAAACCTTTTGCCCCTACTCCGATCTCTAGCTCTTGTAGCTTTGGAGCCTTTGCGGCTTGGACGGACAGACATACCGGGCACATAAGTGAATTTTATTCAACATTGATGAAAATTCACTAAAAGTGAAGATACCACTTTCAGCGCTTTTAGCAGAAAACGACAGTAAAAAGTCCTAGACTGCATTTTCTTCTTGAGACCACTCAGGTGTTTCACAGAAAAGAAATTCTTTTCCCTCTCACAAGAGACGTTTGATTAAATTTGCTATTTTCTCACTACTCAAGTTCCCTTAAAAATTCATAAACCAGGACGAGTAAGAGCCTATTTTCCGCAGCACAGCAGAGTGGCCTGGCATAGCAACGCGGCAGTACGGGGAACAAGAGAACTCCGCGTCTGGCAGATGTTTTATTGTTATTGGGTGCGTCGTAAATCCGCAATATCATTTACTGCAGAATTTTTACATCACTTATGACTGAATAAAGGAGACCCTTGCGAGTTCAGCCCTGTTTTCCCAAGATAATCAACCTCCTTTTATGCGCGCTTTGTTTGATGGAGCTCGGTATCCGGGTTTCTGGATGTGAGCCGAGGAGAAATGGAATCGGAGGGAACACAAAGAAAGTGCATTCCGGGGAAGAGAAGCGTCCCGTCTTAATATTCAGCCAATACCGACATAATTGTATCCAGCCGACTGGGAAAATAATTTGCTGCTCCTTGATGCCTGCGGTCCGCATCCTTGCAAGTCTTCTTTGCGGCTTTGGTCAAACTTCGGATGCAGCTCCCAGAAAACACAGCATTCTGCCCCACTTTTAATAAATTTGCGGTCCAGTCTTCCATTCCCAGAGCTGCCCCTCACTGAGGTTCTCGATTTTCTTTGATTTTCTCTCCCATTTGCATGCAAATATTTGTCTTCTCTGTGTTTCTCCAGCCCAAGTTAGTCATGCCGAAAACCAGCTCCTCACTTCTTGTAAGTTTCTGGGCTCGATTTCAAGGGGGGGGGGGGAATATGGCATTTTCCTGGAATTTAAGAAAATGGGAAATCAAAGGATGCTGAATGGGTGCAAATTGAGCAAATGTGTATTCCACATACATTTTCAACTTTATTTGTCTTTGGCTCTTGCCATTAGACCGAGCCATATTGCGATTGGCAGGACCGTACCTCGGAAACGGCGACTCTGAGTTCCCAGGAAGGCGTCTGATCCACCGCTGACGGATGACGCAGAGCCCCACTCGGCTGAATGCACTCGTTTGAGCGAGCATCAGGGGCCTTTGTTCGGCAGAAACCAGAAAGGAAAGCACAGATGATGATTTTATTATGCACCCCCATTCACAATACGGCTCTCTCTCTTTCTCCGATGTCGGCAGAGGAAACGTAATAAAATATGTTCCAGCAATAGTGCGGGTTGGTGAACAGTAAATTAAATGAATGAATCTCACAGCTCACAGTCCCTCAATTACTGCTGTGAGAGATATTAAATTTTTCCCTCACGCCCATCCATCCTGATGACCAACAATCACCCTGCTACAAAGCATTCGGCATTTAAATGAAAGAAGGTGCAGGCTCCATTACAACATGTTGCTAAGTGGGAATTTTATAATGAGCGCACTGCATTTAATTATGTCCACAGCCACGAGCTGGATGAGGAACTGGCGTTGCTCTCTAACTTTGCCTGCGTTCGTAATTATAAAAAAATTCATTGAAGTTTTTTGTATTTGCTTATTTAATTGCAGCAAGAGTGCTGAAGATATAATTGTCTGCAGCAAACAGGGGGCAATTAGATGCGCGGGAAAAAGCGAGGTTGTCTTGCAGACTCCCCAAGAGCGAATGAATACTTCTTCTGCTCGAAATGAGCCTAGTAAATCTCTTTTTCTGGGTAATCATTTTTCAGTTGTGATTCAGGACTGTTCGCAACTGCTACAGGTCCTCTAAAAGGGGCCTCCAATCGATCTTGGCCGAACAAAAATAAAATCTGAAGCCTCAGAACGACTAGTTTTAGTTTTTAAGTGACTTTTGGCCAAAAAACTGATATAATAATTTTCGGTCAAAATTTGAAAAATGACAAAATATCAATTTCGGGATTTTTCTTAAAAAATTTTTTGTCTTAAGTTTAATCAATGGGGCCTTAAAACGACTCAAAAACCAAGTTTAAGGTATTTTTGGGCCGAAACATTTTTTGCTCAAATTTTGAAAAATTACTAAGTCTACCCTCGGTGGAAAATTTCACTTTCTGAATTGTTGGGCGAAAATTTTCTGTCGCACAAATGGTATTAGAAGCTTTCAAACGACTCCGATAGAGCCAAAAAGAAGCTCCAAAGGAGCTAAACTTTTTCCTCCATTTTGAATCTTGGCCTTTCTCTAGTCAAATAATTCTGAAATCAAATGATACAATTTCAGCCATCTAAGAATTCCAGAGGCAGTTTAATAGCTTCTAAGAAATGCAAAGGTCCAAGACTTTCTCGAAAACAGTAAGTTCCAATTAGAGCCAGTCACATGAAAAGTGCCACCAGGAGAGCACTTGAAAGTCCAATATCTCACCGCCGATCAGACAGACATGCCTGAAAGACAATGCCAGGAATTACGGTGGGTCCCCGAGCTCCCATAACTCGCTGCAAATACAAGGATAATGGAATGAGGAAAATGAAAATTGAACATAAAAATTGCACATCCATTTGTAGCGCTGATGAGCCCCATTGTAACGCAATAATACTCCGTAATAAAGTTGCTGGCCATGTGGAATGATCGCCCCGAAATTATACGAGAGCTCAACAGGTTTGCAGCAGGCAGGCACGGATTACGAACCAGTATAGAGACTGTAGAGGTGGAGGCTACATAAAGGTTTTAATGAAAATGTGTTTTGAACAAAATAACCTTTATTGGGAGCTCTCCACAAATGTAATTTTGCTTTATTTTCAATTGATTGCGCCGTTGAAATTCATTGCATCCAGTTCCCATGGTTTTGTCATGAGTCCACCGCACCTCGACGGCTTTCACTGCAAGCGAATGCGCCTAACAGAGTAATTGGAAATAAGTAAAGTGATTTTGCACGATTTCATTATTTTCATTAGGGGCGCAAATGTTTGTGTGGGGTTGCAATGAAGCAGTGGCGGGTTGGGGTTAGGAGCGTCTGTTCATGTGAGCTTTGCCAGACTCGAAATTCCATGAGCTCAGGAGTGGAGGCTACAAAGCTTCCCCTCTTGTCACTGAAGAGCTGGAATCTCTCTTTTGAATACTTATTTCGGATTCTAAAGTTATGAAAATATTTTTCGAGACTCTAATAAATATTTTTCGAGGGGCTAAATTGATTTTAAAAAGTCTTCTTGAATTTTTGAGGGACCTTGGGAATTTTTAGAAGCCTTTTTGAAATTTTCCAATGCCCATTTAAATTTTTTCGACTCTCTAGAAATTTTAATGGGACTTCTTAAGTTCTCCTAGATTTTTCAAAAGCCTCTTTTAAGTTAGATAACGGTCTATTGACCCTTTAAGACTGCTATAGAAATTTGTAAGAGTCTGTAAAAATGTCTGTACGCCTAAAAACCCCTCTTTTCATGGCCTTAAGAGCAGTTCAGTGACCTAAGGGACGGTGTACTGACCCCTTTGACGAAAAAGTCGGAACTACGCCTCTGGAAAAAGCGTCGAAATAATGGTTTTAACACTTTCAACACTGAAATCAAGCTGCTCGTGACAGCCGGATCCAATTTAGCAATCGAGGTGATGCCATTTTAGAAACGTGTAATAAAATCAGTGTAGGATTGTTTTATTTACTCACCAATCAGAGCTTGAATACCGCGACAGCGAGGATGTAGTCTGGAAAGGAAACAGATATTGGTTACTCTCAAAGCTAGCTCAAAGCTTCAATCTTTGATTGAAGCCCAGAATTCGTGGTGATTCAATAGACCGCTCATCAAAAGGATCGGCTAATTATTGCGGTTCGGGTCGGCTTTGTGCATACCAACTGAGCGCAAGACAGCGAGGTATCGATTCGACAATGGGAATAATTTATGAGCCGAGCCGGGGTGTTAGCTGGGCGCCCGTACAAAGCAGACACCACCGGCGGAAATGGCAATAATTGCGCTTCGGATTAAAGGCATTAGCAATGGCAGAGCTACTTTTATCGTGTTTAAAGTGGGCTACAAGCAAACAAACACACGCCAACAAGGGCCGTTTTGTAACCATATTTGCTCCCAAAGTTGAGCAGAGCTTATTTACAAGCACAGTTTAAAGCAGCTCTCGTGTGTGGTGCAAAAACGATCCGAGTGGGGTCCGGGGAGCACTAAAATATGCATCGTTTAACATTAATTTTGCAATACACGCCACCAGACAGCTAGCTCTCTGCTGCACGACAAAACAAGCATGCGGCAATATGTATATGGAACATTAAATATTGATAATTAGTTCGTCGCAATGGTAGCGCTTTGGCTGGCATGGTTGCCGCGCTACTTTGTGGCATCCAGCTACTATGCTGCGGTGTAATCAGAGCACACTAATGCCCCTGCTT
Source organism: Forcipomyia taiwana (assembly GCA_963930915.1). Classification (NCBI taxonomy): domain Eukaryota; kingdom Metazoa; phylum Arthropoda; class Insecta; order Diptera; family Ceratopogonidae; genus Forcipomyia; species Forcipomyia taiwana. The sequence continues at coordinate 3,348,352 of CAWVOI010000096.1, read as the reverse complement.
GTTCTTGGCATCCGCGTAAGTGGGCTGTATGTAAAATCGGCTTGCCGCTGGACAAATTGCGGGGTACGTATCTTGGCACCGGAGTGTAATGGGCATAGAGGCCGGATAGTAATGTACGAAGACAGCCGAAATAAAGCGAGAACTCAGCCAAAATTTTTTAATTTAAGTTTTGGAATTTGGTTTTTTAAACATTAAATATTTTTATCATTTTCTGATTTTTTGAGCTTTTAGCTCTTCGTATAATCTCACGAAACGGTCTCTTATAACCCAACAAGTATATATCTGTGATTCATGAGGGTAAAGACAAGTTTATACAGACTTTTTTCCATTAAGCTTTCGGCCTTAAGCCATCCTCAGCATCTTTTGAAAATAGAATATTAAATGTAGAAAGTTTTCCCAGTTAGGAGGCAATTGGAGGTCTATAATGTCTCAATTTTGAAAATTTATCTTGTAGATAATTTAATTGGCCCCACTTGAGCCCAGTTTTGTGTAAAAATAGGACCAGGAGCGAATTTAATGTAAAAATTTGAGTGGAGATGGATTCTCGTTTGCCTCGTACTGACCTTAAGGGAGAAAGCCTGAGACTCTCAAAAGTAAGTAACCATCCGGTCTCTGGTAATTAGGCCGTCAGACTAATAAGGAGATCTTTGCGGGAAATCGGGCACCGCGAGACGCCTGACCGGCCTTGACCTTGCGATTTCACTGCTCCGTAAAATTTAATTAGGAAAAGGTGCACTGAAACTAATTAAAAGTTCGAGCTTAAAGGGAAAATTATTTTCAGCAGACCCCTGAGACACAGCCAATCCCCTGAGAGCGGCTCCCGAGTGCCTCCTAGCGCCTCTTCGAGGACATGCTGTGCGGACGGGTCGCGTGGATCCGGCGTCAGATTTTCATAATTGTATCACAAGGGACGGTGGAGCAAACCTTTCCTTCTGCTCGCCCCTTTGAAGGCGGACTCTGTTCATAATTCGATGCGCAGCTTTAAAGTTAACTAATCAATTTAACGGCAGCATAAATTGAGGTTGCTTTGAGATGGAGGCGAACCGTAGGGGATTTAATGGTAAAAAATGGTTCTGCACACGTTGAGAAACTGTAAACTGCGGCTGCAAGTGATTTATATTAATTACATTTTATTATCACGGCGACTCCCCTTCCCGAGCGCTCCCGAGCGCGAGAAAGCAACAGAGCCTCTCGTGATGATTTCACACATTTTACACAAACACGCCCGTCTACTTCTGCTGGAGCGCACGTAAAACAAATTTTCACCTCATATTTATGCTCCCGAAGTTAAGATACGACGCTAGCAACATCCCTTCCTGCACTCGCCCGGCATTTTTCATTTTACGCCAGTCTGCAGCAACGCATGTGACCGCACATAATGTATGCCATGTTGCATCGCCTTGTTGAGTCAAGCTGAAAAAATTCGCTCTCCCCTTCCCATTAATTTTACCCTCGTTGCTGGTCTTTCTTCGCCTCTTCCTTCGCCGCAAAATACACATCTACTTGGGCTCACAATGAATGGGCTCGTGTGCATGCGGCGCGCTCCATTGTCTGTCGACGATGTACTCCCACTCCCCCACAAAGTAGCTGAGCTGCCATCTTCACGGGACTCAGCGCTGAGAACAGTGGTTACGGGTGTATTTCGTTTCCGGGAATACCTTTTTCAGCTTCAAGCAGGCTTTTCGTAGAAACTTTTGATCACTTTCCTTGAATTTCCTCCTTCACAATTTCTCAAAACTTAAGGCCATGGCGGAGCTGATTTGTTCTATTGTTCTATTTGCCAATTTAGGGCTTCCCGAGGGATGGAAGTGATTCTAAATTGTTCTTCTGCTCCCAAGAAAATTTCCTAAGCAATTTGAATGAATGTACGTTCATTTTCTGATTTCTGAAAATTTTTTGAATGAATAAAACAGAAAATGGTCTTAATCAGCTATTTCTGAACCGATTCAAGTCATTCAAAGTGCTAAGAAAATTTTCTAGAGAGCAGAAGAACGATTAAGAATCATTTCCACTATCCCGGGAAACCTTAAATTGCAAATAGACCTATTGGCGACCTTCAAAAACTGAGATTCCCTCACAAACGAAATTTGGAGAGCGTTCACAATTTTTGGATTTAAGAAAGAGCTCAAAATGTTACAGAGACAGAATTTTCAGGACGAATTAAACTCTTCTACTTAGTGTCCTTTAACCTTAACCCTCGACCTTCCAGGTGACAAGAACTACCTTCAAACATATTTAATTTTGAAAAGAGAAAAAAAAAAATTATATTCGAAAATCAAGAAAAGATTACTTTTGATTAATTTTCATCAATTTTCAATCAAAAAGGTGAGTTTCCTGATAGCCAGTTAGCTAAACGCTAGTCCCCTCCTCCTAGTCCCAAAACAAGTTAGGGGCAAGAAAAACAACTAAAACCCATCCCAACCGAACCCCACCGTCCCCGAAGCGAAGAAACAGGCAGTCGGCACGGGCAGGAACTGTTGAGGAAATTTTCATTTTCCACCGTAGACACACACGTTCTCTATCACTCGGATCCCCAGATGGTAGCTCATCAGCACACGATGAGCGTGTGATAAACAGCTCTCGTTTCATGTTCCCGGATCCCTGTTCTTCTCCCCGAAGCCGCCACACAACCGCCAGCACATCTTATTCCATTATTCAGAGATGAATCAATAATTATTCAACAACTGTCGGAATTAGTAGAGCCCCCACTTCCTCCATGAGCCGCTTACGTGCGAAAGACGCCTCGCTTTGCGGTTGAAATAGTAAATTCGCGAGAAATCAACAAACAGTCGTCGTAATTAGACGTGCCAACACCGGTGTAGCCGTCGGTGAGCTCACGGCCGGGTCTCGGTCCCGGGATCCGTCCCTGGGAGAGAGAGGTTCTTGCGACGGTTTTGCATACAACCGCGCCTCTGAAAGTTTGCCGAACGGGGGAGGCACATTAAGGAATGTTAAATGATGCAAAGCAGTGAGAATTGTGCTGTCGACAGGGAGTAATTTCCTTTTGGAGCGACTTCTAGTGGAAAACGTTGTTTGGGAATGTGAAATAAGAGCCGGCGACTGACGAAGACGTCAACGCTTTTGATTTCTTTTCACTTTGCTCCGTTTCATAAAAGAAGCGAGAGTGAATTCCGGGCTCCGGCAAATTGAAAGTTTTTCACAAAATCTGAGGAATTCGTGACTCGAGTTTTTTCATAAAGTCAAACGGAAAGAGGTCTCAGAATTTTATTAACCTTTGTCACAAGCCTCAGGAAAATGTTCAGTAGCAGTGCAATTTAACACATTTCGAGGAATTTTTAGTGTATTTTCAGCATGCACTATTGTGGCTGCTTTGCCTTGAGAACCAGAAGAGCTAGAGAGCTGCGGTTTTTTGCATCGTGTAGGGCCTTGTCGGTAAGGTTGCAGGCTAACAATTTTAGACCCCTACCTCCTCTTGGGGCAGAATGGGGGGTATTTTACGATTGTATGAAAACTCCTTATATTACATCCGATTGAGCTGAAATTTTAGTATGTTGTTGTCTGTGTCAAATCTAGCAAATCATAGTACCACATGTATCCCCTATTATGTACAGGGACGGAGCTAGGGGCCCTCAAAGTTTTGTCTCTCGAAATCTTTGAAAATTATTTATTTTTTCTTTATTTGTTTGAATATTTCATCTTTTGTGCTTTATTTAGCAATTGAGGCTTTTTCAAACATGTTTCTTGAAAACTGGTCTTTGTTCTGCTCGAAATCGGTTAAAATTCAAAATTTTGCTCTTTTCATGCATAAAGAAACTGTCCACAGAAATGATCACCCAGTCTAGGTGCTCATTCGCCATTTTACACGTGCTCCATCAAACGGACTGTTTAGCTCGCGTGTCGATCTCAATTTTAAGCCTGTATTTCTTTTTATATCTATTTTAATCGACCAGAAACAGGATCTGTAAAGTTACGTGAAACTGTGACGTTCAAGTGTCTTGAAGAAAACCAAAATGCCGAAGAAATCATCCAAAAGCTCATCTAAGGCTAAACCTGCAAGCAGCACGACTCAACGTAGTAGTGATCCAGAGGAAGAGTATGAGGATTCCGAGTCTGACGGTTTGTCTCAGTATGAGTACCCGTCCACAAATCCAGAGCAGACGGACTACAACTTAACTCTTTATACTACCAACCCGCGGACGCCCGTTGCTGGTCGCCCGAAGAAGCAAGTGTCTGTCCATGGGAATCTGTATGGGAGCCAGAAGAAAGCAGATCCTCGAATGTCACGTCCTGAGCCTTCTAGAGAGTTCGAAACTCCAAGGTCAGCTCGACAGGGTGCTAGAGCTGGTGCTAGGTCTCCGATGTCTCCTCGTCCAGGGACGTCTCGTGGAGGGACTCGTCCAGAGCCATCTGCTGAGTCTCCTCGTCCAGGGACATCTAGTGAGGCTTCTCGTCCAAAAAGGTCTCGCAAGCCTCAACGTCCAAAGCCATCACGTGGAGGAGCTCGTCCAGGGCCGTCTCGCGAGCCGTCTGGTAAAGGAAGACGCAAGAAAACTGCTCCCAAGTCCCTCAAGACTCGCTGGCTTCAAGAAGTCCGCAAACTCCAGAATAGCGTCAGGCTTCTCATCCCACGACTGCCCTTCTCCAGGCTCCTTCGAGAGGTCATTATTAACACGGGAGGCGACTACAGAATCACGAAGGAAGCTATCGAGGGCCTTCAAGAGGCCGCAGAGTTGTACATCGTGTTGTTTTTCGAAGATGCCATGAGACTGGCTCTGCACGCCAAGAGAGTCACCTTGACGCCCCGGGACATGCAGCTTATCTACCAACTTCGCATCAACTGGGGCGTTTCTGGTCGTTGAGACCTTGTTTAAACGTAACGAGATTGTTTCTTTTGTCAGCAATAAATAAACCAATGTGAAATCGTGGAGAGAAAATTTGACGTAGCTTGGACGTAGCTCAGGCCCTACTAAAAATTGAAAAAGACTCTCAGGTACGTCTCTGGTGAAAAACGCTTAATTCTCCTTTATCGTCCAAGTTTTGATTCTGCTATTAAAATTTGCCATCGCTCATTGAGCTTCACAACCTCGCGCAAATGCTCGGCCTTATCGATCGGAGCGCATTGAATTTTAATGAATTCGAAGTTTTAGCAGAACGAGAAACAATTAAAGAAATCCCTTCTGCGTTTGTAAATTTTATTCCCCCAAATCGTTTCGGATACTCTGGCGTTTGATTAAGATCGCTCGCCGCTCATTGATACCAATTTATTTATGTTAATTTATGTTTTCCCGGGGAAGCCGAATCCTTTTGTGAAACCCACCCTCCCCACTTTCCCTCCCCGTTGGCTCCGTAGACGTTTTAGGAGGCTCGTTATCATCCTTTCGATCAATCACAATTTATTTGTTATGTACTCTTATTTACATACATGTTATTCGATATAACAGGAACTCGGATTGGAGGGGTGAGATATGGGCTCCTGAACCTTGACCTGCCTGATTTGGTCCACAGTATTCATGGGACGGCGTGTGTTGGGTCTGTTTTCGGAACATGTATGAAGCCATCAAAATTGCCATCGTGATATGCGTGCCTGGAAATACGTGAGGGCTATAAAGAGCGCGCGTGCAATCAGGGTTCATTGTGATGACGGTTGATTTACGCGCTGGAACATAAATTATCTCAGGTGCAGCAGGCTTCATGTGCCTGTAAATTCGTTTCACATTATTTTCCTTTCGAGGAGTCCGAGCTTGTCTGTCAAATGGATTTTTTCACATAAAAATTTGAATTCAAAATGAAAGTTTTTGGCGTCTTTGGGTTTTTGAAAATTTCAATATTTGATGTCTTTTTCAGGGGTCAATCTACTCTTGAAATTTCCAGCCCTTAGTTCAGAAGACAAATAGTTTGAAAATATTCCATAAAATATTCAAGAGATACCTGCTCCAGAAGACAAACACCAAAGAGAAAGCTTGTTATTTTAAAAGGTATTTTTCCAGCTTTTTCTCCGACGGAACGAAGTAAGCCTTATATTATTTGTAATAACACGGTAGACGGGCGGTAAAAGAAACGACAGCCCGAGCGAGGGAGCGGGACTTAATCAAACTGGAGCCTAGATACGCTTCCTGGCGCTTCTTTCCATCCCCGGAACACACTGGCTCTTACAAAATATGGAAAATATTTTCGTTCACACATTCATCCGAAGGCACTTCTATTCACCAGTGCATAATAACTCATTCTGCAGGTTATAATTTCATACTGCTCCTTTTCACCCAACTTTCCGCCTGCCCGGGAGTCCCGAGTCCCATGCTCCCACAGTAGACTGGCATCATCGTGGAAAGTTGACCCGGTCTGCATTCAATTACTCATTTAAATTATTTAAAAGTAAAATGTTCGCTGGTATAATAATCATAAAAATGTGAGAGCATGAGAGGCGAAAAGCGGGCGGCGGAATAAAATGTGCAAATTATCTACCGTAAAATATCACTCCTCATTTTCACCTTCTATTATTTCATCCTCGCTGTGGCATATCGTATCCGACCGCCGGGCTGCTGGGCGCTCTAGGCTCTAAACCGAATGTGGGTGGTGTTTTTCCGCAGAAACGTGAAGCCATAAATGGCAGGTTCGCTTGCTCCCGGAGGCTCTCTCGTCTAGGCTCTTGCTTACTGCGGTGCTCGGAGATGACCATGGTGCTTGCACATGGGAACTTTTTTGTCCCCAAATGAGGCCAAAAGGAGCTTTTTAGGGGACTTCTGGAAAAGGGGGTCTTTTATAGAGCTCGGAGAGTCTGGAGTCTTCGAATGGAAAATCGTTCTTCTGCTTTTTAGAACGTTTTCATTTTTCATAATTTTTAGAGAATGAATTTTGAAAAAAAAGCTCCGTTACGGCCTTTGGAATTTATATGCGAGTCCAAAATTTCCTCAATCATGTATGTACGTTCATTTTCTGATTTCTAAACATTTTTTGAATGAAAAAAACAAAAAATTGGCTTAATCAGCTATTTCTGAACCGATTTAAGTCATTCAAAGTGCTAAGAAAATTTTCTAAGGAGCAGAAAAACGATTTAAAATAATTTCCACCCTCCCGGGAAATAGAAAATAGAACTATTGGCGACACTGGCGACATTAAAGCTTCGCCCCCAAAACATGTTTTGGGAAAAAGGAAAATGATATAGAAGCCCTAAAAATGAGTAAATTGAATGATTTAAAAGGCCCTTCGATTTCTAGAAAATGAGGAGCTTTGGACCGTTAAATAAGAAGTTGAGCAGTCAGCTGGCATCTCAAAAAGATCATTTTAGTCAAAATTTAATCTGAGCATTTTGACATATTCGACCGCCACTTTTAACACAAGGAGCCATCGTGGCTCGAGCTACGGATGAGGGGAAAAATTAAGGCCATAAAGTTCCGCACCACCAGTCTCTTCTGCCATTCGTTATTTCCCTTTGAAAGGTAATGACTTATTTTTATTGTTATTATTCTCATGTACACCCAGCATGTGCATGTTTCTGGCATCTCGGTCGACAGTCGAGGCTGGAGATACCATGAATATCTGGCGTTCATTTGAAATTTATTCATTTTTGACGAAAATTATGCAAATGTTATTGTGTTTTAAGGTCATTTTGAAACTTTGTGCGTTCGGGGCGGGCAGCAAGAGCGCATTTTTGACGGGAGATTTGGCTTTAAGCAACGTGACGGTGGAAAACGCCCCTTTAAGCTGAAAGTAGGCGAATTGCTCATTATATTTTTTTCAATCAATCGCCCGAAATTCCCAATTTGCCTCCAGCACAGCAGCGATGACAGAAATTTATTAGGCAATTTACAAAATTAAAATCAATAAAATTGAATAGAGAAAATCAAAACACATAATACACATACTAGATTGAGCTAAACTCTGGCGCGGCCGTAAACTAAATTCATGCACACAGGATCAAATTTAAATTGAGTGCTATTAAAATAAATCTACTTGAACACCAGGCTCTTCCCGTTTTTATCGCTTTGCAGCCACATTTTATCAAAACTGCAAATATTTTTTGCCCGCCCAAACACGGGTTTGTGTGCGCGCATTTATGCATATTGACGATGTCTAGTAAAATACACATAACATTCGGGAAATGCGAATCCACCGGAATATTTCAATTCGAATCTATTTCACTGAGCCGCTCCTCGCTTTCGAGCAAATTCAGGAACGCCAGTAGTGCTTTGTGTCGGCTCTGATGGGCGCACAGTTAGTATTCCGAGTGCAATTGCGTTTCGCGAGTGACTTGGTCGACTGGTTTGCCATAGATCTCTCAACTAGAGCGGCCATAGAGCTGAAGTGGGTATCCTTAGAGCGGGAGTAGGTGCTTTTCTAGCTGGAATGATCGTCTCATGACTCAAGAAGTTGCTTCTTGAAATAAATTGGGTCTCCTTAGAGCTCCCGGAGACACTCTAGAGCCCAAAAATGCCCTCCGAGACCCCCACTAGCTGCCTCCAAACCTAATTAAGGCGCCTCCTGAGCTCAAGTGAACACCCCAAGAGCCCAAGTAGCCACCCTCCGAGTGCTTTCAATATAGAAATGTTGAGTTGAGTGTACCTGGAGCCAAAAAAGGTGCCCTCCAGAGCACAAAAGTACATCTCCCTCCCAAGTTCAAGGGGGCTCCACGTGTCAGCCCAAAAATGGAGTGAAAAATAGGCTAATTTATAAGAAATTCCCTAGAAACTTAATTAGACGTCCTTTCAATTTTTCTCCGAACCAATCCGGCCCACATTAGAGGAAGCAAGTGTTGCTGAATAAATAAGTGAAATCAATAAATAATGCAAAGAAGGGTGTTGATGGGAATTTTTCATATATTTCATCCACTTTTTCGTGCCATCAGGCGCGCACGAAATAAAAAAAACAAAAAATTTATCCACTCTTTGATCGGTCCCTCGTTCCCAATCGAAATTACTCTTCCCCATTCTCCGATTCTCCGTCGACGCCCTCCGTTGGTGTCACCGAGACCGAGAGAGACATAGGAGCGCAGGCAGGTTCATGCAAAGCCGTGTCTTAGCGACAAAAGTCGTGTCTCAGTGTCGCAACTCGGCGCGCTGGCACATCAAATATTTATGAAAAATCCATCGTAAATCTGTTTCAATACCCATTTACAGCATTTTCAGCTCGCTCACACGCTGTAAACATGATGATGTACTTTCCCCGTCTCCACTCGTGTCTCGACATCCTTAATTTTGCCAACCCCATGCGAACATGACACATATAAATCTGTACACCGATCCATGAGGCCGACGGAGTGGGAGAGCGTATGGGCTGCGGCTCACAATGCGATAAAAAATTTACTTATCACAATACATTTTTCAGACAAAGATCTATTGATGAGATTTTTTGCAATGTAAGCTCTCATGTCTTGCTCGGCATTTCCGATTTGTCTCGAATAGACGCTCTCGGTGGAGACCAGGGAAGCACTGGGCGATTTCAATTTCGTCAGCTCCCATATTTCTTGCTTTATGGCAGCAGTTTTTCTAGTTCTGAAATGGTCTTTTGAGGAAGGAATAAAATGCACTTTTGAACAAAACTGTCCGTTTTAAAAAGGATTTTTATTTGAAAACATTTATCGTGCTGTTGATGTTTTTATGGATGCCTGAGGGTCTAATCTGGTTTTCAATGAACTGTAGGAGCCCCCAGACTAGAAACCTTCTTTTGGACTGGCTGAAATCGGTCCACAAATGGCGTTTTTGGAGCAAACTTGAGTTGTATCTTGGGGGAAAAATTTCTCTGCAACGGGTGAACCGACATAAATTCTTCATAGCATTTTTGAAAGAAGACAAACAAGCGAAAAACTTTGGGGGAGGATTTTTTTTTTTTAAATTAACAAACCTTAATTTTTGGAGCAATGAAGTAATTTAATTTTTGAAAAACGTTTCCACAAAGTTTTTTGCTTGTTTGTTCTCCTTCCAAAATACTAAGAAAAATTTATGTCGGTTCAGCCGTTGATGAGAAATGCTGAGAAAGCTGTCAAATTGCTTTTTAAAATTTCCTTAAAACCCCAATTTTTATTTTTTGAATTTTCCTAGCAATTACTTAAATCGGTACTGAGACCAGGACGATAGAATTTTGGACTCAAGAAGCGCCTTGAGGAAAAACCGCTGTAAAAGGGCCATCCCTGTAAGAGGAAAATTGGGAAAAAGCTATTTCCAAAAGGTGGCCCTTCCATTTTGACTTTTAGGTTTAACTTCTGATTGGGTGGCTCGATTTTCAACATTGAGAGCTTCTTAGAATTGTCAACATTCTGACTATCAAAATAGAAACTAAATGTTTTGAAATTGGTTCTAGTCTTAAAAATAAAGTCTTAGGCTAGGGTGACTCCCCTTTTGTACCTTCCTTTCGGCACTATTTCCAGGCCTTTCCAAAAAAGTCTCAAAATTAAACACTGGAAAGGCTAGGGTATCGGGGGACCTCTGGAAGATATACTCTAAGGCCAACCCTGGATCGATTTCGCTCACGTTTTCTAGAGCCCTGAAGCCTGAAGACGTGATGGAGAATAAACTTAGAAGCCTAAAAAAGCAACAGTTTCCTATCTTTTATCGAAAAGTTGAAAGAAACGAGCTCCAAAATAGGATCTCGCCCCAGATACAGAGAAGCCCCATGCCCCAGCAACCCCGACCTACGAGTGCACGTCATGTTACGTACGCTTGACTGACAACGTCTACGCTCGGCACACAAAGCCAATCTAAACTTTTTTGTTGTGACGTGCAGAAGCGAGTTGGAGGTGGAGAAGGAGAAAAGGAGCAACATCAGCATGTTGTAACCCAATTTCATCATTTTCTTGTTATTGTGGAGGTTCTAAAAATATGAGGGAGCCACATTCCTTGAGACTGACGGGACTTCTGGGAACTCGGGATCCTGCGGAAGGGTGCTCACGCTCAGAGACGCGTCTCGTGACGGTTTTGCGAGTATTTGTGCCAAGACAAATGAGTCGGAGTGGAGCAAAAATTTAATGAAATTTTTGTCGTTATTCTGATTTGATATCCGCGCGTCCCGGATACCTTCGCTTGCTCTAATGAAATTCCAAAAATTTACGCCAAGCGGTCCCCACACTGCAATTTCGTATGAATATTTGCCTCCACATTTGCTCGCAACAGCAAAGACACAGAAGAAATAACCCATTTTACAATTCCTGGCATACTTCTCCGTCTCTTATTCGTCCCGCATCCCTCCGTCCCGCTCCCAGAGAACCGTCCTTGTCTTGAATTCCAAAGATCCAACGCTCCAAGTAGCGCGACTCTGCACTGAGTTTTTAGCATCAGCAGAATAGGGCTTCTAAAAATTGTTAAGAAATTTAGATCTTGATAATTTTTAGGGGAAAAATTTTCGAGCGGAAAAAATGACTTTAAAAAAAATTGTTAGAGGTTTTTTAATTAAAAAAAATTTGTACAAGCCCTAATAAGCAGCATACAGGCATATTACAGCAGCAGAACAAGAAACAATTTTGCATTTCATTCAATTTGCTCTCGCTTTTCTTGTTTACCCTCGACGACATACGCTCGGGGATGTGTGCGAATGCCGTATCACATAGCGAGGAAAGCTCGAAAGCCGATTTGGTTGCTTTTTGTTTGGCTTAGCCTTCACGCAAATACACAACAATAATAATAGCGACCACGGCTCTCAGCCATCATTGCTTGTAAATTATAAATTGTAAAACATCGGCTCTTACTTTTTCATGAGCTTCCGAGCCCGAACCCGCGCCAGACCCGGGTCGCGGTCGCGTCGAGCCGTGCCGCAAAGAGTGCTTTTAGTTAATGGAAATTTTCTTGTTTGCGCGCTCAAACGATACAGCCCAGAGGCGTGACTTGGAGGGAGCCAGAACTTGGCCATTTTCTTAGGGACTTCGAGGACTGTATTTTCAAGTCCAAGAAGGCCTAAGGTGCCCTCTCATTTAAAGGCTCAAACGAGTCTTTCACCTTAATTTCTGGAGATGAAGGCTGCCCAAAAAAAAGCCCCAAAATCCCCCATTGGACCCATCCTTCCAAAATGAACCTCAAAGCCTTTAAATTTCTCAATCCTTTTTTTCAAAAAAGAGCCCCAAAACCCAAGCTACACTCCTGATACACGCCTTGCCTCTCCCCCGTTGTTGCGGGGTCCCCTCTCTCAAAGACGAGGCGAGCGACAATAATGAAGATGGAAAATTGATGGTTTGTTTGGGGTTCGCCGCGGAGACAAAGAAAGGAAATTGGAACGAGCGTGACAAATGCGGTGTAAACAGCTCGTCCTAATCGCCAACTCAGCAGTATGACGAATCAAAAATTGCCCATCACGGTGGTCAGCTGGGTGAGGGAAGGAGTCTACAAGCAAATTAGCCCTCATTCATTATCCAGCGTGACGGAGCACGCAGCTGCACCGCAGCGAGTCAATGAATATGCAAATATTTATGTGGTGATGCGATCACGAGGGGGGGACTGCTGGGGGACTGGGGACGAGTGATAGCCATATTTGCTTACGGGATGGAAAACAGACAGACCGTCTTCCCAGAGTTCAGATGACACTTTTCTCCTATGTGTCATAAACCAATTTTCATGCTGTCTCCTACGACATATTCATGTTAATTTATCATAATTAATGAACACGAAATGCCGTCCGTTTGAGTGTGTAATAGAGATGGAGCTGGGACAAGATGAATGGGCGTTTCAACATTAAATTTCATTAAAATCCAAGATGTTCCGAGCGGACCGACGGGCACGTGTTAGAGCTGCATACACTGTAAGACTTCTGGACCCTTCTTGGAACCTTATTCGAGGCATTTTCATCTCAAAAGAAGTAATTAATTTACTCTTCAGGAGCTTTGAAAGTAAGACTTTTTTTGACAAAAAAAAAAAATTAATGAGTTTTAGAGTAGGAACTTGTGTCCACAGAATCTTATACCTAGAGGGGACAGGGGGCTTAGAAACAGACCTAAATATTTAAAAATTTAAATTTTTTAGCCTTGGAATTTTTAACAATTTTTCGTAGAATTTTCTTGTCCCAAAAACCTTGAAAATTTTTAATTTTCCAGGCCCGCTGGTCAGGAAATTTAATAAATAATTTTTAGAGCCCCTCATTGGCCCCATAAACGTTGATCTTTTCCGCAAAGTGTCTCGTTAATCCCGCCAAAACGAGCGAACACGTTTCCCGCACATAAAAGCGATCCCAATGAAATAAATTCGAGCGGTTCTAAAATTCCCCATGATTTTCCAAAAGCGAGAGAGAGAGTGGGTAAGTACGTTGTAAAAGTTAACAGTGTTCCGACATGCTACCTGTGACCCGAATCCAGTTCATCTCATCTCAACGCAAACAAAGTTAACTCAAATTGACGCTTGCTACAAAGTTGATAGTAATGCATGGTCATTATACTGTTCCATAATGGAAATGTAGGCTACCGACATCCCGGAGCTAGGAGGCTATCTTGTGCAATTGTGTGCCGGCACATAGCATTTGAGAGAACTGGGGGACGGAGACAAGGACGTAAATGTCGTACAAGGAGATTGATGGTGGGCAATTATGGGCGCCATAAAATGTGTTTAATGAGATAAAATTAAATTCCACTAGCACAAACACCTTCTAGGGGGGTGTGTAATTACTGGAAGGGCTCTTTCCTGAAAACGTTTCAGGCAAAAAAGAAGCTATGAAAATCTTGTGTTTTTCCGAGCTCTTCAAAAGACCAGTCGTCGGCGCCATTTGCCAATTTTGGGCTCTCTAATTGAAAGAGCGGACATGGAAACCTCCGGAAATGAAGAGCTTTAATTAAAACACTTTTAAACGATTGTCAATGAGGGAGTACAATAAAAACGCAACGAAGCGTGTGTGTGGAAAATCGAATCTGACCATTTATCATGAATCGAAACGTATCGGAGTGGCTTGACTCGCCTCGTCCGGCTCCAGCGAAATAAAATGAAAAACGGAGAATGGACGGGAATTTCAGTCGAGTTAATTACTCACCTGGACCGCACTAGAGTGACCTAACAATGTGCTCGGCTCCGTGTCGGTGCTCTGTGCTCGAAAAAAGTGTTCAAACCCACCTCACTGCAGGCTTCATCAGATAAATAAAATAATTACGGTGCGTCCGAGAGAGATATCACTCTGAATGGAATGTGCAGCGTGTGCACAGAAGTTTGTCACTTGCTCTTTTGTTGTGCTTTTCAATTTGGAACAGACACGTGAAGCCTCCGCTCAATATCGTTTCTGCTATTTTTCCGTTCCCAGGCATGTATTTTTCAATTGACAATTATTTCATGGATCCACCTGTGTGGGGAGAACTGGGGAGACCTGAATGGCGAACATTTATGGTTCCGACGCTGCGCTGAGGCGAGCAGTGAGGACAAAAAAACCCACAAAAGCACTTGTGCCACAATGAGTCCCGCACATTCACCTCCAAGCACTGTCTTGTTTTTATTTTATTTATACTTTTGATATTTTATTTTCTCCCGTCCTTTTTGTGTTCTGGCTCAATGCTCGCTTCCTCGCTTTATTCCATTATTTTATCTTTTTTCTTCGTTATTCACGGTGACAGTTTTTATCCACTGTGTGGTAATGAAAAATACTAGCAATCAACTTTTGTGCTGATGATGCTTCTACTGCCTGGACCCGGCCCGGAAAAGCGAGTGGAAAGGCTAAGAAAAACTTCCGGATTTTACTCACTTCTTTGCTCTCATTTATTATTATTTTCTCCTCCCCGCCTTCGCTCGTTTTAAATCACACAATTTGCACGCCTTAGCGTCATCTTATTTAACAACTTAATTAGTGGCAATCACGATATAGCTATAGTGTGTAGTACATAGGTCTTGCGAGAGGCGCTCCCCAAGCACGTACTTTCCCCGTTGCCCGTTGCGAGAAAACTTCGGAGCACAATGAGTGAGTGTACCAATTACGCTGCCCCTTGTGGCAAACACTTTCCGTTTTTAAAACTACACCGAGGCACGCAGACACTATGATCCTTATCTCTCCACAAGCCCCACTAATTTATTGCTCCTTGTCATAACTCATTTCCACCGGCACTCACTTATTTTCCGCTGGCGCCACAGTCACGTGTGGGCTCGCGTTTCAGCAGTCTGACTGTTTTTCCCGTATAAATTAAAATTATTCACTTCACTTTTTATGGGCGCACGCCAACGGTATAAATACGAATTCCGGCCGTAATTAGGCTCTTTTTGATTAACCCCAAGGGCCCGAATTTAGACGAGAGCCGAAGCCAAAAACAAATTTCCAACTCGTTTAAAAGCTACGACGCAGCATCCTCAGAGTCCCAGAAGTAATACTACTTATAATGAGCATTTGCTGACTACGAGTGGGATTTACCCCTCACAGTAGAGGTTTTGAATTCGCCGACAAGGACACGTGTGCAATACGAACGAATGTTGCAGTTCAACTGGCTCCCGAAGCCTCAATGTACGCTCTTATTTACGCGTGTCGGTCTACATCGCCGCCCTAGTTCACATCCCGATGTAGACGACGGGTATACAGGGCGCGCGGAAATCGCAGCAACTCGAGGAAAACCTGTCATCCGTCACACACAGGCCGTTCACCCTGTAGCGTGTGTGTGGCGGGTAACTGGGTCACTCGTGAAACTTCGGCACGACTTACACGGGACCAATTGTTGCTTCTGTTTTGCCTCGTCACATGTTGGAAGGCGTCATTGATGACGGAAACGGAGGGGAAGTCGTGTCCTGGCGCCCCGCTTTTCGCCCACAGATGGCGCTGGTGAGTAGAATTTTATAGCAATTTTCCAGGACGAAGGAGTGGAGGGGAAATCTTGCTTTGCAACGACCACGGAAAAGTGCTGTTTTGCTGACTGGTGCACTTCCAGGTGGGAGGAAATAATTTTTCTTCAGCATTTGAGGTCTTGAGAAGCATTTTCTTTACGAAGTTCCTTCTCAGTTAAAAACTTAACTTCCAAGGAAAAATTTTTGTTCGGCGTTTTGGACCTAAAAACTTGTATTTAAAATTTAGTTCGATTTTTTTTTTTGATTTTTGAGTGGCCAGCAAGCTCGCTGCGACTATCCTGAGAGCCAAGCACCCTCAGAAAGCTCCCATATCATAGAAATTCGCGAAATTAATTTTCATTTAAATTCGAAAAAATAGAAGGATTCCCCGGAGCTAGGGCTTTCCGTGGCAAACTTACCTTTATTTTACACGAGCTATCTGAGAAAAATATATCTGGGTTTCCGGAGGGAAATATTGGAGAACGGGAATTTTAATAGGTATCCAGGGGAACTCCCAGAACTCTAAGGTCCAGCAGAACCCAGGTCTGAACTAAAGCACGTGCATTCTTAAAATTTATCTTTCTATGTGGTCTGGAAGCTGAGATCAAAGGACCTAAAGTTGCCCCATAAAATTCTTGACTACTCTTCAACGGTGTAGTTATTAGCCTCAAAGCTCAATAGTCGAAACCAAATACCGCTACACGGTTCTTTGTCTGTTCTACCATGCAGATTCATGTTGGTCCACAAATCAAAATTCTCCCATAAAAAACTTAAGTTCCTCTTCAAAAAATGTTTTATTGACATTTCTCAAAAGCCTCCTAGTTGTGGACAAAAGCGTCTTCCGGGACCTTATCGTCCTCCAGCATCTTGATGCAGATATTCAGCGCCACCTTGAGGTTCCATTTTGCCTCCTCAAGACACTTGGTGCACCACAGTGAGTTCAGGTTCGTCATTTCCCGGAACAGGATGAGAAGCGCTTGCTGCTCCTTTGACTCGTTTTCCTCTGCTGGCTCTGTCGCTTCAAACTGGTGTCTCGAAAAGGCGCTGTTTTTCTGGCTAATCGTCGCGTTCGTGACATACAGGACGTCATTGAAGATCTGGTACTCGCAGGACTGTTCAAAGACCCCCATGCCGAAGTTGATGGCGCGGATGAAGAAGGTTCGGGTGAAGAAGATGAGGATCTCGTCTTCCAGGAGCGTCATTGGCTTGTCTTTGTAGACTCCGTGCACTGTTATGAGGATCTTGTCGGCCTGCAAAAATTTTTGAGGCAATTTTAGACATGAAAATAATTTTTGGGTTAATTTTTTGTTCGAAGAAAGAGCCAAGAGAGTACCAGACAAGTTCTAGGAGGCCGAGAAATATTATTTTATTCCTAATTTGGGAGGAAAGGGTCCAGAAAAGGAGATTAGGGGTCCAGAAAATTTAATCATTTGCCGATTTAAGAGAAAAAGACCCGATAGAGAGAGCTTAGGGGTTCATAAAAATTATTCCTTCCCTAGTTTGGGAGGAAAACTCCTGAAACAGGGTTCAAAATTTTTGCTAAAAATCTTACTCACACTGAAAACGGGGCAGTCAATGTTGAAGGACAAAAAGTCGTGTTCCGTGGTGTGAAGCTGGTTGATGGTGCTGAGGATCTCCTCCGGCCCCACGAAGACGTTCTGCGTGTACAAGCTCATGTCCACAATCTTCATAACATTCCGAGACTTCACCATGTACTTGGAGACTCTGAGGTAGTACTCCTTGGACCGGATCGAGGGATCAAAGTGGCAGCTGATGCTGAAGTGGGCCGAGGGCGCATACAGCTCCTTTAGCAGGGCTCTCGACTGGGTGTCGTAGTCGCGGAAGAAGCGTCTCACGAAGGTCTCCACGAAGGTGTACGACTCTGGCCGGGCGAGGAAGTTCTGGCGGCTCAGAAGGAGCGGGTTGCCCTCGAGACTGGCGCCATCTAGCGTCTCCAGCTCGTGGAAGAAGGTCTTGGCCCGCGAGATGTACTGCGGGAGCGAGTTTTTGGCGCAGAGTGGGTTCCCGTGGAGCTTCAGAGACGTAATCTTGTTGGCCTGCGGACACCCCGCGAGCTTCTCGAAGGACTCAATCTTGTTGTTGGAGAGATCCAGGTTCTTGAGCTTCGGGAACCAGACCAGAGAGTACATGCCCTGGCCCGAGACGATGCCGTTGTTGCTGAGGTCCAGGGAGGTGCAGAACTGGCCGACCTTGCGGGAGGCGTTCAGGAGGATCTGGGAGATCGTTCGGGGGGCCGAGAGGTCCAGCACGACGTTCTTGAACACCTCCTTCTCCGCCAGACAGTGCAGGTAGAGATTGCCATTGAGGTAGTTGTCGCGTACGACGGAGAGGATTTTCTTCGGGACGTCCACCTGGCCGACTTGGAAGGGCGCAATGTTCATCCGGAGGTGCAGGAAAATCTGCTTGTCGGAGCCCAGAGTGCCGATCACCAGCTTGTTCTGGAGCAGGACCTCGAGGGCCTCGAAATTGTTGCGCACAAAGAACTCATCGAAGCGTGGGCGGGACTCGTAGTAGCAGGGGTAGAAGTCGTTGTTCTCCACCACCTCCAGGAGCTTCGGCACGATGTCTCTTCTGCCCAGGTTTCCGTTGTGGTGAACCTAATTTAAAAAAAAAATTAAGGAAATTTTCCAAAAAAGATTTTAGAAAAAAACTCACCACAACTTTGTGCCAGTAGTCGCTCAGCCGATAGGAGCTCCTGAAGGACGCCAGGTCGTGCTTCTCCGGAACGACCAGCTCCCCCTCCAGCAAGTTTATAATCGGCAAATCCATGCTCTCCTCCTGCTCCGTGAGAACCGTGAGCAGCGGGTCGTTGTCTATTTTGACGTTATCGATGCTCTTGAGACTCGGAATCAGGCGTCTGATCTGTCCGTGGATCTTGAGCTCACTTCCCTCCACCATGAACGGGTTCCTGCTGACGTAGAGCTTCTTGAGACTCAGCTTCCCGAGGATCTTTAGCTCCACGACGCTGTAGATGCGGTTCTCGCTGAGATCGAGGAGTTCCAGGTTCTTGAAGGCCCCCAGGAGTCGCAGGGGCTCTATTTTGGAGAGGTTGCAGCGTGAGAGCCGGATGCACTTGATGAGGAGGATGGGGCTCTCGTAGGAGACGAAGGCCTGAAAGTAGATTTTTCTGTAAATTCCCTAAAAAACTTGAAGGAAAATTACTGAGCTCGAAATTTGAGCCCAGATTCCCGAGAGCTGTTCAGGAGTTCGAAGTAAAATTTACCTGCAGGACCATGTTGAGGTGAAAGACGCTAGCGAGACTGATGGCGACCTCCCTGAAGGCCGGTTGGGAGGAAAAGTTCTCAAAGTTGAGCTCGTGGCTGCCGTGCAGAGACGCCTTCTCCAGCATGTCGCGCACCACGATGTCGAGCTGCGTCTTGGGGTGCATCTGACCAGCGGTGATTTTGCCCGCACCCAGCCGCACACTCAGTTTCAGCTCCTTTGGCTTGTTGTAGATCTTGAGGTAGAGATTTTTCTGGAACAGGACCTCGAGGGCGCCGCGGTCACTGGCCGTCAGCAGGAACGTGTCGTACTGGAAGAAGTGCCGATAGGCGATGGGGAAGAACTCGAGGTCCGGCACAACCTCGAAAAGCGAGCTCAGGATCTCGCTCTGGCTCGCCGAGTCCTCGTGGTGGACCACGACTTGGTGCCACAGGTCGATCTTCTGCAGAATTGGGGCCGGGTAGCTCGTCTTCCCGGGATGGAAAATCAGCTCGCTGTTGAGGTTCAGGTAGATGTTGCTCCCGACCTCCATGTGGATCTCCCGGGGCAGCTCGTTAAAGTTGAACCCCGTCCGCTCTGGCGCTGGTGCCGGAACCGGAGCCATGAAGCTCGGGCCACCCTGCCAGGGCTTCATGTTGCCCGTCTGCTGGAAGTTCTGGGATGGAATAGGGTAGCAGGGCTGGACGTTGCCGGGGATAAGGCCGGGCGAGGTAAGGATCTGCTGCACCGGCCCAGGATGCCTCAATGTCGGGGCACTGATGAGACACCGGTTGTTGTAGTTGGCCTGCTTGTTCTTATTCTGCTTATTCTTGTTCTTCTTCTTGCCCGTCCCTGGGGGGTTCCTCACTTGCGGCTTCGGGCCTCCAACTCGCACTTTCACCTGGTTGAATGCCGGTCCCGGCACGTTGAAGTTCGGGTTCATATCTATTTTATCATCGAAAATAACGTTCTTGAGGGAAATAATTTTTGTTTGTATCAATAATGTGATTTTCCGTGTTTACCAAAATTCAAAAGTCACAGTTGGAACAGTCTAAGCGCGCTGTTGACCCTCTCGGGGCGTAAGGGCCTGTTCACATATTACGTCACGGTCCAAGGGGGGGGGGGGATGTCAGCCGCTCCGTTACAGTCAGTACAAACTCAAGTACTGTTATATGGGACAAACCGTGACAGAGGGGGGGGGGGTGTCGAAAATCTCAATTTTCACCGTTACGTAATATGTGAACAGGCCCTAATCGAGGGGGACAGGAAGCCTCTGTTGGAACGAGGAAACTTAAAACGTCAAAAAATGTCAAGATTAAGAACTTCGGGGACCCCTAGCTCCGTCCCTGAAACAGATAGGATAGGGGTCATACGTACTTCCATGATTTGCTATAGACTACAATATACTAAACCCACCATACCTCCCTTAGAAGAAGGGCGGTCTTCTAGTTCTTGAGTCGTAAAGTTTCAGACAGACAGACAAAGCGACGAAAACCGTTTTTTCGTCAATGCAATTTTACTTTTATTATNAAGCAGTGGTATCAACGCAGAGTACTCTTTTATTATTCGTATGGGTTTCTTCCGATACAGTAAGCTTAATTCTACGCGGAATTTCAGAGTCTATGATACTCCGGCGGAGTGTTCACAAAGTTAGCCATGCTGAAGAGACTCGAGTTGTTCTTCGCGAGATACTTCAGGAAGTCCTGGATGTGGCCCAGAAGGATCTGCATGCTCTTCTCGTCCAGAGTCGTGAAGGACATGAGGGATCCCAGTTTCACGAAGAGCCGCAGGAGATGAAAGGCCCGTAAATCTTGCTCATGGGCGTGTTCGGGTGCTTCTTCAGGACATCGCTGTACTGCGGTCTCTCGAACTTGTAGAGTAGCTGGGAGCCCAGCAGCACGTTGAAGTACTCCTGGATGCCCAAAATCACGTCCTGAACCGCCGTCTCCTTGCCACTCGTGATCGACTTGCTGGACTTCTTGTAGGCCAGATACTCGTCGAGGATATCCTGCACCGTCTTGCGCGCCGGCAGATCCAGGAGCTTGTGTTGGCGCGTCACGGCGTCCCAGTCGTCCACGAGCCAGGGCTTCAGCTCCTCCGGGATCTTCACCTTGACCTCCAGCTTCGATATGAAGCTCTCCTCTGGTTCAACTGTCTCGAGGCGGCTGCGCTTGGGAGTGGGCGTGGCTTCAACGGGCGTGGGCGTGCTGGGTTTCGAGGCTGCTCTGGCGGCCCGGGAGGTCGAGGGGGCGGGCTCTTTGGCGGACGCCGGGGTCGTCTCCTTCGGGGTCACGACCTCCTTCGAGGGCGTCGAGGCTCTCGAGTCGGAGGAGTCCTTGCTGCTGGTGTTGGAGTCCTTCTTGGCGCTCTTCGTGGCCTTCTTGGTCTTCGCGGTCGCGGCGTGCTGCTTGTAGACCTCCTTCTGGCGTGCCACATTTGCGTCGTTGTACTTCAGGACGCGATTCTCCGGCACCCACTCGTCCCAGTTCTTGTTCCAGCCAGCGTAGTGGATCAGATACTTGACCAGCTTGTCTTTGAGGGCGACTTTGAGCGCCTTTGCCTCGTACAACAGAGGCCCGTGAAAGCAAAGCACTCGCTCGCCTGTTGATTAAGCGCGTAAATAGGGCGTTTTAGGAGGGTTTTCCATCTCCCCGGAGGTCCTTACCTTCTGTGAATTTGTATTTTGGCGGCATTGTGAGCCGGAGCGGGAAACTAACGTGGTTTTTTCGGCGAGCTTTTCTGTCTGGAACTCGGCTTGTTTACGATCCGAAACTCTCTAAGTAAAAATGGCGACTTTCGAAATGGCCGTTAAAAAGTGTCTCCGCAAATGAGGCTCTTTTCATCGATTTATGAATTATTTTGTTTTCTCTGGAGTGTTCTGGGAATATTTGGAAGCTTCAGGCCTTTCAACCTTAACAATTTAGGAAAATAAAAATTAAATGTGGCGACTCCCATTGGCGACATTGGCGACAGCCTCAATCACAACTGTTCAAACCGAAAATTTCTGATTTCTCCTATGTAAAATTGCATTTCTGAAGAAATTCGCAGCAGGAACCCCGCGGAAGTTGTGCAAGAGACAGACATGAACGAGATAAAGTCAGTGAAGGTGGACAATTGGGGCGTGTTCTTCCTTCAGAAGCTGCAGAACTTTTTCAATCGCACGGATCACTGGTAATTTTGTTTACATCGAAGCGAAGCACTTTTCCCTTCACTTTCCCCCCTTCCTTGGTCTTTGTAGCGACCTCACGCTCCAATTCAATGACAACTCCCAGCTGAAGGTGCATCGGCTGGTGCTAAGTGCTTGTACAGACTACTTCAATCTCCTCGAGCAGCAATGCGAGATGGTGGAGGACATTCTGGTGATGCCAGACGACCTCCAGGCCGACGTCATAGTGCCCATCGTGAACTTCATGTACACCGGGACCCTCGAATTCCAGTATTCCATGTTCGACAAGCTCCTGAAGACGGCAAATGACATGAACATGACAGTCCTGCTGAAGCTCCTGGAGGCCCACAGATCCGCCACCAGGAACATCAAGGGCCAGCAGAAGCAACCCGTGCTGCTGAACAAACAGGCTCCGCGAGTCATCACGTCCCAGACGTTCTCGAGTTCGCCGGCAGCCAAGGCCAGGACGGTCTCTGTGAGTCCTCAGCAGGCCAGGACCGGAAAGCAGGACGCAGGCAAGCAGAAGGTTATTTTTAAGCACCACCAAACCACCATCAAGCCTCTCGTAGGGACCAAGATGCTCCCGGAGCCAGTCGCAGTCATCGCCAAGTACAGCCATCAGGTGAGTCGACGAGTCTAAATAAGCCTCTATGGCTTAAAATATCCCCCTCTCATATTTTAACTCAAATCTACTTTTAGGGCCCAAGCGTAAAGGGACCCACGAGATTCGAGATGGACGAGATCTCAGGAGAGGGCTTCGAGGGCCAGTTCGACTCGATCTCGTACGAGAGCAAACCCCTTCTGACAGCCAAGCAGATCAAGAAGGAGGAGGAGTCGTCGCTGTTCGAGCGGCTGAAGAAGGACGTGAACCTGAAGCGCCCGGCGGCCTCCACGCTCTCGGAGCCGACGGCGAAGAAGCTCAATCTGGAGGACGTGAAGGAGCTGACGGAGAACATTCGTCTGAGGAAGCAGCTGGCGGGTAACGAGGGCGCCGAGGACGATCCGGACGAGTACTATGACGATGATGACGACGACGACGAGGACTGGACGCCCGCCAAGGAGGGCTTCGTGGCCCCCTCGACCTCCGTCAAGACCTCCACCACCACGGCCGTCGTGAAGCCGGCCTCCAAGACGTCGCCCAAGACCACGATCTCCATCAAGGAGGACGGATCGAATGTCAACCACGCGAAGATCATCAGTGAGGTGCTCAAAAAGTACCCTCATCTCGTGAGGAACAACAAGAACATTAAGCTCAAGATCCTCCAGAAGAGCCCGGAAGCCACAGCCAAGGCCACGCCCCCTACCGCGAAGGTGTACCCGACCAAGATCGCGCCCTCGCCGGTCGCCTCGACCCCGAACAACCCCAAGCTAGTACAAAAAATCTCCCCTCAGGTCAAGAGCCCGCCGAGTCTGACGGCAGTCCCGAGTCGCCCGAAACGCATCGACACCAAGACGATGCACGAGCTGATCGCAAAGGGGGCCGAGAACACCACCGGGCCCTGGCTCTGTCTCAAGTGCGGCGTCGACGGCCGGCCCATCAGTATTCCGTCGTACAAGAGCTTCAGGAACCACCTTATAGCGGTGCACAAGGAGAAGGTGGACGCGAGGCTTTGTGAGGAGTGTGGCTTCCGTAGCAGCAACCGGACAGAGGTGCACTATCACGCACTCACGAAACACGAGATTCAGCCCCCGAAGGAGGTAAAATTCCCGAGTTGCGCCCACTGCACCCATGTCGCGATGACGGAGCAGCAGCTGCAGAAGCACGTGGAGGAGGAGCACAAGGACATACCGGTGCCCGTCAAGATGATCCAGCAGTGCGCCTACTGCAACAAGGTCTTCCTCAAGGAGACCACCCTCAACACGCACATCAAGACTTTCCATCGGGATCAGGTGAGCATTTACCTTTAACTCCCCTTGACGTAGCAAGCTGAATTTAGGTACCCATATTTGTTTCCTCAAAATGTCTGAGATCCCTAAAAGACTGATTTTTGGCGCCCTCTGATGGAGAGATTTTCCTGGAAACGTTCATTTTTCTCTCAAAAATTGGCTCAAATTTTTAACAATGAAATAAAATGATGAAAATTTTTTTTACAGATTTTTGACGGGTTCGCAGAAGAAGGATACGTCCCCAATAACCCCAACCCCGTGATCGAGAACAAAGGGATCAAGATAATCTCCAACATCAGCTTGCCTCCTGCCAAAGCGCTCCCCATCCAAATAATCACGAGCACCGCCCAGGGCTCGGGCCAGCTGGACGCCAAGCAGCTCCTCCTGACGACCAAGCTGGAGCCCAGCTCGGAGGCAGAAGCCCTCAGCAACGTCGCCTCAGGGATCACGACCAGTCTGACGCTCGTTGGCACACCCGACATCATCGCTCCCGAGGACCAGTTCGGCAGCTCTGGGGACTTTATAGCGCAGCCCGGGACCGAATCTGGGGCCGGAACGGAGGCCCGAATCGTGACGGCGGACGGGTCCGAGTTGCAGCTGTCGGCGGCGCAGAAGGAGGAGATTCTGTCGCAGCTCCAGGCGGGGGCAGATGGGCGGGGAAACGTCATCATGGTGCTGAACCACGAGAACTTCACGGACCCCCAGGCCACCGTGGTCTCGAGTGGCGCCACCGAGAACCCCCCCTCGGCCTCCAGCAATATCATGGTCGTGTACAGCGACGCTCCAGCCACCGAGACGACCCAGACAGCTCCCACCACGTCAGCCCCCGAGCAGATCCTGGCCTCGGTCGAGCTGGGAGAGACGTTGGAGGAACCGAAGGAGATGAAGAAGGAGAACTCGGAGCCCGAGGGCAGCAAGATGGAGGACGGGGAGACCGAGAAGGCGAAGCAGAGCCTCATCTCGACGCTGCAAGGCGACTGGTCGGACGACGAGGAGGCAGATGAGGCCCACGGGAGTGGCTCGCCGGCGCTCTTCGAGGACGGGACGCTGATGGAGGGGACGAAGGAGGGCGTGGATAGCAAGAAGGTGGAGGACGACGACCACGAGACGGATGCCAAGATTGCGGACGCCGTGGGAGACCTACTGAGCGAGCTGGAGGGGGACTTTAAGGAGAAGGAGAAGGGGGAAGCGGCGCAGACGACGCTGACGGAGGAGATTAAGGAGGAGACGGATGACAAGGAAAAGGACGAGCTGGAGAAGAAGCTAGACGGCGCGGAGACGGAGATCTGCAAGCTGGTGGACGAGTGGGACGACGACTTGTAGATGTTTTGTGAGTAAAAGTTGCTGGAAATTGGAAAATTCTGACTCAAAGTCGCTTTTTCAGATTTTTAGAGAATTTTCAACCGCTCGGTTGCCAGGAGGAACACAGCTATTAACGTCTGACCCAGCTTTCCAGAGTCTCCGCTGGACTCGAATTCGAATCAGCATATGCTAGATTTAGGCTAAAAGTAGACTCATGTTTAGATTTGCAAGTTAAGGTTTGGTTTTATGTCCCTAGGTATTACATCGTTTTATCAATTAGCAGATAAAGTGTTGAGCAAAAATTCAAATCACAAGTGTATTGTACTACGAAATTGTATCATTAATTTTAATTTCCTAATAAAATACAGGATTTGTTCAAAACCCCTAATTTTTGGCGGAGGGAGGGGGCTTTTGCAGGGTGCTCTCCTCCCACGGCCTGGGCCCCCGGATGTTCTCCCAGTGGTCGATGTCCAGCGTCTTGATCTTCTCGAACTCCGTCTCCATCGTAACCTCGCTGGCCTTTTTCACCTCAATGCCCTCAATGGCTTCCAGCTCCTCGTGAGATATCGCGGATTTCTTGGAAAACTTGTACCTGAAGTACGCACGATTTAGTCTCGTTTAGGGGCTGGAAAGCTTCAAGCATGGACATTATCCAGGTCGGTCGCTCTTCTAATGGATCGAGAAAAAAATCTCCCAAAGCACTTAAGTCCGGAGGCTCATCTCTTGGTGGCTGTTTCTAGGGGTCCTTCTAGTGGTCGTCACTAAAGATGGGAGCTCTAGCCCCCGTACTTTGGGAGCTAGAGAAAATCGAATCTTGGTGAAATTTTCCCATACAAAAATTCGATTTTCTCTAGCTCCCAAACTACAGGGGCTAGAGCTCCCATCTTTGGTGACGATCACTAGAGGGATCCCTAAAAGCAGCCACCAAGAGATGAGCCTCCGGACTTTTGTACTTTGGGAGATTTTTTTTTTCGATCCATGAGAAGAGCGACCGACCTGAAAAATTTCCATGCTCGAAGCTGGAAAGTCTCTCCCTACCTGAGCTGAGCGAACTCCCGGAGACCAAACGACCCTCCGACTATGCAGATCAGGAACGGAAGCCCGTACCTCAGAGCCTTTCGCTGCGATGATCTGCTCAAAATCTGCGACATTCTGCCTCCTTTGGTGGTCTGATACTTTAATATTTCATTGGGCTGCGAGACTGACTAAATCTCGAGCGAAATTTGGGGGTAATATTTTTGTAGACTTTCCGTGGACAGTTTTTCTAACCTCAACTTTGGGCCTGTTCACATATTACGTAACGGTGAAAATCGAGATTTTCGACCCCCCCCCCCCCTCTGTCACGGTTTGTCCCATATAACAGTACTTGAGTTTGTACTGACTGTCAAGGAGCGGCCGACATCCCCCCCCCCTTGGACCGTGACGTAATATGTGAACAGGCCCTTTTGTAAATAAATACATCAACCGTCGTCGAAAGTTCGTTTCGAGCTGCTCCCGAAATCTCTTTTTCACCGCCGATTTTCGCTTGAATAAACCATAAAATGGAACCAATGACGCTTGGAAGCCCCACAGGAAGTCCAGGTGAGTCCAAAGAACGAATGAAAGACACAAACTAACGAGCTGAATCCAGTGACTCCGAGCGGCGTTCTTCCTGGCTACCTGATTGGTGATCCAGCCACTCCAAACCCATCCAAGTCCCAAGCATTATCGCCCAGCAAACGCGCCCTGCCTTTCCCAATGTCCCCGATATCGCAGCTGTCGCCGATCCCGGCCCCGAATCAGGACACCTCGTTCAGCAGATCCACGCCAGTTGGGACGTCCAAGCTCTTCAAGTACCACCCGACCGCCCACGACAGCAGCTCTGCGGCACCTCCCATCATCGGGCTCTTTGACTCGCTGCGGGAGGAGCGGAACCAGACCCCCAAGGCGCATCCTCAGGTAGGGAATTTCTCATAAAAAAGAAACATTAATGTGGACCCCCTTAATTCCCAGGTCGCGCCCAACCAGACCCTCGTGGACGGCCCGGACTTGAATGGCAGCAGCTTCCGTATCATGTCACCGCCCCAGATCCCCAACAACTCCATGAGCTTCTTCAACGAGTCCACGCTGAACAACCGAAGCCGCCTTCCGTACAGCAACTTCTGGGTCACCATCTTCGGTTTCCCCACCACGAGCGTGTCCACCATCCTCTCTCACTTCTCGCAGTGCGGCACGATCGTGGACAAGTCCTTTCCTCCCCAGAACGGCAACTGGATCCATCTGCGCTTCAGCTCCCGCATGGAGTGCGACAAGGCCCTGAACTACAACGGGAAGGTGATAGCAAACTCGCTGATGATCGGGGTTCTGCCCTGCACCGACGTCAACGTCACGAACGACATTGAGGTCCTGGGAGAGACGAGGGAGCAGCCGAAGAAGCTGAGGTCGCTCTCTAGGGTCACGTACGAGACCACTCAGACCCCGACGGCAGTGGACCCGAGCGTGTTCGCGCCCAAGCTCAACACCGGAATCGTCAGCAAGGCCATGGATATGATTTTCGGGTGGTGAAAGTTTGTGTTAAATTCTTGTAAAAAATATATTTCTTTCAACTTCAGGGGAATTTTTTACTTGATTCTTCAAACGGTTCAAATTCAAACTGCGCACATTTCCGCCAAACTGCGCACTTTCATTTGACAGCTGTCAAAAGATTTCACAAGATTAGAAAACTCGACCGTGTCTTTTGCAGCTCGCCATTGAAAACCAATTTTAACCCCAAAAACCCCTCTCTTAAGTGCTAAACTCCAGTGTTTCGCTAAATTACGCCAAAAGTAAGTAGTTGCGACAGAAAATCTGGTTGCAAATCATACTCGCTGATACTTTTTCTTGTTTCAAAACTGCGTCTCTGAGCAAAGCACGCCAGAACGAGAAAATGGCTGATATCACGAACGTAATCAATTACAAACGCATTGTGGTGCCCAAGAGGCACTTTGACGAGTCCGAGGATGAGAGATTTAACGGATTCGAGTCAGATAGCTCCGATGGGTACGCGGCGTCCACTAAAACCGCCAAACGTTGCAAAACGTTGTCGGTGACGTCAGAGGAGATGCAGAGACGGCCAACGCGAAGACCCGACCCCACGGTAACGAACAGAAACGCAATCATGGCTCGCGAGAACAGACGCAAGCAGAAGGAGCGAATGGAGCGGCTGGAGGCCGAAAATGAGAAACTAATTGCGCAAAACTCGCATTTGTCGCGCGCCATGGCCGAGAAAGAGAAAGCGATGCAGCACCTAAAGCGGGAGTACAACTACCTGAAGAGCGTCATCTCCAACAAGACCCCCATCGTGCAGATCCTCAACACAATCAAGGCCGCCAAGTTGCCGATGTCCTCGTCGCTGAACAACTACGTCATCGAGAGTCCCGGGAAGAAGTCACCAGCGTCGGAGTCCACGATCTCGGTGTCGTCGTCGAGTGGCTACGAGTCCCCCAACCTGAACGACGCCAAGAGCAGCCACGAAGACGGTACGGTTGACGAATGGATCCGGGATTTGTTCGCCCCCGCTACTGATTCCCTAAATTTTACAGATTACGAGATGAACCCGAACTCCCTGGAGGCTCCCAGCTACTTCTGGAGCGGCCTGGGAGACACCAACGAGATCCTCTCGGAGCAGCCTCCGAACCCGGAGCTCTTCGACGTCGAAGACATGCTCGTGCCGGAGCACAGCTACTCGGCGGACATAAAGAGCGAGGAGGATCCCGGAGTGTGCGTCCACATCTCGAACCAGCGGGTGTCCATCGAGTTCTGCGGCAGCTGCCATGCCAACGCCGCCGACGGCTGGCTCGAGCACTAAATGTCGGTATCCTTTATTACTCCACCTACCAACTATTTAACACGTTAGCTATTAAGGAGCTGTTCTATAAAACTTTGTACCCAGTAGAGCATTAATTTGAGTTTTCTCGATGATTTCTTTCCCTTGTGTTTTTTCACAACCCAAAACGAAAACATTCATTTTGGCAGAAAAGGGCGAAAACTAGTAATTTTTGTGTGGCAATTGCAGGTATTTGAATGGCAGAAAGATGACGCTGTACCACAATATTGCGAAAAGGTGGGACAAAATACCTTGACCTTCGCTTCAGGATTGCAGCTATTTAGGTTAGTTTCGCTCCAAGAAGAGCTCGCGAAATTTAACAAAATTTGAAATTTTAGGTCGATGCGAGTGCACTTTGATTGAGTCCCAAAAGACCCTCCAATCGAAAAATCGCCTCTTTTGACCCCCGATTTCCTCCCACCAGTCAAGGTGTGCCGCAGAAAAGCAAGAATTCTGAAGCTTAGAGTCGAAATACAATCCCAATTTCGGAAGAGACACAAAACTATTAATCACATTTATGCTTATTACAGCTGTTGAACAAGTTGTTGGCCACTGGTACTGGTATGGCCCAGAAACCAGGCTAAGTATCTGAGCACTGTATCGGCCGATTGATTTTTTTTTCCTTAAACTCTTGCCAGAATGTGACCAGTTTTGAACAGAAGAAAAAGAATTGAATCCCAAAGAAAAGAGTCACATTTTGGCAGAAAACCAACAAATCTTTCCACGAACAATTTTCATTACCATTCTGCTTTGCGTTTCAGCAATTTAAATTTTAATGAAAAACAGGAATAGGAATCTCGGTGCAGCCGGACTCGGAAAGCAAGTGTTCAGGCTAAGTATGTAAATTGCCACAAAAATGAGAGCGCAAAATGAATGTTTTAGTGACCGCGATTAAAATCGGGGTGAGGGAAAGAATGACGTCGGTTATTGTTTTTTTTATCAGTATGTTTATGAAGGTTATGAAGCTGTATAAGTTATATTCTTACCACGTTTTAGTGTACATACATAAGGACCATAAAATAAATAATAAAATAAAGATGTTTAAACGTATTAACTGGTTTATTACTTGACTACTGAATTTGGTAACCTCTTGGAGATTTTTGGGTGGAAATTGGAAAAAAAAGTTTTTTATCTAAAAGAAAATCTCCATTTCGGGATTTTTCATGAAAAACTTTTTGTGGAGAACTTGGTCTTAGCCAACCTCAAGAAATGCGTATTTGGAGACTGTGTAAAGTAAAAATTGGAAAAAAAGATTTTTGACCCAAAATTTTTCAAATGACTGAGAAGAAGGGCTCTTCTGCTACCTTTCAAGCAGTATTTCTGGAACCTATTTTTCGGCTTGGGATCGACAAAAAATCACTACAAAATTGACGAAAGTTCGCTGAGAAATATTCTGCCTTCGAAAACTTTTGGCCGGAAAAGTAGGCACCGAAACAAATTGCTTCCCTGCTCGGGCTCATGACGGAATCTGATACCACTCGGTACTCAATTTAATTAGGCTCTTCTGTGTTTCCGCACTTCATGCAAATGAGCGGCAAAGTGGATGAGCAAACAAGATGAAAGTCCCTGAAAAGCGACGGCGAGAGAGAAAGGAAAATTCGGTCTATCGGTAACAACTATTTACTGTTAAAATTTATTTTGTGCAATTTAAAATTTACATCATTCATAATTTGGTGGTTAATAATAAATATTCTATAATAAAACGACCACTTTGGATGATGAATCTATCTCACGGTAAAGTAGCTAACATTAGAAAAAATATCTTCTACCTCTTTTGATTTTCTTCTGTGGGTTCTTGGTTTCCGTATTATCTGTGTCGAAATTCATTAGCAGTAGAAAGGTAACTTGTTAATTTCAAATTGACATAAAGAACTTTATTTTCGTTTGTAACATGAGAAAAACGCGTGGAAAAACTGTAAAGTTCGGAGGTTTGCAACTTGCATCAACTTTTTTTGACGAAAAATGAGGGAAAAATCGACGTTCATGAGTTTCTCTTAGAAAATGGACAATTTGGCAATTTTTGTAACATTAACATTTACGACTAACTTCTTACGATGGGCTTATTCGTTAAAATTCTTCAATTACACGTGACGAGTTGCATAAACGTAACGGAAACAACAACATTCGGGTGTTCATTAAACCTAAAATTGCTACATTTGAGCTCGTGTGGAACGAAAATTGGCAGGTGAGTGAGTTTGATTGGTGGGAAAAGTACAGAAAAGTTGTAAATGGGAATAAACGCTTCTAAATCCTTTTCTACGAGATTGTTCACAATATTCTTCATCAATCCAGGTACATCTTATCATAATATTGCGTGTTGTTGCTCTGCTACACAACAGTTGTCTAACTAACGTATGGGGGAGGCTCAGACGCAAGCCGTAGACCGGGTGTCTGTCTAGGGATCTATGCATCTGAGGGGGAGATATAAGATATAAAATAGACACCAACCTAGATTAGATGTGACTTGATGGTGAGCTGGCTTGTATCCTATTATTGTTGTCTGTTCCGTCGGTAATCTCGTGGAGTAAATCATTGTCGAACACAACACATCATATTTGCATGCTAATTGTATGAAGGTGGCCTATCCTAGTGGCGGTTACTGTTAACATATTGTTATTCTGTCATTTCTTCTGCTCTAACGGTTAGGAGAATAAATGCTATACACTCACTTCTAACTGCTCTTAAGGTGTATTGTAACACTTATTGGGTGACATAAATTACGACAAAATACATCTCATTTTTGTTAATCTGGGTTTCATTACGTTACGTTACTTTACGTCTAACTTTACGTTATATTTATGTTATGTGTGTGTGTTGTTTGCAGTAACCTTGTATGTATCTACATAATGGCAGGACAATGACTACGCGTATAGTTGCGCAATATTGTATGAGGGATTTGCGATGAATAAACTTGGATCATCGTTGTCATCATCAATAAAAGTGGCCCTGTATAGCAATTCAATGGAAATGTATGGTTACTCACTCAAAATTTCTTCTCGCGTTAAAATCATTTATTCATCGTGCATTGCTGGAATTTTGTTCATCGTCAATAAAGTACAAATTTTGATTATTGTATCGCAAACAATATTCGGTTCAGACTCAATCTCCAGCGAGAATCTCAAGCGTCGCTTCCAGCACCTAATTTAGTCTAAATCGTTGCTCCAATGATCAGTACGCTAATAAACACTAGTCTTAGGGGTTTTCCGGAAAATCGGTGAATTTTCGAGAAAACCTTAAGATTTTCTTGAAGCTTTTCAATCTCAAAAAGAACTTCAACTTTTCATTTCTAGAGATGTTTCGCTCCCGTTTCCGGTCCGAATTCCAGAAAAGCTTCAAAAGCTCCCAGACAGTTTTCCGGGGAGTTTCACAGACCAATCTAATAAACCTAGGAGTCACTTTTATGTACATTTCTCGTGACTGCGCTCGTGTCCAACTTTCCAATTCAAATATTCATAGAATTACTTTAAAAAGGTTTAGCAAAACCTGGGTTCGCATGAGAGTGTCATGGTTTAGAAGTTTTTTTTTTCATGTCGTTTGTTCTAAAAAATGTAATAATTGCTATAGGCACAAACTAGTTAAAATTATTTGTTCTGCATTTTTAAGACTTAGATCCCTTGAGTAGTACAGAGATGAGACTGGACACAGAGAGACTGATTGAACAACATTCACGTTTCGACTGGCTTGCACCTACGTCCATTTACAAGTTAATGAGAGATATGTTGTCGGAGTCCTTGCGCTGCTTCAAACTCGTTGATCGTCATCAGAGCCCGGTGTCGAACATTTGCAGCGACTTGGTGACGATGTCGTCCTTCAAGCACGCCTCCAGGAACTCCTCGATCGTGATGACCCCATCCTGGTTGAGGTCCAGCTTCTTGAACACCCTGTCAACCTGCTCGCGCGCCTTCTTGTCGTCATCCTGCGGCTGGTGACGACCCATCAGCTCGTGTACTGCCGATATGACCTCTCCCAGCTCGCCCCGACTTATGCACCCGTCTCCATTGAGGTCGTAGAGCTTGAAGGTCCACCGCAAGCGCTCGTACACGGAGCCCCGGAGGAGCGTCGAGAGGGTCACGAGGAGGTCACGGAAACTGATAGCGCCATTGCAGTTCACGTCGAACGCCTTGAACACGTAGTGGGCGTAGATGCTGGAGTCTACAAAGGCAGGATTAGTGGGGGGTGGGGATGGAAGACAACGCACGTACTTCCGTGGGGGAAAAACTTTGCATAAATATCCTTGAACGAGTCCTCGTGCACAACTCCCTCGGGACATTCCTGCGAAGAGAGAGAGAAGCGAGAGGAGGGAAGGAAGACTGCGACACGTTTCGCGGTGCGCGGATATACTCACTGTCTTGAAACCTCGGTACATGACTCGAATTTCCTGCCTCGTGAATTTCGTTTGGCGGCAAAGGTCATCCAAGGCCACGGGAATGGGCTTGGGGAGGCGCTTTAAAGTTCACCAGACGTTAGCAACGGGGACCCAGGGACGGACGGAAGGGACTCACCTTCGTCGGCTCTAGCTCGTACACGACCTCCTCGATGGGGGAGTCTGGTGGGGTTGCCATTTTTCACGCTTTTCCTTAGCGTTACGCGTTATGTAAACACGAGTCAATACAATGATAAGATCACGGACACTCCTTCTACGCTAACGCTAACAGAGACGGATATTACATAAAGTAAATTGACCTTGCTATTGCTTTTTCATTTGGCTCTTGAGCTCTCACTTTTCCACTCCCTTCACTGCAAGACCTCACTTTCACTTTGGTGTCTCTTCGTGGGAAAATTCGACTGGTTTCTGCAAAACGCGAGCGAAACTGAATTGATTTCTTGCGAACGAAAATGTCGGGCTACTCTGGGTTGTTCAGAAAACTACGTGCGACTTCCGAATGTTGGACTTGAAGCTTGAGAGGTAAGTGCTGAAGTAAAATAGTTCTGAGTTGTTTTTGATAAAGCTTCTATGATTTTGGCGAATTAAATAGTTCGACTGATTATTTTCCTTTGGCAAAAGTCGGGTTCGTGCGCGCGCACGTCCTGCCACCGTGTGGTCCAGGACTTGCATAAGCATTCCGTGTTTGAATAGCTGAGGTAGCTCGTGGCAGTTGGAATAGCGTCACTTTCACACAAGGCCGATTCGTGCTGAAATATAGAGGCGTCAAGAAACTTTCAAGGTCGACACTAAAAAATTTTAAACCGTTTTTGAGAAATTTTCCTTTCGATTATGGGAATAGAAATTTCCTAAGTACGTCATGGGCAAGGTCTCACATGTTTTGACGACGCGATTTTCTCTGGGGGCCGGCAATACTGGGGGTTATTCTAAGCTGCAAAAAATGACAGAATTTCACAAAAATTTTTGTACCTTCGTTCCATCAAAAAACCTTGAAAGTTTCGAAAAGAAAAACCAAAATATTTTGTTGGCTCCAAATATCCAAGAATAAGCCCTCGAAACCTTTGAAAAATATTTTTGCTTATAATACCTTGAAATAGGCTCTGTCACAAAAAATTCTCATTACCTCAAAGTTTAGAACAAGTCCTCACTCAAAATGTAAGATTTTTGAAAAATAATCCTAAAAATATTTTTGGTCCAAAAACCTCAAAATAAGCTTTCGTTTCGAGTTAAATTTTCTAAGAACAATTTTTTACTAAAAACACGTTAGAATAAGCCCTTATCACCGTTTTAATTTTCTCTAGAAACCTATGAAAAAATATTTTTCTTCAAAATACTTTAGAATAAGCTCCTGTGAAATCTCTTAAATATTAACATGACCTTTAAACTTTAGAATAAGCCCTCACCAGCCATAAAAATTTTTGAAAAATAATCCAAAAAATAGTTGGGGAAAAACGAAAATACCTTAGAATAAACCCTCATCACCACATTTATATCACGTTGATCTTGACTGAGCGCCGCGAGATTGAAATGCGGCTATAGATATAGAATGTTTGCTTGCGTACGTCGCAATTAGCACAGTGAGCTCGATTTTTACGAGTAGTGCAGTGGATGCAGTGCAGGATGACCGTCTCTGCGATAATCATAGATTTCATTTCTGGCTGCTTCGGAGGTGAGGTGCCGAGAGTGCGTCTTTCTGGCCAGTAACGCGAGATCCCCTTGCAGGTGCGTGCGGAATCCTGATAGGCCATCCCTTCGACACGATCAAGACGGTGCAGCAGAGACTCAACCTAGGCGTCGCGAAGAGCTGCCTCGAGATTCTCGTGCGGTACGATGGCAGCTTGGTGAGGAAACGCGACCCTTTCCCTTTCGTTTCACCTCAAAAAGTCGCTCGTTTTTGCAGGTCAGAGGGTTCTTCAGAGGCATGTCGTTCCCCCTGGTGTCGAATGGGGCCATCAACTCGGTTGTCTTCTCCGTCTACGGCTACCACCTGCGCCAGTTGGAGATGATGTAAGAGATGGTGTTGCTCAGTGAAAAGGTCATGTGACTCGAGTGTCCCCGTTGCAGGTGCACACCCACAGAGCGACCCAAGTGGCGCGAGAGACACGTCTTCTGTGCCGGAATCGTGGGTGGCCTCGTGCAGTCGTACCTCATTTGTCCCGTGGAGGTCATCAAGACCCGCATGCAGGCCTTCAACAGTGCGTGAGTGCCTCCGAGCCCCCAGAACGCGTTCTCATCCCCCCATTTTCTTGCAGTTGAGGGGTCCTCCTACGCCTACGCCAAGTCGCTCTTCCTCCGACAGGGCATCCCTGGCTTCTACAGAGGAATCACCCCAACGATGTGGAGAGACGTCGGCCCCTACGGCGTCTACATGATGACCTACGACGTGCTCCTGGACGCCGCTGACAAGCTCGGCATCTTCGACAGGAGAGACCCCAACTTCACGCAGTACAAGAGTTCCTTAATCGCATTTTCCGGCTCAATCGCGGGATTTCTGTCGTGGATCTTCGTGGTGCCCTTTGACGTCATCAAGACCCGGATGCAGGTGGAGCTGAATCCCAAGAGACACCCCACCATGGTGGAGTGTGGGCTGAATATTCATAAGGTAGGGAGTCTTAGCTCGACTTTAAATTTCTATTTTCTCCACTTTCACTTTTTCGCCTAAAAAAGTGCTTCCAGGGACCATTTTTGAGGGGAAAAATTTTGGGTGAAAAATTAAGAAATCCGGGAAAATTCCAAGAATGCCCATTGATCGAAAAATGTTCTGGAAAACTCCAGAAAATCTTGGGAAATTTCCAGAAAAATTCCGGGAACGGCCCTTTGAGACAAACATGACGGGAAACTCACAGTTTTCGGGGAAATTGTGTGGTTTTTCCAGGAAAAATCTCAAAATCCAGGTTTTTGCAGTAAATTGCCAGGCAAATTCCGAGAACGTCCCTTTTGTGAGAGTTCCTGGATTTGTGAGTTTTCGGAACAACTTCAGACTAATAGAAATGTTCTTCTTTGGGTCAACTCAAAACTCCAGAGACCATTTTTGGGGCAAAAAATTTTGGCCAAAAATTATTAACGTCCTGTATTCCAGATTGGAGGCATGAAAGCGCTGTTCCGAGGCGCCAAGATGATTCTACTTCGGTCGATTCCCGTCAACGCCATCACCTTCATCGGATTCGTAAGTCGAGTGGAGTTGTCTGGTGCTTCCTCAAGTCTTTTCTGTTTTCTAGGAATATTGCAACGACTTCCTGAGCCCCCAGAAGAGCTGCAAGGTTATTTATGAGTAACTTTCCAAAATAAAAAATTTTTGTAAGAAAAGAAAATTCCCAACGGTCTTTTTGAACCGTGGAAAAGCTCGGAAAGCGACTCGTTTGAGAAAATTGGGCGTTGGTCTTCATCATAGAGGAAAGGAAAGTTGTCCCACTTTTCCTCCAGATTTTTGACAATCCATTAAAAATTCATCGTGATTGCTGTTTTTGCCCAACAACAATCTGTATGCTGGCATGTGCTCATTTTGTCAACATCAAACCCCATAAAACTCCCGATTGCCTCAAAGAAAATGGAAAACAATGTTAAAACAATTGACCTGGAAACTAAAAGGGTTCGCTTGGTGATTTACATCGTCGACTCTCACTCGTTTGCGCTTTCATCAGAAGTTGCTGGCAAACGGAACCGAAATAATCGACGTCCTTTTAAAATTAAGAGGTTCGCTGGTGGCTATTTGGGGCACATCGGCGACGGGACGTGCCTACTTGTTGTGACAACCATGCCAAAATAAAGCGGCGAGGAGCAACACGACGTTTCCAATCATTTTAATATTACAAAATTGCCAATCTGTCACAGTTGATTAACGTCAACCCCGAGTCCTCCCTCCGTCAGCGATGTGTACGGAATTGAGGCATTAGCAGCTAATTTTGTGCAACAGTAAGTCTGAGACGGGTAAAAATAAATTGAAAATGTCTTGCAGCAAAATGTATATATTGTCTGGGCCCGGAGTTGCGATTGCCGGCTCCAACAATAAATTATGTCACTGATCTTGACAATATGTTGCAAAGTTGAACTCTCTCTCTCGCTCTGTGCAGCGTTCCAAAAGTGTGATGTGTGCTGCATTTATGATTTATGTGTTTAGAATTGCGTATGCAGACAAGCGTTGCACATCGTGGAAGCAATTATTTAATCTCTGGATCCCATGGAGGGGATTTGGGCCGTGTCGAAATACTAGAACGTGCTTCCATTTTCGACGTCGTGGAGTAGCTTTTCTGCTGCAGGAATTTTTATTTCTAGAGTTTGTCTGTTCTCGAGAATATTTGATGACAAAAAGCTTTGTGAAATACAGCTTTGGGGCAGAGGGTCACGCAGGACCCATCCGTCAGAGACGGATTGCCCCGGACTACAAACGTGAAATACAAACGTCTGTCCTAATTTAAGATGAAATAGACGATGCGGAATGACCAATATCGGTTTCCTGGACATCATGAAAGGCACAATGAAATTCCTTACATCCAGTCCTAGTTTCTGGTGGAATCAATAATGAAGATACCGTAGCCTGTAGCTTCCATCTAGGTCACTCATTACATAATTGGATCAAAAGGGGACCTCTTTCTTTGGATTAGGGAATTTAAGCATTAAAGTTAGGGGTTCCTAGGTTTGAATTTGGATCCCTAGCTTCCTATTTTGGGTCTTAAGCTGTAGTTTTAGACCCCTAGCTACCTTTTTTGGGTCTTAAGCTCTAGATGTAGACCCCTAGCTTTCTATTTTGGGTCTTAAGCTGTTGATTTAGACCCCTAGCTTCCTATTTTGGGTCTTAAGCTCTAGATTTATACCCCTTGCTCCCTTTTTTGGGTTGTAAGCTCTAGATTGAGACCCCTAGCTTCCTCTTTTGGGTCATAAGCTCTAGACTGAGACCCCTAGCTTCCTATTTTGGGTCTTAAGCTCTAGATTTAGACCCCTTTCACTG
Organism: Forcipomyia taiwana; assembly: GCA_963930915.1. Lineage (NCBI taxonomy): Eukaryota > Metazoa > Arthropoda > Insecta > Diptera > Ceratopogonidae > Forcipomyia > Forcipomyia taiwana. The sequence goes on along the minus strand of CAWVOI010000096.1, from coordinate 3,309,949 downwards.
AATTTAGTTGCTTATCCTCAGATGTGGGGCCCATAACTTTGAATTTTAAGCCTCATTCTTGGAGTTGAGGGTTTCTAGCTTTGAAGTTGGAGCTCCGAGAGTTTCTGGCAGCTTCAGTTCACTTTGAAAGCCTCAAAACCCACTCCAAAGTTCGAACCCGCAACTAATTGAGAAATTGGATCGCTGTCGATGGCTCTCACTGGCAGCTTACAGCCGATGTTTCTGGCAAAATCAAACCAAGCTGCCACAAACCACTCAACATCAGGCTCTAAATCACCCAAAGCCCCTAATTGCGTTCCCGAGATGGAAAACCCGAGTGACCTACATACATTCCATCTCTCCATTTCCCCCGAAGAATCGATTTTGCGCTCCAGCATCGGCAATTGCCAGATTTAATCGGTTCCAGCTCACTATTTATGATCATTACGCCTGTAAATAGCACACGTGCATCAGGACTTCTCAATATTTGTCACCACAACACAATAATTTTATTGTTTTCTGACTCAACAGTTGCCCGTACCCGAGGTAGGGCCCAGAAGTGACATGAAACATGTATCCACAAGCTCGTACGTCGCCGCCTCCTATCCTGCTTATTTGCACACACTTGAAACATTGTCAAGAACACTCGCAGAGACTATCGAGCATATTCATGAGTGTATTTGCTGGAAATGCAAGGCAAGAGTGAGGAGAGGTGGGAAGATGTAGCTGTTTCTAGTGCATGAGAGCATAATTCATGTTGTTGATTCTCTCCGTCGTCACGGTGTAGCTCGGGAAACGTCGCGTTTACAAGCCTGTTGATGGCTGGAGGGCACTCATAATTTTTACGCAATTACGACACATTTTGGAAAAAGTGCATCCGGAGGACTCGCATTAATTATGGCTTTTTTTGTCACGGGAGAATGATGGCTGCTACAGCGCTCATGTTATTTATGACAGGACAGCCGATCAATGCCAACGACGGGAACCAGATATGCCGGGGGAGGTGGAAGTGCATTCTGGGCTCAAATTGAGTGAGAGAGATGGTCTGAAAAAAATAATACTGAAAAGAATTTCAGTGATAGCGCAGGAAGAGAGGATCTGGAGAGGCTCGTTCTGGATGTGTGGACCTAGTTTGGAATGAAAACTGGCCCAAAAATTTTTTTAGGAGTTTTATAGGAAAATAAAGGGAGTTTAGAAGTCAAAAATCGCACAATTTGGGGTTGAAAGAATTACAGAAAAGGCCAAATTTTAGGGCTCAAGGTCTGAGAAAAAAATTTAAAATTTATGTGAAGCTCCGTAAACACTCTAAACCCCATCCCTGGACTCGATATGCGCGGGAAATCAGGTCAACACGGCCACAGAGCACTGTCAGGCTGGCAGGACTTGACAGCGAGTTGCCGAAAACGGCACAGTAGGGGCGAATCGGCGAGCACCGTGGCCCATGTAATGGCGGTCGTATTCGTGGGTTTGGATCTGGCGCTTTGGGATTAATTAATTTCTGGCATCTATAATAGCGCTTAAATGGCTGCCCGTTATTAAGTTGCCCCATTGCGGGTGGAAACACACTCGACGAGGCGCCTTTACAGATAATTGCTTCTTGTTCGATTAGTTGCGCTCTGAGCTGTTATCATTCCGGACCAATCTAACGTAATTAGAGTAATCAATAATTGTTTGTTTAATTAGTGTACTTCATTGCCTAGCGATGGCTTCCCCATCTCATTCCACTGCATGTCATAAGTAAGCTTCTTCTCCGAACCAGGATGAAACCGAATCAGGATTACTTAATTGTGATTACTGCCGATTTGCAGGCACGCAAACAACTTTGCATATCCCCATAGACGATGAACGATTTGCTGGATTGCTTCCCTTCCTCATAGTTGTGTATATGATAGAGGAGCTACAAATCGGCCCAGAGCTGGGCAGGGAGATGCAGTTTGGGGGAATTGGGCACGTAAACAATCATTGTTTGCTCCCACGTGGGACCGCAAGTTACTCGAGTGGAGGGAAAGGAGGTGTCGGGAGGGAAACAGGAAATACATCATGTTTTGTGAGCTCGATTTTCGTACCGGAAGCTTTATACCAGCAAAATTACGGAACTCAGATTTTCGTGAAAATTTACGTGTAGGTTAATTCTAAGGAGACCATCTGTTACACGGCCCACTAGTCTTCACTTAATGGAAGTTACTTGAGGCAAATTTTAATTTAATAAAAAAATGGGTTCTTGGTTTTTTGAAATTCCATCTTAAATATTGGTAATATCAAAAATGTGCTCGAACATTTTGAATTTTTTATTCCCAAAATATATCCCATTGTAATAGATTGAAGGCATTTTGGGATCTACATGAACATTCAAGTCGACTGAAGGCTAAATTTATTCATTCAAAAATATTAGAAATATTGAAATATATATTGTTTTTTTTTTAATATCGTCAAAACTAAATTTTTAGAAACCTCAAAATTTGTCATTTTGTGTCTTGTTTAGCAACAAAAATTTCCATATACTTTTAACACTTGCAAACATTAGTTTGAACAATAAAGTAATTAATATTTCCCGATAAAAAAAATTTTGAAAATTTGTCAAGCTTTAATTTTATAAAATTTTTTCTTATGAAGAAATAAAGCTCTAACGATTTTCAGCTGGTTAAATGAAGCGATGAAAGCTTAATTAATCCTTCCAGTTCAGCTCCTGTTTTCACGCACGTCAGTCATCACTCTTAAGAATGTTTTTGAGCTATAATTAGGTAGCTTCTCGAAAAAGGAAGCAAACAAGGGAATCGTGTTTGAAATCCTTTAAAATTTAACGTCGGTAGAAAGGTTCCATAAACACCCCATAGCCTCTCACCAGAGTCACAATTGGCTCGCAAATCCAATCTGGCAAACAACGAAATTACCATAATTTCACTTTCATGCCATTTATGCGGTGTCATCGGTGCCATCATTATTGCGTTCATAAAAGTCCACCCGCACACAAACACAGTGCCTATATGAAATTAAACTTGTAGATTATTGAGTTTTCATTATCATTATTATTATTGTTTTTTGGTGTATTGTCGTTGTTAATTAAATTTCATCCCCGTGCATATGCCGGACTGCAGCTGTATCATGAGATGACGCGGTACAATGACCCGGGCTGCAGGTGTTGTGCATAACGCAAAATTGACCACCATTGCTAACGACACTATTAAGAGCGGCGCCATGTGCGGTGACGATAACCGTTTATGAATTAAATGAATTAACAATGATCATTTGTTTGAATGCTAAATGTGGATCTATTAAATTCAATTTTTGTAATCTCATTAAGAGCCATCCGCGCCAGTACCACCAATTCGTGGAATTGTTCTGACAGCCCATGAGGTCGACTGGGAAAAATTCTCTCAGTTTGTTTTTTAGGTTTTCTGGGAGAGCATGGGATAAACCTCTACTTGCTGCATCATATCCATTACAGCAATGGTTCAGGTTGCTATGCTTCTCAACGCCACGGTGCTCCAAAGTGAAAAGTGAGCTTCTCGATTCATTCTGATGCCATATCTGTTACCAAGTAGCTGTGAAATTGAAGTCGCTTTTATTACCAGCGGTGAGGACCTACTTCTACCGATAAAGTGGCTATTTTGTCTAGTTTTAAGGAAGCTTAACCAAATGTGGCTATTCATTTTTAACCCATTTTGGGCTAGAGATTTCACTCATTTTTGAAATTTTATCTCATTTTTACCCCCGTAGGAAAAATTTGAGGTAAAAAAGTATATCTCAGACTTATATATTTTGTATATTTCGCATATATTTCAACTATATAATACATATATGGTTTTTCTCACTATACATCATATGCAGCATAGACTTTGTCAATTTTCATAATTATATTTTAATCAAATATACCATACATATGTGAAATATAGTAAAAACGTGTTTTTTCATTATTGACTTTTGAAGCCTAGTTTAAGCATTTGAAAAGTCTTATTTGAGAAGAACTTGATTTGTCCCGCGATATTGACTATTGTTCTTTGAGTCATTGAAATCTCAGACAAAAATTGAAAAAGACGAAATTTTGTGGGTTTTTCAAAAAATATTTTTGAAAAACCCTATTTTTCAAAAGCCTTAGAAGCGGGAGAAAAATTTTCTTCTATGAGGAAAAGACGAAAGATGAAATATGTAGACAAAAAGAGAATCGGCTTTTTATCTAATGTCATGTCCGAAAAAGTTTATGGTCGGAAATCCAACCCTTGGCTCGAAATGGGTTAATGTTCCATAAGAAATTCAATCAAAAAATTCTTTTCTTTGAGAAAATCGTGAAGTAGAGATTCTCCCAGATTGGTTGGAAAAGTGAAAAACTTTCTTGGACTCAACCCTTGTTTTCTGTGAATTTTCCAGTTCCCAGTTTCCAAGCAGAAAAGGACTTGTTAAATTAATGAGAGCTCCCCCTCTCCATTTATTTCCTCGACTCGACCTTTTCTAAAAATCTGCGTCCATAAATAAATGATGCGAGTTTGAAGCTGGCGGGGGGTCAAGAATGAGGCGGAACATCAATCATCCGAATGGAGATAATTCATTTGCTTCTCGTTTATCAAGTGACGCTCGCACGCACCAACTCCCTGGCCCTCAATCACGTACCAAATTCACTCCTTCTGCCAACCCCTACGTGTTCATCATGTGCTTTTACACTTTCTGGGATTGAGCCGTATAAAAAATTGGGGTGCTTTTCTCATCTCCCCCCATCGCCACTGGAGATGGGGCCGAATGTTCCTCCGGGGAAAAATTCTGCAGCTTCCTGACCTCCAAAAGGCGGAGCAAAGTCAACCCAGTTTATTTGTCTTGTGTGTCTCCGCTAAATATTTTATGAAATTACCGACGAGAATTTATTTCTCTGTGTGACTTTAGCTCTTCCTGCGAGCGCCAGCACCAAGTTATTCTTCTCTTCTTCGCAGCCATTTGTCTTGATACCCCCACCATGCATCCCGAGAGAAAGACAGACGCTCTCTCGCTTCCCGGAACAGCTCCGTGTCGCTTGCAGGGCGCCCTTGCTCGGGAGACAACAATATAAAGATGAACGCCCAGGAATGTAAACTCCATAAAAATGTAATAGTCATTGAGACTACTTTATGTTCGCTTCTTGGCAGCCCGGAGCTCGGGAAGCCCGGTCTCGCCGCAGAATCTCAGGTGCTGGGAGACATCCGACGGACAGAGAATCTCGGAGATGCCCACACCGGTGCGATAAATACACGAATGCCATTGTTTTGATTTACTGTCGGCCAGATTCCTCTTTTACGGCCGCATAAAAGCCGACTCCGGGAATGAGGTGAGCAAGACTTAAACGGAGACAAGCGGGAGCTTTCACTTCTGTCACTGACGCTGCTGAAACTTTCCCACAACCGCTAATTTTTCTCGAAAGGCGAATTTATACACACCAACTTTTTATCACGATTCGCTAGCGCCAAGTCAAGAGTGAGTGTATGTGTTTGCCTATAAAATAAATGGAACTTTTTGCCGTTCTTGCGCCGAGCAAACTTTCGCAATAGTGTGTCGACTTGAGTCTCTGCAAATGCACTAACCTATTACGATTCACATAATTTCGGCAGCGAGGAAAGGCGATAATGTGAGATGGTTTTTCCTCGCTGAAACTACTCTGGTCTCATTTTGCAAAGTGGTTTTTTTGGAGAGCCAGATGAGGAGAGGTTGAGAGGCTTTTTCATAGGCATGATAACTAGAGGAGGTTTGACAGTTCTCATAACTGGCTTTTTCCAGATTTTCAGGAGGAGAGAAGTGTCTGAAAAACCTCGAAAACTTCCAATTCCGGTCAGTTCCGCATTTCAGGGGTTCCAGGGACGGCTCTGGAGGGCGTTTTAGGTGATTTTCTGGAATCAAAAAACGAAAAAAACTGTGTCTTTGGAAGGTGTTGAGAGCCCACCTTGGAAGGCTTCTAACCTTGCTCCCCACCTGGAGGCTACTGGGGGCCACAAAGAATTTTTTAGGAGTTCAAAAAGTCTCCCAACCCTTCTTAGAACCGATCCGGTAGAAAAACATGTTTAAAGCTTAGTCGGGGACGAACGCATTTGAGTGGATTTTCAATTTCAATTTTGTTCAAAAATCCGTTTCTGTAGAAACTTAAGGGGTCTCTAGCTCCGTCCCTGGTAATGATACGGGTACACTGTGGAACAATTATTTGCTAGGTTTTACAAGTTCATCAACATATTAAACTTTTAGCTCAATCGAAGTAACTAAGATTTTTCCCCATTCGGTGGCTCCTCACCCCACTCCCTTAAGTGATAGAGGCAAACATGTTTTCTATGATTTGCTAAATTTAACACAATGTATAACATATTCAAAATTCAGCTCAATCGGACGAAGTATAAGGAACTTTCATACAACGGGAAAACCCCCTTAATTACCTCCCAGGCAGTTTTCTGGAAAAACCAAAGTGGTTGCAGCACCTTCCAGACCATACATGACAACTTGCAAAAAACTGTAGGTCCCTAGCTTTTGTAGTTTCGGAGCCTTTGTGACTCGGACGGACGGACAAACAGACATATTGAACACATAAGTGCACTTTTTCAAAATTTTTAGTACATAATTTAAAAGTTTCAATAAACAGCAGACAAACGAAATAAAAAAGTCCCGTTCCCAGGCAGCGCTAAAGGCATTCTTGAGAGAACAAAGTAAGTGCTCTGGAAATTTCTCAAAGACAGACAGCAGCACAAAAGTGATGAGTCAAAGAAGACGGGAAACTGAAAGTAATTAACGTATTTAGAATCAATTAGTGCTAGGAACTGCAATCTTGCATAATTTAGAGCGACTCATCTCCCGTCGACACTAAACTCCTCACGTCATTATGCAACTTTTGCGAAAAAGGAACTCCACTGTGCCGGAAAATGAGGGAATTTTCCCGTGCAACGCTCGATTAAGAGCCCAAAAGTCATCCTGCAGCGAGTTAAAGAGCGTCTCATTTTCTCCTCGTGATAAGCGCGTTATTTATTAATGTCGAATATGAGAATCGGGGGAACAATGATTTCATTATTGTTATGGATATGGAAGCAAATAGTCATCATCGACATATTAATTTCGCAAATAAATACGGATTGAAAAGCTTCATTAAATATGTCGTTATCGGTCCGGGCCGACTGCGTCAGTAACGAATCGAAAATTGAGAACTTTGCGAGCAATTTATTAATCTCGTGATTGGATACTGTTGAGCGCGGATTAACCTAGATTCGTGTGAGAGGTTTGACTTTCAACTTATGGATATCCTTCTGGTTCTTCTCGAATTTCCTGAGCTCCAGCAGGAGTGCCAGTCAGTTGAAAAATATGTCCGTCTGTCTGTCTGTTTGTCGTTTATCCAAGTCACAGAGGCTTCATGAGTAGTCTGGAGAGCTAGGAAAAATTTTTGGTTTTCCAAGAAAAGCGCCAGGGACGAATAGAGATATTATATGATAGAGAGAAATTCGACTGAGTTAAAAAAAGTCAAACTGCGTGAAGTGATCGAGGCTCTCTATCAAAAAATTAATAGACATCGCAATTTCACCTTTTGCGGGCTTTTTGGGCTGATTGAGGTCCAGCAGAGGCCAGGGAACAGCACTAGGATTGCCAGAGAGCAGTTTTGGAGAAAGAAGAAGGCAGAAAAAGTTGAAAATTAGGGTGAAAAAAACTCATAAGAAATTGAATGAAATTCGCTCTAATCGCTCCTATTTGCTCTTTTCACCAACCTTTCTTTTGGAGATGAGAAGCGCGTTAAATCTAGAAATTCATGGAACCACAAGTGACCCCTCTCTTGACACAGAGACGGACCTAGAGACCCCCAAAATGTATAAAGGAGGTAAGACCGGAAGTGAAAATGGGACTCCCACCCCTTCAGCGGAGACAGTCGACAGCAGCCGTGAAATGTGGCCTGGGACATGACAAAGCGACAAATGGACGGCCTCGATGTAAAGCCAGTTGACGCGTGACAGGAATTTTTTAATAATAAAATGCGATGATGTACGGAAGCTCCAGCATCAACAATGGTGGCGCGGCGTCCCTTCGCTTTTAATTAAATTTATTGCGCCTGCTTTGTCACAGACACACAGTGGCATTAGTGTAGATCAGCATGTTTTCTGCACTGGCATGAAATGAGCAGCTTGTCTCTAATTGACGGTGATGAATTCAGTCGTCAATACGCAAATCAGATTATTTCGGGAGCGGACATCATGATTGTTTAGCAGGTATCGCTGCATTATTTACCGCAAACCACATCGCCAGTGCCAATAACTCAAACTCGTTGACATTGCCAAAGTTGCAATGTATATTTTTGATTGCTTTACAGTGACGAGAGCGGGAATCAGCGTTAATCAATAGACACCATGTGTTGTTGCAAGTAATGAGTCGGTCGGACCGGAGTGACTGGCAGTAATACGGAGCCTACTCATGTTGCGGGTCGCTGCGGGATGTTTTCCGACGTTGTTATGATTTTCCCCGTGTTTACACACTCGCGCAGATATCGAAACGTGAGCTCTGTTGATTTGAGGCTCCGGGCCAGCTGGACATGTTATAGCTTCCTGAAACAACAGGTAAGCTGGAAAAACTAATGCTGGTTTTTTTTTTATTTAAAAAATTCTCTGAACTCAACAGAATATTTTTGAGATTAGTTTCTTTATCACCTGTTTTTTCAGTTCCCATTTCGGTCAGTTTTTTTTATTATTTCCTCATTTTTCGGCTACTAAGATTTTTTGCAAAAAAATCCCTAGATCCTGTTAAAATATTCCAGCACAAAATTGAGACCTCAGAATTCCCTTAAATTAATTTTTTTTTAGTTTCCTTATTTTTTCCCCTAACCCCATAATTATTTACAATTAAGTTTTCCAAATGAATTTCCAAATTTTTGTCAGAAATAAGCATCAGCTAATTTTTAACTAGTTTAAGCCGAAAATCCTAGTTCAAAGTCTGATAAAAGTCTGTGACCTAGGATAGTGAAATATTTGTTGAAAAAAGCTTTTCCAGGAAAATCGAGAGAGGTAAAGGTGCAAATTTTCACAATTGGACGGAAATGGGTCAACATTTCCTAAAGTGTTTCAACCAGAAAAATTTCATTTCATTTTAAAGCTCGTCCATAAGCTTACCAGCCCGTAAACTCGATCCCATCGCCTCCAGAGATCAGCATACAGCCAATTTGGCACGAAATTCCCGGCTCAAAGAGACGAAGAAAGCATATTCCGCTACTTGAGTGAAGTCCGCGGAGTAATAATGGGTAATTATGACAAATTCGGGTAATTCAATCAGGCAATTACAACTTGCGAGCGCCAATTTCGGCGAGGAGATCCAGGATACCGACCGCTTAATGAGCTACCCCGCGTTCCTGAAGTTTGTTTAATTGCAAACGCAAATTGAATTGTCTTCGTGCCTTCTTCCGAAGACACCTTTCTGTCTCAGCCCGGCTCAGTAGCCAGCTTAGCTCGACTCAGACGCACCTCAGAGACGATAAAGCTAATTGGATAATCGCCCTTGTGCTTCCCCCGACAATGGGAGCAATGGAAGAGGAGTTCTGGGGAGAGTCTGTGGAGAAAAGGGCGGACTGGAAAATCAATTAAAGCGAAGGAATGATATGAAAGTTGGGAGGCAATCAAGTGCTGGATAATAAATTTCCCGATAAATCAATTTGTCTGATCAGTGATCACTTGAGTGATTTAATACGCCAAGGTATTTGCCGTAGAGCCGCCCCAGCCACTGTTGTATATTTATTGGTATCATAATTGGAGAAACATGAAGATTTATGGTTTTGCAGCGTTTTGTTTTATCATCGCCATTTGTTTCAATTTGAGGGAACGGCCAGCTTTAGACTGGGATTGACTTTTCCGAATCTTGCGGAGATTAGCTCTGATGGGGTTGTAATTGAATTAGGTCATCTTTTGGGCCCGTCCACGAACAACTTTTCCCCAGAAAGTGCAACTTCATCGAAGAATGACAAAGTGTGACAATCGAGAGGAGATGGGAGAAGCTCATTAAGAGGCAGGATGACAGGCGAGACAATTGGATGATGCAGCAAGAAATAAACTCCTTGAACCGAATTAGCAGTTTCCCATAAAATGGCAGCTTCCAATCGACTTTTATGCGAACTTGACTCCTCAAAGCGGCAACACATGAACGGCGTGAAGTGCATACATCAATAGAGTGTCAGTTGCAGGTAGCAAGTCAATAAATATGACACCGTTTGGAGGCACAGAGAGAAATGTGAGGAAGAGCAGGAATAAAAGCACAATAAAGCCGCTCGTTTATGATTATTGGCAGTTTCCTATGTACACACTCATAAACTCTTGGGAGGAGGAAGAGAAAACGGCTCAGCTGGGAATGAGTGATTTTTGAGTTTTCTGGGGTTTATTGCAAGCTTGAATTTAAAAAATCAAATCAAATCAAATCAAAATACAAAATCGAAGATCAAGTATAAGAAGTGCATTTTCCCGGGTTTATATTTTGAGGGAATCTTATTGTTAATTGATCATACTCAATTTCTGAACTCTTGAACAATTTACAATTAGATTCCCTCAAAATATTAACCCGGGAAAATGCACTTCTTATACTTGATCTTCGATTTTGTATTTTGATTTGATTTGATTTGATTTGATTTAATTTAATTTTTATTTGTTGACTTGTTTACTTGTTCATTTGTTAAACGTGTTGATTGTAAATATGGGCCAAATTCCATTTTCAAGCAAACGGTCGTGAGAGTAGAAAATATCTTATCTCGCGCCATTTTAAGAATTTCAAATATTCAAATCAAACAAACACGAGGTAATGAAAACGGTTACAAGTTTCACTCACGTACAAGTTTCACTCATAAATATTAACTTTAAAGGAGTGTAACTTAACGCGCGCTCCTATTGAAAATTGAATATAATAATAATAATAATAATAATAATAATAATAATAATAATAAATATTAACTTCTAAATTTTATTAATCTATTTCGGTATTTTAGATAAACAATTTAAATTTCAGCCCAAGAGGCAAATCCACATGAATTTGCTTCCCATACAAATTTCGGGAATTCTCCTCTCCGCCCCCTTAGTTGATAGGAGCATACTATAGGAATGTTTTTTGCTCAAATAAAAGCCCTCTAAGAGTTACCAAAGTTTGAACTCAATCGGACGATCTTGAAAATTCGCCCATTTGTCTTCCAAGGGGAGCCACCAGATTATATTAAAACGTTTCCTGATGCCTTGTTTTACGTTTTTGAGACCATGTTTTGAAGCAAATGTTTCTAATAATGTAATTTCACGTGCTTATTTTGAATTTCAGCTCAATCGGAGCAACTAAAGTTTTCCCCGATACAAACTTCGGGGGTCTTCCACTCAGCCCCCTTAAGTGATAGGGGCATACATGTGTTCTATGACTTGCTAGATTTGATGTGAACTACAACATATTCAAAATTCAGCTCAATCGAACGAAGTATAAGGAACTTTCATACAACGGGTTTACCCCCCTCACTCCCCCCCTATGGGTAATGGGGGTCTAAGATGTCTAACCTTCCACCCTACAGACCATGTCCTACACGACACAGAAAACCGCAGGTCTCTATCTCTTCTGGTTCTTGAGTTATAAAGTTTCGGACGGACGGACGGACGGACAGACGGACATAGCAGATGCAATAGTGCATTTTTTCTCCATTTGAGGGAAAATGCACTAAAAATTAAAGAGAGGGCTATTTTTTGCCTTCTGTCTGCCTGTCTGTCTGCCTGTCTGTCTGTCTGCCTGTCTGTCAGTCTGAAGTTTTATAACTCTAGAACCAGAAGAGCTAGAGAGCTGTCTATCTATCTATCTATCTAGCAAACTATCAATTTTAGAGCCCTATTTTCCTTGGGGAGGAATGGGGGGGTGTTTTACTTTTGTATGAAAACTCTTTATATTACATCCGATTAAGCTGAAATTTTAGTATTTTGTAGTTTGTGCTAAATCTACCAAATCATGGTTCCACATGTTACCCCTACCAGAGTTGGTAGGGAAGAAAAAAATTGTATTCCAATTGGACTGAAATTCGAAAATTACTACATAGTAAAATGAGAGGTAAAAGTGTTCCTACCAATAATCTTGGACATCCTCGAGAAGGGCAAGATAGATGGGTGAGGCAGAGGGTCACGAAGGTTCATAAGAAGTCATCCAGTGCAAAGATTTTTGCTTTGACACCCATAAGCTTTATCATCGATTTTGCTTGATTAAGTTTTTGCCTCTTGGTCGCTGAAAACTCGTCTGAGGTCAGAACTGAGCTTTAAAATTCCATGATTGGAAAAATGGCTCTTTTCACAAAACTCGGTAGCAAACAATAAAAACAAAGGAAACTAAGCAATTGAAGAGTCAAAGAACTTCCTTGATTGCAGTTTTCCTTCTCTCTCTCTCTCCCTCCCCCTCTCCTCCAGTTCTTCCATTCGGCGCAAATTATTTCCGACTGCATAATCAATTTTCCATCGGCAACGCGACGCAGCCAAGCATGCCATTACTTCAGCACTGCCATTAGCGGTTTCTCCCATTCACTCCTCTCGTAGTCGTTGTTGGAGAAAATTCAGGTGCGTTGAGCCAATCGTGTAATTTGAGTCGGCCCAGAGTCGCAAAATACGTGGATGGCAGCTGTCGCTAGACAGTCTGAGTCGCGCACAAAAAATGAGACGAGCTCGGTTGGGGGTTTGAGACAAAGGATGTGCATTTGGATGTGCTGCAAATCGCATAAAATGTCCATTCGCTTGATACTTGATGGACAAAACGTGACAAGGCAAATAAACGGATTACGACAATTTACAATCCATCCTCTAGCGCGTTCTAACACACTCCCTTCTCGGGCCTCCATCCCATCGTGGACGATGTCTGATACTCATCGGATTTACACGGATGCATGAGTAGAGCAGCAGTGCAGATCAAGCTAGCGAGCGTAAGCGGACAAAAGGACAAGGAATGGACCAAACCATTATCATCTATCTGCGTTTATTTTTATTTTATTTGGTACTCAACAGTTTGATGGTCGTCAGTGAGACATCATGTAGCGAGGTTTTCTCCAGATGATGAGGAGTTATGGGACGCGGGTAATTGGGACCGATTGGGGCATCTCCGAGGGCTTAGGGGGTCAATGTGATTTGTCTTCCAAGTCATTGAAGCATTTTAGTTGACGAAAAAAGGTATCACAACTTTCAAAAGTCCTAAATAACTGATGTGTTGTGAGTCTCTCAAAAGATGAGTCATGTCGAGGAAAAACCCTAGAGAAAAGATTTTTTTTTCAATTTTATAAGAGCGGAAAAAAAAATTCCATGCTCTAGGGGAAATCCCTTGGTTACGTCCCTGACGGTTTTCCAATGAAAAACGGATTTTTCAACCATTTCAGGGCTTTAGGTCTTGAAACTTCGAAACCGAGGAGCCTAGAAATTCAACTAGAAAATAAACAAAGGTCCTGTCACGTAAAGGGTCGATTTAACCCTCATGTTTTTCCCTCATTGTTCTACACCACGATTACCGGAAACAATAGGAAAAGTATCATCATCATTTGTCCATTGCGCCGCAGGTCAACCGCTTGACATCCGATGATTTTTCAATAGCGCTCCAAATCGATCTGCAAAACACTCATTGCACATGTCATAAGTGTACACAATTGAAGAGGTACGTGTTCAATATGACTTCATTCTGTCCCTGCAACACAATTTTTTTCCACCCCAGATTTACTAGGTCATTATTATTTTATTCAGAGTCCGTGTTACAATCGGAGCGTGTAACACTCTTGTTTTTTTGCATCACGATTTATTTTCGAGCCGCTCGTATGGCAACAAAATCCGATGGTGTGGTGCCACAAGTACAAGCCATGAGAGTGGCTACAGGAGGCCCCCCAGAGGAGGATCCAGGGAGCACGGGAGTCTGCTTTTGATCTGAAATTCGCCCGCCACTGACTAAAAATGGTGCGAAAAACAATGAAGAGAGTGCGAATGCAGTCCCAGGGTCAAATGGCTCAACAAAGGGGGAGCACGAGCGACAAAGTGTCGAGTAACCGGAGGCTGTCGTTGCGATTTTCGCTCCCCATTGTCCCGTGATTTGCCCGTTTTGTCGGGGTGCCCCGAAATGGCCATTTGACGCCTCGAGCTCGGGTCAGGCTCGGCGTTGGAGTCTCTCAGGAGCGATTTTATTTGTGATTTTTTTTTTTATTTGACCAATTACCTCAATTGAAAACATCATTGCTGACATCGTGAATTTATTTAAGAGTAGTCAACAATTTTATTGAGTGACTTTCTTGCGTTTGATGTCAGCTTGTAGGGCACGTAGAAAGGCGAGTGAAGGCTTAAAAGTTGCGGACACTCTTCGAAGGATGCACGAGCTATAGTTTGGACCTGGGTTCTACAGGGCTTCAGAGTTCTGGGAGTTCCCCTGAAGGCCTATCCGGAGGCCCGGATATTATATTTTTATCAGATAGCCCGTGAAAAATAAAGGTTACTTTGCCACGGAAAGCCCTATGTAGCTCCGGGGGCCCGTTCTATTTTTTTTTTTTCTAATTTCAAGCTATCTGAAGGTGCTGTGGCCCTCAAGATGGTCGCAGCGAGCTCGTCGACTACTCAAAAAATCATAAATAATTTGAACTAAATTTTGAATACAAGTTTTTGGGTCCAAAACGTCGAACAAAAATTTTTCCTTGAAAAACTAAAGCCCACATACTCCCTCTGCCACACTCCAGTTGCATCTCCTCCTCTCAGAGACATGGTGAAAATTCAAAAATTCAATCAAGTGTCTTTTTTAAAGTCACAGCTTGTTTTTTGGCTCAAAAATCCCAACCTGGAGCTCTGGAGGTTCTAATAGGTCCTGGTCTAATGTCTACCGTAACCCATTAGACCCTTGACTACTCGTAACACGAACAAGAGCAAATTTTTCCAATCTTGAGTAAGTCTTCACAGCTCATCAAAATTACTGAAGCAAGCTAGACAGAAATATTTCCTTTGAAAATTCGCTTAAACCTCTGAAGCGACTTTCCCTTCAGCAATACACAACTCTTCTCGCTCTAGTGATGATCAGATATGGATGGGAGGCCCAGGGAGCTGCAGTAAAAATTCCAAGCTTGCCACAGGAGAGGAGACGCGTCTCATAAAATCTGGGAAATGTTCCGCGAGACGCGATGAAAATGAGATGGAAAGCTAGTGGCGCTGAAGGAGGCTCTGGAATGCCGAGATAAATTGTAAGTTACTTTGCCGTGACACATTTGTCACCCACACACACTTACTCTTCCGCAGAAGGGCTGCTCACCTGTGATAAAATTCCCCTGGCGCGGCTTAGATGTCTCATTTTTCATTCTTTCTTAATTCGAAAATTATTCAGCGACACCGGCACACAAAGCCACCCGCCCGCCTTCCCTACATTTTCAACACTTTCGGGTGTCTGTGGCTCCAAAGCGGAGGAGACAATGGAGACAATGCACGCCATCACTTTCACCGCATCAAATCATTTCGTATTTCATCATTTTGCGATTGAATGAGCGAAGAGGGTGTGCGGGTGTGTCACATATAAATGTGGTTGACAAAAAAGGATATAGATGAAACACATTATTATTGTTAGGCTGGTGAAGGGGAAGCGAGTGCGGCGGGTTATGTGTGGAAATGACAATGGGAATTGAGTTTTTCTGGCACTTGCTTTTGATGGATCTCTCCCGGTGCTTTGCGAAGGAAAGTGGAAAATCAATTCGAGTGCGTTAGTGGGGCACATTTTTTGAAAAGAGGAACTCGATGTTTGAATTTTTCATGCAACGAAATTTTTTTTTTCGATAGAATTTTTTTATTTCACGAGGTTCTAAAATTTTTCTGAAGCTCTTAAATTTTTAAATATCGTCCTCCTAGACCTCTTCTTTTTCTCCAGGAGATACGAGACTTTGGGACAAGGCTTTGGAGGTAAGAAACTATCCAATTCTTGATTTAGGCAGATGCGGTATTTTTCATGAGATCTGATACGGTCTAATAAAGTCTATAGAAATTCCCAGGTAAAAACGAGTTAAGTCCTTTAGGTATGAGCTCTTGGAAATTGGTCAAACATTTAATGTTCAAAGCTACCCTAGAGTAAACGCTCTCTTTGATGCGTTCCTAGGGCTGAAATGGATGTGATGAGAAGCAGCAGAGTATTTGGGTTTCCAGGAAATCTATCATGTGAACAAAGGGAATTAATGAGCCGTCAACCGCCGACAGAAATGGTCTCAAGTTCGAGAAACACTAAGAGGATTTCCCCCGTTGTCAAAGCGAGGTCACAAGTCCCAACTCCCAGCACCAAAGATTTATGTAACAAAAAGAGGACTCCCCTCCATTAAATAAAACTAGCACCCGGGCAAAACTCAGAAGCTGAGCAGGGATTGAAAGTATTAAAAAGCATGAAAGTTGCAAAGAGTATAAAAGTTTTAATTTGATAAAACGAAACAACAACTAAGAAGAGCATTAATGGTGGCTGACTCCCCGCAGACAACTACTACTCAGGCGCTCTCCGTCTCTCCCATGTCGGTCGGTTTGGTATTCATGAACTTCCACCCCTAATTTATTTTTAACTTGTCCATAATGTAGCCTCTTAGTTGCCCACTTTTTCAGCAGACTCGACCTTGGCTTTCGCCTCGCCAGCTCATTGTTTGCACTCTGGTGTGTGCGGTGGAGTGTCAACAACAACAAAGGCACGAAGATTATCTCCCCCGTCATTGTCTTGCACGCTTAATAATTCATGCCGGAGCCGAGTCGCTCACACGTTCTTTCTGAAGCCTTTCAAAGGTACCCGGGTGACAGATGGCTCGTATTGTTATCGCTGATCAAAGCGACACCGGCCAATCTTCCAATCAATAAATTTAATCGCCGCTTAGCGCAATCGAGTGGCTCTCATTGCCACCGAGTCTTGCAGGACATTTTTTTTTCTCCTTCAAGCGAGCTCCGTATATTTGGGTGTGGTACATCTCGTGGGCTGTGGACGGCAGAGAGGCTTGGGATGCGTCTCGTTCTGGGAAGCGATGACGACTGAGGAGCCGTACTCGCGAGCGGAGAGATGCTGCGAGTTTTTCCCCCGAAAATCAGCTGATGGGAGCTTTGAGCGCCGCTGGAGAGCGTGAGTGGCTGAGTGACCGAGTGGCTGAGTGGTCCGGAAAAAAGCGGAAAAATGTGGAGTATGCAGTTATTGATCCCAATTCATTTGGGGCCCATCATTGTAAATTTTTACGGCTCCCTCCCGCCCCGCTGGGGGGTCGCGTGGGCCCCGAACTCGAACTCGATGCCAACGTGTTTATGTGGGTGTGATTTCGTAGGTGCTTGGGCGAATGTGTTCTAAAATGCGAAGAAAATCGACATTTCATCAGCAATAAATTCGATCTCATTGTACGTGAGCCGATTTCGGTATGGAATATGTTGTATTTGGTGTGACGACGACTTGACGAAGATGCTCCATGATGAGGATTTTTCCCTTTTTATGACATTTTTTTTTCTTCTCATGTAAGCTCGCACATACGTCTGGGTTATGGAAACGTTTTACGGTCAGGGGAGCAGGGGACGTCCGTAAAAGTCATGGAGTCGGTTTGTTTTCCATCCTCGATGTGCAGTCTCTGCCTCGGCCACACTATTTTAATGGTATTTGCTTTGTGCCCTCTCTCAAGCATACTACATTTGTCGCAATATTCATGCCTTCTTCTGCGGTGTGCGTGCTCCTGCTCCAGCCTCCCCCGGATTCCGGAATGCAAAGAAAAAAGGCAAGCAATGAGAATTGGTAGGTCAATAAATTTTACATTAGCTGAGTGGCCTGGGTAAATAAAAATAACGGAAATGAGGTCGAGGGAAAAATGACTGATAATGGCTTCTGATAAAAGAAAAGCGGGACGGGTCTCTCAGCCCCTTGCCGAACCCATTTCTGGATTTATGAATTTTGCTCACCATTATTTCACTTTGCTGCGCGCTTGAAAAGGGTTTGCATGTCAAATTTTCGGATGGAACCAAATCTGTTGCGTGGACTAATGCCATAAGTGTCATGATATCAGGAGTTATTTGTCCCGGGATTGGGACACGAGCCTCGAACATGATGGAATATTGATCTGGTTGTTGATGAAATCCTAATTATGGTAATATTTTAAGGGCTTCTCTGGCGAGCGGTGCAAATATTTACATGAGTGACCATTTGCAGCGCTGAAATCCGAATTACCATGAATGCTTTATGATTTTGATTGCATATCAGGGACTTTGCCAGGTTCGTAATTGGATATTTAAGCTATTTACTGGTGGTATTTCCGGGCTTTGATTTTTCCATAGCTTATTTTTACCCTTGTTGGTACTAAAAAAGCCTCATCCTGCCTCTTGAATCTGACCAATTCTTTTTTCTTTAAAAATATATTCCAAACCTTGAATCAAGCTTAGCTTAGCTTAGAATGGAAATACACCCTGGAATGGAAAGGCCACCTACATGAATTTTTCAACATGAATTTTTCTTGAGTTTTTGAGACAATTTCAAAAATCTAAATATGCAGTTTTATGCCATATTTAATAACAGTTAAGAAAAACTTAAAGTTAAATTTAATTCTTAACGTAAAATTTAATTTTAAAAATTAAGAATAAAAAATGGCTTCTCTACCCGTTAACTTCGTATAAGGCCACCTCTTTTTTGCCCATTATTTAGCAGAATAAATACGAAGTTTTTGCTTAAAATCTGTTAGGGTTCCTTTGAAAAATTTTAAATGGCCTCAGGCTCCCTTTGGGGAATTTTCCTCCCTATATTGAACAAAAAACTTAACTTAAAAGAGTTTAATAAATTAGAAGCCTCAAAATAGCCAACAAAAGTAAAGACTTGCTCGTGAAACCTGAAGTCTGCTCAACTATAGTTTCGTGATGAAACCCAACGAAATCCTCTCGTCTGTTCGGTCGTCGCTTTTGCAGTCCAATAGCTCATTGATTTCTCCGCACAGTGAATTCCGTGCGTGAGGAATTCGGCATTCAAAACAGATAGCGGTAATCAAAATAGGCTTATCCCAGATCATCGCGCACTACCAAATTCAATTTGTAATACAAGCCTACACTCCACTAGCCCGAGCGCGTTTTCTTTGTTTTGCCACCATGTATCCTCTCGAAAAAGGTATGTATGCGTATCGGGCTGCTGTGGGACCCATATTTTATATTTTACATGATAAAGTTGCCAACACATTATCAAGTAAATCCCCATTCAGGCGTCCTCGTATCCCCCTGCGAATCGCTCAGATACTCCGCTTTTCCCTCACATTTCCCCCCACACACACGCACATGCGATGCGAGAGGGGGAGTCACACATTCGCACTGAGAAAAATTAAACACATAAAAATAAACTGTAATCACATCCGTGGTGGCACACTTCATCGTCGTCGTCATCATCGAGCGAGCATGTCGTTGTCTATCCAGCGCAATCAACTTAAAACCATCATTTCATGCGCTTGTGTGACATCACTAGGGCCTCAAAAAAAGTTGACCTGAAAAATAATATATTAAATTACTTTAAAAATTCACAAAGTTGACTTATAAAATTTTGTACATCAAAGCATCAAGAACTCTCAATACTTCTCATTATTTAGCAAACTTTTGGATTCGACTAAGAAGCAAATTTATAAAAAAAAAATTACAGAGAAATATTTTTTCAGCCAAGGTCCTTTGGTGAAAATTTTGACCTTAAAAAATTGAGCTAAAAATCAAAAGATTACTTAACATGTCCAAATTGATTTTTAGTTGACTTAATAAGGGGTAGAGGGGGGAGGGGGTTTGATATTATCAGGAAAAAGTGACCCTAGAAACGCAACTTGACTTTATTGACTTTTTCGAGCTCTGAAATCACTTTTATTATTCGCTCTGTCGAAACTCGTGAGACCGGGCGCGGGGAGGACTCTCGCATCTGTGTGCCGCAAAAGCTGGGGTTTGAGCCGTATCTCGCGTTACATCCATAAATACGGTGTTTGTGGATGGGAGATGGGAATAAAAATGAAAACGGACTTAACTGGGGGATTTGTGCGAGTTTATCATATTTTTGTTTGATGGGATTTAGTCCACTTACTTCGTCAAGCCGGAGCAATTTTAATCTTTTTCAGAGAGAGACAATTATAAAATCCCATAATTGTTATCTTTATCGGCTGGAAACTGTCACGGAAGGCATAACGACTATGAATGGACGGTCGGCTTTATTGCATAGCCAGCGAGAGAATTATGTTTTTTAATCCGGAGGAAAATTGCGAAACAGTTTTAAGGTCAACTGTCATGGCTTCTGGCACTCTGAGGTTTCGTAGGTCGAATGTCATTTAATGAACCTGTCTCTTGAGGCTTTTTTTCAAGAAGAAAAAAATAAGAGACTAAAGGGTGACTTAAAACTTTAATTAGAGTTAATTTAGAGATAAGAAACCTCCATCTTCTACTAAGTCATCGGTCAGCACTCTCAGAAATAAAAAAAATGAAAGGCTGCTAATGAAAAATCGCTCGTTTCCCCCACATCGTGCCTAAGAAGCAGCCTCGGAGCTCCCCGAAACAAATGAAGAGGCATTGTTGTCCACAGAAAGCCCCTAATATCATAATATTTTTCGCATTCCGGATGATTTATCTCGCCGAAACTGCTGTTGAATGCACAATGCCGAAGCTCGGAAAGTAAATAAGAGCTAACAAGTCATCGGGCAAATCCGTCTCGGGTGTGCTGAGTTATGACAGAGATTATTGCAGTTTTATCTCTTTCTTACGGCACCCAAACACGATGTGTAGATGTGCGGGGCCATATAATTTGGTTGAAAATTAGACTCTGAGACATGACTGCTGGCACGCGGAGGAGACGCATGGTAGTCCATCAAGGTCCTATTACGTACGCCAGACACGTCTCTAAGCAGCATTACTGGGAGTCGTTTTTCTTTTTTGCTAAATTACATGGCAGATCTTAATTCAATTTTTACGGGGAGCACAAGTAAACAAAGGCAATTAAAGTTTTTACGGATGTCTCAGAGGGACAATTAATGGGGCTCATAAAAGCCCCCTATAAATCTCCCGGAATGAGTTTAATTGCGTGAGTTTTCACCTCTGCCATGTTCTCTGTCAAATCTCGCATTAAGGGAGAGCTGTAAAACATGTGGAAATTGTTTCCTCTGGAGCTTCCTGTGACCTCTTGGTGCTTGAGTCTCTTTGTCTTACGCGAGACAGAAAACATTATCACGTTTTGGGATGGAAATTTATTTAATTGGGTTACCTTTAGTAAGTTTATTTGTCTACCAATCAAGTGGCTGGAGGAAGATTTGTCCAAAGACTCGAGAAAAACAGAGACTTGGCCCAGGGCGTGTTCTGAAAGGGGAAACGTGCAAGAGTGGAATTTTTACCTTATTGTAATGAGAAAAAAGCCTCTTTTTCTAAAGCCCACGGATTATTTCTGAGCATAAGAGAATCAGAGCTCTTCTTTAGTTTTAAATGAAGACACCTTATGGGCTATTTTGAAATAAACTGATCACTATTTTTGATTTCAATGAAACTGGGCAAATTTTTTTAGTTTTTGAAACTTAATATTTTGGCGTTTTTAGTTTTTTGAAATTCCAACATGGCCACCATAGAGGTCACCTTGAAAATTCGAGACTTGCGAAAAAATAATCCTCACATACGATACGAATTTAATCAATGAGCTGACTCCATGAATTTTTGGCTCTTGGCTCTTGGAGATATGGCCAAAAATATGCCGAAAATTGGCATTTCCCTTAATGAAATTTCTCGTCTTTGAGTTTTGTGTATTTTTATGCTTAACTAAAACCTTCAAATTATAACAAAACTCATTTATTTGGCAATTGATCTTCTTGTTCCTCCTTGGTACTAAAATGGGAATTTTTAAGAACACCTCATTTAGGCTAAGGCAGGTCTAGAAGTCCAAACTTTTTGTTTGGATTGAAGCATAACTTTAGGTATAGCGATTAAAAGTTATTTCAATCTTCTAGAAATAAATTGGGCTTTTCAATTGAGTGAAAATCTTTTGATAGGCCTTTAAAGAAAAATTATACCTTGCCTACACCTCTGCTTTGGAGTCAAGGTGAATTCAAGACTGACAATCCCTTTGACGTTCAATGTGGCATCAAAAACAGCTCCCGGACCCGAAACCCAATACGTGTGGAAAGGGCCCTGGAGCAGCCTCAGTCCCCGACATGCGAAATGTTGTTGTTTATCTTGAGGTAATAGTGCTGGGAAAGTGTCTATTAAAATGGTGAAATTGGATAGGATAACAATTTTTGGAAAGTTGCAGAGAACACACACACACGCCGACGTTATTATTTGCTATATTTGTCGGTGATTGTTTGCCTTCTTCTTCAGATTCTCCTTTCATGTTTGTTTTAACTTTTGTAAACTCGATGCTTCTCCGACTTCCACCGTCGGCCGTCTGGCAGGGGCGAGGCGATGCGAGAGAAGAGACACGACGCGCTGTGCGCTTCCCAGTGCCCGAGAGATATATTAGAAAAAGGAGCAGGGCTCGAGTCTCTGGCAAGCGCCAGTATTTGATTCTGATGCCGTGCTATTCAATCACTTTTGTGTGTATTATAACGCCAGGCACAATCTGCTCCGTCTTCCTCGCATATCATGTTATTGGGTGTATATTGGAAAAGTTTTTCTATAAAATTCTGTGGATGTGTATTTTTCATTATATTATACTCCGACTCACTTTGTCTACGTTCGTGTGCACTATTTTATTTGAAACATGATCGGAGTGTTTGGTTTGATTGAAAATATTACTCTCGCTCGTCCACCCACGCTCCTCAAAACCAGATCCTCCGCCGCTCCTTATTATTCTGTTTCGCTGCTTAGCAAATACTTTATGCTATCAGAGATATAAATTACTTTTTGAACTATTACAAGGGGGTTTTTGTCGGATTCTCATCGCTCACAAAAGAAAAGGAGAAAATTGATTATGTAAATGCAGGAGTGGATTCGGCCAGGAGCTCTGTGAGGCAGAATGACGTTGCGCGACAACACAATGATAATGTGGGGGGCGGGGGTGGGGGGAGAGAACGCAGACCTGACAAGACGAATGGAAATCTATTATGCCAGCGTCATTGTTGGAATAAAATAAACATAACAGGGGATAGAATGATGTCGATGATGAGGTGCAGTCAACCAAGAAGTCAATTTGCAATTTTGAATGATACGTTCGAGAGTCGGCAGCTGCCAGGGTGGCTCTCAAAGTCTTGGTGGAGATTTAAGGAGACTCTAAATTAAGGTTTAGGAGATTCTTTTGGGGCTTTGGTGAAGTTTCGGAGTTTTCTATCAAGAAGACAGTCAATTAAGAAATTCTGTAGGTCCTAAATCAGAAGTTAAAAAAAATTCAGAAGTTCTCCAAAACTCTTCCTAAGATTCTAGAGTGGTCTTTGACGGGTCTTCTCTAACTTCAAATATTATGAAAATTTTTTGGACCACTTGAAAACTCAACAGAAGAGTTCGAGCCACCCTAGCCAGGTTCTCGATCTTAGGAACAAGATGCAGGATAATGAGAATGCCATGAATCGAATCGGCAATGTCATCGAGTACAATGGATTTATGGAATTACTGTTGTATTTCTGCATCGTAATCAAATTGAATGTGATTTAAATAAAAAAGCTCTTGTCGCACGAGAGGCTCCAATTGAGTCATACGAGTGCCCGCCAGAAAATTCATTAACATGAAAATGCTCCGTTACGTGACACCGCAGAGCCCATAATAAACCGAGCAGAATTTACCCGGCGTGCACATTATTTGTCTGGCGGTTAATTACCCTTATAAATTTTTAAATTCCCTTAAACTGTGTTTCCCATTTTCTGCACGCTTTTATTGCCTGCAAAGCTATCATTATCGTTGTTGCTTCTGTTTGCTAAAACGCGGACTCTCGTGAAGTGAAATTGTAAAATGCAAGACGCGCTCTGCACGAGAGAATTGCAGGAAATAAGAACATTAATATAATTTCATTTTTCTGAAAGCGCACGGGAAAAGTATGGAAAACTGCGAAGTAAAGATTGAAAAGACTTGCATCATGAAAAAATTAATGGGTTGTAAAATAAAAATGTGTCAGGAATATTGTCTATTTATTGCGAGCGCCTTTACATCACTGCCGCTGATGAGAAAGTTCAGATAATCAGGGGGAGTAGAAATACTTAAATGGGTTTTCTCGGGCTTATTGAAAAGTATGGAAATGCCGAGGAAATTGAGTGCAAAGGTGACAGCTTGTTGTTGTGGAATGCGAACAAAAGGACTCATTGCAGGCGGAAGATTTGATTCAAAAGGCAGAGTCAGGGTGAAAGGCTGAAAGAGAATGAAATTTTCTTTTCAGAAAATTCCTCAGTAGGTTGTTTTAGTGAGTCTTGACTTGAGAGTTCATGTTCTGAATGACTTGAGGTTGGCTTTAATTTTTTATTGTGGATATGGGGCCTCTTTGCCCATAGGAATGCGCTTGAAAGAGAGCTTTTAAAAATTTGACCTCTCTGTGACCTCCTCCGGTTAATGGTCTCAAAATTGGATATATTTTTGAATGTTGGGGGTCCAAATATTTCTCGAAAAATTCTTCAAAGGCGCAGTGGCAAGTTTTTTCAACTCTAGCTGTATTTTTAGTGCATTTTAAGTATTTTGCAAAAAATGCACTATTGTGGCCGCTTGTCTGTCTGTCTGAAATTTTAGAACTGGAGAACCAGAAGAGCTAGAGAGCTGCGGTTTTTTGCATCGTGCATCTGTTGAGGTGCAAGCTAACAATTTTAGACCCCCATCACTTCTTGGGGTAAAATGGGGGGTGTTTTACGTTTGTATGAAAACTCCTTATATTACATCCGATTGAGCTGAAATTTTAGTATGTTTTAGTCTGTGTCAAATCTAGTAAATAATAGTACTAAATGTGACCCCTACCATGTACAGGGACGGAGCTAGATGCCCTAAAAATTTGTTCTTCTGGAAATCTTTGAAAATGCACCCCCTTTTTATTTTTTTAATTCTTGACTCGAAAGTATGGCGTCCCTCAACCTTAAGTAGGCTTTCTAAGGACTCTCCTACGCCCCATCGATCAGCCAGCAGCCGACCCAAATCACAGCCGTTAGCACTCGATCAATAATTTATTCACGTCAACTTATTTCATATCATTGAGCTTTACTACGGCACTTTTGAACGCATATAACAATAACTCTGCGCCACTCTCCGTCTCGCGCCCGCCTCTCGCCCCAGCCTCGCCTCTCCGCGCCAAAACATTAACTTATTTATTGCGGCAACAATCATTTATAAAGTTGATACGGAGCAAACATACATTATAGGAATCCGAACATGCGAGAGGTGGCAATGTGGTGGAAAACAGTCAATATATAACTTATAAATGAGTGTCAATAAACTATACATCACTAATAATGTGGGTGAATAAGTGCGGTGTAACAAATACATGAGGAGCGAAATTGACTTTTCGCCATGTAACAATCGGTATCGCATAAAATTATGCAAATGACAGTCATAAATATTTTTTCTTGCCATCCATCTTCATTGTGGTGGGTGACCCGGAGCACGGGAACGCCCGTGCCCCTGCGTCGTTGACCAGCAAAGCCATTATCTTGCGGATTATGCTTCGATTTCCGACGCGAGTGCCTGCCGTAATCACCTAATTCGAGATCTGGGTCATTACATTGGTGGCAATTATGGTGGGAAAAGGGCAGTAGAGGGAACATTTTTGAAGACAGCGTACCGAATTAATGCCTAATTTATTGTCCTTTTATTGGATAATAAATCTGTCGCGCTTAGCCACACACCAAACACCTCAAGATTTAAGATTATTAGCAAAGTTTTATTCCCAGGCACGCGGTTGAAGGCGATAAAAAGCGAGAGCGCACACTTTTCTTCCGGCTGCCAATTTTCACGTTTCGTCGAGGTGCGGAGGTGGAGGCGAAAATAGCAAAAAAAAAAAAATTCCTTCAATCTCAACAACAAAAACTCCGTGTCGCGTCTTGCAATTTACATTTTGTGATGGGGGGAGTTGAGTGGTTGTCTTGAGTGACTGGGAAAGTGTGAAGAGCCTTGCTCGGGGCTTGAATTTTTTTCTTTGAGAGCCTGAACCTTTTCACCTTGGAATGCCTCAAATCCAAGATTTCTTGGTTGAAGGTCTGAAAAACAGCTTTTACCGAAATTATTGAAACCTTCCAGTACCAAATTCTTTGATTCAGCTTTTTTGTTGTAAATTTGAGATTTTGGACATTTTAAATTATATCAGCTTTTTTGTACTTTCTGAACTGAGAAATTCAACTTAATTCTTCAAAATGTATCCAGAACTTTTCAACAACTCAAATTAAATGGATTAAAACGCAAATGGCAAAATTAGTCTGAAGTTCTTCCGAGAACTCCCACAATAGGGGCGATCCCGGAATTTTCCCGGCAATTTTTCGGAAAAACCTGGATTTTCCGAAATTTCAATTGAGTGGTTTTTCCAGGAAAAATTCCGGGAAATCCAGTTTTTTCCGGAAAATCACTGGGAAAATTCCAAAAACGGCTCTTTTGTGGTAGTTCCCGGAATTTTCAGTTTTCGGAACAACTTCAGACTAATAATTGCTAAGCATAAATTCATTTAGTGAGTTTACATAAAAAAAACTTTGAAGCGATTCATTGGAAAAAACTGGAGAGAATCTGGATAAAAAACTGTGAATTCCCGGAAAATCCCAGAGCCCCATTTTATTCTCTTCTTAATCCCAAAACTTGGAAAAACTTCTTCTGACTTCTTTTAATTTTTGAAAGCATCGAAGTTCCCAGAAAAAAATTGGAGAGGAAAATCGGCATCAAGACTCAAGTCTTGAACGAGAAAACAACGGACTCAAATCCAGCCATCTCTTAAGCATCTTAGACGCAAGGAGCCGTGGAAAATGAGTGAAAGAAAAACGAGAATAAAAAGCTACTTATGACTTCGTCCTCATTTGCATTTTCCCGATTTTAATAAGCGCGAGGAGAGCAAAAAGCGACAAAAGCGGCGGAAAGTTCTTTCAGCTGACATATTGAATAACAGACAGAGGGGGAAACTTTTGTTCGCCAGAGCCCGCAAACCACCCCAAAGCCCGCTCCTGCATGCAGGCTCGACGACTCTCATTGATTCAATTAGCAGAAAGACTAGAGGCGCGGCCGCATGGAAAATTCATATATTGGAGCTGAGACAGGCGGCATTGCAATTCATTGGGATGCGAATCATGAAGTGTGAATGAAGACATAATAGCTCACAGATTGAATAGATGAATTGATGATGAACTCTATGTGCAGGCAGGTGTGTAGTTACCATTTCCCATCATCTCCATCACTCGGGAACGTGACTTCAAGTTTCAATTTGCAGATACGCCTCAACCTTGGGTCCGTTCTCCCCATGCTGCTCCCCAATTATGTTCAACACGATGTTTACATTTTTGACATTTCCATTTTCCATCCACAAATATTTTTTGGCACCGAGCGAACATGCCAGCCATCAAGTGTCTTGCTCGCCTCGCTGTCCCAAGTAATTTGCCACGACACTGAGATCGCTTGAACCCGGAGCTCAGAATTTAATGTAATTAAGAACCGCGCGGGAAAACTTCACGCTTTTCTGCCATATTTAACAACTTTTCATAATAGGTAATGCTTGTTTTCACGCATTTATGGCCTTTTGTGAGCTGTAGTGTGTGTCTTCGGAACCATAACGAGCGGCAGAGATGAATCTCGACTGTGTATTTTGTAATTATGATTATGTACACAGTTCGCTGCGAAACAAGGCGAGGGTTGCGGAGAAAAATGAAAATTCCCATCCAAGATGTAGACAAACTGTCAACATTTAGGCGTTTTGTAATAATGGTTTCGGCCCATTAGCGAGATTTCAGTGAATGTTTGGAATATTTCGGAGAGTGGCTCAATTGGCGCTCGCTTCCTCGTCATTGTGAAGCATTCCCGATGTCTTAGGGAGTTTCAGTTGCTCTCTTGGGACATCAGACTTTTCTTTCTTGGCTCGAAACCCAATTTTATCTATTCATGGCTCTCCCTTACACCCTTGAACTGTTTCCAGGGTCCATATATTTGGCTAATAGGACAATCAGGGGGAAAAAGAGCGCTTCTAGAGCTGAAAAAGGTAGCTTTATGAGCTGACATCGGCTCTTTTCTAGTTGAATAAGGTGCTTCAGGACCTAAAATGGGGGTCCAGAGTGAAATAAGGTACCCTTGGAGCTACAATAGGCTCCTTTTAAATTGAATAAGGGGCCTCAGGACCCAAAATGGGGGTCAAGAACTGAGTAAGGTACCCTTGGAGCTGAAACAGGCTTCTTTCAAATTGAATAAAGGACTTCAGGAACCAAAACTGTGGTCCAGAGTTGAGTAAAGTTCTCTTGGAGCTCCTTTCAAATTGGGTAAGGGGCGAAATGGGTGCTAAAATGGGGGTTCAGAGCTGAAAAGAGGAGACCCAACCTTCGAAAATCCCTTCTACTCTACGCCAGTGAAGGAACTTAAAGCCCTTAGACCCACAAATTGGCCCAGAAAAGCAGCTTCTCGAAACTACGACCTTATGAAAGCCAGAAATCCTAATAAAAATACCATACAGACGGATTACAAGACGCCATAACCCCATCCCTGCCACATATCGGAAGCGAACAGAAGACATTCGGAAAATGGGGCTGAGAAATATTTTTAAATCCCTCCAAGTCGTTAAAATTTATGCTAATATGCAAATGGGATAGCCGGGTATCTCAGCCGGAAATCGGTTGCAGTGACGACGGAAAGAAACCAGATTTTAAGAGCCTCCAATTGCCCTGTCATGCTAATGCCTCCACTGGTAATGTAGTCGAAAATCCTCTCGCCTCGTTTCACGAAACATTAGCAATTTAATTATACCCACAGTTACACATAACCATACATCCTTGAACCCCTTTTCCGCCCTCTCTAATCATGTGCGATATCTGCCGCTCGACACAGTAGGACACGCATATAAATAAAGCAATCTACCCCAAAAGCTAATTCACGTACCGAATTGAATATAATTATTATTTTAGCACCAAACTGCGGAACGACTCATGGCGAAGACGTATCTCGATCTCGCATATGCTATCTCATGTGCGTCGACATGCAAATGTTGGAAAATATAAATTGAAAATTATAATAATGTACCCTTTTGCTTCCATTAATATTATTATGTTTTACTCCGCTGCTCGTGCCGATTTCATACCTCGAATTGGTAACGGAGAACCAAATCTTCTGCCTCATCTGGATTTCCCTTTGGGTGCACGGTGGGAGAGCGGTCTGGTGGGTTGGGCCAATTTTTCGAGACTGCCTTTTCAGGCTATTTTCGTCTTCCAATTAGTTTACAGACCTTTAACTTTTTAGAACGCTTCTAAGCCTATTCTGGAGCCTAAAGAAAACTCTCCCATGATAAATAAATTCTCCAAGACTTTGAAAGCCCTCACGAGAGATGTCATTGGGCTCTGAGATGGGACGCTCTTTCAGATGTGCCCTAACCCACTGCCTACCGAGGGGTACCAAGGGAGCTTCTGGGGACCTCCAGACTTAAGATATCGCAGACGAAACTCGTCTCACTGTGCACCAGACTGCGATAAGAAGGGGTGGAATCGAAGGTACGATAACGTTTCGGCAGTTATGGAGTTAATAATACTCGACTCCGACCGATGCTAATTTCGTTCCTTCTTCGCACAAATGCGTCTCGTCTCTCTCGCTTCCCTGATATGTACGGGCTGTGACAACTTCGGATAGGTTTTGTGTCTGCAATTTGCATACGGCTTCCACGATAATATTGGTTTCGAGACCTCGTCATCCCCTTTGCATTAAAGTATTCATACAAGCATAAAATTTGAATCTGGTGCCGAGCCATAGTGGTTTCTTGGAATTTAAGAAAGGGTTTGCTGGAGACGCCACATCCAATTCGAAAGCCACAAACACACCTTGCTTTTCTCTCTCCCTCCCTAATACAAGTTTAATCAAATAGTTGAGGTGCGAAAATTGGGAATATTCAACACGGCAATTAGGGCATCAAAAGCATGCCTGAGATGCCAGATGAACTTTGATAATGATTGCGTCTGAAATTGGACCTGAAGCGGGTGTGCTGAGAAAAACAAAATACGGGTGGAAGCTCGGCATTTTCTAGCGAAACAGACGGCTTTGGCACCAGGGACGAAGCAGAAATTTGAACTGAAAATACTCGATTTCATCCAAACTCACGGGAAAATGGTTTTCGGAGTAAAAATGGTGGAAATTGGAGAAATTTTTTCACTCAAAATTTAACAAATTTGGCGAATTTTTGATGAAAATCTTTTGCCCCAAAAATGTTACCTGAAGCCTTAGAACGATTTGTTTAAGCTTGTACCACACGTTTCCGGGTATTTTGGGCCGAAAAAAAGGAAATCGGAAAGAAAATATTTTTCAGTAAAATTTGGAAAAATTACCAAACCTCGACTTGTTAACAAAACCTCGATTTTGGGATTTTTGAAAAAAGAATTTTTTCCCAAAAATGTTACCTGAAGCATGAGAACGGCTAGTTTAAGCTTGTACAACATGTTCCCGGATACTTTGGGCAAAAAAAATTAAAAATGGAGAAAGAAAATGTTTCACTCAAAAATTGAAAAATGACCAAACTTCGATTTAGGAATTTTTGGGCAAAAACTAAACTTAAATTTTTGGAAGTTTTTGTTCGGAAAATTGACATTGGAGGATTGGCTCAAGGTAGGCTCAAGAAAAACCCTCCCTTGGCTACGTCTCTGTCCAGCTCATCCCTTCATTAGACAAATTGAAATTTAGTGGATTTCGGGGGGAACCTTTTTAACGAGTTTTACAAACCACCACGGCGTTTTATGTCATGATCGTAATTTTGATCCCTCAGCAGCTCGCGGAAATAAATAAGATAAACAATCCTTCTTCGCATCAGCATTTTGTGCATTTATCAGGCCTGTCATTATCAAATCCTTCCACGTACTCGTTGAATCGTGACAAAGATACAATATTTATGACACGATGGCGGCGTACATGGGAAGATTAAAGGGTGTTTTCTAATTTTTTTTCAGCTCCTTGTTTATCCTCACATGGATTATGATGTAACGTGATTGTGTCAGAAGGGGTAATAATCGCTGATTTACACCGAGTTGAAGCGGTGGCGTTTCCGCCCACCCCCAAGTGGAGGACGAAAGTTTGCAAAGCCAATTTCATTGAAAGAAAAGTGAGGGAAGCCTCGGAGCTGTTACTGCACAGTCTTCAAAAGATTCTCCGAGCACAGGACGTGAGCTCGAAGCGGCACGAAAATTAGTTTTTAATTTATTGAGAGCATGAGGAGGCTTTGCCAAACGTTAACGACACGAAGAACAAGTTTTTGCTCGAGTTGTGTGTAAAATGTATAATTAATATTAAAATAATTTAAAAGGCTCGGGAGGAGCGGCGAGAGGCGAGTGTGCGGCGGCTGAGCGTAAAAAAGACACACAGGGATTGAGTCGGTACGTGCCGCGAGATAATAAATTAACTGTTTTTATATTCTGGCTGGCATACGGCCCGGGAGCTGCCCGTGCTAGTCCTCGCGAGGACGATGCGATGGTACCAGGGCGGCACGGGGGAGCGACGGAGCGGGGGAAGGCGGAAAAGGCCCAATTTTACTCTTTTCCCGTCACGAACGACTTCTTTTAATTGTGCCCGCGGCAAGGTTTTGTATTTTATGGTTTGATTGTGTGTGTTTTATTATTAAAAAGTTTGTTTAAGGCGCTGATAACAAATTTTCGCCATTTTACTTATAGGTGGGGCCCTGGGGCATGCAAAATTAGCTCCTCCGTAGCTCATCTGTTATCCATTATTTCCCCATCCGCTTCTGAGTCAGTCAGGGGCCGGTTTGGCATCTGGAATTAATTAATTTTCTGTCGGTTTTTTTCTGCTGGCATGAGGATTGTCTCCTGGAGCTACAATTTTCGCTCGGAATAGTG
Organism: Forcipomyia taiwana; assembly: GCA_963930915.1. Lineage (NCBI taxonomy): Eukaryota > Metazoa > Arthropoda > Insecta > Diptera > Ceratopogonidae > Forcipomyia > Forcipomyia taiwana. The sequence goes on along the minus strand of CAWVOI010000096.1, from coordinate 3,278,136 downwards.
AAGATGAGGCCAGGTGACCTAACTTAGTCCGGACCTAACTTAAGGGATTCCAAAAAAAAGCCAACTGAATTTTTTTGGCGGTATTCCAAGAGGCCATTATTCTCTTCTTTTCTTGGAAGGAGCCTCCATCTGCCTGAAAACCCGCCATTTGATACGTAAATACACCCCTAGCCTCGTATCAGCATCCAGGTCCCGGAAATAAACAGATTTCAGTCTACTAGAAGAGCTTCAAAATGACTTGGAAGCCTACTTTGTCAGTTTGTCCACAGAGCAATTACATTGAGCCACCAACTCAAAGAAACACCTTGAACCCAGGCAATGCCGAGCTACAAAGTGCCTCCAATTGCGAGCTCATAAAAATTCAAGTGGGAATTACAATCCAAGCGAATTCGAGGAATAACCAGATTATGGATAGAAGCAAAGAGAGGCATCATGGTTCATTAAGGTGAATCTCGGTATTTGGAAAAGTGGATCCGCGCAGTAAACGTAATGCCCCGCTATCAATATTAGCAAAACAAGACGAGCGAGACAACTCGAGAATATATTAAAAATGAATTCATTAGTCCCGTAATAATTCCGGTACGAATGCGAAAATCATGTCTCCATTTCCATAAAAGCAAATGGCTCTCTCCACTTACCTACAACCAATTTACCTTGCTTTGCTTCGAGCAAATAACAATAAAGCTCAATTTTTATCTTTTTATCATTCAATGTTCGTGATTATGAATTTAATAGTCGGCGAATGGGAGATCTCGAGCTGCTGCTGCTGAAAAATGGAGTCTTGCGGTGCGGCGAAGAAAAGAAGGATATTCAAATTATATTATTATTCTGCGGAATTTCATTATATAATGTTTATCTCAAGATGACGACGTGCTTTGCTCTAGCCTGCAATGATTCTGCACTTTGCAATCTGACTGGCGGTCTCAAATCGGAGATAAAAGTACATTAGGCGTGAAGTCATCCATCGCATTTTCGTTAGCGGCTCCAGGAGTCTCCGCAACGAGGTCACCAGCGTGCCGACATGCGTTACTCACTCCCGCAAAATGGCCCATAAAACCCCCATAAAGTGCATCCATGTCTTATTTATCGTCCCGAGCTCGTCAGGGAGCCGTCAGGTACGTCTTTTTACGTCGCTATAAACATTTTTCTATTGTGGCTGCATTAAGCAGGGGTGCCCGTTGTAAGATTTTTAGGGGAGGGGTAATGTTTTTTACTTAGAAGAGGGCAAAGGAGGGGTTGTATTGCTTAGAAATATTTTAGAAAAAATTCTAGAAGCATTAATTGGAGCCAACAACCTCTTTGAGATTTTTTGAGAAAGCTGCTTCTGAGACTATTTAAGCCTCTAAACTACCTACAGGAAGCTCGTTTTAGTGAGAAATATTAACCCAGAAAAATGCAGAAATTAACCACGATAATCTGAGCCAACCCCTGATAAAAGAGAACTCTCGCATTACCAGAGCGCCCCTGAACCACCCACAAGTTAACTAAAGCGGGAGAGCCTCTTTTCCAATTTGCGAAATTCCTCCAAGACGAGAGCGAACCTGGATCCAGAGTAAACAAGAAAATTGCCTGGAATCGAGAGATAAAGGATGGAGCAAAGTGCAAATAATGAGCTCGAGAAGGAATTGAGGAGGCAAAAAAAAATAACATTGGGTCACGATACGGGATATGTAGTCGGGCTGACGTGGACGTAAATGATTCATGATTAACCCAAAACCAATATTATCTCAGGAATTGCAGCATCAGCCGGAGGCAGTTCACTTTGACGGCTCACCTGCAGATGAGGATTGCCGATAATCGACGAGCCAACGGACGGGAAAATGGGAGAAAAACATGCCTCATTATAATCTAATCATGGTAGGAGCTTTTCACGTTTTTCTCCCATTTGCCGAGAGATTAGCTTTTTTCATCCTCGGCACAAGTGTTGGGGTTTTCCGAGTGAGCAGGACACACTAGGAGGAAAGTCATGGTTTAAATTTGATGCCTGGGATTTATTTGTGCTGGAAAACGAATAAAAATCTCGAGTATCATAAATAACCCCGCCTGCTCTGAGCCCGCTTACATGCTCCCTGTTCATTTATCATAAACCCTACTCACCGCTTTGCGAGTTTTTCACTGCAATCGCAATTTTTTATCGCACTGGAATTGATACAAACTGAATACTAGAATGATGAGCATTGATTGGATGCCCGGGCAATTCAATGCCCTTTACTTCTGGCAAAAAAGCGGGACCGGTAATGAAAACAGAGAGGTTTGCAGAAAAAAAAACAGATTTTGTGATAAACATGCCGTTTTTCATTAATAATCCTGCTATTCGTGTTTTAAGTGGGATGCAGTTCGCCAGGTCGGTAGCCAATTTGAGTGGTTGAGTTGTCAGGTTGCAACTTTTGTGGTTCATGTTGAAAGAGCTCCTGAGAGTTCGGAAAGCGTTTCCTGAAATTTAAATCTTTCTTATTATTTCTAGAAGTCTTTTTGTTCGAAAAATCCGGTTTAAATAATTTTTTAGGGTTTTCGATTAAAAGAGGAAAGAAGTCTGGGTTTACAAACTTGATCACATTTTCTTCAACTTCAGCTTTCGAGGGAAATTTTATACTTTTCTCAAATTTTAAAAATATATTTTTATCAAATATACTATACCATACCATGCATATGTGAAATATACAAAAAACGTGTTTTTTTATCATTGACTTTTGAAGTTTAGTTTAAGCCTTTGAACAGCCTTATTTGGGAAGAACTAGATTTTTTCCGTGATATTTGACTTTTACTCTTTGAGTCATTAAAATCTCAGATAAAAATTTAAAAAGACGAAATTTTGGAGAATTTTCAAAAATATGTTCGAAAAAGCCTATTTCTCAAAAACCTTAGAGAAAAAATTTTCTTTTATGAGGTAAAGATGTAAGATTAGCTTTAGCTTTTGTCAGAAACAAATTCCAAAGCATATGGTCGGAAATCTGGCCCTTGGCTCGAAATGGGTTAAAAATCGCTTTTTATGATTTTTGCTGAAACAATCGAATTTTTGGAAGGGGAATTTCCAGAAGTGTCGTCAGTGAACATTGAAGGTTGAGAGATTCAGAAAGAGTGAAGATTAGCACCTCGAAACCCCTCGAGTCCTCTTTGGTTGCTCCCACAAAAGTCAAAAAAAATTATAAAAGCCGAACGCGACGCAAGCCAAGTCGTTCGAGGAAAATGAAATAATAACAACAACTCCTGCGCCCTGCCCAAGGTGGATTTCGCCTCTTAATTACGGAATGCCAAAAGACCAGGTAGCGGCAGCCGGATCTGTTACATCTGTCTGCGATTCCTTATCCATTTCATCACTTAGCGCAAACTTTTTCTTGCGTTGCTGCAAACACGGCAAACACCATTAAATTATTCATCGGACAAAGTATACGCCTGCAATGCCAACAATTCGTAATTCGGAGTTAATAGAGGCTCATGCTGCTTCTCCCCCAAATTTGTGTTCCACCAGCAGCTCTCCGTTTTGACTCATCATCACTTGATAATTTATGCAACGGGAGCAGAAGTTTATTAGCAGCCCAACTTTTTAATTGAAAAGCTATACAAACAGCACTGGGGGGGTGAAGCAGCGGTAACTTTGATGGGAGGCCCGTTCCTGTAGTTTTCGAGTCTGGAGGGTGTGGATGCACCCACTGCACCTAGGAAATAAGAAATATCCTGAAGATTTGAAAAAGGAAAATTTTTTAAATTTCCTAGAAAATTTTCTTCCGGAAATTCTAAAATTTTCTGCAGCCTAGAAATTTTCTCGCTCCAAAAACAAGCAAAAACAAACTTCCTCGAGTGTCTTGTTTATTTTTCTCGTTCCCGCGCTATCATCATCGAGGCTTGCATTCATTAAAATTGCAAGTCTGAGTACAACACTTGCTGATGCATGCCTAGAGCTTCGATTGGATCTAGCTGCGAAAGTTGGTACTCATAATCCCGGATAATGAGGCCGCAACTCGAAACTTTCAACGTTGGTTTAACAACCGCAAGTCTCCCGTGTTTGCTAGTGACGAGAACATTTTGGCGGTCGTTACAAAGGTTGCCGGAATGAGAAATTCCGGCAGACAAGTGGAGGTGGCGAAAAAACAAATAAGACGACACCAATATCGGGCATGTCGATGTCGCGGCCGGTAAAAGCATCAACAGAACATAATAATTGAATGGCAGTGGCGGCGTTGCTGATGACGATGGCGGTGATGGGGATGTGATGGAATATAGATTGAAATTTGAATTTATTTTTCCTTTTCCTATTGCAGCTCGTGATCGACAGGCAAAATTATTTTGGATGTGTGGCGAGACCGTGTTTGCTGGTTTTGAGCGTGTTTGCATTAATCCGCCTTAATTAAAAACGTAGCTATTCAGTGGAACCCAAAGCGGTCGCGACAAAAACAAATTTACTCTGAAGGGGCGGACGCTTTCGTTTCAATTCCGGCTCGATTATCGAGGAACCTATTTTGTGGACTCAAATGACGGCTTATGAGTTCATCAGTTCACTAAAAAATATCAAAGACTCAAAGAAGCGTAATTAAAAATCATGTTCATTTCAGTTGCCAGATGGGTCATGAAATAAAAAATCCTTTGGCACTAATAGCTCTTGACGCTCAATACGATGTAGAAACCACAGTTCTGTAGATCTTCTGGGTTACAAAGTTTCGGACGGACAGACAGACAAAGAGTTCACAATAGTGCACTTCTTAGTACATTTTTTATTTAGTAAGGTCTCGGCCTCAGGATTAAGCTGGTAGAGAGAAATCCGCGATCCTGAGATCCGGCTTCTGAGTGACTTTGACTAAAATTTTATCGATTTGGAAGATCAGCAGTTTGTTAAAAAGAGATTCCTGAAAAGTGCCTTTTTTGGCTCTGGAAGTCCTGGAATCCAGGTGAGACCCCGAAACAAATGTGCTAGAGGGAAATGTATCTTGTATCTTCAAATGACCCATACTTGTATAAATTTACTCATTATAAAATATGTTTTTTTTTAATTTTTTAAAAAAATTTTACAGACCGTTCTCTCTCAGAAACCTTTCTCTCTCTTGAGTTTAATAACAAAATGATTCAATTAAGGGTTAAAGTCCCGTAAATGCAAGACCATTTTGAAGTATTGATTAAGGAGTTTTCAGTTTTCTTTGTCCCAACTAAGCTGCCTACTCAAATCGCCCCAAATGCCTCCTTTCATTATTTATTCCGGGCCATCTAAGTTGTCTCGTTCAGCTACTTGGTATTTCCGGCGTTATTGAAGTTTCAAAGTTGCAGCTCGTCTCCCAAGTCCTAGCTGCCTCGGGAGGGTCAACACCAGTAATGTTTGCCCTTATCTTGCAGCATCCAAGTTTCTGCATTAATACATGTAAGCGTTCTTCAAAAAGTTTGTCGTCTGCTGTTATGAATTTAAATTAAGATGCAAGACAAAATCGAGCCAGCGCAGTCCCATCTCCCTTCATTTTGTATATATTTGTACATATTTAACTTGCAAAGTCTCATTGAAGTCACACATGCAAGTGTTTCGCACAATGAAAGAAAGTATGACAAAACACTCTGGATTTGTCTGCATTTCCACCAGCAGCGTTTTTGCTCCGTCTCTCCGCTGCCAGCATCGCCCCTCAACCCCCCAACTGTTTAGTTCGGCGCTCATACAAACGTGCATGTTCTCATTTAAATAGTTTTGCATCAAATTAATTTTGCGTATAAACTTGTTAGATTATCAAAATTCGTGATTTGAATAAGCAAAGTGGAAAAAGATATGTGGGAGAGCTTGAGTTGCGACAACAAAACATGCATTCGGCGTCGAAGGGAAACTTTGCTGGCTGCACTCGTATCCCGACTCCACAGAGACTGAAACTAAATTGTCGGGATGTAGAGACGTCCAGCAAACATCGCTGAGTGGAGCCATTTGATGTGGTAATAATGAAGCAAGAACATTTCTGCCAGGCGTGGGGAATTGGGGGTTCTGAAGAATTTTTTTCAATTATTTTCATCCTTCTACTCTCCAAACTTGCTAATTTTTTTCGGCAGTTTTCTTTAGATTTTGAATTATAAAGCAGCAAAAAATTTTCGATTTGGCCGCCATATTCGATTTTAAATTTTCTCTTTTAAAAAATCATTAAAAATTCTTAACGTTATTATTTCCAAAAACTTTCTTTTACAATATTTCGAGTGAAGTCTAAAATATATTTTTGGTAAAAATTTTCAAAAAAATCAACCCATTTTAGTGAGTAATTTCTCAACAAAAAAAATTAATTTTTTCAAATCAGTAAATAGATTTGGGATGAGGCAGAGGGTCACGCCAGCTCCGAAGGTCCTATTGTGACTCATCCTTCAGAGACGGATTGCCCTGGACTCAGGGTTTCAGACATTGAAAGCCAATGGGTTAAGGTTCAATTCAGTCAAGAGAGTTTTTTTCCGGGTCGAAAAAGCATTAAAGCCTCCAAAAATGGGGGAAGTCTTTTCATTCAAATTATCCACCAAAAAACCCTCTCGTAAGAGCCTAAAACCCCCCTAATCCGTGAAAAAAGTGGATAAAAAGACCCATCACTGAAGGCCCCTCCCAGCTGTTATTAAAAGGACGTCTGTATTGAAATCTGGCGAGCTTTAAAATGCACAAAACAAGCGATGTGTGCTGGCATCGGATTGTGATTGGAGTAAGATTGGCTGACGCGCCTGTGGCAGAGCCATCACACAACAATTCATGCTCATCCGCATGGGTAATTAGACTGGAGTGAGCAAAACGAGATGCTACAGAAGAGCTGGACTTTGAGAGCAATTCACGCAATGTAATTACCAATGTTTTACCATATCAAAGGAAATTAATGGTTGAGTGGTTTGCAAAAATTCACTACCTCATGCGACTACCGGGCCAAAATTTAATTATGCAACGCGCATTACCGATAATCATACACTTTTGTGGCTTTCGTCAGGCCACTGGGTAAGCACCCAGTGCAAAGGGTTGTGGATGTAATTAAAAGTCACAAAGTGATGGAACCTTGTTTGTCTCTGGTTAAACTGACTGATTTGGCCATTTTGTTGACAAGGATTTTTAAGCCTGAATTTTCCATCGATACGAAATAAATACGTTAAGGGTAAAAATTCCCATAACAGTTACTATCTAACTCAGGGTGACTTTTGGGCGTTTCAAGATCACTTAAATCGAAAAAGTCCGGGGATTATTTCGGAGAGTCCGAATCTGAGACCTGAGAACTCTGGTAAGAGTGCACTTTTCGCATTTTCAAATAAAAGTATATAACATTTATTAATAAGCTATATATTTTATATATTATATTTTTTTAAAGAACATAACAATGTCAATAGTAATAAAAAAAAATTTCAGCCAAATCCGTCAAGTCGTTTTGGGGTAAGAGGTTTTCAAAGTATGCACCCTCTAACTCCCAGAATTTCAGGTTTTCAGACATAAGTCCCTTTGGAGGCCCATATCTCCAGAACGGGGGGACCGATTGGCAAAATTTAAACGTAGAAATGACCGCCAGATTCCAAACTTTAAAAAAACATTAAAAATTCCCAGTAGCCGTGTTGAATTTTCGTTTTAAGTAACGCTACAACGCCCAAAGGTCATACTGTGTAACTTCCGAATTAATTTTATTGAGCTAGTTCTCCAAAATCAGCCCTGGATTTTTTCAAGCCTGGGAACTTAAAGATAGACTTTACTCCCCTAGGCTTTTGGAACGTTTAAGGGGTTGGTGAATGTGGTTTTCGACACGAAGAGTGTGAAAAGAAAAACAGTGTTACAAAAGACCAGTCTTCTCCACCAGACAATTCTAGCTAGGAGACAAAAGACAGCAGCAATCAGTGCGAACACCAAATGTGTCAGAACTAGGGAGCGTGATTGAAACGTCAAACGTCAGGCCCGATTCCGCAACCGAAGCCGACGCCGCACCGACAACATGCCAGACTACAGCAACCACCCCACCAAATTAATTTCCTTCTAGTTCGACTACTACAACATCATAAATATTGTCAGTTTATATGTATCGGTTATTAACCTAGATAAAGTCATTAATTATATCTCTTTTTGTACGTAATAAAGCACTAAAACATCGGCTCCTCTCTCTCTCGTTCAGCCACTCTCCACGGAGCTACGTAGCACCAAAGCGGGTGTGTATTAAGTGATCACAGTGGAATTGATTTGGGTGCTTATAAAGTTGTTGCTAGTAAAGTGGGTACACATCAGTCTCCTCGCACAATTTATCATCTCTCTCGCAGTGGATAAAGGCTGCCTCCCCCCTCCCCCACTCTCGTATAATCATGTTTATTATTTATCATCATCAACCCGAGTAGATAGTTTTAGGATTAGGTTCCATTATTATAATTTTCAATAGAACCACAGCATGCACCAGGCCACGACTGGACGAGTAGGAGCCTTAATTACATAAATTATTTCTCTTCATCATCGGCAAATCAATCTTGGCGAGGCTGATTAGCACCCACCACCCCGTGAGAGTCACTGCACACCGTCTTGGCCGGCTCCCCAGCCCATTGTGAGATGGCGCAGGGCGTCTTTAAAATCTCCGCTCCCCACTCCAGCGCAGATGTACATAAAGATGACTTTATTGCAGACTTTATCAGATTCATGGTCCATAAAATGAATAAATGAATTATTTAAGTCGTTTGCTCCAGTTTTGTTTTATTTTTTACGAGTGGCGGAGTTCGCGAGGCGGAGGCTGGGCGGCCACCACGAGCCAACTAACGCGATGAGATTTATGAATTTTATGCACTGGATTTGCGTACAATCGCACAGCTCCCATATATCCCACACGCTATATTAAAGTCATCAAAAGACGTTCGTTGTCGTCATCGTCGTTTGGTGCAATTTTCTTTTATTATTATAATATTTCTGTGAATTCATTTCGCTTAAGCGTCCTCCTTTGTCGTGCGGACGAGCCGGCCTGTGACGCGCCGAAATGGGAAAATTTATTATGCATTGTTATTTCCATGCAAAGACGGCCATTTGATTTGGCTGTCCTGTTATGGCGTGTTAAATATATGAGCACGGTTCGGGTGGTTGGGTGTTGACTTTTCCGGAAGCTTTCTAGTTCTTTGTTTAAATTTCTGCTGTTTACATCTTTGAATAGTTTTCCTAAAAGGAGGTCTTTTTATTTGGCCAAATTCTGGAGGAAAAACCTTATGGATAATTCCATTTCCTTTAACCTATTTTCTGGCTTTTTCTTGGATTACAAAAAAGCCTAGACTTTTTTCTCAGGCTTTAAAAGTTTAAATATGCTCATTTTTGACATAAAAATTTGTATAAAATTAACTTAAGCTGTGAAATTTATCACTCTTGAGCAGTGATGATGAGTCAAAAATCAATTTCCAAAAAAAGGTTGAGGCTGAGGTTTCAAATTTGTGGTGGAAATTTTGATCAGTTCCTAGGTGTCATTAAGGCTTTTTGTTAAGTTATTGGGTGTTTGAAATGTGGGGAAAAGTTTTTTATCCCAATAAAGGGGGACTAAAGACCCAAAAGTGTCGATAATATTCGTAATCCTCTATGACCTCGCTAAATCGAATTTCCCAAAAATCTGGTTCCTAAAAAATCAACTCCCCGGGCCTGAAATCTATCCTGAACGCTTCTTCAGGGTCCCAAACCATGCCATGAGCTTTTTCCGCATCAAAATCGGTGCAGAAATATCTAAAATATGAATATTTAGATTTTAGTAAAATTGGTGTCTCGTGTTTGGTCTCAAATTTCAGCCCCACAATTTTTTTTCGAATTTTTACTTTAAAACTTTTGTAGACAATTTAATAACCTTTCTGAAAAGTGCTTATTTGTATTTGTTTGACTCTTTTCTGAGGAGTAGTAAGGATTTTAAGGTGCTAGAAACCGATTTTATTATTTTTGGTCAAAGATCCAATAGCTAGGCCGGCGTAAATGGGTTGAAGCAAGCCCGAGATCAGTCACTTATCTCAAAGAAACGCCAAAACACCAATAACAACTTCTCTGTAATCTCTCACGAAAACAGCTTTTTCCATCTCCATTATCTCCCATCCCCTCCGGCTCTCCCCCGGACTCCTTCCCGCAAATGAAGCAATAAAAATAACATCTAATACGATAATGATAATAAAATAATTATCATAATAGGACAATGACTATTCATATTTATGCCTTAAGCCCGAGTCGCAGCCATTGGTTGTGTCGCTGCTGGCGGGAGGAGACGGAAAAAGTGAATGAAAACCGTGTGGCAGGAAAATCTCAATTAGGCAACAATGGAGCGCGCAACAATGGAAACTTTTTGTAACTTTTTGTGTACGCATCATCAAGTCGCCATAATAGAAAGATTATTTTGCATTTCATTCACTTATTTATTTATACATTTATTGGCTCCTCCTAATGCTCTTACAACTTGTAAGTTTACTCAATGGTGAGCCCTGGCCCCACGATTTGCGTTATCGGAGCCGAGAATCGAAGTTTCACCGAATCACAAACTTTCAAACTGTGCGGTTCTCTTTTTAATTTGGAGTTTCGGAACAACTTGAAATTGACATAAAAGTTGTGCTTTGACATTGCGATCCCCGAGCATACGCTCGGGCGGCTGGCAGACGAGTATTATGAGGCGAAATGTGCACTAGAACATTGTCAGCAAATTGTCTACAACAAGTTTTGAGTATTTTTCCTCCTTTTTCATTCAAAATTTTATATTCTAGCATGTCGCACAGTACTCTCATAAACATCTCATTCAATTTAAGAGATTGAGCTGCAACAAGGGATGTGGCTTTTGAACAACTTGAAGCAGCCTGCCAGCCAGCAGAGGAGCCTGTCTATTTCCATGAATTTCAGATATTGACGTGCTAACAAGGGGTAGTTATCGGATTTCTGTTCATTACTTTTAATGAAATAACAGACTTAATTTATATTTTTGAGTCATCAAAATTAGCAGGTTCACTGAGAAAATTATTCTGAGGTTGGTAAAAAAATATATAACAAGCAAAATCGGAAATCAAGCTTTTTTTCAAAGATTTCAAAAAAGATCAAACTTTGGGGGCCCCTAGCTCCGTCCCTGAACATTATAGGGGATACACGTGGTACTATGATTTGCTAGATTTGACACAGACTACAACATACTAAAATTTCAGCTTAATCGAATATAAAATAAGGAGTACACGCCACACTCCTCCAAGAGGAGATGAGGGTGTAAATTTGTTAGCTTGCACCTCTACAGACCAAGTCCTATACGATGCAAACATTCGCAGCTCTCTAGCTCTTCTAGTTCTTGAGATATAAAATTTCAAATGTTGCTGAAAATCCATTAAAAAATTTCAGCTGCAAAAAAAAGACGATCCTAAAAATCCTTCTGGAGCTACAGCTCTGACTTTGGGGCCGGCCTGCATGTGTGAGGAGCACAAAAACGATGATGATGGCTACGAAAACACAAAAATGAGGTCAACTGTGCAATTTTTGGCATCTTTGACCGACGACAAGGGTTCAGGCGACTCTACAAAAAGAAATGCTGCATGCATGTTGTAGAGAGCAGACGATCGGACGGAGCGGCGTGCCTGGGAGAGAAGACAAAGGGGATGCATGGCAGTAACAAAATGGACACAGCTTGGAGCTATCCAATAGAAAGTAATTTTTTGATTGACATTCAATTTCATAGATACTACAATGCAAATCAAGTGGCTCATTGTACGCAGGGAGAGAGCAGACTGATGCCGGATGCCAGTTCCACGTCCTGCTCCATGCCCCGTCCCACCCATAAAGAGATGTGCACTACGTGACTCTGGAAAATTGCAAATACTCTTTGCTCCGAGACTGCAGGCATCAGTCGAGTCGTTGAGATGAAACGAGCAGAGCCGAGAGACATAGTCGCAAAGTAAGGAAATTGGGAAAATTGCATTTCTTCGTCTTTGAGGAGGGTGCCTTCAGCACTCGGGGTGTAAGCCGGGTCTGCATGTGCATATTTTACCAGGGAAATGTGTATCACATCATAAAAGAACTTATAAGATTGGTTCTTGCTTTTGTTCGAATTGGATCCGTCGTCGAAAGTTTCACTCGGGGCTTTTCTCCCGATCTCTTTTCGTGAATGGAAAATCAGTGTTTGAATGACCGAATTAGAATATAACGAGACTGCTTGTCTGGTGGTTCTACTCGTACAAAAAAAATTTAAAATGATGAGAGGGTATTAAAAAAAATCTATGAACAACATCAGGCCTTTTTGGAAAATTTACCCATGAGTTTCGCTGGGTTTAATTTGATTAGATGTAATTTAGTTTTAGTAAATTTATTTTTTCTAGATAAGAATTAAGTTATTGGTAGGAGCACTGCTGCTTGTCATTTCTTCCATTCAAACTTTGGGGGCCCCCTAGCTCCGTCCCTGTACACGATAAAAATCAAATACTAAAGCATAATTTGGTAGATTTTTTACAGACTTTAATTTGTCAAAATTTCAGTTCAATCCTATGTGATAGAAGAATTTTTATTCCAACGAAAAAAAACCCCCCATTTCTCTTCAAGAGAGAATAGGGGTCTACAATTTGCACCTCTACAGATCATTTCTAACACGATGTTGAAATTCGCAGCTCTCTATGTAGCTCGTTTCAGGCAGACAGACAGACAGTAGAGGTTTTTTTGCAAAATGTTTAAAATGCATTAAAATAACAAACGGCATTTTTTCAGGATTTTCGGTTCCTGAATCAGGGTTTTCACCAATCAGGTCCAATTTCTGAAAATTGAGCATCCTATCCAAGTTGCTGGTAACTCAATTTGCACTTCCTTGGCTCCACAACCCCGTACCTCGTTGCATCTCCGGGCCCCTAGCTGCGTCATAAAAGTTGTCATCCTGAAGTGAAAACTTAATTACGCCATCCTGTTCAGATCAGCTCCCCACACATGCTGACCATTTATTATAACCACACCGCAACCATTTACATGTTATACTTCAGACAGAACATGCTTGCAAGAAGACCAGACGAGAGTATTTATCCAACTTTGTTAATCAAATATACTCTCTTTCTTATGGCCGCAATCGTCGAGCGTATGCAGAACGTACCTGGGGACGAGATTCTGGACAAGGACGGGGAAGCACGGAAATCTCCCGCCCGCACAACATGCAGACGGAAGCGAAAGAATTGGTAAAACATATGTTCGGGTTGAATAATAAATTTCTACCTTTTCTGTGTTCCTCCGCACTTCCAACTTCCTTTATTTGATTTCCATACTGCTCCTCACATTTGTGTATTCTGTAAACTTTGTAGCACTCCAATTCGGGGGAACGGAGTGGCAAAAGGCAGCAGACAAGGTAGAGGTAGCAGCAATCATTTACATCCACTTCTTCTCATGAATTCCAATTACACATCCCGGTTGCTGTTTTGCTCTTTGTAGATCTAATTTGATTAAATGTTAGGACAATTTATCTTCGCTTGTTCTTGTCTTCGTCTCTCCGTCTCCCCCTCCTCTCCCACCTTCCCTCCTCCCTCCCTCCCGTACATGTGTTCCTTTTGTTGATGATTTGCTCCTGACACCAGCATGAAAGACTCGGGTCCTGCCTCCTCTCGAGTGAATGAGTGGAGCAAAGAAAACGGAAGCTAAGTTGTTTTTCTAGCGGAACTGCACCTCCGGCGTTTCCTGCCAGTAAAATCGGCTGTCGGACAACTTTTTCTCCCCTCCCACTCGTCGTCTCCCCCCGTTCAGAATTAGACACGGAGAAACGGAGCAGCTTTACATCGCTTTAGGATACTGATATTGCTCCAAAATGAGGAATTCATCACATTGTATTAGTCAGAGTGGTGAGAGGGAGGCAGAGTCAATAAAAGATTGTTTACACTTCGATTTTGGGAATTGCTGAATTTAGCAAAAACTTCTGAAATCCAATACTATTGCGTTGCTCAAGCTAGGCCTGTTTGAATTGGTGGAAAAGGGGATCAGCGGGGCTTTGGGAATCGAATTTCAGTTCAATGCGGTTCCACGAGCTGGGTTCCGGGATAGCCTCACTGTAAAAGCGTGTTTCTTGGAGCCTCTTTGAGTAGATTGGGTATCTCGGGCGTCCACAATACGTCTCATGTTACTGAAGGCATACCTCTGACCCTATGCTGATTCTTGGTTGGGTTTTTGTTTGATTGCTACCGAGGACTCCTTAGCCTTCATGATTGAGTACCTGCTTTTAGAGCATTTTCATCAATTTTGGAAAAAAATCACTTACACAGTCCGTCTGAGTCGCAAAGGCTCCGAAACTACAAGAGCTAGAGACCTGCGGTTTTCTTTCATGATGTCATGTATGGTCTGGAGGGTGGCCCAAATGATTTGGTTTTTCCGAAAAACTGTCTGGGAGGTAATTAAGGGGGTTTTCCCGTTGTATGAAAGTTCCTTATACTTCGTCTGATTGAGCTGAATTTTGAATATGTTATACATTGTGTTAAATTTAGCAAATCATAGAATAGATATTTACAAACCAAGCGCAGAAAATGGTTGATTCCAGCAGGAAAACATGTTGCATACGAGGGAGCTTTGCTCCCGAGTTTTGCAAGTTTTCCGTTGCTGTACTCAACCATTTAGTGCGCGAGGTTTGTATTCTATTTTCCCTTGCGAGCACCACGCGCGAATTTCCCTACTTTTGAATATCCAACGCGGCTCCATTTCAACATGGCACAGTTCAGCCCGCTGAGTAAAAATGTGATTCGCTCTCTTCGTGGTATTACGTCTCTAAATTAACAATTATCTTAACCTCACCAGCTTATCTGCTTGCTGTGATTACTGTTCATCGTAGATTAGGTCGTCAAAAAATTGTGAATCATAATTACCGCCGCAGCCAAAAATATTCCCTCTGAATCCTTTTCTCCTGCATTTTGTAAGAAACACGCCTTCAAATGATAACACGACTCATTGTGATGACAAATGATAACATTTACTCGCACATTTTTGACTCAAATGGCTCCAAAATATCGCCAAGGTTGAGATCCGCGAAATTCGGCAAATAATAAAAAATAGATTTTGAAAATCAGCTGAACCAAATTCTCGTTGCGCACCACAGTACGCTTTCTGGCTTCGAGACCGATAAATTTTTAAATAATTTGAAATGTCCGTTATCGGCTGATAATCAAAAATTATGAGTAGGGTGAGAAAAAAAATGGCCCATAATTTTTTTTTTTTGACCCGTGTGGCTCCAAGTTCATCTAAGTTAGATTACCTGCTAGATTAGTAAACATTCAATTTTAATAATAACGCATAAAATACAGATAAGCAAGCAAAAATTTTGACTTTTTAGACAAAATAGCCCCATAAAAATTGTTTAATGGTACATATTAAATTAATTCCACAGTTGAGAAGATGTTTTGCGGTAAAATATAAAACAAAAAACTTCTTAAGTCGCAATTTTACACGTTTAAAGCTGTTTGTAATTGTACCCATTTTGCGAAATCTAACTTTTTGATTTTTATTCACCCTACTTCGAGGCATGAGGCGGCATCTGATGTCGCATTTTAGGCTTTTTCTACGGCAAATTTAAAAACGTTGCAATGTAATGTTGACTTTGACACTTGTCAATCGGAAAGAATTTTCGCTCTGGATCTCTAAGCCGAAAGAATTTTCCGCTTAAGATTACATCACTGCTGGATAAGAGGATGTGTAAAACTTGGTTTTCCGCTTCCTCAGCGGAGTGGAAAGTGCTTATTTTCACAATTCAGCTAATTCAGCGGCCGCGGAATTGTGAAATAGTATTTTACAGCACTGCTGAATTCACTCGGAAAGTGAGGAAAGAAGGGCTATAATTGCCCCTGAGCGAGCTTGCGAGCGAGGGGAGGCAATATAGACCTACTTTCCGCAAGTCCGAGTGAATTCAGCCGTGCATGTACAGTATTTTTCACAATTCCGCGGCCGCTGAATTAGCTGAATTGTGAAAAATACTGTACATGCACGGCTGAATTCACTCGGACTTGCGGAAAGTAGGTCTATATTGCCTCCCCTCGCTCGCAAGCTCGCTCGGGTGCAATAATAGCCCTTCTTTCCTCACTTTCCGAGTGAATTCAGCAGTGCTGTAAAATACTATTTCTGGTGAGAGCGAGGGAAAACATGTTTGCCCCTATCACCTAAGGGGGTGGGGTGAGGAGCCACCGAAGGGGGAAAATCTTAGTTGCTCCCATTGAGCTGAAAATTTAGATTATTAATGAACTTGTAAAACCTACTAAGTTATTGGTCTACATTGTACCCGTTCCACCACCAGGGACGGAGCTAGAGACCCATTAACTCAAATGCTTTCGTACCCCACTAAGCTTTAATTATGTTTTTAAAGAAAAGTATTGGTTCAAGATTGAGGGACTTAACTGAAAATAAGCCCTTAATAGTAAAGAAACACTCTACAAGTTCAAGTCAGTTTGAAAAAAAAAAAATTGGTTCAAAATACTGTCAGCTAAGTCACGGCTACCGAAAGGTTAGGAGACTGTCCGTGTTCTAGTCATGAACGTCCACTGGGAGTTTTAACAATGAAAAGGCTAGCCACACGTGCTCCTTTCATCCCAATAAAGGCAATAAAGATTAAGACCCTTTTGCGAAATGCATTTTTGATAAAGTGACCGAGGATCTTCTCCGAAGCTGGGATGTACGACCGATAAAAAATGGATACAATGCAAAGGGATGGTTTAAGTTGGCATAAATCTTGTATAAATTGTACCCTCTCGGCTGTTTGCACTAACACAAACGGTGCTTGCCAGTGGTCAGCGTCGCCGACGTTGTTGCAGCCCTGCTTTGCGCCATTTTTCACATTTTTCCCAACATTTCCAGCTCTCAGGTTCGCATGTCGAGTGCGGCCGAACACATCGTACCTCCACATATTCCTCCCTGCATGCTGCAGCGAAGTTATCTACAACTCATTGGATCGCTCGGTAACCCTGAAGGCAAGCGGGCAGCCTGTTTGTGCAATACGGAGTGGAGTCCGGGTGACTTGCAGAATTTATGACCATTTGAAATTGCTTTAAATAACTGAGGCAACATTGTGCCGTTGCTCTGGTGGAAGCTGCAACTCTGTCCCTGTAAAATGTGGTCAGTTGGTCACACTAATTACAATCATGTCGGATGTGTGTGCGAGGGAAAAAGCGGTTGCGAAAAATTGGCAGAAGGGAGGGAAGAAAGTCGGGAGTTGTAATTGAGTTGAGTTCGGATTAACAAAGTGCTTTGTGAGAGGCTCTGGAGCAAAAACAATTTGTCGGCGAGATGGAGATTGATGAAACTATGATTGTCCTGGCAGCTTGACGAATTCCGTGGGAGACACTCACTCGTCGATTGATTTCAAGTCGTCCGCCCACACCTCCTTCTAGGACCGCGCCGCCTCCTAGTGGGTTTGTGTAAATGCCACGCTCAAATAATGATAAATGAAGAGATTTGTTGAGCGCACTGCGGCGAAATCGTAGAGATGTGCGAGGGTGAGAAAAATAGCCGCAATTTGTTTTCAAAAAAACTGCTGACTCCGATGATTGGCTTACAAATGGCTGCTCTGCTTTGCTCCCTTATAAATCAGCCGGCCTCATTAAAATTCCAGCCGCCCTGCCACACTGAAAAATCAGCCCATTGACGTGCGTTGCCTTGTTGAGGATGGGCTTCTCATTAAACGGAGCTGCTGGGACTTTGCTTTGCCAATAAACGTTCCATTGCTTCTCAGAATGCTCTATGAAAGATCTAGTCAGAGAGAAAGTGCGGTCTAGTATCCTTCCTGGCAGGTCCAACTGGCCACTCCTCTCTCTCTCTCTCTCTCTCTCTCTCTACGATTCTAGGAGAATAAAATTATCCAATCAAATTTAATTAAATCAAACCAAAAATCAAATTAAATCAAATCAAGCCAAAATACTATTAAATTGAAAATGATCTTCGATTTGATTTGATTTGATTTAATTTAATTTAAATGATTTTTTAAAATTTAATTTATTTTTATGTTTTTTTATTTTAATTTTGTAGGTCATATTTTTGGCCTTGAAACGACTTCAAAGTCAGTGTTTAGGGCTTCTGCCCAAGTAATAGCTTCTAGCCCCTAAAGACCCCTAAAACTGAACACTGAGTTCGCTCAAGGAGTTGAAGTTTTAAAAAAAGTCCCAAGCTGGTCAAACAGAGGCTGAAACTAGCCACCCTTCCGGTTCATTCTGGTTTTAAAAAGCGGGTTTCGCGACTCAAAAGTCTGCAATCCAGTCCATCGACCCCAAGTCCTGCTCCAATCAATTCAAGGCTGTCTTGAGTTCGAGTGCTTGGAATTCTGGGCATATAGAGCACATGTGGGACTTTCTCAAGAACTGCATGCAGCCGGGTCATGCAAGTGGGCCGACTCAAGCGTATAAATTGTGAGCAAAATGCAACTTTTATTCACACAAATCCCATTATTCAAAGAAGAATGGTGAAGCAAAGCCTTAAAGCAATTTTGACTCTACTCCTGGTTTCGAGGGAGCTCACCGCAGCTGCCGTCCCCCTGGTAGTTGGCACGTGGGACTACATCGAGGCCATCTCTAGCTGCTGGGCCAACTTGCAGAACAACAACGGGACTGCCCTGTCCTCAGTCGTCACCGGCATCGAGTGGTGCGAGCTCAACAACTGCCCTGGCGTCGGCTCCGGAAGTGGCAACTCGGACGAGCTGGCTGAGACGACTCTGGACGCCCTCATCTCGGACGGAGCGACTCTCAATGTGGGAGCCGTCGGGAGTCTGCGGTACTGCAAACAGGCCATCAGAGCCGCCTACTTTGTTCTCAGACACACGTACCACTCGTTCCTGGCAGGCGCTCTGGCCACCAAGTTCGCCCAGGAAATGGGTCTCACAGTTGACTCCCTCACCACCTCCGAGTCCGCCATCAACTGGGAGGAGTGGAAGGGCAACAACTGTCAGTCCAACTTCCGCAGGAACGTGGCTCCCAACCCCCTCGAGAACTGTGGCCCCTACTACCGCATCCCATACGACCCCAACGACCTCAACCCGCCCCAGTACGGACTCAACCCCTTCGTGTTCGACAGAGCCAACGCCCAGATCTCGCCCAGTCCCGACTTTTTCGTGAGCTTGGATCAGCAGGCCCGGGAGTCCATTGCAATAATCGTCATCGACAAGGCCGGCAACACCGCTGCTGGCGCCTCCTCCAACGGAAACCCCCACAAGGTTCCCGGACGCATTGGGTCCAAGGGCATTCCCGGGGCCGCCGCAAACGCCGCCAACAACATCGGAGCCGCCATCACCACCGGGGCCGGCGACTACACCATGCTCTTCTCCCCCGCCAACACGGCCCTCAACTACCTCGAGGCCGGACTGAGCCCTGCTGAGGCGGCCCAGAAGGTCGTGGACAAGATTAACGCCTGGTACCCTAACATCCAGTTCGCCATCGTCGTCAGCAGCATCACAGGTGACGTCGCGGCCGCCTGCTCCGGGATGGACGAGTTCCCCTTCACCGTCATCAGCGACGAGTGCAACGGCAACGTCGTGGTCAACCGCGTGACTTGCTCCCAGTACTCTCAGGGAGAACCGACTTGCATCGCTCAATAAATGTTTTTGTGATTTTCACTAGACACAATAGCTCAGTAACAAGGCAGGTAACGAGCCATGGTTCATTCCATCATCTTTAACCCAATTGCGCGAACGAAGCTTCCTCCGCACACTTTCAGTGAGCCGCGCTTTAGCAGCGGAATCAATGAAAATTCCGAGTGAGCTAATTTGAATTTTCCGTCCTCCCTCCTTCATTAACAGCTTTACATGGCAGCAAGCTGGAGCCTTCATGCCTTTGGTTTCCACTTCCTCCGATTGCATACTTGCCTGTGCGCAAATTTAATATTCTGTAAGTGCGTCTAAGGCATTTAATTTTAACGTGTTTAATTTTAATTAATTATTGTTTTGTTCTGCTCCGTCCTCTGCAGCGCTGGAGACGAAGGCAAGGGAGCAATAAGGGGAATAACTGCAAGCGTTCTTTTAATATTCATCGTAATTATGATGTTTTTTGCTTAATTGGTTAGAGAAATTCCTCGAATCAACTTCCATCGCAGGTCTCAAGAGAGCTTGTTTTTTTCTCTGCCATTTCTTGAGCTAAAACTTCATACTATAAGGGGCTGATAGGGTCTCTAATGGTGCGACATATTCAAACCCACGAAAAAAAGGACATGGTACTTCAGCTCGAGACGGTTTCAAAACCTTATTTATTAACTCGTCCATAAAAAAGACAGAAATTTTTGGAGTCCTTATTTTGATGTCTTATTTTCAAGTTCTCAGTCATTTTTTAAAAATTCTTAAAGCCTGATTTGTTAGTTAAAAAAAACATATTTTCTGATCGACCGTCTCTTTTTGGAGCCTTAAATTGAAGGAAGCCTTAAATGAAGTTTTTTGAGACCCTATAAAACCTATATCTGAAGCCTTAGCTCTTCAACAAAAAGGTATTTTTCAACCTAATATTTTAGCTCTTCCGTAGAAAAACTTATTTTCTGATCCACACGATTTTTGGAACTTGTTTTACCCTCAAATTTGAATTTTATTTTCTAACTCCTCAATAGAATTTTTTCGAGGCGTTTAATCTAAAGCCTCAGTTTTTAGCTCTTCAATTTAAATTATTTTTCGGATCATGATGGTCTTTTGAGACTCCGTCAAGCCTGAAACCTAAAGCCTAAATTCCCAGTGTGATCACACCTTAAGTACATAAGCAGAAATTCCTCTGGCTAGCAACCCGGATGCAGTGGGAAAATGCAAGCCTCTAAAATTAATTATGCTGAGCTGTTCCCGAATCCGAGGTTCTCCCACGTGCATTTAACTCGCCCCGAATACTCCAAATGATGAAAAATAATAATTTTCGTGAGCAAAATTGCATCATCCTTTGTTATTATATCATTTCCAGGCGAGCTCTCGCAGGTTCTGCTGCCTCTACATGTAACGTAAAGGTGTCAAGGGAGCAGAAGGGTAGCGGAGTACCGGCAGCATTGAAAAATGAACAAAGTTTGATACACATTAGTTGAATGCTGGGAGAAGCAGAGCTAGCAGACAAAAAATCAAAACAGATAGCATGGGAAATATAAATCATCATAAGAGCTCGGTTCACTCATATTGTTTCTGCTCCCTCCAGCCCTTTTTGTAACCGTAGTACGCGCTGCATCTCCGTTTTCGCCTCCTCTGGCCACCGAAAGCCCAAACCCGAGAGAGAGCGAGTATCTCTCGGCGCTCAGTGCAGTGCGCAGGACGTGCTAGAAACGTACGGATATTTTTGGGGGAAAATTGGATGATTCTCACCGGCTCAGCACCACTCATTCGTCGTGTACAAGTTTTACAACAACTTTTGCTCCTGTACACATCTGTGAGCGGGGGATAAGCAGCGCGCCGAGAGGAGATAGAGCTGCGGGAGTGTGGGGGAAGATGATGAAAAAAGTTATGGACCAAAAGTGACGTTAGGCGAATCAGTTAGTGTTTGAATCGAGCAACGAGTGGTCGTTGTGATCTGTCCCGGGCACCAGTCGAAGTTTTCGTGAAAATTTATCCATGAATTCGAGTCAATTAGGGGCGCTGCCGAACCTGTGGACTTTGGAAAACTGTGAAAAGTGCCGGGATGTGCGGCAGTGAGTGAAATAAGGGAAATGGAAACGTAACTCGGAAGGAGAGGAAACATGCGCTTGAGACTCTGGAATGTTTTACGTTATGTTGTTGTTCTTGCATTGAACGGTGAGTAAAATTCGACGATGAAGTTTCTATTGAGTGATTGAATGAATTGCTGCCCCACTCGCTCCGGCTGGAATTCGAAACCAGCACCAATGGGGACGGCAAAATTGGAAAAAGTTTTCCACCCAGTGAATCAACAAGGAATTTTCCCAACGTTCTTGATTGATTAAAAAGAGGCAGGGTTTAATTAAAAAGACCTACCCCAACGTTCAGGAGGATTGTTTTTTACACGGGAAAATTTACCCCTGCGTGTTTCCCAGAAACGATTAAATGTATTTTTTTTTTAAAGAAAAACTTAAATTATTTTCTCAGAACAAGTTATTTTATTACAACCACTTCATGACTTTCATTAGCCATGAGACTCGAAAATTTTCTCAGAATGAAAATTCTCATTCATAAGCTTTTAGAAAAACAAGGAAAATGTCCTGGAAAATTTTTGCATTTTCTATGGATAAAAATTTTAGACAAAGGTCCATTTACTAGCCGTTAATTATTTAGTTCTTTTTCAAGAAGGGGTTAAAAATTAAATTTTAAGCCATGAAAATAAGACTCATTTTCGCGAGTTTAAAAAATGAAAAGAAAAAAGAACGTTTTATATCTGACGTCCAAGGTTAATCAGCTAATTTGGCAAGGTCAGGAGCCCCGGGGCGATCAGAAATCCAGCGATCTCCGAAAATGAGAAATATGGCAGCCATTTCCGAAATGATGTTCCGTCTTGATTAACTGAGTAGCTCGTAGCACAACAAAGATCCTAAATCACCCCGTACATGTACGCCCGCTCCAATTGAGATGGGTGCCGGTTTGACAACAGCGGGGCGGAGGGGGTGGAGAAGGACGGGCCGAAGGAGACGACACATCAGGTGAGCCCATCACCCAGAGAGAGAGATGATTTAGTGACAAAGTGACAGTAACTAAATTAGATAGAAAATTGGGTTATTTTCTGGTGGCGCCTTCCCCATTGTCAGTCGTGAAAAGGTGTAACAAAGTGGATTTAATTTTCATAATCACGCGTTTATTTCCACTCTCTCGGCCCGCGCCGCCCGTCCATTTCTCATTGTGTACACTTTGTGCGCTTCCGTCCCGCTTGATGAAATATCTCAGCCCCTACCTGCCTCCTTTCTGCTCCTGACAGCCGCCTTCAAGCGAAGAAAGGCATCATCTTGGCTATGATTGCTCTCGCAACGGCAGCTCCATTTATTATTTTATCAATTTAAACGGTAACGCGCCCATATCTCGGATTCTCCTGGCACAAAGGCATAAATTACGAATGATACCCGGAAGTCAGATGAAATATTAAACAACATCCGTGTCTCATTTTTGCGATTCTTTTCTCTCCAAACTCTCTGAAGAGTCCGCTAGACGTTACAATTTTGTCTGCTCGCAAAGTATACATCCGCAAAACGGATCTGTCGTCATATTTTCGCAATATATGATGGAGCTATGGTGCCCAAAACAACAATAGAGGGGAGAACAGCAACCGGGAATGAATTTTTCAGTGTTTATCTATTTTCACTTTGTGTGTTTTCCCTTCAAAGAACAGCCCGCCCGCCTTCGCTCTTCGATCTGAAAAAAAAGAGTCAATAAACGGAAAATGGAAAAGCGACAAACGATCAAATAAAAGGGAAAACAGACACACAGAAGACAGGAACTTTGTGATTGCGAAATTCGGCACGACAGGCGGGGGGAAGCGACGCAGGAAGCTAGTTAACGCCCCTCCTGCGTTCGCCGAGCAAGGTTTCCGCGATTTCCAAAGCCGCCGGGAGTCGATATCGCAAGTTTGTTTTAATTGAGCTCCTTTCAACTCGTCCCGAGCGATTTTTTTCAATCCCAACTCTCGCTTTAATTATGAAATAGCTCCATTTTCCGATTGCGTGCAGCATTTCCTTTTTACCTGCGCCTTTGTGCCTCCTCTCCAACATCCATTACATCAATTCCATTCATCTCTAATCATCGACTCGGGCGTTTACAATTCGCTCCTCCCCCCATTCACCCTGCTCCCAGCTCGACCCGCCATTGAGCAGAAATAATAATAGTAATAATCAGTCGAGGAAAAGTTATTAGGAGCAGGGATTAAGGTACGCTGGGCGTCTCGAAAGGTGCTCTTAGTCAATTCACGTCAATTGCAATGTGTCCATTAGGGAGGCAATTTGGTGACGAGGCGCATTGAAAATCAATTTGAGGCGTATTCAAAGGGACGTGGACGGAGATGAGTTTAAAAGTTGCCTGACAGAAAAGCGGAAGAAAAGACTCGTCAACCCTCATTCTTTTTGCCCCACTTTTCTCTCCTTTAAGCAGAAGTTTTACTAAATTCTCTACTTTCAAGGTAGTTTTGAGGGGTTGAATATAAGCCTATACTCGATTACTCAAGGACGTCTGAAAACCGACCCAGTAACGTGGGCTGGCAGAAGAAGAAAATTACTTTCCACCCTCGTTTCTCTTCTCTGAGGTATTTCCTCCTATTTTAAAAATTATCCACGTTATTCTTAAGTATATTCTTAAGTTTCAGTTAGGAGTTTTTTAGGAAAAATGATGAAAAATTGAATTAAGCAATGAAGGCTAATTCTAATGATTTTTGGCGCCAAGCAATTATTTTCAGAAAATTCATAAAAGCCCTAATTTGGTCTCATGATACTCCATCTTTTTATCTGCGGCTTAGAATAGTCCTTAGTATCGCCAGTCGCCACGACAATGTACAATACCAAAGTAGTTTTTCTGAGTGAAACCGAGAATGAGGCTTTGGAATTTTAGATCGGCGGCTATCGTCTCAAATCCAGTTCACACCCATTAAATCAGCCCTGAATGAGTTACGAAGAAAGTTAAATCGAGTTCCCTGTTTCCAAATCCCACACCAATCTCGCCCAGATGCAGCAAAAGAGCACAAGTTTCTGATACTTTTTTCCCGTTTTTCTCTCGTTGCAGTAATAGACTACACATTTTGTGTCAAGATAACGAACATTAACGTGCCAAATGTAGCAGATGTGCGAGGAATTGTGACGCTGTCGTGTACATTCAGCATGGGAAAAGATAAACTGCATTCCGTAAAGTTTTACAAAGACGGGAGGGAGTTTTTTAGGTGCGACTATCCGGACTTTTGGTGCGCAGCGAGATGGAATGTCTCTCTTTTGCAGATATCTACCACTAATGGATATAAGGTTATTCACAGTGCCAGGAGTTAACATCATCAAACGTCCAGAAGACAGCTGCAATCGCAGGGTTTGTACTATATCACTGGGGGATCTGAATTCCAGCTCAAGTGGGATATACAGGTGTGAAGTGTCGGGAGACGCTCCGACTTTCAACGTGGCTTACGAGTCTCGAAACATGACAGTTTACGGTAAGGCTTATCGACTAGGGCTTCGAAAATTTTTTACTTTTCTCGGTCCAGCATCTGTCAGATCCGTTTTCGGATGTTTTGTATCAACATAAGTAAAATCGAATTCAGACATGTTTGGATGTCGATTTGAAAAATTGAAATGCACTGCAATTCCGAGTTTGACAGCTGCAGTTGAGAAATTTTTATTTCGGTTTCGGTCGCTCTTCGGGCGATGAAACGTGCTGAGATGTGCTAGCCCAAAAAAAGGCTCCTTAAAGGACAAAGGAGGAATTCAGACGCCCACAAGGCCTCAGAAGGCTATCAAAATGGGTGAAGTTTTTTGAAGAAAAAAAAATATTTTTCATCTAAAATTTAATTTTTTGTCAAATCTCCACTCGTTAAAAAAATTTTGCTAAAAATTTACTGTCAC
Source organism: Forcipomyia taiwana (assembly GCA_963930915.1). Classification (NCBI taxonomy): domain Eukaryota; kingdom Metazoa; phylum Arthropoda; class Insecta; order Diptera; family Ceratopogonidae; genus Forcipomyia; species Forcipomyia taiwana. The sequence goes on along the minus strand of CAWVOI010000096.1, from coordinate 3,252,809 downwards.
AAAAATAATTTCTAGAGGTCTAAAACGACAAAGGAAATGGAAGAAATAAATAAATTTTGGAAGCCCTACTTATCAGTACACAAATTTGTTCTGCAGCTTTGCCCCATCGAGAGCCCGTCATAAGCGGGCTCGGGAGACACTACGAGATAGGCGATTACGTGTTTGCCAACTGCACTTCCGACCTCTCGTTCCCGCCATCAACACTCGTCTGGTACATCAACGATCAGAAAGTACGGATTAGGATTGCGTTCCCACCCTTCTCTCATTTCTGTCCCATTTGCAGGCAATACAGGAGGTGTTCCCGCAGCGAGACATCAAGGTGGAGGAGAGCAACGGGTTCTCCAAGTACATCCGCAACCTCAACATCAGGTTCCTCATTGAGAAGGAGCGGTTCAAGGACTCGGGGCCGCGGATATACCTCAAGTGCGTGGCGAAGATCAGAGAAGTGCCGGAAGCCACGAAGGAGACGGAGGCCGCCATCTTCGTGCCGTCCCTGGAGAAGTTCCGCAACCAGATGCCCCTTAACTTTTTAAGCTCAGGTGAGGCTCCTCCCACTTCTGCAACCCCCACCTCTAGGCTCCCTCTTGCAGGATTTTCAAGGGACGTCCCCTCGAAGGTCCTTCTTCTCGTGCTCCTGATTTCCCTCAGCAGATGGCCCCACTCATGATGTTGTTGTTGTACATGGACTCATTTCCATTTTATTGTCATTGGATAATATCACGATTAAAGAATATTGATGTTATTGTTTTTATATAAGAAACAACTATTTTTTTGTAAAAAAAGAAAATAAACAAGACGGCTACAGCAATACCAGAAGAATAAAGTTTTACACAATCATAGGAGTCGACACGGAACCCGAAAAATGCACCCTTAACTTACAAGAAAATTTATAATATCATACCGATGACCTAAAATAAAGCTCAATTGAAAGCTCCTGTGTTTCGATGGCGGGACAGATGCCAAGGTAGGTCTTCGGTGGGCGCCCGAGCTGTAGTTCATTAATTGAAATCTGATAAATCCACTGCTTCCGATTGATTCCACTTGGTTGACTCGTGCTCCGTCTCCCCTTTCTTTGCCGTAACTATCCCATGATAGCTTTCGGTTTGAGGTTTGTTCTTCCACAGATTGCTTAATTAATTTTTTAATTAATTTATTTTTGGACTGACGTTTTGAATGAAGTTTTTTTTTCAAATGGAAAAGATTCTATGGCACTTATTTGCAGGGTTCTCTCCTGAATTATTTATTAGACGTCCGAGATTTGACAAGGAAGACATCAAATTATTTCTTAAAAAACTCGGAAGGACTTCTAAAAATGGTTTTCTAAAAAACCTTACTCAAATGATTCTCAGAAATCCCTTGAAAGTTCCTGAAGAGGCCCTTGAAGAACCAGAACCTGAAATCTTTGAGGGTAAATTGATTCAAATTTTACTACCCAAGAGCACAAGGTGTCGTTTTAACACGCGTTTTTGATCCAACTTATGCTCAAACGAATACTATCTAGATGACGCACCTAAGGCATGAAGCACCAGCATTACGATTGCTGTGCGTTTCTGAGTCAAATTTTTCAAAATAAACAAATCGTGGAAAATTTTGTTCAAAGACGTTTTCACTCGTTTTTCATCGAATTAAGTCCCAAAACGACTAGGACCAGCAGAGGGCAGATGCCAAGCAGCCTTCAACAAGCATAAAAGAGCCGCAATCGGGTTCAAAGGTGAGTTAAAAATTTACTTTGGGACTGAACTGGGTTTTCAGCCCCAAGAGTACTTGTAGAGACTCTCTCAAGTACTCCTTAATGCTGAAAACCCAGTCAATTGGGAGTTTTCAGCCCAAAAGAAAATTTATGAACTCACCTTCGAACCCGTTTTTGGAACTTTTATCTTGTTGCAGACTTGCAATCGCTCTCTGTTGGTCCTGGTCTTCCTCCAGAGTCGACTTATTACTCGTTTTGGGACTTCTTTCGGTGAAAAGGGATTTTTGTGCCAAATCTTAAAAAAAAACCAAATACATCGCTCTCCCGATTCTCGACTCCATGGCAATTTACGAGATCCTGAAGATAACGAATAGTTTCCTAACTCGGCGAAACTTGTATCTCTCTGACAAGGGAAACGAACCCCCGGAATGTCTTCTAAATATGCAATGTCAAAGTTAAACAAGTAATCAGACACACAAAGACTCCTTGCTTCCCTTTTCCCGGGATATCTGGCGAAGGAGACCTAAAAGAATACCTCCAATATTCTCATCTTGCGAATCTATTCACAATCAAATTTACTTTGTTTCACCGCGGAAAGTTTATGCTTGAGTTGTTAAATTACTTTTTACACGGAATCCAGGACGAGTCACATTGGATGGGGGCAGACACGGGGGAGGTGAATAATAAAAGTTATAATGGAATATTTAATACGGATTCATCTTGCGTTCCTCTCCTGCATTTTTGTGTGCACCCATTGTCTCCAGTTTCGCATATTTCAGCTCAGAGCTGTTAAAATATTTGAACTTCGTGGGGTTTGATTGAGTTTTTTGCGCTCCCCGAATAGCTTAAATCAATATTGCACGAATAAATATTGCATCTCATTCATCATATCGTGATTATCTAGCGGGTGATTGGAATTTCAAATTCGCACTTTCTTTGAAGTTGGCGCCTTTGTGCAGGAATTCAAAGCGAGGAGGCTTGCGGAGCTCTCAAAGAACACTTCCGAGATCCACTTCACAGCTGGAGCTCGTGCAGGAAACGGCTACTTTGGGGAGCAGAAGGATGCTCGCGTGGATTCCACATCCTGGATTCTGTGGGGTTTGCTGCGATAGTTAATGGTGTTTCAAATGCAAACAGACAGGAAGGCTTTAGTGGTTCTCATGGCTGTGGACAGAGGTGTACTCAGGGGAGCCAGATTAAAATAAAGTTTCGGTAATTAAGAAAAATGGGAAAAAAAAAATTAAAATTATTTCAAATTTTTAAGGAAATTTCTTTTTTAAGTAAAGGTTCTAAAAACCTTCGTAAAATTTTAAAACATAAAAAGAGACTCTGAAAGGACCATGAGAGGCTAAAGGAAACCAATTTTCTCCTAGAAGAAAAATAGAAGGAAAAATAAACCGAAAAGGAGGAAAATAAAAAATTTGGCGCCAAAATTTTTGATTCCGATTTTGTTAAATTTGGAAAAAATTTAATTCATTTGAAAGGGTCAAAAAATAGTTTTGAAATGGGAAAAAAACTTTAGACTTCTCTGGGGATTGGGCTTCAGTCTCTAATAGATTCTGAAGGACCTTCTAAAGTATTTTTTAAATCCCCCTTTTTGTCACTGAAGAACTACCTTAATTTTAAAAGAGCTCAAAAAACCCCGTTTTGGGTCTGAAAACTGCCCACTTTTCCAGCCCTGACCTGAAGTGCAACAGTGAGCACAAAAAAGTCTCGAGCTCCCGCAGCCCATGATCGGAACGGAGCGCACGGGAAAATGCGGAAATTTCGCAGCCGCACACACTTTCCTTCCCATCCATGTGTTTCATTTTTCGAGTCAAGTGCCGGTGTGCGATGCTGTTTGCAACGCGCCAAAATGATAAATTAAGGCCATTGCGTGTGTGCATGGGAGCCGCACATAAAATGCACTTTGTTATAATTTGTGAGTAGGTATCTCGTCCCTCTCTGCGATGGCGTAGATTCCGGAGTAAAGTTCAAGTACTCAAACACTATAAATTTCCCATTCATCGCCATGACAATTTAATGGACTCGGTGCAGTTGGGAGTCCCGGCGAGTCTGCATTTCATACAACACACACAGCAAGACGAGCGGTCGCCGTCGCATTAGACAAAAATGTTCCAGGCTCTGGCGAACTTTCTGGGGGAGATGTTTTTGCGCCGTGAGAAATAATTGAAATCAAAAACTTTGATGACGAATTGGAGCCGTTATTGAAATAGTTGGGCAACTTCCACTTCGATCGGTATGTGACACCGTCTCTCGCTTTGATGGGGTTCCGGGACACACTTTGAACTTTCTTTGGCACGGAAAGTTTTTAATATTGCTCTCGGTGTCCTGGAGTGCGAAGTCGACTCGGAATGAGTTGATGTGTTGAAGTGAGGAATTGCAATTTGGCGCGGAAGAAGTCACCCAATCCTTTCTTGTTCAGTCGTTTGGTCTTTTCTTGATTCGAATTGGGATGTCAACTAGAAGAAGTGAAGTGATTTGGAGCTATTTGGAGGGTACAAGAATTTCACCAAAATTTTTTAAGTAAGTAAGTCACATAAAAGCATTGATAGTCTGTGGCCAAAGATAGTCGTTGGTATTAGCATAACTCTTCGTTAATAATTCACATTTGGTCGAAAATTCACGATGACTTTAGACTGGATAATGTAAATTTTAAAGCTCCATAAGTTTTTTTTAGAGGAATGGGGTCTTCAAAAGAAATAACCCAGTCCCTTCCCAGGCTCCTTAAATGGCTTTTTTCAGTGTAGATCAAGGCCAATTTATTCCCTCTCCTGAAAGAACAAATTCCAGAGGATGCGACTTTGTTTGCACAATTTGAAAATTTAAACAGCGAATCCGGAGGAAATTACATTCCTCAAAGTCTGGGACGCTCCAGAGAGTCTCGCTGGGAAAAAACAATTGCGATAAAGAGGGGCTTTGCAGGAAAATTGTCGTTAAATGTACAACAAGAAATGTAATCTTTGAAGCGCAATTAAATGTAAACTTTCGAGAAGAATGTCAGCCCAAGAGCACTCCAGACGACGTAGATAGCTCTAGCAGGGATGACAAAGAGACCATGTACAAGCGTAATTAACATAAGAAGCTCATTTTACGTCGTAGCACAATGCTCCAACTTGTTTCGCAAACGCCAGCAATGCCGTTGATGAGAAGCGATGACAACTCTGAGATTTCTCCTCGTCGCCAGCTAACTTTTTTGCACCAGGCAGCTTTCCAGGGAGCAATCCCGTTCGCGTTGGCCGATTTTAGGGCTGCCGGGCCCAAATTGAGTTTACTAAGAAACTGCAATAAACGCAGCATCAAAGGAAGCCGAGCCGGATGGTTCAGGGAGCTCTTTTCGCGTAGCTCAACTCCATTACTTTTTGCTGTGCCCCATTTTCCTTTCATTCCATCAGCATTCGGTATAAATAATTCAAATTACTTTTTCTCGTATCGCAGATTCGTAGTCGTAGGTCGGAGAGTCGGAAGCTGGGCGCACAAAACACCTAAACTACTTTCATCAGTGAGCCCTTGTAAATTTTTCAGCCCCATTCTCCCCGTGTCACTTTTCTCTTCTGGTGCAACAGCCCAACTTTACATGTTAAACTTTGAGCAAAGCCATGGCGCAAAAACTTGCCTGGTGTACAATTTTTATTGTGTTTTGCATGTCAAATTTTATTGTTGTTGTTTTGGTGGCCATAAAATGACAGACAAAAAGTACGAGCAAGGTAAACTTTCCGCGTCATCCCGCAAAAGCTTCTTGGGAAGCGAATAATTTACCGTCCGTTCCGAGTCAAATTAGGAGTCTCCCGGAGCAGATTTCGTTTCTGGATTACCGAGTTTGCAATCCAATTTCAGGCTCGGTCTGATTTTGGGAAGAGGCGGGAAGACAAGAAAGAGGATGGCCAAGGGACCAGGCGTAGCTTGGGACGGTTTTTGGGAAGGTTTAAATTTTTCACAGTCTTCAGCTTCCACGAAGACGCCATCCAAAATTTTATGAGAAATTAAAATTGTTAATGTAAAAGACAATTAACCACAATGGTCTATTTTGACAAAAATCTGGCCAAAATTTAAAAATTGCTCTGATAGAGCTGAGAAATGGTATCTGGGGGTTTTTGGGGAAGAAAAATCTGAACCTGTTAAAAATTTTGGAAATTGTGCCCTGGGGCATTTTTTGCCACTAGTTTTCTGACTCCTCTATTCTTAAATAATACAGGAAATAGTTTTTAATAGAATTTTTAAATAAATAATAAAATATGAAGGTAGTTTTATTTATCAACAAACTAAACTATTCTAAAAAATAAGTTATTTAAAACAAAGACTGATTCAATATTTTAAAGGACATTGAAGATAAGATTTTTCAAATATGGTCGACTAAAAAAAAAATTTCTAAGAAATATTTTTACGGATACTATACTTTGAACGCTTATATCTCAGCAACCAAAACCTCAATCAAAAACTAAAGATACCAAAGAACGCAGAGGACCTTCAAAAATACACCAGACACCTCTCATTGCTTCTTTAGTCTCTTTCCAATTTAGTCTCTTAAGGAGGGCTTTTAAGACTCATTAGTCCATCTAGGGAGGGAGAAACCAGCCAGTACACAAGAGAGTTCTCCCACTGGTTGCCTTCCGTGTCAATTCCCTGAAATTTATAGCTCCACCAAGACAACACAAAATCTGTAAATTTAAACGAGATCCGGGGGCGGCGAAGGCAAGAGTTTCCTGGAAAGCGAAGGCGAGTTTACAGCCAAATGATTATCAGAAATGCCGTAAAAAGTCAAGTGTGCCAATCACCTTAAATGGAGCGCATTTAATGGCAATGTTGTCGGATCAGAGATTTACCGCCGGGCTTAGAGTCATAACGATTGATTTATCAATTTTTCCACTTGCTTTATTTAATGTACGTCCTCCTTCATCTCCATGCAAAACTCATAACAACGATATGAATGGCAGAGGTACCTGAGAGCGTGCCCATCCCATAGAAGGAAGAGGAAATGACTCAATTGGACCGATTCATTTGATTCCATTGACAAATGCGATATCCCAGAGTAATTGATATTACACAACACCGTAGATTGTGTCATTGGGCTTGAATGGACTTGCCGGAAACGAACTTAATAAATCACCCGGGCCAAATGGGAGTCGAGTCGAGTCATCAAATTCGTTTTGCGGGGCTTGTCAAAAACGCTTATCGCGCACGCCATGACTTGTCAACATTCATTTTCTTCCCGTTCCGCGCACTCCTGACTGCACCCAGACTCTCCAAAAGGGCTCAGGCATTCTTGCCAAATGACAGGGAAGAGGCACGAGCATTTTTCATGTCATTTTTCCCATCCACTCAATCTCGCTGGATCCGAGCGAAATTCAGCACATGCGAAATGAAAATCGGGCGAATGAAAAAATAAATATGAGATGCTCATTGACCCGTAAATAAAGCAATGCTAGAGATAAAAAGTCGGTGTACATCGCAGGCTTTGGCTCGGGCGATGAGGATGATAGAAAATTCATCAACTTGGAGTCGGAGTGGCAACTGTAGCTGGAACCGGATGTAAAATATTCATCATCACGTGAACAGTCATGTATGAATACGGATTTGATTGAATATTTAAATCAAGCAGCTACATTATGGCGCATTTCTTTATCAGCGGGAGCCTAAAACACAGCCCTTGGAGGGAGCGGTGCGGTGATTCGGAAGAAAATGCGCACAAATTCGATGCCAGATCGGGGATAAATGTCTGAGATGAGCAGTGGCGTTGGCATCGGGGTTCTAAGCCTCAATTTAGATTAAAAGGAAGCCATTTTTGATTCAAACAGCCTCTAAAAAGATTATTTAAATTTTTTAGATGGCTCCTTTGTCTTTAGATGGCTAAGAACTGGACGTTTGCAATTTTTCTGGCATACATTAAGGGTTGTTTAGCTATTATGTAACGCTTAAAATAAGGTTTCTATACTCGTCTACCCCCTAGCTCCCCTTGTTGATCCCCTTCCCCCTCCCTTGGCCGTGACATAATATTTGAACGACCCCTCAGTAGTGTGTGGGAGCTTTAGTAGCTGGAAGCCCTTCCTTTGCCTTAAGATGGCTAAGAACTGGACGTCTGCAATTTTTCTGACAAAAATTAAGGGTCGTAAAGCTATTATGTAACGCTTAAAATAAGGTTTTTAAAATCCTCTACCCCCTTTAGGCATCTTAGCTGATCTTCTTTCACCTCCCTTGGCCGTGACATAATATTTGGACGACCCCTCAGTAGTGTTTGGGACTTTTGTGGCTTCCAAGATACACAACAAGACAAAGAGAAGAAAGGGAAGTACAGACACTGGCGATCAAAAGTTAACGAGGCCGAGTACCGCAAGTGCAACGAGCCGTTCTCAAAGGGCTCAATTTGGACACTCTTATTGCATTCCCCCGAACGACGGACTGCATACATTTTGATTTGCAATGACATAAATAATTCCTTGTGTGTTTATAAAGCACACTGCCTGGCATCTCAGTAGACTCTTGCTGCCTCTAAAATGCCGCCTCTGCTGCCCGAGCACAAACGAGCGAGTCCTTCATTAATGTTAAATATTTCATAAAAAATATATACATTGCGAGAAAGAGAGAAAGAGATAGAAGAGGACGGCTACAAAGTGAAGCAAATAGATGGCATATAAAAAAGAGTCTCTGACGATAGAGTCGGTAATGAAAAGTTTTATTTGATGGCGAGAGTAGACTGAATGAATAAATGGCAAGTGCTCCATTCCGCTGATGAATATTTAATAGTGTTTTCATCAAAACTCAAACGAATTCATTGAATACTTATGCGATTGGTGTTTCAAGTCGTAATTTATGGATCTCAATAGGACGATGATTTTGTCGCCATTCAAGAGTGCTTCGTTTGAGAGAAGTTCCTCTGCAGATACATTTTATCTCCGGTCCCAGAGTGCTGAAATTCCTTAGCCCAAGACTCCTAGCTTTGTTGTTGTTGTTATTTTGAAGAGCAACTCTGGTAACGCCTCGGGTCAAAAGTGAGTACTTAGGACAGAAAAAAAACCACTTGGAGTAAATATTTTGGAATTAAGGTGAGACTCGGTATCGTGGCTGCTCGAGGCGATTTGCAAGCTCAAGAATTCGTAGCAGCGTAAATAAGTGGTGGGAAAACAAAGTAACGGTGGAAACTCCATCTCGGTCTTCATCATCGTAGCAAAAGTGCATTTTTAGATCGGGCGTAGGTTCACTCTCGGGACCGACACTGGTGCTTGCTCGAATAAGAAGGATTATATTGTTTTGTGCTCCCGGAAACAGCAGATTTTTATGCCAGTTCCCGGTGGCGGGGGACACTTGTGTCTTCGTGCATGTGTGAGTGTGACATCGGACCGGCTAGGATTGAAACAAATATCAACCATTTGGGGAAGCGGCTGAAAAGTACGAAAGCATGTTTTTCTAAAACAATAATAATGTAGATATAAGTAAATAAATGAATTAATGTTGATTTAGAGGACTTGTTTGTGCAAATACAAATAAGCACACACTGCTGGGCCCGGAAGCAACTAGGGTAGCGTCTCGAGGGAGATGCGAGCCTTGTTCTTGAGTCTTGAGAGACGCAAATTATTTCCCTTGAAGCAGATTTTGGGACCAAAATGTCCTTTTTTTGAAATTTAAAAGCAAGAAGACCTATTTGAGTCCTTCCCTGGGGTATAAAATGGGTTACAAATCATGTTATTGGTCCTCTTAATGACATGAATCGTTTCAGAAGCAGCAAATTTAGGCATTGGAGCCTTTTTAGTCCAGAAAAAGCTCACAGTTTCCAAAAAAGACCAGTCGTTCTCCCCTTCACAGTTCAAGCTCCCCCAGCTACGCCTCTGATACGGGTACGAAGTGCACGCCATTGAAATAAATCTGCGGGCTCGGAGTTTCAAACTTGCTCCGCTTCCCTCAGAGGCAAGAGTTCGCATATTAATAATCATATAAGTGAAAAATGTGTCTGCCAACACGGAAACTTTTGTGTAAATAGGCATTTGTGTGCGGCCTAGTTTCACGCACATATTGACGCTGGAGACGAGTGAAGAATGTGTGGTTGGAGCCGCAATCCGAGGTCGCGCTAATTGTATGACAGCTCCGAATGAGGACGAAGGATGCTAATTAAAAGTCATCACGTCAAGCATCTCGTTGGCGCTACATCGGCTGTAACTAAGGGGTTCAGACATTTTTCACTTTCCCTCTTGTTTGCTCAGCAAAGGCGACACGACTACTTTGTGGCAGACGTGAAATAATGTTGCAAACAAGTAAACTAAGTCGTCAGTCACTCGTCATGCCGCCTTGCGCGTACTTCAAAGGCCGCCGAGTGTCTTTTGGAAGGCAAATAGCAGCTGGTAATCGTACCGTGTTCTTTATTAAAATGCTCGAGTTGTTCAAACAAGTGGGTGGAGGCGGGGTTTCGCTTCCCGTGTCTTGGGGTTGGAAGTCAGGTTGTGATGCAGGAACAATTAGGTGACCTTGAGAACGACCTTGACCACCGAAAATTTCAAACCAAACACATTTTCTGTAACCTTATTTTTTCCCATGCTTTTGCTTCTCCCTGGGCTTTGTTACGCTCTATTTTGTGTGTATTTCGTCCAAAAAAATTTTTTATTTCAGGTTTGGTAAAATATTTAGAAGTAAAAATTTAAATTTGAAGTTAAGATTTTTTTTCTCACCCTTATAACTTTTTTTCTAGAAGAGCTATCAAAATGTCCTTCAAGGAGCTTTAGGACCTTGTTAGACTCAACACTCATGCCAATTGTCATGAAGCTACCAAAAGTAGTTATATTTAGACCGAATGTCTAAGTTTTAGGCTCTTTTTGTATGGGAAAAATATCCTTTTGGTTAATATCTTCCCCACAGGGGGCGCTAAAAATCAATCCTTTCAAAAGCAGCCTCACTTTGAGTTAACAATTACGAGTGGTTTGGAAATGGAAATTGAAGTAATAGTCAGTGATTTAATATGCCTTGTGATTTAATACATGATTACCAATTTGAAAAGGGTTTTAGAAAACTCCCTTAAAATGAGGATAGAGGGAAGGGAAAAAAATTTCATGGAATTGACTGAAAAGCCAATTAAATTTCATGAGCTCAAAAAATCGCCAAAATCAGCCTTCCTCAATTTTTGGCTTCGAAAACATCTCCGGGCTCACCTGAGAAAAACTTGAATCAACCCCTTTCAAAAGCCAAATTCCACAGGCAGGAACCTTTCCGAACATTACTCCCTGACACAAAATAATCCCGGCAGGTGCATGATACACGACTTCGTTGCCAAATGAAAATAAATTGCATGGTTGCGACAAAATGTCGAGGATGCTCGCCGCTTTATATCTTTATACATCATCTTTTTCATAAAGCAGAGTATTGCACAATGGGAGGCACGGAGAGCGAGGAGAATGAAAAAGTGGAGGCAAAAACTGATTGAGCAGCGGAGAAAAAGCGGCGAGAAAATTGAAATCCATGAATATTTTCCCATCTGCCGCATTAAATTTAATGATTCAACGAAAAATAGAAATAGATATTTTGAGGAGATCCCGCTAGACTTGGCTGGTTACAAGGAAATACTATCGCCACTATAGTGGCGGCACGGGGAGAGAGAGAAGGTAAAGTGTGAAGTGGTATAGAAAACGATAAGAATGGAGTACTCGTTGGAGATTAATGGTTCACTTGAACCAACATGACTGAACTCGTTTTTGTCTCGCAAATCTTTTCGCCTCCTTCTGCGTCCTCCTTTTTCTGTTGACTCATCTCTCGCGTGCCATAGTGGAGATTTTTGCACTCCTGAAGTATCTCGAGCAGCACTTTGGAACGCTGCCTGGAGTCTCAGTAGAGTTGGAAACTGTTTAATTTGCATCATTGAGCGTCAAAGGGAAACTTCGGACTCGATTTATATTCGGGCTTGATTTCCTTCGTCAGTTGTTTCTGCTTGACCGAACCGAAACTTTTCCCTCTTGGAAATTTACAAGTAGAAGTTTCCATTTCCTGGAGCTGAAATCACTTTTCGTGTACCCCAATTAAAATCATTTGAAGCTCCCGAACAATTCGAACCGTATTCTCATGCTCAAACGAGTCCTCAAATTACATTTGATTCGTCAACAAAGTGTCGAACATTTTAATCAAACAAAATATGGCTGTTGAATGGTATCGCTCACGCTGCACGAGCAATTAATCCGGCTCCCCGGTCAAAGCTGGAAACTCCCCAAAAAAATAGTGAAATTAATTAAAATTCAATCACGCCTCTAAAAGTCCCCGCCTAGTCCCCGAAGCACCCGAGCCGAGATAACGCTCGTTTTATTCGAGGTCGTAATAAATTTGAAATTTCACTGCTCCGTGGAACTTTGCAGACGTACTTAAGAGATACGACGCTCGCTGTAAAATTAAATTTTGATGGATGCAGATTACTTAGCCTTTTGCCAACTTTATGAACCCACGCGCTTTCTCGCATGGGAACATTGCCGGGCGATAAGCGAGAGGTGAGCCAAATCTCGCCGTTAAAATTTACGTCGAGGTTTATTGTTCGGCCTCGTTGAGGAGCTTCACCTGTGGGACGGCAATTTAGACTCGGGACGCATATTTATTGCTGCAGCACACAAAGCCGAATTATTTGACCAGAGTTACAAATCAAAACTGACCATATTAGTATTGTGCATTTCATTGGTGAGGGAATAATCGAAAGCCGCAAACCGCGGAATTCGATGCTGTCAGGTTTATCAGTTTCGGTCAATCGTAGTTTGAGGGATTCAGGAGTTATGGTGAAGTAAGTTGGAGACTCGCTGTCATGGTTGTCGCCTACCTTTTCGTCTCTGCAAGCTCGTCTGTATGGGTGGCAAAGCTACCACATGTGAGCTATCCTGGTGGTGCGTGGCAACCGCAAAATACAGGAAACTCGTGGAGTATACATGCATTCTGCTCCATGGATATAATTGGAAAGCCAGTGCAAGTTGGTGGTTTACGGGCTTCAGAGGAGTAGCCAGTCAGTATTTAAGGAAAAAAAGGCTTCTAAAAATTTAATCAAAAAAATCAAACTAAAGAGCCATTTTTTGATGCCGGGAACGGGGGATAAGAGACTCTCCAACATCTAATCAAATTGTTATTTGAATTATTTCGAGACCCAAAAGAAAACAAAAGGCTCTCCTGTTCCTCATTATTAGCCTCCAAATCTATAATCTGACCATTACCCTAAATTCCCAGTAAATAAAATTTTAGAGCCCTCTCCTGACCCTTAAAGCTACGTCAATGAAACCAATTGTTACATGAATGGTTTTATTGGAAATTTCACAGCAAAAGCGTAATGAAATTTGAAATTGAACTTGCGAGTCGCGACCAAGCCCAAACCACTGTCAACAATGCACTCTGCTGCTCCACAGCCACCATTGGCATTTGGCAAGCTAATTTTTTGCCCTCACCCACGTCCGATCCAGCGTGAGGAAAGATCTCGACTTCTCCAAAGTAATAGTCAATTAGCACGATGGACGTCATTAGAAGAGCTAGAGCTCAGGGGAAGTACATTTCAATTAAGCAGGACGATGGACGCAGTACCTGGAACCACACATGCCTCTCCACTGGGCTCCAAACTCCAATATCACCTCGCTTTATTTGCCCAGCTTTGAGCGCGTGTCTCGCAATCTCGTTCGGCGTGACGCACCCACAAGCCCATTGAAAGGGGTTCAGTTCGGTGGAAAACTCATCTCCGTGCATCCATCGACGAGCTATTGTGGGAGGCTGCTGATTGAATTGGACCGAATTTGGATCCTTGGATGGGATGCGGGGACCATCCTTCCTCCCCCGCCCAGGACTCGAACAATGAAACATTGTATCGATGTAATTGCGTGCGCGGCAATCATGTAACTTTATTTGATTAAATCAAGTATGTGAGGCAAAAGTTGGCTCCACTCTCATATTTCCTTTGTTTGGGGCCCGCCATTGTCTCAAGACTCGACGGCAATAAGCGAGAAAGCATTCAGTGGAGGTACTTTGCAGCGACATTGTGGAGGATAAAGGGTTGCAAAAAGTTTCTGAATTTTAATCAACCTTATCACTCTGCCATAAAACCGAGAAGGAGCGAATTTGGAAGATTATTTTAAAATATTCCTCCTAATTTGCAAACAATTTCCTCGCTTCTTATTTCACTCTGTTTCGCGCTAATCATAGACACTTTCCATCAGTGTCATCGTGACTAAGCTGGAAATTGCGGCACTTTTCCGCCGTTCTTTGTTCTGGCCGCTGGGAAGAAAATGGTTTTCCGCTCTTCTTTGGGCTTCAGGGAAACTTTTTTCTGCCGGTAGACTCTTCCGGTCACGTCTCTGGGTGGTAATGGAAGAACTTAGAGAGCTTCCTCTATTGGAAACATCCTTTTGATTGACGTCCTACTCTGATCGATTGTTCTTCTTCTCTTTCATGTTTTTTTAAGGAAAAGGGGAATCTGACAATATTTAAAAGATACTCATGGCTTAAAATTTTCACGCCAACGTTGAGGAAATGTTGGAGGATCCCAAACGTTTTTTTAATCCCTAAGATTTTTAAAGAACCTTTAAAATAATTCTCAAGGAATCTTAAAAAATACTAGTAGAATTATTTGAGAATTTCTAGAGTAGGTTCTTAAAAAAATAGCCTAAGCAAGAATCCTTAGCTCATTCTCAAAAAATGTCAGCCAACATTTTAGCAACTAAAAAGTTTCTTGAACACAGCCCTGTCGTATATGAAAACTCGTTAGACACGATAAGCCACCAAGAAAGTCGATAATCGTTGTTTTTCCCAAACATCTTGGAAATAATTTTCCCAACACCTGCCCTCTTTTCAATATCAGTTTGCACTTGTCGGCCTAAAAAGTGCGAATAAACAAAAGTTTTTGCGCCAAAATTAATAAACTCGTCGCTTGAATCTCAAGTTGAAGGCAAATAATGCGAGGATTATGAGATTCCACTGGTGCTCGCAAAAACGAATGGATAACTTTTTGCCTGCTGCTAAGACACTGAGCTTGTTTACACTCAAATACAGTCCTCCATTGAGGACTTTTGTTCAAAGGAGCAGAGAGAGGGAGACAGGCCCCCGGGAGCACTATATTTAAAATCGCTCCAGAAGTCGGCATTACGTCAAATAAGCGTCAATTACGGGACCTTGGGACGCGTGCCCGCAAAAAGTGATGTCTTACAATCTCGAGGCTCGGGGAAAAAGTTTCGGCTGGGAGGAAGAGCCGAGAAAGGGTGAACAACATTTACTTTTCAGTTGATTAATGACTTTCAATTTTCATGTTCTTGCCCAACTTTTTGTTCCCATCTCCTCGTTCGCTGTCATCCTCTCATTTGAGCAGAAATCAAGCTGAAACGTAATGAATGAAGACATAACTTGCCGATGCGAGGCCACTTTGGAGCCAGCTGCATGCGAGACTTGCTTAGACAGAGACACTAGACCACGAGTTTTGGTCCAATTCCCCAAAATTCAAAAGCCCCAAAAAAACATGATCAAGGGTCCCAAAAATCAAAGTGGGTTAAAAAGCTAAAGGTAAGACCTTAGAGCTTATCTAATAGAGCTTATCTAAAATTTCGGAACCTTTGTTTTATGATTTTCGAAAACAATTTTATAATTTTTAAAAATCCAAAATGTTCTCCATAAAATTGGAAATTTTTAAAAAGGCTCCTTTTGTGTCTAATTTAGTACTTAACTTTTCAACAAATTGTAAAAAAATTAATCATTCTTAGTTTGGGAGATAGAAGCCATGAATTGTCGTTTTGTAAATTTTTCAAAATTCCAAAATATTTGAAAATGCAAAACTTTTATCATATGGCGGCCATTTTGGATTTCCAAAAACTAAAAATTTCACAAGTTTTGGTGGCAAATTTTAACGAAAACCGTTGACCAAAATTTCAGACATTTTTCCCATCGTGTCTCTAGTAGATAAGCCCTATGGGTACGTCCTGGCCAGTCAGCAGCGTTTGGTCTAGTATTTCGATCTAAGGAGAGTCGGGATGCAGGGAAAATTAATTTTCATTATGTGTGCTCAAGTATTTTCCTCCACGAGATTGTGTACGCCCCAAGCTCCTTCCGTTCCCCGAACGTGGACACGACGGCACGGCAGTCGGTGAACCAGGGCAAGAACAAAAGATTTTCCGCCGGCGCAGCTACAACTTGCATGTGACAAAAGATTGCGATGGGGACGGACGGGTGGGGGAAAGGTAAAAATGAGCGGAAAATGTGTATGAGCTTATACTAGTGGAAAAATTACATTATCCTTGCTTCTACATTGCAACCATTTGTTATATATTGTTTTCATGTAGTGCCATAAATCTCGCCGCCACCCAAGCAAGTGATAAAGATGTTTGGTGTTTGTTTCACGTCTCCGTCCTCCATGTTCTACACGCCATGCCACCCCAACATTTTTTCGTTAGCTCAACTTCTTCCGAGCGCACGGAGTTCATCGAGGTGCGATTAAGGTTATTTTTCATCGGATGCCGCAAAACCTTTTTAGACGGTCAAAAACGTCAATAAATAAAAATTATGATGATTTACTTTCGCACGCACGTTCCATGTGCTGTACTGAGCCGTGGTGCAGAGCCCAGGCCCAACTTTGATAATCGAGATATAAGGAATTGCTCATAAAAAGCATTAAAGAGGGATTTTCGTGTTTATGTGGGAGGCATTAATGGCCTGATCTAGCACGGCAGGGACGTCTGCGGCTTTGGCAAAGGCTTCTGAAACTTGTGGAAGTTTGGTTTGTTCGCTTTTGTCCGACTTGAAGTTCGCTTCTTGCGGTTTTCCGCACCTTGAGCAGAATCAGGAACGATTCGCTTTTTGGCTTGATTTTTAGAGTGTTTCTTTTGACTCCAACCGGAGATCTTGACGAAAAACCATTAAAGAAAATTACAATTGATTTTTTTGTTGTCTCTTTTTAACCCATTTTCTCTCAAATGTCACTCACTTACTTCTCATGAGACTAGTTTCTATTGTTTCAAAAAATAATCCTGAACTTCATATTGAATTAGACATTTTTTAAAGAGACAATGGAGTCCAAATCCAGCCACAAATTTCCCAATCACGTCAAAGTCTGGTAAAAAAATTTGATGCTCTCCTCTAGATGGAAAAAAATGGGTTAATGGCTGACACTATTAGGAGCTTTCTTTAAAGTCCTCACAAGCTCACAAAACGACAAATGGGAAGTCATTGCACCGCTCAGCCGGAACTCATGCCAACCCCATCGACACAAGAGCCCTGAAATTGGATTTTCGCTCTTCAAACTAAACCTGCTCCGACTGCCTGAACGGAGACTTGAACGAACTACGATACCACATGCATATAAACATTTTAAAGTCTCCTGTGGGAAATCTTAAATGCAATAGACCAGAAAATGAAAACAAAGACTGCTCCGTATGAATTTTAGAAGCAAAAGTTTTCTTTGAAACCCCTCTTTTGCCGCATCCTCTGCGCCAGATAATGGAGATAATAATCATAATTGCTTTGAATCTGGCACCCAGATATAGACACAGTCAGAGTCCTGCTCCGAGCTCGTTCAACTGCAGTCTGTCGTAAAATTGGCTCCTCACCCGGGCCCTGGACGGCCGATGTCATGCGTGGAAAAATTGAACGGCGTCCAGGGAGCGGACAAGTCTGGGAATGAGCGCGAATAAATCACTTTTATTAGCTTTGTGGCGGCGTTAAAAATAATAAATATCGGAAAATATTAAATGTCACGAGTATCACATAATTATTGTGCTATTTGGGTGTATTTTGCGGATGATGTATGGGAGCTGGCGGTTGTGCCGAATGGTGATGCAGTTTCGGGCTACCCCAATTAAACTCAAACAGAGGACCCAGCACTTTTTTTTCCCCGGGAGTGGGGGATACGTTGCTGCCAGTTCTGGTGTAACACATCATCAATAAATAAACCAACCGTTCGACACACGCTTAGCACAGTAACACACGCCAATAATGCAGCAGTGCCTGGCGCTGGAAATTTCGTATTCCGCAAACGTTTTGTGGCTGCGATAAAGTTTTCCGTTTACTTGTCAACTATGATTATATTTGGATTTTCGTCTTCTCGCCTCCCATGCCCCAAATCCCCCCGCATTCCCTCGCTATGCGCTCACTTCTTTTGGTGCAGTGAGACGACTTCCTGCGACCGTTTCTTCTGGGACGTTGATTGCGGCATCGGAGACTCTCCCGTATCGGTGACGTGGCCGATTTGTAAACTTTTGTCGCGTGGATGTGATTAATGGAGGCCCTGCGGGGCGTCCAGACGGGTCTAGGAGGTCCAGGGAGTCGGGCAAAGGGCAACTTTTCCCTCACCATAGTTTGCAATTTCGGTTACGTGGTTGCTGTCTCGAGCAACTTTATCTGGCATCTCTGCTCAAAGTCATTCCGGTTAGGTTAAGGATTTAAATCAAAACTCACACACAAATTGGAGGGGTGGCATGGACTCATAAGGCGCAGGCAGAACTTTAGACAAAGTTGTAATATCTACAAGTTTGACCTCATTAATTTTAGCTTTCCTCCGGCCGAGATACGTCGGTCGTAATGAATGATAGATCTCGGGCTCAGACGCGTGCTCTAGACGAAAGAATAGATCGGGTTTTTCATGATTGGGGACTTTAAGGGGGGCTTTTCTGCTCGAAAAGGTCAGAGGGTGGAACAAGCGCTTTGTTGAAAAATGCTCTCTTTTGCTGTTGAGGAGCCTTTCTGACTTCCTGATTTTTTCCAGGCTCTCAGGGAATCCTGAATAAAGGGGGCTCAGGGAATCGGGAGTTTTTTTGAAAAAGTTCTCGCTTTTCTCTTCTTTATTTTTTTTAACCCATTTCGGGCGGGACATAGATCCAAAAAAACCGTGTTTGTTTCATCATTGACTTCTGAAGCCTAGCTTAAGCTTTTTAATAGCTTTAGAACTTGGAACGTAGAACTTGGGAAGAACTTGATTTTTCCCGAGAGTCATTGAGTCATTAAAATCTCAGACAAAAATTGAAAAAGACGAAATTTTGGAGAATTTACAAAAAATATATGTTTGAAAAAGCCTATTTTTCAAAAGCCTTAAAAGCTAGTTTAAGAGCCTCGGGAGAAAAATTTTCTTCTATGAGGTAAAGACGAGAAATGAAAAATTTAGACATCCTCTATTTATCACCCTTATGCTAGAAAAAAATTTCAAAGTTCATGGTTGGAAATCCCATCCTTGGCTCAAAATGGGTTAAATGTGTCCCATTTTTAGTTCCTTAATTTTCTTATTGGTTCCCAAAATCTCATAAAGCTTCACTTAATTTTCCCAATCGATAGTTCTTGGTCTAGTATTTGCGTCTGAGGGCTCGGGTACCTCCTCGTAGTGAAATAGGGCAAAGCTACCAATGAGGAAAACTCGGAAAGGCAAATATATTCACCCAACTTACCTAAACTTATCTCCGATTCTCTCTGTAAACACGAACGAACTTACTCTCATTGCTACCGCTCTTGAAACGCAGTGAGAAACAAATGTACTGTTTTAATTACTATTTCCATTGTGTTTTGCTTGTCGACAAATTCAATTTCCTTGTTAAGTGTCACTAAGAAGATAATCCTGGCCGCCCCCGAGGACTCTCTTCCTTCATATGGATTTCTGATACGGCTCCTGAAATTCCCATCTAATGATCCCTCCTGATTGAGTGAATCCGCGAGCGCCTCAGTAACTCTGCGAATACATTAACTTGCATCTGGCAGCCGGTGCAGGGCGCACGTCGAAAGGAGGCGGAATATCTAAATTCCACATGAGGAGCATTAAATTTTCAATTTGCAATTATTAACGGGTCAAAGGTTACAAGTAAAGGTACATACAGTCGTGTGTAGGAAGCACGATTTTAGCCACCACCCGTTTTTTGCTCGACGGAGCCTAGCTTTTTCAATTTTCATCAAAATTGCAGCAGCAATGCACTTTATGCCTCACATATGGTTCCACGACATGACACACATACCTACGGGAGCATGAAGGAGCGCTCACTTGTACGGGAGCCCCTATCAGATGATTTGAATCACTCAACATAAATTGATTTTAAATTGAAAATTATGCTCTTTGTGAGGACGTCACTGTACACGCCGAAGTGGGAGATGCCAAAGTGACCAGAACTCCCAGCAATAAATCTTCCAGCTCTAATGCATGACTTAATTCCATCGCTACTCATCATTAAAATGAAAATCAGCTCATTGATATGCAACGCCAATTAGTGTCCACTTTGATTTGCCAAAGCATTAATTATGCACTGCAGTGACGGCGTAATGACGATTGTCTTTGCCTTTGTAGGTCACTTGGCTGTCTTGCATGAGGACGATTTAATTACTGCTTCCCCGGCAACTCTCTGGCGCTGTTGTTGCCGCTAGACTGGCTCCGGTATTTAATCCCCATGAAGAGGCAACTAATCCTCGTTTCACTTGCCTGCTTTCAAGTTCCAATACAAGGCTTTGATCTCACTTTGGTAGACGATTTTAGATGGCAAATATTTCCTAATTGCATACTTCAAGTAAAGTTGACCTCTCAGACAGTGTCGTAGATAAGAAGGGGTTTCGTGAATGCGTTCCTTTGGGTCCTCAAGGCAATTGAAGGGGCCAAATTTATCTCTCATGGCCTTTACTTCAGCTTTAAGCGCTACATGTGGTGTAAAAGCCCATAATGGCTACCCATGGTGACCCATTAGAACCTCCAAAGCTCCAAAACGAGATTTTTGAGTCAAAAAAGGGAGATGTAACTTTAAGATAGGCACGTGTGGGCTTTCAAAAAGTGCTCATTTGAACTTTTACCATGTCTCTGGGAGGAGGAGGTGCAACTGGAGTGTGGCAGAGGGGAAAGGTGGGCTTTAGTTTCCCAAGAAAAAATTTTTGTTTGACGTTTTGGACCTAAAAACTTGTATTCAAAATTTAGTTCCAATTATTTCTGTTTATTTGAGTGGTCAACGAGCTCACTGCGACCATCCTGAGAGCCACAGCACCCTCAGATAGCTCCCATATCATGGAAATTCACGAAATTAATTTTCGGAAAAAAAATAAAAAAATTAAATCAAATCAAATCAAAATACAAAATCGAAGATCAAGTATAAGAAGTGCATTTTCCCGGGTTTATATTTTGAGGGAATCATATTTGAATTCTTGAACAAATTACAATTAGATTCCCTCAAAAGATAAACCCGGGCAAATGCACTTCTTATACTCGATCTTCGATTTTGTATTTTGATTTGATTTAATTTAATTTGATTTGATTTAATTTAATTAAATTTTTTAGACTTTGAAGCAAATGTTTCTTATAATGTTATTTTACGTGCCTATTTTGAATTTCAGCTCAATCGGAACAACTAAAGTTTTCCCCCATACAAACTTCGGGGGTCTCCCACTCAGCCCCCTTAAGTGATAAGGGTATACATGTGTTCTATGATTTGCAAGATTTGATGTGAACTACAACATATCTAAAATTCAGCTCAATCGAACGAAGTATAAGGAACTTTCATACAACGGGTTTACCCCCCTCACTCCCCCCCTAGGGGTAATGGGGGTCTAAGATGTCTAACCTTCCACCCTACAGACCATGTCCTACACGATACAGAAAACCGCAGGTCTATATCTCTTCTGGTTCTTGAGTTATAAAGTTTCGGACGGACGGACGGACGGACGGACGGACGGTCGGACGGACGGTCGGACGGACATAGCAGATGCAATAGTGCATTTTTTCTCCATTTGAGGGAAAATGCACTAAAAAAATAAAAGGAGCCCCGGAGCTAGGGTTTTCCGTGGCAAGTTTACATTTATTTTTCACGGGCTATCTGAAAACGGTCTGAATTTTATCTAAAAAAAGTCAGGTTACAAGAGGAAAGTCAGGTTACAATTGTACAAATACCTATGTTTTCCATCGTGCAATGGCTACTAGAGCAGGACTAAACGAACCTCAAAGCGCCCACACACTCCACATATTTGGGCCAATAATGCTTCCAGCACCGGCATCACCAGGGCTTCAAAGCGGCTTTGACGGGCGAGTAAATCAATCAAATAGCGAAATTGCATAAGCCCGTCGAAGCACGGAAATGTCTGAGTTCTGGGGAACAATATTTCAGCCTAAGCTTTTCCAATTAAAGGGGATTACTCAGTAGCTGCGACACCATCGTTTGCAGTCCCTTTCGACTGGAGTGTATGACATCCGCATTTCGCTCCCGTCGTCCGGTTCTGCCTTCAATATCAATTACACGGCGCACCAGCCGCAGTTTGATGTAAATTTTATGATGAGAATGTAGCGCTGGCAGAGACATGCTTCCATCTCGGTGGCGTCCAGCTCCAGAGAGGTCCCGTCTCTGGCCCATTCCGGGATGAATTTAGACGTGCCGTCGTTTCTAGCGAAAAATTATGCCACGACACGCAGCCCTAAGTGGAACGGTGACGTGTGCGGACTCAAAGCGCGGCTCTCTCTAAATTTCCCGACCAATAAATTTCAAGCTTTATTAACTTCAATGAACTTCAAATTGCATTATTTTATAAATTACCATTCAAAGATGGTATATAGTTGGTGCGGTTGTGTGCCAGAAACGCCGCTCCTGCTGCTCTAATAAACCAGCCTGGGGGAAAGAACAGAGATAGGATGGAAATTGGAAGAAGAGATGGAAATTGTGCAAAGTTTCGCCATGTTCGTCGCTGCTCTGGGATTCCGAAAATCCCCTCCAATTGAATACTTGTGATTTCTTCGCAATCTGCTCCCAATATAATGGTGCGATCCAGCCGCGTGCTCGCTCCCAATTCCGAGTGTATTTTTATAGTTGGATAGAATAGCTTTTAGAGTTACATTTATTACTTTCTGATAAGAAATATATATTTTTTCGACGTGATTTATCTCGTCTTTATCGCAAACTTCAGACATTTTCATGGCTCAGCCGACACCCGGATGCGCCCGGAGTGGGAGGAAAGTCTCGTGACTTTTGCCCATCAATTGGGTGGAATGTCTCGCAAAACGGTTCCCGTTCCCATTCTTCTAGGATTCAATTTAAAAATACCACACCTTAAGCGATATTTTGCGGGCAGTGTCGTATCTCGGTTCGAGGGTTTGAAAGGTAAAATTAAGTCCCTAAAATATTTAAAAATTCACCAACCCTAAATTTTCGCCCAAAATATTCCATTTTCTGAGATATCCTTTCCGGGCTTAGAGCATGGGGTTCGAACCCCAGCTACGTTGCAATTCTTCGTTGCGGGACCTGTCGTCGTCCCCAGAGCCGATTCTGATCCTCCCTGACCCTCGTATTTAAGTTTTTCGAGAGAAAAGTGGAATTTTGGTTTTTCCGTACAAAATTGCATTTTTCTCTCAGCTCCCAAAGAACTTTCTAGAGCTCTCATCTTTGGTGACGATCACAAGGGAATATCTTAGGGACAGCCACCAAGAGATGAGCCTCCGGACTCAAGTACTTTGCGCGATTTTTTTTTCGATCAAAGTAGGTTCCAAACCCCTAACCCCAGAAAAACTGGCTGAAAATTTCGCACTGTTTGTGATTGCATGCTCAAAGTTTCCGGGACAAACCCTCCAGAAAAAAGAAAGGGGTGTCTTAAGTTACTATAAGGTACATAAAAGCCACGGGAAAATTTCCAGCCACCTCTTTCCAAGACACGTCCGTTCTCAGAAGAATTTTTTCAGGCCACGCCCCTTCCCGGAAGAATTTTGTAAGCCATTTTCTAGGACTAGTTTCTTTGGAACATGTCGTCAGTCGTGGATAGGATTTCTGAAGATATTCCGGGAATGGGCGTATCCCACAAATAGGCGTCCCAATGATTTTCCAATCAGAGGTGTGTCTCGTAATAAGATCATCAAACTGAGTATTTTGGGCCCTGAGCTTGCGTCCAGAGGCCTCCACTATGTCGGTACGCTACTGCTTGCAAGTACTGAAGACTTCTGGGGAGTGACAAATCCACCTTTGTTTCAGATTAAAAATGGGCCAAAGTAGTCGAATAGCCAAAGTTTCGCAGATAAGACGAATCATTTGCATCCATTAGAGCCCAATCTCGGGCCCCGGGGGAGGACATTATCGCCAGCACGTGGCCCCAACCGTCCTTGAATTTTAAATTTTACGACGCTCCGCCTCGCCAATCCATCAAAAAGACGCGAGATACGAAGTTTGCAAGTTTCCGAGTTGCCACAAACTACTCAAAGAGAGATATCAGAAGCAACATTCTGACACTGACATGACACTCGACTCCCTGCTCAAAGCTCCCGTGCGCACTCAGGAGGGAAGCAGGGAAGAGTTTATGCTCGTAATCTACACACATTTTACACGGAAATAATTTCCCTCCGGAGGCACTTCCGACATGCTCTTGCGGGATCACGCGGGAAGCAATGATGAAGATGATAATGGCAATCACGGCGAAAGTTTCAGTTGGCAGGTAGTTATTCCGTAATCGATCTTCGTTCCTGCTCATGCAAGAGGGCTCCTACACACCTGCACCTGCTAAAAAGGCTGTCTGCAAATTGTTTTAAATCACCCACGCAATTTATATCCTTCCTCCCATCGATACATTTCCCACTACACACATTCCGTACCGACACGCGTGCGGTCGCCAGTGGAATCCACCGTGTGCATGCCTTGATTATTTTAATTGAACACAATTAATTTAATTTACCAAGTTGATTGTTAATTTTTCAATCATTTGCCATCGCGCCCCAGCAATATGTGCGCGCCTGTACTCTGTAGGCGTGCAATTCCGTAAATTGATAGCCGAAAGCAGGCTGATGAGTAATTGAAAATTTGTTTGTTCACGAGCTCAACGTTATGTATGCCATGAGTGCATTTTGGCTGGGCGAAAAAAAAGTTGGAGATATGTAACAAAAAGAAATTTTAAATTATGTTTGTAATTCATTACGATTGTTGATTTCCCCGCCAGCAAAAACTGGAGCTGAACAAATGAAATTATTCTTTTTAATTTGCGCGTTCTGCGACGTTTACATTAAACTACGACACTACTTAAAACCCTTTTGTAGGCTTGAAAATTTTAATTAATAAGGTTGGGAAATTTTTTAGACCAGATTTTTCAAAAACCCATTATTTTTGTCTGAGTGTTTTTGTGAACTAAAACAACTAGCTTTTGAAAATTTTAACCAAAAATAGTCAAAATGACTAACTGGAGTCCTGGAGAGAAGACACTTCTTACACTCTTTGAAGCCTCTCTCATGAGCTGGACTAGTTAAAGAAAGTCTGAAATCAAGGCAAAGGCGTCAGAAAACACCAAAAACTCCAAAAGACTCTGGAGCACCTCAAGCAAACTTGGAAGAACAAGGACTTTTTTTGCACCGGGTTTTTCTTAGAAAATAAATTCCTGAGGCTTCGGGAAGGTCTTTTAAAAATCGACCTTTGAAGGGTTAAAGGGGCAAGTTGATAGAGGAGTCCCCGAGAAGCCATAAACAGCAAAGCGGAAAGGGTTACAGCGTCGAGGCTAAAATTTGTCCTACAGCCTTGTTTCCTCGTACTCGGGCTGAACTAACTCTGTTATTCAAATATTTATCCTCCGCATTATTTCCTCTTCCCAAACACGAGCATAGAAGGATGCATCGCTTTCATCCAATAGCTGGGCTCTCATGATTTACGACACTCTCATGGCTCTGTACAGCTTGATGCTACTTTTTTGCTCCACATTATTATTTACACATTTCCTTTAGCAAGACTCCACATCAGGTCCCTTTTTTGCACGCATACAGCTCTCGTGTGTCTTCGCCTCTCCACCACCGTCGTTCCCCCATGAGCAACATGAGCAGAGATATAGCTCTTACAACAACAGCGGCCGCATTATCTCTTGCTGGTTGCGTTCCTAACACACTCCTAACCCTTTCCTGCACAGTTTGAGGCCATTGTGATGCCTTACAAGCACTCTCTTCGTCCCCTCATGCCTCACAAGTACAGAGATAAGTAGCTAAATGTGTTGTGCTTTTGTGGGATGCAAACTCTCAACAGTTTAAGGGAAAGAAAGTGCTTTCGAGTCAAACGTATCATTTGCATAAACGATGTGAGAGGGCGGCAAAATTCTGCTTAACCTTCCATGAAAAGTGCTCTTCTGTCAACGAGCACAAAGCTGTTATTGCACAATGGCAGCAAGTGTATCTCTAGTGCTCGCCAAAGGCTTCCAGCTGCACTGCTTTTTCTGGGCTTCCCGGGCCCTTTTGATGTCCGAGTCGCTGCAAAGCCGATTATTTTGTAAGAGGGTCGAAAATGTCGAGGCTACTTGGTGTTTTTCATGCTAATTAACCTTCTTTTATGAAGTATGATTTTGACCAAACAGGGTTTAAATTCTATAAGTTTTTCACTCAAACATATTTGAAGCCCCCTTGAGATTCTTTCCAAAAAACTGCACTCAAACTAACCCCTCTCAGTCGAACAAGCAAGGCAATAGACTGCCGTACAAAAGCCTCTCTCGCTTTTCAGCACCGTTGTCATGCTATTCAACTCCAACTGAGTGCTACCCAACTTTCAAATAACTAATTTGCAGCCCATTTTTCGCATTTCCTAGCCCCAAAAGTCCGTAACTCCTCATTTCCCGGAATCTCGAATAGGCGCCCGGCAGTTTGTCACACGAAAGTTCCCATTTATATTGTAAAAGTTTCATTCGACGGCGGCCCTACTCCTATTTCCCCCTTTCCCAAGAGCGAGCGCCGGGATACAGGGAGATTATATAGTACAGCTGGCAGAGAGCTGGGCCAACACACAAAATGATAATGATTCAAACAAGAAAAGGGTTGGAAAACATTAAATAAATTTGTGTATTCATTAGTTGGTGGTGAGGGCGGTAGTTTGCTGGATGTGATGGAGGAATTTCCCGTGCTCTATGTGTGTTTTTGCATATCAAAGGTGGTTTCATAATTAAGTGTTGCAGAGCATTATTATTAAAATGTACGGAGTCAACTTTCAAAGGCACCGGCAGCAGCAGCAGTCCCATTTCCATGGGGATTACGAACCTTTAATTCGGTGCGTAGCTCGCTACTTGAATGCCAAATAGCCTGCTTTTGGTTTGATGATAGGAAGGGGGGTTCTAGGTATTCTTTCTGGGTGGCAGCGAAGAAAATATTTAAGCTCTCCTTTCAGAGCTATTTTTAGCACATTTTTTTCTCAACAAAAAATTCTGTTGTCCTCGCTTATTTATGTTCGTTCGTATGTCTTGATTTCTTGATTTTAACACAAAAGGTCCGAAGCTGCACTTCGTTTTAGTTTTTGAATCAGTTTGTGTGTGAGCCTTATTGTCTGATGGCTGCTTTCAGGAGACACTGAGGAATTGTAAGAGCCCCCAGACTAGAAATATGCTTTTGGACCGGCTGAAATCGGTCCACAAATGGCTTTTCTGGAGATAACTTCAGTAGTTTCTTGGGGGAAGGATTTCTCAGCAACGGCTGAATGGCTTCATAGCATTTTGGAAAGTGGACAATAAAGGGCAAAAATTGCTGCAGGCCTTTTAGGAAGATTTAAGGTAAAAGTCAGTACCCCCCTTTTCCACCCCTGCTAACCAAGACCAACCAATTGCTGACAACCATGATGACCTCTCTCGGTCTATTTGAATTGCTCCTATTGAACCTCCTGTCACGGCTCACGCTCTTGAGTTTGACAATTCATTAAACGCATTCCTAGCTCGTGAATTAGTCAGACTCCCACATGCTCCGGGCCCAACCGAGACAACCCCAACTTCGGTTTGATTAAACCATTGTCAGCCTCCGAAACGCATTCATGCAAACCCCAAGAACTTGTCACACATGAATGCCTTTGTGCGATTAAACAAAGCCCATTGTAATACAGACGACACGACCGTCATGTAACAAGATTTGTCAAAGCGACCGCAAATGTGACATTCCAAGATGCCAACGAATTTATGAAAGTACGCTGGGGCGGCCGACGTCAACGTGGAGATTAAATTTGCCAAAGGCGAAACTGCAAAACGACATCAGCGGCACCGAATAATTTTGCATTCATCTCCACTCCTATTTTCTGCTCATTCATGCAATCCTTTCGCATTCATCCAACCAATATAAAATGGCTCAGTGATTGTATCCCCGTCGTTGCCATGTGTAGTCGTATTTCGGGCTCAGGATGAAAGTAAAGCTGGCGAAATCCTTTTAAGTTGGGGCTACGGGCATACGGTCACCGAGCGGCAATAGAGAGAAGTATTTGTGAAAAATTTTGCCGCTCGGAAAAAGTCACGCTTTGCGGAGCCAAAAAATGACGAGAGCTGCACGTCGAATTCTTTTGAATCCCCAGCCACAGTGTTTGCGGCGAGATAAACTTTTTCTTATTCTCCTCTCCCAGAGATTCGCATTTGCGATCCTCATATTGTCATTCGGAGGTTATAGCCGATGTGATACCCCTTGGCCTTTCTTGGCTCATCCATTTTCTCGGATCTGACAGCCCCGTTTGCTCGTACTTTTCTCGGCTCCAAACGGGCTTAGCAAATGGGATCGTGGTTGTCGAACATTTCCTT
This sequence comes from Forcipomyia taiwana, assembly GCA_963930915.1. Lineage (NCBI taxonomy): Eukaryota > Metazoa > Arthropoda > Insecta > Diptera > Ceratopogonidae > Forcipomyia > Forcipomyia taiwana. The sequence continues at coordinate 3,224,728 of CAWVOI010000096.1, read as the reverse complement.
TCAGCATGGGCCGAGTCTCTCCGGCTATTTGTTATTAGTTAACCCTCTAATGCTCTTGTGACCAAAAGGAAATTTATTTTCAAGCGGAAGAAGCTCCAAATTTTAACTAAAACGTTACATCTGATTTAAGAGTAGTCAGTTCTTGCGTTTGATCTGAGCTCTTAGGTCACGCAGAAAGGCGAACGATACCTTAAAAGTTGCACAAACTCTCCTAGACGGGACCGACTTACAATTCGAATCTAGATTCTGCGGGAACTCAGAGTTCTGGGAGCTCTTCTTGAGGCCCATCAAAACGCCCATTGTGCACTATTTCCCTCCGGATCCCCAGATATTATATTTTGTTCAGATAGCCCGTGAAAAATGAAGGTAAGTTTGCCTAGCGAGGGCTCCTTATATTTTTTTGATTTTTTTCCGAAAATTAATTTTGCGAATTTGCATGATATGGTAGCTATCTGAGGATGCTGTGGCTCTCAAGATGGTCACAGTGAGCTCGTTGACCACTCAAATAATCACAAAAAATTCGAAATAAATTTTGAATACAAGTTTTTGGGTCCAAAACGTCGAACAAAAATTTTTCCTTGCAAAACTAAAGCCCACTTACCCCCTCTGCCACACTCCAGTTCCATCTCCTCCTCCCAGAGACATGCTAAAAATTCAAATGAGAACTTTTTGAAAGCCCACAAGTGTCTTTCTTAAAGTAATAGCTCGCCTTAATTCCTCTTTTCAACTTTTAAACTCGAATTCAACACTCGTGTTCATTTTTCAAATATAAAACTAGGTAGTTTTTAAGGCTTCTACTCCTACCCTGAAACAGATCAACTTGATGAAATGTGTAGAGCTTTTTTTTTAATGGAAAAAACCCCTGGCTACGTGTTTGACAATTTTCGCCTCCAACCCACAAACAATGACATGGAAAACCGCAAACGGACAGACAGACGGACAAATAAAAAAGTTCATGCTTAGACCAACTTAACTTGAAACTAATTACGAGACTGAGGCTTAAAGAGGACTTTTATTCAACACAAACTATCTCCATGTCCCTCACGTGGGTGCGAGGGAAAAACTCCAGAACTGGCTCCAATTAGACAGATTCCAGTAACGAGCCGGTGCAAAAAGCCGCTTGCCTTCCCTCCGCCTGCCTAATTGCGATGTTTCTTTTTGTCCAACGCACGTTCTCTCGCAACATTTTTCTCGCCTCCTCAATGTGAGGATCCGTTTTGCTCTTCCGTTCCATCATCATGAAACTTTTACTTCACCTCCGGCATTTCAAAGTGCCTACTGTAAATCGTCATCAACATCTCATCTCCCTAGCACTAGCACTGGGGGTAAGTTAACCTAACACGTCTGTTTATATTGGAACGCTGCTCGGAAAGTTGCCGCTCGCTCTGTTGTTGTTTCGGTGTTGTCTTTTTCTTTGTATTATCTCGTCCTCTCTTTCGAATTATTTGTTGTTAGCACTGTGACTGAACTTTTTAATTAAATAGCAAAATAAACAATGGAGAGAAATCACATCACCGGCTGCGGGACGGCGAGACAAAGCGGAAAAGCGGATGAAGTCGGAGAAAAATTAAATCCCCTTGATCTTGGATGAGCGCAGTCAAAGTGTGAGCAATTTACATAATATTATGGCTACTAATTTCGTGTTTGGCTTTACTTTTTAAAGGCAAGGAAGCTGTTTTTTTCTCTCGTTGTTTTTGATATGGTTGAAAATTAGCCAAACAGACAGACAGACGCACCTTAATTTATGGCTTATTTATTTATCATTTTGAGAGACCTCTTATTGAAGGAACCCAGAAGTTAAATCCGTTCAGGTCATTTAATTTTTATTTTCAAAATTATTTCAAAGTAATTTTCTTGATTTTTTTGGACTTTTATTATCTTAAAAATAAATTCACAAAATGCTGCAAAAATCTGAGAGTGAAGTTTTTCGATTGTCACGAGAATTTCTCGCAACAAATTTGTGATTGGAAATTGACATTTAAACCAGTTTTTCTTGTTCAAAATTACAATATCTGAGTGCTGAATGTATGTACGTTCCTGACCGAGTTTCTTCTTATAGAGACTGATTACTAGAGAACTTGAATTATTTTTAAGGAAAAATTGACAACCAAACCTAAAATTCATGAGAGAATTTCCAGTCAAAAACCGAAACGAACACTAAACTGAAGGGCTTGCAAACGAGACAGAACTCTTGTGCATTAGCAGAGATAAAATGGCGTTACTGGGGAAGGAAAAGTGCACGATGCAGCTCAAACATCATCAAAAATGAATGACTCAAGGACTAGAAAGTTACAACGAGTCGTTTCATCCAAGTTTCTGCCGCTCTCCAGCCAGCCTGCGCTATTTTTCATTTTAATTGAAGGTCGATTGTAACACGTTTGCAGCGAGCGGAAAGGAACATCCGAAGAATCCTGCTCGCATGAGGATAAAGTGCCTCAAATCGAATATAAATTATTTAAAATCAATTTCTCATCGTGTGTCGTTTTTTACGTTCCCCCGTTTTGCATACACTCGCCTGCAAGAACCCGTATCGCGCGGCAAATGGCCCAACTCAGAACAGAATAAGAGGCAGTATATGTGGAAAATGTGTCTAATTTTTCCTGTTGGCTGTTTTTCCTCTCCACCGACGCCAACGCCGCCGCCACTATACCGCGCATCTCTCGTTCATCCTAAAGCCTAGCTTTCAGTGTGGCATTTGTGTAGATTTGCCTGCTTGCTGCTCTCTCTCTCACTGCAGCAACAGCAGGAGGTGGCAGATGAAATACGCCACAGATAAAAAACCGACCATTTCTTGCTTTGCAATACATAATTGGAGCGATTTATTAGATTGATTGGTGTTTTATTTTCATCGTTTTTAATAGAAATTGGCTTATTTGAGCAAATTTATCTCGCCTCGCATTCAACTCCCTTTATTGATTCCCAACTCGTTTTTCAGGCCGTTCGGAGCTGGCCGTGCTGATTGTAATGAATTGGCCGCCACATGGAGCCTCACGGATGGAAATCACCTTGGATTTGACCATTTCTGTCCGTCTGTCTGACATCCAAAAATCCCAAACGGTGATCCAAAAAACCGTTAAGAACGTAACCAGAGGGATTTTCCCCTCTAGTATTTTTAGTTTATTTTAAATAAAGAAACTAATGAACCCACACTTCCAGGGACGGAGCTAGGGGCCCCTGAAGTCCCATCTGAAAATTAACTCAACATTTGTCTCCGTGTATCAAACTAATTGCACAGATGCCGCATCTATCACTGCTGCATTCAACCCATTATCAGCTCCACGCCCATGAATCAAACCGTGGATTGCACTGGCTTTCCCAAACAAATTGCCTTCCATCTCTGATTTACCACCTATTCCGGGTTGCGAGTTTTTGACCACCACGAGCCCTGCCAACTAGCAAAGTGGCACCCCATATTGGCTCATCAGCCGCATCAAAAAGAGATCAACTTAATGGAATTGATAATATTATCGCATATACACAGTAACCATAAAAATGTCATAAATTTTTAATACGTAAAAGCCCATTCATGCTTTGCAATTACAAAAACATGTTTCGAATAATACTCAGCTGCTCATCGTTGGCAATGTCGTTCTTGCTGCGGAGACTCGCACAAATGTTATGTTATGATGATGTACACTTTCCTCCTCTCTCGTATTTTAGTTCATCTTTTTAACATTTTATATTTTACAGTGGAAGGATATTACTCATACGGATACGCTCGAATGTTCCAATTTTTGTGTCGCATGAGTAAGTCACAAAATAAGACAGGGAGTGGGGTTGTTATTTTTCATCAGAACTGGCAACTTTCGAATTTGGATAAATTAAGGAGATAGTCAATTTGTTTCTTTTGTATTTTTCCAGAACAAAATTGCTGTCAAGAGGTCAAAAGAAATAAGGATGTTCACCAAAAACATTTAATTTTGGCTTCAAATTTAAAATTTTGATTAAATTTTTTTTTTTTCAAAAAAATTGACCCTGAACCGACTAAATTCAACGAAGCGTTTTGATCGAAATTTGGGTTTTGGAGAAAAAAAAATTTTGGCCAAAAATTTTTAAAATGACCAAACCTTTGGGATTTTTGACCAAACATTTTTTGTCAAAAAATTTTCCAAAGAAACACGTTTCCGAAGTTTTTTGGCCAAAAAAGTGGGAAAAAAAATTCATCAAAAAAATTTATTCATTATCAGCTGAACTATAAACGAGATCCCCAGCGATCCACGTAGAGATCACCCTCAGGTCGTCCGTCAGAAATACAAAGTCAGCGTCGCTCTCAAAGTCCAGCCGCCCCTTCGTCCTCAGTCCCATAGCTTTGGCAGGATGGAGAGTGGCGGCCTCCAGAGCGAAGACGATCCCGCAGTCCGTTGCCTCCTTAAACACCCTCACGCACTCGTCCATCGGAGCGATGCTTCCACAGAGAGTGTTAGTTCCAGCCACAAAGGCCTTGGAGTCCCGCACTTCGATGTCAAACGTGCCAATGTGATGCAGACCCTCGTGCAGTCCCATGGCCGAGATGGCATCCGTGACCAGAACGAGGCCCTTGGGGTGCGTTCTGTAGGCGATACGCAGGGCTGCAGAGTGTGTGTGGACCCCGTCTGAGATGATCCCGTAGTAGACGCAGGCGCCGTCGGGGATGTCAGTGGATGCGAGGAGACCCACTAGTCCGGGACTGAAAAAGAAATTTTTTGAAAAATGTTAGACTTTGGGTGCCCCTAGTTCCGTCTCTGTTGGTAATAGAGGGCACTTGTGGTTACATAATTTGCTAGATTTGGCACAGACTACCACATACTAAAATTTAAGCTCCATCAAGCGAAGTATGTGGGATTTTCATACACCGGAAAAACCCCCCTGATTACGTCCCTGGCAATTTTCTGGGAAAACCAAAACTTTTTGTAGACTCTCCAGATCACACAGAACTATATAAAAAAATCTGCAGGTCTCTAAGTCACTCTGTTTCGATCGATAGACAAACGGACAGACAGACGGACAAATGGACCAAAAACGCTTACTCGCGGTGGTGAAAAGGAAGCATGGCGTTGAACAAGTGCGTGATGAAAGTGGCTCCATTCCGGACGGCGCGTTCCCCGTGAGCCAAGTCTCCCATGGAGTGGCCGAGAGAAACGACGATCCCGCGTTTCGTGAGCTCGGAGATCACCTCATCAGCCCGCTCCTTTTCCGGGGCCAGAGTCACCATGCTGATGCTGTCGAGATCACCATAGTGCTCCTGGACCGTCCGGAAGCCGTCGGAGAAGTCCAGGATGCACTCGGGGGGATGAGCCCCCTTCTTCAGGACATTTATGAACGGGCCCTCTGTGTGGACCCCGAGAATCGTGGCTCCATCCCTGCCCCCTCGGGTCCTCTTGATCCGGGGCAGCACTGTGTGGTACGTCTCCTTCGTGCTGGTGACCAGGGTGGGGCAGAACGAAGTGACCCCGTGCTTCAGAAGCGCCTTGGCCACCTTCTGGACCCCCTCTTCGACGGAACCGGTGTCGTGCGAGAAGTCCACTCCGTAGCCACCTTGAAACAGGGACGAGAACTCGGTTATCGAGCGAGATTTCCAAAACTGGGTCAGTAAATCGTAGACACGACTGTTCCATTGATAACCGCAAGGTCATTGCCTTTTGGGGTCGTTCACATATCACGTCACGGTCTAGTGGGGGGGAGGGGGGATTTTGTCGTGACGTTATTTGTGAACGAACCCTACACTCTTGCTGAAACACTCACCGTTTATTTGTAAATCAATGAACCCGGGACTCACAATTGCATTCTCGCAGTCCACTTTCTCGTGTGCTTGCACTTTCTCGTCGAAAAACACCTTCTCTGGGTCGATTACTTTCCCGTTTCTCACCCAAATGTCCTCTTTCACGATTTTCCCGTCCCGCAAAATGCGACAATTCACAAACTGCCTCAACCTCGACGCCATCTGGGTTAGTACTGGCGTTGTGGTGAAACTCAACTGCATTCGATACGCGAAAACAGAATTGAAATCATGAAATAGTCGTGTTATCAGCCGGCCGCGACTGAGACGCACACGTATTTGTTTTGAGAATGAGCTCCACGTAATCAGCTGATTCACGAGCGACTACTGAAAGCGACGTGAGTAGCCTCGAACACACTTGGAGAGCGGCAGATTTACTTTCAAAATTTTTATTGCAATATTTGTGCATTTTCAACAGCTGGAAAATGCAGTTTAGTTTGTCCGTCTGTCTGTCCGTCACTTTTTCGTTTTGAGTCACAGAAGCTTCGGAATAGAAATATTGGGAGACTTGAAAGTGGGGTCTAGATATTTTGGTTTCCCAAAAACCCCCCTGTGATGTAACCAGGGGGGGTTTTTTCGTCATATGAAACTCTCACATGCTTCATCCAATTGAGCTGAAATTTGAATATATTGTAGGTTTGAATTCCAATACTTGCTGCAGTAGAATATATCGAATGTCCACGGAACTTTCAATGAAACATTCGTCGGAATTGAGCTACATTAAATTCAGCAATCAGCCTGGTCAGCATAAATCAGTTGATTTGAAAAATAAAGTTCGTCTAAAACTCACCAAGGTTGATGAAAATCATGGAACTAGATTGGAACTAGGAGACCGAAGGTAAAACGACTTCTGTGACGCTCAAAACTGAAGTCCTCAAGCCCCAAAAAAATTTCTCCTGACCATAAAAATACCCAGTTTATGTTCCTCCCCAAGTGCCCGAGAAGCAGCTGCTAGTACCCCCATATAATGCAATAAACGGCACATATTTCACGTGATATTTCATATCATTAATATGTACCACATGTATCCTTTGTCATAATGTACAGCGCTCGTGTACCCACCGCGTGCCAGCCTCATGTTCAGGCTACAGCCCAGACGCAGGATATAAAGTGGCTGCAGGAAATGTTGATGCTCTACGGAGCCCCATCATCCGAGAATTGTGCTGAAGAAGCGTCTGAGTATGAAAAATGTGGGGAGTGGGGAAAATTTAAATGACCTCTCTCTGCAAAAACTTCAAAGCAAATCCGGGTGGATATCAGATGTAATTGACCAATTAGGGCTCCGAGCTGTCTCGCAAAGCCCCCAGTGCCAATTGCTCTTCCGCAGTGTAAATAATTCAGAGATTAGCGCGTGAGGGAGAGAGCCAGCTAGGGGGTGGAGGAGGCGAAATGACATGGTGTCGGCAAAAATACCACATTATCTACTCAATTCATCAATAATTCACAATAAATCTTTTTCCATTTTTATCTCTTATCCCGCATAAGGCGTGCAAATTTATTCGTTCCCCTCGCCTCCTCTCCGACTTTTCTCCTCTCAAGAAGTGCCTCCGAACACGCAAGCCAAAATATAATACGTTTGAGATTCGAAGACGAAAACAATCGCTTGTTTGAGCACCGGATTGTGCTCACTTACTTCTGTACTTACTTATTCCGTTTTGTTCCGCTGAACTCGTGTATTCTTTTTCCATTACGGCTCCCGAAACCTTGCCGTGTTAGCCTCAGATAACTGCCATGTTTTGTAGATTTACGCGTCTCATGATCGATTTGGATTTCCCGTTTGCCGTAAGACTACACCTTTGTGTCGTACTTGGGGCTTGATTTCCAATTTGAGAACCGCGTTTGATTTTGGGAGATTTTTCACGGAAATCGAGGCATGACGCAAATGTGCAAAAGTCGGTCTTGTTTTTCTTTTTGTAGACTTCAGGTTTCATTTCAAGAGAATACATGGGAAAACATTTGCTTTGAGATTCCATAGGATGACGGAAGCAGCTTCTAGATTCACTACCAACTTTTTTGAAAATAAAGAGTTCCATGAATTATTGATTTTCATTAGCCAACAATGCAAGTCTCTCATGCATTATTTTAATCAAATTACGTCAATTCTATGGCCTCTTGAGGGTCAGTTCTGGACGAAGAATATAGGAAAAGGATACCTACAGCCTCATGAGGAAAATTGCTCTGGAACAGTGAATTGTAAGTCATTTCCTAAAACATTTATGAAGTCATTCTTCATAGGAAATTTGTGTTTCGGTGCCTTTTTGAAGCCAGGAGGAGGACTTCAAAAGATGGACCTTTTTGCAAGAGGAAGGCAAAATTTTTTATTAAAAATAAAACGTGAATAAATCTCATCAAAAACTCGACTCTTTTCGCTTTGTGGGTTTTTCATGGTTTTTTGTCATTTTTGGGCCATTTTCTAAGGGCAAAATTACTTCCATAGGGATTAATTTCGCGGGAGCTATTTTGCAGGAGACGGGATTTTCCACTACCTATTTTTGCCCACCTGTCATTTTGATGGTGAAAAAAAATTTAATCGGCCTGTGGAAGAATTTCAACACATTTTAAATATTTAAAAGAAAATCTAAAGCCTTTGACTACACTAAAGGCTAGCAAATGGACAAAAGCTTTTACTGGTACCTGAAAAATTTTCCCCGTAAATTTCCTTTCCATCCCACTACCTCAAAATCTCCTTTTTTCCCGTGGGAATTAGGGAAACTAGGGGGACAAAAACGCCGACCCACTTAAGTAGAAGAACGTGATTCGAAATAAATCAGCCCCACCCTCATCCGAAAACCCCGAGCGCCATCATCGTTTCCGGAACGTCCAAGTTAATTATCTCCATAAATTTTTAAGCAATCGCCGTTGTGCGGGGCCGCGTCGGATGAAAGGAAACAGGTTCGAGCTTCTCCCCGGCACAAAACTAATGGGGTAAATTTAAGAATAGTCGCATTTCGCTCTTGAAAAAATTAATGGAATGTGAAATGTGTGTGCATGTGTGGAACCACTCAATTCTGTTTGCTCGCTTCCGAAAAACATCTTTCCGTCATCATTATGGAGTTTGTCGTATATACAGCTCTCGCAAGCGACTGCTGAAGGTACAAAGAAAATGCATTAAGAGTCGCAGCAACATATGCATAAAAGTTTAACTAGTTTGCGAAATTTTGCAGTAGTATATCATGGCAAAAAGCAACGAGCCAAAGTATACAAGACAACATATTTCGGGCTGCGAGAGGGGGAGCGACGTGGCAGGCAGGGAAGCGAGAAGTCGGGAGAGTGGATCGTAAAAAGGCTCATCTTCTTTTTAATGCGGAATGGAGCGGAGCAAAGGTAAAAAGTGGCGTATGACAAAGAGCATGTGGAGCTGAGAGAATCCTTTTAATGCACTTCACTCCATTCAAGAAGCAGCGACAACTCGACGAGCGGAACTGACTTTGACGTTTTGTGCGAGGAATTCCTCCTAGCAACCTTCAAAATTGCACATTCCAGGGAAACTCAAGTAAAAGAGGCTTCTTCTTTTTAGTGAATTTTCATTAATTTTGAAAAAATTGCACTTATGTGTCCGATTTGTCCGTCTGTCCGTCTGAGTCACAAAGGCTCCGAAACTACAAGAGCTAGAGAACTGCGGTTTTTTGCATGTTGTCATGTATGGCCTGGAGGGTAGGCTTAACACTTTGGTTTTCCGAAAAACTGCCTGGGGGGTAATTAAGGGGGTATTCCCGTTGTATGAAAGTCCCATATACTTCATTCGATTGAGCTAAATTTTGGATATGTTATTCATCGTGTCAAATCTAGCAAATCATAGAACACATGTTTGCCTTTATCACTTAAGGGGGTGGGGTGAGAGGCCACCGAAGGGGGGAAAATCTTAGTTGCTTTGATTGAGCTGAAAATTAAGTATGTTGATGAACTTGTAAAACCTAGCAAATAATTGTTCTAAGGGTACCCGTACCATCACCAGGGACGGAGCTAGAGACCCTTTAAGTTTCTACAGGAACGGATTTTTGGACAAAAGATTTTCATTTCGGCCTAAGTTTGCTAAGATGCTAACTTGAAAGTCTAAGCATGTTTTCTTGCCTCCTTTGGTTGAGGGAAAGGTTTTGGGAATTTAAGGTCGAGAAAGAAATGGAAACATAAAAAAGAAAACCACTGAATTTAGAGAAAGACAAGCTAGCTTCTTCTATAAGTAGTAGTTGGCCTTGAATACTTCAATAGTCAAGTGTCACAATGACAGGGTTGTTCTCTAGAGGGAAAGTCTAATGTTCGTTAATTTTTTGTTGCTGCTTTTCTTGCTTTTCTGAGGAAACCGACCTTTGGCTCAAGCAGGAGTAAGGATCGTTTTAAAAATGTTCAACGAAGTAAAAGCCATTCCATTAACGGCCAAAGAGAATTCCCTAGAGTTTACTACGGAGAGTTTTCCATCCTCAAAGGCCCCAACTGTTCCCCTTGTTGATGTTTTATGAGCTCAGCGTTGTGATTTTTCTCCGTCCCACTTCCCGAGTCCCGAATAATGACGCAAAGATGCTTGCTGGTCCCCGAGCTGTGGTTTCCGCATCTTTGGAGCCACTGCAGCACGTACTTTTTGCTCCTCCTGCGCTCCGAGTCGCGCCACGCGCTGAAGGGAATTTACAAGCGATGCGTCCTAATACCTACCGAATGCGCACCGAGACTCTGTATCTTGGAGGCGCGTGCAATAAAAAAGAATTATTATCGGTAGCAGTTCATGAATAATAAAGGCGACCTGCTGCGTTGCGCATCAGGACTCAACTTTTCGCATACATCTACTGCCGAGAGAGATATCAGGGTGTGTTGTGTATGCGATTTTATAATGTAAATTTCCTCTCCCTTTTCCCGAGAATGAGCACCCAGTGAGCCTTTCTGCTGGTACATTTGGTGGCGTTCTTGTAACTGAGTCATAAATTCATAAATAAATGAAACAAGGCGTGCACAACATTTTATGAAATTGTTTCCAACTGCTTACTTACTTTTATTATGCGATTCCTAACATAAAATTATTATTTTTATTATTATCATCCCATTGCATCTCGTAGCGTCTCTCGACTCGGCCGTGCACATAAGAACATCTTGTTGAGAAGGTGACCGAAAGTCTGATCTCTACAAAAAGGACTCCAAGGAGTGAAGTTTGGACCTCTAAAAAGAGATCTGAAGCATGAAATCATGGAAAGTTTTTAAAATAAATTTTAATTTAAAAAAATTATTTTAAAAGTGCAAAAAGTCTGCGAAAAAATAATTTTTGAAAAAACGAATTGACTAAATTTTTTTTTTAATAAATTGAAATTTTTAAGTAAAAGTTTTAAGAAAACATTCAAAATAAAATAAAAATTTCGACCTCATATTTTTAAAGAATGTCCCAAAGCGCCATCAGTCTCTTTTTTGCATTAAAAGGACCCTGGAGTCAAAATAAAATCAACATTTAAAAAAAATTTTTGAGATCCAATTTTGGAAGAATGAGGTCCACGATGAGCTCTCAAAATGCCAAAAGTTTAGTTTTTGTTTAAAAAAAATATCTAGAAAAATTGCAAAAATATTCCAAAAAATTTGTTCATGGACTGACATTTTTACCTCCAATTTTGGAAAGTTGTCCCGCTGTGCTACCCGGCGATGAAATAGATTGGAACGTGGTAGCCTCGTAAACGTCCGCCAGGTAGCCTTTATGGACCCTTCTGCTGGCTTCAGATTATGAGTTTTTAGTGTCTCTACGTTGCCTTAATTTATTTAGTGCTTCTGGACTGGGATTACCCCTCCCCCTCCCCCCTTGTGAGTGTCTCGGACGGACAAAACAAATATGATTGATTGCAAAAGTATTTTCCTGACACAATGCTTTTCATTTTTCCCTCAATCGGACGGATCCAATAACCTTGGAAGGGTTCTTCAGAATGATAAATGAAGCTGCAGCATCTTTGCCACACTGCGCTGGCAATAAAGAGGTCTTTGTAAATGAGTTATCACCCCCACCGATTCGCCTCACGTGCGCCTCCAGACTCGCGGATTAAGCTCCCCGAGATGCTCCTGGCTCGACATAAATCAGAGTTTGTGTGCTCGGGAGCTAATTTAAATTCTGTAAAACACATTGCTGGCAGGCGAATGTGAGCTTGTAGCGATTAACGGAGTCTTAAATCTCGCGCTTATTCGAATAACATAAATATTAAGTAAGAATATTCGGCATTAGTGGGACTGGGGGTGAGATTAAGGGATTTAATGTAAACTTCTCGAGTTGGGAAGCAAAACACTACGATTGATTGCGAAGTTAAAAGCGCCCACGGGCCCTGTCGAAGATGTTGGGGGTGGCGGCAGACGCGCTCGGTGGCGGTGGCGGCAATAAAAATTGAGCTCAGCGCGTCCCCTTTGTCTGGTAAATAATTCAGCAAATTACGGCGGCGAGGCTCATTTTTCACATCCGCTCTCTCTTCTCTCTTCTAATATAGTAATGGAGGTAGTAAATAAACGCACTCCATAATACAAATGGACTCACATTTAGTGAAGATTTATTAGAAGCAAAAAATGTGATAATTACTTTGTTTTATCTCTTCCTTTTCACCGTATTTTCCGTGTCCGGTTTTCATGTTTGTTTCTTCATTTCCCCAGCCGTTCCTCATGACTCACATGTGGCTCGCTGGCTCGTCTCGGAAATGCCCAGAGCCGGAGTTGCGGGTAGGGTTTAACGAAATCCTGACCTTTTTTATTTACTTGGAAATTTTCCACCATTTTTCAAGTTTTTTTCTCAAAAATTTTCAACCTCTCGCATTATGGTAACTTTTTTCAGAAGTAAAATAGTTTTAATTATGGTTTTGCCAATTTTCAGGTCCTGGATGTCAGGTGTGTAGCTATGGAAGGGCTTCAAATGGGGGTAATTTTTATTTGCCTAGAAATTTTCGACCCATTTTCCACTGTTTTTCTTTTCGAAAATTTTCAACTTTCAGCGCTTGGTACTCTTTTTGGAATCAAAAAAGTGTGTGCCAATTTTCAGGTCCAGAATGTCAGGGATGTAGGTTTGGGAGGGCCTCAAATGGGGGTATTTTTTTATTTACCTGGAAATTTTCCACCCATTTTCAATTTTCTTTTTATCCAAAAATTTTCAAGCTTTAGCCACTATGGAACCTTTTTTCAGAAGTAAAATAGTTTGAATTATGCTTGTGCCAATTTTCAGGTCCACGATGTCAGGGGTTTAGCTTTAGGAGCCCCTCAAGGGGGGTATTTTTTCAAGCCAAAAACAGATAATTTTTATTACAGTCCTGACCTGTTTCAGCCAAAGGAAAGAGAGATGTGACCCATCCCTGACCTCACATGCACGACAAGCACGACTTGCTAATGTGCAGATGTGATCAAATTTATCATTATAGTCTGTGAGTGCCGGAGTCGGAGCCATGCCACGTTCTTGGACGCAAATGGAAATGTTCCTAATTGCCACAATAAACGACTTCATTCGAACGGTCGCCAGCCGAATTCCATTGAACAATTAATTCAAATTCTCCCAATCTCGATTTGTGCCAACGACGATGTTAGGATTCATTTACAATAAAAAATGCAGCTCAGGTCAAGCGGGCATTTTTCTAAATGGGAAAGCGGCCATTTTGAAGAAGGACATGGCGAAAGTCATATGGCCTAAAAAATATTCCCAAATTGCATAGAAATGGAGAACGACATGATCATTAAACGAAACGACCGGTGTTTGGTTTGATGCTTGCCCGTCTGCGTCTCTGCACATAATTGCATTAGCCCAGGCTGCTCGGCGACTTTTTTTTCCGTACGCCACATGCGCTCGCATGCCAGATAGATCGTGCAAATTGTGACATTCTGTAGCTCTCACATCGCTTCGCCAGGCACAAACAAAGTTTAAGCAGTTGAAAACGTTTTCACCTCTTGTGATTTCACAGTTGGAATGGTTCCGGGATACAGCGAGCACGGAGGGATAAAAAAGGATAATGGCAGAAGTAAAAAGGATTCGCCTTTATGCAATCGGGAACATTAGGAGCGGAAAATAGGGATACAAAATGTAAAATGAAATAAATTGAGGACATCTGCCGGCAGGTGCAATTCAGAGTTTAAACGGCCCTCCTTTATCAACTAATTCTATGAGGACATCAAAAGGAATACTTAAGGGGGGTGCCTAAATTAGGTTCACCCAGAAGTGTTGTTTTGATTAGAGTCAGGGGGGAACTTGTATCCTTTAGTCACGGTAAGAGGGCCACGTCCATAAGTCTGAAGTTATTCCGAGAACTCAAAAATCAGGGAAAATTCCGGGAACGGCCCTTGACCGGAAAAATTCTAGAAAATTTCCGGAAAAATCCCGGGAACGCCCCTTTGAGATAAAAATGACAGAAAACTCACAATTTTCCTCGGAAAATCCGGGTTTTTCCAGAAAATCACAAGAAAAATTCACGGATTTTTGAGTTCCCGGAACAACTTTAGACTAATACGACGTCCATCTCCTCCCTGCAGTGTTTAAGCGTCCAAAAAAAGGTTCCAGTAGTTATGAAAAGGCGAGAATTAGGTTTTATCTGATTTTCGGACACCCAAGACCTCAAATTCCAACAGGAGGAAGTCAATGGCTTGCAAGCTATCAAAATACCAGTCGTTCTCACTGGCTGCTTTCCACTAGGCGCTGAAATTTTTCCCTTCCAACCCTGAACTCGTGCTGATTCAACTCTTTATGGGTCACGAGCTCCCTTGAACCCGGTAAAACCCTTTCATTTCTGTTCCAGAGCCAGCTCAAATGCTATACGTTTCCGAGCACCACCTGGCTATCCGGCTTTGATTGCTCAAGGGCTCTCCATGGTCAATGCGAGTTGGTATTTTCCATCAATTTCCATATGACTTACTTACTTCTTCTTACTTCTCCGGCGCTACAACCAATTTTTGGTCTTGGCCGAGTCAAGAATCCGATTCCAGTCGGTACGGTCCTGTGCTCTCCTTTGCCAGTTCCCGACATTCAGGGTACGTAGGTCCTGTTGTACCCCGTCAATCCAGCGGTTCTTGGGGCGTCCCACGCCACGACGCCCCACTGGATCATTCGCAAAGAGTGCTTTGGGGGCTCGACCTTCTTCCATCCGCGCAAGGTGGCCTGCCCATCGTAGTCTTTGCGTCTTGACGGTAGCAATTATGTCTGCGTCACCAAAGTCCCTCCGCAGCTCGAAATTATACCTGCGGCGCCATCTGTCTCCCTCCTTCCTCGGTCCAAAGATGGTTCGGAGGACCTTGTTCTCGAAGGAGCGCAGCTGCTGTTCATCACTGCGTCGCATCGGCCATGACTCACATCCGTAGATCAGCACTGGCCTGATGATGGTCTTGTAGATGGCGCACTTTGTCTTATTCGACAGCAGTTTCGAGCGCAGTATCCGTTGGAGGCCAAAATAGCACCGGTTTGCGGCCATGACGCGGCGCTTGATCTCTGCTGAGTTATCACCATCAGCGCGGACCAGCGCCCCTAGGTACACAAACTCGTTGACTATCTCGAACCTTTGGCCTCCAATCTCCACGACATCTCCTGTCGGGCCCGGGACTTGGTTGCTACTCGTCCTCATGTACTTGGTCTTATCCACGTTGATGACGAGGCCGAGCCGCTCAGCCTCGTCTCTCAACCTGGTGAAAGTATCGGAAACCTCAGAGTGACGCCTTCCCACGATGTCCAGATCGTCCGCAAAGCCCAGGATCTGGGTCATCTGAGTGGCCAGCGTCCTCGCTGTTTGGATGCCCGCGCGTCTCATGGCACCCTCTAAAACCACGTTGAAGAGGAGGCAGGATAGCGCGTCGCCCTGTCTGAGCCCCTCACGTGTTTCAAAAGGTTCCGATAGGTCATTCTGCACTCTGACCCGACACTTAGTACCATCCAGTGACGCTTTCACCAGTCGGATAAGTTTAGTTTCAAAGCCCAGCTCCTTCATGACTTCATACAGTGCCTTACGTTTGGTCCTGTCGTAGGCTTGTTTGAAGTCGATGAATAGGTGGTGCGTCTGGACTTTGAATTCTCTGCCTTTCTGCAGGATCAGACGTAGATTGAAAATCTGGTCGGTTGTCGATCTATTCCGTCTGAACCCGCACTGATACTCCCCGATCAAAGTCTCCGCATGAGGGAGCAGCCTGTTGTAGAGTACACGCGCAAATACCTTGTAGGCTGCGTCCAAGAGGCAGATGCCTCGGTAATTGGCGCACTCCAGTTTATCTCCCTTTTTGTGGATGGGGATCAGCGATCCCTCCATCCACTCCTCAGGGAGCACTTCTCGCTCCCAGGCTTGCTCTATAACCTCATGCACGGCTCCAGCCAACTCCTCTCCCCCGCACTTGAGAATCTCAGCCGGTATGTTGTCGGGACCCGCGGCTTTGTTGTTCTTCAAGGAGTTAATGGCTGAGGAGACTTCCTGACGTGTTGGTGGGGTTACTGACCTTCCGTCGTCCTCGAGGAAGTTGATGTCCGCTGGATCACCTTCCTCGTGCCCCTCGCTCAGCAGTGTCCCAAAGTGCTGGGCAAAACGACCAAGGACCTCGTCCTTGTTGGTCAGCACTCTGCCATCGGCACCTCTGCACATAGCCGTTCGAGGGTTGAAGCTCTTCCTCTGGGAGTTGACGTTCTTATAGAACTTGCGAGATTCGTTTGCGTTGCGGAGTCTCTCGAGTTCGCACAGCGTCCTGTCCTCGAACTCACTCTTCTTTCTCCTGTGCAGTTTCTTCTCTTCTCGCCTCAACTCTGAGTACCGCGTATTTGCGGCTCTCGTTCTCGAAAGCAGCTTCTGGACACGGGCTTCGTTCTTGGCGTCAGTAACCCGGGCGCAATCCTCATCGAACCAGGTCTTGTAGTCGTTTGGGGTCCGATACCCCAAGGTGTTAATCGCTTCCTGCTTAACCACCTCACTTACAGCTCGCCAATCTGTAGTCGTGGCCCCTGGTCGGGTTCTAAGCTCTTCGATTCTTGCGCCCACTCCCTCTGCGAATGCCGATGCTACCTGGGGGTCCTTGAGCCTGGAGGTGGCCAACGCCTTAGCTCCCTCGTAGCGTCTGTTGTGGAATCTCGCCAGCCGAGCTCTCACAACTACCAGCACCAGATAGTGATCGGAATCGACATTCGCTTTCCAACACGTCTTAACATCTATCACGTCTGAGAAATGCCTGCCGTCCACCAGACAGTGGTCAATCTGGTTTTCGACATTCAGATCGGGGTCAGGGTGTATCCAAGTGGCTAGGTGTCTCCGTCTGTGCTGGAAGAACGAGCTCTTCACAACCATGCCTGTCTCAGCTGCGAAGTCCACAAGCCTCAGGCCGTTCTCGTTCGTCACATCATGGAGACTGTGTCTTCCTATCGTTGGTCTGTAGACTTCCTCTTTGCCTATCTGGGCGTTGCAGTCACCCAACACGAGTTTGACGTCGTATCTTGGGCACTGCGAATAGGCGTCGCGGAGTCTCTCATAGAAGGCGTCTTTCTCCTCGTCAGGAGCGCCATTATGAGGGGCGTGCACATTCACGATGGAATAGTTCTTAAAGCGTCCTTTAAGCCTCAGCACGCACATCCGCTCGTCGACCTTCCGGAAGTCCAGAACCAGGTGTTGTATCCTCCTAGCCACTAGGAAGGCAGTACCAAGTACATGGTCTGTTCTGTTGCTGCTATTATAGATCATGTAGCCACCGCTAACATAGTTCGGAGAGTCTCTGTTGAACCGTGTCTCCTGAATAGCAGCAACAGAAACATGAGCTTTTTCAAGCTCTCCTGTCAGTAACCGGAGGCCACCCGTCCTGTAGATGGATCGTACATTCCAGGTGGCCAAGCGTAAGTCCTTAAGACGTTTCCGTTTCGTTACCGTAATTCCAGTCCTGTTTTCTTCTTCTCTTCTATTCGTTGCTGAGGGGTTTTAAGTGGCAGGTCGCAAGCCTCGCGCACAACCAACTGTTCACCGTCGGGCCAAGGGAAGCGTTTAGGGTCCCAATCCCAAGACCATACGCAGTCATTGGACAGCAAAGCCATAGTTTCATCCTACTGTCCTCCTGCACGCAGTACACTTGCTAGCCGTAATTTCGCATTGCCTTGCGGCGGGTTGCACCACCCATATGCTGGTTACGTTCCTAGTCCCGCCACGGAGAGGCCAGTGACCACTTGGTGTTTACCCTACTGACTGGTGCGCCAGCAAAGGAGAGCACCCAGGGACCAATTTCCATATGAGTGCACCTAGTTTTCCAAACCATTGTCATAAATTTATAAAACAGACCAGCAACTCTGATTCTAAACAGAAGAATAAAAAAATCGACCTCTCTCACTCGGCTGCCAGGTTCGTGTCCAAAGTTATCACGTGAGCGCAAACTACATATCGCAGTTCATAAATTTACAGTCCATAAACATGGAGTTTTGCCAAATGACACACGAAAAACAATGTTCCATGCTCACTTTTTCACCTGCACGTCGCACATCAACGGGTACGGTGACCCTCGTTTCGGGCCAGTAACGTTTCGGTTATGCTTCGAGGGAAAAGTTTTTTTCTCATTTTTCCCCAGCCAATTTTTTAACCATTCGAACTTCGGAGGTTCAATACTCCGCACCCTAAGGTGATAGGGGCATACTTGGGTTCTATGATTTACTAGATTTAACCTAATGTATAAAATATCCGAAATTCAGCTTTTTCATACATCGGGTTTGGCTCCCTTACTACCCTCCCTAACTACCCTCTATTTACTCTTCAAACCATATCTAATACCATGAAATAATTTTTAGCTCTTTGTCCCTTGTCTTAGAAAGTTTCGAACATAATTTTTTTTATCACAAAAAATCAATTGAAAATCAGGGCCAGCTGGTCCCCGTACTGCCACTACCGGCTTGCCAATTGCACCTAAAAATTTGACAGCAGCAAAAATATATATTGCTGAGCGGCAACTTTCCAGCCGATGGGAATCGTGTAAGTAGCAGAACCCGCTCAAAAATTTATTGATTGAAATGATTCCATCAAAGCGGCTAATTCAATTTGCAGCAGAGATTTTTGTCAATAATGTAAATTGTAAAAGTTTCGTGCACGCCCCAGAGTCCGTTCCCAAATGCTCTCGCTCCGTTCCGTCAAATTCGGAGCGCCTCCCTCCCATAAATTTTAATTAAATGTCTTGATTATTTATGACAGTCGAGTATAGAGCACAAAATCCACGGTTCTCATTTGTATTCATCACTCACAGCATCACTCGGTGCTGCTCTATCTCTTTATCTGCCAGCTGAATGCGCTGCACCGGATTCGAGAGTGTCTCCGTATGGCGCCCTACACGCCATCCAGTACCCTTCTGTGGAGGCTCTGTCTTGCGATATTCGGTGTCGTGTCGCGTCGCATATCAACGCAGCGGCGATAAGGCTGCCACTGTATCAAAGCATGAATATTAATGAAATTGAATAAAATTTTTGGCAACTGTTTTGATTTTAAGTGTATGCGAGGAGCGGATGGCACATTAGGACCGGTTGGCTCGGGAAGAGGTGGGAGTTGAGGAAAATTGATGAGGTTGCCTGCAGGCTTTTCTAAACACTGTTATTTCGAACTTTCTGGGTCTCTTTCTCACGTTGCTTGGATTTCAGCTTATGGCTTCTTCTAAGGACTTTTCAACACACTCCCTGAACAAGTTGTACCCTCTCTAGGATGTAATTCTAATTTTCCTAATTTTGTTTTTGGGACATAGAAAACCAACTTTCATACCAAGGAATTTTTTTCAAGCACCTTGAACCTCGTTTTTCAGAACCCCTCTAGGAAGGAATTTTCTATTATTCGAATTTAGCCCGAGGAAAAAATTTTTTTAGAGTTCAAATCCTTGTTTTATAAGGGCTCCAAAACAAATCCTCTCTTCAAAGAAATTTTTATTTAAATTTCTCTCTCTTGCTCTAGGAAGTAGATTTATTGTACCCTCTCTAGAAACTAGCTCTCTATTCAAAGAAAAAAGCACCTTGAAATTTTCCCACCAGACTCTCGAAAGCCCATCCTGCCCAATCTGCTCCGAAAGGAGATAACGAGGATATCCACTTGCAAACAAGCGAAAGCGGAGAGAGGAAGAAGGGTGAACGGACAAATTATGATTATTATGCGAGCGATACAAGTCGGAGCGAGCAGCAGATGGTGCCAATGGGTGATTCATTACATAAATCACTCGATTAAGTGGAGTTTTCCTTCTTTTCGCTTTTTCCGTGCCCCGAAATCTCACAATTTTTCACATTACATCACCGACATGAACTATCATCATCAATCAGACGGACGTTGGGAGGCGCCTCTCCATTCCGATTTCCCACTTCGGACAATGAACGAATTTAAATTGCCTTCAAATGAATACGAACGTGGATGTCGTCCTGTCCCATATATCCTCGTATATCTGCTGGCTCCATGTGATTCAAAGTTGACACTTTATTATCCCCACAGAGTACGGAGAAATGCGAGAGGAGCAAATTGAGGGAAAGTCACACACAAAGAAAATTTTAATTAGATGAGTTGGAGCGTCTTCGGTGCAACTTTCCGCTCGTCTTTGTTTTCATTTTTGCAGCCGAGTGATATTGTTTTTATGTGACGCCCGGGAGCAACTTGAGGAATTGCTGGTCCTCGTCGTTGCTCCACTCCCTCGCAGCCTCCTAAGCATGCTGATGTATGAAGTCAACTGTATCAGACTATTACTTTTAATTAGTTTAAACTTCTTTCAGTGGCTCGACTCTTTGTCCTCTTGTCCCCCTTTGCTGCTCTCTTTGTTGTCTTGCGAGGACTCGAGATCTTTATGCGTCCCCCAGGGTGGAGGAAATGAGCACTTTCCAGCTAATTTTTTCTTTGACTTCAGAGCCCTTTTTTCAATATGTTTCTTGACACTAAAGTGTCACCTTGCTTCTGTAACCTTGCTTCTGTCTCTAGAAATAATGAAAAAAAAAATTTGAAGGGGTCCAAGAGAAATAGAGGGCGTTGTTCTGCCTCGTTAAAATTTAAGTTTTTTAAAAATTCAACTCCTGAAGGCTTGTGACGAAGAAAGGGGAGGCTTTTTTGGTATAGTTTTGGAATTTTGGAGGCAGAAAATATTTTAAAGGTCTCTGGAAATAATGGAAAGCGTTGGTAAAGAGGTCATAAGGAAAAAGGGGCGTGGTTTTGCCTCGTAAAAATTAATGCTCTTAAAAATTCAAGTCCTGAAGGCTTGTGACAAAGAAAAAAACATGTTTAAAGCTTAGTCGGGGACGAACGCATTTGAGTGCATTTTCAATTCGCTTTGTTGCAAAGGTTTGGTCGAAGTGAAAATATTTTATTCCCAATTCCGTCACTGCAGAAACTTATTGGACCCCTGACTTTGATCCCAAAGGTCATAAGGTCTTAATGCAGGAGGATATTTAGCTAAATTTAATGTCATCTAACATTTTCCCAAGTTTAAGCTCAATTGGAGTTAACAAATTTTTGCCTCATACTAACTTTGGGAGCCCTCAGCTTCACAACCTTGGGTCATAGAGACTTACTGTAGAACTGTTTTTTGCTAGATTTAATACCATCTAACAGTTGCCAAAGTTTCAGATCAATCGGTTGAATTTGAAATTTTGCCTTGCTGTTCGCCAGGGGAAATCTTGGGTGGCCACTTATTAACCCCCATAGTCCGTTATTTTACATTTTTGAGGCCGAGATCCGAAACAAATGTTACTTGATTTGTCATTTTACATGACCGTTCTGAATTTCAGCTTAATCGGAGCAACTAAATTTTTCCTTCCTTCGGAGGCCTCTCACCCCACCCCCTTAAGTGATAGGGGCCAACATGTGTTCTATGATTTGCTAGATTTGACATGATGTATAACATATCCAAAATTCAGCTCAATCGGACGAAGTATATGGAACTTTCATACAACGGGAAAACCCCCTTAATTACCCCCCAGGCAGTTTTTCGGAAAAACCAAAACCTTTCGCCCACCCTCCAGACCATAAATGACATCATGCAAAAAACCGCAAGTCTCTAGCTCTTGTAGTTTCGGAGCCTTTGCGACTCGGACGGACGGACGGACGGACATATCGGACACATAAGTGCATTTTTTTCAAAATTGATGAAAATGCACTAAAAAGTATTTTCGATATATTTTTGTAAGTTTGTATCTCTGGAAGTAATGAAAAGCGTTTGTGAAGAATCCCCAGAGAAAAAATGTTGGTGTCTTAAAATTCCAACTCCCTGTTAAGAGTCACGATGCGTCCCTGACCCCTTTATTAAGCCACCGAAGACAACCTCAAGGCTTCCCAGTCTGAGTCAACAGTAACGGCCAAAGACTCGTCCGTCATATTTTATTCATGCCTCGAACACGAGCTTTTCATCACCAAAAACTCCCAGCCAATCATTCAGTTTACCACAAAAGTGATGATGCCATCTCGACTTGATGCTACGCAATATGTGTGGTACATGGCATCTGTTTATGTTGATTTAGCCACGCTCGACGTGGAAATGTTTGCTCTTTTCCCTCGATGCTCGTTTTGCGTATGTATGCGATTAGCTTTTTCGTTGATGCCTGATATCGCGCCGCATTTTTCTGTACTCGCTCACACACACACACGCTTGCTTTCTTGCCTCGAGATGCGGCATCGGCGTTCCCATCGACTGCTCCCTCGCTTCATTGGGCAGGGGTTGGACCAGGGGGGTCTCTCACTCTTTGAGGGGTCCACAAAATATTTTCCCCTTCAGAGATATAGTTCACTAAAATTTACGCTTTTGAAGCTGGACCTCCTCTGAGACCCCCTCTGTTTCATTATTACTGCAGGCTCAACAAATTCGCCTCGGTGCTGTTTTCAGCGTTATTGCAGTGAGTCGTGTTTGTTTATGTTAAACTTCTTTTTTGGTGCGGCGCGACACGACGCTTCGGCCTCCTCGTTCACCAGAGCCACGCCACTCTCCAGAATCAGCACACACTCAATCAGCGAATTGAATTTTTTATGACAGCTCCAACGATGATCGCCTAACGCAACCTAATCGAATTGCCCGACATTCTTCCTGATGCGACACAGCTACAAATAAATGTGTTGGAGGCTTGCTCGGGGATGAACGCTTTGAGTTACGTCCCTGGTATCCGTGGAAAATAATTAGGAATTTATTAAAAATTCAGATTTCCAAAATTTTTACTCAATTAAAGGAATATTATCCACCCAAATTTCGAGGGCCCCTAGCTCCGTCCCTGTGAAAAATAGAGGGCCTAAAAGTTTTTCTTGAACTAAGTACATTTAATAAGTAACATCGTATTTTTAGAAATTTTTTTTTCTTAAATTTGTGCGAAGGTCTCGGAAAAGCAAAGACATTATAAAATCTGTAAAAACTTAAGTAATTAAGTTTAAATTTAAGAAAATGTCGAAAGGTGGTCTCTTTGCCCCAGTCTACCCTACTACATACCAAAGTTTGAGCTCAGTCTAATAGAGTATGTGAAACTTTTATACAATGACAAAACCCTTTTGGTTACGTTCCTGGACTTATTTTGGGAAAATAAAATTTGTTTTCCACTTTGGGGGCTCCTTGCTTCGTTCCTGTGAGAAATCGAGGCTTTACACTAGGTTCCATGGTCTGCCAGATTTTTTATGAGCTTCAACTCACTAAAATTTAAGCTCAATCTGTTGAGTTATGTGGAATTTTCATGCATTGGGAAAAACCCCCCTGGTTACGTCTCTGGAATTTTTAAGGAAAAATGCAAAAATGCAAAAAAAACAGTACCAGACAGACGGACAGACCAACTAAATAGGGCAAGCGGCTGGTCCTCGGTTCATCAGCACCGTGATCGCGGGAGTGTGACGCGTAAATTTCCATTTGCATAAATACATACGGAGTGGCGGCGGGGCCGGGCGCTCCAGGGCTCCCTGCTCACTCGAAAACATACGCGCGATAGACCATCTTTGGCACGGCAGGAGCATAAATGCCAAACGTGCCTCAATTTATCTCCATCTACCTGTCGGGAGTGGTGCAGCGGCAGCCGAGTCTCTCATGATATATGTGGCAGCTCTGCATTTTTGCTTCAAGACACCGCTATTTTTCAGGTTTTTGCGCTCGCACTCTCCGAAGACACCGAGGCCCAGACAATAAGCTCAGTAAATGCTATCACAGGTTCTTCGGTGCAACTGATAGCGTGCCTCCATGCTCCAGATCGAAGGCTCTAGGAACTCTCAACATGCAAAATAAAATATGGATAATTTATTTATGTGTTTCGTGTGTACCAGCAGTCTCCGTAATAACAACCTCCGTGCATAAATTGGAAGATACCTTTCGAAGGAAGCGCAAAATGAAAAATGTTTCGGAGTAAATTGGCGCATCCATTTTGCATTATACTCGTATCTCGCAATATTTCTCTCTTTTTGATGATGAATAGAAAATGTGGACTCTCCCTCGCCCCCGCCTTGCAATCTCATGCATTTTTGATTAGTGGCAAATTTCTGAATGCGAAACGGAGCTACGGGAAATCCTTTGAAATGGAACGGGTGTATAAAGTTTTTACATGCATAATTAGATGTGTTGCTTTCATCCCGAAACGCAGCCTCATTTTCCTCTGAAGAGGTGAGATTGAAAGCAGCTAGGAGATCCCCCGAAACTATTTGCATTCATTAAAATTACATAATTTGGAGCTGCGGATTCGGTGATGTATTTGAGGTGTAGAGGAAGGGGCTTTCCAAGCATCAAAACTGTTCTTCATCAACTGGGACAAAGTTGAGATTTGTACCAGCCCTAGTCTTTCCATTTAGTGAAGACATTTTTGGTGAAAGGGAAGGACTGGAGGGTGTTCTTGGATGTCAATAATTGAAGATACTAGACCAACACCAACTGACAAAGGGAAAGTAAGGGTCTCACTATTAAGAGTAGTCAAGAATTTTATGGGGTGACTTTCTTGAAAAACTCTCCTAGACCGAACCGACCTACATTTAAAATCTGGGTTCTGCGGGGCCTCAGAGTTCTGGGGGTTCCCCTGGAGACCCATCAAAATGCCCGTCAAACTCCCCAGATATTATATTTTTTTCAGATACTAGAAAATTCTAGCTCCGGAGGCTCTTTTTATTTTTTTCTATTTTTTTTCGAAAGTTGATTTCGTGAATTTCGATGATGTGGGAGCTATCTGAGGGTGCTGTGGCTCCGAGGATGGTTACAGCAAGCTCGTTGATCGCTCAAAAAATCAGAAAAAAATCGAACTAAATTTTGAATACAAGTTTTTGGTTCCAAAAGGTCGAACAAAAAATTTTCCTTGGAAAACTAAAGCACACCTACCCCCTCTGCCACACTCCAGTTGGATTTCCTCCTCCCAGAGACATGGTAAAAATTCAAATGAACACTTTTTAAAAGCCTACAAGTGTCTTTATTGAAGTTTCATCTCGCTTTTTTGCTCAAAAATTCCTTTTGGAGCTCAAGGTCGTTTAAAATCTGATCCTCTTTGCACCCAGCAACCAAACTTACAGGAAAAAGCCCCTAAGTCAACAAAACTCTCAAAGCGTTCCTTTCCGAGCAGAGACAAACCTTAAAAAACTCCAAGAAACGCTCAAGAAAGAAAAGCGAAGAAGCCCCAAACAAACATGTAATTTCTCGGCTGCCAGTCTGCCATTCCCCGCGTGGGACGACAACGTCCGGAGGCCACAAAGTACCTCCTAGAATGGAGCAATTCATTCCAATCCCCGTTAGAGGCTGTTGCCACGCTTCAGCCTTCCCAGAATGTGGCGCAAAATGATGATTGGCCTCCCCCATTCCCAACAACGTGTTTATTGTCTTCCAATATTCAAGCCATTTTCCATCTCGTACTTGTAGCAATAAAAGTTTATGCCATTTCGGGGATGACTCGAAGGGTTGGCTGCTCGCATCTTCATTGGAAATGTTTATGACATTTTTCTCGTCGTTTTGTTTTCCTTTTTTTATTAAGATAAAATTTCCTACCCCCTCTCTCCCCGTGCCTTGCTTCACCCGTCTCGCACACAACATTCATTTCTCTCAGAATGACAAATTGAAGTTGGAATATTGTTATTACTCCTCCAGGGCAGCGCTGGAGTCGTAATGTAGGCAATACAAAGTAAAACTTTTGCGCCTTCTCCCGGAGCCCGGGCGAACGAGGGCGAATGAACAGTGGAACAGTGACAGGAAAATTTTAATGAGTTTTAAAATGTTTGTTGTCTCGATATGCAATAAAGAAGTTCGATTGAAGATTGACCTACTTACGCTCAATATCGGTGCTGTTTATTGGAACTTTATCCCTAACTGACATCCACTTAAAACGGCTCTTTATCTCTTCAAACTTGCACTCGCTGGAAAGTTTGTTGTCGTACTCTCCGAGCCTGCAGGCGACCGGCTAAGAGGTGCTTTGCGATCTGAAATTTGTCATAAACACGTCTGAAGTTTTCCTCGGTCGGAGCTCATGAAAAATTTGCGTCTCTCTTAGGAAGGTGCTCGCCAATCCGGTTTCAATCGGCCTCATAGTCGTATCAATTGAACGCCACTCAGGGGTATTTTGGATTGGGGCTGACACTTGCGGGAAAAAGCCTCGTGGGGGTAATTTTTAGTGCATTTTTAGCATTTTGCAAAAAATGCAGGCCGGTTTGCCGTCTGTCTGTCTGAAATTTTATAACTCGAGAACCAGAATAGCATGAGCGCTTCAGTTTTTTGCATCATGTAGGTCATGGTCTCTAGGGGTGCCGGCTAACAATTTTAGATCCCCACCACTTCTTGGGGGGGAATGGGGGGTGTTTTACTTTTGTATGAAAACTCCTTATTTTACATCCGATTGAGCTGAAATTTTAGTATGTTGTAGTCTGTGCTAATTCTAGTAAATCATGCTATCACATGTGACCCCTACCATGTACAGGGATGGAGCTAGGAGCCCTGAAAGTTGGGTCTTCTCGAAATCATTTAAAATGCACCCTTAAGCTCAATATCCGATTTTGCTTTTTTGAGCAAATTTAGCAGCACAGTAAAGGGTTTCTTTGATCCCCCCAGAAAGTCTTCAAAATTTTTCAAATTGCAAACTCCAAGTTTCCCATGTTTATTGCTATTAAATGGACCAGCATTTAAATAACAAGCTTGTCCCCCAAACAGACAAAGTTGCGGCCACTCCCCAGAACGAGACGACCTTTCACATTCATATAATAATCGAAATACTGATTGCAGATAAACGCTCTCATAATATGCTGCTGTCATGGATGTTGAAGCACAGCAAGTTTTATTGTCCCTTTAAAAGTTTAAAAACTTTTTTGTTCTCGCCCCTGACAGCAATCGTCCCACATTCGAGCGTGTTGCGCCCAAAATAAACAAGCAAGTGAGACGCCATAAAAAGGTTCCTGATCATTGAACACCACTTCTCCCAATGTGGGGAAGCAGATTTTCTCGTAATATTTTGTTATCGTGTTAAATAACATTTTTTATGGGTCTGCGTTTGACGTTTTTGGAATTAATTCAACACAACAAATTATTATTATTATTTATTTTACTTTAATGTGTTTCCTCCGCCGCGTCTCGCAGAAGTGTGTCTCGGCATAGTTCGGTGTAATGGCTCGGGCTTTTGTTTTTGGCAAGGAGCGACTTATGGGGCGGCTGGTGGCTGTCATCTGGCGTGATAATAATAACTATCATGGAGAAACTGGTGGGGAATAGGAAATTATACTCCCTCGTGACCAGATCGCGGATTTCTTGGTGTTGCAACCAGATACTTTATTTGTCTTCTGAGAAAGGTCACGATGACACTTACTTAATAGGGTGTGAAAAACGCCTCGGTTTTGTGGTTTTTCTTGCAGCATGTTTTTTTTGTTCCAGAACTTTTATCACATGGAAAAAATTACCACTATGGTAAAAAGTGTGTACCTGGAAAATTTCTTCGAATTTTTAAAATTAAAAAATATTTATTAAAATTATTGACAGTCTGCACGCTTTCCCATGAGAGAGGAAATTTTCATTCAATCAAGATTTTCGTGAAAAACCATCAATAAAAAATTTTTTTCGACAGAAAAATACCACGACAAATGGTTGAACAGAATTTTTATCATTTTTCGGGAAGCCATCAAAATGAAAATTGAAATGAATGTCCAGCATTTTCGTGGAAAATTCAAGTTTTTAATAATGAAGGGAAAATATCACGACAAAAAATTCCCAAAAAATTTATAACAATAAAAAATAGAACCGGTTAGCATTTGCGAGTAACGAGAGGATGCCCGTAAATCACTCATCTGCAACCGCTCAGTCTGAGTGCCAAAAGCTCGTTCCACTCTCGTTGTAATTTTCCCCCGTTTTCCGCTCTCTCGGCCGCCCGTGCTCACACACACTGCACACAGCATCCTCGATGGACCAGCAATGTGCTCCGGCAGCTCTTTCTCGTGCACGTTCAGTTGACGTTTGAACTTTGTACAAAGTGCTAGCAGCAATGTGAGCGCGGGCCGATGTAAAGAAGAATTATAGATCAGGCGAGAAAGGAAAAAAAGTTTTCCCAACATTTCCACCGACGACGTACTACACAGCACCACACCCTTTGTGTGTGCCCCGAAATAAGTGGATAGTGCAATGATACGAGGCATTTGCGAGCCTCGGTGATAATTCAAGAGCAAGAAATCGTGGAAAATGACAGCCGAGAGGCAGCACGGTGTTTGGTTGGGAAGGGAAAAGTTGGAAAAAGAAAAATAAGAAGAAGAGGAGAAAAGAGCAAGCTGACGATTGTGTGAATGGAGATGAAAAGTTTGTGTTTATATGTAGCTCGTAAATTATTACAAATGCGTTGAAAAAGGAGGAAAATGCGAGCGAAGATGGAAAAATTGACGGTGAAGAGATAACAAGTGTAAGAAAGTTTCTGATCCAATATTCAAATTTTGCGAGAGCTCGCGCGCAGTACAGAGTTGGAATTGAATTAATAAGTGGCGAATGATGGAAGTTGGAGCTCAATGAAGACATTTGGGAGACAATTAGAAGCCATGAAGTTCTCGGTGTGGGATTTCCTGCTGAGCTTCCTCGTTTTCAATCTTCACGGTAAGTTGGGTTTCATGGGGGGTCGAAGCAACTGCAAGCGGAATAATCGGCTTTCACCGTTCCTTGAAGGTGCTTGCACTTTGTTTACTCGCCTCTTTTGCTCTGGCACAAAGCAGCCATCGTAGAATGGGGAGGGGGGAGAGAGAGAGAGAGAGGGAAGGAATTAGGGCATTCCTCATCTTTGGTGGGGATTTGAAATGAAATAATGTTTATGGGAACTCCCTGAGCCCCGTCTCGTGCTGTTTTGAATAGAGTTCAAAGGATTAAAGCGAATACCACTTAAAGTGGAGGAATTAAGCAATGAGTGAGTGCGTCCCGCAACTTAATTGCTTCCCATCGCAGCCAGCTGGGGAGCGCGGGAAAGGGGAATAAAGAAGCGGGCAAAAAGTCTGTGGCAGAATGCGAAAACAATGAGTGGATAAGTTGCTGGCTTTCCGCACCATTGAGCATCTTCGGGCTGTCGCCCAAGGAAAACTTTCAGCCACACTTTTCGATAGCCGAAGTCTATTAAAGTCTCGTTGCAGCTTCTCTGCACCATTTTCGACTTACACTGCACGACCTCAATCACCGAACTCGCTCACATTTGAATTTCAATTGATTTCGACGCAATCTCGAACTCGATGGGAAAAGTTGGGCAAGACGAGTCGGTTCCTTTCATCTCCGCCAACATGTTCCGGAACACATTGGTGGTTGTTTGGGAAAAACCAAAGCGATGATTGTTTTGTTTCGGGATAAGCCCAACTGGAGGCGTTCTCCAAGAGGGTTGTCAACTCGAGTGACTTTTTTATCCCTGAAAACGTATAAAATGGGCCAAGTAGGTCATATTTTTATTTTTATTTTTTCTTGGAGGAGCCCCCAAGAGTCATACATATACTTCCTGGTCACTTCGATCCTTTGTGAAGCCTGTGCTTTGCTGTCAGACCTCTCCCATAAGTCCGAGCTTATTGAAGAAGTTCAGGACTCTATATGGGTTCATTTGTCTAGCTTGGGCCAAGTAGGTCTTACTTACAATAAAAGTCTTTCTTGGTATTTTTCTTTTCATAATATTTTCCAGAGGTAGAATTAATTCATGGAAACCCACTGATCTTGTTCTGCAAAATTGCTTTAAAAAAACTTTATCAGCTGTCATTAGCCACTTGACAGGTTTGTTATCAAAGTGAAACACTTTTTTTGGAACTGCCATGAGAATTTTTAGGCTTTTTAATTAAAAATAAATAATCAAGAACTTTAAGGTTGGAGCTTCTGGTTATATCTATGGGTCCAAAAGCTTGATAAGTTAGCAACAAGTTCTTCATGTGTTGAATTTTGGTCTTAGGTGTTCTGTATGATTTTTAAAAAATTACTCAAAAAATGAAATTTTTCGGTGAAGAGTCGAAAAAGCTCATTGAACCTTAGAATTGACCTCGACATGGCCGGAAAAATCGACTGACGGATAAGAGCCAACCTGAAAGCACTATTGACGCAGAGGCACTCACGACATTCCTTTGAAATTCAATTTGAAGGTGGGAACGGAAGAGCGTCAATCAAGAAATAAATTGTTGCCGAGTTTCTTTTTGTCCTACCGCTTTGTCCCGCTCCCCGCCACAATGATTGCAAGCCCGTGAGTTTTTTGTGATTTTCCCTATCACACGCTGATTGGAGCTGCTGCGGAGGCAGCAATAAAGGCGACAGATCAAAGCCCGAGGAAATGTTTAATAGGAGGCTTAACTTGTGCCCGTTTTCCATTTCGGAACTAATCTCGCGTCCTGCCTTTGTCTCCCTCTAATTGGAAAATTATTCAAATGGGTCATTGAGATTCTAGGGCTCTCCTCCTCCGATTTCCGCCATCAATTTTCTAGACGAAATCATCAACTTGCCCCCACCCACGCACCTCTTTATTGTCTGCCTGATGACAAACAAATTTTTCACTTCCGCCTCTGATAAATTCCTCGCGTTCTCATGCGTGCCTTCCTCATTTTTTTAAACAGCGAGAGTGGGTGAAAAAATATACACTTTGATTACACCAAATTGCTGTCTGTTCGAGAGAGAGACACGCGGATTGTGGGGCGCAAAAAGAGGCAGGCAGAGTGGAGAAAGGAGCAGCGGAGTGACAATGCAGAAGCAAGCAGGAAATGATGATGCTGCCTGATACCTCGCGAATACACGCACTAGAACTCGTCGTGTTTGTATTCAAAGTCATTTTTTTCACTCGACAGTGACAAAACGCTCCAAACGACAAACAATTTCTTTTGTATTTCTCGCTTTTTTGTCCCGCGTGATAACATCATAACTTTTACATTGTTCTGCTGCAAAAGGGGAAGGATGAATTGGTGAGAAAATTGGTGGAAAATTTGATCTGTCTCGGGGAAATTAGGGCCATTTTCTCCTAATTTGACAAACGCGGCTCCGAGGAGTAGGCTCTTCATCCCATAAATCTGGATGCAGATTCAGTCCAGTGCCGTGATTTATGACATCGCATTACGAGCGAAACAACATCAATTTTTATTCTTTTTCCGCCAAAGAGCAGCAAAAAAATTCTTCACGGTGGACGAGCAGCAGACGACAACGTCGAGAAAATCAATCAGCAGCGCAAAAAGCGCAGCACAGAGCGCGCACATCGCACATAAAAAATGATACAAAATCCATGACATGACAAGCAGTGGATAATAAATCTAACATTGATAGGATGATCCATTTTCTCGCCTAGGCCGGTCCGTAGTACGATGTGGTGCCCTCCCGCGCAACTTGTACTGCTATGTTGCATTCTGTTCCGCCAATAGCTATCTCGGACTAGGCTAGTGTTAGATTTTTTTCGGCTCACTTATTTATCGTCCCAGAGCCGCACTCTGCAGAAGCGGAGAGAATTCGGTGGCTGCTGGGATGTCTGTTGGTCGTGACTCTGGCTTATTTGTCATAGACATTTTGAGAAATTGTTGATTTTTGGATGGTCCAAGAATTTAAAACCTCGATAAAAAGGGTTCTTAGGGTTAAGTTTGTGGAACACTTAAGGCCTTATTTTATTTTCTTTATTTTATAACTTGGCCCTTTTAGTAAATTTTTGTTGAATTTCAAATTTGTGGGGTTTTGGTCGAATTGTGAAACAAGGAAATCGCAAGGTATTTCAAACTTCTCTAGGTAAATATCCAGTTAAAAATAATTTTGAATGTTTTTTTGAGAAAATTTAAATTTAACTTGTGAGGAGATGATGTTTGTTAAAAATTTCTTTGTTAAACGACAAGCTTTGGACCTTTGAAAAAGGACAAAAACAGCATAAATTAAAAAGAAGGACTCCTTCGAGCCTTGGGTTTAATGATAACTCCTAGAAAAAATGCTAATTTCATCTTCTGGAGCCATTGCGAATTTTTTTCAAAAAAAAAAGAAGAAAAGTGATGAATCAGAGAGTCCGAAATAGAAACTGGAAAACATGAAATATAGAAGCTCCAATGTAACTGGGTCATCCTTCCCGAAATTTGCTCATTCCAAGTTCCTGTAATGACTGAGAACCAAAACTGTTTCAAAGGACCGTCTGGCTCTCCCGGCTTTTCTCCGAACGGGCTCCGAAAGCAGGACAAAGAAGTGGCCTGGCGCATAATGACCACCAAGGGACATGTCACTGATATGCGGGCCACTGGCTTATTTATGTATGTACGTTCTCTAGGTCTCACGAATACACTGGATAGATGCCACGAGCTACACCTATTTGAGCGGAATAGGCGTTCAATGGATGTATAAAATATCGCGGCAATTTATCGCCATTCGTGAGTCCGCATGCGAGGCTCGCCATCTCGCGCATTGTCGAACACATTTTCACCTAATTTGAAATCGATAGGTTAAATCTTTGTCAAGTACACCAATTCAATGATAACCTTTTTTCGTGTCGGACGCCACATTGAATCCCCTCCATATAAATTTATACCGCTCACCATTGTTGTCATCGCTTTATTGGATTGCCAGATATAGACGGTCGGGTCTTGGCGGGTGGGAGGAGGCGAGCCAGAGAGGAATGAAGCCAATTCGAAAATATGATGCCCTTAAGACCAATTGGATTGATAAATGAAAGTCGTACGTATATCTTGGCCTGCTGGTCCGAGAGAGAGAGCAGCGCCATAGATCTTTCGCCTCACTGACTACATTCTTTATGATATCATCTTCCATGGTTGTGTGCGTTCGAGGAGCTGGGGAATAATGCGACTACAAAATTCAAACAAACATCAATCGCTGGGGTGGGGAGGGTCAGGGACGGGGGGACCTTTGAGAGGGGCAAACAATTTTTCCTGTTCGAAAGGTCGCAGCTTAACCGTTCAGAAAATCAGGGTTGTCCCATCTCCAGCTGGCTTAGAGGGGTAGAAGGGATCACAGGTGTAACCAAGGGAGTCAGCAAGCAGGGGTTTTCTTTGAGAACGTCTTGAGAGATCATTCTTTGGACTTTTTGGCGTCGTTTTTAGGCTTTTTGGCGTCATTCTGAAGACGTGAGGCTCAACTTTTGAGGCCTCGGGGATTTTATGGTGTACGCTGAACATTCTGAAACATCACATCAAAAGATAAGGGGCGAAATTTTTCAGGTTCTGAGCCCAAATGTTCCAGATTCAGGGGCGTCATTTTCGAAGCATTGGAGTGATATATCCCATTTCGGGCCTCATACGATTTTGCTGATTTTTGAAATTTTAGCTCTTCTTTGCAGCAAAAAGTTTTCTTAATTTTCAAAAATATATTTTTATCAAATAAATCATACATATGTAAAATATACAAAACACGTGTTTTTTTCATCATGGACTTTTGAAGCCTAATTTATGCCTTCGAATAGTCTTATTTGGGAAAAACTTTATTTTTTCCGTGATATTTGGCAATTACCCTTTAAGTCATTAAAATCTCAGACATAAATTGAAAAAGACGAAATTTTGGGGAGTTTTCAAAAAATATGTTCGAAAAAGTCAATTTTTCAGAGAGACTTGAGAGACTTTTGGGTATCGTTTTTAGGGCTCTGAGCCTAATTTTTGAGATTCAGACCCCCCAAAGACAACCCTGGCTACGCCTCTGTAGGAGAAATCGACTAATTGAAGCAAGGGATCCCCACTTCCGCTTCAGACGAGCGACAGCCCGGAGAGAGGGAAAGGCATCGACAGGCTCAAGACGGATGCTCGGCAAAAAGGGCGGCAGACAGCAGGCAAATAAGGTCAAATCGGTTTGACGAAGGCGCACATACAAGTTGTCACGATGTCATCTCGTGAACAGTATGTTTGAGCGACTTTCTGCAAACAATCCAATGATGTATAAACTTTGTCACCCATCCAATAGATCTCCTTTGTCTCGCTCGTATCCCTTCATCTTGTCCTTTTAAATGTATATTGATTGACAAACAATTGGCTTTGACATGTTGCGACAATCATTTTTCCTCGGGGCCCCAAGCTCGTCCGGTCTAGTGTCTGTCCCTTGCATATTGTCCCGTCTAATGGAAATGGTACGGATGAGACACGAGAGGAAGAGAGTGGAGACGTGTTTAATAGTTTTATTTTCCCAATTGTCATCTCCGCTCGCCTTCATTGTGCTACGCGAGGAGCGCGCGCCCACTATATTGGCCGTTTCATGCCCTAATCTGGCATTTCCATTGTTCGTGTGGTTCAGCGAGATGAGATGTGTATGCAATGGCGGAAATAATGGAAGTAAAGTGCCTCATTTTCACTTTAGTGGTCACATTTACGTGCGTTCATGACCTCTGTGTGGCACGGAGAAGCCTTGCAAATGGGAAAATTAGCTTCGTTCAGCGGAGATTTCGGGGAATGGAGGAGCCTTGATTTTCGGCGTCGTTGTGGCCGTCAATTGAGCGTAAAATTTTTGCTCCAGCTGTCTTTTGGTTTATGGACCTTTTATCAGGGCAACCAAAAGTCCTCAAATAGATGTTATTCTAGGCGTATATCTTTTTCACTTGTAATTAAGATTGTGTCAAATGCTTTTCAGAAAGCACCAATTGCAATTCAGATATACAATATGCTATTCAGAAAGCGTCAAACTCAAATCAGAAATTATCATTCACAATTCAGATATTCCAAATGCAATTTAGAAAAGGAAAAATTCAATTCAGATATTGTCAATTGCAATTCAGAAATCGCCAAATTGGTTCGTTGATTGCATCATCTCAAAACCAAATACAGATATAAATGCTTGTAGAAACTTATAAACTGCTTATTTTGAGACATGTTTTTCTGAACATTCTTTGCAAACTTTTTTTTATTTTCTCGATTATATACATAAATGATAAAATAAGGTCGCAAATGCTTCTTGAACTTCCACTTCTGACCTCCATGAACATTCTCCCAGATCCCTATTTCGGCCTAAAATGTACCTATGAAAAGAAAACTTGACGTCCTTCATCTTGATTTATGATTCCACCATAATACTGAATTGCAATTGATGATTTCTGAATTGCAATTGACGATATCTGGATTGCATTTTAGGTATCTGAATTGCAAGTGATGCTTTCTGAATTACAAGTGAAAAAAGGTGTAGTGCCCTCTGACCCAAAAGTGCTTCCAGAACTTCAATGGATGCACCAAGAGAGAAGAGACTTATCTCACTTTTTGCCCCATTCGAAATTCAAAAGGTGGCTAAAATAAGATCCCATTCACACCTTAGTATTTGTCATTTCTTCGCTCGAAAAGCCTTGAATAGGCCTTCAGAGCCTGAATTCAACAAACCCATGCCAACTGACGCAGCCACAAAGTCTCGTTACTGAATCTGAGACTCGTTAGGAGCACGTTTGGCGGATCTTTGTCAAAAGCCGCTCCAATTACCAGAACGTACGCAAAACAAACTGAGGTTCGTCCCATGAAACTTTGAAATCAGAGAGAACAGACTTACCTTCCAGGAAAGCAAACTACTCGCAGACGGTGAAATTAATCGGGGACGGAGCTGCCAGCGATACCGGCTATTTGAGCAAGTGCAGCTCTGCCTAAAAAGTTTCGTCGGCATTTTAGGACACGATGTTTATCTTGCACATTATCATTATTTTCGGCACTTCTGCCTTCCTCCCCGGCCATGAAGATGATTTTAATACTGCGTCCCAGGCCGTCGTACTGCGCCTTCTCATTGTTTAATTTCGCCCAAAAGATCATCCATTTTCTACGACTACATCAACAACACAACATTGTGTATTTTATTTCCACTCCTTTTGTTACAATTTACACAAAGCCTCGCATTCACGGGACAAAAAAGTTCTTGTATATGCGGACGGAGAGGAGGGCATGCACCGTGTATGATGAATGGAAGCGGGCGACGGAGGAGGGAGAAAGGCGCACACACATAAAATGGGGAAAAACAAACGAAACTTTCTGATATAATATAGTTTTGTGTATATTGTCCCGGGGTAGCCTTAAACTTTCCCAACTACTGCTGCGTCGCTCTTGAACCACTATTTCTATGCCGTTCAGACGGCAAGCGGGAGCGGGGCAATGGCGTGGCACAAAAGAGATGAGGAGGAATAAGAATTTTATTTAGTTAGGACGTTTCTAAGGACTTTTATGATGCCTCGTTCTCGAAAGCGGACCAAAGTATTTCTATTTTCTCGAGACACGTCCCCTTTTTGGCCTATTTCCGTTGTTTCTGTCCGTCTGCTTCATGATTAGAGTCTGAATTGTGACAGTGATGGACATATTCACTATTTTGGGGCACAATCAGATTTTTAGAGTCTTCTGACCACATCTGTATTCTTGGATTTTTTTATGGTACGTATTTTTCATTGAGGAGATACAAAATTTCTCTTTGTAAAAATTTTCAATTCTGGGCGATATGACCAACTTTGGAAAATCATATCTCCGAGGTCTTTTGAGATAATTTCCTAATTTTTTTTTTAAATAAATTTTGATTAATTTTTAATATTAAAAAAATATATTTTTGGAAATATATGACTATGTGTATTTTCAATATATTTTTGAAAAATACTCTATTTTATCCTCAGTCAGAAAATCATATCTCCGAGGTCTTTTGAGAAAAATTCCTGATTTCTTTTTTAAAGTAATGTTGACTTATATTTAATATTCAAAAAATATAATTTTTGGGAATATATAACTATTTATATTTTTTAAAATATTTTGACAAATACCCTACTTTATCCGCAAAATCAAAATGAAACACTAGTTGTCACGTCCCTGAATCCCCAAATTATCCTCAATCTGGCTTCTGCAAGAGGACCGACGAGACCTGAAATAAACCGCACAATGGCTTTAAGACTGAAATGGGAGCAGAATGTGTCCCAATTTACGACGTGTGCCGCTCTGAAAAATTTATAAAGTGCCCCTTCTCGGCCATTAGATAAATCGCCGTCCCGGCAACCCAGCCTTTTTTTATCCGACGACGATTCCGAACCGTCCCAGACAAACGAGGTGCCCCAAATTAATTCATAAATGTTTCATTCCAGCCTCCCTCACAACGAAGCCCGTTGACGCACTCCTCATCACGGCCCTCAATGTGCCACCCATAGCAGATGTCCGAGACACTATTTCATTATCGTGTAGTTACAATTTGGGAGGGGACAAGCTCAACAGCGTCAAGTGGTACAAGGATGGGAGGGAATTTTTTCGGTAAGTACATAGCAGCTCCTTATTAACTACCCTTACTCGTGTAATGCAGTCCTTCTCGCATTTCTGGCGCCCTGTAGGAGGGAATTAAAGCACGTTTTGTAACAATTTATTCTGGCGTGCCTGCCGAGAGTACGGCTCTATCTGTAGTCAACCCGCACATCGTCCCAACATATTCCCAAGGTGCGGCATCTTTACCGTCGCCATTTTCGTCTTGCCCTCTTTCTTTTCTCTTAATAATGCTTGTATTATTTATGGCGCAAAAATTGCCTCGGAATACGGAACACGCTCCCCTGCAAATAAACTCGTCAAATTCCGAGCGATGGCGCGACTTGGGATGAGCTGGGGGAGCTCTTCTCCGGTTCGGTTTCCAAAAATGCCAGAGCCCGGATTTGTTTCCGTCAGTCACTCCAAGTCTGGGCTTTGGAAACTTTCAAGGTCTTCCGAAACTTTATGATCCACCGGCGAGTCACAAAACGGCTGGAAATGGGAGAAAAAGGTTAAAATAGTCATCAGGAAAATCATCAATCTTGTCAGGAGAAATAGATGAAAGCATTTGTTGGCTCTGAGCCGGCGGGTGTGTGCAGTCCTGGGTAGCACCTCGCTGCGAAAAATAATACAGCTTACGTCTTTTCCGTGATTTCCTCACATTCTGCACCGTTCTCACCTGCCATAGAGCCGATCTTCTAGAAAGACAACTGAAGGTGTTTTTGGTGACCGAAATTTTTTAAATCCCTCTCAAACCTTATATTTTTTTATTTTTATTTTTTGGATATTTCAAAATCTGAATTTTTTAAGCTTTTAATTTTGATCACTTTTTGTGTTGTTTAGTGACAAAGTTTCACAAAAAATTTGAAGAAATTTCCACTCTGGATATTTTCTTATTAATTTTTTCCGAATATTTTTTGATAAAATTAGCTTAGGTTTTCATGGGACAAAGAATTAAATTTTGAATACATCGAAGTTCAAAGTACCTCTAGAAAACCGTCTCTATATCTTCTTTACAACTTTTTTTTCACGTTTTGCGTTACTTCATACCTCCTTTATCCTTCCCATTCAAGCCATGGCTGCCGCTACCGATGCAGTATTTAAATAAATGAGAAAAGTACACAGATATCAATCATCTCAGATGACTGTGAAATTCATTTTGCAAAGCGATGGGAATCTTTCCTATTCCAGTCGGGCTGTCAGGTGTTCCGTTTCCTAGCTCGACTAGGCGTTGGCTCGAAATCGGGTTGGGAACCTCTCAAGAAAGGCACCTTCCGCTTCACGAGTTCCAACTGAGATCTGAACTCGAGGGTGCTCTTGAGAGCCTTCATTGAGTGTTGACAACACAAAGCACCCCTCGAATCCTTGATTGATGGCCGATGACATGAAAAGTTTGTACGGGCTCGTATTCGGGACAATAAAAAGAGCGAGCAAGAGCACGCAATCAATTGGGTGCAAAAAGTGTTCACTTGATGGACATGTCGGAATGGGATGGTGGACGCTCACGAGCGTTTGGAACCTAATGAAGCGGAACTGATGATGGACAGCAATCGTCGTGTGTACTCACATTACGAATAGGATACGTGTTCGGCAGGCGACCTTGAGGCGCAAAAACGGCTGCCTGACCTTCCTGGAAAGTGACGGGGTGTAGAGATAATGAACCGGGTTTCCCGAAATTGGGTCATTTGCTATCAAAAGCTGATAAGGGTTATTGGAAATATTTGTTAATCAAACAGGTAAATTATTTTAAGAAAAATACATGTTAATATTTTAGTACATTTTTCCTAATAGGAAATAAAATGCACAATTGCATCTGCTATGTCTGTCTGTCTGTCCGTCCGTCTGAAACTTTATAGAGCTTTATGGAGCTAGAGGCCCTCAAAGTTTGGTCTTTTTGAGATCCTTGAAAATGCACCGTTAAGTTTTATCCCCGATTTTGCTGTTTTAGTGCATTTTCCCTCAAATGGAGAAAAAATGCACTATTGCATCTGCTATGTCCGCCTGTCCGTCCGTCTGTCCGTCCGAAACTTTATAACTCAAGAACAAGAAGAGATAGAGACCTGCAGTTTTCTGCATTATGTAGAACCTGGTCTGAAGAGTAGGAGAATAGACATCTGAGACCTCTTTTACTCTTGGGGGGGGGGGGGGGAAGTGAGAGGGGTAAACCAGTTGTATGAAAGTTCCTTATATCTCGTCCGATTAAGCTAAATTTTGGATATGTTGTTGTTCACATTAAATCTAGTAAACCATAGAACACATATATGTCCCTATCACTTAAGGGGGTCAAGTGAGGAACCCCTAAAGTTTGTATCGGGGAAACATTTATTTGCTCCGATTGAGCTGAAATTCAAAATAGTCACGTTAAGTTACACTATAAAAAACTTAATTTAATCAAAATAACCGGGAAAAAATGCACTTCTTATACTTGGTGTTCGATTTTTTATTTTTATCTCCTTGTTTTTTAACGGTTACGGTAATTCAGTTGTTCAAGTTAACCCTGGAATTCAGATTTAGAAGAATTCCATTGAAATCTTCCGGTCATCTTCACCAAGCGGAAAAGCTTAACTCTTGGGTAAGATACCCAGTGGGTAGTTTTATTTATTTGCCAAAATCTCGGTCGTTGAGTGCTTGCGTGAAACTAGGCTTGGAAGGAAACAAGTTAACGAGATATTTGGCCTTGTAAATAATATTCCAAGTTTCCTCCAACTTGGAATGAGTGGGTTTAACTAATTGAATAAGCTCCAAAGTAACTGATAACGAGCCAGAATGCACGCTACAAACAAACTGAGCCAATTTGAAGTGATTAGCTCGGTCAATTTAACGGAATCATAAAAATCAGTAGCCGTTCGCTCGGAAATTGAAAGCTTGTCAGATGCTGTCACGCCAATAAAGGGACCAAGCGTCATCCACTAAATTTGGCGTGAATGCGAGAGCTCTGCGCCATTTTGCGTCATCGCGAAATGCGGGAAGCAAATTATGTTAGGGGAAAGTACGAGCATAAGCGTCGGGAAACCGCAGCAACAATTTCAAGATTAATTTGTGAAACGCTTGTTTTTACCAGACTCCGGAGCTCCCACAACACCGGCAGCCGAGCAGTAGAAATAACAAAGTATATTGTGCATGTTTTGCATGGCGGTCTCGTGCAGGAGGTGGAAAAAAAGCGGACTTGTTATTTTTCCAGTCGCTCTCACCCGCCCGAGTCATGTTGGAGAGCGTTAGAGCTCCAACACCATCGCCACCACTTTGCATATTTATTCATTCTCCACGCAAAATAATAAAAATTTTAATTGTGTATATATGCAAACAGGTAGGCGGGCGAGGGCAGCTCGGAATGTTGCGGTTTCTACCATATATCCCCCCGAACTGCGAGCAGGAGATAGAAAAAAGCTAGCGGGCGTATCTGGCGGTGCTGCTGGTGCTCGGCGCGACAACAATCATTGTCATCGTGATGGTGATTTTGCTGCAGCAACATTAAAATTCGGTTTGAAATTGCAAATTTATATTTTATGCTGAATAATTAAGCGGCAAGTGTATCCCGACACTGCATGCGATGAATATACATGCGTCACAACAGATAACGCTAGGAGGCATGACTGGGCTCAGAGGTGGGGGTTGAGGGAAGTCAAGGCGTTTCAGAGGTTTATTTTGAATTTCCTGGTTTCCATGAATTTTTCATCTCATTTTTTGAAGGCAAGAAAAACGGAGATTCTGTTTTATTGGGTCCTATAACCATAGAAAACGAAGTGAAAGAGAAAGCAGGAGATTTACCTGAAAAACATGGCACCTGATTGACAGATAGCTGTCATCATGTAGTCTAGTAGTCGTTCCAATCGACCGGTTAGTTTGTGACGGCCCAGATTTCTTATCAGCCACTCGTTAGAAGGGGTCGTTCGTCGAGTGAGTGCTGCATCAGTATAAATCTCGATCACTCTCTTCTGATCGTGACGTCGAATTGTCAAGTCAATTTCAATAAAATGTGATTTGTTTTAAATAATTGTGTTAACGCTTCATAAGTTCTCGGATTTAACAAATCTTTTAAATTTTAGGCTGACTTTTTGGTACCAGAAATGGTGTTTCTGGCCTGGAGAAGCCTGACTCTGGTTGATCAAATTTTTAAGTAGAGAAAAACAGGAGTTCAAATTTAGAATACTCTTATAAATTTTCCTTATCGAAAAATCGAAAAATTTTGTCGAAAACTAACTCTATTTTCTTGTGAAAACTTTACCAAAAATTATGTCTTTTTTTTGCCTCTTGTCTAAAAAAAATAAATCAAAAATAGGTCTGAGACAAAACACGGCTCAGTTCACTCATAAAGAGCAGGCAGGAAAATCATCATAACCCACTTTTCCGCTAGAGACCACTGACCTCTATGTAGCCGAGGCAACCACTCGTTCCTCCTAAACTATGTAGCTCGCCTTGTCGCGCAGTCAATCAAACCAGGCCAGCAATTTCGTGATCGACGATGCACTCTCTCGACTCAGTCGCAATAATTGAATTTATTTATGATTTTGGATGCACAAAACGGGGCCCGGACTGCGTTAGGGAAAATAGGCGGGCGAGCAATTAAATTTGATTCGGGGACCAGGGAAACGCGTGCGTGAAAGTTGAAAGTCAAGCCGAACCATGCAACGTTCTAATTACAGTGGGCTCATTTAAATTAATATTTCACTAAAATGAATTATTTCGCTTCCTCCCATCCAGCTCTACCTTATCATTATTATTCATGTATGATGATTTCATTTAATTCGGTTGGATACAAAATTAATAACAAACGATGTATACTTTGTTGAATGAATTAATAATGGTGCATCGACGTAAAATGAAAGTTATACGGTTTTGGGGCAGGGCCGCAGCCGCGGAAGAAAATTGCCGCTTCGGGACGGCAATAGCGCTCATTCCTGCTGACGGGGCTGGATTATTATAATGCTCATGACGATACAAACGATTGTAAAATTAAAACCCTTTTTACACGCACGTAAAATTATTTAAGTCCATGTAAATGGCGTTAACTGCCAAATTGAATACTAAAGGGTGTCGTAAATTATACATGATGATTTCCACGTAGATCATAGGCGCGAGTTCCAGTTAACCTGGAGCGCTCAAAGCTTTGAACTGCGAGGTTAGTCTGGACGTGAAATGAGATATCTGTCCTAGTTTTGCTCAATAGTCTCTAGTTTCGTGTGTCTGATGTGAACAACAGAGGCCATACTGGTATTTAAGGGCTGTGAAACCCATGAATGTCCTGACATATGGATCTCATTGTGCTACAAAAAGTTCTTGGTCGAAAGTAGGAAGACTAGAGGGTTCATTGCCTTTTGATGAGTCCAGTTTACCCGTCTTTTGGCTTTGTCTTAGGGGCAGAGGTAGCCTAATCGGTAGAGTAACGGACTTGCGATCGAGAGGTCGTACGTTCGAAACTCGGCCGAGGCAACTTCTGCTCAACTGTGTTCTTGGTGCAAGCCAATAATGCGACTACTATGGCGCGTACGGCAGTATAAGATGGGGGGCGCTACTGAGGAACTCTCAACTCTGTCAAGATGGGTCACAATAGGACCTTCGGGACCTCCGTGACCTTTGACTCACAGTACAATCTACAATCTGGCTATGTCTTGAGGTATTTAGCTCGTATTCTTATTTAATTGAGGCATTTGAACCGAAAAGTTCATCTTGAAACCTGCTTAGCAGACTTCCAGAAGTGTTTTAGTTTTCCTCAAATTTCTATCGAGTAAATTGATTTTCTGTTGGTGCAAGGGAAAATCTGAAATACGAGTATGGAGAGTCTCCTGACTCTCGATTTCATGAAAGATTTTCTGTTGAGTTGTGAGTTGAGCACAATTTTTCTGAGAAATGGATTGAGGTCATGTTTTTTCCGAGCTCTATCACTGACAATGCAAGCAAAGCTTCCTGATCTTGGGCTTTACTTTCCGATCAAAGACACGAAAGCCGGTAAATGTTAATCCCCCAAGTGACACGCCTTCCTCATCCAACAAAGCTCACGTGCAGCAGCAGCATCCGGCGCCAGGTTCCCCTCGGCGTACACAGGAAACTGCGGAATATTACGCAGTTAAATGAGGATAAAGGAAGCAGCAACTTACATTATTATTTTCGAAAAATGGAAAAACGAACGAGATCCGGGACTAGAAGAGTGAAAATTATTTAATATGTGCGTGATTGCGAGCCTTGTACGTGCTTTTGCGCCTCGTTCCGGGACTCTGGTGTCTAAAATGGAATTATTTGAAGATAAATAAAGCTTCACTCGTGCGCCCCGCTACAGCCATAACGACAGTATTTATCTTCACTGCCGTCATTCTTCCAGATAATCCCCCAGTTTAAATTTACTTTTTATAAGGATATCAAATTTATTCCGTTTCCTGTTCCGTTTTTCCTGATTTTTCTTTCCTCTCCCCCCTCTTCCGCACCTCCGTCGAGGAGAAAAGGGAGGAGGAGACGAAGGAAAAAATCCATCGCAGATCCTGCAAATTGTATCGCATGTTGTAAATAAGTAACCCAGAGCGGAGATTCCGATGAACTTTATCGAACCTGCTCGCAATTGAGTAACATCGTCCTTGCATGGCGGCCTGTCGTCGAGAATGTCCCGGGCAACATTTTATTTAAAGGCTCTCCCCCTTCTTTTGTGTGTGTGTGACACGTGGCACTGGGAGTCTCACAAAGCAGAGGAAATTGCTGAACATCAGGAGCAGAAGAGCCTGCACAAAGAATGAACACAATAACAACGATAATGCGGAAGAGTTGAGCGAGAAAAAATTAGCTGAAGCCTGATTTTTGCAACAGCAATGATTTTTTATTTTGACAATATATTTTTCTGGGTCTATTTAGATTTTTGAAATCCGAATATGGCCGCCATTGAGGTCACTTTGAACAATATTAGGAACACCAAGCTCAAGCCGAGGACCTAGAAGTCTCTAGAAACTTAGTTTCAATGAATTTAAAAAACCCAAAAATTTT
Source organism: Forcipomyia taiwana (assembly GCA_963930915.1). Taxonomy (NCBI): domain Eukaryota; kingdom Metazoa; phylum Arthropoda; class Insecta; order Diptera; family Ceratopogonidae; genus Forcipomyia; species Forcipomyia taiwana. The sequence continues at coordinate 3,180,562 of CAWVOI010000096.1, read as the reverse complement.
TCATGTTTCAAAATAGCATTTTTTGAGTTTCTAAACCTACTCTTTTTTGCCTTAAAATGGTGTTACTAAACCCTAAACGAGACAAGCCCACCAGACACACGGACAAACGCTTCCCACGTCCGCACTCTGACCCACGAGTAGTTTCAAAAGAGGCGGCGATGTTGTGAGATACCATTAGACCTTCTCTTCTTACACGAGCTCACACGGTTCCGAGAGTTGTAGTGCAAAATGGGAGCAGCAAGGAAGGCCGTAATAAATTTCCCTCAACTGTATTCACCGCGATACCGGATACAAGCAATATGCCATTGTAAAGGCAGAGCATTGAGCCCCTTTGCTTACATTTACCTCCCCCTTCCACCCCCATTGAATATTTATCTGATTGATTGCCAATATCGCCGTGCCCCAGCTCTGTTCCGGCACAAAAACACACACACACATGAGATGCGAAAGAGGCGAAAAAAGGGTGGGTGCTGCCAGGGTTGCAGGTAATCGGTTCGTGTCTAGACCAATTTCGGGCTTCATTGAATCCTTTAACAGCCACGTTTAGGGTCTTTTGTGCGATCTTTCCTCCGTGCACGCGGATGGAGAGCGGAACATAATGAAAAGTGAATTGAGAACCACAATGAGTCATTAAAATGTAATTGTCATTCGGTAATGACCCATTAAAGCGAGAATCAGCGTTTCTGGAATCCACAGGTAATGAGTTTATTTTCATCAAAATAGCAATTATCCTTGCTGATTGCGTCTCTCGTCAGGCACGTCCGTGTTTGCCAAATTCCACTTCGTTTTTCTATCGAGGAACTCACCGCATGTCCCAGGCGTGTGTGGGAGAGTTGGGTGTTGACCGAATTCCGGGGGGATAATGGAGCTTTCAGGAGCGCTTACGGACAGGGCTGAAACCAGAAGGGGCCCAGTTTTTAAACCCATACTTTTATTGCAAGCTTACGTAATTTTGGGTAAATTTAAGAGAAATTACAAAAGGTTAGATCCACTCGTACGATTTGGCTCATTTCCGAAACTTTAGCTCTTCTTTGCAGTATAGAGTTTCTCAATTTTTAAAAATATATTTTTATAAAATATACCATACATATGTAAAATATACAAAAAAAACTGTTTTTTCATCATTGACTTTTGAAGCCTAATTTAAGCCTTTGAAAAGCCTTATTTGGGAAGAACTTGATTTTTCCCGTGATGTTTGACTGTGACTCTTTTAGTCATTAAAATCTCAGACAAAAATTGAAAAAGACGAAATTTGGGGAATTTTCAAAAAATATGATCGAAAAAGCCTATTTTTCAAAAGCCTCTAAAGCTAGTTTTAAGAGCCTCAGGAGAAAAATTTTCTTCTATGACGTAAATATGAAAGATGTAAAAAGAATTAGCTTTCTATTTATTACCGTTATTTCAGAAAAAAAATCCAAACTTTATGGTTGGAAATCTAACCCTTGGCTCAAAATGTGTTAAATGGAAACAAACTCTCTAGGGACCTACCTAAAAAGCTCGAGACTAAAATTTTAGAGCACTCCTAACAGCATAGTTTATAACGTGGAAAAACCATATGATGGAAAATGAGGCCTTTTGGGAATTTAAAAAGCATTCGTTAATTCAATCAGATTTGATGCTTTGAAAATTTTGCGATAAAAGCTTCCAGGAAATTCCCTACCAAATCACTAAAAACGACATCGAGCCTCCCATGAAAATTCCGGGTTACGGGAAAACACTTCCACCAATGCCCAACTCGGCCGGCCCAGACTGCAATGTTTTTATTTAATTTGCAGCACTCGCGTACTCGAGCCTCCCCACAACCCATGCTCTAATAAAATTCCGTCCGCAGGTATGCACCAACAATGGAGAATCCAATAATGACTTTCCAAGTGGACGGGATACACATAACGAAGGACCCGTATGATGATTGCGGTCGAACCAGGTGCCGTGTAACACTCGACAACCTCAGCGTTCAGTCCACCGGTACCTACAGATGCGAGGTGTCCGGCGACGCTCCAACATTTCACATCACGTACGAGACATCGAACATGACTATTATTGGTATGTGCTCCCAACGGGTCCCTCGAATGTGTATTTGATGCTAATTTGAATGACTTTCAGCCCTGCCACGGCACGATCCCATCATTAGTGGGCTCGGGTATCGCTACGAGATAGGCGATTTTGTGGTCGCCAACTGCTCCTCGGACCACTCCTATCCGCCTGCAGTCCTTTCCTGGTACATCAACGACATGAAGGTAAGCCTCTTTCGGTCTTAAGCCCACTTAACGCGAATTGTATTCGGGTTTGGGCTGAATATTGGTCACGAGGTGTTTTATTACACATTTTAGAGTAGATTTCCTAGGAAAATTTTACCCAATTTAGTTTCATTATTTTTCTCAGAACCAAAAGGGGTTCTTTAATAATTTGGAAGGAAATTTAATCAGTTAAAAATTTTCCTAGCGATTCAATTTTCGAGCTAATTTTTTAAATTAAATTTCTTTTCACTTCTTATCGCCCCCCCAGGTGCCAATGGAGTTCGTTCAGCCCCAGCGAGAACGGATCGACGTCCAAGACGGGTTCCAGCTGTACGTCCGCAGCCTCGAGATCCGGTTCCGACTCGAGAAGATGCTCTTCAACGAGAACAACGCGAGGGCCAAGCTGAAATGCGTGGCGAAGATCAAGGAGATGCCGACTGCCATCCGGGAGTCTGTAGTAACAATTTTCGTCCCGTCGATGGATCAATTAAGTAATCAAAAGTTAATCAACTGGCGTGGCTCATCAGGTACTTGCCCCATTACACTGTACTCCTCCTTGCACATTTCCCCCCCCCCCCCCCCAGAGACCGGCAATGGCAATCGCAAGAGTGACTCGTATAAAACAAGCAATTTCGCCCGACTAACATGAAACAACATCATAAATGAAAATAGCGAACGAACAAAATCAAACTCACTTGAGGGAACGGAGCTCTCGAGCCATCATTGCCATATTGCTACTTGTGATATACGTACACAGCACACGTATTATGTTGAGTGTAACATGGGTTTTTGTCATTTGCATAATGTTATGTGCTGTTGTGCGCCACTCACTTCGCCTCCAAGCGCGCACATTGTTCTTCCACTCCGCGGTCCCAATACCCTGGGGTCCACTGGTTCCGGTCTCGTAAATTTTCCTGTTTTCTTTTATCAAGATGTTGTGTTTGATTCGAAGTTTTCGGGTGGGATTTTCTTTGTAGTTTGGAATTTACACCAGTACCCTCTGGTCCATTAGTCCTGGTCCTCAACTATTTTTTTTCATCTTTTATGAGGTGGCATTTTATTTGAAGATTGGAAGCCATCTTGAACATTTGACACCACTCTCTGGTCCATTATTCCGGGATCGTGTACAAAATATCAATATATTAAAAATTAAAAATATTATTAACCCCTTGGCTACCAAGGTTTTCCAGCTTCCTAAAATCGATTTAATATGAATAATTCGTAAAAATTAAGTTTTCAATTTTTTTTGAAGAAGTTACAAACTTATAACTATGCCCATAGTTCAGAAATGGGTTAAATTTGTGTTTCAACTATAAATATTGTAAAAGGTAGTTTTTTGAATTAAGCAAATTTAGTTATTTTTAATGATTTTTTTAGAGTTAAAATTTAAAATAAAATATGGCGGCCAGATCGAAAAAATTTCACGACTAGCTGCTTTTGCTGCTCTATAAATCAAAATCTAAAAACGACTGTCAATAAATTTTTCCCAAATTTCGAGAGTAGAATGCTAAAGTTGATTGAAAATACTTTCAAAATTTGTTCTTAATTTTAAGTTCGCCCGGAATAAATTTTAAAAGTTGATGGGTTGCAAGTGACCCCTTGGTAGCCAATGGGTGGACCCGAATCTTCGATTTACTTCCTTTAAAATTTTTGGTTTGAAAAAAAATCAATAAAATTTAGATTCTAAAAAACAAGATCGTCAATTTCTGAGCAGAGGGTAAGAATAGTTGGTGGAGGCGACGAGGCGCACGGCTAGGCTCCACGAAGAAAATGAAAGCACACTTGCCTTTAAAAGAGTGTCATATACGCCGAACGAAAGCAAAATGCCATTTATTTTGAAAACACAGCCACCGACGGAATACAAATTTTCTTCTTGATTTTTGGCTTTTCGCCGTCTTATGTGTCTTTTTTGTCGGTTTCCAGCGTATGTAATTCCTCCCCCATTGTGTAACCCTTGCATCCTTTGCTCACAATTGCGTAATAATCGTTGCTGTAAATTAAACAATTCCTAGTCAAAAGAGGAGATATATTTTATGGGTTTGTGTAAATTACATTGGAAATTGCGATTTCTTCTTCGTTTTTATCTCCAAAACGTTTCCAAGGTGACTCGTTTGGGGGGAAATTGGATTCGTTCTGATTGGCTTGGTTTGAATGTTGCCCTGAAGGGCTTTTTCGAGGACAACCTGGCTCTTAGATTCGTCCCTGTTTCTGGCTCTGGCTAACTTTTGGAGTAACTGAAATCCCAATTTTTTCGTGATGTACAGACAGACAGACAGACACGTTCACTAAAACATGTTTTCTCTTTCAGATGCAATTAAACATCGGAGTTGTGTAAGTCTAGTCCTAGTTCTGGCCAGCATGGCTCACTTCGTCTCCAAACAAGATAATCTATGATACTAAAGCTGATAGACTAGTCTTAAGGCTATCTGTAATGTTTCACTCATAGGACTTTACGTAGTTATCCTGCACATATAAAAATCCTATAAAATGAATTTTCATCAGAGAAAAACACACTTAATGCATTTTCCCTTTGACTAGACTAATCTATGTAGGCGTAGGATAGCGCAAGAGGAACACCATGAAAACAGAAAAACACTATCATAGTCATAACTTAAATGAGGAATAAGAAGAGTGAAAAGCGGAAAGCTTCATTTGGCGCGTATTAAATATTTTCCAGTTTTTTTTCATATTTCCTCCTTCTTTATGCTTTTTGCCGCCACCGCTCCGGCTACGGCTCCCGTGCCACGCTCATTCGCATTTTATTACCTAATGAAATGAGATTGCAAATGCGCAGACCCTGCAAGAGTGCCCGTGTGGTATTATGAAAGGGCTCAAATGGGTTTTTAATGCTGTTTTTGTTCCCGTCTCTTGTTTTTCTTCCCCATTCATCCCGCTCATCCCCACACGTGTGGCTCTCGCACCGCTGACCATCACGTTAATTAGTGAGCTGTTCTCGGGCTCGCGAGGGACTTGGAATATGTTTTTAAATAACATCTGTCAGTCTGGATACGAGAGGGGAGAGTGCTAATGCAAATGAGTGGTGGCCGGGATTATTTTTGTTTCATCTATCTTGCTCATGAGAGGCTGCAGCTCGACCACTTTCCATTGGAGTCACCTTTTATTTTTATTATGAAATATTAATACGTGAAACAGCAGCTCTTGTAATGGTGGTTTGCTCGCACTGTAGCGAAACATGGAAATAAATAGAAATATGAAGAGGCCTTAAAAATGGAAAGCATTAGATTGAATTATTATTAATACGGCGGAAAAAATATGAAAATATAATCGAGGAATTTATTGCTATGAATTATGGTTGCAACGTTTCGAAAATCATTCGCTTTTATTTGTTTCTGCCGCTGCGCAATCAATCAAATTTAAATGCTGATCTCTTGATGCCTGGCTCTAATCGGCGAAAATGGGGCGGAAAATCACTGGCGTTTGTCCGTCAAGTGGTTTTCTTTGGGGACTTTGGATTAGGGGAGCTTTTCCAATTTCAAATTTGCGTTTGTTTTTCTGCCACAAAAATGTAACCGGTCCTGATAAGATGAAAGAAAGAACTCTGGTTAGAATGGGCTTAAAAAGACCAGCACATCGTTGACTAGAATCCATCTCCAAGACGATTTTGGACCTTTAACCTCCCTGCCGTCTTTTCAGACCTTTTTCATGAGGTTTTTATGGCTACTTGTGGGAGCTTCTAAGAACTGATTTCCCATTTTCCCAAAAAACAGTTAGACAAAGTTTTTTTACCAACTAACTAGTCCTCAAAAAGGTGGAAGAATAGTTCTGTGACTTTCAACACAAGAATTCGGGGATGGAAAAGTTCTAATTAAGACCCAAATTCTGGTTAGGAGGGGCCAAAAGAGACCAGAACATCGTTGACTAGAATCCATCTCCAAGGCGATTTAGGGCCTTTAACCTCCATGCTGTCCTTTCATGAGTTTTTCCATTTTCCCAGAAAACAGGCAGACAAAGATTTTTTTCTAGACCAAAATGGGAGCCCTGTCTTTCACAAAAGTCAACTTTGATGTCATTTCAACAAGGTCTCCTAAGGTTGCGACTTGTCATACTCAATTCCACCTCCTCGTCGCAATTTTGGAATAAAATCCCGCTCCATCATTCGCCATCAAAACGTCTCGAGGCAGTGTTTGCTCTGCCGAATGCCAGGACAACCAAAACATACACGTACATAAGCCATCATCATCAACATTATCATTCCCGAGTGCCGCTTGATTTGCATCAATCTCAGACATCTCATTGTCTTCCTCTCCAAATATGTCATATTCAGGTTCAAGTGTCATCATTTAAATTTGTTTGCGTTGTATAATGTTGCAAATTAAAGCATCCTTGATAAGGGCAAATAACGCTGCGAGGCAAAGACGTCTTGCTAGATAAATATTGTAACATTTCGTACTTCATTATCATTTCTGAGAGGTGAATGCTTGCGATCGTTTGGCTGATGAGGGAGAGAGAGAGAGTGAGAGATGGAGAAGGTGCGGCGGGCTGATGTAAATACTAAGCTCCTTAATTACTTAAACCTCCAAATGAACCCCGAAACGGTAACTACATATCAAGTATGATTTTTCAGTCGCGCCCATCTCCCTTTCAGCATCGATTTTCACTTCATCAAAAGCGTAACCATGATCACCACTTCATCACCGTCATTACTTCGCCTTCCAACACAATTTGGATGCGGTTTTGTCACCTTTCAGCTCCCACCCCCTCCTAGTCGCGCTTCATTTGTCGGCCTCCCTATTGAAGATCCACATTCAGGGACTTGCCAAGAGGGGGGCTAACATTTTTTCTCTCTTTCTGGAAAATTTCGATTTTTTCCGGAAAATCCAAAAATGGAAATCTGAGAGGCAAGGGTCTCATGAGGCGAGAATTGCACGAAAAAATTTTCCGACATTTTCCATAAATAAAAATGTAGGATTTCTGGGTTTTTAAATTTTTCTCCCTCTGATAAAAAAATCCAGAAGAAAATGCGGGTTTTCTGAGATTTTCCCGAGATTTCCCACAGATGAAAATGTAGGATTTCTGGGTTTTTAATTTTTTCGCCCTCTGATAAAAAAATCCAGAAGAAAATGCGAGTTTTCCGAGATTTTCCCAAGATTTCCCACAGATGATTATGTAGGATTTCTAGGTTTTAAATTTTTTCTCTCTCTCTGGTAAAAAACTCCAGAAGAAAATGTGAGTTTTCCGGGATTTTTCCAAAATTTTCCACAGATGAAAATTTAGGATTGCAATAAAAAAATTTTCCAAGATTTTCCACAGATGAAAATGTTAGATTTCTGGGTTTTTTAATTTTTTTCTCTCTGATTATCAAAAATCCAGAAGAAAATGTGAGTTTTCCCTTAGGTAGAAACTTCAGGGATTTTTCTCCCTTTTTAAATGATTAAATGATTTTTTTTTTCAAAAGAACAAGTAAATTTTGCCAAAAAAAACCCCTTTAATCCCCACCCCTGATTCTCGAGTTTCCGTCGCAACTCACCAATCTACGTCATGCCTGTAAATAATGTAAAATTACCGTCATTGTTCGTCAGAAGTAAGCTATCCGCGTGTGGTGGATGCAATAAATTTGAGTGATCAATTGTTTGTACAAATAACATCAAAATCATGCCAGAGGAGCTAGTGTTTTAGAAAGGATGTGCTTGTTATACGTTAATCGCCGCAATAACGAAGTGAACATGGATATTTTCAGCATCACTGAGGTGCAGTTAACTGGTTTGAACTCGCAATGAAAATAAAACAATGAAAATCATATAATAAAATAATTGTACAGTAGAATAATAGTTCAATTAACGTGGAACTTGAAAAATCATCGAGAACAAAAGTTTAGATTGTTTGTTTAACTGCGCCAATAAAATCAACCGATTCAACAATAAATTATTATTAAAAATCATCATGCTCTGGTCTAAAATACATAATAAATGGCGCACATCTGGCTCCAGAGCGGCATGACTCGAACTTCCATGTGGCGTCTCTGTGGGAAGTTAAATCATAGAGGCTCATACCAGAGGGGGGACAAATTTTTTTGTGTTGAAATTGGGCTTTTTCCTAGCTTCTTTTAGGACCGATTCAGACAAGTTGATTTTAAAAATTGAATTGCACTGCCACTCCGAGTTTGAAGTCGTGTTTTTTAGCCTGAGCTGCTCTCTGGGCGATTCTGGTAAATCAGATTTGCTGAGGAAAGCCCAGAGAGGCCTCCTAAAAGGACAAAGGAAGAATTCAGACGCCTACAAGGCCCCAAAAGGCGACCGAAATGGGCGACTAAAATGGATAACTCTAAAACAGCTGAGCCTAGAAAAGTGAAAGAGAGCCTGTTAGAATGAAATAATTCAGTTCTGAATTTTCTAGCCTGTTTTTTTTCGATTCGAGGTATGAGTGATTTTATGATCAATTTTATATAATTATAAAATCAGCCATACCTTGCATCGACAAAAACATACTAGAGGGTTTAGAGCTGATTTTTCCCTTTCCAACAAGGCCTCACTCGACTCTCGGGATGCCAGGAATACGCGCGATTGACGCATGAATCACAAAGCATGTCTGAATTCGGTTTAAATCTGTCCTTAAGTTGTTTGAAAAATGGAGGGAATTCTTCTTTATAATTGATCTCTAAAACTAAAATTTCGAAATCTCCACTTCTCTATGGTTTTGAGTCCCGCAACTCTGGTTAGGATGTGCTTCGAACGTAATATGAAAAACAAACATGTCACAATCAAAACAATCTACTCCTGTTCAAGTGGATGTTGTACATACGTATATTCAACTTCAGGCCGATTTACTATGTATGAACAAGGCAAATGCTAGCTAAATATTCATGGCCGTTCGAATGTCAACGAGCAAGCTCACATCAAAAACCATCTGTGTGTAAATTTTGCATTGAAAAAAAACCTAATGAATAAATGTAAAATGTAATAAAATCAAAATTGTAATTGTTATTGCCGCCACGATGGCGTGTGGCGCAGAGAGGGAAGTCATTTGTTCAGAACTTGCTTGACGGAAATGCCGGAAAACGATGAAATTGTAGTAAAATGAGCGAGAATTCAATTCTAGATATGTATTATCAAATGTATATTGTTTTGAGAAAATTATAATGATGATTATTATAATAAAAGATGAAATATGTTTCAAGAATATCCTTTTTTATTAGGAATCTCTTCACATTTCAGTTGAAAGGCGTCTTCAAAAGCTCTTTGGTATGGAAAAGGGAGGGTTTTCCGGGTGTTTTTGGGTTTCAAAAGAAGGGAAAGGAGATCTTCTGTCTATGTAGTATTTTGAGTATAAGCCTGAGAGACTTGTGACTTCCATATGACCCCTTAAATATTCAAATCAAATAGCCGGACACAGCAATCATGCACACAAATTCAATTATGCCAAAGGAAGCCCGGTTTCAAAGGTAATGCAATTAAACAGAAAGCGTTTGAAATAAATGCCTGTAATAGTCAGAGCTGCTAGCTCCCGAATACTGCATACATACATTGTGTTACTACATTCGTGAAATCGCGACTGTGGGGGGAATATTTAGCTCTACAGTAGGTGAGTATTGTGGCGAGTTCCGAGAAATTGGAGGCTCTCTGCACGATGCACATTCATAAATTCAATTATCGACCAACCAAACTTTACCTTCACCATGAGCGCACGTCCGCAGGAGGTAAGCCTTCGCCGAAATTCCACGACGAGATCGGAGAGGCGAAAAACACAACAGAAAGCAGATATGGGACCGCACACAAAAGTTTGGGACCAAAAATTAATTAAACATCGGTATTTAATTTGCTAGATACGTGATAAAAATTTCAAAGCACAATTATTTTCAATTTCAAATAGAGTTGGCGACGCTCAGCATGCCTTCCACGAGCACAATTTGGTGGCTGAAATGGTTGGTTGAGTGCAAGGATAATACAGTTGGGGAGCATAGTAATACAGCACGTCCTCGGAGTTTGTTCTTTTGGTTCAGCAATTTATGCTTAATTTTTCTTCCAACATCTCCTTTCAATAGGACCAACATACATAAGATCCTGAAAATTCTGAAAAATGTATTTTAGGATTCACTTTCAAGCTCATTAAATTAGATTTTCTGCTTTAAAAGTTGAAAGAAAATTGTCTGGAATAATTTTAGAGGGATTTTTATGGATTTTTAGTTTTTTGCAATTTTTATAAAAATTTTTTATTTAACAAAAAAATTAATTCAAGCTCTGTCCTCAGAGCTTGTAAGGGACCCTTTAACTTACTTCTTACTTCTCCGGCGCTACAACCAATTTTCGGTCTTGGCCGAGGGACCCTTTAAAGTTACCTTTAAAATCCAAATCTCTGAAATCCTGGGTTCCTGAAGTCCCTTAAAACCATACATTAATCGCAAACGACTGGTACTTGGTAAGAGACTCAAACCAGGGAGACCCTACCTTCCCCGATCGTCATTGAGCCGCGACACTCATCGTGTGCACGAAACTCATTGGCCACATTCAATGCAGAAAATTGCTGTGGCTGCTTATATTCGAATTTTATTATTATTTGCAGGAGATTTTCGGTTGCCGTTCGGTTTAGCTTTTATTATCGGAGGCTGCTATGGAGCTAGATGCGGACGAAATACCAGTGTCGCGCCACCATCACCATGTACATTCCAATGTTGCAACCGCCACTAATGCTGCCTTAAATTGAGCATGCCTCGCACCGGGGTGCTGCTGCCGGCCTGCCACTGGAAGCCGAAGAATTTTTGCGCCAATCTAACAAAACTTTTAAACATTTCTATGCTGGTATCCGCATGTATACAAAATTGTCACATTTTGCTGAACCAAATTGGATTTCGGTTATAATCCATCAGTGATAGCGGATATGTACATTGAGTTTTATTATGCGCATCTAATATTTGCATGCAAATATGTACACTTCAAATGCACACGAAAACACAGAATTGACTATGGGTAGATCCGGACTAATGCCTGTTTTATTTGATTTGGAACGCATTTGGCAACCAGGAGTGCCGTGTAATGAGATTGGGAGTGCAATGGAACGTGTACGATTTCGTGTAATTTGTTCCGAAATTGGGGAGATAAAACTTTTTAGCCGGGATTTATTTAATTACAGATATTTCAACGCTGTTTCAATTGATATTTGAGTTGCACTGCTGCTAGCTCACTTCCAGCCCGTGCCTGTTCCGCCGGAAGAAGGCTTTCGAATATTGAAAATAATTTGTGTCATTAGCAGGGCGTGTTTTTAGCTTGTTTCAGGAGGCTTTAGGCATTTTGAGAAACCATAAGTCAAGATAAGACTCCTACTGATTTGAAGCAGTTTTCAAAGATAGTTCTCTTTCTTCTAGATCAAGAAAGATTCCAAAACCTACCGTTTTCGTGGCTACCATGACCTATTAGAACCTCCAGCGCTTCGGAACGAGATTTTTGAGCCAAAAAAGCGAGATGGAACTTTAAGAAAGACACCTGTGGGCTTTCAAAAAGTGCTCATTTGAATTTTTACATGTCTTTGGGAGAAGGAAATGCAAGTGGAGTGTGGAAGGGGGGTATGTGGACTTTAGTTTTCCAAGGAAAAATTTTGATCGACGTTTTGGAACCAAAAACTTGTATTCAAAATTTGGTTCGATTTTTTCTGATTTTTTTAGTAGTCAACGATTGGTCGCTGCAACAATCCTGAGAGCCACATTACCCTCAGATAGCTCCCATATCATGAAAATTCACGAAATTAATTTTCGAAAAAAAAAAATCGAAAGTAAAATTGAAGAAGCCCCCGGAGCTAGAGCTTTTCGTGGCAAACTAATCTACATTTTTTTAACGGACTATCTAAAAAAAATATAATATCTGGGGGTCCGGATAAACCTCCAGGGGAACTCCCAGAACTCTGCAGCCCCGCAGAACCCAGGACCAAACTATAACTCGTGCATTTTTGAAGAGTGTCCATAACTTTTAAGCTATCACTCGTCTTTTTACGTGGCCTGAGAGCTGCGATCAAAGGACATAAACTTGCCCCATACAATTCTTGACTACTCTTAAGACACTGGAGCATCTAGAATCATTTTAAGACCCCCAACCCTGAATCATGGCACTGTCTTGACTCTAAGAAAACGACTTAACGGGAACGTCCAATTTTCATCCCACGAACATCAGTTTGAGGATGAACAGGACGCCCAATTCCTTCAAAACGATAGAAGTCAATAAATCTCCCAAGACGTCTGGTGGCTCCGATAAATCTCAACTTCAGAAACCACTCTCCTAATGCATGGCTCATCGAGGTTCCCCTCCCCCGCCACACTCATTCGTTAGAAGGAGGACCAGAGTTAATCAAATTCAGGAACTCTCGGTCTCCGAGCTCCCCGGTACTCCCTTAATTTCTCTAAGTGCCGAATGTGCCTGCGGTCTGGAGCTCCCGCTGTCTCTCGAGAGCATCACAATGTTTCTTAATCTCCTGCCTCCATCCTCTCTCTCTCCCCTCTGCTTACTGAGTCGAAGAAGATAAGTGCATCTACCACATTATTCCCATCTTTGCAGACAGCAACTTCCCTTCTGCAGCCCGATGATGATGTTGTTGCTGTAATGGGAATATAAAGTTATTTTAACAAAATTGAAAATGTACAACATTAACTGGCTCCGACTTAGCATACGTGTGCAGGCTCTGGTTGCAATTTTTGATTCCACAATGGCAACACACCATTTCCCCAGCAACATTTGTTTGCTGGGCGAGCCGAGAGTCGAGTCGAGGCAACTGAATTCGGAATGGATATGTGCAAGAAAACAAAGCACGGCAATTGCAGAGCCTCTTATCGGCCGAGCTGTGCTGTGGAGTCGGCGAGACTGTGCCTGTGCATGCATTCACCAGGAAATTTGTTTTATTAGAGCCAAATTGTGCTACAAACACACAACTCTTTTATCTCTGAAACCTCGTACACCTCTAAAATTCATGTTGCGCACTTAAAATAAAATTGTTCTATTATTTTGGTCGTTGTTGCCTCCCCCGAACACACCAAAGCAATGCCTGTTTAAGCAATTCAGATAAAGTACCTTTTTGCCCATTTGCCTTAGCCTGCCTTACTTGCCGTTCCATTGTTTCTGTGCTCCTCCGTGCTCGTGTTCAAGAGGTAATTGGACTGTAGATGGACACAACTGATAACCGTGTCACAGTCATTGACCCGGAACGGAATCTCGTCCTTGTGTCGAGGCTGGGTGGAATTCGATTGAATGGACGCTGTTGTGGAAATATCTAATTATCCGGAGGGGGGGCTTGGATGTGGGAGGAAGAACAGTTTGTCATTAATTGAATTTGTGTTCGAGGCCATTTTTGAAAAACCACCTTTTCTGGAGTTAAAGGTCGAAGAAGGTGGGAAAAATTTTTCATCAAAATTGCAACGAAAACTCGATTTCGGGATTTTGGCCCAAAACTTGCTGTCACGGTTTCAATCGACTAAGTTTGGTCCCAGAATCACGTGAACGAAGCGTTTTCGTGGAAAAGGTGGGTTCTGGCCAAACCTCCACTCGATTTCGAGATTTTTGGTCAAAAATCTTGTGTCTCGAAAATGGACCCTGAAGGCTTCAGTCAACTAAGTTTGACCCCAGAATTACGTTGCCGAAGCATTTTCGTGGAAAAAGTGAATTTTGGAGAAAAAATTTTTTTACCCAAATTTTGAAAAATGGTCAAACCTCCACTCGTTAAGGAAAACCTGATTTAAGGATTTTTGGCCAAAAATTTTTGTCACAAAAATGGATCCTGTAGACTTCAATCGACTAACTTAGCTTAATAAAAAACTTTGTCGGGGTTTTCCACTCGAAAAAGTGGAAATAGGAAAATCTCCTGTTCCAGCCAAAAACCACCAGAGGCTTAAAATCACTCCACCCCACTGGAATCCGTCTCCAGGAACCCGATATGCTCATCAAAGCAAGTTCAATCTGCCTCACCTGAGGGTGGCTGAAAGTTTTCCCATTTGGGAAAGTTCACAGCCAGTCAAGTACATGTGTTTGAGCCATTTCGAGCAATTAAAAGTGTGACTCTTCGGGGGACTTTCGTCATTCAGTCGTATCTAAATGAGAATCTATGAAGTGAGCGAGTATTCGAAATGAACTTTAAACTGGCTTGGGCTCGGGCTCGGGTAGAGGGAGTACCGAGTGAGGCAGGCTAAGTTACCGCACCACCAGCTTGTGTGCACGTAAATTACATCCCCTGATATTTGTTGTTCCATCAACATCATCATCACTTATGTGCATGCAAGCGCTCCTCTCTCTCTCGTCCCACACACCAGCTTCTCTCTCTCTGCACCAGCCAGAGTGTTTTGGTAGATGTTTTTGCTACAATTACAAGACACATGTCATGTTACAGAGTTTAGTGTAGTAGCAGTTAGGTAGGTAGATTAACATATAAATGAGAAATAGATGCTACGGATGGAGACGCACAAGAGCACTTGCGGGCGCCGCATTTTGGGAGGACGATAGGAGGGAAGGAAGTATTATACTGAATATGACAGTCGACAAGATTTGAGAGATAGGCCATATCTCATGCTTATAATTTTGCTGCCACTGACCGAGACCGCATGAAAGATTGCATAATTGCTCCTGTTTAGGCACTGAGAGCCCCATGGAGAGCCGGAGCGGTGGAAACTTTTAGGGCTAATTGACAGAGTTGCCGTTAAAGGGGATTATATGCTCTCTTAATTGGCGTTCTCAGAGCTTTTTAAGCTTCTTACCGGTTCCCAGGCAGGTCTCTGAGGAAAAGTGGCCTCTTAATTAGCTCAATCTTCCACTCCTGGCTCGAGTAAACTCCGAAAAGGGCACTTGGCACCTTCCGCAAGTTACATCATCGTCATTATTATAACATTAGTTTCGTATTCACGACGAGGCCGCCAGACTGCCAGTGGTGGTGGTGGTGGCAAGGAGAGATGCTCGGAAGCGAAACTCTGGATTAATATGTTTTGCATGTGAGCATATGCGCTCTCTGAAGTCCGCGTGCTAAACTGCAATCCGAGTCTCCCTTATCCGCCGCCACACCACGCCACTTAATGTGCATCTCCATTTCCACCAGCTAATTTCATCATCTCGCATAGACAGAGGGACTCAAATGCGAAAATCCCACCACATTTTATTTCCATCTCTCACGACCACGCGTGTTGCAGATGTGCTCTTATATGGACCGCCTCGATCTACCGCTAGAACAACACTTTGGGCTGCTTTTGTGAGCTTCATGAGGCATTCAAGCTGTGAGAGCGTGGGGCAACTCGACTGGGGTTTGGAAGGGGGGCCAAAATTTCAAAAATTCCAACAAAAATAATTTTTTTTTTGAGAAAAAATAAATTTTGCAGGACAATTTTTCTTCATATTGAATTTTTGCTATTTTCTGGATCAGAAAACTGGACATTTTTGGGACCTGGAAGCTCAAAATACCCCTATTCAAGAATAATTGAGCTCGCTGGAGCCCAAATTGGAGCTGAAAAATGCAAATATATGGGCAAAAAAGGCTCCCGAAAATATTCTTAAAAAATTCTCGAGATCCCAAATAAATCAGAGGACAACTGATTAGTCTGAAGTTGTTCCAGAAACTCAAAATTCTAGGAATTCACACAGAGAGGGCGTTCACGAAAATTTTCTGGAATTTTTCTGAAAAAAGTTTTCCCAGAAAAATCCCTGCAAAAGGGACGTTCTTGGATACATAGCTTTTTAATTTTAAGTTATTGCAAACTCCTAAAAATTATCGCTCTTGCGGTTGTTTTTTTAAAGAATTAAATCCTAATAGCGCTCCAAATTTATAAGAGAGCTATCTTATTTTTCCTCCTAAGTATTTATTAAATCTATGTATAATTGAATTAAAATTTTGCTATCAAAGGTCCTACAATAATATGTTTTGAAAATTTTTGTAGAGGTGGGGATCTCCGAGAGTAAAAATGCCCCTGGGAATTCCATTTAAACTCGTGCAGAAAAAATTCGGTATTGCTCTGGAGTCCAAACTGGAGCTGAAAAAAGCCAAAATACGGACGAAAAAGGCTGCTGAAAATATTTTAAAAAATTCCTGAGAAACCAAAAATATGAGAGGAACAAGGACTAAAAATTGAAAAACACCAATCGTCTCCACCTGCAAACTCAAGGGACCAGCTACGTCACTGAAGAGTGCTGATGATAGGATGATGATGATGATTATTTGCCTGGTACCGGTCTTCATATGTTATTGGTCGTGTAATGTGCCGCCACGTCCGTATGGACGGACGGAGCTGCGAGAGCAGAGTCGAGGCGAGCCGCAGTGAAAGAGATCCTTCAGCACATTGTTAACATCGTTGGTTGGGCGTTGTCGTTGGACTGCGGCGGAACATGTGGCTGAACATCTTTATCACGCTGTTGTTCGTGTGCTGCGAGATTTATGGCTCCGATGCCGTCAGCCGTTACACACACACACAAAAGCGCCCCAATCTCCGAGTGGTTGTGATGTTAATGCGAATTTCCTCCAGAGTCCAACTTTTTATCCCCACTCATCTCTCTCGGTGTCGGTGTCGGCGTCGGCACACGGTCAGTGACGGAGAGGAAGTACCTCACGATTCCCACATTTCATCGTTTTTCACCTCTTTTCTCCCTCTGTCTACTATTCCGGACACATTTAAGACAATTTAAAGGATTTACTTTATCTAATTTAGCACATTTTACACAGCGCTGGTCCCGCTCCCAAGACAGTGCTCCGTCTGGGGCATATTCGAGCGAACTGGAGCAACGAAGGAGATGAAAGAGAGAGATTCCGAGTATAATGTCAGAGACATGAGCACACAAATGGAAAGATATATTAAATTAAGGAATAAAATGCTGCATTGACAATAATAATGCAATCTGTCTGCAGAAATATAATGGAAGGAGCTTCTGCTCCCCGTTCCCTCCCTCCTTCTCTGTGTATATTTTTCACAAAAGACCTCCTGCAGCCTGCAGCAAGCCAACGAGCTAAGCCATTATTTTTCCATATCAACAAAGCAGTAAAGATGTCGTTACAATTATTATCGGCAAATAAAGTCTTGCACACGTGATTTTTCTTCCCTTTGTTCGCAGCTCCCGTCCTTCCCCGTCTCCCAGCTGCTGGAGCGAATTTTCCTCTCATGAGGCTACTGGGGCTGAGGAGGCCAATATCAGAGCTCTATTTGTTGCATCAACAATAGATGCCAATATTCCAGCTTCCAATCAAATCTCAGGTGAACGAGAGGAAGCAGCTTACTATCAAAGTAAATCCTGTTTGAGGATCTCAACAAATCCATTGATTTCTTCCTATCTCTTAATGTACTCGGAAATATTGCATATCTGTGTGAGTTTGAATCCAACAAAAGGGGACTTAAGGGATCATGAACTCATGAAACTTGAGTCTAGGTACCAAGAACTAGGCAGGGGCGTTTCCAGTACTGGTTTGTTCGGTTCGGAAATTAGCCATTTTAGGAAAATTATTCTTGCAGATTTAAAACGTATTCTTTAGTTTCAAAGATTTTTTGGTAGAAGTAAATTTTTTTTCAGACTTGAAAAACTTGGAGAAGGAATTTTCCTGTTCAGTTTCATTCACTTACACCTAAAAGACTTGAATCGCTCTAAAGATACGATTTTTCTTTAGGTCGTCCAACCGGTTTTAGCTCTAGAGCTACGGCGTGTTGGACTAAAACTATTTTTCCTGAATAGCCTAGACTATAAAGTTTCAGACAACACCAAAACGAGCTTCGTAGGTTGAGTCTACGATTTTTGACCGGTCTTTGAGTTGTCCGAGTCATCACATGCCTATGCGGAGAAGGGGCCAATGTATCAAAATCGATAAAAAAAATTATTTTTGAAGAAAGAGAAGAGATTTTGGGCAAAAATTTTATGAGCCTTATTGACCTTATTATAATTATGTTATATATTTTCAATATTTATTTTATTTCATTTCAAAATTTTATTTCTGCTCTCTTAAATGTCCAAAACCACTTCTCTAGCTTGAAAACTAAATTTTCTGAGAGCTAGCATTGGAAGACCAATATCTCGTGAACGGTAGGAGTTTAACCCTAAATTTAGGGTCTAGGATTCTGTTGTGAAAAATGTTCAGCCCATTCCCAGGTACATATCTGAGGACCTGTCCAAGAATACCCCCCTTCCATCGACCCAGCTTCGGCGAATGAATGAGTTGATTACTCTGAAAAGCCTGCTCGACCTACCTAGCTCCCAGATACGGTCGCACAATGGAAATGAAAGTCATTGGAAAATGTGCTTTGCTTTCAGAAACCCCGATGATGATGTAAACGTTTAGTTTATGATCTCCTCTCTTCGCTCTCTATCGAGACGGAGAAGTGAGGTGCGTGACAAGTATATCTTTTCAATTCGATTTTATTATTTAAAAGAAACGAAGCAATCGAGCCGCCAGGTGGGGCTGTTTTACTGTGTCGAGACCGAGATTTTCGCAGCATCTCTGCTATCAATTATTCATCTCGTGTTGAGCGTCTCCTAATCTCCAGTATTAGGGAGCAGATCGTCCGTCTGGCGATTGTTCATCTCCCAGCTCCGAGAAGGCGAGTTCGTGTCCATATTTCCAGAATCGCCACACACACACACACCGGAGAGGAAGCGCGTGGGAAAGCGAGTTCAAATCGCAATAATCTGCTACTTATAACTTGGTTATGGGTATTACGAAAGTTGTTTGGTTCATTTTACGATTATTATCATTTTGATGATTACGTGACGTGCAGCTCTTTGTTGCTCTTTGTGTCTTGCGAAAGTTTTAGGTGTTTTCTCGTGTTCTCTGAGCCTCCTTTTCTGCTCTTTGTGCCATGTCATCGTGATGTCTTCACTTCGGAGTCCGGAACGGGATGCAGGGTGGGGAGGGCAGCTAATTATATGCCGTTTTTATGACCTACAAAGAGAATTCAGACTTGGCTCCCGCTTTGACATTCTTACATAAATTTTCCTCCACTGAAATATTTATAACTTAGTATTTCCGCTTGGGATCGTTCATGAGAAGTTTTTCGCAGAATCAAGAGTACTCAGAATTCGGACTCGGTTCGTTGGCTTTGGCGTACTCACTTACTTTGGAAGGACTTATGAAAGTAAACTAATTTTAATTTAGGTTAACTTTTAACTTCTGTCTGTCAGAGACTCAGGACCTTGTGAGAAGGTTTTAAGTAAGGTTTAAGGAACGGCAAACTCTCTTAACTTTTGATTAAAAAGTCCAACCTTTCAGGTTAAAGGCTTTTTGGAAAGGCCTGGAAATAAAGAACCGGAAGGAAGTTAGAAAATTGGTGGTCACCCTAGTCTAAAATTTTTAGAAGCAGTTTGATAAAATTAAATTGAATAATAAAAATTCTAACAAGTCCTTAATTGTGAAAAACGTGACCATCCAATCCAGTTGTTCAAACAGTTGTTCAACAGTTTGGAAATACCTTTTTTGAATAAACCTCAAAAGTATGCATCATGAAAATTTGCCACATGAAAAATAAGGTAGACTTAAATTTTTTGAAATGAAAAATGCTTTTTCAAACATTTGGACTTCGAGTTTTCCTCTGAGAGCTTGGAACCTTTTTTTCATACTCCTCCATAGGGTCTTCCTTCTTTTCATAGAATCGTTCAGGAATTTTTCACAAGCAAATTTTTCCTTGGTTTGCCTCGTGCCATTTCATGAAAAGCCTGAGAGTGTTCTCCAGTTTTTCCAGGAGCGTAAAAGCAGTCAAGGTAGCGAAGCAGGATTTCATGCCATACTGACTTCCTTTGTCGAATTTCCGAGAGAAAAAAGAAGGAAAGAAAAACGTTTTTCAAATTTTTCCCGAAAGTGAAAATCCGTGAACGAGCCCAGCTCTCAGACCAAGGCGGAGTTGTCAACGCAGCAGTGACCCACTTGCCCGCCTTGCAGGGCGCGGAGTCGACAACCCAGGGACTAGCCTCGCATTCACGGCCACTGCTCCCGCCACACATACCCGAACATATTTTCATCAATTATTTCCACGCAATTTGAGTTTATTTTTCGCTGCGTCCCAACATTTATCATCTCGTGCTCATTGTTAGCAACGGGCAGACACGCCGTCAGAGGCTCTAGTTGCTGGGATGCTGCTAAAGAGAGTGAATGGGTAAATATTATTCATAAAATTTACCAAAATCTGTTTGCTTTGTAAATTATTGTTTGTTTTTAGCGCGTTTGTCAACAATGTGCCTGCCATAGTGCCTGCACCCTTGTTTTTGTTGTTATCATATTGTGTACATCGTACATGCCGTGCCTCCTCATTTTCCCGGAGCCTGCCTCACCGCATGTTTGGCAAAATTCTTTTGTGTTGCCGCGGAAAAATTTTTTTTTGCACAAAGACCGAACTTATGAATATTGCTGTAACACGTACACGCGTCACACAAATATAATTTATGGCGCGGAACACAGATTTTATCAATCCATTATCGCGAGCTGTACACGGTTGTGGCGCACATTAGCGCCAGAGGGAGCCCTATACGTAGACCAAAAGTTGACACATAAATTTCCAAGACAGATTGCCCCCGTTTGGCGTTCATTAGTGAACAAAGGGGGAAAAAAAGAGTGAAACACGTCGACGGCGCTGTAAAGTGAGGTGTGCTCCTCTTTCTCTCCCACGACACGCTCGCTGGCGCCCAGCGTCGCTCACCGTGTGCCTCCCAGAGATGCCGTGATGACTCTAAACCTGATAAATGACAAGCTCGTGTGTATTATTTGTCATCATTACGGCAACTTTCGCAAATTTTTCCTACTTTGTTGCGGATTTTGCCTCGCTCGCGGAAGTCCTGCAAAGTGGCAGATTTTGTGGCGTCTGATTTGCGTCTCTCTGTCAGGGTTTTGAATCAAAGAACAATTTTTGGGCTTCTCATTTGACCTCTGAAAATTTTCTTGACCTCGAAACTGATTTTTTCTACACCCCAAAAGACGTTTCTGGTTCTTCAAATGAGCCAAAACTTTAATTTCAGGGCTCTTTCTCATCGGTAGACTTCTTCAGAGATCAATAAAATTTAAAGCAGTTGTTTAATAGAGTTTTCCAGCCCTCGAGGGACGTTTTCATCTGCTTTCCTCTCGTCCGGCTGCTGTTCCGGGTCTCATATGATTCCCTGTATCAATACACCCTCAGGGACAGTTCATGGAATGCCTTTATTATTTTTTCCCGGAAATGCCATCGAGCTTCCCTATCTACTGGGCTTTCCGGGAATAGAAATATTTAATTTTTCTCTGCTCAATCACCGAGTTTGAAGCGCCAATAATTAGGTTTCGGGATCTAGGAAAATAGCCTGAATAGCACTCACATTTTCATCTATTGTCTGAGTCTCTATGACGACTTCCCAGAAAAGCAGGTTGAAAAATCGCAAGGCTTGTCTCGCAATTAACACCAAAGTTTTCCTTGCGGCTGCTTCAGCCCTAATGATGTGCCTCGAAACACCTCACTTTTAATCTCCCCCATAATCCGGGCGTAGATACGCAACACGAGATAAACCAGCCATCTGCGACAACCTCGACACCTAGAGAGCGAGAGTAATAAGCAAAACACTGTCAACACATCATGCGGGCCCCATCTCCGACAATAAAGCGACAAAGTGCCTGAAAAATTAAAATTCTATTAAAAATTTTAGTCATTTCACACATCCATTGTGTGCCTCCATGTTTGACACCATTACACGTTGCTGCGTACATTTTCGCCGGGAGCCAGCCGTCGCTAAGTTAATTAACCACAATGGGATTGAGGAATATAATTTCATTAAAAATTTGTGATACGCGTTCTTGCACTCATTCACAGCCACATGTGAATCCGTGGCTCCCCTGTTTGTGTGTTGGCTCCATTGTAAAGGCTGAGGGCGCGCACGGGGAACATTTTAAAAATGGAAAAACTTTTGTGCGCGCCACCTCGCCTCGGGAGTGCCATAAAGTTATTTATTCCCGACACATGCGAGCATTTTTCTAATCAGCACGAGACTCTCGTGTGGGTGGTGGGGGACTCTTCCCAGAGAGCTCATTTTTGGAGGTGAAAATTCCACTGTCCAAGAAGTTTTTCCCATAAAAATTTTGAATGCAAATTTAGTAGTTGTTTTTAAAGTAGTTAAAGAAAATTCCACTGTCCAAGAAAGGGTAAAAATTTAATGTTCCAAATTTTTTTTAAAATGTAAATATTCGAGTCGAGATTAGTTTCAGAACGAAAATTGAAATAAAAATTTTTAACAAAATTCCTCTTTCTTAAAAAAATTTAATTTAAAAAAATGTGAGAAATAATTTAGCTTTTTTTGGAGCTCTTCAGAAAATGGTAAGCTAACAGCTTACCACGTCAGAAACTCCTCCCCATTCAAGGCTCCCCCATATTGATTGTTTTTAGGCTTAGCGCCAGTAGCCACCCTTGCCCCAGCTGCTAACTTTTTGCAGCGTCATCACCATCCTGTTTATCAGGCCAAACACCTCCAGCGTCTGTTCTATCTCTCTCCGTCTCCCTTTGTGTCTGCAAATCTGCCAGATATGCCATCTTATAGATTTTAATTTATTTTACCTACTTTTGAATAAACTCCCACTCAGACTCTCACTCAAGTTCTCCCCCCTTACCAGCTGCACCAACGCACGTTGCGACGAATAAATGTGTCAAAAGCATGAAACGAATCTTATCACGATCTCTCTATTCTCTATTTCATCGTCTTTTACGTGCTCCTGAGGTTCGTGTCAGACGCGCGATAAGTTGCTCTCGCATAAACCGCAAGAGGAATATGAGAGAATGCGCCTGGGAAATGGAGCTGTAGCGCGGGCGGGAGCCTGAGAAAAAAGTTGGGTTATTTACATAAACCAGAAAAACTTTCCAACAAAATTCCAGCCTGGTGCAGCGCCGATGGAGCAAGATCTCAGACCAAAAGAGCGTCCTAGACCCAGCATGTATTTTTTACCTCTGAAGACCTCTGATTTTCTTCAGGCTAAGGACGTTCAGGGGCATTTTCTACACGCAAAAAATTTAAAGGCGACTTAAGCTTTAGGAGCCAAAGCCTGAAACCGTTTAAAACTTATTCAGGCTTTTAATCTAATTAAAAGTGGACAATTTTTTTGCGTGTAGAAACGGGAAAATGTTTTGGGTGCTAAAAAGTGTTAAAATCAGTAAAAAAAAATTGTGTGCCAAAAATCGGATCCTGTATCTAGGTATTAATTTGAGTCTGAGAGGAAGAGGCTTAGCAAAAAGTTGTTGGTTTGGTGTTTATGTGTGTTTCCCTTGCACTTTCCGCCATCCACTTTTGCATGCTCGAGTGGAACTCGACTGCTCTCCCGATAATCTTTGCAACCTGACTTTTTGGGCCCTTCATCATATTAGCGCCTCTCCGGGGGCATTAACTCCTGCAAAAGTTATCGCAGCCATCAGCGAGTTCATTGTTCGTTGGCTCTCGGGGAGGTGCGCCAGGTGTCGTGAGGGGGAAAAACAATTTTACAATGCACGTGGAGGAAAACGGCAGCTGATGCATGGAGGGCGCTCCGTCAAGGCGTTACTTGTCTCACATGCCCTCGTGTCACATCAACAAAGCGCTATTTCATCCTCCTGGTTAACGCGAGATGACGGCGCGTAAATTTGCAACGAGATGCCGAAGCTCTTATGACAAATTTTTGTGCCTGCTCTTGTCTTCGCAGCCATTCGTTTCGTGTCACGGTAGCTCATATGGTTGCACTTTTTGGAAACTTTTTTCCTGAATCAAGTCTGAAAAGAGCTGCTTGTGGGTGTCTGTATGTCTATCAGTACTTTACTCAACGTAGAGCAGTGTCTCAAAGCAACTTCTTTTGTAGGTCTTTATGTCAACTTTACCTGTCAAAAATGTCATATAACTGTCAAACTTTTATATGCGACGGAACCTTATATGGAACCTTTTGAATGGCCTCTAATTAACGATTTAAACTGATCGGTGATAACCGGTTTGAGGCTTTTGACAGCTATCTGACAGGTAGATGCCATTTTTGACAGGTAAGTCTAACATTTAGACCCAAGAGCTGAAAATCTCCCACTTTTCATGCTCATTGAGTCTAAAATTTTACCCAACAAATTTCAAAAATTCAAAACAGTTAGAAGGCTTATAAACAGGCTTCATTCGGGCTCCTGACTCATTGCCAAGTCGTTTCCTGCCGAAGCTCAAGTACATCGCTTTTAAACTTTTATCAACCCAACTTTCTGGCACTCCAGCTCCCATCGAAAGAAGCCATGCAAATATGTGAGCAGACTTTTTGTTTACAAGATGCAAAGCGGTTAGGTTTACTCTGCTAGGATCGTTCGAAAAAGTTGGAGGGAAGTTGAGAAACGTAGAGAGTTCGACAGAAATTCAATCGCCCCCTGCCCCAGCGCCTGTCTCAGCATTTATCGAGCCACAATAATGAACCACCTTAATTGGTGAATGGACTTCTCTCTGGCATTGAGGAGGAAGCCACTTGCATCATGTCTTTGCACTTCACTAGCGACACAGAGCGGCTTCCATTCAATAGCAAGTTTAATCAAAACGTAGCATTTAATTCGATTATAAAAATTCGCTTCAGCACGAAACAATTACCACGTTTTCGAGAATGAGAGCGGGAGCCAACGTGTCTCCAATGAATAGCATGACTACAACCTCGCAGTGCCTTTGCCATGCCGTTGGTTTGTTTTAATTGTGTGCATCTGAATTGTAAATACACTGCAGCACTATCTCTCCGGCAGCAATCAAGTCGAAACACTTTACTCCCGATAAATACGGAGTGTTTGCTGTATAAGTAAGGAGGCGAGCACGGGGTTCTGGGACGTGATACAAGGCGGCAGGGATGGGCCACTTTTGTGAGCCTTCTCAGAGAAGAGCGACCGACCAAAAAAATTTCCATGCTCGGAGATTGTGACCCACCTTGATAGTCCTTCACCTTATGGAAATCTTTAGTGAAAAAATTTTGGAGGCCACTAATCCCCCCCCTGCTCCCTCTCTGGAAGGAAGAAAACAGCAAATAAACACTGGAAAGTCATCAACGAAGCCCGGCCGTAAGTCCACCGTCCCAACCGACTAGTCCTATAAATTTAGAACCGCTCCGTAATGGCTTCACACCGCCTCAGCCGTCGTCCTTGTAGCTCTCCGTATTTTCCAATTAATTGCAATCAATTTGGTGTTGTTTAATTGGAAAAGTTTGCCAGTTTTTTCCCCGTTTCTCTCCCCTCTCGTCTCGCCGTCGCTGCATTGTTTCGGGATAATTGTCTTAAAAAGCCCATTCTTCCTCTGATTTCGTCTCCCATCCCCCCTTCTTTATGGACTCGAGTTCATTCGTTCGTGCCCGCAAAACAATCCTTGCCAAAAAGTAACATTTCGGATGCATATTGTAATAATTTACCCCGAACTCGCACATGGCGGCGGCGCCCACCATCTCCGCGCCCACAATAAATCACATCTCCATCGCGAGAGAGCGCCCTTGGCTTCCACCCGCACTGTTTTTGCCCCACATCCTAGAAATGTGTGTGTCTGCCGCTCGGAATCTCGACCAAAACACAACCGAAAGTCATCATGATCTTTTAAAGCCATGCATGGAAGGAGGGGGGGGGGGGGAAGGGGGGGAAGAAACATGCAAAAAGTCATCTTCATGCTTGGATGCGGTGCGATTTGCTCATGCAAACTACATTTAAAGCGATAAATTATTCATAAACTATTAAAATATATAAGCGTAATAAAATCATAATGTTATGACTACATACATGCGACTGTGAGGGAGCCAGCATGCGGGCTAGCGGCGAGACCAGGCTTAGCTTCGGTGGGTGTGGTGGTTGCGAAACCTTCAAGTGTTGGAATTTATCTTTTTAGTTGATGAGAGGTGTTTTCTAGAGCTTAGTAGCTTGAAGGAAAAGTTTTCACTTCAGGAAACCCTTGAAGTTTACTAGCCAGAGAAAAATTTTCCCCCTCAGGGCTTTCACCTTAAAACAATCTTTGCAATACGATTGTATGAGCCCTCTTAAACTTTGAATCCTACCTTATTTTATTTTGAGCCACAGAGTAAAGAAAAGTTTTTTGAAAAATAGATGATTTTGAGCCACCAATTTTCTCCGTATTGAAATAACTGGACTGTGCTTAAATTTTACTTTAAAAACTGAGGAAGAAATTACTAGGACATTAAAAAGTCAAAAAAGTCTATTTTCTCTGTAAATTCTGAAAAAGAGGGGGGGGGGGGTTCTACGAAGTCATTATGTCAAATTATTCCATTTTTATACTGGTCGTTTTCTTCAGTCGAAATCAAATATTTTTTGCCATCAATTTTAGTTGGAAATAAGGTTAATTTTACGAATTTTTATCGGACAACTTTTTAAATCTACTATGTAGGTCAACTTTTGATTTTTATAGGTCAATTATTTTGGTGCCCTAGAAATGAATAACTAAATGACTATTAATCACCCCCTCTAGGTCCCAAGTCTCTAAGATTCAGACAACCCATGAAACAAAGACATTCCTTCTTCCCCATTCCACCCAGTTACGCCACTGGGGAGCACAAGGAAATGCCGCCACATCAGCAATTTTTTGCATGTGCCCACATTTTCATAGTCGTACGAAAAACAATCACATATTCGTGTCATTAGATCAAATTAGGAGTGATTTACGGGATTATTTTTCACTCATTCTAAGCTAAAACGACGTCATTTACGAGACTACTGCAGTATATTTTATTTTATTGCCATTATCTCACTGCCCTCGCCCTATCGCTCATACGATCTTAATTAAATTGGACTAATGTAAGTTTAACGAACTTGCATAGTGCTCCGAATTACATCATTGTGTGCATCACAGGGAGGTTGGTGCAGGGGGCGGTGAAGCGAAATTGTCGCCTAGCAGCAGCACACATGTGACTGATAATAATAATATGTGGCGCTAAAATGTTATTATTGCGAATGGCGGAAGATGTGCCTGAATGTGTGTATTCATACGAGAGACTATAAATTGCCTAGTGGAGGTGCATTAGGGGGTAATTTGTGGTCTGGAGTAGCGAACCTGAGTGACACGTGCCGTCATTTCATGAGTGGCGGATTCGAGGTATTTTTGAAAATCTGGCATGAAATTTTTTCTAGATTTTGTTGCGTCTTTGGGTACCCCTTTTGAGGACAAGAGACAAACATAAGGAAGCCACTTGACATTTTTAGGATTTAAAATTGATGATCAGTCACCCAAAGGAATGTGGGTAGCCCTACAAAAATTCTTATCTTTACCTGGTGAATTTGTCAAAACGTCAAAAGTGAAACCGTTTGAAATAAACATGTTTAAAGCTTAGTCGGGAACGAACGCATTTGAGTGCATTTTCAATTCGCTTTGTTGCAAAAGTTGGGTCGAAGTGAAAATATTTTGTCCCGTATCCCGTCACTGCAGAAATTTATTGGGCCCCTGGGTCATAGAGCCTTAATTCTGGTGGATATTTTGCTAAATTTAATATCATCTAACATTTGCCCAAGTTTAAGCTCAATCGGTTGAATTTGCAATTTTGCCCTACTGTTCGCCAAGGGAAGTCTTGGGTGGCCATTTATTTACCCTCCAGGTCCATTTCTTTAAATTTTTGAGACCATGATCCGGATCAAATGTTGCTTGGTTTGTCATTTCACATGACCATTTTGAATTTCAGCTCAATCGGAGCAACTAAATTTTTCCCCCCTTCGGAGGCCTCTCACCCCACCCCCTTAAGTGATAGGGGCAAACATGTGATCTATGGTTTGCTAGATTTAACTTGATTTATAACATATCCAAAATTCAGCTCAATCGGAAGAAGTATGTGGAACTTTCATACAATGGGAAAACCCCCTTAATTACCCCCCCCAGGTAGTTTTTCGGAAAAACTAAATCATTTCGCCCACCTTCCAGACCATACATGATAACATGCAAAAAGCCGCAGGTCTCTAGCTCTTGTCGTTTCGGAGCCTTTGCGACTCGGAAGGACGGACGGACGGACAGACAGATATATCGGACACTTAAGTGCATTTATTTCAAAATTGATGAAAATTCACTAAAAATTCATCGTTTTGTAAAGTGAAGAGAGTCGTAAGAATTCGTCTAAATTCTTACTTCCAAAGTTAAACTGAGAAAGATGCCGAAAATTAATATTGTAGCACACGCAGAGCGTCTGTTTAATGATTTCAAGGGTCATTTTCTGGATGAAAGTAAGCAAAATCAAATAAGACGCTACAGATTTAAAAGATGGCGGATGGCTCGATTTAAAATTATCTTCTCTGGATGAATTAAATTATTTTTTAAGACTGATTCGCTATTTGAATATTTCCAGGCACCGCAGACGTCATTTTCATCGTTGAAGGAGTAAAACTTCCAGCACATCGACTGATGCTTGCCTCCCATAGCAAATTTTTCAAGACGCTTCTTTATGAGAAGAAGTTCAAAGAAGCCAACCAGGATGAGGTGGAGCTGAAAGAAACAGAAGTTTCTGCCTTCAAAAAC
Organism: Forcipomyia taiwana; assembly: GCA_963930915.1. Taxonomy (NCBI): domain Eukaryota; kingdom Metazoa; phylum Arthropoda; class Insecta; order Diptera; family Ceratopogonidae; genus Forcipomyia; species Forcipomyia taiwana. The sequence continues at coordinate 3,151,980 of CAWVOI010000096.1, read as the reverse complement.
ATTTTAGAATATTTTTACATCGGATGGCTTGATTTAGATTCCATTGAAACTTCGACAGTGCTTCAGATCCTAGAGTTATCGAAGCGTTATGAGTTGGAAGCCCTCACCTACGATGTTTCAAAGTACTTGGAGCTAAGAGTCAACAAAACCAACGTCAATGGGGTTCTAGAAGTGGCCGTGTTGCTTAAACTTGAGGATTTGGAGGAAAATTGTTGGTGGATTATCGCAATGGCTGTGGAGGGGATCTATGAGGAAGACTTGGTGTTGGAACTCGATCCCGCACTCTTCAGAAAATTTTTATCATTTTGTTCGGGAAAAGTTTCAGCGCTAAAGCTGTTCGAAAAAGCAACCAAACTCCTGGAAAAGAATTTGGAAACTCCAGAAAAGTATAACGAGATGAAATTGGCTATCAAAGAGCTCATTGAGTTTTCGAGAATTTCTGCCGACGAGCTGTATGAACAAGTGCTTAGTTCAAATGTGTTCAGCGAGAAAGAGTTTATTGCTCTTACACGAAACTTGAACGACAAAGGCTGGCTCGAAAAGCCCAAGAAAGTTTTGGATAAAAACCTCTTTGATAGCTCCAAATGTAAGCTTGTTGATGGCGCAACTGATATTCTTGATCTGGGAAAAACCATGTTGATTAACCATATCAGCATCGAATTTCCAATAGCTCGTAACTGTAAATATTATTTACAAGTTTCTACAGATATGGAAAACTGGCTTATCATATACAAGACTGAAGCTTCGAATGGTCCACAAAAAATTTATATCACTGAAATAGGAGCCAGATACATACGTTTCGGGTTTGAAGTTTCGGAGGATAACGAAGCTGCATTTGAAATTTCATTTCAAGCCCTCGAAGCTTCGTATGTATCAAAACCACCTGCTCAAGTTAATGGTTGTGTCTGGCAGATCGAAAAGATACCTCCAAGTTTTTATTCTTTCCATATTTTTGACTGCACTATTTCTGAGATGATCCTTTGTGAGGAATCACTGGACATTCAAAAGGATAATGAGACAAATCCTTTTATATCTCAAAAGTTGTCCCTTCACTTTGGTATGGGATGTTTTTGCGTAGATTTTAGACAGCCATTCCTTCTTGACTCTTTTCGATTCCACCTTTGGGACTATGATGGAAGAAAGTATCATATCAAAGTGCAGATAGAAACTGGATTAAACATTTGGCTGGACACTGTAGATGAAAAAGAGGATGTGGGAGGCATGCAAGTTGTAACTTTTTCTCCGAGACCTGTTTATAGAATCTTCATTTACTGCAACAAAACGACCGTAGGAGATGACCTAAGAATTTCGTATTTTGAAGCTCCAGCTCAACCAGATTTTCCAGCCTCAAAGAAAATTTAATTTTTGTCTACATTCAACAAACTTTGTCGAACTTCATAATTCCGTTTGTGATTTAATTCGAATAAATAATGACTCTTGCACCTTAAATCAGTCTTTACTCTCTTTGACTTTTAAAGATCCTTCTGGTGGCGGTTAAAATTTATTTTTGGGACCCAAAAGTCCACTCTGACTTTAATTCTTCTTTTAGCTTCGTTTTCCGAACATAAGATGGGTTAAATGGCTGAAAAATGTTTTTGGAAGCACCTAATTGACTCACTTTCCACACTTCAAACCGAAACTTGCGTCGAATTACAGCTTTCGGCACAAAATCTGCGGCTTCATCACAGTTGTTATGAAATTATGAGTCTCCTTTCAGCGGGCCAACTCTTCACCGCTGCTGATGCTGCATCCCAAGCCGCACCGAAGACGAGGGATCCGCATGGAAAAGTTTGCGTTAATTTGATTCTCTGCACAAGACACAAGGTGATGACATAACTGCAAATAACTTGGAAAACTTCGTCAGCGATCTTTATTTAAACTTCCAAGGCAGCCGTCGCAGCCTTTCTTCTCCCTCCGTTGGTGCGCCCACCGCGAGAACTCGGGTTTTAAGTTGTTACTTAGTCACACATGTACACAGAGCAAATTCACATAAACTTTTCTTCGGCAGTCTCTCCCTCCGCGTGTGTGTGTGAGGCAGAGGCAGAGGCAGTCCCAGATAATTGAAAATGTAAATTACGTTTGGTAAATTTACCATCAGCTCTACTCCGAAAGCACGAAAGTTCCGTTAATGTAATGCATTTTATTATGTATTCATTCACGCTCCGTTTGGAGGAAATTTTCCTGCGCTGTCTCGAACAATGCAGCGCAGCGTGTGCCCCTCTCCCGCCGATCTGCAACATGATAAAATAATACAAAATTGTCTTCGCTCCGCTCACTCCTCCCGCCGCTTCCTCACCAGGCCTGGGAGGCACTGTTGTTGCCTCACTTCATGCTAGGCTGCAGCTTTGCATTCACGACTCCTCGCATCGAGTTCGTCATTGTGAGGACTTTTTTTTCGCCCCAACGTGTGTGTGTACTTTCAGGGAAAACGGGAAAGTTTTCGCTTGCAGTTTCAGCTTCCGTGGGTGCTCAAGAGCCGTCAGAATGAGAGATGTGTGCTCAGTGCCGAGCTAACATTTTGCAAATGATGTAAGACGGTGTAATTCCGTGCCCCTTTGTCGTGCAGAGTCGTTTAGTTTTGAGGTCTGTTTGTCTCTCAACTTTGTTGCTGAGAAAGTTCAGAGGCAGAACCTTTGGCAGGCCGGAATTGAACCTTGGAGAGGGTTTGAGGACAAATTGGTCCTATATCCTGGACCCAGAACCTTTGAAATGCTTCAAATAGGTCTCTGATTCGTGACCTGGGAGTACTTTCGAGATCTTAACATAGAAAAGAAAATTCCAAATCTATTTCTGAACTAGAAATGAGGTACTTAGTGACCCTAACAGGAGAGATTTGACCTAAAGAGCGTTTGGAAGGGAGCAAAGGGGTTCATCCGGTCCTCCTTGTGATGAGAAAATTTGTGGAAAATTGGAAGCCAAAAGAATTTTCTCTCCCAGAGAAGAATTAGAAGCTGCTGTTCTGAGAACTTCAAAATAGATGGACTTGGACTCTCTAAAAAACACAAGAGAGATAGGAAACGCCTCGACAGACGGACACAGATTAATTTTCAGTCTGGATTATTTGGAAACCGCGGAACGTCCAAATCAGATTCGGGATAGCAGTTGCGGTCACATAATTGTTAACAAATGTGAGCAATATGTTGCTGTTCGCAGTTACATCAAAGCACGCAGAGTATCGGGGATTAAAGGGAAAGGCTGTCTGGAAAGTTTGAATGGCCCAATTAGGATTTAAACAATATCGATTAGCGAAGTAATCACAAAGCCATTTTCTGCAACGGTGATTTCTTTCCACTCCGTTCTCCCGTGCATATTTTTGTATCTTCCGCCAAAGCGACTTTCAGGGTACACGACAATGGGGCTACCGAGAGCTTAAGGAATCATAATAATGAAATGGATATAATTATATCATCAACCGCAAGACTTGCCAGAATACATTAAAAATAATTCACCTTTTTGCCTGCCTGTTTGCTCTTTCTTGGCTCGCTTCCTCTTTCGCAAATGAACGGAAGAGCAAAGAGGGGTTTTAATCCCTCTGATCTTATTGTTTTTCTGCATTTTATCTTCTTGCATTCAACAAAGGGGAAACATAGAGTGAAAAATGAATGCCCTCTTTTCAGTGCTGGAGTTTGCAGATTCCATTTGTGATCAGCAAAGTGAGAGAAGTGATAAGGTTTGTAGGTAAGAGGAAGAGTCTCTTTTGCGTCACTATACTTTCAGTCACTGGGGAAACTTTTGATGCGCTAATTTGCAATTTACCGGTGCTGAGTTGCTGAGAGGGTTTGAGGCTGAGAGGCTCTCAAGCTAAATTTTAATTCTGAAAAGGTGTTAATCTCATTTTGAGCTTTTCTTGTAGGGGAGACCCCCTGCTCGCACGTGCTTCGCTACATCTAGTTTCTCTCAAAGGAGTTTAAGTTTCACTTTTATTTCAATTCAATTTCTGACATTCAAATTTTAAAATTCATAGCCCATATTTTCTGGAAAATCTGTACACCAGGTGGCGCTAAAAATTTATCCTTCCGAGAGTCTGAAAAATTTTAAGCAACAAATAGGTGGGCCAGAATTTAGACCTTCATCTCAACTGGTTTGAGAAATGGGAGTCCATGAGTATGTGAGCCAATGGATGACCTACTAATTTAATAATAAGATGACAAGAAGCTCCTCATCTCAGCAGATTTTTCAGCCCATGTCGAGTCATTTGGAGGACATGTCGGAGATGCTGAATGTCCTCCCACCCCAAGCCCCGAGCCACCCTTGCGTGCGAGTTCCATGCTCGCCAAACATCACGTGTCAAGGCCGCTAAAACGTCCCACGCGAATTTCAGGGATGACTGCCAAAGCTGCGTGAAAGAGGCACGAAGCGGGTGTGAGACAGTGACTGGAATCAGCTATGACGTATTCAGTGCCTCTTGCTGTGCGTGATGGCACTATTAAGAACAAACAAAAGATCCCAGTTTGCTCGCAGATAGCAGATATAAAATGTAAACGGTTGAATTTTCCGCGAGATTTAACTTTCTGCTGTTATGTTGCATTGTCATGAGACTAGCTCCGAGCCATTTTGTTGATTTCCTCCCCGAGATACTGTCATGGGTCGAGCTTTTAAGAGAATGGGAATTGCGCTCATTTATTTGCAGTATCAAGGGTCTCCATCTCCGAGCATTTTTGAATCATGTCCTCTCCCATGCGCTCCAAAATTGGGTCATGTCGCTTTCCAGGCACGCCCCTGACTCCGACATATTGACAGGCGGCGTTTCATGATTTAGTAATTAAAACGCCAATTAACGCACTTCGACGGAGCTTCGAACTTTGATCTTTGTTGTGTAAGGCAGGGGGAAAGTAGGTTGTGTAAAGCAACAATAAACCTTGAGGGGTTGATGTGTGCTGCAAGGCTTCTCGTTCTCGTGCAGGCATTGATTTCTGGGGACGACACAAGTAGGAAAGCTAGGGTTGTCGGCTCTTTTGGGCTCACCTTTATCATTATGGCGTCCTCTCTGACCTGAAGTGGGCCTTCTTAGACTAAAATTGACTCCCTCAGGTGCTCAAATTGACCCTCCAGAGCCCTAATAGACCCTCTCAGAGCTGAAATTGTCTTCCCAGAACTTACATTTCTACTTTTCATTGGTTGTCTTGGCACCAAAAGCAATTTTGGCCCCTCTTCCATGACTCAGAGGGAGAGCTAAAAACACCTAAGCCCCCTTTTCACGACGACCTTGGTTCAGATGGCTCCTTTGTCCATCCTTGAAGGTAGCTTAGCAGCAACATTAACGAGTTGCTATCAGCAGGTGCTTTAACTGGCTTCGAGAAATCCTGATTGAGAGGCCAACTCAGCCTTAAAGTGACAGAATAGGAACAAAAGCTCCCTAAACAAACAAACCCCAAATCAGCTTTTTCAGGCACAAACCTAACCGGAGGACGTCCGTATGTTTGGGAAAAGTTCAAGTTATTTGCACAATGATTCAGGAACCATCCCAGTCATCATCAGTCGTTACTTGTGCCGGTCCAAACTTCGAGCAAGCACATGATTCACGAAGAGTGCATAAAAGATCACTGTACACGTGATTATTTGAATATTTTATAGCTATCTCGGCACTCTCCGTATGGGACCGGCAGTCCTGCAGGTCGCTTTGAAGTTGTGTTTGGACTTTGAATTGCAGATGGTAAATAAATTTGCCAATGTGTGTACAAATTGACGTGTTTATTGGAGAATAAACTTTGTGACATCTTATTTCCTGCAGCAGGAGGGGCAAATGGGAAAACTTTGATGCAGAAGGGGCCTTTGAACGAATTGTGAATTGGGTTATTGGGGCAGAACTTCCAGCCATTAGAGATCAGCTAGAAAATGTAACATTTAGGCTCGTTTAAGGGCTTATAAAATTGAGTTATGGCTCTGAAGTCTCTGGAGGTGCAAAAAAATTAATCAACTTAAATTAAATCAAGCAAAATCGAGCATAAAGATTATCCAGTGCACTTTCTCATAATTCTGAAAATGCACCCATAAGCTTTATCCTCGATTTTGCTTGATTTAATTTAATTTGATTTATTTTTCTAATTGAGGTTGTTCAAGATTATTGGTAGGAGCTCTTTTACCTGTCATTTTTCAAGTTATTTTCGCATTTCAACCCAATTGGAATACACACATTTTCTTTCATATAAACTTTGGGGGCCCCTAGTCCCGTCCCTGTACATAGAAGTGGTCACATGAAGTACCATAATTTACAAGATTTTGCACAGACTATAATATACAAAAATTTCAGCTCAATCGGATGTAAAATAAGCATTTTTCATGCAAACAAAAAACGCCCCCCCTTTCCCCCCCCCCTAGAGGAGATAGGGGTCTAAAATTGTTCGCCTGCACCTCCACAGACTATGCCCTACACGGTGCAAAAAATCGCAGCTCTCTAGCTCTTCTGGTTCTCGAGTTATAAAATTTCGGACAGACAGACGGTAAAGCGGCCACAATAGTGCATATTTTGCAAAGTTCTGAAAATGCACTAAAATTGCTCCAAAATGGCAAGCTACAAATTTCCTACAAGTCCTGAAAATTAGCTTGAATGTGACAAACTTAAAGAGCGAAAAGTGAACGTGTTTCAGGAGGGTTTCTAGGGTCCAGAGTCCTAGACCGAGGCCATTAATCATGGACAATCACAGAGGCAGATTGTAACCCAAATAATGCAACTATTAATTTTGGTGTTAAGCACGCAGTGTTCGAATTAATTCCTGCATCATTTGTCTCCGATCGCTAGCAGCCATTTCGCCATAACATGTTTGGTGTAGTCGTTTTAAATACGTTTTAATCCCCTCATTTGTTTCCAGGACTGCCCCGAATGCCACGCTAACTACGAAATTATATCACAGGATTACCGCCACCGGTCCTGCGTGTGTATGTTTTCGCTCGCTCCTGGCACTCGGCGAGGTATGTATATGGAGGTCAGACGGTCGGGACATTCGTGAGTGCCAAAGGCAGTAACGCCGTGTCAGAGATCAACGACGATGTCACGTTATTGGATCGTAATTTAGATAAATTGTGTCAAGTTAGCTGGCGTATGATGGAGAGAAATTCCGCGCTCGAGACTGATTCGATTATGCAAAACCGAAACTTTGATTTGGGGCAGTAAATCAAGAGCCATTCGATTGCGTTAATTAAATTCTGATATTATTTTAATTGCACCTCCCCTTCGGCACTTCTCGCTTCGCCGGAACTACGGGTTGCGCTTGAAATTCTGCGGTTTCTGTTTTGTGGACAGGTGCATTGAATAACTGGAAGTGCCAAACCGTGATTTATATATCCGGGATTCAGGGAAGTGAGAAGCCATGCACGTTTTTGTAAAAGTATTTATTTGATACGTATTTAAGTAATCTCTTAAAAATTATAAGCAATTGCCAGCTAAGCAGAGACTCGTCGGAGTCACACAGAAACTTAACCCTAACGAAACCTGTGATGTAAATTCTCGCTCGCACACTTAAGATACACCTAAAATCTGATAAAAATACTCAACCAGTCGTCCTCAAACTTAATCTTTCAACAACAACTTTCGCAATGAAGGCAAGTCCGTCTAAGAACTAAACGTTAGTCATAAGTGCTGTTTTTCGCTAAAACTCCCTAAGCTACCAATCAATGATATGCTCGTAAAACACTCAAACGTGGTAAGTAGCGCGAAATATTTTGGTTTAAGGCAAAATGAGAGGCCGAAAGTAGGTTCTGCAGAAGATGCTTGCTGATGAGGGCGGCAAATCCTGACTACGGTAATATTCATTGCACTCCTTCTCCGACATCTTGTCAAACACGTTGACGTACTCGCGATGGAACGCCCCCATGTCGAGGTTCTTGCGTCCAATTGCAGCGAATGCCAGGAACAGGAGATCCCGGTAGATGGAGTGGTTGCGGTCGACTCCCTTCAGCTGCTTCAGCTTCTGGCGCTCCATTGCGAGGCGCTTGATGGGCGTCGCTAGGTCGTAGCAGCGGATGGACGATATTATTTGCTGAATCACACTGGAAGAGACGAATAAAATCGATTTTGGAATTTTTGGACATTTTTTCTGGCTTTCTTAAGTCTTCAGAAAGCTCCCTAAAATTACTTACGATCGACTGAGCAGAAATTGATCCGCCAAGGGGGCCTTTGGTGCAGGAACTGAGGAGTTTTGGTGCTTCCAAACAACGTACATCGGTGGAATGTCGTCACTGTAGAGGTCCGGGTTGTCCCACTGACACGCTACTGATATGGTCTTCATATTGCTTAGCGGGTCAGACTCCTTATCGTCCTGAAAGTAGTTTTGTAAGCTAAATTCCCACCAATCTTTCGAGCAAACTCACGTTTTTCGGCACAAAGAGCTGCGGCAGATGCGACGATACCCCGATCCGGTCCATGAACCAGATGAGGTTCCAGTAGATGATGCAGTGCTCCTGCAGGAACCTGTGGCGGTTGAGGGCGTGATCCCCCTCCTGCGCCAGAATCCCCTCCAGTTCCTTGCGGAGCACTAGGGGATTCAAATAGGGCACTGAAAGCTTCTCCGACTGCCCACACTCCTGCAAGTTTGCATTAATTTGGATCTTGACGTTGAGCGATGGCACGAGATGCTTGTTGCAGGCGTTGCAGCAGGTGTTGAGGTTCGAGTCCTCGGCCGTCCAGCCACTCATGATGTCCTCGTCGAAGAGGGTCACTTGGCAGTGGTGGCACAAGGTGCAGGAGCTCAAGCATATCTCGATGTCGTACTCGATGTTCTCGTTGACCTGAAACGGAACCGATTAGACGAGGGTCTCAGTCTAGGGGCTGACATTTTTTGTCGCAAAAATGTTCCCTGAAGGCTCATATCGAAAACAGAAAAAATTAAAATTGGAGAAAAAAAGTTTTTTACCCAAAAGTTGAAAAATGACCAAACCTCCTCAATTTCGGGATTTTGACCAAAAAAATTTTATTCCAAAAATATTTCTTGAAATTTTAAAACGAAGAGGTTTGATCAAAGAAACATGTTTTTGGGGATTTACGGCCGAAGAAGTCATTAAAATCGTCTGTTATACTCACGTCTTTGTTCTCCGGATAAATGCAGTCGGGGAGCACCGGGTACGACGACAGGTTGGCGTTAGACGACGACGCTGAGGCCTCGCCGAGCGGAACCAGGTTGTTAAAACTCGATTTGCGCGACTCACTGAAGCGGCCCCAGACGTCAAACTCCGAAGACACGCGTCTCGCTCGGCCCAGAAGCGCGTTGGAGTCGTCGTTGAGCAGGTCGTCTTGCGACGCGTGGTCCGACAGACCGTTCCGGACGGGCGTGGAGTTGGCCGAGATGGCCTCCTTGATCTCGTCCAGCTTCTTTGCCATGCTGGAGGCTGCGCTCTTGATGCTACTAAGCCCTCCTTGGAGCAGCTCCTGCTTCTTTGTGCTCAAACTTGGACTAAAATAAATTTGGTTTGTTAGAAAAAAATTACGAATATTTTGGTTTCGTGTTTGTCAAAAAAAAAGAAGTTCAACGTACCTCATGTTCTGGAAATTTTCTATCAGGTTTGTGGGCAAAATGTCCATCTTTTCGATGCCCTTTTTGATTTCTCGTTTAAATGATAAGCGTGCAGGGGAGTAACGTCTAACAAAGGTATAAATTGCGACAATAAAATCATACAACCAAAAATATAGCGTGCTACTGGGGTCAACGAAACATAAGAAAAGGATCTAAGACTCACCCAAAGTTGAGCTTCAGCGACGACCCGAGGTTGACCAGACTCGAGGTGACGGAGTTGGTGCTGGGCACGGTGTCTGAGCGATGTAGGGTCTTCGACAGATGAGCAGAGTCCTCGAAAGTGGCGCTTCTCTGGCCCTTGAACAGCACTGGCGTGTCCGTGTAGATGGTGTCGTTGAAGTTGTTGTTCAGGGCGGGGGTGGCTTGTTTGGAGTTCTCGGCTGTCGACGCGGAGTCGAAATCACTCTCGGGGTTAAGGGCTCCCAAGGGGTCGTCTTCAGTCACCACGGTCCTGGAGAGACTTCTGTAAAGAAAACAGTTAGTTAAAGCCAGATTTAAAAACATGGAGCAACCAACATCATGCTAAATTTTTAGCTCAATCGAAGAAACTAAAATTTTCCCCCCATACGAACTTCGGGGGTCTCTAGCTACATTCCTGGAGGATATAGGGGTCAACTGTAATTCCATGATTTGCTAGATTTTGCAAGGACTGCAACATACCAAAATTTTGGCTCAATCGGACCACGAATGAAAAACTTTCAAACAACAGTAAAACCCTACTCTCTCCTACTCTCCAGGACTAGTACCTACTATCCAGAGCATACATGACAACATGAAAAAAAACTTCAGGTCTATAGACCTTTCGGAGCCTTTGTCACTCGGATGGACAGACAGACGGACGGAAATTTAACACTCACTTGGAAGGACTCTTGATGAGGTCCTCCTTGCCCTCCTCGTCCTTGTCCCCATCCACGTCGTCCTGGAAGTCCAGCACCCGACTGCACTTTCCCTTCGAGCCCCCCTCCTCGAAGCTCTCCTTCCGCACCCCGAACGACCTCGGACTCAGGTCCGTCGAGCTCGAGTTGGGCTTCAGCTTCTCCTCCTTTGTCGGAGTCGTAGCCTGCTTCGTGCCCTCGCTCGAGATCAGCAGTCCCGCACTCGAGTGGTCCGGCGGCAGGACTGCATTTCCTCTCACCATGCTCCCCAGACGTCCACGAAGTCTATCAAAGACCCGGAAGTCGACGTGGTGGCCGTTGGGTTGCTCCATCTGGGAGTGGGCGGAGTCGATGCTGGTGCGAGAGGCGCCGTCCACGGCATCGAGGGTGGAGAAGCTGGAGTTGTCGTGAGCCAGCTTCCGACGTGCCGCAAACCGCTGGCCGGCTTTCTTGAACTTGGTTGCTCCAATCAGGAGGTTCCGGAGTCGCGTCCAGCGGAGCTGCCCCGAGATGTTGGTGTCGGCGGGCCACTGGGCCTCCAGCACGCACCGGTTGTAGAAGCCGTAGGTGAGGGCGTTGGGCTGGATGCCCGTTCGTCGCATCAGGTAGTGCAGGCGGACTGCCAGGACCGGGAGGTTGTGGATCCCACACAGCTGCATCATGATCCGGTAGCAGACCTCGTCGCACTGGATCCGCAATTTGCTCGCCTTCACCAGCAGGTCGTACCCGTTCCGGAGGATCTGGTGCTCCCGGCCCACGTTATCGGCGATGACTGCGGGCAGAATGATGAAGTAGAGAGAGTAGCAGGTCGCCAGGAGATGCTTTGCCCACGACTCCGGGTGACCCTGGCACTTGCCAGCCTGCTTCTGGGCCATCTTGATCTCGTGCTTTGTGCGTCGGGCCAGTGGGGAGCCGAGGGTTATGCTGGAGCGGCCCAGGGCCTTCAGGGCTGCGTTCTCGAAGGCCTTCTTGCACTGTCGGAGGAGGTCTTGGTCGAGATCGAAGGACCTGAAATTGAATTTCAATTATTTTTTAATGAAGAAAATTCTTTTTAAGGAATCTAAAGAAATTTGATGATTGATTGAATAAAGATTCAGCAATTGAGTCGAAACGTAGCAAAGGAAGACAGTAAAGGAGTCATTGGTAAAAAAACGGTATTTTCTTCATTAACAATTGGAGCTTCTGAAAACTCAAGAACAGTTATTTATTTCTTCTGGGACCCAAAACTCGAGTAATAATTAGATGTCGGCTTTCTTGAAGCCTTATCACTGAATAAAAATGTGCTAAATTCTTCAATTTTATGAGGTTTCGTCTTTTTGGGCAGAGAAATTTTGTTAGGGAAGCTTTTGGGAGAAAATAGCTTAAAAATACTAAAACTCGTCGGATCAGAATGGTTATGTTATGCCTGGCTTTTGAAAGGACCCCACTAAAAATAACGTCAAAAAAAACGAACGAACCAAACCAAAAACCGAGTCAATTTCGAACCAGAAAATCAGTCTCACCTATACTGAAAGACCTGCTGCTCTCCGTTGATGGGTCCGGGCATCTCCGGGGGCAGAATGTACTTTGTTCGCTCGCTACGCTGTCCCGCATCCCAGTCAATGAGCCTGATGTCAGCGTTGGCGTCGTCGAGGGCGCTCACTCGCTCACAGCACTCGTCGAAGAAGGCCAGACCCTGGTCGCCGTCGGACACGAAGGACCGCTCCTCAATGAACCGGATGAACATTTGCGTCTTCATGAGGAGCTGGAAAAACTTGTGGTGCGACTTGTCCCGGGACCGCAGGAAGGCGTCAAGCTGGAAAAGAGCGTTGGGGTCGGTGGACCCGATTGTCGGGGCCTTCGAAATCGGGACCAGGTAGTCCCGGTAGCCCTTCAGGATGGACGCCATGAACCTCAAGAAGGCCTCCTGAATGCGCAGCTCGAGGTACTTTTCGCGGTTCTTGCGCTTCACGTCGCAATCAAGGCTGCTGGAGGTCTCGTGGGGCGTCATCTGGTTCATGGTGTCGAGGTTCCGGAGCGCCTGCTTCAGGATCCTCGAGGCACGCTTCGGAAGGATCTTTGTCAGGAGGTGCTTCTGGCTCTCGCAGATGCTGATGCAGCTGGTGTCGAGGTCGATGCACGTGACGTCGTTGGGGGGCTCGTAGAGGTCGAAGAAGCGTGAGTCCACCCCGATGAGGTACGGGAGAGGGGCGTGGAGGACCTCAGCGAGACCGAGCGGGCAGAGCGGGATGTAGGGACACTGCCACTTGAAGGGGAAGAGCAGCGTCGAGACGGCCTCGGCTACGGCCGTCAGGGTGGCGGGACGTAGAGAGTGGATCAGGATCTTCTGCTCGGTGAGGACGAGAAGCAGCACCTGGAGGGTAAAAAACAAGATTTTAGGCACTTTGAAACGAGCCAGTCAAATATTGAGGAAAAAGAGTCTCTTTCAAAAAATACTCTTGGTCAATAAGTTGGTAAATCCCTCACCTGAAGGCAGTTCTCGGGTCCTAGGTTCGACAGCAGCTGCCTGAATCCCGCTCCACTGCGGGGTAGGGGGCTGTCATCAGGCTGGGTGAGCAGGATACGCCGCTCGGAGGTGAGGGAGAGCTGAAGCAGGATGCTGGGAGACGGGAAGGGGACTTCGTCGAGCAAGTAGGTGATGAAGCGCTCGATGGGGACGGGAAGGGGTTCGTTGGTGGACGCCAGGTGGTGCAGGAACAAGAGCCAGCGGTCGAACGAGTCTCCAAAGGGGTGCTGGGAGAGTAGACAGATGGCCTTGTTCATGTGGATGGAATGTGTTTCCTTGGTTTCCTCCTCGGTCCAGCCGAGAAGCTGCTTCTGGTGGTCGGTGAGGGCCTCCTCCGGGTTGTCTATCGTCTCGTAGAAGGCCAGGGCGGAGCCGTATATCTTGCTGAGGCCGTCATTGACGGACAGGACGAATGTGCTGAAGGTGGGGGCGATTGGACGGCGATTTTTCTAAAAGAAAAACAAAACGGTTAAGAAGTTTAGTGACCTATTATTTTCCCATCGTGTCATAATCAGATTAAGTGGCTTCATGAAATGGGAAACCCTTCTGATAATTCTCTGGGAAAACCACAGGGTTTTTTTACCTTCTCGCCCTCCGAATCAAGGACGTGCGGCCACGCCTCCAGAGTGGCTCCCATCGGCAGACAGAAGAGCGGGACACTGGGACAGGTGCTGAGCGGGAAGTCCCCGTAGTCGATGAAGGGGTAGCGATGGAGGACCTCTGGCTGGTAGCTCACGAGCTTCTGGGGCCGGTTCTGGGACTTTTTGTAGCACAAGTACACGTCGTTGCCCATTAGTCCCTTGTTGAGGGTCTTGTGGATCTGACAGAACGCATGAGGCGGTCGCTCGCCCTTACTCGGAACAATCACACACAAATCCGTTACGACTAATTCGTTGCATGGCATCTCAAGTTTCGCACGCCTGAACGTAATGAACGTTTTGGCGGCCGTGTTATTGACATTCGCCAGCCGCTTCTCCGGCGTCTCGTAGACGATTTCCGCATCCGGCATAATGCGCTCACTGCCCTCGTACATGACGCCAATGTCCACGAGGGGAGGCTTGTCGGTGCCCCGGCGGTAGAAGATGAAGCAGGCGGGGGTGCGGACGGACCCAAAATTGAGGTCTGCATCAAGGCCACTGGGTGTCGCTTCGAGGATCTCGTAGTCTGCTGGGATCTTTTCGCCCAAAGTGGGAAAAAAGACTCCGATGTCGGTGATGGGGGCAACGGAGTTCACTGACCTCAAGTGCGACGAGTCATTGAAGATGTTGTCCTGGAGTAGTTTCGGGTCACTTGGCATGCCAGCCACCACAAAGTAGTCCGCAATACGACGCTCGTCCATCTGGAATGAACGGAGAACATGTACTGGCTCGAACTTCAAGGACTTCGGAAGAGGTTGCAATCGTATGTCTCGCATAATTGCATGTTTGTACCGAGAATCGAGAGTACAAGTGGCGTAATAGCCAGCGTGCAGGCCACGAGCGGGATAATCTGCGATCTCTGAGACTACACAGCCGATTTGAATGGCCACGAAAATATTTTTTCTGTACAAACTTTTGGGGGCCCCTAGCTCCGTCCCTGTACAAGATAGGGGTCACATGTGGTCGTATGATTTGCTGGATTTTTTATGGACTATAACATACTAAAATTTTAGCTCAATCGGATGAAGATTGTAGAAGTTTCATACAGCGGGAAAACCCCCCTAGTTACGCCCCTGGTGATTTTTTGGAAAAACCAAAACTATTTTCCCACTTTTCAGCTTACACATGACAACATGCAAAAGACTGCAGGTCTCTAGCTTTTATGGTTTTAGAGCCTTTGCTACTCAGACAGACGGACAAATTGGACACTTGAGAGCATTTTTTGAAATGTTAAAAACGCACTAAAAATGTCAATCATATCTGAGTAAGTTTTAAAGCTGGAAACAATGGATTAATGAGCGTATTATAGATCAAGGCCACAGATAAGTACGAGAGACGGCCCAAGGGAACCCTCTCGTTGAAGTTCATTCAACCATGAATTGGAAAAGGCGTCTGTGCGAGCCCTCGGGAGTTGCCCACTCGGATAGGTTGCGTTTGCTGGTTATCAGAAACTAAATGATTCACAAGACCGTGCCACAGAGGCACAAGAAGACGTGTGAAGCGCCATCTGAGCCGACAGTCGAGTGGACCTCTGAAGATCGAGCCCGCATTCGACCCACTAGAGTGCTATTATGAATTCGTAATGTAATTGTCTCGCAAGTCGCACTCTTGTGCCCAATTAGAACCTAACGCGCTCATTCCAATCAGACATAGTATCGATTTCAAGGATGGTCTCTCCGCTGCGAGCTCGGTTGGCTACCCGTATTGAGTTCTGTGTGAATTATTACTAGGGCTTGCGGAATGTGTTTTTAAGAAATATATTTCTTTTTCCAAAAATCAAACATAAAATCACTTATCTCTAAATAGCGATCCCTAGCTAGACTACCCTAGATAGAACCGAGTTTTAGTACATTTTCAGCATTTTGCAAAACATGCACTATTGTGGTCGCTTTGCCGTCTGTCTGTCACCCTGTGTGAAAAATCTTGCCGATCCGCCATTTTTCGTTTGTTAAAATCTTTGTCCCGTCCAATTTGTAGTCCGGAAGTAAAAATTGGAAAAAGAAAAGGCATTTCTATCGGCAAATTTTTAGTTCCAGGCCAAAAGTTGACCCGGCCTGTCCAAGTTTTTCCCAGTCTGTCGGCGCCGACAGACTCGCGGGAAGACTTCGAACAAAAATTCTCGCCTCGCCGACAGACTTTTACTCTAGACGCCGACAGACTTGTTCACACTGGGCAAGAACCAGAAGAGCTAGAGGGCTGCGGTTTTTCGCATCATGTAGGACTTAGTCTTTAGGGGTGCAAGCTAACAATTTTAGACCCCCACCCCTTTTTGGGGCGGGATGGGGGGTGTTTAACATTTGTATGAAAACTCCTTATTTTACATCCGATTGAGCTGAAATTTTAGGATATTGTAGTCTGTGCAAAATCTAGTAAATCATGGTACCACATGTGACCCCTACCGTGTACAGGGACGGAGCTAGGGGCCCTCAAAGTTTGGTCGTTTTGAGATCCTTGAAAATGAACCGTTAAGCTTAATCCCCGATTTTGCTTTTTATATATTTTTACTAACCTTGTGGGATGGTAAGCTTGCTGGGAACCGAGTGATTGAGGCTGTCAAGGAGCCCAAAGAAGAGGGGGAATTTCTTAAACATTTTGTGGAGCCCTGAATTATTGCACTTTAGTGCTGGTGGCTGTGCAATTTGAAACACTGTTGAATGTGCACGGAGACCAATGCAAAAAGTGCACTTCAAGTTTCTCAGAAGGTCGCTTTTTACGCAACACTCTGTCACTTACCCTTAATGGATAGCTTCACCCTCTCGAGGCGAATTCGAGTCGCAGTAATATGCAAAGCGGTCTTCCTGCCTTCTTTGTGGGCCGTCGCGTTACTTCTTTTCTCCTTCTTGTTGTTGTTGTTGTCTCAGACAATTACAGGAAGTCGCTGAAGGTGACACTTTTGATGACGATTTTCACAGTTTTCCACGACTTCACACCAATATTGCGCCTCAATTAAGAATCATTGTTTGCTTTTGAATGCACTTGACACTATTTTATCATTGGAATCGATGTTACTTGCGAGTTTTTCCACTTTTCTTGATCATCATGTAAAATTTGTACAATAGCTGCTGCAATGTTTGTCAGAATGAAATAATGAATGGACCTTTGACACTTGAATGAAGTTGCGTTTTTCATTCAAATCTTCCGGCCGTTGCTGGATGCGAACTTTTTGCGACTTTTTCTCGCTTCTGGCGGCTTTTTCAGCTAATTCAAGCGTTTTGATTGCAAGGGTACAAGTTTTGGAGCGATTCATGCCTTTGTGAGCCTGTATTTTGATGTTTGGAGAGTTTGCGTTTTTTGGCGCAAAAACGCTAAGTCGCCATGGAGCCCGATTTGCCTTGGAAACGACCTGTTACATGCTGTTTTTGGCAGTTTTAAGGCTCAGCAGCTAGAAACGAGGCTGTGCTGGGAGTTTCGGAGCCCTCCGCGACCCGTCCTGAGGAATGTCGGGGACTCCACCCCTGAGAAAATGTCATATGATTCATTCATTCTTGTGTTCATTCAACTTTGTAGTAGTCGTAATTTAATCAAATAAGGAAAAAAACGCGAAAATACCTCTCCACAATAACAATTCTACTCTCAAATTATCAACCTCACGCATTTCCAGCTTTACACTAGTTGATAAGACCAGCAGCTCGTAGTTAACCGCCAGTAATCCAGCAAAAATGCACATTTTGAATCCGCTCTTGCTATTACTCATCAATGTCTCCTCGATTCTCTGTCTGAAGGTTGCAGTGGGAAACTTCGACGCGGAAAACGACGACAATAAGCTCTACTTCGACATCAGCAAGCCCCTGGTGCTCAAGTGCGAGGCAGATGCGGAGTCGGACGTCGTCGCTTGGAGCAAATTCGACGAGGACGGCAACAAGAACGCGCTCGAGAACGGAGATCGCGTTTCGATAACGAAGGTCGGGCCCCTCAGCACCCTCAAGATCTCGGGATCGGGCGTCAAGGACGATGGCCGGTACGCGTGCGAGGCGAACGGAAAGAGCCTGGAGATCAACACGGTGGCCAAGCCCATCGCGAGGGTCAAGCCCAATGACGTCTCGGTGATCGACGGGGAGCGTCTCGTGCTCAAGTGCCTCGCCTACGGATCGGACTTGAGGGTGGAGTGGACATTCCCCAACACCACTGCCGACGATCGAGTCGAGTTCGAGGACTACGAAGTCTCGGACGACTACAAAATAAAGGACGGCCAGCTGGTGATAAAGCAGGTGCAGATGTCGGACCGCGGGACCTACGAGTGCGTTGCCAGAGTCGATGACCTTGAGGAGCGCTATCCCGCCTTTGTTCGCATCAAGGACAAGTACGCCGCTCTCTGGCCCTTCATCTTCATCTGCATCGAGGTCTTCGTCCTGTGCTCCATCATCCTCATTTACGAGAAGAAGCGCAACAAGACGGACGTTGACGACAGCGAGACGGACATCGCACCTGAGACCAAGAACGGCAAGAAGTAAACCCGAGTACTTAACTCTCTCCTGGAGCTTGAGAATTTTCAATGTTCAAACATGGTGACTCCCAGAGACTTTTTTTCCTCAATAATTTTTGCACGGTCTCAGGGGTCTAAAATATTGATTTTTACTGTGACGTAAAATTCAAACGACCCCTGAGAAATGAAGCCACCAACCAAAGAAAATAATTCCAAAAAATTTCCGAAGGTAACCCATGTTTGAACATTGCGCAAAAAGTCACATTTTCACGCTCCAAAAACTAAACTAAATAACGCAAGCGTAGGGTCAATTAGTAGTCCACCTTTCTTTCGAACTCCTCCATAAGCAGATGTCAGAACTCTCCCACAGAATGAATAATATCGAATCTCCAGGCAACAGACTCAGGACTCGTAGATTCGGAATCGGTAGATTTTTCATGTTTGTACGACGTAAGCGAAGTTTTGTATTTTAGAAAAAGACGTTAAACTAAGCAGTTGCTTCCACAGTTTTGCCGTAAATCTTCTAATTATGTCGACGCTCTTTCGGCCCACCTTCTCGGTGTCGTCTTTGTAATTATGAAAGTATCTCCATCTTATCCCTCGTAAGAAGAATCTCGTTTGTTAATGAAGAAAATTATCTCGTAAACACCCCGTAATCTCTCCCTCTTCTGTAATCCGTGTCCACGACAAATTGAATCAGTGTTGAAGGCAAAACGAGAATCAAAATATGTGTCTGTTTCGTGCTCCAGATATTGCTATATATTTATAAATTGTTATGAATTGAATAACTCGATGTATACACTATGTAATGAATGCCATTGACTTAAATAAAAACTAATCAATGAATAGCCGTTTCCCACAATCGAATCGAGAGCTTTCTATTCAATCACTGTCGTTTGTGTCGGTGGTTCGAGTTTTCCCTTTCCTTCTGGCGTCATTAAGCGTTTCTGGGAACTTTTCATTCGTCGGTTGTCGGTTATAATAGCCTTCAATTTCCATGAAAATTTTTCTTTGGGCTCGTTTAAATATTTCACGAATTTTGAGAAAAATATAAAAGCAGGAATTTTTTGTAAAATATTTTTGCTTTAATTATATTTTCCCATCAAAACAATTTGTGAAGGCCTTTTGACGCCGACTCCATTTAAAAACCATATACCACACAATATACCTTTAATCAAACCCTTATCTCAGTTATTTACTACCTCATTACGTGAGCAGAGCGCCTACACTCTTTTTCTGGTGCTGAAAGTGAGAGTAGGAGCTCCCGGCAGATTCGCTGTTAAAGTATTCCGTACACACAGCTGCAGACTCGTCAAGAGTCTCTCAGAACGTACTGGAGCCGAGCTCGTTGAAATGCAGCTCAACTGGTTCAAACGGTGTCTTGGCTCACCGGCCAACAACTCGACAGTCTGTCGCTGACTTGCGATCGCACAAGTGGTAATTAGCTGCAGAATATGAGGTTCAGTGTGTTTCTCGCTGTTATTTTGAGCTTTGCACTCAACAACGTTGGTGGGAGGACGTCGGAGTCGCTGAAAGTACGCTTGCCGGATGGAGGAAAGTTGGTTGGGAGGTATCTTACCTCAATCAGTGGAAGAGGGATTAGGGCGTTCATGGGGATTCCGTACGCGAAGCCTCCCATAGGCGAATTGCGTTTCAAGGTAAGTACGGCTTCTTGCAGTCAGTGGCGTAACTATCTGAACTCTGAACTTCAACCTGGAACTCTGGCTTCTGGTACTCTCTAGTACACTATTCTCTATGGTCATATGGTCTATGATGCAGTTTTAGAGCTGTCAATTTTTTTAAAAAAATTTTTAGAGCCCCAAAGGTTTTCTGTAGGTCATAATTCTTGATTTTATCCAATCTTGTTGCTTGTAAATGATATTTATTTGGGAGCTCCTCTAAGATATCCATAAGATACGCCGCTGGTTGTTAGCAGCTTTCAGATAACGCAGACGAAAAATTCCCTGCATTATTAATAACCTCACCGATCACGAGTTGCATTCAGCAGCTCGCATGTTCGTGAGTGTTTTCATAATCTGAAGCCCCTCACAGGCACCAGTTCCCTTCCCGGAATGGGAGGGCGAGCGGCAGGCGACCAAGGACTCGGCTATTTGCATCCAGCGCGACCCATTCCGACGCGACTACGAAATCGAAGGCGACGAGGACTGTCTCTACCTGAACGTCTACACCCCCACGAAGCCCTCCAAGGCCCGTCTCCCCGTCATGGTGTTCTTCCACGGCGGTGGCTGGATGTGCGGCAGCGGCGTCTCCTACTTCTATGGACCCAACCACCTCCTGGACCACGACGTCGTCTACATCGGGGCCAACTTCCGACTCGGGCCCCTGGGATTCCTGAGCACGGGAACGAAGGAGTGTCCCGGTAACAACGGCCTGAAGGATCAGGTGGAGGTGCTGCGGTGGATCCAGAAGAACGTGGGGGCCTTCGGGGGCGACCCGGACCAGGTGACGGTGTTCGGGGAGTCGGCTGGAGGCGCCAGTGGGACCTACCACATGATGTCACCGCTCTCCCAGGGCCTGTTCAAGCAGGTGATCTCGCAATCTGGCGCCAATTTCAATCCGTGGGCTCAGCCAGCACACAAAGGTGTTGCTGAGAAGCGAGCTAGGCAATTAGCAGAGATGCTGGGGTGCTCAGATAAAATCGGTAATTGGGGAGATACGATTGAATGTCTTCGGAAAGTGCCCGCGGCTGACATCACGGCTGCCAACTACGATTTCTTCGTGAGTGCTCGTCTCATATTTCCAAATTGCTTTTCCACGTCACGTCTCCTTTCAGGAATGGGACACGGATCCGATGATTCCCTTCCCCCCCGTCGTGGAGGCGGACCTGCCCGGGGCCTTTATCACCAAACATCCCCGCGAAGTGCCTCGTCCCCACGGACTCTCGATTCCATGGATGGCGGGATTGACTGCTGACGAAGGCGCCATTAAGTCTGCTCGTAAGTCGCCATAGCTTGTGTGGGATCAGAGGGGTAAACCGGAAATCGCTGTCATTATTATCTCAGAGGTCAAACCTCAAAGTGGTTAAAAGTTAAAATCATTCGAAGCCCAATCTAATTACTTATGGTCTCATAAAATCATTAGTTGCCCCATAAAAAAATTTTTTTGACAACCAGAATTTTTTTTTTTAATTAACGAACCTCTTGCACATAAACCTACTAAATATTTTTGAATTTTTACACATTTTTTAAAAAAGTAAACCATGCAAAAATTGAATCATCAAAAGGATATATGAAGTAGAAAAAAAATTTAAAAGTAAATTTTCAGAGTAAAAATAATCAAAAATTCCATTTTCTTCTTAATAACTAAGAAATTTGACTTTATTGGCTTGAAGGTAGGAATTTTAAAATTACCTATCTCAGTCTATTTGACTCTTGGTTGTTTTATAAACCACCAATTTTTTTTGAAGACAAATTTTCCCCTTAAAAATCTTCCAAAAAGTTAAGGACATAAAATTTTGTAAAAAAATATCGGACGCTGGAGAGTCTTTTGAGGCTTCAGGGTGACTCGATACATAGCCCACAGTTACACCTCTGGGGGGGAAATGAAAATTTATCGACTCCTTGGACATAAAACACTGTAGAGTCCGCTTGGAAAGATTAATGATGATGTTAATCAAGTTTAAAACTCCGATGCCTTTCAGCTCTCATTAACTTGGATGACGTCCGCAACAGCCTCAACAGCAACTGGGACCGGGCTCTGCAAGTGTCTCTCTTCCTCACCCACCACGACACACCAGCGAGGGAGCAAATCACGCGGAAAATCAAAGAGTTTTATTTCGGGGATCGCAAACTCGAAGCGGCCACGGAGCAGAACCTCACGAATGTTTGTAGAACTTTATTAAACTTTTTTCAGACACAGCTGCCACGTCTGTTTGTCCCCATCCCCAACCCGCAGACGAGGAATTTGCCCCTCTGATGCAAAACTTGATTCGGAATTCAGCCGGTAACCGAGATTAATTAAGGCATTCTTTGAACTTTAAAGCTTTACACGGATGCCTGGTTCCTACATGGCATGGATGAATACTTTCGCCTTCGATTGAGCGAGCAAAACAAGGGTGATGCCGGGCCAACATTCATCTATCTTTTCAATCACAAGGGCGCCGCCAGCTTCACTGAGATATTCCACGGAGGAAGGGAGAAGTACTACGGTAGGTCGCTTTGCGTACCTCGACGCCGATGAATTTAATTAAAAGGGGATTTGCAGGCGTTTCGCACGCCGAGGAGCTCCAGTATCTGTTTCCAATTGGGAAGGAGCTCTTCGTCAGCGCCGTTCCAACGGACGAGGACGAGAGGATCCGCAGGGTCCTGGTGAAAATGTGGGTGAATTTTGCCGAAACGGGGTAAATTAATTTCAGCCACTATCAAACTTTCGCTTTGAACTGATTTCTTTGAAGTAATCCGACCCCGGGACCAGGTACCGAGGAGGGCGAGAACACGGTGAAGTGGGTGGAGGCAACGCAATATCCGGTCAATTACCTGCGAATCGGCAATAAAGACGTCGAGGATCGTCCGCTGGTAGAAATGGAGGCGAATTTGCTGCAGGAGAGGGCAGACTTTTGGATGGAAATAGGCGCGCACGAGGCAGCTGGCGTCCGCAGGGACGAGCTTTAGATGTATTGTTTCACGTCTCGGGAATGTAGAGTGCTCTTTGCCACTTATGAAATTACTTTTATTCATTCAATAAATAATCTACATTGTACACACAATATGGACTTGTTATACACAATATGGACGAATTTAGATTACTGTCTGGATTAGAACAGTGTGAGCCGAGGGGGTTGGGACACTGCGGGGTGATTGGGGATCATTCGACCGGCTTTGAGTTGTCATCCGGGGGCCACAGTACCCTCCGAAATTATCTGGACGGTGAATTTTTCCTTGATAAATATTTTCATGATTTTGCTTAAAATTATTTTTTTTGTGAAAAATAATTTTAAAAATATTTAAACATTGAATGCCAAGTACCTTCCGAAATCATCTGGACGGTGAATTTTTTGCTTAAATTTTTTTTTTCAAACCAAAACTTGAGTCAGCTGTCGGCTACTGTAGGAAAAATAAAGTTCCTGAGTTTGAAAATATGACAGTAAAATTATTTGTGGGCGTCCAAAAATTTCTTTTATATATTGTCCGTATATTTTTGTCCACCACTGTTTAAGTCGTGTGTGTTTAAATGTTTCCCCGTACTTTTACGGTTTTTTCGAATAACAAAGAAACTATTGGAGACCATCCCAATACTCGCGCCCAACACTGTAGACGTATTGTTCCAATTTCCTAGGCCTAAAGCTAGTAATTCATCTGTTTCCATGGAATTCCAATGCAAATAGAGAGATACATACGTTTGAAGGGATAACAGGGAAGTCGAGGAGGAAGGGGCTGAAACATGTCTATATTCTAGAGTCACAATGATGCTGTTAGTTTGATTATCTGCAGCTTTCCCAAAGCTTGTTGATGAGGATATATTGTATGTAGTTTGTTTTTCACCAAGGCAGTTTCATGGTTTAAACGGACGCCGGGACTGGCCCGTGTCCCAAACTTTTGACTGGCAAAGTGCTAAGCATCTCGCCACACACCATTTCCGTGGGGGACGTCGAGATGTACTCCGATCTGTCGACAAAGTTTTCATCATTAGCATAACCCAATTGTGTCATGCAGGAATCCTCGCCATTCTCGTACGCTGGCGTGTCCTCGTAGTTGGGATTGGAGATGGACAAGATGCCATACCGTCCACCTTCTCCCTCCTTCAGGCTCTTGTAGCTGTTCTTCTTCATCTTCTTGCTCTTCGGTGCCGAGTACAGCTTCAAAACCTTACAGTTGCAGGATACCAAAACGGCAATTATGAGTCCCTGAGGTGGAAAACTTGTGTGATTACTTGGTCTAAACACAATATCAAGTATCTGCCAACCTTTGCGTCACTTATATAGGTAATAAAGATTTATTTAATTTGCGCACGACCTCGATTTTATCTGGAAACTTAAATGGGAACTGGGAATTCATTAACACCTTCTGTGAAGAAGATGGAGCCATTAGAGTCGCGTGCGTGGGAAAAGCATTCTTGGGAGTGACGCAAGAGGTGTGGGAAGAGGGTGGAACGGAGCCTCACCTGAACGCCTTGTGCGACACTAAAAATAGCCCAGAGTTCGTAGCGGCCGGAAAACGAGGCAATGGCGCCTAGCAAAATCACCAACGCCAATACGGTAAAAAGCTGAGGAGACGGAAAATGTGTTCAAAAGTTTTGCATCGAGGAAATATGATTTTTTTAATTTAAAATTTTCCATCAATTTTTTAAAAATATCTTTTAGCCTACTTCGGTCATTTACGTGTTTGAAGTTGAGTTTTCATGCCATTTTTTGCCAATAAAAATTCTTTTTTGAACCCAAAAAGTTTGATTTCAGGTTCAAAAAAAAAATTTGTGAACAATTATAAGGAAAATTGTGGCTTTTACCGTCGTTTACGTTTTAAAAAATCAAAATTAGATAGTAAAAATCTAGAAAAGGCTTTCTGACCGGCTCTCTAAGGACTTGAATAATTAATAATGTCTATTTCTAGACCAATTTAGCTCTCTT
Organism: Forcipomyia taiwana; assembly: GCA_963930915.1. Lineage (NCBI taxonomy): Eukaryota > Metazoa > Arthropoda > Insecta > Diptera > Ceratopogonidae > Forcipomyia > Forcipomyia taiwana. The sequence goes on along the minus strand of CAWVOI010000096.1, from coordinate 3,127,449 downwards.
TAGAGACTCAAAGCGTTTTCCTTCCCACGTATTTTATTTTTTTTGGTCAAAACCAGCCGAGGAATGCAAAAATTAGGCAAAACAGCAGCCATTGTATCAAGTTTTGTGCCGCTCTCGAGTTTGAAAGACAAACAGGAAAGCGGCTCGGCAAAAAAGTTTCCTCATCGCGCATAAAACTTTGAATGAGAGAATTCACATACCTTAATGAATAATCCAATTTGCAGTCCTCGCTTTTTCAGCATTTTATTGCGTGTACGCATGTCAATTTGGAGTCCTGCGGCAATCCTGATTGTGCCATTGCATTGTGCCGCCAGATAAAAACCGCAGAATATGAGGACTGAGGCGGGTACGAGAAAGCCCCACACGTACGCTGCCCCATCCATCAGCCTGGAAATTCAACCAATTTTGAATCCAATAACGGATTCCCGGACCGCACAATGTGGCCTGACTTACCAGCATCTGTTTGTTGCGGACACGTCATTCATCATTTGGCTCATGGAATGCGCAGCGTCGAGTTTCATGTCATGCTCTTTGAATTTGAACGAGATTGCAATCAGCAGGATGACCAGAGGAAAGCCCCAGGAAAATAAGCTGCACGTGACGTTGCAAGAAGAGAAAGGGGGAGCTGGAGCGCGGTCATTATATTATTGGATATTGCGCCTCACCTATAATTAGCAAACGTCCGTCCCATCTTCGGCTCGGGCTGGACAATCAGGTTGGGGTTGTTCTTGAACACGATAAGAGCGTGGTGGCAGCAGCAGCAGAGCCAGCACAGACAGGCCAGCTTCATGAAGAGCAGAGCCAGGGACAGCGAGAGACACAGCTCGGGATCCTGGGGGAGGAAAATAAATCACGATATAGTCGACTCGTGTCATAAATCTGCAATCTTACCTGAATGCCTCCGACACCAATGACAAAGAGTAGCTGACCCATGAAAAGGGACGCCAGGAGACTTAGCAAAGTTGTGCCAGCGAGTGATTTCAGGTCCGAAAACAAACTGGGCGGCAAGAAAGGTAACCGCAGCGTTAGCGTCAGGGGGGTGAGGGGGAGATTGGTGGGACAACTTCTTACCTATATGTAATGAATGCAAATGCCAATCCGACTAGGCTGACCGAGCTGCCGAGGACCACTCCCAGTGCTATTAAACCGCCTTGGTATCCCCATGCATTGGTGTAGGACGCGCCATATGATATGTTCGACGGCTGCGGAAAACCGTGGATATGTCCAGTGTACAAGGTCTCCATGTTATTTGCTGGAATGCAAAGAATTGCGAGTTAATCAAGGGTTTCTTGCCTTCTTGCTTCACACCAAGGACTTTCAGACCTCAAATCTGACCTCGACTTGAAAATGAAACCTCCTAAAGGTCGAATTTCCGACCATGAACTTTGGAATTTTTAGTGCATTTTCCCTCAAATGGAGAAAAAATGCACTATTGCATCTGCTATGTCCGTCTGTCCGTCTGTCCGTCCGAAACTTTATAAGTCAAGAACCAGAAGAGATAGAGACCTGCGGTTTTCTGTATCGTGTAGGACATAGTCTGAAGGGTGGAAGGTTAGACATCTTAGACCCCCATTTCCCCTAGGGGGGGGAGTGAGGGGAGTAAACCCGTTGTATGAAAGTTCCTTATACTTCTTCCGATTGAGCTGAATTTTGGATATGTTGTAGTTCACATCAAATCTAGCAAATCATAGAACACATGTATGCCCCTATCACTTAAGGGGGTGGGGTGAGAGGCCTCCGAAGGGGGGAAAAATTTAGTTGCTCCGATTGAGCTGAAATTCAAAAAAAACACGTAAAATTACATTATTAGAAACATTTGCTCCAATACATGGTCTCAAAAACGTAAAACAAGGCATCAGGATACTTTTGAATATAACCTTGTAGCTTCCCTTGGAAGACAAATGGGCGAATTTTGAATATCGTCCGATTGAGCTCAAACTTTGGCAACTCTTAGAGGGCTTTTATTTGAGCAAAAAACATTCCTATAGTATGCTCCTATCAACTAAGGGGGCGGAGAGGGGAACTCCCGAAATTTGTATGGGAAGCAAATTCATGTGGATTTGCCTCTTGGGCTGAAATTTAAATTATTAATTTATATTACCGAAAAATGTTGGTAAAGTTTAGAAGTAAACATTTATAAGTAAAACTTAAGAGTTTAAAAAATAAATTAAATCAAATCAAATTAAATTAAATTAAATTAAATTAAATCAAATCAAAATACAAAATCGAAGATCAAGTATAAGAAGTGCATTTTCCCGGGTTTATATTTTGAGGGAATCTTATTTGAATTCATAATACTCAATTTCTGAACTCTTGATCAGTTAACAATAAGATTCCCTCAAAATATAAACCCGGGAAAATGCACTTCTTATACTTGATCTTCGATTTTGTATTTTGATTTGATTTAATTTAATTTAATTTAATTTAATTTGATTTGATTTAATTTATTTTTTTCTGACATAACGGTAGTAGATAGAAAGCTAATTCTTTTTTTGTCAACATATTTCATCTTTCGTCTTAACTTCATAGAAGAAAATTTTTCTCTCGAGGCTCTTAAAACTAGATTCTAAGGCTTTTGAGAAATAGACTTTTGCAAACATATTTTTTGAAAATTCCCAAAATTTCATCTCTTTCAATTTTTTTCTGAGATTTAATTGACTTAAAGAGTAATAGTCAAACATCACGGAAAAGATATAATTTTACCCAAATTTTTCATACGGGGGCAAAAAAGGAACTAAAATTTTAAAAATGAGCAAAAAGGAAATTCTTCAGAAATACCAGATCTCTAGTCTAGGTAATATTGTGGGTCTGAGGTAAATCTCACTTGAGAGCCAGAATCTAAATTCTGAACTATGTTACAGTCAGTTTTCGGTCAGTAACTCAATAAAGCTAACAAATTTGTTATTTTTGTTTCACAGCCCATACCTCAATTAGGAGCTTTGTTTCGAATAGCATAGCTAGTTTGTAGTGTTTTAAAGTATTTGTCAAAAGCAGCCCAGCTATTTCTCCGGTTTTGTGGCTATGAAACAATGAAATTTTCTCTGGGGGTCGTCTCACAACATATTTGTGTTTTATCCTCATTCTCATGTCTTCCAAATTGGCTATCGAGCCTCCATAAGCCTGAATAGCAGGTGAAGTGGGTCTCGAATATAGTTTATTATTGGCAGCAAATTTTACTTCAGCAAAAACCGAAGGTTGAGAGTTGAATTGCAAATTGAATTCAGGCCAGCCAATTTGGTACATGAAAGCCCACGATATTTCACAAAAGGATTTTTAAACCAATTGGCTTTATTGCAAAGCCCATGGGCCTGCAGATGGTAAAACAGACCGTGTCTCGCATGCCCTTGGGATGTGGGCTTTAGCAAGTGCGTCTCTTTGTTCCAGGAGCCAGTTCTAGGAACTTTTACCTCGACTTTCATGGAAAGCGATATTTTCCCGACCGTGACTGGGTTGGAGTTTTCTCAAACTATCAAGTTTGATGCCTATCGGAAACATTACGAGCGCTATCACATTTCGAGGAAATCGAGTTTGCATACGCAAAAGCTCGTGTTTGGATAATATTCAGCTGAAATGTTGTTATATTACTGTTTTCTTTGCATGCTGCTGCAGGCTCAGGGATCTGCATAGAAAATATACCCCGCGCATCTCCAGGAAGTGTGTATTCAGGTGCGTATCTCCAGGAAATCCGTATTCAAGGACGGAAAATTTCTTCGGGTAAAATGGCAGTCTAGAAATTTCTTAAGGCAAATTGCAAAAAAAAAAATAATTTTAGAAAATTTGGGGGTGGAGCTCCATCACTGGATTTCCCTATGTACAACTCGGCAGCAAGCGTTGTTTGAACTTCAAAGCCAGCAGGCTTTCGAGGAAATTTTCCTCTAACACATCTTTCGGGGAAGAAAAGCTTGCAAAGCTTTATCTCTGAAATTTTTCAAAGCCAGCAGATTCTTCCTTTTGGTATGAGGCTTCAAGTCTCCAAAAAATAAATCTCGGGGAAAAATAATTTAGGGAAATTTGACGACCTACTTTCCGAGTCTTTTTCCCGAGATCCATCCCTGGTTTCCATGAAAACCCGGCTCTAGGCGTTGTATAAACGTCAGAGTCAGCAGCCTTTTAAAAAAATCACCTTCTAGAAAGTCCCTGAGTGAGTCACGGAGCTATTATCTGAAGGTCTCGATTCCTTTATCCCCGCAAACTGCACCACCCCGTCTCTCGTGCCAAAGATCATCGGCACGAGATGACGGTGCAGAAAACCCCCAGAAAATTGCTTTACAATGAGTAACAAGTTATCGTTCTATCATAATGAGTTATCGATTTTGCTATTATGTATCTTCGGCTCCTTTTTCTCCTCCAACCTTTTATTGTGCACGTTATTAGGCTTTTTGTTGACTGCGATGACATCGGAGCACTCGGCGACTTCCTTCGACCTGCATGAGTGCCGATACAGAGAAATCACTTCTATTTTTAGCGCAAAGGGGCAATTTTCCATTTCATGATGCGGGTCAGAGTGATTCAATTTGACTACAATAAGAGCACCCGCATCCTAAGTGCGTCCTAATTGCGTGCTTGGGATCGGCAGAAAGGAGTCAAAGGGGACAAATCGAATTCACCGAGCGAGGGGAAAGTCTGCTCAAGGCCATCGTGAACCCATCTGTAATGGGTTGGAAAGTAATGGCAACTTTGTGGTGTCCGATTCGTGTCACTTGGCAGAGCTGCCTGAAACTTTTTCACTCACTACTCACTTGTCCTTATTCCATCTTGTGTGTGTCTAGGTCGTCTATCACCGAGTCCGTCGACCCCCTTGGATTGCTTCAAATCACAGTTGCACTCGAAATTGACTCTCAGATCGACTCTAAACAGTCGCACATTTTGCGGGGACACGAGCAAGTCTAGGATATGCAGAGGTTAGACGACACAGAAAAATTTGTTGCGCTCTCGTCCTGATATGCGTCAATTTCCATCGAGATCTAGTGATAAACTAACCTCCTGGCACCGCGTTCCGACCGACGATTATGGGCCCGTGAGTGGGAGCAGGAGCGATACTGTGCTGCATCGATTTTCCCACAGTGCCGCTTTGTTCCCTCGCACACACACACACATGTCGTACATTGTGCCAGTCGTGTCGAGCGAATTTCCGATGAAAAGGCCCATTCTGTGCGCCTCACATAAACGTCACTACATTCCTGCTATTGTTGACTGGTACAAGCTCTCACAATCAAGCTGACATAAAAGCGCGTAATAAACGTGAATGGGGGACCAACTTTGTTGCGAACATGAGCTAATTAGCGCAGCATGAAAATCGGCTGGAAAAATTGGTTTGAGTCGAGATGAGGAAAATTGAAGAAAAACAAGCCAAATGAAGGAGCAAAAAGCGAGAATTCTCGAGAAAAGGTGGCAGTCCCGCTTCTTTTTCCCATTCATGGAAAGCCCTGTGTAGTTTTGGCGCCGAAAACGCATGCGCCTGGTATTTTGTAAACACTCCGACTAGCAAGCACGTGCACCCCATTATTTACATGCAAGCTGCAGCTCTGCACCTCTTAATTAGAAGAATTGCACTTTCTCGCCCCCTTGAATTTGAATTGCGGCTTTGTGCGGGTTTCGTTTTCGTTGAATTGCAGAGTAAGAGGTCGGAGAAAGTTCATAGCAACGTGACATTTTGTTCGCGGAAAGGCACCATTATGCAAATCGACCTATTTCCGAGACACGCTTAAGGAAAGCGAGAGCAAATTACTTTGAGTTGTATGCACTCTATCTTGTAATTAAAAGTGCTTAAGAAATTGCTCACTGACCTCGGAAACCAAATTCTTGGAAGCTTTTATGGCGAGAATCAAAAGGAATAAACAATGCTGAGAGCTTCTTGTTACTAACTCGGCCGAGAGGAGCATTGAAAGTGGGGTGATTTACGTCACTCTATGAAAGATTTGATCCTTCATCGTCATCTACACCCATTTATACCCAGAAATTATTTGAAGCCAATTTGAGAATTACGTAAGAATAAATAAGCTAATATCTATGATTCGTGGGGGTAAAGCTAAGTTTTACAAAGACTTTTTTCGATGGAGCTGTCGGATTTTCAGCCATCTTCAGTATCATTTAAAATAGAATTAAAAATTTAGAAAGTTTTCTGAGTGACGAGGCACTTGGAAGTTTTTTCTTGGAAGAATAAGCCAAGATTTTTGAACCAGAGGTAACTCTATAGTTTGAAATAAGGAAGCCAGAGTCGAAAAGTCGAATTTTAACCAGATTACGAGATTTTGTAAAGTTCAACAATAGATATTTACAAACCAAGCGCAGAAAATGGTTGATTCCAGCAGGAAAACATGTTGCATACGAGGGAGCTTTGCTCCCGAGTTTTGCAAGTTTTCCGTTGCTGTACTCAACCATTTAGTGCGCGAGGTTTGTATTCTATTTTCCCTTGCGAGCACCACGCGCGAATTTCCCTACTTTTGAATATCCTACGCGGCTCCATTTCAACATGGCACAGTTCAGCCCGCTGAGTAAAAATGTGATTCGCTCTCTTCGTGGTATTACGTCTCTAAATTAACAATTATCTTAACCTCACCAGCTTATCTGCTTGCTGTGATTACTGTTCATCGTAGATTAGGTCGTCAAAAAATTGTGAATCATAATTACCGCCGCAGCCAAAAATATTCCCTCTGAATCCTTTTCTCCTGCATTTTGTAAGAAACACGCCTTCAAATGATAACACGACTCATTGTGATGACAAATGATAACATTTACTCGCACATTTTTGACTCAAATGGCTCCAAAATATCGCCAAGGTTGAGATCCGCGAAATTCGGCAAATAATAAAAAATAGATTTTGAAAATCAGCTGAACCAAATTCTCGTTGCGCACCACAGTACGCTTTCTGGCTTCGAGACCGATAAATTTTTAAATAATTTGAAATGTCCGTTATCGGCTGATAATCAAAAATTATCAGTAGGGCGAGAAAAAAAATGGCCCATAATTTTTTTTTTTTTTGACCCGTGTGGCTCCAAGTTCATCTAAGTTAGATTACCTGCTAGATTAGTAAACATTCAATTTTAATAATAACGCATAAAATACAGATAAGCAAGCAAAAATTTTGACTTTTTAGACAAAATAGCCCCATAAAAATTGTTTAATGGTACATATTAAATTAATTCCACAGTTGAGAAGATGTTTTGCGGTAAAATATAAAACAAAAAACTTCTTTAGTCGCAATTTTACACGTTTAAAGCTGTTTGTAATTGTACCCATTTTGCGAAATCTAACTTTTTGATTTTTATTCACCCTACTTCGAGGCATGAGGCGGCATCTGATGTCGCATTTTAGGCTTTTTCTACGGCAAATTTAAAAACGTTGCAATGTAATGTTGACTTTGACACTTGTCAATCGGAAAGAATTTTCGCTCTGGATCTCTAAGCCGAAAGAATTTTCCGCTTAAGATTACATCACTGCTGGATAAGAGGATGTGTAATAGTATTTTACAGCACTGCTGAATTCACTCGGAAAGTGAGGAAAGAAGGGCTATAATTGCCCCTGAGCGAGCTTGCGAGCGAGGGGAGGCAATATAGACCTACTTTCCGCAAGTCCGAGTGAATTCAGCCGTGCATGTACAGTATTTTTCACAATTCCGCGGCCGCTGAATTAGCTGAATTGTGAAAAATACTATTGTAGAGAAATTATCACTCTCCATCGACAACAAATTGTTGCTTTATAAAGTAGCCTTACGTCCATCTTGGTCCTACGGGTGTCCCATCTACAGGACTGCAGCCAAGAGCAATATGAAACGACTCCAAGTAGCCCAAAACAAGACCCTGAAAATGTGCCTGAATCTGCCGTGGAGGACAAGCACAGATGTAGTACATGAGTTGGCTGGCGTCGAGAGAGTCAGCGAATATGTCGACAAGCTCACCCAAAACTTCCTGACAAAGCTCGAGGCCGAATAGGGAGTTCAATCTAGCCTAGGAGTATGCGCTGTGATATTAGTTTTAAGTTTCACCTTGTTATTAAACTCTCGTCCCAGATAAGTAAGCGCCTAAACCTTAATTAAATGTACCTGAGGAAAGTCGTTGTAATAGTTAAATGTAACTAAGTCTCGCAATAACGTCTAGTAATGTGTATATATGTTTATAAAACGATCAATAAATGTTTCTATCTATCTATCTATCTATGTAGAGAAATTATGTCGAAAATCTTCTAACTCTCTCAAATAATTTCCTTTTTCAATCTAGTGTCAGTTCCTGGGGTTTCACGGAGGTGACTATTGTAGGCTCAGACATCCCAGAAATTTTCCATGGAACACTAAAGGCGGTTTTTTACAGGTGAGTAAACCTTTGTCGTCTGAGGACGTCGGCTAATTTTGATTTTTATCCCAGAACTTTCTCTTTTACCATGAAATTCCTTTCAATATTAAACCTAAATTTTTATTTCTCTTTAAAACGCCTAGTATCCGGCAGTAAGCTCCTCCGTCTGATAGATGATGTGGCTCTTCTCGTCGAAGCTGGAGGACGTGAACTCGCCCATGTGGCTCCTCTGCATGTGTCTCAGAAACGTGCCCTTCAGCTTCATGACGCGCTCCATGCCGCCGGCGTAGCAGAAGAGACACCGGTACACCGCCTTCCTGTGCACCGAGTCGATGTGGACGTTCACGTCGCTGGCCTTCACGAAGGTCTTGTCGCAGTGGGGACAGTGGTAGTTTCGCTTGTTGTGGAACTTTTCATGGAAGTTCAGGTGACCCTGGGAGATGAAGCCCTTGCGACAGAAACTGCAAAAGTGCGTAAACTCCTTCGTGTGCTGGCTCACCTCGTGGATCTTGAGGGCGTCGGCTCGCGTAAAGGCCTGCTTGCAGACGAGACAGGTGAACTCGAGCTTGTTCTGGACGTGGAGAAGCTCGTGGTCGTCGCAGCGGCGCTTCGTGGAGAACTTCTTGGTGCAGAAGCAGCACTGGAAGATCTTGGGGGTGGAGCTGAAGTCGGGCTTTGTCTTCTTCTGGGCCACAAAGTAGTCCGTCTGGGTCGCCCGACACGCCTTCATGTGGCAGTGGAGGCCCTGCTTGCTGCCCGCCGAGAAGCTGCAGATGCTGCAGAGGAACCTCGTGGCCACCTCGGGGTGCTTCTCCCGTCTGTGCTTCAGCATGTCGCGCCGTCTCGAAAACTTCTCGCTGCACTGGTCGCACTGGAAGGGCTTCTCCTGCGTGTGAACCGACCGGATGTGGTTCTGCAGGATAAAGTTCTCCTGATACCATTTGCCGCAGTAGCAGCACTCGTGCTTCTTCTCCTTCCCAATGTGCGTCTGCTTCATGTGCTGCAGCATGTAGTAGCGATTTGCCTGCTTCCCACACAGCTCGCACGTGAGCATCACCTTGTCGTGGACCATATTTTTGTGTCTCTGCATGTTGTTGGGATTATTGAAAGTTTGCTCGCAAATGTCGCATGTGTTGGGAGAGGCGTGTTTCCCGTTCGAGTGGAAGGCTTTGGACGCGTAGTGCATGTTGAGGCGCCGCTTTTCCGTGAACTTGACGTCGCACAGCTCGCACTTGAACACCTTGACCCCGTTCTCGTCCACGTACTCTCTGAAATAGAATTTTCATTTTCAGTCATTTTCATCAGACAAAAGCTCGTTTCGACATTTCCAGAAACTTTAACAAAAGCCCGTCATGTCATGTCGGGAAAAATGTAATGGACTGGAAAGGTAACAAAAGCCAAGTTGCGTTCATAATTGCAAAAACATTTAAAGCGATCCAGGGAATATTCATTGCACATTTTGTAATTATAATAATTTTCAGCATGGTTGACTTCATTGATAGTCGAAACACCTGTTATTGAGGCTAGCTTTTTCTTGCTCAAGAAAAGAAGGTCTTTAGAAGTCAGACAGGACAAACATCGAGTTGTAAAAATCGAGTTGCTCTCACAGTAATTTTTGGCGAACTTTTTTTCGGTATAAAAGGCACTGTTTAATTATTTAAATTTAACTGTAAGAAGAGCAAAAAAGTGTTTGTCCGCTTGTGTAGGGAAATTCTGTTCAGTGGGCGTTGAAAATATAAGGACTATATTTGAAAACGCCCTTTCGTATAATTTCAAGAAGTCTCAGGGTCAAGTTTCAAAATCCAAGAATTTGCTTCAAGGTTGAGCCAGGATACGAGAGGTAGATAGCCAACTGTTGCATTTATAAGAAAACACAGACAGAGACCCATACGTCGGCCTAGGGCATGCAGAGTTACAGACTATAATGTAGTTAACAAAGTTTAAGTGCTGTGGTCTCCATAAATAGCCGCATGTGAGAAGCCCATTCAACTCCAATTCAAGCTCATGCAGTGACACATGACCTGGGGAGACCACAAAAAGCACATGTTCTACCTCGTTTGGGATGCAACAAACACCGAGTTTCACATTTTCATCACAAAGTTTTATTTCCATCTCCCAAGACGACATATTCCTCCTGCGAGTCCCCCCCGTAGATCAGCCGTCTGCACTTCTTGGAATGAAGTCTTAGGCCCTGCACCGACACGCAGTTGAAGCCGCATCCGTGGCACATGAACTCGCTCACGACCTCCGGATGGCAGACTCGCATGTGCTGGGCCAGCTCCTTTCTCGTCGCGTACCCACTCTCGCACTGGCTGCACGCAAAGGGTCTGTGGCCGGTGTGAAGCTTTCGGGTGTGATTTCTCAGCTGGAACTTTTCCATAAAGGACTTTTCGCATAGCGAGCAGACGTGCTTCTTGTGGGGCGCCAGACTCAGGTGAGACTTCATGTGCTCCGTCATGTAGAAGCGATTGCACTTTTTCCCACAATGGTCGCACGTCAGGAGCAGGGAGTCGTGAAGCATGCGTTTGTGTCGCAGCAAGTTTCCGACATTGTTGAAAATTATGCCACAAATGTCGCATGTTCGGAGAGGTGGCTGGTTTCCATGAGCTACCGCCTCCCTAAAGTGCTTCTTCAATTTCGTCGAACTGGGATACTCTTTGTCGCACTTCTCGCATCGATAGACTCGTTTACCGCTCTCGTCCTCGAGCACTCTGCAACAACAAAATCCTATTTAGCTTCACTTTTGCTTCACAACGAGGAGGGAACTGGGACTTGATTGCGGATGCTGGAGCAGCTTTGTGTGCACGATATTCAGAATCAACTTCGGATGCAGTGTGTAATTTGCAAACGTTCTCTTTGAACGATGCATCAGCAGCTCTTTGAGCGTTTTAATATGCTAAGTTTTGCAAGAATTATTTTCTGCCAGTTTAACTTCAAGACCTGTTTAATTTGTGTTATTAGAGAGCTCCCCAGGGAGACATAAACGGCCGTTTTGATTAATATTTCAGACGGTCTTTCTGGGCTCTTCTAGGAAATCTGGTCGAGCATTAAATTGAATTTAAGTCTTTTAAATGGGCTAATAATTTATTAGGCTAGTTGGAGCGACGCAGAGAATTTTTCATGAGGTGATACAGAAAATCTAGAACACACTTTATTTATTTCTTTATTTATCCATCCCCAACACCCACCCACAGAGGCTGCCCCAATCCCGTAGAGGGCTCAAAGGGGACTAGCCTGTCTCCGGATTATAACTTTGTATCGTGATAGGAGAAAAAGGGAAGTGTGATAGTGGAAAGAGATTGTATAGGAAAGGAAGAATAACCAAGGAGAGCCAGATTAACATGATCCAACGAACTGATCATTGAAAAAGCTTCGCCACCATCGAGGGTGCGGTCAGATGTGCCTTAACGCCTCGCAGGAACAGGCCCACTGATGGAGAGCGACGGGCAGCTGCGGGGAGTGAGTGTAGCACACTTGCACCTTTGACTATCTCTTTCGTGGACTATCTCGTCTTAAAAAATGCACCTTAAGAAAGACTTTAAAGTCCCAAAAAGGCTATCAGAGCCGTCACAGGGGGTAAAGAAAACCTATCAGCTAAAACAACGTTCGCCTTGATTTCACTCAGAAAGTCCAAGCAAAAGAAAAGCGTCTAAAAGGCTAATCTTCTTTATTACTGAAGCAACTGCAGACTTTACAACATCCCTCAAACCTCCACGAAGCCCCCCCGGCCCTTCCACAGGTCCTCTTCCATCGCCTTGCTCTCCTTCTTGACCCGCTTCTTCCGCACCTTCGGCACATCGCTCTCGCTCGCCACTTTCTTCGACCCACAGGTCTTGGCGTGACACCGCAGACCCTGAATTGTCATGAAGCTCACGCTGCACTTGCAGCACAGATACTCGTTCGCTAGCTCGGGATGCTTGAACCGTCGGTGCTGGGCCATCTCCTTCCGCAACGCAAACTTCATGTCGCACTCGGAGCAGCTGAAGGGACGCTCGAGCGTGTGGACCTTCCGGATGTGGTTCTGAAGCATAAAGTTTTCCACAAAAGTTTTTGAGCAGTGCTCACAGGCGTACTGGTGGGCCCGCTTGTAGTGGACAGTCTTCATGTGGTGCGCCATGTAGAACTTGTTGCACTGCTTGTCACAAAATTCGCACTGCAGGAGCACGTGGTCGTGGATCATTTTCTTGTGCCGACGCATATTTTGCTCGTTGTTGAAGGTCCGGTTGCAGAGGTCACAGATCTCGGGACGCAGGGAGCGGTCGTGCAGGAAGCTCTTCCAGAAGTGGTTTCGCAACTTTTTCTCATCTGGGTAGTCCCTGTTGCACTTCTCGCACCGGAAATGGCTCACCCCAGCGTCGTCGGTCCAGACACTGAAAACAACAACAAAAGTGGTGTTTTCAAAAGTTCCAATTAGTTACTTCGTTCAGACCACAGACTCGACTTCTCACGCTCCAAATCAGTCTTCCCTAAATAAACACCTCCTAAAACGATTTTCAGGCATACTTGGATTTTTCTTTCAAAATTAAATTTCCGATTTCTGCAACATGAGCCTTCTGACGCCTGAAAATCGATTTCCAAAAGAAAATTGAACCGTGGAAGTTGAATGGAATTTTTTAGAAAATTCTAACATTTTTGAAGAATTTTAGTACAATTGCCTCGGACCAATTTTAGCTTGATATGAGTCCAAATTATTTCTTTAATTTTTTAAAACAATTTCTAGCTTGAATCAGGTCAAATAAATTTTCGTATAAATCAACGCAAAAAAGACCGATTTCAGGCTCCAGAAGGCTCAATTTATTTTTAAATCACCACCCAAGCACGTCTAAAAATCATCAAATACCTCAAAGTTCTCTCAGAATGTTTCTCTAACGAGTCTCTCAGGCCGTCTCGAGATCCAGGTTGTCCAGGTTCCCTATCTCCACCAGCTCCTTGCCCTCTATGCTGCTCATTACGTCCGCCTCCACCTTCTCGTCCAGCGCCTGATCCACGACCACCATCTCGCTCCCATTCCCGCCATACTGCTCAAACTCCCTGGGATGCTTGCCCTTCATGTGGTGCACGAGGGACAGGAACTTCCTCACATCCCGCACGGTGCCTCGAGCCAGGCAGAACTTGCACCGATACCGCTTGTTCCTGTGTTTGCTGTCAATGTGCTCCTTCAGATGCGAACTCTTGGCGTATTGGGCGTCGCAATTTCCGCACTTGAAAGGTCGGTCCCGGGTGTGATGTCGCTCGTGAACCTTCGCGGCACTCTGGGACACAAAGCCACGATTGCAGAAGCTGCAGGAGAACCGGAAGCCTCGCGTGTGGACGGATATCTGGTGAACCTTGAGAGCGTCCTTTCGGGCGAAATTTACGCTGCACTCGTCGCACCTGAAGGCCAGCTCGTTCTTTTGGTGTCTGGCCTCGTGCTCGGTCGCCAGTTTTCGCACTGCGAACTTCTTGCTGCAGAACCGGCATCCGAAGAAGCCCATTTTCTGGCTCCTTCCCGCGCTCTCGGGGGTCTCTTTCGAGCACGACTGCGAGTGCGAGGCCAGGCCCTGGCTGGAGATGAAGCTCCTGCCACACTGAGAGCAGAGAAACGAACTCGAGTGCTCGCTCTTGAGGTGTCGGAGGAGCAGCGTCTTGCTCTGGAAGCCCTGGGAGCAGCTGTGGCATATGAAGGCCTCGTTCGTGTGTTGCTCCCTGATGTGGTCCGTCAGCTTAAAGCGCTTCGAGAACGTCCTGGAGCAGAAGTCGCACGCGAGACGACCCAGACGGTGGGTCTTCATGTGGCTGCGGAGGTGGAACTCGTTGAACTCTTTGCCACACGTCGGACAGGGCCTCTTCTCGCAGTCGTGGACCATCCTCATGTGGCGCTGCAGAGCCTGCTTGTCCCCGAGCTGGGCCCCGCAGGAGCCACACGTCTCGCTAAACTTTGAGCCGCTGTGGACGGACGTCCGGAAGTGGGCGTCGAGGAACTTTTTGAGCTTAAAGGTCCGGTTGCATTTCAGACACGCGTAAGCCTTTCGCTTCTTCCCCTCCTCGATTCGAGTCGTGATGCTGGAACGGAAAAGAGGTGAACACCTTAAACTTATGCTGCTTAATCGGCTCGAGCCAAAACCGCACTTTTCAGCGGATTTCGATCTTGGCCAGTCAATTGAATCAGGATAAAATTTAAAGTTTTCCCTCTTTTCCAATTTTCTCACGCCTCGACATGCGATTCAAAGAGTCTCAGCTCAGACCAATAATGTTTCCTAGACATATTTCTTTTGGGACCAAGACTGGTATTATTTTAATTGAACTCCCGTCTAGCTAGAATTAGTGGTCTGAGGTAGTCTAGGTAATACTAGTGGTCTGTGGTCTTATTCTACATGAAAAATCGGGAAAACTCACCTATAGCCTTCCTCTTCAGCCCAGTTACGAACCGTCCGCTTCTTCTTCTTCTCCGGCGGCCGCACCTCCACCTGCTCCGGCAGCGAGACCGTGTCCTCGTCCTGCACCTTGACGCTCAGCAGCTGATCAAAGTCATCTCCGTCGTACACCAGCTCCTCCTCCAGGTACTCAATCTCCACAAACTCCTGCTTGACGTCCTGCAGCACCTCGCCCACGACCTCCACCTCGACCGCGACCTTGGGCTTGAAAATTTGCTTCGAGTCGGGCTCCTCCATCACCTTCAGCTCCTCCAGGTACTCGTTGGCGTGGTTGATTAGCAGGTCCTCGTTCGAGTTTAGGGAAATCTTAAAGTCTGACACGTTCTCGAGCATCTTCTTGCAGTTGGAGCACATTTGCTTGGGGAGCCAGTCGTCCTCGGCCAGGGGCCGGTTTGTGATGTCCTCGAAGGCTCTCCGGGACTCCTCGTTCACGTCCTTGCCGGCCTCCTGGAAGCAGATCCGGCAGGTTTTGTGTGCTGGGAGCTTGTTCTTGACGTTGGTGCGGAAATTGAAGTCGATATCGGGTCTGAAATGGCAAGATTAGGCTCTCTTTCGCCCACAAGTCTCGCAAACTCACCTCTGACGGCGGAACTCCTGCAGGTTTATGAGGTCAAAGTACTTCAGGAGGTCCGGGAGGCTCTCGGCTGTGAGGGGAAAGACCTCCCCAAGCACCTTCTCAACGTACTCCTGGGTCAAGTAGACGCCGTCGTACTGCAGCTCGACCTGACTGCCCGAGAACTTGACTGCTGCCTCCACGATGAGCGGATCGCCCATCAGCTTGTACAGGTAGTAGTTCTCCCCGATCTTCTTGTAGTCCCACTTGGGGTGCTTGGATGTGAGGAAGTCTAGGTTCAGCCTGAGCGAGTTCTGGAGCTCGAAGCTGATGTCTGAGGCCATCTCCTGGTCCTTGATGTTCTCGCTGTCGTTGAAGCTGGAGTCGACGTCCATCATGTCGGGAGTGATGGTGGGTACGGACCCGGGTCTCAGGGATATCCGACCCCCGGAGCTCAGGAAGGCGTCGTCGGCAAAATGGAGACGGCACAGCGAGTCCACTCGGCCCTGAGTGTAGGTGGTCGGGTCGATGCCGTTCTTGAACATGAAGTGGAACCCTGCAATGTTTGGAGTTGCGAAATGGGAACGCCATCGGCCGCCAGCTTGTACTCACATTTACTTCGCGTCGTGGGGTCCCGGGGGATCATGAACATGGAGATCCTGTTGTTGCGGCTGACCCGCGTCGGGCAGTTCGGAATTAGGCAAGTTTTGCCCATTTTTTCCCACTCTAAACAACAATTTTCTGGCGGATGATGCTAGACTTTCTGATGACAACTTTCCGTTTTTAGTAGTTCCTCTTTCGGCCGCTCCAATTCAAAATGGCTGTTGCACTTTGAGCCTCTCTCCAAACTGTCACTTTGACAGTTGAACGCGGAACGCAAGCCGAGAGCTGATTTTCTTTTGTCGTGCGATTTTCCGTGCTTTTCCCCGTAGTAATGCTGGTTTTGTGCTGATTGCTGAGTTTTACGGGATTCAGATCGGGATTCACGCTACCGATATGTCGGAATCTTATGGTGGGAGGCCGGTTTTTGGGAAAACATGAAATTTGAGCCTTTGTTTTCCTTTGCTTCCAGATTATTTATTCAAATTTCTCGTAATCGGAGCTGCAGGCAGTGGGAAATCCTGCATCTTGCACCAGTTCATCGAGAACAAATGTGAGTATTTCTGACGTCACCTCAAGAGACTCGTCTCAAAAGTGATTTACGATCTTGTTTTGCAACTATTTTTGGTGTTTCTCTGCGGGAGCAGTTAAGGAGGACTCTTCGCACACGATTGGTACGTACACCGAGTTTCTAATTCCAGCCCCTTTGGTACCCGGACCCAGACCCGTCGAAAGGGAGGGGGGGGGGGAAAGGGGGAAAACCCCCCGGGCCCGTGATTTTTTAGGGGGCCTGGGCGGGCGTCCGGGCCCCTTGAATCTCGAACATTTCCCTTTGATAGTACCGGGCCCAGATTCTCTCTCGACGGCCCTGCCCGGACCCGACGCTAAATGGTTTTTTTTCCAGGAGTGGAATTCGGTTCGAGGGTCATCACGGTGGGCGGCAAGGCAATAAAACTCCAGATATGGGATACTGCTGGCCAAGAGCGATTCCGGTCTGTCACCAGAAGCTACTACCGAGGTGAGTTCACCATGGGAACGGAAAAAAGTCTTTCAAGGTCAAGTTTGCAGACTCGCGATATTGACTTTTCATTCACACGCTAGATGAATGCTCAGTGTTTTTTTTTTAAACATGAGTAATTGTCACTTCCGTGCAATGGAAGAGCGATTCTGGTTACGTCCCTGAACGTTTTTTGGGAAATTCTAATTCTAGCCGTTTCGGAGTTTAACGGGATGTGATACCCTTGAATCGTCCCCTGATACCCTTGAGGAGTTAGAGGGCTTTTTCGGCCGATTTTGGGGGTCCAGGCATAGGAAAAATTTTTCAAAAAATTTTTTTACTTTAATATTTCAAATTTGAGTCCGAATACATCCAAAAAGAGGCTCTGGCCAAGAAAATCAGGTTTTCCGAAAAAAAAATTTCACTAAAATTTTTTCCATGCCTGGACCCCTCCAGATCGGCCAAAAAAGCCCTCTAGCTCCTCACCAGAAGCTTCCGGGGTCAAAACTTGAGCACCATATGAAGCATCTCAAAAAGTTGAGGGGACCTCTTAAAGACCATTTTGAGATCGGAGCCCTTGTTTGGGAGCTACGGGGCTAAAACCCCAACTGAAAACCTCAAAACTGACAGACAAACAGACATATCAGACGCTTGTGGAAAATATCATAAAAGTAATTACTTGAAGTGCACTCCAAGGTCGTCCTTGGAATTCGATTTCTCCTGCGTTTTAATGAGCCATTAACCTTCCAGGTGCTGCCGGCGCGCTCCTCGTGTACGACGTCAGCAACCGTGACTCCTTCAATGCCTTACTTGCGTGGCTGCAAGACGCCCGGACCCTCGCGAGTCCCAACATCATAATTCTGCTGGTCGGGAACAAGCGAGATTTGGAGGACGAACGTGAAGTGACCTTTTTGGAGGCGAGCAACTTCGCCCAGGAGCACGATTTGATATTTCTCGAAACGAGCGCGAGGACGGGAGAGAACGTGGAGGAGGCGTTCCTGAAGTGCAGCAAGACGATCCTGGCGAAGATCCAGACGGGCGAGCTGGATCCGGAGCGCATCGGGAGCGGGATCCAGTACGGAGATACGTCGCTGAGGAACTTGCAGAACTCCGAACCAACGAGTAGATTTAAGAAGCCGGACTGCGGAGGGAAGTGCTTTTAACGCGCTAGGAGGCTTTCTAGTACCCATCCTAGGTTCAACCTTGTCGTTCTCGGGAGCGACCGCTCAACCTGTTGATATTCCAAATTTACCCTCCCTTGCCTCTTAATTGGATGATCTTTCATTGTTATTTTAAGTTGTCCCGCATGTGTATGAACAGTAATAAATACATTTTATGGAGCCGTGACTTTTGAATGGCTTGAAGTAGTAGCTAGAGGAAAGTTTGGTTGGGTCCGACATCGAAACCGGGTTGAAGGAAATTGATAGGCCGTCGATCTTGTAAGAGCTAGCCAAACTCCGATATTTTTTAACCCATTAACTATCGAATATGTCAAAACATTTTTTACGGGACATTAATGTTTACAATGTTCAAAAAACCAAAAACCAGCCCTCGAGATCCTCCCTGGGCTTTTTTCATCGACCTTCGAAAAATAATAATAAATCGCCTATATGGGAGATTTTTATTATTTTTTTTTTCGAAGGTCGATGAGGTTTGGTCATTTTTCAAATTTTGGGTCAAAAATTTATTTTCTCCAAAACCCACTTTTTTGGCCAAAAATCTTCGCGAACGTGATTCTAGGGGTAAACTTAGCCGTTCTAAGGCTTAAAGGACCGATTTCGAGAAAAAAAATTTTTGGCCAAAAATCCCGAAATCGAATTTCTGTTAACGAGTGGAGGTTTGGTCATTTTATGAATTTCCGGTGAAAATTTTTTTTCTCCAAAACCCACTTTTTCGACCAAAACGCTTCTTTAACGTGATTCTGGGGCTAAACTGAGCCGATTGAAGCCTTCAGGGACCATTTTCGTAACATCAAGTTTTTGGCCAAAATCCCAAAATCGAGTTTTCGTTAACGAGTAGAGGTTTGGTCATTTTTCAGATTTTTATTATTTTTTTTTTGAAGGTCGATGGCTTTTCTAGGCTCTGTTTTGTCCCATAAACAAATTTACTGGATAAAGAAAATTATTTTGAAGTTAAATTTGAAGTCTGAGTTAAAAATAAAAATTAATGAAAAATGACCGATTTGAAAGGGTTTTAGAAAACCCCCTTAAAATAGGAATATGGGGGTTGAATAAATTTTTCATTGAAATAACTTTAAAGTCAATTAAATTTCCTATTCAACCATATACAATACGCCACAGTCAGTGGGTCGTCAATGGGTTAAGCGGTGATATCAAAAACCGGCTCTTCCAATCTCATTATTTTATTGTTAGTCTATATTCAAAACTAAATACAAGTTCGATTCAGGTATGTGAACGAAAGAGGGTGAAAGAACCGGGAAAGAGTGAAAATGCGCGCGATGACTAATCGAAGGACTTTCGAGGATCCTAACGCCTAAATCTCTTCCCGCCCGCCCGGAAGTTGCGTCTGCGAGCCTGACCGCCGCCCTCCGAGAGCTTTGCCGAGTACTTGCCCGAGGGAGGCGCGTAGACCGGGGCCGCTGCAGCCTTGGCCTTCTTGTTCTGACTCTCTTCCCCGAACGTGATGGGAGCATGTCTCTTCCCAATTCCTCCCAGGTCCTTCTGGTGCTGCTTGGGGGCCAGCCATGAGAGCGTGAGCGTGCTCTTGAAGCTCGGAGGCGAGTGGAACAAGTCTCGGATGAGCACGTTGATGTTCGAGGTGGTCTTGAGGGCCGTCACCTTGATCTGGTTCTCCTCACTCTTCAGCTCTGCCGGAATCTTGCCCTTCAGCGACTCCTGCAGCTTCTTGATGTACCCCTGGGTGCCTCGTGCGAGGTACTGGATGCGGGACCGGAACTCCTTGAGTCTCTGGGGGTCCTCGGGGAAGGTCAGGAAGTCCGGAACCTGCTTGCCGATGGTGTGGAGGGCGTAGAGGAGGCACTCTGCGTGCGAGAACTGGAACGAGGGCGGCTCTGTGAGGTCAGCGTCGGCTGGAGGGAGCGGCATGTACTCCAGGAGCACGCTGTAGATGGCGCTGACGTGCTTTTCGGGGGTCTCGAGGGCCGAGGCGTGCGTGCTGAGCTCCGCAAAGACCTTCAAGAGCCTCAGCTGGGTCTGACTCTGGTCGTCGGCGGCTCCAATGAGGTTCCACGTGGACACTGGCAGCAGCTTTTCGCACATGAAACTCACGAATGCATTCGAGTGGACCTGCTTGGAGAAGTAGGGCAGGGCAGCGGTCGCGCAGAAGATGAACCGCTCCACCACCTCGTCGTCGGCCGCCATGGTGCCGCTCAGAGAGACGTCCAAATCCGCCTGCTCGACGCAGATCTTCACCAGCTCGAGGTGTCCCGAGACCGTCTTGGCCAGCTTGGTGCGGGCCAGGATCTGCATGCACGCCTGGAACTCGTCCGCAGTCACGTCCTGCAGCACCTTCTTAAGCCCCGTCACGAGATGCTGCTCGACCTCGGCCGAGATCAGCTCCGCATTGAACTTCAGGAACTTGTTCTGCAGGAACTCGAGGCTCTTGCTTCTCGTGCCCTCGTCTCCCACCGAGATCTGGCTCAGGATGCCCGTGAGAGTTCCCACTACGTCGTTCTTCGCAAGCGTCTGCAGCGACAGGTGGACGGTCTGGAGCTCAAGCGGGTCCTCCGACGCCAGCAGCTGAGCCAGTATGTCGGCTATCTTGGCCGTGTGTTCCTTGTTCTCCTTGCACAGACTCGGGAGGTCCTTGATGGCCTGCAAAACTCGGGTTTAGCTTTGACAATGTCAGATAACCTCAAACGTACCTGTCGTCGGATCGTGACATCCTCATCCTCGCACAAGTCCAGCTGCCGGTCCATTGCCGTCTCCTGCAGGGTCGGGAAGTGCTTGAAGAACTTCCCTATGAACTGGGAGGCCAGCTTCTTCGCCTTCTCGTCTCCATCGACGGCACTCAAGATTTCTCTGTAGGCGGCTTCGTGCTCCGAAACGTTGTTCTTTGCCACGGCATCGCTCAAGATGTCGTAGTTTGCGTACAACTTCTCGATTTGGTCACCCATTCTGACCTGTTTCGTGTCTCTTCTGTCCTTTTTTCGCCTTTTATTTCTTCAAAAACGCGATTTATTGATCCGAAATGGACGCCGATTGAATTTCCTTTGACAATGACGTTTAAGACGTCACTCTTTTGACGGATCAGACAATGACGTTTAAGACGTCACCAGTTTGACGGATCAGAAAGTAGGGTTGCCCGATCGTTGATAGTTTTTCGTCATTTCCGAAGGTTTTTCGTGATTTTTGAATCAAACTGACAAGGATTTCCATACTAAAGAGCCCAAGAGAAGCTGTTGGACCCTCTAAGAGACGATTTCTGCCGAATCGAGAGTTCTCCTGGCAGCCCTGGGAGAGACTATCGGCTAACCTCAAAACGAAACGTAAACAGCAGTTCATTCTAGAAATCTCGTGGTGACGGTCGGCGGTGTTTTGCTGCAGAAAGACAAGAAAATGGTGAGTAAATGCCCCAGAGTGCGGGAAATCGGTAGAACTCTCGCTGATGATCGTGAAACAATTGAAAGAACTCATGTGAACCAAAAATACACAATATTCTTGACACCTCTTGTCTGAGAGACTCCGGGCATTACGCAACACGCATGGAAGACTCGAAATGCCGACTAACCCCTGCCCCCTCTCGTTCCAGAGCGCCGTAAAACGACTGATTCCGTTGCTGGACCGTGTCCTTGTCCAAAGATTCGAGGCCGTGACGAAGACCAAGGGAGGCATCGTGATCCCGGAGAAGGCTCAGACGAAGGTCCTGCACGCCAAGGTGGTCGCCGTTGGACCCGGAGCTCGCAACAAGAATGGAGACAACATCCCACCCGCCGTGCAGGCCGGAGACACCGTCTTGCTTCCCGAGTTCGGAGGCACCAAAGTGACCCTCGAAGACCAGACCGAGTACCAGCTTTTCCGGGAGAGCGACATCCTCGCCAAGCTGGAGGTGGACGAGCCCAAGAAGTAAATGTTCAAATCACAATTTAGCTGCTAGAGATCGCGTTTCGGTTCCTCGAAGTTTCATCGGCAGCACTGGACCAGCTTTGTCTGCCCCTCTTGCATTTCTTTACGTCTTTGATTATGTTATAAATTAGAGCGAGTGACTTCTGAATGATTAGTCTATTAGTTTTAAAGGATTTTGTATAAGACAGAACAATATATATAAATAAAAGCGACTGAAGCCGCCTGAATTACATGGCGAAGGTCGAAAATCGAGAAAGTCGTTTTGAATTTCTTCAAATTGTCGAGTTAACCCTCTACCGGGCAATCCGGTAGAAATCCTGGATCAAGGTTTTCCAATTTCTAAATCAAAATTAATTTTCACAGTAGCTCAGATGTTTGTAAACTAAAGCAGATATTTTTAAAAATTGAAAAAAGGCCGCCATCTTGGAATTTAATATTTTTAATACCGTTTTGATGTATTTTGTTGCTTTTTTTGTAATCTATATCACTAATATTAAGTTTTCCCTGCATTTATAAAATTTTTATAATTGAAAAAAGGCCGCCATCTTGGAATTTAATTTTTTTTATGCCGTTTTGATGGATTTTGTTGCCTTTTTTGTAATTTATATCACTAATATTAAGCTTTTCCTGCTTTTATAAATAATTCAGGAACTTAAATTGCTCTAAAATGGACCAAGTTTTTAATCTATATTTTCATTCAATTTCTCCAAAACTATAATTCGACATAGAAGAACATGATTTTCGAAACACATGGCAATTTAAAGCCTACTTAGAGTATGGAATTTTTTTTCCATGCTCTAGGATTTAAAGTCGAAATTCCGCCAGATCATAAAAATTCGCCAACTCTTCTGGACGAGACCTTTTTATGAACGAGCCCCCGCTGAATATCATGTTATGCGGGACGCAAGCCAGTCGTGAGAGAAAAAGCTAGGTGAGCTTTTGAGCGGATTCGGCAGTCTGAGTTCGGCGGGCGAATGAAATGGTCGTGAAGTAAAGTCGTCCGGGCAAATATAAAGAAAACAGTGAAGAAGAGAAACCTCTTGGGCGGAAAAGCCCGTGAAAAATTGCAAAAATATTTGAGAAAAATAGCGAGTAGTGAAAATGCGGGATTTGGCTAATAAGATGGCTGAACTGTCATTCGAGGCCCCGTTGGCGAAGTTCGAGGAGACGGACGAGTGGGGAGACGCGATTACGAATTATCAGTCGTCGCAGAACGGCACGTCGAACGCCCAGACATCGCCCAATGCGAACCTCAAGGCCGCCCTATCGGACACCCTGAGCCTCAATCTGAACCTGAAGGAGACGGAGAACAACATCCTGGTGCTGGGCGAGGACGGGCTCATGAGACAGGGTCTCAATGACAACGACTCGCCCAACCGCAACTCGGCTCCCGTGGCGACCGCCGCTGCTGCCGCCGCCAAGATCAATGTGGATAACTTTGCGGAGGCCTTCACGGGAAGCCTGGAGGACCTCGTGAACACGTTCGATGAGAAGCTGACGAAGTGCTTCGGGAACTACGAGCAGAGTGTGGAGGAATTGGCCCCAGTGCAAGTCAGGACGCAGGAGGAGGTGATGAATGACTGCCAGTAAGTACGCCCTTTTCGGACCTTCTTGGGAGCTGCTTGGGAGAGTGGGGAGACCGAGGTCTCGGAGAAAGCGCTGATTTGCAAAAACATGAAATGGTAGATTAGCGAGAAAATCGGAGTAAATCCATGAAACAAATTCCGCGCATGGCAAGTCGGGGCCCACTACGACCTCACGATCAATATAGCGCGGCATCTCTTTCACTAAACACGAAGCAGATGATTTGTTTTGATTTCTTTCTCGTTCCCGGCAATGGTGAGACTGCGAGCCGTCGTGAGTCACAGTTTGGCCGCTGCCAAGTAAATTATAGGGGCACCCCGTATACCGAGGGGTGGAAGTCGATCGACATGACATTTATATGAGTGTATAAACGGAGGCGAGAACGTTGGGTATGGAACGAAAAGTGGTCGGAAAAAGCTTTTCGATTACCTGCTTTTGGGGTGTTTATTTCTTTCTTATTTACCTAATTTTTATTTTCCTAATTTTCTTTCGCACAAAAATTTTCTTGAACGCTTTTTAATTTAAAAAGTTTAATTTTTAAAAAATAACTCAAAAAATATCTGGGCCTTAAAATTCCACCACCCAACAGACAGACATTCTGGGTTAAAGAAAAGCACCCCAGAAGGATTCTCATCGCGTACTTTCATACATATTGATTTCTTGCGTTGCAATATCCATGGCGCCGCAAACCCGCAACTAGGACATTTAGAACGGAGCGAGCTGCAGTGTTTCTTCCGTACCGCTTTAATGTCACCATTTCCCTCGAGGGAAATCCAGTTTAATATGTCACGTCGCTCGCTGGAGCTCTGCTCCAGTTCGACTCGAAAGGGAGAAAAAGGATTGTTTGTATCTTGAAAGGTTTCCATTGAGCGGCGTATAGACTGTCTTCTTCTAATAGGACTTCAAATCACAGACAGACTCCGTGACTCGTCGTTCTATCATTTTTGAGGGTCCCAGCACACTCTACTGCTTTGAAGTTTGACTCAGAAAAGTGCCATTTTGTCAATTTTTGCGTCCCGGGATTTTTTTAGAAAATTACTTTGGGTCTATGAAGTATTCTAGGTCTGAGCTCGTATCATATCGCGAGTAAATGGAACTCTTTCTGGCCGCTAAACGGCGCGACACCTTGGTTCTCCCCCGTAAAACACGTGTAAAGTTTAGAAATTGGAAGATTATTGCCGCCTAATCATCGCTCCTAAAACAACATCTGAGTAAATTATGGCCCACCTCAAACCTTTTCGTAGAAACGTGCTCGAATAGTCATAACATCGGCTCCATATCGTCCCAGACTCTTCTTATGCTGGGCACAAGATGAGTTGTAACAAAAGTGCAGCATAAAATCATATGGAAAGAAAGGAATGGAGCA
This sequence comes from Forcipomyia taiwana, assembly GCA_963930915.1. NCBI lineage: Eukaryota > Metazoa > Arthropoda > Insecta > Diptera > Ceratopogonidae > Forcipomyia > Forcipomyia taiwana. The sequence goes on along the minus strand of CAWVOI010000096.1, from coordinate 3,102,603 downwards.
AAACTCGTTTCTCCTCTTTGGTGTGTTCGTGCTGTTAGAGCCGTTTATACCCTTTTTTGGTGCGCTTTTCGTGCCGACCGAGCGCCTGACTCGTCCGGCTCGCAGGCAAAATATGTATGCAAACGTTTCAGCTCATTGCACTACGACAATCGCAGATATGTAATGTATGCGGGCATACGTACATTATGTGGTCACCTCGCGAGCTCACCTGCAATGTTTTGCTCCACAATGCTGCTGCTGCTGCGGTATCTTGTGTAACGTGAGTGTTTTTGTGCTGTCCCAAAGTCAGTCACTGCTTCCCAAGTGCTCTTTTGGTGTCTGTTTGTCTCCAGAGAAAATTTCAGAAAAATCCCAAAATTCCAGTTTTGTTGAAAAAAATCTTCTTTTTGTCTTGTCTTGTCAGTCTTGTCTTTAGAAAAAAATTTTAAAATCTCTAAATTCCCCAAAAAGTTTATGAAAAATTTTAAAAATGTCGAAATTCATTTAAATGATTTTTGGTTGAAAAAAGACCCTTCTGAACCGAGCCAGAGGAGTACTCCAGAGTTCAAAGCTCAAAAGTGCCATCTTCCGGTCCAGTGGGCTTTACCAGTCCATGACATTTTTCCCGCTTTGAAGCTATTTCGGTCCACGACACGCGGGATCATCGCACCTTTAGTAATCCATGTGTCATTAAGAGGGTATTTATAGATCCCCTCCAAGTGCATCATTTTCGTCACCTTTGGCTGCCAGCAAGACGCTCAGCATATCTCCCAGAACACAAGATAGACACTCATCGTGACATGCGTGAAACGTGAGACTCGAAGTAACAGAACTTTAACTCATGTTCGCCTTGCTCTAAACTTGGTTGTTATTTTTACGCGCGCCGAAATCAAAATAAATAAACTTTTTTTGAGACGAGACGAACATAAAACACTTAACGAGTATAATACCATCATCCAATAACGCTAAATTGGCCGTTGTAAGGCCTGTAAGATTACTAAATTATTGTTATTATTAAGTCATTATGAAGACCGATGTGAGAGTTGCGTCACGTCAGTGTGCAGAAGTTGGTGCGAGGAAAGTCGAAAGCGGGATGCAGTTGGTTTTTGCATAAGTTTGCATACAAATCACGCGTTTACTAGACTTTCTTTTGACCTGGAGTGGTCCGGTCGCGTGCGACTAAAATTTACGATGGTGGTCATTTGTGGGCTTTTTTTTGAGTCGGCCTTGTCTGTTTGTCTTTTCTGCAAAATAATGATCATTGAAAGAGCCTTTTCTGCTAAATTATGTTTCCTGTGTCTCTTTTGAGTCTTTAGGGACTGAAGTTTATCATTTTCAAGCTTTGAATTGCGAGCCAAAATTAAACCTTGAAAAGCGTAAATTTAAAAAAAGTTTTTATCAATATTTTTCCCACGATCGAGGCAAAAAAATCTGCACCATGCGAAAACGGCAGTATTAGTCAATCGCTGATTCATCAGCAGTTCGCTGAATGTGTCTTCGACTCGTCATCCCACACACTGAAACATCATTTTGTTCGTTGAATCACGAGGAACTTGGTGTTGCAGCAACTTGAATAAGTAAGGTATCCGCAGCCAGACAAGGCAAATTAAGAATTCATGATGTCGGACTGGGCTCATTAATCGATGCTATCGAGACTGGGGGTTGGGTTTGGGCGGTTCTGACGTTACGTCAAGCCCCACTCTCTGTCCCGAAATCGACCGAAATTATAACGGAGAAACAAGAGTCGTAAAAGTCGTGTCGAAATTCAAGGGCAACATGCAACTTCTAAAAATATCTGCACAAAAGATGTCCCAGCGGTGATGGGGAACGAGCAAAAAAGAGAAACTTTGCGATTTGTGTCTCATTACGACGCACTACAAACTGCATCACATTCTGCTTTGAAATGCATTCTGCATTTTTGCCAAACGCAGCATTCCCAGAAAGCAAAAACTCCGGACAAGAGCGGAAAATAGGCAAAAACAAAGAGCCCCTCTTCATATTTTTTGCCAACAAGAGCATGTCAACGTTTTATGCTGAGGCAATCCGAGAGAAATTGTGTGTCACTTCACACGCTAACTCGTCTTCATCAGCTCTCACATCGCTAGACAATGGGCCTGCCTGCTTGAGAGGAGAAAATTCTTCGTGCAGTCGAGTGAGCTACTGCTTGACTGTTTCTAGTATTTAACTTAACCCATTTCGGCCCTTTGGGTTTAATTTCCATCCAAGCCCTGGATTTTTGGTCTGTTGGTCTGAAAAAATATTCTGCTCCCTCCCAACTTGGCTTCCGTATATTTTTGCTTGTTTTTCGCACCAAGAAGTGGGGCAATGACGACTCCCACGCGCACCCCAGAAAGCGCTTAGGCTCGCGATGTTGGGAGAAAATATGAAAAAAATTAAATCTTTGTTCATCACTCAACTCGTGAAATTGCCACATTATTAAACTCTCGCTTGTCATCCGCCTGAAGTGCCGCAGATGAGGGCTCTTTAATTGTAATCAGGCGTGTGCATGCATGCGGGCCAGAGCAATCGTAAAATCTTTACGATGAGAGATTGAAGTTCTAAGAAAGACGCTGGAGAGGGCAGGGTTGCGAAATTGTGTCGTGATAGGGTTATCAGAGCGGCTTAGACTGCAGGAAACGCAACTCCAGAGCTCGTAAAATGCGTAATTGAGACATTTTTGAGCAGAAAAACGCTCGTAAAAAGTTTGGCCAGACTTGTGCTCAAGATTAAAAATTCATCTGCCCGAAACAGAGTTAGAAATTGGAGTTTTTATGACCTTTCTTCTTCATTGGGTTGAAAATTCTCGGTGAGAAAATTTAGAGCTTAAAAGTTTGGGACCGATTTTGGACTAACTCACCCCTCTAAAAAGAGTTAAGTGAGTTAAATCCTTTTCTGGGAATCTTGAGCAACTTTTGTGACTAAAACTCAGATTTATCTGAGGTCAGTTCAGGTCATGAGTCGGGTTTTTCTGCTCTAAGTTTGTGCCCCTAATCTCAAGGTACAAGAGTGCCAATTCCCTCCCAATGCCGGTTCTATTTCGAGCTCCTTCACGCGTGCCAATTACGCATACTCCTCTGAAATCGGGCGCCAAAAGTTTCCTCACCGCCAAAAAATGCGAGCAGCCGCCCCAGTTCCGACAAATTGAATGCCCAGAGATGATGGATGACACATGCTTGCCGATTTATTCAATAATTAATTTTTTTCTCGGGACAATTTTTCAGCACGGATGAGACGCGTAGGGGTCAAGTGCTGGCAGCGGATAAAAATTGAAAACTGAAATAGTAAACACGCTCTGGCGATGAGTTCATGCGGCTTGGATTTGAAAAATGCCTGCGAAAGCGTGAAACGCAATCCAAATACCATTAGCATTGACGGAAATACGACATTATCCAAACATTCATCGTGAGTTTGCGACTGCGAGCCGCGGGATTATGATGTAGCATCGGAATGCTCTGTAAATAATTGTGCAGAGAGCGAGAATTAGTCAAGGTCGTTTTCATCTGCTTTCGTCCCATATTCACTTCAATTACATGTGGGTTAGGTCATCGTTTACGTGAGTGTGGATTTTGGCACTTCGCCCTCCCTTGTGATTTCACCGAAAATCAATTACTTCGCACCCGCCAGAGCTTCCGGAAGACGCAAGTGCGATTGATATTTTCCGTACCCCGAGAGTTGCCAAATTGTTGATTGGCAGCTCAAACACGAGAGCTCGAATGTGAGAGAGATTAATGATGAGAGTTTTGCTGCCGCGCCCCAAAAGAGACTAGAGCACAAAGAAACCATTGAAGAAACTCGATACCCCCGAAAGACGCGAGGTGCAAGGTCGGTCGAGACAATCGGTGGAACAAACGCACTTGCTTGTTGTTGAAATGCTCAGGACGGGAATCGGGACCAGAGTTGTGTGGAAAGGGGGCGCTATTTGATGAAGTTTTTTGGTCAAAAACTACCAAAAATTATTTTTTTGGGAAAAAATTTTTATGAGGTCTTTTAGATTGATTATCTGGCTTCCCAAAAATTTCGTTTTATATTTTTGTCGTAGACTGTTGAAGGGTTACATTTGATTGAAGGAAAAAAGACGCTGGAAAAATTTTTTTTCGACTTCGGGCTGCCCTAGCTCCTCCCTCTTAGGTGATAGGTGCCTAGTGTGTTTTCATGATTTGCTAGTTTTGATGAAAGATAGTAAGTTCCAAAATTCAAGCCATATCGGAGGAGGAGTAAGGAAGTTACAGCTGATTGAAAGAAAAAAGACGCAAGAAAAAAATTTTTTTCGACTTTGGGGTGGCCTAGTTCCTCCCCCTTTAGTGCTAGGTACCAAGTGTGGTCCCATGGTTTGCTAGTTTTGATAAGAGCTACAAATTTCCAAAATTTAAGCCATATCGGACGAGAAGTAAAGAAGTTAAAGCTGACTGAGGGAAGAAAAATTTGTATTGACTTTAGAGAGTCCTAGCTTCTCCTCCTCCTTGGGCGAAAGAGTCATAGTGTAGTTTCTTGATTTGCTCGTTTTGCTAACCGCTACAACTTACTAAAGGCTACAAAAAAAGCCACCCTCGCTTGACACGCAACTGGACGGGGTTTCGAGTGGGCAATGGGCTGTCATAAGTGTTATTTAACCGAGTTCGAATAAATAGGCAATGATGGAGAAAAACTAGCCGTACCGCAGAGTTGTCAAGGTAATTAGCAATGAATGACACAATCCGAGCGGAACCACTATCGGGGAAAGTTTCGAAGCGAGTCTTGGATATTCTTGCCCTGCTCAATCTGCTTTTGATTCCGTCACTCTGGTTTTAATTGATCAAAATATGCATAATGAAATGTGTGTCAGAGTTTATTAAATGACCGCCTGTCGAGCCATCATGTGAATTAAACATGTGGTTGTCGTTCGGAGATGCAAGTTCGGCCGCTAGAACGCGTCTGGTTAGTATGTAAATTGGCGTTTTATAGACTTCTGGGGAGCGAAAGGCATGAAAGCGATGTATCCCAATTAAAAATGGGAGACACGATGGAGCTCATTTTTAATAATCGGAGCGGGGGGCAGGGCGTTTAATGCGCTCAATTGAATCCAATTACGGCTCATCATGTCTCGAGTTTGATTGGGGATTTGAATATTTCACATTCACCTACTTACTGCGAAGCCTGCATATCACTCACTTCCGATCCACTTTGTTCAATCCGATTTTTATACCCGATTTACATATTTTGGCACTTAATTCATCAGGCGGAGATTAATTGAGTACCCTGGACGTAGGCCAGTTTTGGATATTGAGCAAAAAGGGGCAAAAAAAGTTCATAAAAAGTAGGTGCTTTTAGCAGAAGTGTTATTTGGGATTAATAGGCTTATGAATTCAAATTTGTGCTGCTTTCAAAGTTGGCTCTGCTGTACGATTACCAATTTCGATTTTTGGCGAATTTTAATCGAGGTTTTTTAGACTAACGGGTGAAGAAAATCTTCCATAAAAGCTGCTATGATTTATTGCACGTCCAGTGATGTGTAAGACTCAAGGATTTATGTGGGTTTTGGGCTCATTGTAAGCCATCTCCCAAAAGCTTCTCCAAGAAAAAAAAATTTTTTGGACCCAGTTTTTAATGGAGATGGATTCTCGTTTCTTAAGGAATAACAACAGTAAATCCAGCACTTAGTAGAAAACCCCCAAGGTCATTAATCATGATCTCACCACTCGCCACTGAGCTGCAATTTCTTCACGAAATTCCACACTATCGAGGCACCTGCAGAAGGTGCCAAGAATGCGAAACCCGAATTCCTCAGTCTGTATTTTCCGAGAAAATTTTAACCTTGCGCAACGCAAAAACAACATTTACATAAACTTTCATTCTTAGTCGCTGCAGTGTGGGGCACTTACTCGGCCACTAATGCACGATAACGCGATCAAGTGCATCAACGCATGCATGCAGCACCCCGATTTCCACTCGTTCGAGTCGCCGGTTTTTAAATAGCTCTTACTTGCGCGCTACTAAGAGAGGTATGAGACTGTAACCTGGAATGCCGATTAGCAAGTGTGCTTTTTGCGTCTCGTGAGAAGCTTGAAAACGGTGTTTTTTGTCTCCGATCACGTCCATATCTGATTTTATCTGATGCCTTAATTGATGGATGTAACGTGAACATGACTGGAATTTTAATGCAGCGCTTTTGTGAGCGAGTGAAAGAGAAGATGCAGCCGTTGATACGAAATGTCATTTGCAGCACGAGAGGTTGCTTAACGTCAGCTCATTTGGAAAATAGTACGCTCTGGAGACTACAACTGTTGCCGGTAACAATCGGAGTCAACGACCGCTTTTCACTATATGAACGACTCCGAGACTGGAAAAGCGGCTTTCGGAGTTCCAAGTGCCCACTGCGTATCTTATCTCCGGCTTTTATGTGGTCCCAAACGTGTAAACACTGTCGTAGACTTGAAATGAGGCGAAACGCGGGAGATAAAAAACGCGCGAGTGTTGATTTTTAGCAAATTGGCGGATCAGAGCTGAGCTCTAATAAGCAGCAGATGTGAAATCGTGTTCGTGTGCCCGTGTAATCATATTCGGATATGTGAGGTGCGTGTGATGCTCCGCACCCTGGCCCAAGAGTTGGTAACCCCGAGCACCGAGCAAGAGATAAAGTACCCATGTGTCTGTCGGCAGAACCTTGAAAGGAAAAATATTTGCTTACAAACGTTTCGCTCGAGGAACACGCGTTTATTGCCTCACTAAATGTGTTTGGAGGAAATGGGCGTCGTTCATAAGCTCTGGCGCGATTTTTAGCAAATATTTTTTCAACGGAGAGTTTTTGAAAATTATTTTAGAGGAGAGAAATTACCAAGAAGTTTTTCGCAGAATTTTCTTTCGGTTCCATTTTCACGAGGAACTTAGACCACAGAAATATTTTTAATGGTCCGATTTTTTTTCTCTTGGTAACAAAATGTTTTTTGAACTCTCGAAAAATTTTCTGGTATTTAAATTTTTCCAACTTTAGAATTTTCTTTCTCTTCCATTTTTCTGGTTGAAGTTTCCGGTATCATTTTCCGGTATTCTTTATTTTTCTCGGCAAAAAAAGTTTTTTGATCAACCGTTCAAAGAAAAGCTTTCTAAAAATGTTCCAAAAAAGTTATGAAACCCTAAAATGTCTTCAAAAGCACCAGAGATGTTCCGACAAGCACACCAGCCACAAGACCCGTTTGTGTAATGGCCCATCAAAAAGCAATTTGAGCGCAATTACCCAACTGGAGCAAAAGGTTGGAGTGGCCGAGCCCCATGACGTCAGCCCTTAGCGGAATTTATGGCCCAAAGTTTCCAATTTCGGATCTTCATGGCTTTCAGCCAACGTACCTACATAAATTACTTGCGTGTCTATATCTGCATACCTAACTGCACAACCTCGTTCGCTAAAAAGGCGAGTGTGCACCTCGTCGCTCGCTCCAATATTTGAATACTATATTGGGGTACTAATTAATTTATCACAACTCGCCGCCCGACCGCTCCAAAGAGATGAGCCGAGACAAAGATCGCATTGTTCGTGGAAGCCCGAGCTCGCTGGTTCTCAGGCCGGTTTGTTGTCTGAAACAAAGCCGAAATAAATATAATCAATTTCCATTATTCAGTATGAATTGATTTACGGTGAGGTAATCCCTTGAGCGCTCTGTTTTCCCCCGAATAATGGACTGAGGAGGTGAGGATGACAGAAGCAATTGAGGTGGCAACTTGAGACCTGAATAAATAATGTCTAATTTCCTTTATTAATTCTGCCAATTCAGCCCGCGCGATAAGAAGGCGGTGTTGATGAGGGAATGGCGTGCTGGTGCGAAAGAATGGAATGATATGCAAAAATTATTACTATCCACGGGCAGATACACTGGTGGAATGGAGTCGAAGTGCTCGCATCTGCTAATTGTCTAGCATGTGGAGATCGGGGCAATGAACGCGGGGCCGAGCGATGTTGAATTTCTCCCAATATTTTGATTGCACAGTCAATGTGGACATGTCTCCATGTTCGCGAGAGACGTGTAATTTCGTAACGTGCAAGGGAATGGCAAGTGCTCAATTAACTGTCTTTTTCTGAATTTTTTGGTAAAGCTAAAAACTTTCCTTAAAATTTATTTCTCTTTTTTTTAATTTAATTTATTTCTCGCATCAAATAAAGGTGGCCATAATAATGTGCATAAAAATATATAGACAAAAGTATCGTCAGGACAGTCCCAGCAACTCTCGGGAACAGTCACCGTCGTACATAGAGATCAGCGTTTTCGTTAAAGAGCCTGATGCTCCTAATTAAAGGGCTGTTGATCTCGTAGTTCCTAGAGCACAGAGTCTCCATGGGCCAGTCTTGTTCTGTAGTATTCAAACTTACCTAAAATGCTTTCACAATCAAATCCGATGACCCATTAATGGTCATATTTCTAAAATGGACGCTTAATTTCCGCTAAACTGCTATTCCAGCAAAACTGAATGTCTCAAGTTTCCAGAACAAGAAGCTGGTGACCGAGTTTCTGCTAAATGCATGAAAATCGAGGTTTTAAAAATAGAGATAAAATACATAGAGTGGAAAGACCCATGTATAATTTGCCCCAGGGATTATCAAATTTGACAGTTCCAAGCAATTTGACAGTTCTTGGGGCGGGTTAAAATTTTCGTATTTCCACTCTATACTTTTCTATCTCTATTATTTGAGAGCTAAAATGTTTCTAGAAATAAAAATTCTTGTACCTCTCTCAGCTCCCTTTTGAGACTCAAAAATCTCTAAGACTCAAGCATAGCCCAACTCATTCCGTTCAGCAGCTGACGGTAGCCAATGTCGATCATTTTAAACCGGCATTAGTGAAATAATCATTGAACAATTTTTATATTCTCCAGGGCACTTCATAGCGAGTTAATTGAATTCAGCGCCCATTAATATTAATTTCTGCAATAACGTGCACAGTTTCTCCTTTTGGCAAACGCGGAAGCCCGCAAACGGGTCGGTTAACAAGGAAAAATGTGCATGTCCAATTCCGATTACACCATCTCCCAGAGCCCCACAGCTCGGTGCAGGTTCATTGGACCATGCAGGCGCGGCAGTGGGGTTATGAAACTGTTGCGAGCTCTCTTGTGGTGAACTCTTGTACGTTTTCTTTGCCCTTGGCGGCTCCAACGCGTGCCTCAATTGGTTAAAACGGGCTTCACCGAGAAGCCATATTACGAGCAAGCGTTCCTAATTAATTAAAATACGATGTCACGGGCAGCTACTGTGCTGTGCGAGTGTCATAAAACGGGTGTAGTGTATGAGGATGAGAAATAAAATTAATATTGATGATTTCAGCTGGTGCCTGCTCGGAAAGTCGGAATGGGGTTTTTCACATTACGCGAAGATCATGGGAAATCATTCGTGTGCATGTACTTTCCTCAGCTGCTCAGGGACGGGACACTGAGGGGTCTCTAGCTCTTTTTGAAAATTTTCTTCCGTCCGAAAATTTTCCACTAGAGGATTAAATGTTCGGAGAGTCCATCCCTGTCGTTTTGCACTGCCTGGTGTCGGTCGGTCGTGAGAGTTTGTTTGTCTTAAGCCGAGCATCCATTAATTATTTTATATCCCACTATTTGATGGGAACAAACGAGCAAAAAGAGCCACGATGAAGTGAAACGTTTTGGCTACAAAATTCGTACATCACTCGAAATACCGCTGAAATTTCCGACTCGCATTCACACGACTTGGCAGAGAGCTTTCGCGCGGGCACAAATTATATTTTTATCAAACGTTACAAAACACAAACTATTTCATTGAATTACATGATAATTGTGAATTGTTTCGTTATCAGAACAAACGAGCTCGAGTTTCCGCTAGATGCCCACTTGTCGTTTCAGTGGTGATGGGTACGACTTATGCAAAGTGGCTGATTTGAATATGAGGCTTCGGCTCGGGGTGACAAAGCGGAAAACCATAATTAATTCAGAGCTTTCAGCTTTGTGATGGCCCAACTTCCAGTGTGGTGCGGTGAAAAATGACAACGTCACTTCGCCTATTGTTCTCGGAGTGATGTAGAAGCACCCACTCGGACTCCTCAGTGTCATTCTGTGGCTTTCTTTGATTATTTTTGGCTCAGCTGTGTCAGTGACTTTTTTTTTGACACTATTCATCCCTCGTTTCCGCTCCAAGGCTTCAATTCAGGGCTTTGAAGTGACTGGCAGGACTCTATTTAACTCTAAATTGTATCCAAAAGGTCTCTTTAGCTCCATTCTAGGCCTTAGAAGTTCTCGGAGATGGCAGCCTTAAAACGAGTTCTTAGAGGCAATTGTCCTCCTTCAAAGTCCCCTAGACTAACCAGTTTCCGATCTAAGGGCTATTGAATAGCGAGAGACCCCCCAGGCCTTGACCCAATAATCACATCGTTATTGAGCTTTGATGGCTTTTTGATTCGGCTGATTAATGGCTCGGTAGTTTGAGACATTCAGTTCTGATTCGGAGTACCAACAAACCCATCCGAGTGAATGAAACAGATAAGATTGGACGCGCGATAAGCCTCTCCCATTCGCTGGCTCAAACGAGGCATAACCAAATATTGACACTCCAGTCGTATTATTTATTTATTAAAGTGATTTAGTGCGTCTCGCTCCGATTCATCGTGTCATCAGCATAATTGGTAATCAATCATATAATTCGAACCTGCCTTTCCGTATATTGGGGCCTTTTCGCAAGACTCGTCTCACGAACTTCCACCCACCCAACCTGCTCATTGCCAATGCCACTCGTAATAATACGCCCCTGACATGCAAATTTACTGGTAGCGCAGCAACTTCTCGCCGCACATAAATTTTATTATTAGATTATGATGCGACGTCGGGCGGACTGGTCGTGTTGACAGTCGAGTTGGACGCGGATTTGTGTATCAAGGTCGACTCACGTTATTCCTTTGTGTTGTTTCAGAATGTGGTGGACAATCACCGGAAATTTCGGCAACATATTGCCCATCGACTGGTCGAAGTCGTACGCGAGGCAGATGCACGTTCCGGCGCTGAACTTGGGTGAACGACCCGCCGGCATGTCGCCCGAAGACGAGATCCAGGATCTGAGCTCCGAAGACGAGGCTGTGGCCAACGATCTGGACATGCATGCCCTCATTCTGAACGGCTTGAATACCGACAACGAGCCTATTAAGACGGCCGAGGAGGTGATAAAGGAGATAGACGACATCATGGACGAGACGAGCGCGTCGGAGGACGACGGGCACGAGAACGAGGCGGTCGAGAAGGCCAAGGAGGTCCTCGGGTCTCCGTTGTACGAAGAGAGTAAGGGTTTTTGGAGTCGGAATTGGCTCTTTCTGACGATTTTTTGCTTCCAGAACTGCAATCACTCTCAATCTCGCAGCTCAATGAGCTCTACATGGAGATGGAAGTGCTCATCCGTGAGCTCTCCGAGACCCTCATATCGGAGCTCGCGCTGAGGGATGAGCTGGAGTACGAAAAGGAACTCAAGAACACCTTCATATCGCTCCTTCTGGCAGTCCAGAACAGAAGACGTCAGTACCACGTGGAGAAGAAGAAGACCAAGGCGCAGGGAAAGCAGCCTTCGGGTGAGTATTTCTCCTCTCAAACCGATATCGTAGATGGAAGAAGTAAAAATCATTTTAAGAATTTTTTCATTACCTTCTGCTCTCTCATTCCGCTCTAAAACTTTAATTTTTCCGTCTATGATTATTGGTGTGTCCATTTACTAGAAGAAAATACCCTAACGACTCTCTTTTTCAGGCCTCGAACCGAAATACCTTACGACAGTCATTCCATACCACTTGGACAGCGGACCGCCAGATAATCAAGCTCTTCAGGTGTTGATCAAAAGTAAGTCCGTGAACCCGCTAATCCGCTCGCTGACCGCCCCCTCTCTTCTTTTGCAGTTTTGAAGGCCATAAACGAAGATAGCCCCACGGTTCCCACTCTTCTGACAGACTACATCTTGAAGGTGCTATGTCCAACGTAGGTACCTCCTTGAATCTCTCCCTTACAGACACTTCTAACTCTTGAGCCGTGTAAAGAGAATGTATATTTTGTTTTGTATATTTATGTACTCTAGGAGATTTGAATATTTTATTTTATCATGAATGTTGTTACTGTCTAGTACTTGAGTTTTAGATATGTACGATTCAGGAACTGTCTATGAGATACTTTTATTTTTGTATAGTTTAGAGCCTAGTGTTTTAAGAGACGAAGATATTCATTTGGCTGCCATTTAGAGATTGTTTTGTTCTCCTCATTTCGAACACACGAGACACCGAACGCCCTTATTTGAGCACAGCACACAAGTCCCTTCAGTTGCCTCTTGATTTGACAGCTTTTCCCGTTCACGCATTGGATTTACCGCCATTGAGTTCCTAAAACCGTTCTACTGATTTTTTTTACAGGCAAAAGAAATTCATGTAATCATTTAGATAGACTCCAAATGACGCGCATTAAATAGGAATAATTTTTGATATACGCGCTTTTCCCGATTTTCCTTTTAGCTTACTGTCAAGCAGCTTTTTTGACCAAAAAACGAACCGTCGTCCGCGAAAGTTTGTCTTTAAGAAAGCATCAAAGTTTTTCTGAATCCCCTCACTCGAAATGATGATGAAGCTATACACTTAAGGTATTAAGAGCAGAAGAATATTAAAATGAATGTGTGATATCCTAAAGGTTAAGTTTTAGTTGCTAGAAATTGGTGTAAAATTGAATCAGCAGACCATTCTGAACATATAGGAGAGCTTTTTTGATAAACCTAAAATACTCCACGGACATTTAGTTGTGGCTTGCGGGGTCCTGCGAGGCCTCGTATATTTTTTCACATGTAAGAGCGCGCAAAATTGAAGATTGTAAGAAAGATGTTGCCATATGGTTTATGTATTTATTCCGACCCGAGTCCCGACTCACGAGTTACGACAGTTGAAACAGAATAAAAGCCTGAACTCGTTACTCCCTCTTTAGTTTCCTTCGTTTTCCACGAAATCTAGTCTAAGAATCTCATCACATGCTTCATAGCTTCATTGTATGCTGCCACCCGGAGATATGCCGGTGGAGAATTTCGAACCGAAGGCGAAGCGCCGCCTCGCGTTCGTCTAACTTAATGCCTTCTTTCCTCACCACTCCCGCTTTGTGTCTCCCCTAACATGATATACACTAATGAAAGATAATTTAGATGTAGTCCTAAGCTAGCAGTCTCCATACGACATGACATTCCAGAATGGCGCGAGGCGCACCGGGAAGCCGCCGGGAGAGCTTTCGAGCGCCAGAGATTTCGCTTTCTCACAAAATTCCACAACATATATTCATGATAGAGAGATCACTTAACTCAATAAATGCTCGTTCGTTTGAATCAATTAAGTCCGAGATTCATGTATCTAACAAGTACTAACACAACAATAACTTACAAGCCAATGCATCTCTTAATATTAAGTCAGCATTCCAATTCTAGTATTGGAATGGAAGCAAATAAAGCTGAATAATATGTAAAGGCATGTGTTTGTTCTAAACTCCTAACTGCATGAGTTTTCCCAACAAGGTGCTGATGCCGTAAAAGGTAAGGCAATCAATCAAACTGGATCTCATTCCGAGGCAGCTTTGAAAGGCTCGCATTTCTTTGCTTGAGACTTCACATTTTCTCATTTTTTTTAGTAGATTCAGGGAAGATGTTTTTTCAAAAAATTTCAGACTCAAGACAAGGCCAATGAACCTGAAATTTACGTCATAATTAGAAGCGTCATAATTTTTCTGGTCAAAAAAACTCCGAGGGAAACCCAGGTCATAGCAAATTAAAACAAGCGTTGGCTCAGCTAGTCGCTCAAATCGGTTTTATAGTCCATGAAAGTCGCAACTACTGAGATTAAAGTGAGATAAGAAAATATGGAAGAAGCTGAAATCCTCACGGTTTTCGCAATCTTCTTTGTAGTGCTACTGTTCATGATAGTTTTCATTGTGAACAATATCTGCAACCAATGGGACATTTTTAATGGGACAACAACGAGGCCAGTTCGTTCACAAAACCAAATGGCAAACAACCACCCAACTGCTCTAGTTTTTCCTATACAAAATGGATACTCGTGCCAGCAGCAGCCTCCATACCCTGCAAATTCGTATCCGCACCCTCCGACGTATAACCAGGCTGTGAGAGAGACAAGAGCTCCCCGTTGGGAGAGGTACCAGCGACAGGCACCTTTCAATCCCGCTTATTTCGGAAACTAAATAATTTTTCTGGAGGTAAAGGCCTTTAAGAATTATTTTCATGAATTTGTTTCTGTATCAATAAAGAGTATTTCAATATCCTTCGTTGGTAGAGAGATTTTTATTTGACTATGAGACGTCCAAGATGCGTCTTATCAATTTTTCCATCGAAAAAGGAACTCCATGGGAAATCCAGCCCAACCAAAAATGACCAAGTAAAACAAATCTAAGTAGTTGCTCGCAGAACTCCGTGAAAGTCGAAACTAATTATTAAAGTTAGAGTGAAATTAGAAAAGTTTTTCCCAATTTTTGAATATTAAAAATATGGGGGAAGCTGACATGGCCCCGACGTTTGTAGAAGCCTATAATTTCCTTTTGATAATGACCAACGTATATCGGTCGTTCATCATTGTGCTGCTATTGATCCTGATATTTTACAAGCTATACCACAGCTACAATCGTGCAAATCGCAAACAAGAGGACATTTCCTCCGAGGAATCAACGACGTTGGTTCTTTCAGAAGTGCAAGTCCCAACTGACCCACCTCCGTACCCTGGAGAGGCGGCAGAAGCCGAGGAGCCAGATCCTCCGTCGTACGACCAGGTTGTCAACGAGATAGGAAATCCCTATGATGAGGATTTAAGGATTTTCCCGAGGGTTGTAGTCCTCCCAAATTTTCCTGAAAAGTAATTATTTTAATTGTTTCTGTACCAAGAGGTGGTCTGAGCTGAGACACAGGTGTTTTGAATAAAAAATTTTCAATGTTAAATTTAGTTTCCAGTTTAATGCCATGAATCAAAATGAAAGAAATGTCCAAGTCCAAGTAGTGCCCAGACAAACGACTCTGGAGGCTAGAACAAATAAACGTCAAATTTACAACGCAATCTGTCAGGCCCGGTTAAGCCCCTCTAAGCAGTCTCATAAAACAGAAGCTGAAACCCCCGCTCGTAAATCTCACCTTTACAGCCTCGATAAACAGAGCGTACGTGCTAAGCTTTTATTTCTTCATGCCTTACGCGTAATGTACATAGAAAACAGTATGTATAATGACTAATTTACGTATTCTGAGCTTCATATAAATATTCTTCTCCTTATTTTGACGACGTTATTGTTAAAATTGTGTCTTAGAGTTCCTCTAAAGTATTGTCACACAGGAAAGCTTCCTTAAATCGAAATCGCGGGTAAATTTTGAGATTTGGTTCCGAGACAATCACACGCTAGCCTACAGCCTTTGGGGAAAACAAAGAGAGGACGGAAGTGATGACAGAAGATAGGCTTGGAATAAATAAATAAACGCGAGCCGACCGGAATGTGAGTCACCCGAGTGCGTCGGCTCCATAAATAAGCTGTCTGGGTCCGGGGCTTCTTATCAGCGAATGAGGCCCCTTTTCGAGAGATTTCGGGTCAGTAGTCGATGTTCATATTCGAGTCCGTGGAGGAGCTGCGTGCGCTGTCGAGCAGAGAGTTGTACCAGTTCTCGTTGTTCAGGGGGGCGCCGTCACCGCCCAGCTCCGTCGGGAGGATGTCCTTCGCGATCATCTCGTGCAGCGTCGACAGATTCGTCCCGTGCATGTGGATCCTCTTCCTCGTCTTCTCCTTCAGCGTGCTCTTGATGAGGATCATGGCCCACTCCACGAACCACGACTGGCCCACAAAGTGGATGGCCTTGAAACGAGCCGGATAGCACTCGTCCAGACCCTCAATCATGAGCTTCAGGACTTTGGGGTTCAGCTGCGAGCTCTGGCGGAGACTGAAGTTGGTCCAGTCCACGATCACGACGAGTCCATTTGCCTGGTTCTGCTTGTCCTGCATCAGCTTGTCCAAGGTCAGAAGGGTGGCCTTGAAGATGGACAGCAGCGAGTACTGCTGGTAGGCCCAGTTGCTGGCAAAGTAGACGATGACGCGACGACCTCGGCGATCACGCTCCGGGAGAACGCCTGGAAAGCCGTCGCGGAGACAGAGCTGGACCGCCTCCGTGAGGATGGACATGTCGTTGAAGAGGTCGGGGTTCTTCTGGCGGAAGTTGTAGTAGTTGATGAGGAGCTGGAAGGCCTCGTCGACGTTCAGTTTCTTGGCGAAGAGGAACTTGAAGAGGAAGTCGTCGTTCTGGAGGCACGACTTGTCCTTGAACGCAAAGTTCATGCTGGCTCCGATGCGGTCCTTGAGGTCCGTAAGGGCCCGCGACCGGTCCCGGGGCTCGTTCAGGTTCAACCGCATGCACAAAGGTGACGAGATGGGCGGGGGAGCCGCGAAGGTGCTCTTCCGCAACTCGTAGTGGAGAAACTCTGCCATTGCTATTCTGCTGTCATTTTGTCACGGAGGCAGGTTGATGGCAGGCAGGTGTAAAAATTTGCAAGTCGGTCACCAGACTTCTATTTCGGAAAATGTGACATGGACTGCTGCTTTGACGGCGGACGGAATGTTAATTGGTATAATTATGCACTCGATGACAATAGCGTCAAATTAAATTGGGTCGTCTTGAGGTCTGCAAAGAAAATTTAAAGAACTTGCATTAGTGGGAAGTAAAGCACGTTTTTTCAAAAAAGGAAAATTAATCCCTGAGGGCTTGAAAGAATTTGGAATCCGAAAGTTTCGGGAGTTTTCGGACTCAAAAATGACCATTCCTCAATTCGTTAACGAAAACTCAATTTCGCGATTCTTGGAAAAAAAAATCTGTCGCAAAAATGTTCCCTGAAGCCTTACATTGTCTATTTTAAGTCAAAAATTGAAAGTTGGAAAAAAAACAAATTCACTTAAAATTTTAAAAATGACCATTCCTAGTCCCAAAAATGTCCTCAGAAAACCACTTCCTCCAGTTACGTCGCTGAGGTCGAAACTAGAGTATCTCACTCGCAAGAGTTGCATTTCAATCAAAACCGCAAGTTTCTACAGCAGCTTTACGTGATATCTGGGAAACTCTTATGACAGCCGGTCGAAGCCTTGAACACTTTTTTTTTTCACAAACTCAAGTACTGATTAATAAAGCAGACCATTGGCGGCCTTGAAGGAAGAAAACTGTATCTAATGTGAGTTACACAATGTTGCATGATTGACGATGTCCAATTTGTTTATAAAATATGGACGAGAAAACTGGCCGAGAAAATGCCTTTCGTAATTGCTTCTATGCTAAGCCGGTTACTTACTGATGCGGAGAACAGAAGGTAGTGCGAGTCGTCATCGAGCGAGGCAGAGACTAAATTGATTCATTGCAAGTAAGCGAGTATTAAAGTATTAAAAAAAAGTAAAAAGTGGAAGGTGGAAAGCAGCGCAACGAAAAAACCGGATATGCTTCATACTTCTTTCAGAATCACGTTCAATTCATTACTTATGTATTGACGTAGCGACCCCCGAGAGGGCTCCCTAGAACGTGTCTCAGAGACCTGGGACTCGAGATTGAAGGTCGAAACCCAGGAAGTCCACTCCGGAGGGTCTACGGCCACCGTAAAGAATTCTTCTGCGGAACGAGTAAGCTACGTTGTTTTTGCATCGTTTAATGTATTCCATTCCATTCGGGAAAGAAAAAAAGTTGATATTAATAATAAACACACTGCTCAAGCTGCTGCCCTTTTAAGGACACCAACAAAGCGGAATCGAGCCGTGTTTATCTTCGCGGGATCGAAACATAAGTCGCCACCAGAAACTAGATACTCCGACAGTGACCCTGAACTCTAATAACAACATGAGTCACCAGCAGCCACTGAACCTCAACGGCCAATCTAATGATTATGTTCTTTTAATTGGCGCTCGCGAATTTCGCGATCTTGTTTCACCTCCCCCCTGAAGCTGGTTCTAAGATCTGTGAGCCACTTACCTTTGATCGAGCTACCAAAGCGCCTTGTTCGGGTGTCAAATTATAAATAAAACGTGAAAAATGAGATTGCAAAAGCAGTCAGGTCTCTACATCTTCAAGATAAATACTTTACTGGCTTCGCAGCTGTCAAAACTGGGGGCAAAGGCTTTTGGTAGACTTTCCTAGCTCATCGGTTTTTCAGATTATAACACAAATTTTTTCTGAGGCTTATATTAAGACTTCAGGAGCATCGAAGTCTGCCATTTTCATTTATTTTTCTTGACTCATTTTCCCTTATCATGCCGTTTTTCTCAAAAAAACTCAAACTTCAGACAGACAGACTAAAGATTTGCTGTATCATTTGTTTCGTTTCTGCTTGAAATGTTCAGTATTTGAGTTGTATAACACTTGATATTTGATCTTCAAATTTTATCCGATGGAAAAAATCCGATTCTTGAGCCCTGTTGACAACGTGATTTTAGCCCTTTACCCCCATATGCTGAGCTACACCACTTTTTTAAAGTCGCATTTAAATTACGTTTAAGTATGGGTTTAAGAAAATTGGTATGCTGAGGTACATTTTTGTCGGGACTTTAAGCTTAAGCTACATTTAAATTTAAAGATGGTCATGAGGTACCAACAAATTTTAAGCAGACTTTAAACTAGTCAGCTGTTCAAAATAAACAATTTGAAAGTCAAGTGCAGTTCTACTTCGAAGTTTATAATGGATTTTGAGGATGAAAACGATATCGAGGACATCCAGGACATTCTTGACATGATTCCGACACGTCGCAGATTTTTAATTCGTCCAGATTGGTTCGCTGAGGTTGGAGAATCACAATTCAGAGATCGTTTTCGACTACATAGAGCGGATTTCATGCGAATAGCAGAACAGTTGGACCCTATTTTGAGACCTCGTACCTCATGTTCGGGAACCATGAGTGTTATTAATAAGCTTCTGGTAACGTTGAGGTAATAATATAGGTTTCTGTTAATTTATTGGTTCTATATTTGCTTTTTACATTTTTAGATTTTGTGCTACTGGGATGTTCTGGGATCTTAACAAAATTCATCAATCTACAGTGTCAAGAACTATCAACATGACCTTGCGAGCAATTGCGAGTTTGGCTTCAACTCAAATCCGTATGCCACAAACTTCTGAAGAAATTCGTGAAAGTTGCTCTTTTTGTTTGTTATCTGGCACTCCAGAGTATCTTTGTACCCCTCCAGAACATCCAAAAATATTTCTTTGTCAGCTTCCGAAAAATTTTTTCCCCGATTTCGTTTGGCCACATTATTTGGCGTGTCATCTTCGTTATTTTTGCTTAACTTTGACATTTTTGACTGACAAAAGGAACAAAAATGTATAAAAGCAAAAAATTGAGCTTATTTCAAGAGTTTTTCGTCTCTCAAATTAAGCACGCGAATTAAAATCTTTGTTTGTTTACCTTTTCTGCTCAATATAGTTGCACTATATGTTGACTATATTTTTAAATCCATATTTTACTAAATACGACCTCAGCATACGAATAAAATTCAAGACCATTTTAAAGGCGACTTTAGCTTAAAGGTCATTTAGCTAAAGTCCATTTAAATGGCGAAAACTTGCTGACCTCAGCATATGGGGGTTAGACAACGAGATTCTGTAACGAGACTACATTTAACATCTAGAAGCATTTTTGGAAAAACAACGAAAACCCCAAAAATTTGATTCCTCGTAATTTGAGTAATATATCAATAACCCCCTAAGTTGC
Source organism: Forcipomyia taiwana (assembly GCA_963930915.1). Classification (NCBI taxonomy): domain Eukaryota; kingdom Metazoa; phylum Arthropoda; class Insecta; order Diptera; family Ceratopogonidae; genus Forcipomyia; species Forcipomyia taiwana. Next base: position 3,082,929 of record CAWVOI010000096.1, on the reverse strand, counting down.
TGTCTGGCCAGTTGAAGTTAATTCACAAGCCTGCTTCCAGCATATCCAAAATGCTTCCGTTCTGCGTTCATGAACGAACCCCAAGATAAAAACTGGTATACAGCTGAGATTATGCTGTGAAAAATGAGACAGTGTGAGTGCTGAACTTTGAGTAAAACGAGAAAAGGTACTCGAATTTAATACAACACGGAAATTAATGAAAGTTTACGGGAAATTCCACAATTTTCAAAATCTCTACTACAAATTTTCTAGACAACAGAAATTTGGTCGAAAATTCCGAAAAATAGATTCTTTGAGTCCTCTAGCCGGTGGTTTAGCTCTAAGTGGGCTCTGACTTGTTGACTTTTAAGCAAAAAAAAAATCTTGTTCAACTAAAATAACGGTTTTAGGGAAATTTTGCCACAAAATCAATGAAAGGTTTCATTGAAATACGAGACCCCAGAAAGATAGGGCGATTTCACTCAGAGCCCAAGACTACAAAAATACCATGCACACCATCGAACCTCGTCACTTCAAGTTAAATGGTGAACTGAGCGCACCACAAATTTTCTCGCTCCGCGAAATTCACTAAAATCAAATCATGTTTTGTGTTGGTAAAAGTCACAAAGTACGAAAAAGAGTAATTTAAGGCCTCACCAAACGCATGTGTCAATTAGATTGAGAGATCCTCTCGCAGCAATCGATATACAAGTCTGCACAACCATCCTCCACAAAATATATTTTCCTGGGCCGAAGAAAATTCATCATCAACACACGGTACCGTGCATTGTCGCATTGCGAGACGAGACGAATATTGTGAAGAAAAGTAAAATTGAAAAAGTGCAAAAGAAGAAGAAGATTCGCAGAGTTTATGTAAGCTGGTGCGAAGAAGTATTAGTCGCTAATTGCCGTTCAATGGAAAAATGAAAAGGCAGGCAGCAGCAGAGAAATCAATGAACGCATGAAAACGAGAAAAACACAAGTCACTGACAAAATAAAGCCTATCGTGGATCTTGCTCGCAATTAACATTGGGCAGAGAGGCAAAAAAGTGCTCATAATCGCGAATCGAGGAGGAACATTGATTGCTATTGTAGAATGCTGTTGCTGCGCGCTCGCTGGTGATGTTTACTTGGATACGAGACCGAGACGAGTCGAGAGTCGCACCACACATTCGAGATTCGAGAAGAGATTTTTTAGTTAGTGTGTCATGTCTGCTTTAAATATTTAAAATTCGAATTGTTTCAAAACACACACTCTCACAAGTGAAAATTTCCTCCTCCTCCGCCTCCCGCTCAGCAACGCTTGAGATAAAAGGTATGTGAACTTTTGTTATTTACATGAACACAAGCACGGGACAGTGGTGTCCAGCTAATTCGGACCTTCCTCGTCGTCTCGTGGACGCAAAAAAATATTTCAACCCCTTTCGGGTGTTAGCTGGGCTCCACTGTACGTCAGTATCTACGAGCACGACTGCGGCCACGAACAAAATGCCGAGTCGTCGCCTTCGTCTTGCATGTGTTGCTGCTGGTTAATTTAATATTGATGAGTACACGAACACACAATATCCAAATCAGCTCGCGGTGATGATCTTGATTTTGTGAACGCATTTTTTCTCCATTTCACTGCGGAGTGCGAAGTTTAGGGGGCGAAGAGGCCGAGTTAGTGCTTTTTGGGGACTCGCTTGTCTGTTTTTCCGACAGATCCGTGAATTTTTTTTGAAAAAGGGGTGATTTTCTAACGAAACTAAATTTTTTAAAAATAAAAAAAAATATTTCAGAAACCGACTGGTTTGGTTTTCCGAAAAAATTTAATTAAAATTTAGACTGCTGATTTCCTCTTTTCCTGACAAAAATAAATTTTTTAAATGGGTGACTTTCTTTTATTTAACGAAACCAAATTTTCCAAAAATAAAAGGAAAAATGTCCAAGCCACTTTTGACGGATTTCTCCTGGAAAATTAAATTTCCCGACGGTCAGAAAATTAGAGAACAAGGAAAAGCAAACAGGCCCCTTAATTGCCGCTCGAGGCCGACTCGCCTGTTTTTCCTGGAAAATTGAATTTCCCAAAAATACGATGTAGAAATGAAGTTCTTGGCATCTCCCACTGCCTATTAAATAACCGAGATAAAGTTCGCTCCTCTGCGTTCCAAGAAAAGCAAAGTTGTTGGCAAGTTTTCCCGAGAAAACACTGCTTTGCATATTTTCATGCATTTCCTGGGCTGCGGGTGCGAGAGAAAAACACGACTTGGTAATCTTTGGGCTTTACACGCTCTATTTTCGTCGCGTCTCCGATTAGGCCAGCGCTGAATGAAACGCGAAGAAGAAGACCTTGAAAGCCATGTTGCTCAACATCATGCATTACATATTCGGATGGCGACGGCACATTTGACAGCTTTTGGTGCGCAATATATAGATTGGGCGGGAGGAAAAAAGAGCATTTGGGCATTTGTGCAGGGGCTGCTGTGTCTTGAGTTGTCGAGTGACGAGGATGACTAGATGAAAAGCAAATAAATGAATGCAAGAGGTTGTAACGCGATATCACACGCAATCTGAGTTGTTGTTTTTGTGCTGTAAATGGTCTCGAAATTCGATACGGTCGTGTTTAGTTTGTGTGGTCGTCTTCCTCGAGCTCAGCGAGATTTGGACGCTTCTCGAGTGCTCTCGAGCGACTTTCTTCTCTGAACTCGTTTCTGTCGGCCCGATTTTGAATTTTTGGCGAGTTCGTGAGGCTCCAAATTGGTCATTCTCAAAAGTGGGAGGAGTATTCTGGCTTAATAGAGGGCCTTAACCCCAGAGAAGCTCCGGTTGAGAGCACTTTTCGTGCAAACAATGTCAAACAAAAAGACTAATAGCGTATTCTTTTGATGAATTTCATTTTTTACCCAAAAGCTAGCTCAAAAACAGTCCAATTTGAAGAGCCATAAATTTTTTAAAGTGATTTTCCTCCAAAAGATACTCTGAAATAATTTTTAAAAATTTCAAAAATGTTTATTCCAGTCTTTATTCCAGTTCTATTGAAGATTAAGGGTCCAGAACCTTCCTTGACCCTCAAAAAAGAACATTCGGCCTCGTATTTGCTTAGAAATGAGCTGCAGACTAACCGAGTTCGAGTGTGGCTCGGCCGTAAAAATTTAATGGGCGGTAAAACCAAAGAATGAACTTCTTATGAGCCGCCAAATCGCGTTATTCGATAATTTTTCTCTGGAAACTTGCGCCATTTGTGTCGACTTCCGCTTGGAAATTGGAAAAATAATCAGCAACACGCACCACACAATTGGGTTACTTCTGTTTATGATTGCGATATTCAAATGAAGAATTTGCCACCAGATTGCCATCCTCCCCATCTGATGATCCACATTTGCCACTTGCTGGCTGCTTTAATGCGCTATGTGGAGCTTGAATAATGATTAAAGCAAGCGATATGCGTTCCAAACTGGAGATGCGATGTGCGTTGAGGCATGTACTCCGTCTTGCTGTACGCCTCTCCACTGATGAAATTGTTTTCACATGAAAAGCATATTTGTATGCGTATTCATCTAATACTCATCAGCGTTTATGCTAATTAATTAGCATACTAAATTACTCTCGTGCATGTGCCTGGAAGTTACGTGAGCTTGAGCGCGAAATTGCAATACTTTTGTGCTCCTATATGGGACTCAATAAGACGATTTTAATTTAAAAAGTTTTGTGTGGAAGAGCCATGCGAGTACGGCGTGGAGATAGCGCAACAAAGGCACGAGGAAAGTAGAACAAAGGCGTCCTGGGGGAGGCATTTGCAGCTCCTCCGTCACACTGGATTACGGGCGAGCTGTAATGAAGCGGAATAGGGGTGGTGTGGGCGGATCCCGGGGAGTTAAAGGCTTGAATTGGGCTCTAAAAATTTTTTTCGGAAAGGAAAAAAAATTTTGGGGCAGTGAAAAAATTTCAAGGCTTTAAAAAACCTCTTGGAATTACCCTTCAAGCACAGTCCATATCTCAGTTTAAAATTTCCCCTGCCTTATCAGCACGACGAGCACATGTGTGCCTCATAAAATGTGTATTGCATTTCGATTATAATTACATTTATCCAAGTTCACTTCATTCTGCCAGCAGCGTTCCATATAAATAAATTTGACGTGAACAAGCAACAGCAGCATTCAAGGAATGTTTTCAGAATTCGTAATTAAATGAGTACGAGCACTACCTCGCTATGCAAGGGAGTCAACCGACAACCGAGTCTTGATATGATTGAATAAAGTGTAGACTCTTGTACGGACGGATAAAATTTCAACAGACAGATTGTCATTCACCCGGACTAGCGGCAGGCAGTGCTAGTGCATGAGGCGTGTGCAGCGTCGAGGCGTATGCGGGCTGTTAGGTAGATAATAACCAACAATCCCATAATTGAATTGGCATCGACATTGATTTTGTCAACGTTTCTGACCATTGGCCCGTCAGGGATGGACTTAACCCATTGAGCCTTGGAGATTTATTCTAAAATCTGCACTTTTTTTGATTTTAATTATTTTTTCCTCCTAAGCTGATTTTGTTTTTTCACAAAATGAGCCTGAAAATGGTTATGAAGAAAGGTTTCATTTGAAAAAGAAGCTTTAACTTCAAACAAAGGCTTTTAAGCGTGGTTTTGCGAATAAATTTCATTTTTACAAGGAGATTTTTTTTCTCACTCTTATAACTTTTTTTCTAGAACTGCTATCCAAGTGTCCTTTAAGGAGCTTTAGAACCTTATCAAACTCAACACTCATGCTTGATTTCATTAAGCTACCATAAGTAGTTTTTTTTATACCGAAATTCAAAGTTTTAGACTCATTTTGTATGGGAAAATGGACCTTCTGGTTAATAACTTCCTCAAAGGGGGCGCTAAAAATCAATCCTCTCACAGTCCTTCTCACTTTGAGTCAAAAAAAATCTGTGAAAGTTTTCAAAATTTTACTTCAAGTGGTTTAGAAATGAGAGCCGATGAATTTGTCTGCCTGTCGAAACGCTCCTTATTTAATACATGACGTATCAAAAAAAATTAAAAATCCAAAAACAATATCTTTGCTCGAAATTATGGCTGCAAAAAGATCTACTTTAGGGCGTTCTTGTGTCTCCTTTGATCATGCCAAAAATCATGCCAAAATTCCAAAAATTGGGTGAGTTAATCAAAAGTCAGGGACTGGAGCTCGTCTGAATTCTCCAAAATCCAGATTTTGTGGGGAAAAGTCAGATTGTGAAGGTGACAAAAATAACACCTCTGGAAGAAAATGGGTTATTAATGAGGCGAGGGCGTTACGCAAGACCTTCCGAGCGTTCTGGTTGAGGCAAAAGTTTTAATTGAAATCGGCAACAAAGAAGTCGTCGGAGCTTCATAACGATAACGAGAAAAAGTTTTCGGTCCGTGTTGAGGCCATTTTGCTTGCGCATGCCTGAGATTACTAAATAGTGTAATGGCTACTTAGTGAATGGTAATCATGTGGGAATTACCCAATGCCGCCCACTTTTAGAGCACTTTAATGTCATCTGAAGCAGTGTAATTTACCTTTCTCATTAGGCAACTGCTTTTCTTTTGGGTCCCAGCCTTTCGGTGTAACCCAGTTTGGAGTACGAGAACAAAACATACAACGAGTTGTGGCAAAAAAGGTCGTCGATTACGAGCATTTTCGACAGCCGCTCATTAGAGATTTCCAGAAACTCGAGAAAGCTTTGATTGCGCTCAAACGGTTAACACCTTTTTGTGGAGCCGACTGCCAAAGAATTTCCTTTTTGCCGTTCTGCGTCTCCGGAGAAGTCTCTGGTGCGGTGGAAAAAAAACCGAGCAATAAGTGTTTACCTGAGACAGCGCTAAATTTGATAGAGGAATGCAAATGAGGTCTGAAAATAGAGTGCAATTTCAAGAGAGACAGGCACTCGTGGCCTCAGTAACGCTGTAATCGGACACTCATTACGGCATGTTATTAAATTAGCGAACGACTGGTCGCGGCCGAGAAAACTTTTCCCCTCTCCGCTTCGCTACCTTCCGAAGCCGTCTCAGGAGCGCTCCGAGGGACCAGACGGACGGACAAGCGGCTCGAAAGGAGGCACACATTCTGCTGGAATTCCCTAGAAGCTACACCAACATATACTCTGAGCCATTATTAAATTAAATGTGTGCTGCATTAACTGGAAAATAATGCTCGGAAAGAGGCATAGGAGAGACTTGCAGCGCCAAACGGAGTCAAGCGCACAATGAAGAGATTTGCAGAAGAAGAGGTACAATAGGGGGTCAAGGTTAGATGTTAGTCGGTGCCAGTTTATGAGCGGCGTATCTGATTTCAGAAGCCACAAATCAACATGTTCTCCCTACGGCACCTCGTAGCTTCTTTTTCGAACCAATAATACCCAGAGTCGCTGGCAGAATTCGAAAGAGACGTCGGTTGCCGTGCAATTACGTGCGATTCCTCATCGTGCACGTACGACTTTCTATTGTTCAGAGGTTTTGTTTGGCCTCTACGGCACGATATGAGTGCTAGACGATGATACATGGGGCAGAATTGGCCGAGCTTAGCCGTGATACGCTGGCAAAGTAGTACATCAGCAAATATCACTGAAGGGCGACTGCTTTCTCCGGTTCTGTCCGTACTTCTGGCTCCTAAAACTCTCTGGCTTAGAGGGGAGTCTCAAAAACCCGTAAGTTGATTTTTTGTCCTAAAAACTTAAATTGGTTAAAATTTTTAAATATTCAGAAAATTATTTTTGGAATGATTTTCAACAAGATGGCATCCAAAATTTAGTTTTAACATTTTAAAGCTTTTTCAAAAAAATCCACGACTTAAATATTTCACGTAAAAATTTTGAAGGAGTCACTAATTCCGTTTGAAAAAATTCCGAGGGAGGCTCTAGTAATCACTAACCCCAAACTCGAGAGAACAAATTGAAAATTTGCCCTGTGAGCCAGACGCAGAGAGCCCCAGGAGGCTTCATTATTGGCGCTGCCAAGATCCACTGTCGATACGGTGGCTGACGGCTGGTCGCCACATTGTGCAAACGCTGGTATTGAAAGAGCTAATGTCGGCGGTACAATGGGCACAATAGGCTAAATCACGATTCGGAATACAATTTTTGTTTGGGAATTATCAATTGCGCTGAGACTTGGTCCGTATCTTAGCTTACATTGCGGCATTCGAAGTCACCCATGAAGCCAAGCAGCTGCATAAATCAGCAATGGGAAGCTTACATACTCGTCTGATTCACCTTTTGGCTTACACATTGTTGCAAATCTCCCCATGAATGTGTGGTGAGACAGATATCAAGGTGAACTCCTCAGTAATTTGGGGCAAAATACAAATATATCACTCCGATGTGGAGCTCCGTACCCGATTTCCAGTCCCCGGACAGTTCTTTGCTGTGAGCTTGCACTACAACGTCGTGTGCGAAGACAAACAAGGTGACTGTATGAACCAGGGGTGTTTCAGATCGGTCTGGTGACATCTAGGCTGCAGCTGTATCATGAAATGCGGCCTTAATATTTAGAGCTTAGTTTTTGCGCTTCTAGAATTTCAATGGTGTCAATGGTTGGATAGGAGATTCAATTGGCTTTAAAATTATTTTTTAAAAACCTGGAAAATAGGTCATTTTTAATTATTTTTAGTGCCATCCGTCTTTTTGAAATTTTATAACTCAAGAACCAGAAGAGCTAGAGAGCTGCGGTTTTTTGCATCATGTAGAACATAGTCTGTAGGGGTTCAAATTAACAATTTTCGACCCCCATCCATTTTTGGGGTGGAATGGGGGGTGTTTTACTTTTGTGTGAAAACTCCTTATTTTACATCCAATTGAGCTGAAATTTTAGTATGTTGTAGTCTGTGTCAAACCTAGAAAATCATGGTACCACATGTGTCCTCTATTATGTACAGGGACGGAGCTAGGGGCCCTCAAAATTTTGAAATCTTTGAAAATGCAGCTCGATTTTGCTTTTTATATATTTTTTTACTCTAACTTTAATTTTAATTTTAATATTTGTATTTTTAAATTATCAAGAACAGGCCATTTTTTAGATAAAAATTAAAAATTTAGATAAAAAATTAAAAATCACGAAAACAATATTTTTGTTTGGGAAAAGAAAATATGTGGAAATTTTTCAAAAATTCTAAAAGAGTCCTAAAAACATCCCCCATGCCCATCCCTGTCTCCTGTCGTCCTCCCGCTCTGTTTACATGCACTGTCAGCTCACAAATAGTTCAAACAAGTTGTTGAGTTCAACGTATTCATTTAATTTTATTTTCTTCTCGGCCAGTCGCTGCTGTGCCTGCAATCACCCACTGTAATCTCTTATTTACACACACTCCCGATCTCGAGACGGAAGGCGCGAGTGCAGAACCAGACTCCAGATCCTCCGGTCAGCATCTTCAACACACACTCACTCAATTGGCTGTGATTAAGAAGGGAATTGAACTGAGAGCGAGGGCAGATTGCGAGAATCTTACATAATTCAGAACTAAATTACACTTTTCAACGCGAACGATGCTAACAAGTTGCAGGCAATTGCACTTCGGATAGCCTGTGAGATGATGGTGGCTTCAACGAGTTGCTTAATGGATACAAAATGGGAAATAATATTTGAGTCTGAGATGCAGTGATATTTCCTTTGTGCGATGATTAATCAATGATATGCGGGACGATGGAGGTGGGGAGCATGTGTAGATGACGCCATCCGCTGGCATTGGATCGAGCAATTCAGCGGAATCACGACTGGCAATTAAGATATCGGATCGGAGTCTGTAGCATGGAGCATAATTAGTCGAGACGTCCCTAGAACGCGTCTCTCGCGTCTCTTGGAAGCGGAGAAGAACGACTCGCATTAGACAAAGAGCTTCATGATAATGATAACTAATTATCTGCGAGGCCACGGAGCCATCATTTCGAGTCTTTGTTTTTTGAGGCAGCACCTGGCGACCTTCCGCTTCGATTATTATACGTTTTTGCGCTCGCGTTTGTCAACAGCGATTATCTGTGGTCGCTACTTAGCGATGATATATGCGGGCCCGAGTTGGATGGGATGCCGAGGCAATTAGCACTGGGATTAGTTTGTTTGTCTTGGGGTGTTTAGAATCTCTGACTCGCTAGAATTTTTCAAGGTAAGAGCTTCTGGTTCTAAACCTGGAGCTCAGAAAGAACTTTCCAGACCCCGATTCTTCGCATCTTAGAGTCCTATGATTCACTTCTCAATCTAAAAGATTTCTAGGCTCCCAATAGACGACCCTTCAAAGCCTAAGAAAGAGCCATAATAGGTCTTTGGGGGTTAAAAATCGAGAAAAGAGCACCTCTACGGCCTCATTTGGTAAAATGTTCTAAAACGGCTCTTTCTGGACCCATTATGGTCTTTCAATGGAAGAGACAGTTGATTTGTGAGCTCAAAAAACTAATTTGGAAACTTCGTGTAGCCAAGAAAAATCCAAATGAGTCCAAGAAACCCATAAAGCTGCCTGATTTGAATGCGGGGTAGCAGACTCAAGCCTCATTAAGCCAGATAGTAAAACTAGCTCCAAGCCTGTCTTTATGTAACGAGCCCAACCGCCCTAAAAGAGCCCAAAGACCATTAAAAAGTCATTTAAGTTTCAGGTTTCGAACACCGCAGCAGGCTCGGAGTTTCCAGGTCATAAACACGTCCGGGAAAGTGAGTTTAATTTCCTGGATATCAGCATCGTAGTGAAGTCATACGAGGGAATTTGACGAAAAACGCAGAGGCAGGCACCGTGAAGTGACTCCGATCCGTGAAATGTGTCTTACTCATTTGAATAGCTTCAACAGAAACGAGTTTGGTACACAAACCCGCTCACTCCGAGCAACTGCTCCGTTTCTCTATGTAAGAGAGCGTCAAGCACCGACCTTGAGCTGAACTTGTATTCGCTTTCTAAGGTCGTTCTTTTCTTACATAAAAATGTATGGTCGTTTCCCCCGTTCCGAGGCCGGGTTTGGGGCAAATTTAATTTGGGGCCCCCGAGCGACGAGAGTTCTCGGGTTGTCACGGTCGGGTGGTCGTCGTCAGAATGGGAGAGACGAAGGGAGCATGTGCCGGAGAAACGCATGAAAATTTTCCGCAATTGCGAGTCGAAAGCGGGCACACGGTCATCGGCACTTTCTGCCAAGTTCGAGCGGCAATAAAGTTTGTAAGAATGATTCCATTCATATTTCATTATTATTATAAGTTTCTCCGGTATCGCGGGCCTTTCTTGCGATTCGCCTCTTTGTTGAATGTTTTATGATTCCTTCAGACGACCCATTGTTGGGAATGTGTTTGTAGCGATTATATTTTTATTTTCCTACGGAGTATAGACATTGTAATGAGGAGATGGAATAACGAGCAAATGAGAAGAGATTCGCTTGAGGAAATTCAATACAGACTCTTGGCCATTATTATTTAATTTTATATGTTTTTAACACGTTTTATGTCGGACAGTCGAGAGAAGAGTGGCGCGAAATGTGTGAATAGTCCAGATTGAAGAGGAAGTGAGGTTTGTGACTTTGCGGCACACACTCACTTGCCGGCAACTTTCAAAATTGCAATCAAAATCAGATGATCGGGAGCGGAGATGAAAGGAAATAACTTGTTATCATTCAGCGCTTCTTTTCATTAAAACTTTTCGATATTTCTTATCAATGAGTTCCGATGAAAGGTCTTAATTGAATCTCGGATGGCGCTTTGTCGCTCAGGAATTTCACAACTCGTTAAAAGTTTTGTGTGCCGGGGTGAAAAGGCTTTGTGGCTCGATTTAAAGGGTTCCTTTGAGCGGCAACTTTTGATTGTTCGGTTTGAGAGAAGAGGCTTTTACTTATTTGGGACGGAGAAAGCTTTTTTGGCTTTTCTAAAATTTTTCTTGCCTTTCACAAGTGACTGAAGATGTCCAGGAATATTGATGTCTTATTTTAGTTAAAATAATCAACCTAAATACACCTCAATTTTTCCTCAAATATTCAATCCTAGAAAATCTTTAAACCTCCCTGGAGCCTTTTTGAGATTTTGAAACTCTTGAAAAAAACTGACTTGAAAATCCTGACATTTTCTGAGGCCTTGGAAAACGTTCAAATTTATTTTAAAACTTTTTGGGTTGAAAAATCCTCGTGTTGGAAACCCGACAAAGTCTCTAAAAAATCCTCTGCCAAAAAGCGGTCCCTCCTAATCGATTCATTCTGCCTAGCACCGGCCTCCACGGTAATTCCTCATCAACCAGAACCAAACAATTTCTCGGCCAACGACCCGAGCTGTCAGACAAAGCTGAGATTAGTTCGCGCCGACTTGCGGACGGCTAACAAATCGGAGCCGTGGCCCTAATTACACCCGAGAAATGCATCATTTCGAAAGCCAATCGCCACTGAAACGCCCTCCCCCGAACAATAGCTTGCATCGCATGCTGATCGATGATTGATAGAACCAAGGCGCCAAAGTGTGTCAAAATTTCGTCCATTGACCTATGTCGTTTCTTTGCGTTGTGAATTGTTTTTCCTCCAGCTCCATCTTATCTCTCTCTCTCTCTCCGGGGCCGGTTGTGGCTCAGCATGGGCCACTCGTGTGTGCGTTGGCCAAAGTGGGACTGTGGTGGACCATAAATAATCACTTATTCAACAGCAATTTCATCGGCTGAGTTCTGTGTACGCGGGGCAATCATCAAAACATTATAAATCAAATTGTGTATTAGCAAAATTGAATTTGAAATAGTTCAGTGGTTTGCCTCTTTCTGCTCCGTGCCATCATCTCCCAAGTATGGGAACGGAAAATTGCTCTCGGGCTGCCGATTACACGCATGAATTGCGACAACAGTTACGCTTCTTCTCGCGGAGTTCTCTCGAACGTCTTATCAATCAATGTGCCGGGATTTCGGGGGAATCTTGGTGGGCAATAGAGTGTCAACTTCGGTATCTTATCGCGGCAATCAACGAGGCATCAAGAGGCCCGACGTCGAGCCTCCTTATCAGCTCGACGGTAGCGGAAAAGGTGTTACGAAACGAACCTGCGGCCGCGTCGATGTCGTCCAATCGGCTGGCATCGACGAGAGAAGCGCCGTAATGTGTGACGAATCTCGCACATGAGCTTTCTTTTCCGGATTTGTAGGTAACCAGGCATTTGAGAGATTTATGTGCCATTTGCGCAGGCCGCAGTGGTCACCTGGGTTGGCAATTGCATAAATTGCGTGCATCAACCGGCTTTGCAATAACCCATTGGTAATCGGGACGGGGAAATTCCGCTCCAAAATCAATATCGTGTTAAAACGGTCGTTAAACTGGCTTTTAATGGGTTACCCATGGGTAACCGATGGGTAACCAATGACTAACCGATGGGTAACCTTTGGGTTACCTTTTTGATACCTGATTTGTTACTAGAGAAGTTTTAAATGACCCTTAATGGGTTTTAAAAATTGTACTCTATTAACTTACCCAACCTGAGTGTCACTCGATGGGTTATAGGATATTCCAAAGTGTCCTATAATGGGTTAATTGCATTTCTAAGTCACAAAACTGGTTCTAAAAATATTTTTCCATTGGATGGGTTGAAAAAAGAAGGAGCCTTCCAGGATATATTTACCCAGTCTGTGTCTCATTTAAAGGGTTAAAATAAAGTGACCATCCCACGAGGTCCAAAATGGGTTAATTGAGTGTTTAATGAATCAAAGACAAACAAGCCACCCACGCAGCTCGCAATGGGTTAATTAAGTGTCCCCGCACCGAGCCATTAGCAGCAGATACCATTGTAGGTCCCACATTTATAGCAGCAATGGCCGTTTACCTCTGAGCCTCTGACCTTGTCTCATAAGAGCCCCCATTGTTCGTGACCCACAATCGAGGTTCCCCATCACGGAGCTAGAGCTGCATCGGAGCCCGATCGAGAAGGCCCATAATGACGCCGTAATGATGCTCATTATGCAATATTTATTCGTACACGCACGTACACAGAATAACCATCATCGTGATTGATCATCGACGAAAATAGCTTCGGATTTTGCATTGGCAAAATTGGAGTTTAAAATGTGCTTGCGATAAATAATCAATATTTGGTCGAGAAGTGAGCACTAAATGGAGTTTATTTTAGCTCGCGCGGCCTCATTGTTCCGAGGCAGACGAGCTGGGGGAGAACGAGCGTTAGTTTGCGAGGAAAACACAACACGGAATTCGCGCTCTGGCACTTGGGAGATATTCGGGGGAGCCGCGTGCGTTTCCTGATTTTAATTAGGTAATTGATTTTTAAGTAAAATTCGAGTTTGATGATGTCAATGCAGCAGTGGGGGGTAAACAGTGACTGCATCGATGCGAATGTAATTAGCGAAATGTGGTGTCACACCTCGTCTCCGAAGCCGGGGCTGGGCTCTGGTGGGGGGATTTGCGTGCCAGAGCAATTGGAATGCCGTTATAAGAGGGTTTCTGTTTTTTCCACGCCAGAGGGGGAACTAAGCGAGGGTTTAACCCATTTTCAGCCCAATAGTTTGAAGCCTTATTTTGATTTTTCCTGTGAAGATTTTTATTCTTTTTATTTTGAGTTTCAGAAAAATGTGCTAAGAGACGAATTTTTGACGATTTTTCAAACCATAGGAAAACCTCCGTTTCAGTCAAGAAAATAGTCCAGAAAGTATAAATTTTTTGGGGGGAATCTTATAGTCAGCCCTCTGAGCCTCTGTCAGCGCCAGAGGGGGAACTAAGCGAGGGTGTAACCCATTTTTAGCCCAATAGTTTGAAGCCCAGTTTGAGCCTTTTTGAAGCCTTATTTTGGTTGATTTTGATTTTTCCTGAAAAGCTTGATCAAAAAGCTCGTAGATGTTCGAGTTTCAGAAAAATTTGCTAAGAGACTAATTTTTGGCGATTTTTTAAACTTTAGGAAAATCTCGGTTTCAGTCAAGAAAATAATCCAGAAAGTATAAATTTTTTGGGGGTTCTTGAAGTCAAAAACGGACACTAGAATCTCACAGTCAGCCAGAGCATGGACCCCTCCTACCCGTCAATGGCCCATCCTCATCTCCACGCTCGCACAAAACCATTATCAATTGACAGAGCTAATTAGCGCCAATATTAAGTTACCGAATTGTTTGTTTGCTGTAAGCCCGAATGCTGCAAACCGACCTAATTACACGCGTGTTTGCTCACGGCCTGCTGTGTGATATAAACTTTTTCGTGCAACAACGATTCGCGTGAATTTCAGAGCTACATACCAATGGGACGTTAAAAAATTACAAAGTTTCGATTTCAATATCACCCACCGCGTGCTCGCTTTTTTTGGAACAATACGCGAATGGCAATATAAACGGCGACAAGAGTGATGTGAGCTTCTTCTATGCAAGAGAGGAGAGGCATCGCAGCTGTAAATCAACACGAGTTTTTTAGTCCAGCGAACGTTGAGAAAAGAGGCAAAAAATGTTGAATTTACTTTCATTCATTCTGCCAGAACGTGAAGCTTTTCAGCAAATTGGAGTGCCGCGAGGACGAGCGAGGGGGTTTATGGGTCGTGCACGTGAGGCTCGAATCGATAAAAGTCGCTGCAGTTAAAAATTTATGGGGGTGCCGGAACCCATTTTTTGTGTTTTTTTTCAATTTGGATAAAAATGGCTTATTTTTCTGTCCGTCCGAGGCTCAGAAACGATTTTCTGACGGTTTTGATTTTTTCTTAAAATCGCCAGGGACGTAAGTAGGGGGAGTTATGAAGTCATTCCTCCCTGATGAAGCTTCAAACAAGTTTCAGAGGACCTTCTCGTGTCCTTCAAGACCTTTAGCTTGACGAGTTTTGTCGTTGTGTCGCCTAGAAATCCAGAATGCAGGCTCCCCTCCCGCAATCGGCCAACCGTGAAGCTCTCGGCTCACAAAGCCCATAATTGCTAATTGAAATGCATTGAATGCTCGTCTCCGGTGCACGCCCTGTAGCCGCTTTCTAGCTCCCGCGTAGCAACATCGAGCCAAGATAAACTTTGCCACATCCGAGGCCTCCTGCTCTCGGTTCGGTGGCCCCAATTAGGTACTCGCCATCGGATTAGCTGACGTAATTCACGATAAAGCAATTTTTCCAAGTCGGCTGAGATTTTCTGGTTCATTTGCGAAGAAGTAAGTAGGTGTTTTACTTATCAGTGACCGAATAAACAATCCGACTACTGTTAGGTCTGCAAGAGAGTACACAAGAGCAGCGATTGTTGGCCGGTCATTAGTCTCTCTCGGTGCACCTAGGCACCAGTAGCTGACTAGCAATAATGGGATTTTTATTGTCTCTCTCTCGTCCATCATAAAACATTGCATCACTTCGCGAACAAATCAGTTCATTCAATCATGCAGCGCTTTAATGAAGAATGCAAAATGAGCAGGCCCGGACTTTAATCACCGGTTAGGCTGCTGCATATGGCAGAGACGCGGCAGGAGGCGGATGCTCGGGAGGCTTCTTGCGACACGACAGACGAGACGGTGACTAATGGATCTCGTTGGGGCTTGTGAGAGAATGGGGTCAAGGAGGAGAGGGAGATTAATGAGCGCCCGACAGACTAACTTTTGACGGTTCCCAGGAAGCTTGGGAGCGAGGAAAAACTGTAGAAGGGATATATAGAGGGATGGCAGATTTTTTTTTTTATTTTGAGCCCAAAAAAAATGTTCTAGAACATTCCCAAAAAAGTCTGAATGGCTTGAGAGAGTCTGAAACCCCCACAATTGACATCCCAAAGTCTACCGTCCTTCTAAAGCCACCGTCTACAGGAAAAACAGCAATAGGAGCTTCGCTCGAGCCAATAGAAGAGATCATAACTGTCAGGTCGGAGACATTGAGGAAAACACGCAGAAACACGGCGCTGATGATCGATGGTACAATGGCGATGATTGTAATGTTAATGAGCTAATTACAAAGTATGTATATAGTGATGGAAGTGCGAGTAGGAGGTGCAAAAAAGATGAATCGGTGCGTCGTGACAGAGAGGCGATAAGAAAATACACAAGGCAGTTCAAAGAACTCGCACACTCGCTCCATGAAATTTCATAGTTTATTCACAATTGAAGGCAGACGACGGGCGATGATGATGAATAATGATGAAACGGTTCTGCTTTTTTGGTCGGAAGTTCAGAAACAACGGTTGAGTGGCTTGCCTACGATTTGATTTGAATTATCCATTCGCACTTGCTTCGCTTTTTCTCGAAGCGTGTGCGAGAGAGGCAGAAAAAAGGGGGCTTTCTTTCGTGTCTGGCTCTAAAAGTCATTAAACTGATGGTTCTGCCTTTTTTTCGCGGGCTGAGCCGGACCTTGTTGGAAGTGGAGCTTTGTTGGAGACTTAAGGCTTCTTTTTGAAGAGTTTCTCTAATTTAAGCGCCGCCTTTAGACACTTAAGTGTCGATAATATTCTTTGCCTACTTTGACAAAATTTTTCAAAATCTGTCAAAAGTCAAAATTTGTAAATTTTCAGTTTTAGAATTTTTAAATTATTTTTAGGCCAAAAATCGGTTTCTTGCACCCTAAATTCCTTTCAACTGCTCAGAAAAATACAAATGAGCACTTTTTAGGGAGGTAACTAAATTGTCTACAACATGTGCTCAGTAGAAGCTCGAAAAATAATCGTGGGGTTGAGATCTGAGGCCAAACCCGAGACACCCATTTTACCCGAATTTTAATATTCACCAATTTTGATACGGGAAAAAGCTAATAGCAAGGTTTGGGACCCCGGAAAAGCGTTTAGGACAGGTTTCAGGCCCTGGAGACGAATTGGATTCGGAAAAATTAATTTTTGTAGGCAACGAAAATTATTGATCATTTGTGTGTTTTTAGGCGACCCTTAGAAGTCCCTTCTGTTGGGATAAGGGACCTAATCAAAGAGGTAACAGTCTCCCAGGACCCCTCAAAGTCCCTGAATTCATGAAAAAGGGACCCCTACAGTCCTAAAAGAGCGGTCTGGGAGCCTTCAAAAGAAAGAAGACAAACCCACCAAAGAGTCTCTGAACCCCACGACCTCGAGCGGCTTTCCCTCTCCCGCCAGCTCCGTTCACATTCACACAACTCGCTCTTTTTATGGGAAGTTGCATGGAAACTGCATTCAACATTGTCGCGTTACAAATCGCTTATTAGCTAATTTGTATCATTAAACAGATGTTGCAGGTACTTGTACCTCATCATAAATATGTAATTTGACCGTGTCTCGGTTCACATGCAGTGCACACGCATGTGTATGGCATAATAGTCGCAATTCACAACAATAACAGACTCGAAGTATCTTCAAAGTCATCGTTTCGTCGCATGCGTGAGCGATAAACGGCTGAAAGTGGCGTAATATGCGACTGCTTGGGAGTGCGCGGTCATACAAAAGTTCACTGAAGCTGTTGATAGTGAAAGTAATTGGAATCTTAATTGTTTGCATAAACTCTTGATTAAAGTGAGTCTGGTTTGAGGGTGCGTCGGACCTGCTGCCCGCCGTCCCGCTCCGAAAAACGAAAAGAAGGGGGGCATGGGCGTAAAGAAAGCGATCCGGCCAAAAATCGGACGACTCGTCTCCGGAAGCGTGGTGTGTGTGTACAGAGACGGGTTGCGTAACAGACGGAACAAGTGAGTGTGCGTCACACATAACGATGTGCGACGTTTATGGACTTATCGTGGATTGAGTTACTAAGCTCTCGGAATAACACTTAACTCGTAATTAGTAGCCTAAATATTGCGAGATTATGTTGCTTCGGTGGAACGAGGAGTCAGAGTTCAACGATGGCAGTGGGCTTTCGGGGATTGAAGTGAGGATTATTCAGAGACGAGCTTGAGGTGTTTTGAGTCCATCCCTGGTTTACAAATACCACAAATACCAGCGACGTGTGGTATTTCACGAACATGCCTAAGTTAAATATCTCGGGTCTTTGTGTTTCCTGGAATCGCTTGAGACCGCATTTTGCATCAGTCGAGGGCACCGGAAGGCGCTGGAAATTTTCTTTCTTTGAACTTTGGAAGCTTCTAGCTTCGTCCCTGTGGCAGATACCAAATTTGCTGGTTTTTTTGACAAACTTTAACACACTAAAATTTCTGCTTAAGCGGACGAAGTATTTGGAAGTTTCATACAATGGAAAAAGCCCCCTGGTTACGTCCTTGGTGATTTTTCGGAACAACAAAAAATGGTCGTTTGCTCTCCAGACAAGAATCAAAAACTCGCAGGTCTCCAAATTAACGGGTTTTGAACTTTAGGGACTCCAATAGACTTGAATACAGACGGAAAATGAATGAAAAATGATAAGCAACCTTCCAAAAATCGAGCAGCCTTGAGAGCAGAAACGAGCATTTTCACAATGCCCGACCTTCACTTTGACGCTTTCGAGACAAAAACCCGCAAATAGGTGGCGTATCAATTAAACAAGACCACGGCTGCATCGCCAATTCGTTCAATTGCTTTTTTATGCTCACACCCACTGACTCGACTCTGCCCGCATTTTAATTGATGTTTGCACATTTTTTGCCCCCCAGTGACGCCGGAAACGGCAGTCCTCTGACCCAGATTATACGCGAGTGCCAGAGAGGGGGGGCGCCACTCCGATCGGAGATGATTATCGTGCTCAATGTCAATCAAGTGAAATTTTGTCAATTAAGATTAGTTATTAATAATTCATGTTCGTTCTCCCTTCCGTTCCGTCACTCCAATGTACGTGCGATTAGAGCTGGACAGCGAGAGACATGGATGATGTGACACACTTTGGACCCGGTTTTATTCTTACTTCACTTATTATGTTCCGTCTTAGCTCGGTATCGCATGTTATGCTGCTGAGACTTGCGTGGAATTATTTTCTCTTCCTCCGTGTGTCCACCGCACTCCGGGCTGGCCTCACTATCGCCTCTCTCTCCGCATGCAGGCAGCAATTTTGATCTCCGAACATGTTCATATGGCGTGGCTTCAGCATCTGTGGATCGAAACTATGTGGCAGCTGTTTGCCGAGCAAACATCGGGCTTATTTATGTATATGCGAAGTTCTTGCGCATACTAATAACGACTTAATCAGGTCCGGTGTCCCCGAGATTGCTCGAAACCGGTTTTTGGAGGTGATTTGACCCATTTTTGTTTCTCCTATTTTTTGGCTAATTTTTTTCATGGAGATTTTTGGCTCTTATACGAGGAGGGCCGAGCTTGACCACCGTCCCTGGGATCTCTCGGCGTCTCACGAGACGTGAACATGCATAAAACTGCATTTACTGATACCGTTAACCTTCAGACGGCGCATTATTTACACATTGATAAATTGTAGACTAAAATCCAAAGAGCATGTGGGCTACCAGAGAGTTCCGAGGCATGACTCAGAGCAGTATTGGGCTTTCACGGCGCGACCGTGACTCATCACAATGCAGAGTGGGATTTGAACTTGGGCTAGTACAATGGGGCAAACAATGCAGTAGTTGGAATTCCGCGGCAAAAAGCTGGTGATAAGGTAAGCCCAGAGTCAACCTTGGGAGAGATGAGAGGTACCAGTGATCAGCTTGTGGGGATTCCGAGATTCACGTCTTATCTCACTGGCCGTTATCACTGAACTTTGGCTCTTAGAGACTTTGTTTGAATGGCTTAAGGGGCCCATAAAGAGCAAGTTTAACCCATTTCGAGCCATATTTTTTTTGGTTATTTTTCTGCAGAAAAAGAGACCTTTAAAATTCTTCCAAAAACAGAAGTAAAACCGTCATCTTGGTTTTGTCCTTACGCTTACAAATTTAACCCATTTTGAGCCATGCTAAATTCATAAACAAAAGCCTATTGAGCTTGCCGTGAAAATTTATTTTGGACGCCATCTTGAATTTTGAACTTCAGCTTAACCCATCTCGAGCCAAGGGTCGGATTTCCGTCTTTAAACTTTGGAATTTTTTTTCTGACGTAACGGTTAAAGATAGAAAGCTAATTCTTTTTTTGTCTAAATATTTCATCTTTTGTCCTTACCTCATAGAAGAAAATTTTTCTCTCCAGGCTCTTAAAACTAGCTTTTAAGGCTTTTTGAACATACTTTTGGACAAAGCTCTCTCTCAAAGGCAGCAAAGAAGATCGGTCTAAGTCACATCCCTCGAGGGTAATTGATAAAATTGCGACGCTTATTTGCAATTTATTCCTGATTTCCCGCTTGCATTTCTTCTTTCTCCGCTCGTTCTCCCGATATCCAGTTCAAACGTGACTCCGTCCGGGCACCTCTCTCGCCTGCCAGCCTGCCAATTTCTGGCCTTACACAAATAACGTGCAGACGCGTTTAATGGCATGGACAATCAACAGTTGTGCATTGGCGTGCAATTCGATTCCGATTTCATAGACGAAAGTACGCGGGACGGCAGAAGCGACAATTAAATTATCATTAGAGCTAATCAAGAATGAGTCGTGATTCGAAATTGATGACGATCAAAGAAGAACACGCGAGGTGTGAGCCAAAAAGTTTCGCCTCTCCCATATGCAGACGCTGGCAGAGGCCTCGGCGGCGGCAACCGTGCGCGTCTTTTGGCGCGCAGACAGCCGTAAACGTGTGCTCCAATTGTTTTGCATAATCCACGAGTGGCTGTAAGAGTTTCGTTTTTATTTTCAATTTGTATCTAGTGAATCACTTAATACAGTTCGGCTTCACTGAAGAAAGAGCGTTTCATCAGCTTGGAGCGCTTAATTGTAGGAAAGTGATCGCATGTTGATCATTGTTTAGCGATAATCGTGGTAATGATTGCCTTACGTTCGCTATCTCGCGTTACGAGTGCGCCTCCGAGATGAGAGAAAGGGTTTTGTGGCTAGATCTCGAGGTTTCGAAACCGTATCGGTCTGTTCCAGTGGTCTTTGTGCCTCTCGAGGCTTCCAATCTAAAAAAACCCTGTCTTTTCCTGGGCTTTTCCGCCAGATTGCTCCCCTGGAACATTTTTTTGGCTTTGAAAAATTCAAGGATCTTTTTCAATGCTAAAAAAGTTGGTTTCTGTACCCTGAAATCTTCCTTTTTCTTGAATTTTTTTAACCAAACTTCTTTTCTTGAGCTCAGAAAAATTTAGAAACCTGCAGAAAAAATTTTTATTTGAAAAAAGCTGCTTTATCTAGTTTCAAAATTTTAGGAGGTATTTTTATTCCCTTCACTTGAGGAATATTTGAGCCTTGAGGGATGTTTAACGCCAATAGAAGCCTCAATGATTATATATTCCTTCAAAATTCAGACTCTCGCCAATTTTTGAAAGAGCTAAGCGTGTGACGAATTATGTCGACCGTTGTTAGAACACAGCTTTGTAATCAGAGAACACCCTTGGCAATTTTAAAAGCCTGAGAAACCATCAAATAGGTGAAACTCAAAGAGTTAAGTCCAAAAAACCTCAAATTAGAGTTTTTTGTATCCAAGGTAATTGCTTCCTTCCCCGACCTTTGGAGCCACTCCTCAGTGTCTGCGCCAACAAAAAACCGCTGGCCAGCACTCGACAGTGCAAGATGCATATCCCACGGTCCAATCACATGCTCAAATGCGATAAACGAGCCCGTCGATTGTTTAGTAGCGCAATTTATTTTCACTTATTTTATTATCGTTTCGTACTTCAGGCCTGCAGCCTCGATCTACGATAGCACGTAGAGGCATGGTGTTGCAGTACCACACATTCGTTGAATGAAAAGTGAAAAAAACAATGCCTGGCCCGAGATGGGACCTACATAAGGTTACTCCGAAGGTACAGTTTGTGTAATTGGTGGTATTTGAGCGCCATGCCATGCTGCCTCTGCCTCACATAAATATATTGAAAATACAAAATAATTCAATTTTTTTTTTTTGTGTGTGTGCAAGACTCGAGAAGTAGGTCACACCATCATTTCTTTTCGCTCGCTCGTTCTTCGAGGCGCATCGCGGCTCTGTGGCGCTCCTCCACTTTTCATTTTCAGCGTTCTCATAGATCACTTTCTTGCATCATTTGGCTGATTCTCATTGTTTCAGTCGGCGCCCAATGAGGCGCTCTCACGGCTCAGGAGCACGTACGGGAATATTAAAATTCGGCAGCCTGGGGCCCGAACGTTTTTCTCGCAGAGTCGCGGCTCAATTTGGTATGGAAATTTCTCAGTTGAAGGCAAATTAGCTGCTCGTTTTTCCCGTTCCTGGCTTCTAGGGATTCACGTTTCCTGACCCGGGAAGTTGGGAATTTTTCCCAAACCTTTAAATATTTTTCTGGCAAGATTTCAATGTGGCTTTCTTTTATAGAGGAAATATTTTTCTCGAGGCTCTTGAAGGGCTTTCAAAAATGGGCTATTTTCGAACAATTTTTATTTTTTGAAATTTAAATAGAATTCGTCCGTTTTAGAAAGCTTTAAAGGGCGGCTAAATAAATTTTCCAAGCTCCTAAAAACTCGTGGAAAATTTTCCAAGAATTTTCCGGTCTTCAGGAATGTCAATTTCCCCCCATCGAACCCTACTGGCCACGAAAAGACGCTCAAAGCGTGCGAGAAAAATCTCTAATGGAGCTCATAATGATGATTATGACGCAGCAAAGTTCACACTGAAGCGTGACCTTGAACGCACTTACTCTTTAGTGTTGCAGGCGTCCGCGTGTGTAATAAAAGTTGGTAATAAGTCGGCAGCATGTTGTTCAAACTAACACGTTAAATGTTCACAAAAAAGTGCCATGAATTACAAAGTATGCGCCACTGACCTGCAAAGCGAGCAGAGTTACGTGTTTATTGCCCATTTTGCAACGCAGATTTTTGTGATGGAGAGCCCGAGAAATGCAAGTTTCGTGGATGTGCACTTTTGCCGTTGCTCGTGGAATGCAATTTTTGGGCGGAGCGCAGCAAAAAGGCTCGAGTCAAGTCGGTTCTAGTATCAAGGTGATGCGTGAGCTATAAATAGCTTGGTATCGTGTTTGGATTGGATTCGCGTTCGGCGAGGAAACGTGACTTACACGCGGCTCGAGGTGTCGAGTTTAGTATCGAGAAAGAGGTGGCCCAGAGGTAGGGCTTTTGGGCTTTCAAGGAGAAAGGTGTCGAAATTCAGTTTCAAGGTTCGTAAACCAGATTATCTTGGGGAAAAATTTACAGGCTTCAAGAAAATTTAAACCATTGAAAAAGCTTCTGGTCCAAAAAAAAAGAGGGACCAGAAATCAAATTCCGAAAAATTCCAAAAGCTGAAGGATTAAAGCGGCTTCTCTCCCAAGGATCGGATAACTTATTCAGTCTTCAATTGGGCTCAAAGTTCAGTCTTCCTCCTCCACCTCAGGATCGATATCAGATTCCGAGCACAGAAGCGGCCATAAAGCCTCTCAATGGCTCTTTTATCCGACACAGGCAAATCATATTTACTGCAACAGTATCGCCATCAATCATCGCTCGAGCTTAAAAGTAAATACATCATCTCTTAATAACCCCATAGAATTTTCATCGCATCAAACTGGTTCCATTGTGTGACCATAAACTACGACATTAACCTGCATACACACTTTCAATGAGATTGTTACCTCGTTCTTTTCATTCACTCGCTCGCCAGCTGCAAATAATTCGCTCTTAACTCATAATCTCACTCAGCTCATGTCTCATCTCGCAGTGGACCGGAAACATGCATCATCTCGGTGCCTACCGTACCTGGTCGAGACTGCAGCGATGCGCCTGAAGTCAGCGGTGGAACTGGGGGGAGTTTTCGTTAACCCATTTCCAGGCGCTTTTTTGGGGTCTCGAATTTATTTTGGAGGAAAAAATCACGCGCTCCACCGGTGACTTGACCGCCGAAATATGAATGAAAAGTGTGAATGAAAGAGCACTAATGGATGCTGATTGGGCTCTAAACGATCACCGATTGAAATATTTTTTTTGCCCATCGCGGCGGGTCTCTTTGAGCCGACGTGGCCTCGCGGAATGCGGAAAAAAGGTGGTCTCTCAAATTAATAATTTTTTCTTTCGTCTCTTTTCAGATACTCTAAAATTAGCAACTCAACCTTCGGACGACGATAAAAGACATTTTGTACCTTAGGGTCTTTTTAGTTTTACACGAAACCGTAATTTAGGACTTTGTAACTTATTTGTTGAACTCTTTTGAAACAATCAAACCGAAATTCGCGTAGCTGCTAAGAATAGAATAGGCCAAGAAACACTCTTCGAATACAGAGAATCTTGAGATGAAATTACTATGTAACTTTGCCAATTTTTTCCTCCTCCGCCTCCCGCTACTATACATTGTTGAAGAATAAGAAGAGCATAACTTTATAAATCGCAGACTGCAAGAGCGTCTGTGCCAGAGCCAGAAAACAGAAGACAGAGAAATTGTAATTTAGCTAAGAGTTAGGGTTGAGGGTAGCGCAGTAAAGGTAGTCGCGATGGCATTTTACTCGCAGTTTCGTATTGTACATTTCATGATATTTGCCATAGTTGTTTTGACAATATTTTTATATACGATTATTTATAACCAAGAGATGATAGAAGCGCCTGTGGTACACGCCGCCGGAAGTGCACATCATTTAGCATTCAGCAGTAGCAGTAGTAGTAGTGCCAGTGGCGACGGAAGTCGTAGCATTCGTGATAATATCCTAGCATCAAATCACAATACTATTAATAGTGATGGCAGCGATGGGAGTGGCAGCAACAGAATAGATGGAGATCCATCAATGGGTACACTTATTGATAATGATGCTGTGATACAACGACAACAGGATGAGCAGTCGTCGTTAGATGTAAGAATCGAGCTGGTGGACGGTGGAAAGGGGGACGTGCTCAAGAACGCCTACCAAGCAGGTTCGTTAGCCGGGGACTCGGCTGGGAGGAGTGGAGTTGCTAACAAGGGTTCTCTTGCAGATAGCAAACTTGTAAATAGTTCGGGTGCCCACAACGCATCGAAATCGCCATTACAGCAATCTTCAATCGAGGCCAAAAGTACTGCCAAATCAGGTGAGTTACTGCTTCTCTCCTTCTGTTGTTAAGAAAAATTCGATTTAGGATATTTTGCCAGAAATTTGCTGTCTTAAAAATGGTCACTGAAGCCTAAAAACACTTTAGAAACACTTTTCTAAATAATTTTGGCCGAAAAAGTGGAAACAAATTTTTCACTCAAAAATTGAAAAATTGACCAACCTCGACTCATTAACGAAACCTCAATTTCGGGAATCTCGGACAAAATTTTTCTGTCCCAGAAATAGTCTCCGATGCCTGAGAAAGACTTGAAAATAATTAAAATTGGGGAAAAAGCTTCCTCTAGAATTTTACGAGCCTCTCTCGTCTCTGGAAAATTATCTGATAAACCAACAAAAACAAACACTCCTCTCAAATCTAATTTCTCGGGATTCCCAGAGCAGAACGACGCAGCTCTGACGTTAAGGAGGTAAACACCACGCAATTTCCGAGAAATGTTTTCCTGCTATTTCTCCCGAGCCCTCTGCCTCTTTTCAAGCTTAGTGCTGTAATACTTTAAAGGTTATCTCTGTTTGCACATGTGATAAAGAGAATGGCATAATGAACACACCATTATTACGATATTTGGAATGAGACTTCCGTAACCCTGAATTATCTAAAAATCATCTCGCCTGCGGGTACACTTCCTTGATAATTATACGCACCTAATATCTTCTAAATTCCTTTTGCGCGTCTCCGCTGATCCCAAATTAGTATCTGATTCAGGCAAACACGTAGCTCGTGGCCGGCAGTTTCGCATTCCGATGAAGACGAGAGTCATATTCGCGAGCAACAATAATGGTACAGCGGTGATGAGTCATGGATGCGAAAAAAAAGTGATAACCCGGAGAGGTTCAGTACACAGTGGGAACAAAATCTCCCAGACATTTCAGGAAAATAGACAAAGGGAATTGTAATGTAGGAAAAATTTGAAAAAAAGATCTTTTTGGGAAAAATTACTCGGGGAAAAAATTAAACCAAATCAAAACACAAAATCGAAGATTAAGTATGAGAAGTACATTTAATTTTTTATAATGTAATTTTACGAGACTGTTTTAAATTTCAGCTCAATCGGAGCAACTTAAGTTTTCCCCTATACAAACTTCGGGGGTCCTCCTCTCAGCCCCCTTAAGAAATAGGGGCATACATGTGTTCTATGATTTGCTAGATTTAATGTGACCTACAACATATAAAAAATTCAGCTCAATCGGGTTAAGTATAAGGAACTTTCTTACAATGGGTTTACCCCCCTGACACCCCCTAGGAAAAATGGGAATCAAAAATGTCTTACCTTTAACCTTACTTTAAACTTAAAATTACGGACAGACAGAAAGACGGACATTTTTATATATCTGAGAGAAAACGCACTTAAAAAGATCAAAATGGCTATGGAAAAATAGTCAACAGGAAATTTGCCTCCCTACTGCTCAGTCTGCTCTAGGAAAAACTATCAGATCAGAAAAATCCCTGAAAAAAGCCAAAAATAATTTAATAAAAAAATTAAAAATTTCGCAGAATTCGAAGCTGGTATCCAGGGCCCTACTTTGTTATTGCCATTGTCGCGTCTTCCGGGAAAGAACCAATAAACCAGACCTGGCGGGTCTAGCGATAAAGCGGACTTCGCCGTAAATGTGCAATGTTGTGCCCAGAGATTGATGAAGTGATAAAGCATTTCTCCGGAACGGGCCTTGTCACTGAGGCGCTAAGCCCACGGTGCGGCTCGAGTCGTCTTAAGAGATCTCCCGCGCAACCTCACAACCTAATCTTTTTATGACAATAACGTCATTCACGCTGAAAAATCAAGATTGAAGAACCTAATTCGCAATATCGTTTCCTCATACACGTCCATTGATTCCCGCTCCGTCTTCGTTCCCGCTATTGAAGCCCTGTCGGCGGGGAAAAAAATCATAAATGGCGAGCGACAACAAAAAGCGTGTAAACGGCCTTGAACATGACATCATCTTCATTCTTAGACTCACACGAGCTGATTTTGCCGCATCAGCAGACGCTTTATATCGGGTTGTGTTTTAGGCGCGCAACACTATCAACCTGCGTATCTCTCGTCTCTCCGAGATTCCGAAGCCGGGGAGCAAAAAATGTTGACAGCTCGGTTACAAATTGATTTCCATCGAAGAGGAGAAAAAGCGGTGTTTAAATTATGCGTAAGATATTCTTCTGGGAAATTTGCTCTGAGTGAGGTGCAAACTTTTGCGTGCGTGCGGATGCCGGGGAAAGTTTATCCGGTTCCCAGCGGGAAACCCCGAAGCTTGATGAGATTTCTCGTATTGATGAAATGCCCTGTTTATTGTGAGGGTTCAATTCAATTTGGAAGTTTTTCTGCGGCTTTTTTTTCTGTGAATCGAAGAAAAAGGCTGAGGGGGTAAAACTTTCATAGGTTCATAGGTAGCTCTGAGATTTTTAAGTGTTCAGGTATGTCTTTATTTACGTCTTTGTCGTCTCTCTCTCGTCTTATCAAATATACCATACATATGAAAAATATACAAAAATAACATGTTTTTTTCATCCTTGACTTTTGAAGCCTAGTTAAGCCTTTGAAAAGCCTTTTTTGGGAAGAACTTGATTTTTCCAGTAATGTTTGATTATTACTCTTTGAGTCATTAAAATTTCCAGACGAAAATTGAAACAGACGAAATTTTGGGGAATTTTCAAAAAATATTTTCGAAAAGGCTTATTTTTCAAAAGTCTTAGAAGCTAGTTTTAAGAGTCTCGGGAGAAAAATTTTCTTCTATGAGGTAAAGACGAAAGATGAAATATTTAGATAAAAAAGAAACAGTTTTCTATCTATTACCGTTATGTTAAAAATAAAATCCAAAGTTTATGGAAATCCAACCCTTAGCTCGAAATGAGTTAACAAAAGGGTTATTATTCAATTAAAAATTTGTTTAGTGGTCAATTTTGGCTCTAGGTGTTCTGAAATATTTTAAAAGAATTTATTATCGGAGAAACTCATTCAATATGCTGCCCAATAAAACATATCTTGATCAGTAAAATGGCCAGAAACTTACGGAAGTCTTAAAAATAGGCCAAAAAATCTTTTGAAAAAATCTAAAACCTCCATAAAATTCCAGAAAACGCAAAACCCACATAAATCTTAACGGTCACAGGTCATAGCTGACGGACGGCTCAATTAGAATTTTATGGCTCCCCTCTGGCATCCGACCCCCGCGCGTGCTAGAAGATGATTAATATCTTAGCCCAAGTGCAAAGCGTAAAATTAATTACGAATCCATTCGTTCCAGATAAGACAAGTGCAATCAACACGACGCTAATTGCATCGACCGTGTCAACGTCGGCGGCGGCTGGAGCGGCCACGAACAAGACGAAAGAGGCAAAGTCAAAGGTGCTGCATACCACAGACATCTACGAGCCGGGTTTCACGGAGCCCGCGGCCCACATCTGCCAGGCGAACGGGGACCAGCTGAGGCTCCTGATCCTCGTGACCTCGGCGCCGTCGCACCACGACCAAAGACTCGCCATCCGTCAGAGCTGGGGCCACTTCAGCGCGCGCCGGGACATCGCTATCGCCTTCATCCTGGGCCAGACCAGCAACAGCTCGCTCGAGGACGCTCTCTCGGCCGAAAGCTACATGTACAACGACCTGATCCGGGGCCGGTTCGTCGACAGTTACAACAATCTCACTCTCAAAACCGTCTCCTCGCTCGAATGGGTGGACACGTACTGCCCCAACGCCTCATTCTTCCTCAAGACGGACGACGACATGTTCATCAACATTCCAAGACTGCTACAATTCCTCGATAAGCACCAAAACGACAAACGCACCATCTTCGGACGGCTGGCGCGCAAGTGGAAGCCCATCCGCAACATCAAGTCCAAGTACTACGTCTCGCCACAGCAGTACTTTCCCTCAATCTTTCCCCACTTCTGCACCGGACCCGCGTACCTCATCACCAACGACTGCATCAGCGACTTGTTTCGCAAGTCTCTCGATCAGCCCTACCTGAAGCTCGAGGACGTCTACACGACTGGCATCGTGGCCCAAATGCTCAACATCAAGAGGGTCCACGTGACGGAATTCCTCAACCGCAGGATCGCATTCAACAATTGCAATATCAAGAAGGCAGTGAGCTTGCACATGGTCAAGCCCAACGAGCAGTTTGATCTGTGGAAGAAGCTGCTGGATACCAGCATAAAGTGTAAATAGTAGAGAGACTTTGTACATAAAGCTGAATTAAAGTTTAAAATTTAAAGTAATAAGTCGCGTGTTTCGGAGCCACTTCAGCGCTCAAGGGTAAGTTGTCTCGAGAGGCAAGTTGTTTGGGTTTTGTCGCTTCCTTGTGGCTTTTTGTTAGACGACTGACAAATTTTTAAAATTCACTCATGAAATTTTTTGAATCCAGAATTTAATATTATTGACTTCAATTATTTTTACAAATGATTAACGGTACTAATTTCTTCGTTTCAAAAGCCTGAAAATTGACTCTCGTCCAAAAACTCCCCTCAGAACACTACTCTAACAGTCATTCAAAGGGTTTCTCGTCTATGAATAGGGAGCTTAAGAAACCCTTTTCAATGAAAAATGTTATGAAGAGCGAGCTTCCTACTCTGTGTCCCGTCCAATTTGTAGTCCGGAAGTAATAATAGGAAAAAAAGCATTTCTGCCGGCGAATTTTTACTTCCGGGCCAAAAATTGACCCGGCCTTTCCAAGTTTTTCTCAGTCTATCCACGCGGACAGACTCGTCGGAAGACTTGCGTACAAACATTCCGTCGCGCGGACAGACTTTTACTCCAGCTGTGGTAGACTTGTTCTCACGGGTTAGGTAGAGAAAAAATGAGCCCGTGCAAATGGGTCCTTCTCAGCTAGTTAGTCTCCAGGTTCTCTGAAAGGAAACTAAAGCTTCTGATAAGACCCATATCAGGCCTCTTTAGGAAGTCTAGCGTCTCTCATATTCCCGAGAAATAATTTGCCCCTTCAATCAAGCTGAAGCCCGTGAACCCGAACTCGTCAGGAAAACCCGCATCAAGAGTGGAATTTCACACGCTTCGTCACCCTTCAAGCCATGTGACGTGTCGCTCTCCTCCTTTTAGACTCAAAAGGCACTCGTACCTGCTCCACTCCAGTCAAGTGGCTTTCCAACTACGCATTTCACTTTATCTCACGGGCACGAGCCGTCAGAGACTCGAGAGGTCACATGTCTTCTGACTATTACAGAGTCAATAGGAAATATTTGAAGCACTCCGACAAAGCGGGACAGAACTCGCCTCCGGGAGCGAGCAAAACATCGACTACCAGGAGCAATTAAAAGTCCATCAGACGCAGTCGTTTTCCACTCTTACTTCCAATTTACGAGCATCTCAAATGAAGCGACATTAACGCCGTCTCATCTCCTGGAATTTTCTCATTTAGCTACGTTTTACGGCTTTCTCAAGGTACGGAGGCACTCGTGGGTCTTCGAGCTCACATGTCTCGGCCGCATCCCGAGAAACGAGAATGAGCGAGCGTTCAGTGTCTGGAAAAAATTGCTGCCTTTTGTATAATTGATTGATGAAGGTAACGTCGTAAAATGTGTACTTGACAAGCTTCTGCTCGGGCCTTCTAACTCTTTAGTCTTTGTCGTGTTTTCGTCTGACTTTTTTATTGCACTTTAAACGTTGGAAATCCTACAGTCTCACCACTTAACACATAATTTTTTACTCTCCTGTTATCTTCTTACACATGTACTGCTATTGAAGTGGGCTTCTTATCTCCGGAAGGCGATTTTCAGCAACCGAATCACAGGTGCCTCGAACATGAGGGAGATGACGAACGAAATGATGAACGATAAGACGGCGTTCCCAAGGAATGTAGTCAGCTGAAAAGAACACAATGAGTGGTATCAGAGGTCACCTGCTGCGGACAATGGAGCTGCTTTAGGTGGCAGAGTTGGGCTTAGCTGGGCCAACAAAGCGAGGCTCTCCTAAATCCCTTGTTTTTCTGCTATCATTTTTCTAGGTTTTCTTGAACTACTGGGGGTTTTGAGAAGACCTTTTTTGGGTCTGAGCCTACAAAAATAGCCATTTCTTGCTTCCCAATGGCTCAAATTGACTCTGAAAACTAATTCCCAGTCAAGGAAGTTGGCTCTTTTGCAGTAGTAAATGGCCTTCAGAAGAGAAAATTTCAGCAGAATAGCTCTGGAATGCCTTTTATGGAGCCCAAAGTGTTCTAAGGGCTCCTCCCATCCCCTGGTTAGCCTTTAGAAGCTTCCAGGGTGACTATTCGACTTCTTGTATGGAGACCTAGAGACTATTTTTGGGGTCCAAAATTTTCTAAGGGAACATTTAATGGAAGGCTGATAACCAAGAAGGTTTTTAGATGTTCTTGGGACTGAAAATCTTAAATTTAATTTTTGTGGCTTCAGCCAAATCAAGTCTGAGCTCTAAGTTCCATCATTCTTCACTCAAAAGCAAGCAAAAACCGAGAACGACAAAAAACCAGGTAGGATATTGGTTTAAAATCGGCTATACTCACAATCAACACGTGCTGCAGGTGAATTGGCGCCTCCAGTTGGAAGGAAGTAACCATCATGATCACAGGATGTATCAAATATGCGCAGTATGTGAGGCGGCTTAATGGATAGAAGGCACGGTACGATAATAGGCTATTAATGGACGGCGCTAGTCCCCAATAGCATGACAAACAAATCCATACCAGTCCGATACCCCAGGCTAAATGAGCTCTAATTGAAATACGGCGATAATCTCATTTGAGGTGACTCACCTGTGTGACCCAGGCTGACGTATAGCGCGGTGGCGGGAACACTTAGCTCTCCCTTCCACACGCCAAAGATGAGAGCAAAGAATATTGCGATGGAGAGAGTCCACAGGAAGACGTTGAGTAGCGTGGACACTTTGGGTGCCTGGCGCTTGCGGACGATGATGTAGCCCGTAATCATGCCAACGATGTAGGGTCCAATGCGCTGCCACGGCTTGTCGTAGAGGATGTCGAAGGACTCGAAGGGGTCGGCCACCTTGTGGATGTAGCGAAAGTGGACCGACACGAAGATAGCGACGAGCCACGACGCAAAGAGAACCACGAGGAGCGCGAAGGCGGAGGTCTTGAAGTACCTGGAAGGCAGAAAGTAGAGCTCGTAAACGACCAAAAGTGGCCCAAACGGAGATGGATTCGGACATTTGAGTCTCTTTGAGACATGTTCTGATTTAGGGACGCCAAACGTCGAGGTTGAGGTCTTGATAGAACCTCAATGGAGTAAAATTTCTCAAATCCATCTCCTTTGAATTGAAAATTGAATTAATTTTTTTTGAGCCACCACAGCTTCGTAGTCATGATCACGAGAATCCATCTCCAGTGAGATTTCGGCTCATACCAGCCATACCCACAAACGTTTTATACGAACCTCTTGGAGAGAACCAAAAGAGCGATGGCCAAAATGTAAAACTGCATGTCATTCGCCAAGTACCATGACCAAATCATGCACATTTCATTGAACGGGAACCAGTTGTTGATGTAGAAGATGTTGCGGTACCAGAACTTGGCGCACGTTATGTGATCGATGATGCCTGGCTGGAAGACGGACTTGTCATAAGTCCATCGGAGCGCCAGCTCGTTCGCCACCACGACAAAAAAGTACGCAGGGGTGAGTCGGAAGTAGCGGTATAGCACGGCAAAGGTGGTTTCCTGCACCGGATTTCCCAGCTTCCGGGGCACCCGTCTCTGTCCATCCTCGGTGAAGGACGACTTGTGGTACAGATAGACAATTAGGAGGCCGCTAATGAAGAAAAAGGTATCGACGGAAAACGTGGCGTTGCCCACAATCTGGTACCCGAACGATCTCTCGGCGATTTTCCGGCCAAACTGGGGGAAAATGGAAGGAAAATTAGAAAAAAATGGTTAAAATCTACCTTTCATGGCATTGAAAAGACACGCCCCTTCTTTTCCTAGACACGCCCCCCTTTTTCCTTGGTCACGCCCCTTTTTTCTAGAAACACCCTCTTTTTTAGGACACGCCCCTTTTTCCAGGACACGCCCCCCTATTTTCTAGACACGCCCCTTTTCTTTCCCATAAGAAGCCTTAAATTTCCCAGATACGCCCCTTTTCAAAACACGCCCCCTTTTCCTAAGATACGCTTCTTTTAAACCAAGACACGCTCCCTTTTCCTAAGAAATGCCCCTTTTTTTACCAAGACACGCCCTTTTCAACCTCACACGGGTAATCATAGAAGCTTTTTCCAGCCTCTTTCCCAGACACGCCCATTTTGAAGCTTTTACGACTCAGACAGACAGACAGACATTTTTGTCTTACCCGGTTCTCTCCCACTGCGAAGAGCTGCAGGTAAGTATGCACCATCACGGTCCACAGCAACGAGAAGAGCCTCAGTCCGTGCACGAAGGTCAGCGAGTCTCCAGCAACGGGATCCACGCTGAGTATGACCTTGGTGTTCTCCTTCAACCCGAAGCAAATGACGAGTCGCGAGAAGACGCTCAAGTTTGTTGTGCTCTTCTCAATCTGATCGACTGCCATCGCTTCCACCCCCTTTGAGTTGTTGTTATCGTGATGGCTGTTGTGATGCGGGTGCCCGATTCGGTACATCTCCATTTTGCCATCTGCCGAGTTGAATCCGCCGCCACTCTTCTTGATTTGATCAATGTCACTTTTCTTCACCCTTGAACTGCGTCTTCGCTCCGTCAAGTCGTAACCGCGACCTAGCAGCATGGACTCGTAGATGCTGGCAAAGATTATTACCACCACTATGGCCACCGAGACCGCGCTGCAAGCAGATTGAGCCGTTAGTGCCCAGTGCCCCAAAAGGTATGCAATCAACATCACGACTACCGATTCAACTCACATGAAAAGCTTGAATTTCGGGTCCTGCATGGGGTTGTACTTTCCCGGAACCCGTCTCACGTTCACGATATCGAGCTTCGTGTGGTAACTGGGCTGGGCTAGGACGAGGGCCGCTGGGTCCTGCTCCAGGATCCAGGTGACGTCGATTTCCTCGCAGCTGTCCGGAAGGCATTGGCCCAGTTGCAGTAGCTTCGGCTGGAACCCACAAAATTGCCTCATTTCAGTTGATTTGGTATTTAAAAGCGCACACAATTATTAACCCAATAATTTTCCAATTTAAGGTCGGGCTTCATGCAATTCAAATTTACATCTATAATTAAATCGAGCAGTACAGTGATTTTACACTTGAAACAGAACTACACTGTTGCCGACACAATGAGGAAAAACTCCTTCTTCTAAGCCGCGAACGATTAACAGCATTTTGATCACGCATGCATGGTTTTAATCGGATTACAAATCGCCAAGTAGCGCCAAGCTGATTGAAAATATACGCACGATTGCAAGACACTGTCCTTCACTGCATGCGCTCTGGTGCGCTTAATCCGGAGTTTGTTCACCGTTCTAGTGGCTTCAGATGCGAAATCACAAATCACTTGTCACCCGCCGGCATTTGCCATAGTCTTGACATTTGACTCTGGCATTTTGACATAACTTCGCGACATATCTTTGCTACTCAGGGACGGACCTTGGAGAATTTTGGTCTGAAGGCAATGAACAATATTTTTAGAGCCCCTGCTGGTATCATTACTGAGGAGCTGAGAAGTTCTTAGCTTAAATATTTTGGTCTAAGACCAAAAGGAGGCCTTAAAAAAAGCCCTCTTTAGAACCTAATTTTTTTTTCATTCAATTCTGAGGAGCTTTTTTGGCCAAGGAGGAAGAAATTCATTTCACTGAGAAGCTCGAAGTCCTGAATTGAACGAGGACTATCAATTTTAGAGGCTTAAAAGGTCCCCTTGAGACCCACCCCTGTTCTCAAATCATACTGAGGGGCTCGAATTCCACCTGCATCAGCTGCATGTGCACATACGAGTATACGTGATTCTTGGCCAAAACAAGCCGTGACGATGGCTCTTCATTCACATTTGAACTCCATCTCGTGAGACGAAAGTTGTGAAACATGCGAGCTCTATTTTTGGTAAGGTCCTCAACTCCCCCCAAGTGGCTTCACACGAGCTCTTCCAGGTGGCAGCTCTCGTCACCCTGGCGCCAGCAGGCAACGGGTTCATCTTCCGCACGCCATCGGACATCATCAGAGACTTTGTGGACGCCTTCAGGGGACTCTTCCCTCTTCTACCTCCCCTTCCCCCCATGGCCCCGCCCATGATGCCCCACCCACCGGCCTACTACCCCCCTCAGCCCATGGGACTCCTGCCTCCACTGTTCCCTCACCCTGCAGCTCCGAGGTACGGCCCTGACCAGCATCTCCCTCCCCCTCCCCCACCCCCGCCCCCACCTCGCCCGTTTCCGCATGACCCGATTCTCTCCCGTGCACATCCTTCCGCCAACAAAACGGATAGCTCCGAGAATGTTCAGCTGTCTCGGGCGCCCGAACCGCGTCGACCACAACCGCATCCTTCTCCGTTTTCCCAATATCCTCGAGAACACCGGAGCCCGCACTCCGCCCAACTTTCTCAGTTTCCATCTCGACCGCATGAGAATCCATCTCCACACTTTCAACCGCATTTCTCGTCTCCACCTCAGCCACCTTCTTCTCTCCACTACGACAGGCACGTATACGGCATCTACCCTAATTGCGTCTATCCGTACTGTCTCTACCCCTTCAATCCTCATCCCCACCATCCCCCTTCTTCCCTCCACCCCTATACTCAATACTCCCATTTCAGGAACCCCTTGAGGCCCTTCCGATGACTCACTTATTTTTAGAATTAGCCTAAGGGATGATGTAAATAAAAAGATATTTTATATGGACGATCCAGGGGCTTTGAAAATCTCTAATTTGAGATGGAGATGGATTTTAAAAACTTCTACAAAGCACCCTAAAGTTCTTTCAAGGAGCTCATTTTCCAGTCTACAACCAGACAGACGGACAAAATTTACCTGAGAAATGTAAGGCTCGACGGTGACGAGGATCTTGGCCACGAAGAAGCTCATCTTCGGCACCTTCTTGGAGTCACTCGAGAGTCTGCTCTGGTAGTTGACCTCGCCGCAAAAGATCCTGGAGCCCATCCAGAAGTCGTTTCCGAAGAAGTACTGGCCCCCGTACCGCCCCGACGAGTCCGTGACCTTCAGAGCCACCTCATTGCCCGTCTTCAGCTGGTACAGGTACCTCTCGATGTCCCTGGCACACTGTCCCGACGCGTTCCTGGCAATTCTGTCAACGTCCCACAGATGGTGGTCGTAGAGGCTCACGAAGAGATGGAAGTTGCTGTAGTGCCGGTAGTCGTAGCCACCATGGGGAAGCGGCGACGGCAGTCTCTCTGCTAGCTTCTTTGGCTTGCGACCCTTGGGCACCTTGTAGATGTGGTCCGTGCTGCCGGTCGTCGCGTTTACGACCTCTGTGGATGTTGCCTCGGGGAACTCGAACGTGTCAAAGTCGTCCGTGGTATCGTCGTTGGTGATGAGCGACGACACGCCCTGCAGCGTCTCGTCTACCAGCTTGTCCTGCGGGTAGAGTTACAATTGAATTATATTAGGCTTTTCATTGATTCATTCAGCCATTTGTTTGCAAACGGACACCTTTCATCGAGCTCGTTTTCGTTTGGCTGTGGAAAGAGGAGCCTGTTCAAATATTACGTTACGGTCTGAGTCCATGACAGCCAGTATAAAGTCCCTTTCCCAGAAGAAACACCGGCCTTAGCTGAACCTGAAATCCCAAAAAGGACTTCCAAGGACCTAGGGTCGATCAAATCCTTAAGAAAAAGCCCTTTAGACCTTCTCCAGCCTTTTCTTCTCGCTTTGTCTTTGAGATAGGACTCTTTGCCCTTGAAAATCTTTAGCCAATTTTTGTTTAAATTTAAGGTTTTTCCTTTTTTTTGTCATATTCTGCGCACAAATATTTTTTCCGATGTTTAATTTTTCCATACAATTTTTTAGTGCATTTTAAGCATTTTGCAAAAAATACTAAAAGTGTCCGTCTGTCCGTCTGTTCGAAATTTAATGACTCGAGAACAAGACGAGCTAGAGAGCTGCGGTTTTTTGCATCGTGTAGGACATGGTCTTTAAGGTGGAAGGTTAGATATCTTAGACCCCCATTTCCCCTAGGGTGAGAGTGAGGGGGGTAAACCCGTTCCATGGAAGTTCCTTATACTTTGTTTGATTGAGCTGAATTTTGGATATGTTGTAGTCTGTACTAAATCTAGTAAATCATGGTACCACAAGTGACCCGTACCATGAACAGGGACGGAGCTAAACCTACCTGCAGATCCCCAAGGTCATCCGGGTTGAAGTCGTCGCCGAGTCTCGGCCGCTTCTGAGCCACCGTCTCGCCGCCACCCCACAGGTTGATGGGCTTGGGGCGGCTGCTGATTGGCGCGATGTCGTGTAGGGCGGCATCTAACGAGACTCTCTTCACGCTCAATTGCCGATTATCGGTATTACTTAATTGAGTACTTATTGCATCATCATTAGCGGTGCCATTGCTGCTAGCAGCTTCTGGCGGCACAATTACATGCGCGTTGGCATTTTCTTCACTCGCACTGTCCAAGGACTGGTTTAGAGTCGACTGTGCTGGAGTTGCGACTGCGAATGCAACTGCGTTAGAAAGTAAGCCAAATGCAATCACAGCAACAACAATAACCAGTTTGCTCGACGTCGCTGATGATGGAAAAGCATGTGGTACGAGGGGGGGCTTTTTATTCAATTTCAACACTAGCATTTTGCCAGAAGTCAACGGCGCAAAAGCGCACGCAAGGGGTGAGTGTGTCGATGTATGAGTTGCCCAACTATAGCGGCCAAGTTATCACGAGACGTTACCCTTTTCGCTGCCGCTGCTAACACTTATTGTGTGATTGATGCACTTGAGTTTGCTGGCTTCCTTGCGCTTTTGGGGCTGGTCGAAGGTTGAAGGCGCGAGTTTTAGGGGCACATTCGGAGATTTTTGGGGCTCGGGAAATTCTTGGAAATTTAGAATTAATTATTTTTAAAAAGAATGAAATATTTTGGGTTTGTTCAAAAAATTTTGAGCCTCCTTAAATTAGCCAAAAAATATGTTTTTCGAATTTTTAAGCCTTCTGTTGCTTGTTTTCAAAATTTAAACAATATTTGGGTCTTTTTCAGTTCAATTTTTCTTGAGGAGAAAATTTTAGAAAAAATTCGAAAAATATGGCTTGAAATATTTTTAAAGAACAACGATTTTTGGTTTAAAATTTTTAAATAATGAGCTTATATTTGTTTTAAAAAGTTTTTTAAGAGTCTTTTAAAATTAGGAAAACATTTTCAAAATTTTTAACAAATATTTAAAAAACGGGGGCTCAAATTTCTAAAATAAAAATTGCTGGAAAAAATTTTTGTTGAGTCATTGGGGCCCAAAAAACCTCTTAAAAGGTGAGGTTCACTTTTGGGTTTTATTTTTTTAAGACAAAGTTCTTCCTGACTGACACCACCCCACCCTGTGCCTCTCTCCGGAAAATGCACCAAAAACAAATTACGCGCACAATCACTGAACACAATCAATTATGACTCGAGCTGCCGTGACTCGAGTGCAGTCCGCTAATCTATGCAACTGGAGGCTCTAATCACTTTTCGTGTGAGCAAAAGTGTTATAAGCTCGTTCGTTAAACTCACAGTCAACTGCAGATCATTTGTTTAGGTAACGCGATTTTAACGAACTCGGCTTTCGCCTCGACAATATTTTGTGCAATTTTATATGTTTATTTGGACTTTAAAAGAGTTTTCGTCGATGTCCGATGCAGCTCTTAAACACACATAAACATTAGATAATCTCTCCAACCGAGACCAGCTCGAGCTGCTGGAGTGAATAGAGTCTTTAATGCACTCGCTGAAATTTATTGCGACATCTCAAATTTCTCATTTGCATATTTTCCTCGCTTTCGACGTGGAGGCGGCAATTTGCGGGCTCAAGTGGAAATTCTGAAGGATGCCTGAGAGCTGTCGAGTCACAAATTGACATCGTGGAGTTGGAAATAACGAGAGACTGGCACATTGTTGCTGGTTGCAGGCATTTCCATGGAAGTGTCACGCAAGAGCTAGATTTTATGGCGCTACAATCAGTGGAATGCGCGTTTGATGTTTTTGCTCCGAATTCCACGGGGGCCTTGGAGCTTCAAGGGGCCTCTGCAGAGGAGGAACTGGCTTGGCTCAGCCATGTTAAAGAAACTTGCACGTTTGCGAAGCTCAGCACATTTTTTTCAAATTGAACTGAGCTCCTTCGAGGACCTCGAAGATTCCTTGGAGTGGTCCCTTTCTTAAATCTCTGAAAAGTTACTCCAATGAGACTCCTAAGGGAGTTTTTGAGAAGTCTTCTGGAAGAATCTTCTGGTGATCCTTCAAGGAATCCAGTAAAAGGATCATTAAAGGTCCTTTTAAAGTCCTTCGAGGGGGTCTTTTTGGAGTTTTCCGAAGATCTTTTGAATGCTTGTTGAATATTTTCTCCTTAACGACCTCCAAAAAGATGTCTGAGAGTATAACGAAGGATTTTTCGGTTATCCTTTGGAAGGTCCTTTGGGTTCAAAACACCTTTAAGGGGCATAAATTGCTTTATGGGTGTCCAGAGGGGTCTTTTGCCTTCACTAGACGAGCAGATCAAGAGCTATATCGCAGCAAATAAATAGCATTTTTTTTGCAAAGAAAAAATATGTAAGCGTGAAAAATTGCGCTTTTACTTCCCCAAATACCACGCATTTCGGGCGAAAATTGGCCAATTTCGTGGTATGGGAGAGGATTGCCCGCCCAAGAAGTGAGCGCAGAACCGTGGAAAATATGCAAATCCGCGTAAATATCGGCAATTAGAGATTATCCATGATTAATCAGAAATTACGCAACGACTCAGTATCGCACGTTCACTGACTCCGAGAGCCTCACTTTCACTCGGCGCTCTTGCAGCTCAGCACTTTTGTTGTCTTGATCTCGGGCCCGCCAACTGCAACTCGAACCGTGGAAAATTCAAATTACCCTCTGAAATTGCAGTACTTTTCCCAAATAATATGTGGTGGGTCTTGCAGGCGATTTTAAGACCGATCGCGTCAAAGGCTCGTAGCTGACTGAAGTTAGCAGCTATGATCACCGAATGCAGCAATTTTCGCGCGCCTGAGCATACATCATAGACTTTGAGCGCGTTTGAATATTATAAAATGCACACTATCTTGTTTGTGAGCCCGGACCTGCATATGGAAAGCGCACTATTGCTGCAAGTTGTTGCCACACACAGTTACGACCGCACATATTGGACACCGCAAAGCTACATGAGCGGCCTGATGTACGATATTGAGCATAACAAGAGTTGCAGAAGTGGACTGGAGTAACCCCAGAGCTCTGGCCAGACTCTGGCTCGATTCAAGTTTTTTGCGCGCGCATACCGAGAGTTGCGTGTGCCCGAGAGTCGCGAGTCGAGAGGAGCGAGTTACGCAAGACGCCGAGAGGCGTCTTTGATACGCCAAAACCTTGAAAATGTCACATATTTGCTCGGTGCAGGGGCAGACCTGGTCTCTCTGGGGACCTTCAAGTCCTCTTTCTGACTTCTGGACGATTTTGGGAAAGTTTACATTTGAGCTATTTCATATAATTTTTTTGACAAATTTTTTGGGAGCTCTAGAAATCAGGAAGTACCTATTATTTTTCCTATTTCAGGAGCTAAGCTCTATTGAACTCTGTTGGACCGTGTTATGTATTTGTAGACCCAAAAAATTACGAAATTATGGGAAATATTTGTATGTCCTTTTCTTGAAGCAAGAAAAATTCTTTTTGGACTTAATCCAAAAATAGTTC
Source organism: Forcipomyia taiwana (assembly GCA_963930915.1). Taxonomy (NCBI): domain Eukaryota; kingdom Metazoa; phylum Arthropoda; class Insecta; order Diptera; family Ceratopogonidae; genus Forcipomyia; species Forcipomyia taiwana. The sequence continues at coordinate 3,042,460 of CAWVOI010000096.1, read as the reverse complement.
TTGGGTCTCAAGGTCCTTCTTTTTGGATTCAGGAAGTACCTCTTATTTTGTCTATTCCAGGATTTGTTTCTGTCTATCTGGACTCTGGGGGGAGGATAAATATTTTCTAAGGTACAAAATTTGTGCCATTCTAGAAACCTGAAGTATTCTCTTTAAGTCCAAGTCGAAGCTAATCCTCAAGATATTCAGACTCACTTGCTCCATCTCTGCCGGGCAACACCTTTATATCAGCCTCGCACGTGACAAAGGTCACCGTCCTGTCTCCCACAGAGCTCGTCAAGTCATCTGCAATTGATAACAATCAATCAAAACATTCACAAACCTGTTTCTGTCACAAAATAGACGCACGGATGGTCAGAGAAATGTGGCTGAAATCTGGGACAAGGCTGCTCAGCTGAAGTTCTCTGTAGTTTGCGTCACAATGCGAATCAATGGGCAAAATCAAGTGTTTAATCAGGCGGGAAATTTAATCAATTGATTTTAGACAATTTCGGGGTAGTGGAAGGAGAATGTTTCCTCCTCAGTTATTCGGGATTGTCCCAGATTGAAAATAATTTTGCAGACCCGGGCCTTGGCTCGATTAATACAGAAATGCAGGCAGGTCATGACCCACTGGGAATTGGGCGGCCGCGTTCTTTGAAGCTGTATAAAAACGGAATCGACTCGCAAAAAAATTATCAATCGGTGAAAACGGTGAAATGAAGTTGTTTCTCATTGCAACGATTATTGCAGCAGGTGAGTTTCAGCCTCCCGGATTTTTCAAAAAGGAAAATGGAGCCTTTTGATTTCTAGCAAGCGCTTGCCCAGCCCACTCGGGCTCGGGAGAAACAACTGGGTCTGGAGAGGCTGGCCTTTATTGTATTCCTGGAGAGACTTTCCCGGCTCCCGACGGCTGCAATCAGTGCGTGTGTCCACCTTGTGGTAAAAAAGAAGGAGCAGCCTGTACCCTGCTAGCCTGCCCCACAACTGCAGCTCCTCCGTCCTGTGATACCACTCCAGCCCCCACCACGGCTCCTCCCTCATGTGATACCACTCCAGCCCCAACAACTGCTGCTCCTCCTTCCTGTGATACCACTCCAGCCCCAACAACAGCAGCTCCCATCTGCCCTACTGATCCTCCCACAACAGCTGCTCCCATCTGTCCCACTGATCCTCCCACGACAGCTGCTCCCATCTGCCCCACTGATCCTCCCACTACGGCAGCTCCCATCTGCCCCACTGATCCTCCCACCACAGCAGCTCCCATCTGCCCCACTGATCCTCCCACTACAGCTGCTCCAATCTGCCCCACTGAGGCTCCCACCACAGCAGCTCCCATCTGCCCTACTGAGGCACCCACTACAGCAGCTCCAATCTGCCCCACTGAGGCTCCCACGACAGCCGCCCCTGTCTGCCCCACTGAGGCTCCTGTAATGGAGACCTGCGATCAAGGATCCAGCTGGCCAAAGGGCGACAACTGCAACACGTGTTTCTGTCAGGCTGATGGAATCAAAGCCAATGCTTACTGCACCGAAAACGCCTGTTGAGAACCCATTTTGATTGCAAATTTACACTGAAAAAAATTTGGACACCCTCTGGCTCCTCGTCTTTTTCACTGTAAATTTTCTCACACAAAAATAAATTTTAAAAGTCCAAAATCTTTACTTTCACTCACTCACCGGAAGTTGATCTGCCATGAAATGTGGCTAGGTCTCTTTTGAGGCCACAATCTCTCATATTCTCTTAGTTCAAGGCTTTAATTATGGAAGGCTTTAACCCTAGTTTTTAATGAAATGGCACAGAGCTCATTGAACCTCTAACGCAATCTTCTCTCGCTAGTATTTGTGACTAGCCACACCCATTGGTCCTATTTCACAAGCCACTTGCATGTTTTTTAGAAGCTTGATATAGAATGTATCGAATTAGACCGCAGCTGGAACAACTTGGATGTCCCCTATGTGTGGCTCCAGCTATTTGGGCTACACACGCCCGGCTATCGGCCCCAATTCCAATTGGAAACGCACGTTTATTTTCGTACCCACAAGCTCCCACGGACTGATATAAAAGGAGCACCTCGCTAGCTCTCAGGCAGATCTTAAGTTACAGACTTGGTGAAAACATGATAATTCGTTTACTTGTGCCCATATTCCTAAGTGAGTCAAGTGTTGCTCGAGCCTAAGTGAGGAAAACTAAAACTTGTGCTTTGTTTCAGTATTTTGGGCCCATGGCTCGTCCAGCCAGCAGTGCGGAGCCCCTACGACCCCTCCTGCTCCCGTGTGTGGAGCCTCTTCAGGAGACCCCGAAATAGAACCCTTTGCAATCGCTCCAGCTGCTGCCTCTCCCGTTTGTCCTGACGATGGTGGTTATGACAAGTAAGCACTTGCTTCAACTCAAAACACCTCTCCTATATTTGTGGTTATTTCAGCTTAAAATTCACCCCGAGCTGCGATACTGAATTCTGCGACTCCCGTGTCTACTACAGAATCAACAAGTGCCATCCAAAGTGAGTTTTCTGCACTTTTTCTGGCAAAGATCCCTCTAAATTCTTCCCTTCCAGTTGCTATGCCGGGAGCGACTATTACTATCGGAGGAATGTTCAAGATTGCTGGTGCGAGTTTGGAAACTTCCGATGCCCCCTTTATGCCAATGCTCCGGAATTGGACACATCGCTGAAGGCCATGTTCCCCAACAAAGCTGTGACTGGAAACACCACAACTCCAGAAATTTTGCAAATCAGCATTGACATCTACTACCCCGTAGAACCTGCAAGACCCTACTGCTACGATGGTCAGTTCGCTCCAAGAGGCTGCTTCTGCTTTGGAACACGACTGATTTGCGAGTGGCAGGTCAACTTCTGTCAGTATGTTTACACTGACATTCGCTACTCTCGAGGCGAATGTGGCTGCTACTGCGTCCAGGGCAACTATGTTTGCTTCATTTGCAACCCCTTCTGTCTCTGGAACAGCTGGCAGAGACCCAGAATCTGCGGCTGCTGGTGCAGATGGGGACGTCGGTACTGCTGGTGGTGCAATCCCTGGATCCATGTTGACCCGTACTACCTGAAGATCCAACAAGCCTCTCTCGAGATAGCAGGTACTGACTTGTCTACTGGAGTGCTGATTCAGGTGACGAGCCTCGGGTACTCGAGCAACGATCTCGCCATCTACAACTCTAGGTGCCACCCTTCTTTGTTGACTCGGCGCATATTTGGAGGTTGCTACTGTAAGTATTTGCCAGAAGCATAACTAGAACTTAGTTTTGGAAGATGAAGCTCAAGGGAGTTCAAGACTACTCTCAAGGGTCCTCAAAATGACGCCCTAGAGTCTTTATAGGGAAGCCCCAGGGTCCTGAAAATGAAGTCATAGAGTCCTTAAAATGAAGCCTCAGGGTCTTTATATGAAGCCCCCATGTCCTCAAAATGAAGCCCAAATTTTCTTAAACGATGCCCAAATGTCCTCAAAATGAAGCTCTAGGGTCCTTAAAGTGAAGCCCTAGAGACCTTAAAATGAGGCCCTAGAGTCCTAAAAATGAAGCTCTAGGGTCCTTAAAGTGAAGTCCTAGAGACTTTAAAATGAAGCCCTAGAGTCCTAAAAATGAAGCTCTAGGGTCCTTGAAGTGAAGCCCTAGAGACCTTAAAATGAGGCCCTAGAGTCCTAAAAATGAAGCCCTAGGGTCCCCAAAGTGAAGTTTTAGAACCCTTAAATTAAAGCTTCAGCCATAGGGTCAATACAGTGAAGACAAATTTGCCAAGGATTTGCAAATTACTCCCCAGGGGCTTAAAAACCTCCTGTAGGGTCTATAAAATCAAGCCTTAGAGTCTCTTAAATTTCGCCGGAATGTGTGAGCTTGAAACATCTTCTAACTGACGACTTTTATTCAGGTTGGTTCAACAGACCCATCTGTGAGGCCTGGCGATGCAGGCTCTGGTACTGGCAGAGACGGCGTCCGTGCGGCTGCTGGTGCTCCTTCGGAGTCTGGTGGTGCTCAAGATGCGATCCAAGATGCTACGGTTCTTACTATGGTTACGTTCCGTATTGCGGCTGTGGTTGCCAAAATGGCCGATGGATTTGCAGATACTGTCCATTCTGGATTAAGAGCATCGCTCTAAAGGCTATCGACGTTAGTCTCGCAAGTACAAATGACCTTGTGGCTGCCCCATCCTTGCCTGCTTTGATTCAGACAAGTCTCGATTGTAAGGATGTAGGTGATAACACGAAAGTGGACGATCCCCAAAACTTAGGCAGATCCTGCGTTTGCGTTAACGGGCAAGAGGAGTGCACCGTCATCAATGATGATAATCCAGTGGAAGGTACTGATCCCAAGCAATTCCCACCTGCAGATGACAGGGTGTTCACAGTTGAATAGAACATAGAAATTTTTTTATTGTTGTTGTTGAAAATTTTTTGAAATAAATATTTTGCGATTTTGGGTTAAAATTTAGTTTGAAGGTGTTTAAAAACAGACACACACGTCTCATGTGAGTAGCTCTATTTTTGTTTAAAACAGGTGCTGAATCGGAGAACGCGACGCAATTCGATTCGAGCAATCATGAAGTACTCACTCCTCTTGGTGTTTCTCGCACGTAAGTTTTGGCTCAATTAAATTCAGAAGACGCTCTGAAAAGTTCCTTTTCAGTCTTCCTGCTGTCTGGAAGCATGGCCAAGCCGTCACCTGATCCTTTCCCCAAAGGAGGCCCCGAGCTGTGTAAGAAAGCCACTCCCCCTCCTCCACCTGGAAGCTGTGGTTGCTGGTGTCTGGCGAAGGGCCAGCCCCAGGTTTGCTCATTGTGTCCTCCACCTCCAGAGAAAATTGATTAAAAGTTCTCCAGAAACATACATAATTATATTTTTTCTTTGGTGTTTTGACTTTTTTAAGTTCCCTAAATTTCGTGAGAGTTTGTGTGGTGTATTCAACGAACGAATAGAGGAGGAAAGGTCCTCCACACTTGATATCTTCATCCATCTTTAACTCACACACTTATTCTTACGCTGTGTTGCCTAACACTACAGTATTTTGAGGGCTTCTCTTAGTAGGAAAAGGAAAACATTTTCTTTTACAGCTTAAGCACATGTTTTAGCTAGTTCTTCTCCAAATCAGCTCGATACAATTGCGTAATTTTCTTCCAAAACCTAGCCCAGATCTCTCTTGAACCCTCAAGAAAAATTTCAACGTCAAAGGGCCGATCTTGAGCCTAATTTCACTCAGTTCTGGAGTCACTGAAAGAAGCAAAATAGGCTACAAGTTCGAGAAGAAAACGGATCGGAGAAAAAAGGCCTCCCACACCAACATCAAGCTAGTTATTTTATTTTGTATCGGAAAACAGAACAGATACACGCACACAAAAGCCACTTGTCTGACGTGAGTGACCCTGTTTCGAACGAAAACAGGTGCTTAGTCGCAGAACAACGCAATTCGATACCAGCAATCATGAAAAAATCATTCCTTTTGGTGTTCCTAGCGCGTAAGTTGGCTCCATTTGATTCGAAAGAAACCTCGAAAAAAAAAATCTTTACAGTTTTCCTGGTCCATGGAAGCCTGGCCAGCCCCAGTCCGTTCCCTGGAGTCCCGGTGTGCAAGGAGAAAACTCCTCCTCCTCCAGTCTGTGGATGCTACTGTCCAGAAAAGGGCCAGGCCCCTCTCTGCCTCGCTTGCCCTCCGGACTTTTGAGAAGCCCAAATAAAACTTGTCCACGTAAGCCCGTGTGTTTTGTCTGAAAACGGAATATCGACCTCTGCAGGAATTTGCTACTATTTTCGGAACCTTCACGTACGTCCCGCCTAGTACCTGCATAACCTCATTTACCTGAATTTTCAGTCTCAGGTGCTCGCGAAAAAATGTGCCTTGGCCTCTTTGTAATAGGAACACCTCGTTTGCAGCCTTCTTGATATAAAGACTGGCACCGTTTTTTCCCGTCCAGTCTCGTTCAGGTTTCGGGATCACTACGTGCGAACTGAAGCCCTTCTCGGATATCGTAACGAAACAAAATGGGATTTAGCAGCCCTGTTCTAGTTTTAGCGCGTGAGTGCCTTTTTCTTCCTCCGTCTCAACGTCTCTAAACCTTGGAATAGTTTCAGTGCTGGGTGCGTGGGAGTCTGGCGCCAACCCGGTTGAGGAGAGCAAGTGTACACCTGGTCCTTTTGCGGGGCCGAATGGGGAACTATGTTTTTGTCCCTCCTCGGAAATGAGCAGTGGTATTCACTGCTCTAGCAAGAAGCCCATCATCCCGCCTTGTGGGCAAAAGTGTATTCCCGGGGTAGCCTACACGGATAAGGATTTGTGCAACGACTGTGGGTGAGTCTTTCTGGAGGCCGATTTTCCCGTCACGTAATACTCGAACAACCTCTTCATCAGTCCTGTGATTTTTGCTGTGATGTAGTAAGGGAACAGCTCTTTTCTTGTCCATGATCCCCTTTTCTCAGGGAGTTTTTTTTTGGTATCAAAATAGTGGAACAACCCCTATCTTCTCAAGAGCCATTTAGTTTTTTAAAGGGACTTTTCCATGACGTAATATTAGAACAGCTTCTTAGTTCTCATTTCAAAACCTCAAATTTGTTTAGGGATAGATTTTTCCAGTGACGTTCTAGAACAGCCCTTATCTTCTTAAAAGCCACATCTTGTTAAAGGAATTTTTCGTGACGTTATATTGAACCAGCTCCTTAGTCCTCCTCTGAAATTCCCAAGTAATTTAGAGTGATGTAATTTAGAGTGATGTAATTCTAGAACGACCCTAATCTTCTCAAAAACCCCTTAGTTTATTTTGAAGTGAATTTTCTCTGTTATCAAATTTTGGAACAGCTCCTTACTCTCTAAAGTCTTAGGCCCATTTATCTAACAACAAAACTCTTGTAGCTGTCCACCGGACGGAGACAGCTGCAAAGCCGCCTGCACCCTGAAGCTCTGCCTCCCTCCCATCTCGACTCCATCTCCATGCGATGAAACCTGCGTGCCTGGCTCCACCTTCCCAGCAGAAGATGGCTGCAACACCTGCGTGTGTCCCCCTAGCGGCTTGCTTTCGGGCAAGGCTTGCACCTTCAGACCCTGCCCACCCCCTCCCGTTTGCACCCCCGGGGAGTACTACTCCCCCGACGGATGCAACACCTGCTTCTGCGGATGTGACGGACAGCCCGAGTTCTGCAGCTTGATCAACTGCCCGCCCTTCAATGACTTGTGCACTCCCTACACCATCTTCAGGCCTGAGGGCACCAACAAGACCTGTTTTTGCCCGAAGAGTGGACTGAAGGCTGAGGCATTCTGCTCCATGCCTCCTCCGCCCCCAACCACCACCGTTGCTCCCACCACGGAGGCTCCTTGCTCTGACGAGCCCCCAATCACGACTCCTTCCTGTGGATGCGTACCAGGCGAGACTGTGCCTGCTCCTGACGGATGCAACACGTAAGTTGAATATTTTTATAAAACCCTAGAGCTTGCTAATGAGAGTCCTAATTTCAGGTGCATCTGCCCGGAAAGCGGGAACCCCGCCGACGCCCACTCCTGCACCGAAATCTTCTGCCCTGAGCCCAACTATTGCGTTCCTGGAACCTCCGTCCCCTCCTCTGACGGCTGCAACACGTAAGTTCCGCCTTCTGGCTCTGCTTTCCCCCTCTAAAGCAGTCTTTCCAGTTGCATCTGCCCCGAGAGCGGAAATCTCAACGACCCCAACATAGCCTGCACCAAGAAGCTCTGCCCGAACTACTACTGCGTCCCTGGAACCTCCATCTCCGCCCCAGATGGCTGCAACACGTGAGTTTCTGATTTGTCCGTCTGTCTGTCCGTCACACAAACCTTAAAATCGTAAAATTTAGAGACTTGGGTTTTTCTCTAAAAATTGCCAGGGACGTTACCAGGGGGATTGAACGTTCTAGAGCCTCTTTTGCTGCAAAAAGCCCCAAAATAAGCCTTTTAAATCTCTTCCCAGGTGCGTCTGTCCAGCCAGTGGAGACATGCGAGATGCCATGGCTTGCACCATGAAGGCGTGCGTTGATCCCAGCACCTACTGCGTCCCAGGCTCTTCGATTCCTGCCGGAGATGGCTGCAACATGTACGACCTGACTCTCTTTTTTATGAAATGAAAATCCCCCAACCGAGTCCTAATTTCAGATGCACCTGTCCCGAGAGTGGAAGGACGACCGATGCCATGGCTTGCACCCTGAAAGCCTGCCTTCCGTTCTGCGAACCCGGATCCTCAATCCCAGCTCCCGATGGCTCCTGCAACCGCTGCATCTGTCCCGAGTCCGGCAACCCCAACGAGGCTCTGGCCTGCACCAAAATCTTCTGTCCTCCCACCACTGCAGCCCCTCCCTCGTGTGATACCTCCACGGTACCTCCCACAACTGCAGCCCCTCCTACAACCACTGCGGCTCCCACATGTTGCGATCCAGCCACTCTTCCCTTGGGAGAGTGCTGCCCTGGTCAAAACGACGAACCCGTTCCTTGTGGGTGCTGGTGCTTAGATGGCGGTTACGTCTGTGCTGACTGCTTCCCTCCCACCACTGCAGGCCCTCCCACAACCACTGAAGCTCCCACGTGTTGCGATCCAAAGACTCTTCCCTACGGCCAGTGCTGTCCGGGCCAAACTGACGAACCTGTTCCCTGCGGCTGCTGGTGCATAAACGGAGGCTTCGCGTGTGCTGATTGCTTTCCCTTTCCAGTCGACCCTGCGGTACAGATTGTGAAAGCTCCTTAGTCAAAAATGCAGATGTGTTAAAGTTGTTTAGTTAATTAATAAAATTATATGAGACTAAAACTATTTTGTTACCATTTTCCTGAAGGCAGCTGGCTTTGGAAAGTCATGTCTTGGCTGAAAAGCCAAATTTTGAGCAAGGTTTTTCCATTTATTAAATTTTGAGTCCATAAAAAAATCCAGTGGAAATAATCTAGAATTTTTTAAGTAAGAGTTTAGCATCTACCAACTTGCATGGCTCATAAAAAAAATTCCAGAAAGCCTAATTTGCTCAGAATCAAGTTTTGGCCTCACTACAGTGTAATAAAGTCCTTCAAATTTTCTACAAATAAATTGATCACGTTTTTTGAAGCGTGTAGGAAATTGGGATCATCTTCAGAAACGTCCTTGACTCAGTTCATCAAATTCCTTACATATTTTGACGAGCTCCTAAGCCCAAAAGCGCTTGATTCACCTCGCACGTTCTATTTTCTGCCTCATCTCCGAGCCACGGTGGCGACTTGAAATCTTCGTTAGTCCCATGTCAGTCGAAAACATCTGTGCCTGCATACAAGAATTCGTCTTGACCTACACTCGCTTCGACTAAAGTAGCTCATATTTGTTTGAACTGCCTACTTAAGCTCCCGCTATAAAAAATGGGTCTCCTGCAATCGAACTTAGTTTGCTGCCAGCCTCTGAACCTCCAGCAATCATGAGATTTACTCTAGCAGCAGGGGCCCTTCTTCTCTGTAGGAGTAACCTTTTCCGTCTCAAACATCACCTTAGAGTAAAATCTCTTCCAGGCTCAGGATTGGCTCTGGCCGTCTCCATCCCCCCTCCACCTCCCTTGCCTCCCTGTGGGAAGTCCTGCGTCGCGAAGAAGGCCTACCTGGCGTCCGATGGCTGCAACTACTGCAGCTGTCCCTCCGACGGAAACAGCTGCAATGCTGCCTGCACCCTCATAGCTTGCCTCCCCCCGACAAAGCCACCAACGTGCAAGCCTGCCCGGCCCAAGAAGTGTGAGCAACCCGGAGAGTACCTTTCGGATGACGGGACCGAGATCTGTACTTGCTACAGCGACGGAACCGTGACTTGCTTTCCCAACTTTCCCCAGGAGCGGTGCAAGGAAGGAGACGTCGTGAAAGTGGGATGTGCGTACATATTTGGCTCTTAAGTGACCTAGCTGAATTTTCAAGGTCGTCTTGTTTCAGGTAACACTTGTGGATGCAACGCAGATGGGACTCTCGGACCTTGTACTCAGCTGGAGTGCAAATTCCCAGACTTGAGAAGCTGATTTATTTCAGAAAATTAAACCTCAGTCTAGAATTTCAATGATCTTTATTACTTGAAAAATTCCTGTCCTTTAAGCTCAAGAATTAAATGTCTGTCTTTTGGAGAGTTTGGCCTTAAAATTACGTAGTTATTGCTCTTCCTTGGGAGCGACCTCCTTCTCCTTGCGGCAGTAAGTCTGGCCAATGACGGCCTTCAGGAGCTCGTCCGTGGAAATGAGCTCCTCCTTGGAAGACTCCATGGCCCTCGCACCCAGCTTCTCGGCGTCTGTGAGCGCGTCCAGACCCGTCAGGTCCAGCACCTCGGGCATCCCCAGCTTGTTGTGCTGCAGCACGAGTCTCTGACTAATGGACAGGTTCTCCTTCGCCAGATCCAGAGCGTTGCTCGTGGGAAGCTCCTCAAACTGCCCCTTTGCTGGGGAGGTGTCCAGGAACGAGAGGTTCGTGAGAAGCTCGACCTGGATCTCCCTCATCCTCGCCATGTTCTCCATCAGCTTCTTGTTGGCCCGCAAGAGGGCCGTGTTGCGTTGCGTCAGACTCGTCTTCCACCGGGCCAGCTCCTCGATCATGACGGAGGAGGCCAGGAACTTGCTGCGCCACACCTCGATCTGGCCCGCGTAGTGGTCGATCATTTCGGTTCTCTGGGTCAGCTCCTTCGTGTTCTTGAGGATGCTCTCGGCCAGATGCAGCTTGTCCTCGCTCATGGAGGTGATCTTGTCCGACACGAAGGTGTCGTCTCCCACGCTCGAGACCAGCAGGTTCTTCAGCTCGCGGTTCACCTCCGCCTGGAACTGCAGCTCCTTCTGCAGCGAGTCCTTCTCGAGCTGCAGCTGCTTCACCTGCGCCTCATACAGGCCTTTTTGTGAGTCGAAGGCGTCCTTGATGGTCGAGGCGAGGGGGGACTGGAGCTCTGCCGTCTTCACCGAGGTCATTTGCTCCACCAAAACGTTCAGGTCTACGTTGTTTCGTCTGGCCTGAAACACAAAAAAAGTCAGCTGGTCCAACAAGCACTCACGGGAGATCCGGGGGTCGAGACAAGGGGCCTATCTAGGATTTTAAAAAATTTTAAGGCCCTCCCCTAAGGAGCTTTGGGTATTTTTCTCCGAAACTAAACAGACCTGCCCCCCCTTACATACATCCCTGGCGTAGAGACTCACCTGTTTCGTCTCTTTGCGAGGTACCATGGAGCTGACAGCTGCCTTGTACGGCTCGAAAGGCACAAAGCGAGGCTCTTTGTTCGCTCTCGCGGGTTTCGACGACTCTCTGATTTGTCTCGGAACCAATTGGACCAGCCTCTTGCCCCTCGGAGGCAGCTGAGCTGGCAGAATCACGCTCTGGAAGTCGGCGACGTCGATGAAGCGCCCTCCCTTCGAAGGATGGTTGAGTTTTCTCCTCAGCCACGTGTCCTGGATGTTCTTTGTGATCCTCTCCAGCTTCTTCGACTTGATGACCTCCTTTTTGGTCGACTCTAGGACCACTGGACTTTGATCCTGTCCCACGGTCACTGGTTTCCCGAGCAAGATAGCTCCAGAGGGGGCTCCAGAGTCTTCACCGTCTCCACTTTCACGGGGGAGCAAGAGGGAAGCACAGAACGGGTCCATTATTGACCTTTTCACCCAAATTCAGGTCAAGCGATGCCAACTACGATGGCTCGCGAAAACTAAACTCTTGTTGACAAGTCAGCTGATTGTCAAATTTGAATCTCAGCGCGCAAGAAACCGCCACACAGTGCTCCAAACACTGGGCTTAGTAGATAAACCTTCTAGGAAGCTGATATCTGGTATCAGGAGGTTTCAACGGAAAACGAAATGTTTGATGAAAAAAACTTTTCAAAAAATATGCTTTTGGGAAACAAGTTTTTTTTTTGAGTTAATAAATTTTGAAAGTAATTTTGTTCTAAACTTTTTGAAAAAATAAAATTTTTGTAATTAAATTTACTTGATTTTCTTCAAAGAAATTTTAAGGAAATTTTAAGAAATAATTAATCAGAATTTATTTTTAAGACCGAAACTGTTAAATTTTTTTATCTGTCTGTTAATTTTGTTAAATTTTAAAAAAATTAAAAACTCACAAAATATCGAAGAAATAAATCCAAAAGTTATTTTTTACCCTTGACATTGACTTTTTTCGTAGGATGTAGAAAACGTGGGGAAAACCTTGAAAAGTTTTGAAGAACGCAGAAGGTATAAAATCCCGTCGAGTCTGCGGATTTCTTTAGTTGTTTTTCTCGTTCCAGAAGCAATAGTTTGAGCAGCTGAAATGAAGCTGAATTTCGTGACTCTGACCCGCGTCTTGGGTATGGATATTTTCTCAAGGTCATTCAAGTGTTTCTGAGTCCCGTGACTTTTCAGTCTTCCTCCTCCTCGTCCCGGCGATCCTGGCATCTCCCCAGTTCTTACGATGTGGGTTCTGCGTCCAGTGCATCTGCGACAAGACCGGACGCGTCATCTACTGCCAGAACGGGACTCCCTGCCCCTCCGAGCCCCTGTGAGTGAATAAAGGCTCCCTGATATTTCAAACATATTTTATTTCCAATGTATAGCGTAGTATAGTGTGGTCTGTTACAATTCCTTACGTTACAGCCTACGGGTGAAAATTTGCTTACGCTACGTGCTTCCTTCTGTACATAGTTTTGATCTTTGCAGTTCTAGCAGTGAGTAGAAAGTAAATAGTATGTACCTGGAAACTAGCAGAAACTTTGGGGTGCGGAGAGAAACCACGGAAACTTTGTATGGCAAGTGACTTTTGGTGACTTCTTTGGAACTATGTGGCTAACCTAGGCTTACTCTTGGTAGATAATATTGCGCTTACGTCTAGTTTCAATTTTCTATCAATTCAATTGGTCTTAAATTATTGCAAAATCAGGCAAAGTCGGGCAATTGGACTAAGGATGCTCATCACTTGAACTCTTGGGGTCGTACAAAACCAATTATTGCTCATTCGTGTGGACTTAAAGCTACTTTGGACTAATTTGTGGACTAATTGTTGCAGCTGTTTCTTTGGTTGAATTCCTCTAAAGTCTTTAGAATTGACGTGGCCGAGTAGCGGCACTTCTTGGAGCCGCAGTGACAAGTGAATTGCTTGTATTTGACCATCCAGAACTTTGCTCCGTAGTCGAACCTGCAAAAAAGCAACCAGTCACGTTTTTGGAGATGGGTTGGGGACTCGAACTCACGTCAGCTCCTCGTCAGTGTCGATGTCTCGGTTCGCGAAGAACGCGATCTTGGGAAACCGTATGTCTTGGTGGTGGTAGTAGACTCGAATGGGAACCAGGTTGGCGTCACACGAGTGGTTGAAGAAGCGCGTTATGTTCCCGTAGAACTTGGCATCGATGCAGTGCTGGAAAAAATTGAAGATTTTTTAATTTTTAATTTTTTTAAATTTTTTTTCTCACCTCAGAAGCTCCCAGTTCGAAGAAGAAGCTGTCATCGGAGCGCTTGTCGGCGTCTGCCTCCGTCAGGATCTCGCCCAGGTACTCGGCCACAAAGGTGCCCTTGGGAATCTTGGCCATGCATCGGACCCCGAGTCCCTTGACCCCCTCGTCGCACTCGAAAACCTGGAACGGCAGCTTGGTTCCGCGCTGAACGACCCGGTTCTTGCACACCTTGATGTTGCACCCACACACGTCGCTGCATTCGAAGATCATGGCGGGGTCGTCGTAGTTGAAGTCGTTGATGAGTCTCCCGTCGGCGTTGTACCAGTTCTGGATGGAGATCTGGCCGCACTGGCACTTGTCGGAGGTGCAGGCGTCCGAGCAGGAACAGACACGCATCTGGCTCACGCGGTAGTCCACTTGGACCGTCTCCTGCATGATGACACATCGCGTGACGTACTTGAACTCGGGCGTCGTCATGGACTCGTCGTTCCCCAGACGCTGCAGGATCTGGATGGGGTAGTACTCGCGTCCATTTGATATGTCACTGCAAAGGGGAGGTTTTGAGTACTTTAGTACAAGAGAGGGGCTGAGTCTGATTAAGATACTCACTGGCACAGGACTTTGCGCTCCTTGTAGTTCCCCAGACTCCTCATTTCCATGTTGAACTGCAGGACCCGGGCACACTGGGCCTTGTCTTCCGGAACGCAGTCAATCGGGAGCTTGCCAGTCTCATTCTTCACGTACAAGTTGGCGCCATTGGCTACGAGGGCTAGGCAGATACGGGTGTTTCCCTGACGGCAAGCGATATGTCTGAAAGTTGACGATTTATTGATTGGAATTCCAGGAAACTATTGAAAGCCTGGCTTTAAGAGGAAATTTGATTCAAAAACTTGAAGCCACTCATGAATAATTCACTTCCTCGTTGCAAACGTGCTGATGATATAATATTAATGGGCCCCTCGAGGCATCAAAAACAGTGAGGGGGAACGCGGGCAGTAAAAAATGGACGTGAAATTAAAGTTGCTTCAAAACAAGCATTCGTTCAAAATTTTTGTCCCAAAAAAGGTCAGAATACTTACAAGGCTGTGTCCCCGTTGATGTTCTGGCGGTTGTAGTGCGTGTTGGGCAGCATGAGGGGGTAGATGGTGTCGACCTTGCCGGAAAGGGCGGCCCAGTGGAGCACCGTGTTGTTGTGGAGGTCGCACACGTTCACGTCGGCCCCCAAACTAATGAGGTAGCTCACGATATCGGCGTGTCCGATCTCCGCCGCCCACACCAGAGCGGTCCAGTGGCCGTTGTCGGTCTTGTTGAGGAACTGTTCGGTGCGCAGGACCGACGAGGACTGCCGGAAGTAGTCCAGGATGATCTGGGCGGCGGCAAAGTTGCCGATTTTGGCCGCCAGGTGGAGTGCCGTCATGCCCTCGGGTCCCTTGAGGGTCACGTTGGCCCCGAACTGCACGAGGACCTTCACGATGTCGTTCTTGCGACCCACCACGGCACACATCACGGCCGTCCGACGGTCCCGGTCCATGAGGTTGATGAACTTGCGGGACGAGACGCGGGAGAGGATCAGAAAAAGAGTGGCGATGTTCCCGAGACTCGCCACGAGATGCAAGCACGTGCCGTTGTTGAACTCCTTGAAGGGCTTCGTGAGGTCGAAGCCGCTCGCGACGATCTCCGCGATCTTCTCGGCCGCCGAGTTGTGGTAGATGGCGTAGAAGAGGTCCTTGGCCGTGAAAGTGCGGGGTGGCTGGGACTTGAGTCTCTCGCCGGCCCGCTGGAGCGACTCCATGACCTCGTCGGGGATGAGACGCTCGACGTTGAGCAGGAAGCTGTTGGTGGAAATGGGGGGCTTGCAGCCGCTCCCGACGCTCATCTTGGCTCGCTGCTGCGTCTGGAGCTTCTGGTTGGTGAAGAAGACGGGCACGTTCTCGCTCTTCATCGTGACCCGGAAGCTGCTGTCGGGCACGTCGAGGCCGCAGTGGGGGCACTTGAAGGCCAGCGTGGGACCCGTAAAGTCCGTGCTGGCAGGGTCGTAAGGCGCATTAAGGATGTACTTCATGGTGCAGTCGCGGTGGAAAAAGTGGCGGTTCGGACAGAGACTGAAGATGCCCTGGGTGAGGAAAATGCCGCAGCCAGCGCAGCAGTTGTGCGAGACGATCCGCTTCTTGTGGCTCTCGCACAGCACCATGTAGCTCGTTCGGGCGCTAGGACGCAGGAGCTGCAGCAGGTCTCCGTGCACCTCGTTCGTGCACCCAATCTTCTGCCCCTCCACCTCGTCGATGGCGCAGCAGTGCGAGATGGCGGCCGTTCGCTGCAGGAAATATTTGCTGGCCTGGGCGCAGAAGCAGATGAGGCTCGAGTCCTCGGGGGTGGTGCTCACGGGGTTTGCTGGGACCACCTGCAAGTAGGGTTGCCAGATTTATTAGATGTTCGAGAAAAAGCTACTTTTTTGACGACCTAAAAAAATCTTTTTTTTCAAAAACAAACAGATTCTGTAAGGGGTCCTTAGCTCCGAACCCATAGGTCATTGAAGGTTTTAAATAAATTTGTATTCCCGATTTAATGCCATTTAACATTTACCAGAGTTTCGGTGGCCCCTAGCTCCGTCCCTGAACGTGATAGAGGTCACATGTGGTTCCACGACTTGCTAGATTTAGCACAGACTACAACATACTAAAATTTCAGCTCAATCGGACCATGTATAAGAAAGTTTCGTACAACGGGAAAACCCCCCTGGTGACCCCCCTAAGGGTTTTCTGGAAAACGAAAAAGTCTCCCTTACTCTCTACAATCTATGACATCATGCAGGTCTCTAGCTTTCCCGGTTTCTGAGCTTTTACGACTCGGACGGACGGACAAAAATTGGAAGCATAAAAAGTGTCAAAAGGTTACCTGCAAAGCAACTTCGTCCCCAGGAGGCTCCTCGGCGTCCTTCTGCTGGCTTGGAGAAGGCTCCCGTTTGCGCTTTTTGCCTCCATTCCGGACCGCCTCCTTGTCCTGCGCCTCCTTGCGGAAGTTCCGGAGCCGCAGAGTCACGCCGGGACGCCCCACATTGTTGAGCTTCTGCTTCGGAATGAACTCCTCGATCTCCTCGTCCGAATTCTCCGTTTCAGACCCCAGCCGTCGGATACGCTGGAGCCCGAGGAGCTGAAAGTGCTTCTCCTTGTTGCGTTGGAGACGCTTCAGCTGTTTCTTGTTCAGCTTCTTGTTCTCCTCGGGCGACTTGCTGATGCCCAGCTTGGAACTCTTTATCTCGCGTAGGAACTCTTCGGGGTCGGGGCAGGGCTTGCTGGGTGCGGACTTGACGGGGTCTGCGGGAAACACGAGACTTCGCTTGATGGAGCGACCTTCGAGGGACGCGTTTCTGGCATCTAGGGCCTTCTTCAGCTCCGAGTTCTCGGCCAAGGTCTTGCTCTCGGGCGGCGTCTTCTCCGTCTTGTCGTTCGACGACTCGCTCTTCGGGGTCTCGCGCTTCACTCGGCGTGTCAGACGTCTGTCTTCTTCTTGCTTCTTTTCGTTGTTACTCTGAAATTCATGAAAATGGTCAATTAGGGCTCGTTCAAAAATTACATCACGGTAAAAATCGCGATTTTAGACCAACCCCTCTTTTTAAGGTTTGTTCCATACACTAGTACTTGACTTTGCGCCGACTGAACCCCCCCCCCCCCTCAGACCGTGACGTAATATTTGAACAGGCCCTTACGGGCAAAATTAAATGCCAGGAAATTGGTTTTTTGGAGAAAAAAAAAGTCGTAGAGTATTTTAGCAAACTTAAGTGAAAATTTTAGTGAATTAAATTTCCTTCCAAGTCCTAATGCTAACTTTCCAACGTTATAAGCGCATGTGCCTATACTCAAATTGGGAGGAAAAACTTGGCAAGAAAACCCACCTCCTCCAGACTCTTGATCTCCTCGTTGGTGATGTTGAGCCTGTTGCAGTTCTCCTGCACGAACTTCTCCCGCAGCTCCTCGCTGTCCAGGATCTTCTGGGTCGGTTTGATGCGTCTCAGAGGCCGCTGGTTCAGGACCTTGCTGTCGTCGCTCCTCTTGGCCCTGTCCCCCTTCGGTTTGCGTCCCCGCTTCTTCGGGGAACTCGCAGGTGGCTCCGTGGGGAGACACGAGACGACAGTGGCTCCCTTGGGCCGAATCGTCAGAATCAGCCTGGGCTTCTCGGACTCCGCCTCCGTGGGCGGGGCCTCCACTTTGACCTGCACGTCGGGCTCGTCCTTCCTTCGACGGCCCCTCCGGACCATCTTGGGGGACACGGGGGGCGCCACTGGGCTCTCAACCGCGCTTCTGTTGCTCCGGAGACTCCGGTCCGATTTATCGAGCGGCGGTTTTGATCTCACTTTCGTAGTTCTCTTATCTCCAGATGGTTTATCTGTGACGTTATCAGCAGTTGTTGTCGTCGCCGTAACCATGGAGGACTCGATTTTCGGAGAAGCTTCCGGGATCTCCTCCACCTCGTCGGGAGCCTGCTCCTTCACCTCGATGTCCGCCGTCTCCATTAGCGACGACAATGACGATGATTTTTCCTTGAAGCTGGCGCTTCGTTTGCGCACCTCTCGACCACTGGCTGCCGTATTTGCCATATTTTCCTGCTTTTCCTTCGCCGCATACGTGTTATTGAGCAACCCGCGCCACTTGAGAGTCGTATCTTCACTCACACTCGGCAATGTTTCGTTGGGTGGCAAGCTTTGGTTATTAAATGCCGAAGACATTTCATTTAGAATGTTGTGCTTCAACAAATCAGTCATTCTTGCTACCACCTGCTTAACACTTTTATTTTCGCCAATTAATACCTTGCCCTTCACACGCCCATATCCGAAAATGTCTACTTGCTTGCTTTGCTAACTTTTAACCATAGAATTGCACCAATTGAGAGGTATTTGGGTTGGTAATTTGAGGAAATTGCAGAGTGGACTTTTGAGTTGGAAAAAATTTAACTAAAACTTGCGTTTGAGTGGACTCGCTCATCGCTGCCGTTCAGTGCTTCTTATCGATTCAAAAGCGCGCTCGAATTATCCGTTACAAGACTGTTGTGCAATCGAAATTCTTATTGGATTTTTTTTCTCTCAATAGGCTAAGATTTCTTGGCTCTTAAAAATTTACAATATCATTCTGTTTGAGTTAGAATGTCATAGTCTGAGATTTATCAACAGCTGAGTCAACTAAATTCTTTCTTAGGAAATACAAACATTCTCCGTGGCCGTTGTTTGAATAAGCTGGGATCTACTGGTCTAGTTAGAATTGTAATTGTTCTTTTATTCGTCTAATTTTTTCAATGCTCAAAAAACCCAAAATCGTCCTTCGCTAGGCTCTTTAAAAAAAAAATTGTGTTCGTTTTTGGTCTTGTTCACATATAACGTCACGGTAAAAACCGAGATTCCAGAACCTCCCCCTCCCCCTATGATACGGTTTGTCCTATATAACTGTACTTGAGTATGTACTGAGTGTCACGGAGCAGTCGACTCCCCCTCCCCCTAGAGCATGGAAATTTCAATTTTTTTCCGCTCCTATAAAGTGAAAAATAAATTCCATGCTGTAGGACTGTGACCCCTAGGACCGTGACGCTTCGAGCATGGAAATTTTTTTGGTCGGTCGCTCCTCTCATGGAGTAAACAAACAGAGCAAAATTTTCAGCCAATTTCCGTGGTAGTAGGGTTTCAAACCTACTTTGATCGAAAAAAATTCTCCCAAAGTACTAAAGTCTGGAGGCTCATCTCTTGGTGGTTATTTTTAGGGGTTCCTTTAAGGATCGTCACAAAAGATGGGAGCTCTAGCCCCCGTACTTTGGGAGCTAGAGAAAATCGAATTTTCGAGAATTTTTTGTATGGGAAACCCCCTTTGAAAACCCCCTTAAAATGGAAGGAGGGAGAGAAGAAAAAAAATTTCATCGAGATAATTGACAACGATGTATAATATTTGATAGTTTTGGCGGAATAACTGAGCTTAAAAAATTCCAGAAATTGGTGGTCAATGAGGTAAGGTTTTTAGATCTCAATGTCATTGGCGAAAGATGGGGGTCGTCTCGTCTGAAGCACTCGTCTGAAGTCTAGGGGAACGAAATTGGGAGAAAATGGAAGAAAATCGAAGTCTGAGACAAAAACACATTTCTTCAAGTTTATCTTTATTTACCTCTACTTTATCGTTATAAAATTTGCCGACAGAGTAAATTTTACCTTTCGTTAAAATTTAGTTTAGTTTCTCCTTTTGCATTCACTACTACACTTCCTACGAGACCTTACAACAAATAAATACGCGCATTTATGTATGTCATATTATGTACATCAATTGATCAATTTGTTGAAAAATTTCCTAAACAGACATTCCATAATATAAGTACATTAGGGTCCTTACAACCTAGATTTCAAGATGATTGACAAATGCAGAGCGCGACGCTTCTTCGTATGACTGATGGTGTGATGATATGTAATAAATAATTAATTTCATGGATTATAATGTTTCAGAGATAATGTTACTGCTAACCCTAAACTGGACGATAATGAATTCATGCGAGACAGTCTCTATGTGCGTTGCCTAAATGCCTGTTCGTCGATTAAAATTCAGTGTGTCTGTGATCCTCTGAACGGGCAACGCAATGGAAAGTGCCTGGAGTTCGGGGAAGGGCCCGGGGCTTGCGGGAAGCGCCGGGGTCTTCCGGATGATGCTAAAACGATTATGATCCCTACCTTCTCTACCTTATCGTCTACGCAATACAATATATTTAGGGGAAAATCAGTGCGTTATGAGTTAAAATTATTAATGTTAGTTTATAAAAATGATGATAAGTGTGACGCATTCAAGAGGCAGCCGTTGTCGTTGGTATATTCATGAGAGATTCCAATTTTCGTAAAAAACCTATTTTCGCATTTGTGTGAGGGTCCGGCAGCTTAGGCCATGAGCTTGTGGGGGTTCATCCACTTCTTCATGCAGTACACGAGGATGGTGCACAGGTAGATGAGGATCATGAGGGCGCAGGTGACGGCCAGGGCGAACACCGACGTCTTCGTGGGGCATGGCTCGATGATCGTCACGGTTTTGTCTGCAAAAAGAGCCATTTAGAGAACTCTCGAGCTTCCTGAGGCTGAACTCACCCTTTCCGAATTCCGCACTGGGCTCGGAGCTCCTCAAGAAGTCGTGGTTCTTCTCATCTCCGAAGTCCAGCACCAAGATCTCCTGGGAAATGTTCATCTCCTCCTCCTCTTCGACGGTGGCGGTCTCGTTGCTGCAAAGAAGACTCGTCAGGGGGGTCTTTTGAGGGTTCTGGCTACTCACCTTCCGACGGAACGACGTCTCCTGCCCCAGGACTCGACAGACTCGCGACCAAAGTCACACACTGCTGGCTCGCATGGACCCAAACAGTACTTAACGTTGCACTGGAAGATGACTCCGTAGCTCTCGGTGAACCTGAAGGCCTCGTAGATCGACTGCAGGGCGTTTCCATCGGGCTGGAAGGACGGGAAGATCGCCTGGTCGACAGGACATCTGCAAGAGAGGAGGTTTAAGGCAACTGATTTGCGTAAAAAAGGACGACTCACCCATCGTCGTCGATGATCTGGAAGGTGCTCTTGGAGTCCTTGGCCATGGCAACGCAGGAGCGGGCGAAGATTCCGTAGGGGGCTGCCAAAAAAAAAAACTCTTGAGAAGGAGCCAAAAAGGGACAAAAAATTAAATTATATTAAAATAGATTCCCTTAAAATATAAACCCGGGAAATTGTTTTTTGATTTAATTTAATTTATTTTTTATAGTATAAGTTTATGGACTATTTTAAATTTCAGCTCGATCGGAGCAACTAAATTTTTCCCTCATATAAACTTCGGGGGTCCCCCACTCGGCCCCCTTAAGTGATAGAGGAATACATGTGTTCTATGATTTGCTAGATTTGATATGAACTACAACATATCCAAAATTCAGTTCAATCGAATGAAGTATAAGGAACTTTCATACAAAGGGTTTACCCCCTCATTCCCCCTCTAGGGGTAATGGGTGTCTAAAATGTCTAATTTTCCACCCTACAAACCATTCCCTACACGATACAGAAAACCGTAGGTCTCTATCTCTTCTTGAGTTATAAAGTTTCGGACAGACAGACAGACAGACAAAGTAGACCAAGGGAAAACTGCACTAAAAACTCACTGTCTTCTGGGATCTCGATGCGGAAGGTGAGACGGTCTCCGATCCTGACAGTCTCGACTTCGCGAGCTCGGGTGTCGAGGATCCTGATCCTGGGGGGAGGAGCCTCGGGCGACGAGTTGATGTGGATCATCTCGGGATCGCGGATTGGCATCATTCCGAAGGTAATGTTCTTGGGACTCATGTCGTACGTGCACTTGACCTTGTAGATCTTGTCAGCCTTCGTCATGACCACGTTGTGGTGCTGCAGAACAACGGTGTTGGAGTAGATGCCGGTCTGAAAAAACGTGTACAAATCCCCTGAGAAGCGGCTCAAGCTGGGAGACTAGGGTTACTCACGACACTCTGGGTGTTGCAGTCCTGGCCTCCCATGGTCAGGTCAAGACGGAAGAGGTCTGAGTTGAGGACGTCAATGTTGCAGGTCTCGGACCGGCCGAGGGCGTAGATGCGGCCGTTGAAGGGCTTGTTGGTTCGGACCTGGACGGCGATTCGGGTGTCTTTGCAGTGGACGGAAACTGTGGGAAGTAATTAAGTTTAAAATTTTTATCTTTAATTTCCAGAAACGTCAGAAGAATGTTTTTAAGGCCTTAGGAACCATTTTTGAGACAGAAAATTTTTGGTGAAAAATACCAAGTTTGAGAATTTCATTTTTAAAATTTTGAGTAAAATATTTATTTCTCTCCAACTTCCAATTTTTTGGTCCAAAACGTAGGAAACAGTTTCAAGAACGAAACCTAGTCTAAAAAGACCATTTTCACGATTAAAAATTTTCGAAATTTTCTTTGCCAAAATTTGAATTTTAGAATAATTTTTTTTCCTCAAAATTAAACTTTTTCGACTCAAGAACCTTGAGTCTGAGTGTCCCCTTACCGTCGTAGCAGGTTCCAGTCTTGTCGCAGTTGGCGTCGGACCTCGTCAGGTTGTTCACGACCAGGTCGTCCTTGATGGGGTCGAACACGACGGGCAGGGAGTTCTCGCTCACGGGTTGGGACGGCGTCTCTGAAAAACCAAAATGTCCATCACAGAACCCAAAGCTGCAGGAAACTCACTTTCACAGTTGTTCTCGATGTACTTTCCGGTGGGCTCCCCGATGTCCAGCAAGGGTCGCTCAGCGTTCAGGAAGGTCGAGGGTCCGTCAGGCAGCGTCTTGTGGTCCAGGTGGTACAAGCGGCAGTTGTACTGGGCTCCCTGGGGCTGACCCATGTAGAGGAAGGAGCGACAGAGGAACTCGGTTTCGATCTCACAGGCAAGACGACAGGCGGCCTCGGAGGTGACCTGGAGCTCCTTGTCGGTGTAGTAGTGGAGTCCGACGTACTGCGAGACCTTGTCTTCGGGAACGCCGGTGCGGGGGACGCTGAAGGTACGGTCGTAGCGACAGGCCTGGGCGGGCTTGAGACACAGGTTCTCGAAGTAGTCGGTGCCGGGGGAGTCGTTGAGGGTGATGAGAGTGCCGGCAGATCGGCGGTCCGAGTCACTCAGGACGCACTTCATGTTCTGGTAGTCGTACTCGCAGGACCGGCAGATGAATCGCTTCTCCTTCAGACACGCCGACAAACAGGCCTCCTTGGTGCTGGTGTAGATGAGGGCGTTGTCCAGACCCCGGATCACCTTGTTGGGCACTCGCTCAAACTGCCACGGCCGCATGCAGACGTTCTCGCTGGGGATGTTGAGCTTCGTCATGTAGTACATGTTGGTGGCCTTCTGGGGGGGTGCTGCCTGGGGGTTCGTGGCCTCAGTTTTGTTCTGCAGCTGGCACATTGTCTCCTGGGCGGGGGTCAGTGGGTTCACGACGAAGCTGAAGGCCGCAGCCACGCACTCCTCCTCCTCGCGACACCACCCTTGGCACTCGTACAGGGACAGGTTCTTGACGCTG
The DNA here is from genome assembly GCA_963930915.1 of Forcipomyia taiwana. Classification (NCBI taxonomy): domain Eukaryota; kingdom Metazoa; phylum Arthropoda; class Insecta; order Diptera; family Ceratopogonidae; genus Forcipomyia; species Forcipomyia taiwana. Next base: position 3,019,145 of record CAWVOI010000096.1, on the reverse strand, counting down.
TAGTAGGTGGTGCCGGGGAAGTCGTAGTCTGTGAGCTTCTCGAAGGCCTTCTTGGACCACACGACGCTTCCGCAGGCGGCTACCAGCACTGCTAGGACGAGGAATCGATGGTGTCCCATGGTGAGAGAGGGTCGTCTGGAATTAGAGGAATTTTTTAAATTAAAATTATGATCAAGATTTTTTAAAATCAAATTCCAAGTTAAAATTTGATAAACCTTAAAATTTTCTTCTAAAGGTGTTTTCACACGGAGCCATTTTTAAATGTTTCTAATTTAATATTTAAAAATTTTTGAGACAGATAATTTATTTTTAGGTCCGATAAATCGAGTTCTATGCTCTTCAGATAATTTCTAAAGGTGCTTTCACACGAAGTCAATTTTTAAAAAAATTATTTATTGAAATTTCATTTAAAAAATCTATATAAAACTGTTTTTCTTGGTTGGATTTAGCAAGTTCAGCAAAAGGGGGGCTCTTCAAATGCCTTCAAAAAATTTCTAAAGGAGCTTTCACACAAATTTAATTTTTTATTTAATTTTTAAAAATAATTTCCATTCGAAAATAAGTTAAATAAAAATTTGGACTAACTCTACGGGTGCTTCTCTTTTCTAATGCCTTCAAAAAATTTCCCAAAGTGCTCTCACACCTGTTCTCAAGAGAAAATAAGACCAACAGACGGAAGAGAGCTCCAACGCAGGACCAGCAAGACTCTCGAGGCACTTAACATTGAACATTAACATGTTATTCACGCTTCTGTAGAAAATGCGTAGGAATTTCTTTTCCATTCTCGCTTGATTCGATTCCCAACATGCTATTCTTCATCTTTTTGTGCCTGCCCCTCGCTCCACAATTCTATTTGCTTTAACGAGTAACATTAAATTGACTAATTCCGTAATTTTCTACCCATTCTGCGCGAGATATTACATATTGCCACCCATTCTGATTCGCTCTCTGACAAGACAGCAGTTCCTTGGAGGCGGCGGGGCGTTCAGAGAGAGAGAGAGAGAGAGAGAGAGACCTGGAAGATTGCATCTTCTAAGCGCCATAAGTCATTAGTGCAGAGTCATTAAATTCACTTCATATGTTTGCATATTTAAAATGATGCACGGTTGTAAATTTATGCAACAGGCCGTAAATCCAGCTACTGTCTTTCAGGAGGTGATTTGTTAGCTTTATCTCGACACCGGATCCCATTCTGGCCAATTTGCTGCCTCCCAGTTGGGAAAATCTGACCTCCAGAAGACATCCATAGGCGCGATTCCGTTGAGGAATCGCATAATGGAGCCACTGAGTGCGAATTTGACAAATAATCCGGGCTTCAGCAACGGACTTTTTGATTGATGGCTAGTAATAATTGATAATTTATTGATCACCGGTGTGTGGGGCCAATCAACAATGTTTTCATACGTAATTACAAATCACTTTTTCCTTTCTTTTTCTGCACACACTCGAAAGGGGCTTTGCGAAGTTTGAGGCGGGAATAAGTTAACAATGAGCTCCGACACCATCAACGTGTGGGTCTATGGGTCTGCTACTAGAGTCACTTCTCCATCGAATTCCGAGCAAAAAAGGCATTTATTTCTGAGCGTAGCGGATTGCCGTGTAATTGACCTGTGAGCCTTGAAATTGAGAAAAGATTTATTCGATTATTGATCTGATAGCTTCGGAAGCTCTCGACACCCATTGCATTGTTCGATTTTTACTGAGGTAGCTCTTGCTGAGACATTTCTTCTGAGAGCCCAGCACCTGATTTCATTAAATTTTTTGGACTTTTGGTACCTCAAATATTGATTATTATTTTTTAAAAAATTAAATCTAAGGTTAAGACGTCTTCTGGAAGTTTGAAAGTCATAATCTTCGATTATCAGGTTTTTATCAAAAAAATTGATTCACATTTTATAATAAAAGACTAAAATTTTGGGGATCTTGAAAGCCTTTAAGGTTTGATTAAGCCTAAATAATTAGTTTTCTGGACAAGAATGCAGGCTTGAGACATTTCTTAAGACTTGAGGGAACCAACGTTCCGACCAAAGAGAAATTTTTCGCCACTTTCTTTTCTGGAAAATTCAATTTGAGTTTTTGGGCCCATGTTTTGTGACTTTTGAAGCTTATGACTTCTGCTGGGACTTTTGGGGGTCATTTTAAGTTCTTAAAAATTTATTGTGATTTTTTAGGGAATAGCCAGAGGTCTGTGGGGGTTGAAAACCCTTCTCTTCCGCTCTTAAAAATTTTTTTTTTGGGTTAAAAAAAAGGTTTTTTGAATAAAACCTCAGTCTTATTGCTTCTTTGTCTGTCATCCCAGAAGACTCTATTTTTAGCCCGCCTCTCGACTCTCGAGGAATCCACAAGCACTTTCTAGAGAACCTTTCGGAGCCGGTTCGCCATGAATAAATCAAGAGTCCCAACGGCAATGCGGCAGAAAAAGTCGTTTAGAATGATAACCATTCATATTTCATATTTTTCTCTTCATTGCACTCGTTCACGTATTCCTCAGCTCCACCTCATGTTTGACTTTATCAAGTAATTAAAAACCACATTCATGACTGCGATTAATTGGAAATGTTAACTATTTTCATTTATGCTGCAACAGCTTCGGTTTCCTATGCCCTCGCCAAGAAGAGAGGTAACGTAGCGTGTAATCTCGGATCATTTAGGAGTGGATGTATTAATTTCAATGGCGAGATTCGCGTAGAGGAGAGTTTGGAGTAAAATTTTTCTTTTTCTCATGCAATGTGCCCGTTCTCGTGCTCGCAAAAGGCGCATTACAATGGAAACCACAATATCATACTAACACAATTCGCGATACGCACTTTGCGCGCATAAAGAGCATACCTCATGATGATTGTGCGTGTTGCCTCTCTCTCGCCGGTGCGCTGCGAAACCGCGGCTGAATCGAGGTTCCGCGCGGTGGAAAAAATCAAGATCAACAAACGGTACTACAACTGATTTGTTTGTGTTTTTCTCGGGGTTCACTCTGTTTTCTAAATACTTATCTCCATTCATAATTGTTGCCGCAACAACAACATAATTTCTATCTTTTTGTGTGGGACTCGTTTGGCTCCAGGGGTGGAAATGAGGGCCTCAATACTTTTAGTTAACTCTTGGAAATTTTAAGAAGTCGTTAACTATTTTTATAAAGGAAACATTTTTTTTCCTTTATTTAGCTAACATATTAACAACCAAGGCTTTTCACAATGGACCAAAATAATTTTTCAGAGAAATCAGACTCAAATTTTTCCTTTGCTCGGTTAACCCATTAACACCCAAGGTTTTTAAAAATGTTTTAAGATCAATAAGCTTAAAAAGAGCTTATACTCTTTTCAGGAGAAAAAGAAAATAGACCCAAATCTTTCCTTTGCTCGGTTAGCCCATTAGCTTCCGGGGTTTCGTTTTTCCAATGAGATCGTTTTGGGCCCCTGAAGTTTTTTCTGCCTTCATATCCGTCAACTTTGGGCTTTATAAGGTTGTTAGAAGGCCCAGTAGTTAATGGGTTAAATTAGAAGAGGAATTTTCCCGAAAAATCCCTCCCTGCTTTGACCCACTTTGAGCCACGTCTCTGGCCGGACGCTCACTCGTGGGCGAGTAGTTTGTTGTTTATAAATTTCGATCCGACTTCTAGCGTCCAGGGCAATAAATTATCGAGTGCCATGTTAACGTTTGTACCGCGCGTTCGGATTTTTTTAATTAGCATCGACACCTGACAACTGCACCAGTGGGCACATTAATCTTCGGAGCCTCGCTTTGTGTTTTCCACAGTCCAGCTCAACTGAGAGCTACTGGGCGATCGAGATGGAAAGATAATGGCTTTTGAGGGACACATATTGCGAATTGACATAGGAGAGCCGCCCTTAATTGCTTCTTCTTTTCGCAGATATCTCGCGGATTCTGGTCGCTAATTATAGCTTGCTTGCTGCAGTTATGGTTTTGTGCATGCGGAATACACAGAGAGAGAGAGCGAAACAGGCAAATGTATATATAAATCAGGGACGGATGATGGACGTACAAAGACGTGCAGCCCTACCGCATTGCTGATGGAATGTCAAGAGGCTCTTAACATGAATGGATTTATGATGAGGCTTTTTCCTTTCAAACGCGAGGGCTTCATGCCTTTCAAGGCTGATTAAGAACGCCTAATAATTAGCGTTTTCAATTGAGCAAGCCGGGAGGCTTTGAAGAGACTGTAACGAGACGGGAGCCTGCAGGTCCGTTTTATAGCATGGGAACTTTCAGACTGGCCTTAATAGCTCAAGAGTCGATTTAATGGCCTTTGGAGACTTTATTGGCCAATATTTATTGCTTTGGGGTGTAGAAAAGACATTTTAATGTCTCTATATTGAGTTTTGAAGGCTCTTAACCCTCTAATGCATGAGCAAAAACTAGTAAAATTTTTTACTGACTTTGGGGAGCCCTAGCTCCTTTCTTTTAGGTGATAGGGTCATAGTGTGGTTCCATGATTCGTTAGGTTTGATAACAGCTACAACATAGTCAAATTTTAGCTCAATCGGATGGGAGGTGAAAAAGTTTCGTTCATTAGTCCTCCAGAAACTGGCATCAAAGGGTTATAAATGAAATGTTTAACGTCAACTAAATAAACCAAAAGAACCAGAAAGTCGCGTTTGATCGAGACACGATCACAAAGACCTCGTCTGGGGGACGCACATGGCAATAATAGTTTTATTACTCGCAGCAAATGATGATGATTATATTGCCAACATGAACGGAGTCTTGACAACATCTTTGAAGGCACATAGAGGAATATAATCGGAGAGAGAGATGCTCGTATGGGCGCCAGGCAGCGATCGAACGAAAAAAGACGAAGAAGAAAAGCGTGTATATGATAATAATGTTGTTGCACTCATAACTCAGTTTTCTTTCTCTCCAACTCGCATCGCCTCGCCTCGCCTCTCGAATCCCAAGCCTCAAGTCCCGGAGTCATAGTCGACTTTCATGCGATCATTGTCTAGCGCTCCCACAGGCATTCAGCCACTGTGGGCATGGAATAAATTTATTTATTTATCATGTTTTTTTAATTGATTACAATTTTTCCTCGTTCCTCCGCGCGCAATCTGCAAATGCATTTCATATTTTCCGTCTTTGTCGTCGCGACTAGCGCTACTCCGAGGCCAGTGACCACGACGACGATGACCATTGTACGATTCCAATTTATTCTTTTAAGAATCCAATATCCAGTTACATATGCAAATTAAACGTATGCCCTTATCGCCGAGTAGCATCATCGCATTCCGCTCTATTTGCAATGTTCCATTCAATTTCGGTTACATAACTCGCCTTCGATTCAGCAGTCCTCCATTGTTCCTCCAGCCCATTTCCAATCCAATGCACGCACCGCACCGGGTCTCTCCTCTATCTCGGAACGCCGCAGCCGCTCAGAACGGTAAAAAAGTGAAAGAACTCGGAGTAATGATGATGATTATTAGTACAATAATGCGTACTTGCTCGGAAGAATTTCATGGAGAGAGCTCGAGGAGGTACTCGAAGATGGAAAAATAAAAGCGAGAGATTGGCTTTTGTTTGTTCTCTAATTCGCACTTTCAATGCAGCTGCCGGAGAGCAATTAGGCGGACAAACGGACCGCGTTTAGCTGGAGAAGAATGCTAATTGCCTCGCAGCTCGATTCTGCAGCTCTCACACCAATATTTGACTTCCATCATGGAGTGTTTGTCAATTTTACGGTTTAATTGAATGAGGCTGAATGGGAGCCTCTCTGAGAGCGGCTTCTCGGGGTCAATGGTCGGAAACTTTGCCTCTTGGAGGTTTTTGAGGGCCAGTATTAATTTTTTTTCTGACACTTTTCTGAGCTCATTGGATTTTCAACCTCCTCTGATTCTTCTATGATCCGAAGAAGTCCAAAAATCGAGGCTCTGGGTACGGTCAAGCCAATTTTACGAAGCTACTTTGCAAGAAAAACTTCAAGAATTTGTCTTAAAACCTTCACAAGGGCTTTTTGAGACTCAGAAAGTCTTTGATGGCCATGAAAAAGAGAGCGATGGAATTTTAGGGCTCTTCTCTATGGGTTAAAGTCAGAGTAAGTGTTTAGTAATTAAGATGAAAAATTTTAACCTTCAATTTCTGAGCTCTCAAGAAGGTGTCAGCAAGTTCAGCTTGTCGCAAACAGGCCTCAGACCGAAGAGACCTTGGCTAACGACGTGCAAAAACATCAATTTCCTCCCTGACAGTAATCGGATTGCTCCGATAACCTTGGACGTGCAGCATTTTTCCATCTAATAAACTCGTTGGCTGTCTTGCGATTCCGACACCGAACAGCAACAAGTTGATCTCCCTCGCGAGATATTGACAATAACTTTCCTGCGAACAAGTTTCTTGCATTACTCCGTAAACTGCTTTTCTTCTTTTCTCTGCCGTTTTTTTTTCGCAGTCTGATCCTCACACAATGCGTTCCCCTCCCCTTCCTCGCAGCTAATCACTCGCAGTGATCTTGTTTGTTATTGCTACTTTTTTTCGTTCTGTCCGACCATGCCACACACTCGAGATCGCAGTCGAACTAGGCATTAATAACAATTTCCGATAATTTGTGTCGAACAACATACACAATAGCGCTGGGGAATCATAAAAACGCGAGCAAGGCAGCTTGTATGTGTACCGCAATTGAGTTGATTAACCAATTAATGACATTTTATCGCATTTTAATGTGAGTTACGATCGCCTGGTCGTGAGCAGTGAGGACGGAGCCACTGGATGGCTTTTGGCAGGACTGGCTGCAGGAGGGTCGCAGCTGGGTCGTCCTCGCGACCAGCCGACTCTGGTGGTGTGGTCGGGTGCAAGGACAAGTTCAAGGACAATGTTGCAGAACAGCCGTCAGCAGCTCATTATTACATAAATAATGGAAAACACGATCAGGTTGTAAGCCGAGCACTGCCATTAAGGTGGAACAAGACCATTGCGTGACTTCGTTAAGCGGGTGGCCCGAGTTTCACACACTTTTTCGTCTCTCTCAACGCGTTTCACGCTAATCAGCACGAACGGCCCATTGATTCAGAGTTTGTTTGTTTTATTACAGCGCTCCAGTACATTTCTCCTGTTCGCTGAATTTCTGCTTTCATTCGAGGCGCTTTTGAGACCCCAATTTTCTGTCTGTCTGACTTCTAGAAACGAAGTGTGAGCATTTCTTAACGTCTAGAGCTCTAAAAAAATTATAAAACTAGTTTTAAAAAATCTGAAAACATTTTAAAAATGTTAAGGCTTTAGAAGCTCAGACGGTTGGATTTTTGCATGGAGATTTTTTTCTCCCCCATATAACTTTTTTTCTAGAAATGCTATCCAAGTTTCCTTCAAGGAGCTTTAAGACCTTATCAGATTCAACACTCATGTCAAGTTTCATGAGGCTACCAGAAGTAGTTTTTTTAGACCGAATTTTTAATTTTAAGGCTCTTTTTGTATGGGAAAATGGACCTTTTGGTTAATACCTTCTCCCCAGGAAGCGCTAAAAATCAATCGTTTCAAATGCCCACTCACTTTGAGTCAAAAATTATGTACACCAAAACTCAGACCTCTACGTCAAGTGGTTTGGAAATGGGAGGTGATGAATTAGTCAGTTGGAAATATGCCTTGTGATTTAATACTATGATTTTTTTCAAAATCGATTAAATTTTATTATAAACGTTTTAAAAATATCTAGACGAATATTTTAACGAAATTCATAGGCTAGCAAATTCATAGGCTAGCAAAAACAAAAAAAAAAAGCTGTAGCCCTAAATCTTAGTCATGAGAGTTTTAACCAAGACAAAGTAAATAAGCGGAGCTTTTGGCCCCTTTTGGAAGCGAAAAAACCGAGGTCCAGCCCCAAAACCACCCACAAAGGGCCCGAAACGTGTCTCGATGAAGCTTTCTTCGCCACAACCGCGGCGGTCGGGTCGCTTAAAAAAGACACAGAATCTTACTTTCCTCTCTATCACATCGGGCAGGCGCTTTGATTCGTGAGAAATGGTGTTGCCGCGTGATAGCCATGTGGAAAGAGCAATATATAAAAGTTTGACTCGACAATCGACAGGCACGGACGAGAAGAAAGTTGGTAGCACAATGCGCTACTGTTCATTCTGCTCCCATTTGCAGAAACGCTAGCATGAATGCCTCCCTAAGGTCGTTTCGTAACCCATTTCCCATTGGTACATGTCTTTTGCGCGACTCCCAAGTAGGTTAAGCTGAAAATGATTGTGGCAGAACGCACACTTACATTTTCTTTTCGCGCAAAAGCCAGTCCATCGACCCGTTCGCGACCCGACCCTCTCGAGAACAAATTGATTTTGCTGAGGGACTGGCTCGGAACAAAGGAAAGATGCAAATACAAATCGAATCCTCGGCCGAGGCAGAAAACAATTTCTGGTCTCCTCCTTCTCTCGCGCATCTTCTCTCGTCCATTCCTGCTGCTGCCTTGCTGCGGCACGATGGCTCAGATTACAGTGGGCAGACCGAGATACATGTGTTTTTAATTTGACGTAATGAAATAATTACAGTTGCTTTGATTCTTGCAGGAGATTTTTTAAAAAAATCTTTTCCCCCGAGTCTAGGAGAGTTTGTTGCTTGCCTCTTTAATTGCATTCATTGCGCTGCTAAAGAGACTCGCAAAACTGTAGATTATGTAATTTAAAAGTGCATGAACTGGAAAATCCAGATTCCTCATATCTGCCTCTTATCAATGGGTGGAATCAGGTTTTGCTCACACAATATCGGAGATTTACTTCGAGATGCCATGCCGCTAGAGAGTGAAGGAAATTCATTGACCTTGACAACGGTTTTGCGAATTGGAGAGGTGAAGAAAACTTCAAGCATCTCTTGTAGCTGGATCTGAAAACGGGCCTCAATCGTGACTTCTCAACTGGCATTTTAGGACGTGGAAGCTAGAATTGGAGGTTCTCTGGGCTCTTCAAATTTTTCATGGAGCTCTGTCGTCCCAAATTGGGGTTTCAGAAACACGAATTGGGGGTTTTTTTTCCAAATTGGGGTACCCTGAATGTCGGGAACTGGCAAAGGAGAGCACAGGACCGTACCGACTGGAATCGGATTCTTGACTCGGCCAAGACCAAAAATTGGTTGTAGCGCCGGAGAAGTAAGAAGTAAGTAAGTTTCCAAATTGGAATCAAGAAGATGAATTTGGAGCTCTTCTGAGACACGATGGCGGTTTTGCGACTTCTAAGGGGCCCCAGATCTTCTCAATATGGCTAGAGAAAGGCTTGAAGAGATGGATGAAAGAGGTCGAGTACCCTTTTCTCCAAATTTACGCTTTCAACATTTTTGAAGAACTCATGAAATTTTTTAAACTAAATTGTGGATCCTACACCTTTAATTTTCAGCTTCTACAAAAGAAACCCGCGAAGTAAACCAACTTTTATAGTCAACAGAAATAGTCATTAGAGCTCTTCTACCGATTTGAGAGGCTTCAGGCTTCCCTTGAGGGTCTTAATTATCTCATTCATAGATTTCCTTAAGCAGAAAGCCTTCAGAAAGCCAATCAAGTTGCTCATAATCAATAACGAGCACCAATCATGTGGCCAGAAGACCCCTAACCCCGGAACCCGAGCCACTTAAGCCCGGCTCCGAGCTTCCTCGCCTGGTAGCAGGGCGGCGAATCTATTTTTGATTAAATCCACGATGATTGCATTAAATTTATGACCTCATTATTCCCCTTTATTGATTCGTAATTGGAATTCTCACATGCATGCTGCGACTATATAGGCAATATCCGCCAGCAACGGACATTATACCGACCACAGCATAATGTGCCTCTAAAGTGTTCCTTGGCAGATGTTGTTGCCGTACCTATTCCTTATTCGCAGCTTTAATCTCTTGTTAATGTCCGCACATTCCTTATTTTCACATATAAACATGTTCAATTCCGTATCATCGCATTACTATTTCATTATTATTAGCTGTAAGCTTTAACACCATAATGAAGAGGTTTCACGGCCCTTTTGAATCTCCCGCTTCCCCGCAGCAGCAGCAGCAGCTCGGGAATCGCGACTTAGTACCACTTCTTGATTACTTTTTGATAAATTTTTTCAATTGGGAATTCCTTTTATCCTCCCATTGCGTGCGCCCAAAGTGACTTAGTGAGCTATTTTATCTCCCTCTCGCGAATCTCGCGCGCGCCTATCAAAGTGCGAAACTTAAATTGCACATAATTTACCACTTGGGCAGAAAAACTTAATTAAAATATCTCAAAAACGGCCGCCTGACTGGTGGATTTTAATTGTTGATCTGTGCTCGCGCCAAGAAAGTTGCAATTTTAATAAATAGTAAGGAGAAGAACGTCGAGTTTGCGTTTGATAAATGGCAAGCGAGGTGAAACGAGCACATATTTTCCTCTCCCTTGGCCCTTGCGCTGCAGAAAGTGCTATTTATAGCGCGTTTGACCTTTGCCAGCGCAATGCAAACGAGTCCATTTGTGCCTCGTGGAGCTGACAGCGATGGAACTGGGTTCATGCTTCAACTATTTTCTCTTTTGGGCCATCTGAGATCTCGAGAATGAAATTTTTACTCCAGAGAGAAACTTTCAGAGTAGTTTCTAGCCAGTTTTCTTCCTTGAGAGTCTAGTTCTACCCCTATTTCGATAGTCTTTGCTCTCCAAAGTCTCCTTATTTGCCTGTCTTTTTAAGAAATTTCTTCAGTGCCTCTACTCTTCCCCCCATTCCCCTTTTTCTGCATCTAGAGTATCTCAGTCCCTTTTTCTGTCATAAAAATCCTTCTAAAGCTTGGCTTGTCCATCTCCTAGAAGCCTAAGCCGAGTTCCATCTCTGGTCCAGGTACACCTTTGCCCTTCCCCCGCTTGCTTGAGAAATTCCCGAGTCACCTCATCCCGAGTGGACGAAGGCGATGCCATGCAGAGCAGAGCGAGCTCAATTGGATCCCATGTTTCAAGCTGCGCGAAACTCGGCTCTCGATGCAACACGCGGCCACACAAGTCCCCAGACACGCAAAAAGTATTTGCATTTCGCTGTTTTTTGTGCCTTGATGTTTGATTTATTGTGGTGCAGAGGAAGACCTAGGCGCTTTTTGTGGAAACAAGGTGGATCGCGCGCGCGAGAAAAGTATGTTAATGGGAAGGCAAATAACGCATGATTGTCCCATTGTGTGCCGTGCGAGGAATTTCTGCCGATGTTGCTGCGTGATACCGTGATAACAGCACGAGCATATGCATCTTTGTGTTTATGTTCATTTTTGCACAAGAAAAGAAAAGTAGCACTGCGAGTTGCTAGATTTTCTATGTAGATTACTTTCATGCATGCATAAATCAATGAGATATTTTCCTTTCTTTATTTCCATTATAATGTTGTTGATCATTATTGCCATGCCCGTGCTGCCTCCATTTTTGCATAAAAGAGATGTTTTTGCTCCGACGCCGTGTTCTGAAGGCTGTAATTTGCGTCTATATGTTGTAATATTAAGTGGCGGGGACAAGAAAGATGCATTCCTGGCCTATCAGCGTTCTAACAAATCCCCCAACATTTTTATGGCGTGTCAAGAGGGACCACGAGCCATAGAACCCGAGATCGGCCGGATCTGACTAATTTCTTGCAAAGCCAAAGACGCGAAACGAATAAAAAACTCATTAACGGTCCATTCTTAAGAGAATTCGTTCGCGAATTAAATCACACAGCTTAGTTTCCGCGATTTAATGACCTGTGAATACCCCAGAATTTCCGTTTCTAATCGCCTTTTTGGCCAAAATTGTTTTCAGATGAGCCTAATTGAAAGCGATCTCTTTTGGGCCAGAATGAGAATTTTGCGTTGTGTCAGGAATATAATAAAAATTAATTTTATTGTTTTTCGGACGCGCTAGGGCACGGAGAGAGAGAAGATGGACATCAACAAAGATGATAATTGTAATCCGCAAAGAGATTAGTATCTCCTCTCCCATTCACGGCAAGAGGTGTACAGTTACGGGTCAGAAACAAGCCATAAATCCCACGGCAGCGGCAGAACCAGGCTCACAGGCTCCAGACGCGGTCGGCCTACGCATCGACGTTTAAGATATTAGCTCGCGAGATTAGATAAACATGTTCATGCATGTTTGTTGTTTGTTCGAGACTCGCCACCGCCTTCATTACTGGGCTTAACGGCAATTTTCGGTCTTCGTAATTAGCATAATCACGCTGCGTCTGAGAATTTGGGGACTTTTCATTAACTCGATTAATGTCGGTCTGTCTATTGAAAAAAGCGTTGAGGAAGCTTTGAGTTTCTGAGTTTGAGGATCCTTTTAAGAAATTTTAATGTGCTCGTATTTTAACCCCTCATAGTAAATCTGATCCAATTTAGTCTAAAATTTTAAATAAAAAAAAATTAATTAATTAATATACAATTGAATTTTACGGAATCTCAAAATTCAATTTAGATATAAAATTTTTGAAATAAAGACTCATCAATTAAGTCAATTGACAAAAAATTTGAACGAATAACTTTTTTTAAGGCTTTAATTTTTTTTATGTGAAAAAATTTACAGCACTGGAACCACAAGCTCAACAGATACCGAGAGACAGATACAGAAATAGCTTTTTTAGTGCATTTTCATCAATTTTGAAAAAAATGCACTTATGTGTCCGATATGTCCGTCTGTCCGTCTGTCCGTCTGTCCGTCTGTCCGTCCGTCTGAGTCGCAAAGGCTCCGAAACTACAAGAGCTAGAGACTTGCGGTTTTTTGCATAATGTCAGGTATGGTCTGGAGGGTGGACGAATTGTTTTAGTTTTTCCGAAAAACTGCCTGGGGGGTAGTTAAGGGGGTTTTCCCGTTGTATGAAAGTTCCATATACTTCTTCCGATTGAGCTGAATTTTGGATATGTTATACATCACGTCAAATCTAGCAAACCATAGAACACATATATGACCCTATCACTTAAGGGGGTGGGGTGAGAGGCCTCCGAAGGGGGGAAAAATTTAGTTGCTCCGATTGAGCTGAAATTCAGAATGGTCATGTAAAATGACAAAATAAGCAACTTTTGTTTGGGGTCATGGTCTCAAAAATGTAAAACAACGGACTTTGGGGGTCAATAAGTGGCCACCCAAGACTTCCCCTTGGCGAACAGTAGGGCAAAATTTCAAATTCAACCGATTGAGCTGAAACTTTGGCAACTGTTAGATGGCATTAAATCCAGCAAAAAACAGTTCTACAGTAAGTCTCTATGACCTAAGGGGGAGGAGCTGTGAGCTCCCAAAATTTGTATGAGGCGACAATTTTGAAACTCAAATTGAGCTGAAACTTGGGCAAATGTTAGATGACATTAAATTAAACTAAATATCCTCCTACATTAAGACCTTATGACCTGTGGAATCAAAGTCAGGGGTCCAATAAGTTTCTGCAGTGACGGAATTGGGAATAAAAAATTTTCACTTCGACCCAACTTTTGCAACAAAGCGAATTGAAAATGCACTCAAATGCGTTCGTCCCCGACTAAGCTTTAAACATGTTTTAAGTTTTATAGTTCAAAATAAAGAAAAATAAAGGATCATTTTGATGATTTCAAAACCCAAAAGTATTAATTTTTTAAAAAATTTTTTTTGGACCATTTAATAATTGGCTGTGAACTCGGTCTCTTGAACGACTTGTCTCCCATGCTCGCGTGCGGTTTTTTGCGGCATTCAAATTAGGGCCAAGCTTCTTCACTTTTCCGCGTCCGAATCGCCCCGAGCCACCAAATTGCGACTTTCCCGCGCGTGCCGACCATTATTTGCTTTGTTGGTAACCATCCAGCAATTAATAGCTCCGACTTTCGACGAAAGTTTCGGATCACATTGAATGGAGACAGTGGACACCATTGAGAGTGCCAGAACGATGACCGCGATGACATCAATTAATTTCTCACCGAGTTGGAGGCTTCTTTGTAGGTCGGCTGTGGTCGGGGTCAGTGAGAGAGAGAGATGCAAATGGAGAGTACAAGACGCGGTAATTATCCGGCGAGTTCTGGGGGAAAGTAGCCATGTAGAATCGGCAGATAAGGCTGATCAGCACACGATCTTTGGCCAAGTACACGTATGGGGGATCTGAGCTTTACCGTTAGCACGTATTCCCGGTGAGGCGAAGAAGCAGCTCGGCTATTGTTTTATTGTTCGCCTAGCCATATATGCACTCCGTCCACTGCCTCTCGAAATTAAACGCGCCTTCTAATAGCCGGGTAAATAGCCAGACCCAGACGAAATTCTGCGCGAGATCGGGCCGAGATAGAGAGGTTCATTATTAGATTTGAATTCTTCTTCCTTTTACAGCTACGCGATCATGATTAAGGTTTTTATTCCGCTCGCTGTGTTTTTACGCGAGATTTTGCGATTGGATCGGCATAAATATAGGTCGGGGAAAAATTTAATTCTCATGATACGGAATATGCTACAGCTGATTCATGTGAGATAGGTGGACGGACTTTCTTCTGGCTTTTTGCTCTATGCTAATGTCCCAGTGGCGGGTTCACCTTTACTGATTCAATTAGCAGAAGTAGGTCCGGCCAAATCGAGACTGGCATCGCGATTATCCCAAGTGGGTTAGCAGCTTATCAGTAAAAGTCTCTTTTTGTCTCGTGTCTGGAGATAGAAAGTGTTCTGTTTGGGCCCAGGTGTTTGACTACAGCTGGCTACCGAAAAAACTGGGACAGTTTTCATCTTGATTTAGAAGAGAATTTTTTTGAACTGAATTTATTCGAAAGTTAAAATAATTGGCGCTTCGGTAGAGGCGCAAAAGCGGCACTTAGGACAGTAAGCTGTTAAAAAAATTGGAATACCTTTAAATCTGAAGAATTAATGGAAGAAATAATTTTTTTTAATGAATTTTTTCGAAGGTTAAACAAATTTAACGCTATCGAAAAAGCGTCAAAATGATTTTTTTAAAAAATCATAGGAACTAAAAATTAAAATTAAAGGAATACTTTTTTGTATCTGCTATTTCCCGAATGAGAAAAACTGGTGTTCAGTTAATACGGAAGCAGAGACTCTCCCTGAGAAAATTCCCAAGCCTCGAATTTTCCCGAACCTCCCAAGCTTCCCGCAACACAATACTCTCACTACACTTCCGCCCAACAAAGTCTGAGCCCGATAGAAAATTACTTGAAGCAAGAAATTGTGCGGTTTTGCCTAGATTGCAGCCATAGCTGTCTTAATATCTGACTCTTAGCCTCCGAGACCACAACATGTTATTACATTCATCTTCTGCATCATTACTTGAGTAAAGTGCATTGACTCAGTCGTCACTGCGGAACACGGACGAGCGATTGTCTTGCATTTGGAGTGGCAAAGCGGCGTTGACGTCTTAATTAGAACGTAGGTTGCTCCTACATTGTTGCGAGAACAGGAAATTCTGGAGACGGTGACTGAGAGAGACGTTACTGACCTGCAAAGAGAAAGAAAAGTCAGATTAAGTTCGAGTGAACAATGCAGATTTGCGAGTCACGAAAACCGCCGATCGCATTCCAGCCTGCCTGCCTGCCAGGTAGCGCTCTCGATCAAGGTCAGGGCATTTCCGGACACAATGAACGAGCGGATTGTGGGCCAGCGTCATAATTTGCAAGCGATAGGAGCTTCATCACGAAGACATTAGCATAATTACTGCTTTCTTCGACATTCTCCGTCTTCTCTCTCCCTGTCATCAGTGGAGAGGCGATACGGAGGTGACAGTAACTAGAAATCAATCAATCTCGGTGGCGGGCTGGCGGCCGCGAGAGAAATATTTTAATGACAGCCTGCTGATTTCGTTGATTCATGAGATGGAGGAGCGTCGAGGAAGAGGCGAGCATAATGGAGATGCGAGAATGGGTGGCAGTTCTGTCTCGAGTCGAGTGAAATGCGCATTTCACCTTTGATGATTGTAATCATGTCACTGGATGTTAGGTAACGCCTCTCCACTCTTTCAAATGATAGGCTCGTAAGTAATTGCGTTTTAATCGATGCTTTCGGGGTCAGTCTTAGAACCAGCAATCAGCAGAAGAGCTTTGTTTTTCGAGTAATTCGAGGTCATAGAATCTAGTAGAGCGGAAACTCCTATTTTGAGATGACTCCGAGACATTAAAAGCCTCAAAGTTTGCCTCAAAATTCGCTTCAAAGTTACAGAATTCCTCTTGGAAAAATTCACAATGAAGGATGTCATCAAGATGGTGGACGTTATCAAGATGGTGGATATTTTCAAAATGGCGGACATTTCTTTCTTGGGGCTCTAAAAGTCCTTCGTACCTTCAAGATTCAAATTTCAGTCTAAAATACGGCAGATTAAAATTCAATATGGCGGCGTTCAAAATGGCGGAAATTCATTCTTGGGGCTTCAAAAGTTCCTTGTACCTTGAAGATTCGAAATTCAAAATAAAATACGGCAGATAAAAATTCAATATGGTGGCATTTCAAAATGGCGAAACATTCTTTCTTGGGGCTCCAATAGTCCCTTGTACCTCCAAGATTTATAATTCAGACAAACCTTTCAAAATGGTGGACAATCTGCTCAAAATGGCGAGTGATTTAAATGTCTGAAAAAATGGATAGCGCCAGGAAGAGCCATTACCTGCCATAATGGCCGTCAAGCGAGCATACCGGCACCTAACTGAGCAATATAATGACCAGTCAACGATGCAAACCGCCTCTCCGACGATTGATTCTTCTCCATTATCTTCCCCGTACGACGTTAATGCCGAATGATTAGAAAAATTACGAAAGTAAATAAGGCTAATGGGCAGCGATTTTCTTCTCTCGCGGCCTTTCCGCATAGTCCGCTGATAGCGCGGCTACCTCTGCTGTG
This sequence comes from Forcipomyia taiwana, assembly GCA_963930915.1. NCBI lineage: Eukaryota > Metazoa > Arthropoda > Insecta > Diptera > Ceratopogonidae > Forcipomyia > Forcipomyia taiwana. The sequence goes on along the minus strand of CAWVOI010000096.1, from coordinate 3,002,412 downwards.
ACTAATTAAAAGGAATCGCAGCTGATCGAGAGGTACCGAGAGGTAAGCATGGTAGCTGCTGCAACAGAGCTATTATTGTTATTAGTAGCGACTAGCGAGCCAGAAGAGCCCGCTTTTGTAGGCCATCTAACGGTCTCTGCTCATCGATAACGTGTAGTGTGTTGTTGTACGAGCAAGGTAATTTTTCAAATAAACTGTGGAGACCGGGGAGCTAGCAGCGAGACAACGACGACGTGTCTGATGGCTCTGGTCTGTGTGGCAACTGGCCAACTGGCAACGAAAGTATATACGATTGTGTCTCTCCGAGTGGGCCCGGGACTGTAATTTGTATGCACTTTGTAGATTTGCTCCCGGAGAGAGAGAGCTCCAAGTGACAATAAATTTGCGGCACAATGGCAAATGCCTGCAACCGGCTAGGGCAATATGCAGCGAGAAAGAAGAAAGCAAACTTTTATTTTTCACCAACTTGTTTACTTTTGCCCGCTCGCTCTCCTCGATCTGATCGGCTGCTTGCGTTTTTCTGCAACCGCGCACGATCCATCTGATGCAGAACGGAGGCGTGCTTCGGTTTGACGTGGAAATTTATGCCGAAGCGGCTATTGTGGTAGCCCTCTCAAATTTTTCGATAGAAACCTGTGCCTAATGGATTCATCGGTGGGCTGTCGAGAAAGTTTTCATTAAGAGGGGGCTGTGGCTTCACTTTGGGACGTGATTTACTTTCTTAACTTTGAATTGGGCGGCTTAAAAGCAATTTTAGCTTCTTTATATTGTCTGTGGAACTTTGGTAAAATCTTAAAAATCTTTTAAGAAGTTGAGAAACTTTCTGAGGTCCTTTCAAGTAAGGGAACTTGCTGAAAGGACGTGAGTTACTTTCATAACTTTCAATTAGGCGGCTAAGAAGCTTTTTTAGCTTCTTTAGATTGTCTTTGGAACCTCAGTAAAATCTTTTATTAAAAATTGATAAGTTGAGGAAGATTCTGAGGCTCTTTTAAGTAAAAGAACTTGCTGAATGGACGTGAAATACTTTATTAACTTTGAATTTGGCGGCTAAGAAGCAGCTTTAAAAAGCTAAAAAGCTTTAAAAAATTATGTGAGGTTAAGGAAGATTCTAAGGCTCATTAAAGTGAGAAAAATTGTTAGAATTAGCTCCTAGATGAGAAGACTTGACTCAGCTTCTATTGGAAATCCTAAAAGAACGTTGATCTAAGTTCAGGTGTTTGCTTGAAAGGTTGCTTTAAATCTCGGTTCGGGAGGAAGAAAAAAAACTTTTCTCCGAAACCAAAGGTGGCTTGATTGGCCTCGCCCTCGCGACCCACAGAAAAACACTTGTTGTGCCCCACAAAACACGAGCAGGAAATTTGCATTTAATAACATGAAATTTGTTTTCTTTCTGTTTCTCCACCTTTTGCGCGACTTTTTCTACATTTTTGCCATTATTTAATTTTTTTTTTCCTCTCTCCCCACCTCGTGATTATGCACCATCATTGTGACTCCAAATGTGGGTCAAGTATCAGTGATATTATGTGTACATGGAAGTGATATACTTTGCCAGATGTGATGAGAAGAATTTATTAAAATCATCATGAACGCAACATGTAATTAGATATGTGTAAGCTTAGAGTACTCGTTTTAATCAGTCCTACTTTCGCGCGCTTGCCCGAGATCGCGGTCTCTCGGGTTGTGTTTGCGCCGCTTTTTGGTGGATTTTTTGCTCTCCCCACAGATGTGATAGCATCTTTTGTTCGGCAGACATGGGAAATTTGTACAAGCCGGAGCACGCAGATCCAAATTAAAAGATCATTAATGAGAAAAATTTTTACTTTTCATCTCCACCTGCTCGCCAGCCACCGCTGTGCTAACCCGAATCTCGAGCTTCCGTGGTCTACTTCGCTCCAGGTATTTCACTTTGCTCGCGTTCCGTTCAAAGCTTTTTCAAATATTTTGATTAGACAATTACTTTAACGATAACGATTACGTTACGCACTTGTTGTTGTTGTTTCCGAAGTCAGTGACGAGGCTCTTCTGGGAGTTTGGAAGCTTAGGGGCTACTCTAATTATTTCTGTAAAATCTTGGTATTTTTTCCGGTTGTCCAAAAGTCAGTGGAGAGGCTTTTTAAAGCATTTTGAATTGTAATTTTTTTCACGTGAAAATGTGTATTTTGTTCGTTTACGAGACCTCGTTTTCGGAATTTTTGGGCCAAAAATATGGACATTGGCGAAAAAATAATTTGTACTCAAAATTTTGAAAATGACCAAATCTCCTTGATTTTGTCATTTTTAGCCGGAAATTTTTTGTCTCAAAAATAGTCCCTGAAGCCTAAGTGTTTGTCTTGTTTTAGCATAAAAAACATGTTTCCGGAGATTCTGGGCTGAAAAATTGGACATTGGAGAAATTTTTTTTTTGACTCATAAATTGAAAAATGACCAAACCTACACCTAAACCTCGATTCCTGAATTTTTATTTGAAAAGTTTTTTGAGGAAACGCTTCCTGAAGCCTTAAACAAAAAATTTGACTTCGAGAAACAAATTTTTTAGGTTTTTTTCAAACCCAAATTTTACGAAAAGGATTTTTAAAACTGAATATTGAAGCCTTTCATAGCATCTTTAAAACTCTCCCCACCTCTGCCCGCCAAAGTGTGTAATTCCGGAGCTCCATTGAGGCCCCTAAATGGGACCAGCTACACTTCAGAGCGGTAATAAGCTAAACAACAAAACTGTTTGTATGAATTTATGTTGGCGGGATCGCTGCCGAGTAGCTGAGTAGAGTAATGAAATGCAGTTGGAAAGAAAAAGTAAAGAATTTACTGTTGCAAACTAGGTGAATTATCTCGGACCGCTATAGGAACTGTAGTGGAATTGCGAGTTGCAGAGAGGCCGATGGGAGGCAAACCAGTTCCGTGCATTTTGCTCATTTTGGCGAGTAAAAGTTGCGCAGAGGCGAGCGGTCAAGGTCTTCTCTTCATCTAGCTCTCTGCGTGCACCTCAATTTCTCTCCCAGCTTTCAATAATGTGTAATAACCACAAATCATTCGTTTATAAAGGCTTCAATCACACTTGATTTATTACCGAAAGCTCTTTCTGGTCTGAGGCATGCATTGTCTTGTGCGTTTGTCAGGGCCGGGCCCGCCAGCGCCGCTGGGAGCGAGACACGAGCCCCCGCGGGCCCACCCCTGGACCTAGTGTCTTCTAGGAGGGCGTGCCAGCGATGTTTATCGAGCGTTCTTCAAAATATGTGAGCGAAAGAAAATAAATAACTTGCGTTTGATTGATTCGAGGTGCAGAGGCGATATCTAAAGATGAGCTAAAATGCGATACACATTTTTCACTCCATGGAGCTGAACCTCATTATTATCATAAATATCAGGCCTGCGTCTGGGACCCGACACACTCGCTATTGGAACGGGAAGGGGAAGGCGAGGAAGAAGAAATATGTGATTGCAATTGAACAATAATCGGAGCTGGTAATCTATATTAGAACTGCAAAGTTTCGCGATACCTCTTCTGAGAATCTGCGTCATTATGATTTCCTTTCTCAGGACTTATCGCCGAGCCGATCTGCTCGCAGTCTATTTGTTGCACATCGCCTTTATTACACGCTAATCATTAATAATAATGCTTTTTTGCAGGCCCATAATTTGTTTGAAGGCTGCCGCATTACGGGCTTTTTTCCATGAGAAACCTCAATCAAGGACGCGCTGATGAGTTCTGCTAAATTAATTGCTGGTCATTACTTCTGCACTTCAAAGGAGCTAGGAGCCGGGATCATTTTTTCCTGTCACTGCCTCTCGTCTTTGAGTCTAAAGGGGCTCGATCAGTCACGAAGGCTAATTTCTTTTGGCTCTAATGGACTTTTTTAACTTGAAAGTTGTCTGGCTTGAGAAATTACGTTTCTAAGAGGCTTAAAAGAGGCTCTAGAGGGTACAAAAAATTTTTCTGGCTTAAAAATATTTTTAAGGAAATTTTCAAAAGCTTTTTATCTGCTTTTTTTGAGACCCGATGGTTCGAAAAAATTTCTCAACAAAGAATTTCTGGTTTTAGTATCTATCGGAGGGTGTAGTGGCTTTCTTACCATTTATTTAATTTTTCAAGACAAGTTCAGGTGAAGAATTTTCCCCGAGAAAAAAAATTGGGGGGTTGGAGTTGATATTCCAATACTTTAAGCTCCTCAAAAAATTGTAGTAAACATCTTGTACAGTGAGGAGCAAAACTGAGTTGTGGCAGCTGACACTTTTGACCACCAAATTGTCAACAAGTACTCTTTAAACCTCTCAATAGTATTTCCGGAGCCTTTAAACTCCATACCATTTTTAAAAATTACAAAAAAAAATTTTTGAAAATCGGAAAAACCAAAAATTTTTTACGATAAAAAAAATATTGAAAACATAAACTAAAGGGGACTCTGATTCTGGACTTTAGAAGCTCATAAACGAAGGATAAAATATTTTCTTCTTTACTTCTTAATCTCAAGGCTGAGTCTGATTGAAATCCAAGATTTAGCTGCCCCCAAGACTCAATCAAGCCACAAAGTCCGAAAATAGCTTGCCCCAGAGGCCCAATCTAGCGTCTTTGAGAGCCACCGAAAAGCAATTTCCCCACGAGAAAAAGCCATTACCGCACGTCGGGAGCCTTCCACAGCCCATTTAGCATAACATATCAAAAACTTATTAAAAAGTCAAGTGTCTGCCCGAGGAAGTGCTGAATGCACGCAAAACGAATAACAAAACATCGGCTTCTCCAAGTTTGTTATCCGATGTACGCACGGTGCTCAATTATGTAACCAGCAACGGCACACACATGCGCGGGAGACACACGTAAGGAACATAAATCATACACACTTGGGCTTGGTCGTGTCACACTCGCGCGCTCCGGATTATGCCCAGCATGCGAAGGTGATTGCGAGCTGTTTTGTTTTCATAAATTGCGCGAACCCCGCCTGATGCCTCTCTCTCTCACTCGCCGGCCACGCTGCCTGCAAGTTCTATTTATAGCGAGCGCATATTGTGCACTGCCTAGATCGCCCTCGGTTCGTTGAACCCCATCTCGGTTTTAGCATCTCCTTCTTCTCTTTTGTATCTCCTCTTCTCCGTTGAGACATTGGCCGGCGAGGGAATGAAATATTTCTATGCTCCATGATCTGTTTTGTTCTGTTCTCCCCCCGAACGCTTTAGTGATGCAACTCAACCGCTTGCATGCATATTAAAACTCATAATGATAAAGATACATGCTTTTTGAATCACAATATATATACGTTCTGGAGATGAGGTTCTGCATCGGACATGACCACCACGTGAAGAGCCATCACGGGTGATTAATGAGCGTCGTAAAAAGGGAAAGTTCTCTCTCTAAATCTTCCTCACGGCTCACTCGTTTCTTCTTTTGATATTAAAAACTAATTTATTACCAGGCGGCGCATCAAGAACATGTCAAAGAACTGGCTACCAGCAGCACAAGATCATTGAACACAAATTAAAGCTAATTTTTACATGCTTTTCGTTTCACAACGCCTTTTTATAGCTCATCGCCGTTCCACTAATTAATTTATAGACAGCTATGGAGCGCTGGTCATTGACATGGACGTGCTCGAGAACAGAGAACCGACATTTTGGGTAAAGGGCTTTTTTGGAGTTTATTTTTGCCATTCAAACTACTTTGGAACTAGGCCTTAGGAATTCTCAAGCCTTCCTTTCAGAACCTTCCTAACTTCTTTTGAAGTCCTTAGGCATTTCTGGTACTTGACGAACCCAGAATCAGTTAAGATCTCTTTTAAGGCCAGGGAGGAGCCTTGGGGGGGGGGCTTTAAAATTTATTTACGAGTAAGAAAAACCTTGAATCATCCCTGTACGTTCAGTTTCTGATTTTGTAGCATGTTTTGAATGAATAAAACAGAAAATGGCCTTGATCAGCTATTTCTAAACCAATTTGAGACATTTAAAGTGATAAAAAATTTTCTAGGGAGCAGAAGAACGATTTAGAATCCTTTTCAGCCCCTGGAAAGCCCTAAATTGGCAAATAGAAGTATTAGCGACAATTAAGAACAAATCACCTCCTCCCTGGCCTTAACACAAGTTAAACTCGATTTTCCAGAAAATATTTTTCCCTCAATTTTCCAGAGAATATTTTCTCAAATAATATTTTATCTTTTAATTGCATTGGTAAAGCCAAAATCTCAGCAGATCTACTGGTTCTTGATCTGGAGCTACTTTATAGGACTCAAATTCGAAAAATTCCCCCTAAAATTCAAAAATTTTGAGACTTTTAAAGAAAATTTCTGGCCTCTCAACCACCCAATCGACTCCAAAAGACAGCAATGACTCAAGTTCGTCAAACAAACCGACCGGAGGCTCCATTTTCGGTAAGTCAAAGCCATGAGAGCCGCCGAACACGCTTTGATAGCGCCCCTAGGCCCAACTCTCGCCAGTTCCGAGAGCATTTCCGGCCCCGAATTCCAAGAAATGTCTATTCGGAGCCCTTCACCGGCCCGAGAGTGATACCTCCGCCAACTTGACCCACATCAGCCCCACACAAAGGCATAGAGTCATGCGCATGAGCAGCATACTTCTCCATTCGGACCGACTTGATTTGACATGTATTGAATAAATATGTTGTGGAGGAATATCACGTGAAAGAATCAAAGCAATTTGTATGCTAGCTTGCTGAAAAGAGAAAAGCACTGAACTTGATTGGGACGTGAATGATCTGATTGTAAAACGAGTAGTCACGATTGGAGTTTCCAGCAGTAGCTCGCCTCGGTTTTGGCCATATAGTGGGAGAGATCGAAAGTTCTTCCAACGAGTACTCACTCCGGGACTCGCTCGACTCGCGCTAGAGAAGATGATGAAGAGGAAACTAGATCCATGAGCAGGCATAATGATAACACGTCAGGCGAGTCTGTGGACTAATCAACTGCAAAGTGAAGCAAAATAAATTGAAATTGTTCTACTTTCAACCTGCATGCGAGATGCAGTGCCTCCGCTCCGCGAAACGTGTTATTAAAAGCCTGTAGCCTGTTTTGTTGGGGCAGCAACAAGGCTTTCATGTCACAACTTTCAATCACCGGATAATGAATATTCGCCGTGCTGTGCCCGTCAGGGGAGAGACTGCAGCGGCCTACACACATCACTACTTTGTGTCATTTGCATGCGAGAATTCTTCATCACAAGTATTTTTGTTCAAATGCTGAAAAACTAACAGACCCGAGCTCGAGTTTCGCCTCATTTATATTCAAGTGATAAAGTACACATGCCTCGCTCGCTCTTACCGGCGACAGGTGAAAATCTCAATTATTTGGTTTGGCTCTAGAATGTTATTTGAGTAGCTTTTTGGCTCACTTTGGTGGGAGTCATTTTTGATTTCTTGGAATTTCTTTTCAATGCCTCGCAACGGTTATCAACACAAAGCATCTCATTCACTTTTGTGACTGCTTCCGGTGCTCGCGAGCCTCGTTTCTGAAGAGAGGGCTTGACTCTAGTTTGTCACGTTCGAGTGTTTGCTAAGAGACGTTTTATTCGTCCAATTGAGGTTTGTAGGGTTTTTGTGGCTCTTGTGGTCAATTTAGGGCTTTGTGGGTGGGGAAAAGTAGGATTTTAGGGCTCATTTAATTTTTTAAATGGCGTTTGTTGACTTTTGAGTTCTAAATAATGGTTTTTTCTTGTTAAAACAAATTTAAAGTTATGATTCTGAAGGGTATAAATTTCTGGTCGTGCTTTGAAGACTTGCAAAGTGATAAGTTTTTCATTTTAAGACTCTTAGAAAATTCTTTTTGCTGTTTTTGGGTTTTTCGTGGCTCTCGTGGTCAATTTTAGGGCTTTGTGAGCGGGAAAAAGTAGGATTTTAGGACTCTTAAAATCAACAATTTCAGTTTTTTGGTGACTTTTGAGCTTTTCTTGCTAAAAAAAATTTAATGACTTCAAAAACTAGATGATTTCGAAGCGTAAAATTTTTGAAGACTAGCAAACCTCAAAAAGTCTTCAATTCAATTGATTAGTTGACTTTAAAAGCTTAGTTTGAACCTCAAAAAAATTTTTTTGAATTGAAAATGAGACAATTCAAAGGCTGAAATATCTCGTTAGTAACGCAAGAGCCAGATCCAGCAATAGAGCCCTCGAGCTTCTCACGAACCGGAATCAGAATGGTTCTGAGAGATCAAAGAGAAACGAGCGTGAACAGGAGAAAGAGCAGAGAAACGGAGAAACACAGAATGTGTTAATTCGATTACTTCCGAAGTTGTAATGTTTAGCTCGGTGCTCACTCGACTCTCCTAAATGATGACATTCACCTTAATTCGTGCTCTCTTTAGCATCATTAAGATGATCCAGTTGCGCTCAGTGCCTCCATGTTATCTTTGTAATCCAACATACCTTAACCCCAAAAAAAGAAATCATCGAAAGCGCCTCTTGATTCTGTTCCCCTCAACATCTCCATTCACGACTTGTGGTATATCAGAGCAGCTCCATCATAAACGTAAAGGCAAGCCGTTTTATCTGCCTCGGACTACATTCCTACATTTCCTCTTACGCGTGTATACGACGACGACGAGTACCAGTATGGATGTGCTCTTTTAATAAAACGTTGTGTAAACACGGTGCACTCACAAATAAACACGAGCGTCGGGAGATAGTAAAATTACACACCGCGACGACTAGCCACGTCAAATAGTGTGTTGAACATGACAACCAAATTATGTTTCGGCCGGTGGGGACTGGGAGCTACTGGGGACTGGCTTTTCGGGACCCCTGGTAGCCCTATGCGGTATGTCCTTTTAGGGACAAAACCGGCTCCAGTCGAGGCATCCGTCAGTTGTTGAGAAGGAGGAGGAGGAGGCAGATAGATAGTTATGCTAATCATCGAGTGAATGCACTGGGGCATTGCCATTCGCTACGACGACCAGATTAAAGCGAGTCAGCGTTGATGCGATCGGCGAAAAAGACAATTAACTTTTTATACGTGTGGCGGAGGTGCGAAAGCACTTAGCGGTCTTAAAGCGTTTCCGCAGTCGCTGAAAGTTTGTCTGCAATCACGAATCTAATGCATACACATTCCGAAGGATCTGAGTTGAGATGGCAATTTAGATGGAAAGCATGCAGCTAATTGCTCCGTAATTAGAAATTCACGTGACGACGCCGCTGCACTTGTTCGTCGGCGTGTGAAATTCTAGGAAGTGACTCGGCTAAAAGCTCCACTCTGATGGAGATTTGATTGGATAGCAGGTTTCTCAGAACCTGGAGAAAATATTGGAGCTCAACTGGCGTTAAGCGACGAACCTCGGACTTTTTCCGGGTTCGTTTCTTAATGACTCGTTGAAGTCTTTCTCGTATTCTCCAGAAGCTCCAATGGAATTCAAGATAGAAATTTTCAAGCTCCCAAAAAAGACTCTGAGAGCTTCAAGAGCCCAGTTTCAGAAGAAAAACTCTTCTTGAAATCAGACTTTACAGCCCAGTTTTGGATGAGAAAGGCTTCTAGGACTCCTCTCTTGACAAGCTATTGTAGTTTTTTTTAGACAATTAGGAGCTGTTGAGGTTCTTAAAACAGCCAAGTTTAAGAAGAGAAAGGGTTCGTTTCTTAACGAGCTATTGAAATCTTTCTTAGCGACTGTGGCGCGTCCAAAATTAATTAAGGGTTTAATTTGCAACGTTCCCAAGGTTCGTTGCCTCCTGGACCGTTGGAGTCTCCGAAATGCTCCATAAATCTCCGCAGTTTTCTCCGACTTTTAATTCCAAAACGCTCTTTGGAAAGCTAACTAAGCCCGAATTCTTTTCGCCCAAAATTAGCTAAATTTCTCACAATTAGCCACACCTTTGAATACCCACTAATTATGAGCTCCAGCTTGCGTCTTTGACCGTCGACGGACACAACAAAAAGCTTGTCATTAAATTGGCAACACATTTTAAACGACGACACTCGAGACAACGATGCCTAGGCAGAGACAATAGACAAGACAATAAGCGAAAATTTAAGCTCAAATATGATTACCCTCATATAATCAATTACACACTCTCTTCCACGTTCTGCGAGGCGAGCTGCGCATTTGGCTGAGCAGTGAGCGCCTCGGAACGGAGAGAAAGAGTCTTTAGCAAATTACACGTGTATAATCATAATCTTTATGATCGTTTGTATCTTCCCCCTTCATTTTTTCTCCAAACCACTCATCTCCAGCTCATTTTACGGTACAATTTTTGTTAGTTGCCATTACCGCAATGCGGATCCAGCACTTGTCTACTTTTGCCCAGCTTCTTTTATGGTCTAGTGTTGGGAAAAAGTGTTAAATTCGAGAATATATGTACAAACATGCCCGTGAACTTGCAATTTTACTCACGATTTCTGATATGTGCGAGTGCGAGTAAGGTTCGCACTAGCAATTTGGCTTCATTGTGTTCCCATATCATTATTATTACAACTAATTTCTCTCCCCTCGATTTCTAAACCTCTTTCACGTGCGATTAGATATTTTGATAGATTGCAAATCGAGAGAGAAAGAAGAACCTCCGTGGCCACAAAGAACTCTTTGTTATCTGCATTCACGACTTTTAATTGTGCTCGAGATGGTACCGAGACTTAACCCAAATCCGCCAACCCATGTCCAATCCGAGCCCGACTTCCGCCGAGAATCGCAGCTCCACCACTAACGGATTATCATTTTCCGTGACATAATTTTGAATATAAATACTTATAAAATTTTATTTTATTACCGTATTTGACACACAAAGTGCAGCTGTACGGGCTCTCTCGGCACACAGAGAAATCGAAAGAAGAATGAAAATTAAAATAAAGTAGAAACACGAATGGTATAAATAATCATGATGACTGAATGGTTGACATTGTCATTGAAATTTGAAGTAAAGTTTTGAGGTTGACTGGGAATTGATTTTTAGCTGACTGACTGATGACAGCATAATGCTGCTCTTGTTTATCCGCGAATAACTGTAGTCCCGGATGGCTTCTGCTAAACGGCTCATTTGCATATTTCGGCATGTAAGCTGGCAAACGTCCGATATTTATTGAGCTAGAGACGTTAATGGACTGATACTTCATCGCCCTAAAATTTATTTTATAACCTATTTTGATGGTACTTTTTCCCCAGAGTTGGTTCAGCAAAAACTCCAAACTTTGAACATTGCCATTGTTAGGTCTGTTACCAATTTTTGAAAAAAAAATTTCCAATGAAATTGCTCATCATGAAATTTTCTTAAAATCACGTGTAAAATTTTTAGTCTGAATTGGCCTCTTGAAAACCCCCTTTATAAATTATACACTCTCACAATGAGCCTAATATTCAAGTTTTGGTGTAAAAAGAAATTATAAACCAAAAACTTAACTCTAAGTTCTAAGCTTCCTTTAAATTAGAGGCACTAGTTACCTCAATGGTTCCGAAATTTCACAACCATCTTTGTAGCAAACTTCGTAAATTGATTGGAAGTCCAACAAGTGGCAAATATTCTTGCTGATTTTTTATTGATTGACCAAATTGCTTAATATTTCCCATTTTGAACGTTCAAATTGCCAAAATGAGGTAATTTATCCAATTACAGTCCTTACAAAGCCCAATAAAGAAAATCAAATTCTGAAGACTGGAAACCCAAATCTCGCAGGTCGCCACCGGGAGGTACAAAGATCTCCATCAACAGCACGAGACAGCAATATTTATCCCCGGCCATAAAAGAAACTGTGGAAACTGAAGCGGAGAGTCCCAACAAAAAGGCCATAAACGCATAAATCAGACAAATCGCGCCCCACAAAGTAATGAATATGCAGAACCGATGGCAATTATACTTTCTAAAGTGTCCTACCTTCTTGCACAAATGTATCTCGAGGAGCGATGCGACGTCCAAGTGCTTTTATTGCGGCAATTTGTCTTTTCGAGCTCGTAAGTTTTTTTACTCTGTCGCGTTGCTAATTTTTCCACTGATCCCTTCTCATTTGCTAGTCATACGGGCAATGTGCAGTAATTACGATTTATTCACGCACCGCACTTCAATTTGTTCTTTTCTGCACCATAAATTTTGTTTTTATTGATTCCTCGTATCTCCTCTCTTTCTAATCTCACACTTTTATCGCAATTCTAATTGCTTTCTTGTACCCAACTCGTACGTTTCTGATGCACTTTTTCCACTTCTCCAAAACTAATTTCGACACGAACGGTCACACGAACGGAGAAATACAGCAAAAAGGAAAACTAAGCTGGAACAATTAGAACTTGGTAAACGATGTTAACACCTCGGTTGCATCATGGGCAATGACTTTGAACTAGTGTACCATCGTCTTTTTATGCTCTCTTCGCGTACAAGCATAGAGCAGAGTAGCAGCAGCAGCTACGAAGAAGTGGCGAAGACATGGATGGTTGATTAAAACCACTTCCACGCGCTCCCGTACAGCCGTGCTTTCTAATCGTACGCGAGCGTGTGGGGAGCTGCACGCCGAGAACGGAGAAATGATGCCCGCTTGCGGTGAAAAAGCCGAAAGCTCCGGTCGACATCGGCTGTAGACCGTACGGAGAAGCTCTTCGACATTTCCTCTTACGCTCTCGTGTATGCGCACACGAACCTGGAAATGCGTAGTCGTGTGTATTGGAAATGAAAAGTGATACTGGCAGAAACTGTGTTATGAAGTTAATCCACACGATTAATCTTGAACTTGATTGCGTATTAGCATGATTATATTGTGGACAAGCGCTCACATGCTCACATATGCTGTTGAGAAAAATTGAATTGTAATTTTCACACAGCTCTGATGATGATGACGACGAGAACGGACGAGATTAGCTCCGATCCAAAACGAGATACTCGCTTCCTTTTTCGAGAGCGACGAGCGCCGCAAAGTGGCTCATTGTGCCACAAACTGCATTGAGAACTGGGTCTCGCCCATTTTGTCATTTTTGAACATTTTGGCACGCGCATGCGCAGAACTTCGATGACAAGGAGTTGAGACAACTCGTTTCTGGAGGAAGGCAAACTGCGCATGCGCGGATCAAAAATGGGTACAGACACAGCTCCTGTTTGTAGAACCACCCAAAAACACAAGACTTGATCAGATAGCCCGACTTTTCCACCCACCGAATCACGGCTCCAGATAGAGAGAACCGCTTCGAGATTTATCTCGGAGCCTAGCCGTACATTAGCATACACCTTTCCATAACTCATACTCTAATAACACATTTGCCTCCATTGAGTCAATAATTATACATCTCAAACGCAAGCACAGGTGCGAAAGTAACGTAACTTTGTTCTTTCTATTGACTCTTACGCTCTTTCCTCGGCCCAGCCCGTCTTGTCTGCTTCCATCTCGCAGCCTATCGGGCCCGTGTTGTTGTTCATTCAACCTTTGAGTCATCGAGCTGCGCAGGGGTGGAACGGAGAGCCGTTTTTGGAACCGAAAACTCGACCTAGAGATCGGAAATGGGGGAAATAAGGCAAAAATATTTTTCAATAAAACTTCTTTCACAGTTAGTATGCCCCCCGGAAGCCCCTCCCCTGCCTCTCGATCTCGAACAATTGAGGCATATTTGTTGAACGAATATGCAAAACAAAGAGCGATCCATCATCGGCTGGAGCATGTTTATGCCGGGCTGCAGTGGCACCGGCTTATGAGCGCTCGCACTTGACGGAGCTCTCTGGTGAGCCACGAAAAATCTCAGCGCTTCAGAAACAGTAAGAGAACTTCTTAACCCAATTTCTGTGTGAAGCAGTTCTAGTTTTTTTCCTCCTTCTTTTTTTTCACGAGCCGTAATCCGATGCAGTAATCAAACGGTAAGACCTGCGTTCATTGTCTTCGAGTGCACGTCTCTGTGACACAGAAAGTGCCGTCATTTATGGCAAAGTGTAACTGCACTCCGTAATAAAAGAGCGAGACGTACTGTGTAGCTTCAAGGTCTCCGCAGACAAACGGACGTGTTCTTCCTCCTTGTGGATTTACGGCGACCATATCGCGGTGGATAATAACGCATAGTCGCGGCGTCGTGCTCATATTTAGAAGAACATTTCTCGACTAATTTTAAGCTGATTAAGCGCAACAATGTTGCCAATCACGGGCTACTTCTGGCGCTGGAACATGGCGCAGAAGAGAGGAGGTAAAAAATTGCCTAGGAAGAGGTCTTGCGGTGTAATTTTGCATGGTGATTAGCAGCTGCTTATCTAATAGAAATTCCTCTTTGTTGCACAAATTTAGCAACGGTTTGCTGCAGAGACTCGGTCTGGAGTACCGGGAGTGCTTTTTCAGGCTCAATACTTTGTTGCAATAATGATATGGGTTTTAGCTCGGGTCTTGCGGCGACGTTCCTGTCTTCGATTCGTGCTCCAAGATGAAATAATTTGCGGGAAAATTATTTTTAATGACATTTTAATCTTCCGGAAGAATCAGCTTGATTCAGCATCCTCTTCCTCATTTTTTAAATGAGCCAAAAATATTATTTTGCTCAAAAGCAGGCAATTCAACCCTTAATTTGTCCTTCAATGTAACCAGAAAAATTTTTAAGAACCTCTAGAGCTTGTTAAAGAGCCATCTAGTTAGTTTTTCTTCAAAAAGATATTTAATGGTGACCCCAAAAGCAGTCCAAGAAAGTGACAAGACACCAAAACTGAAAGTTATCGATCTCTCAGCCGCTATTTCTCCGATCGACCCGCAAATTCAGCATAAAAGACTCCAGGAACGAGAATGAAAACCGGGTTCATTAACTTTTGTCCACTTTTCTGCTCTTTCTCTCGCAGCTCCGCTTCATAAAAGCTCCTCAGTCCAGTTTTTAAGTGCATAAATAATCATTTGCATAGCAATTGCAGTGTAAAACCGAACGAATCAAATCGTTTTTATTACATAAGCACCGATGCTCCTTATATTTCACCTCCCGCTTCTCTGTCCGTGTCTTCGAGGCTGTTTTTCATTCGCCCCGGCCCCAGTCGCAGCAGCGTGGCGATCATTTGGTTTTTATTTATGTTTCTATTCGATTTACATAATATTTACGTTTATATCAAAGCAATAACAATATATCCAGTGCAGCTTTTCTGCTGTGGAACGACCTTGCCTTACGCGGGGAACGAGCAGCCGTCAACTTATGCCTCGATGGACAGCCAGCCTCTCGGTCTTTAGGAAAAGAAATGAAATTGTTGCATAGCGAGCGAGCGAGCGCACAAAAACTAATTGAAATTAATGGAAATGCGAAAAAGTACAGTTGAATAAATTGCATAATTTATAAACAACACTTTCAGCGGCTTCTCGCAGGCCAGGCGGAGCGAAGAGAAATCGCGGATTCCCGACGCAAACACCAGATAAGCGCGCGAAAATTCTAACACCGCTCGTCCCGCGGTAGGTGTCAATTCTGCATGCTAATGCACCTCGTCAAAGCTCCTCTCCGAGCAGTCATACGTTCACGTCGATGGATTGTAAATGACTTGAGGCATGCGAGATGCAAGCGAGCGAGTGGTACTGCTTCTCCCGCGATCATCTATCATTTTTGCACCATCTTGAAAGGCTCATCGGCGATCAAAGGGGCTTCGGGCGGCCGATGCATGCGATGCCAGATAAGCGAGAAGCAGCTCCTGGAGCTACAAAGTCTCAGCTCAAGAATGTGGGGCTCCTGTTTTGAAGACAGACCCTTTTTCTTTGACTGAAAGAGAAAGATAAGGGGGCTGGGAGTGGCTAGGAGCCTCAACATTACATTAAGTTTGATTTTTGGCAAACATGTGAGTTTTGAAGTGCAGGAAAACGCCAAGAAAGATCAATAAAAGGACAAAGAAGGTTCGTGGGAGTGAATTTTCGGTTTGAAAAGAGAGTCCTTAGCCCTCTCAAAGTCTCTTGGAGGCTTCTAAAGTGAATTATGAATAAGATTCGGTTATTAGCTCCTCCATATTTCGGGAAATTAATTTTTTTCTGACTTTTTGGACTTGAAAAAAATTTTCCTGGTTATTTCAAGGCCTCAGTTGAGTGATTTGAGGCTTCCCAGCTTTGAAAATGCCTCGTTTTGGCAATGGAAAATCTTAAAATAAGCCTAGTTTTGGGGAAAAAGGAACAATTCTAAAATTAGGAGCCAAGTCAGCGATTTGAGGCTCCAAAAGGCTCCTTTATCAGCGACTAGGAAGCCTTAAACTCCACTAAGCCTTAAATCAGCCGAATTTCGGTGAAAAAGGAACGATTCTAACAGAAGGACTAAACCAGAAACAAGACAAAAGGACATTCCTTCCACATAAATTTCACAAGTACCATGTCTGAGCGCCAAAGAAAGGCAGTGATATTTGCATAAGAGCACTCGGCACTCGTCTCTCAAAACGCCCGACAGCCGTCATCGTTCAATTAATAAATAAACATCGGAGGCACGGAATCCACAACCGCGCGGTGACAACGCCATCGGATTTATGTCCCTTTTTTGCCGTCCATCACGAGCCCGAGGTGAGGTGCTGCCGATTGATTTAAAAATAGTCACTCAACACGACAAACGTGCGATTGCATCGCTCGGACTAAATAATGTTCTGCAGCCCGACTCTCTTTATCAGTTGTCAATCATCAAAGAAGCCATCTTTTTGCTCGCGCGCTATCTTTCAAAGCACACGATGATGAGGATTAATTGGTGCATTCCGGGGCGCAGTAACAAATGGTCTCCGATTCCAGCTCCATGTGAGGTTCTCCGGGCTTGTTTATTGACCTCGCACTCCTTTTGTTTTGTTCTTACCTGATCCGTGCTCTTCTAATGATTGCACGAGACGCTGCTCCAACAATCTTGCCCAGTCATGTCTCTTCTGATTAATCGGAATGACTCTGGAAATTCGCAACGATGACGTTTTTGATGCTTTCTGCGGGATCTGCCAACTCTGCGAGATCCGAGTGACGGGTGGTGGGAAAATTCTAATCTGGACGCAACTAGCTGGCTGTATTTCAATGATTCGCGGGATTCGCAACTTGCGCAATGGCCGTGATGATGTAACTTGGAGCGGTGAAATGTATGGGCGTCGTTAAATTTTATTGAGAGACGATGGCTGGGCTGCCGGGTCAGTGGCAGGCTTCAGAGGGGGGCTCAAAGGTCACAGGTGATTTTTAAGGGTCTTTTGTCATTTTTCCATGTTTTAGAGACTCCTTTTCTTTCTTTGTGTAATTCTTTTTGACCGATTTCAACCAAGTTTTCTACATAATGGATTAACAAATTAATTTCCCCATTATCTATTGCTAAAATATGACTTTTGCAACAAAAATTTTTTATAGGCATGGGACCGCTACAGGGGCTGATAGAAATCTTTTGAAGAAAAAAAATTTAAAACCGAAAAATTCTGAAATTCCAAAACCAAAAAATGACTTGAGAGCAAAAAATTCCCTTAGACAATTTTTTAAATTTTTGAACGCATGATTCAAAGTTACTTACTTATAGTTACTTTTATACGAATTTTTGAATATTTTTCCAACATCAGTAACCATTTTTTAACTAGTTTTTAACCATAGGTCCTAATTTAAAGCCTGATAAAAAATATATAAATGCTCATTGGCAATCTAGAAAAGCCCAATAACCGTTGAAAAAAAATTGGGAAATGAAAATCGGAAAAGACGTTAGTGCAAATTTACACCGTTTGATGGAAAAATCTTAGAGATTGTTAGGTAAAAATTTTACTACTCTAGAACTCCTTATTTTGAAAATGAGATAGACAAAACTAAATTTCGGGCTTCAAAAGAAATTTTCTAAAAATGAAAATGAGCCCAAATGAGCATCCCAGCTCCATCCCTGAAAATCCCAATCTGCATAAACTTTCATCGCTGGCTTCCGAATCGCATTTCTCCCATAGCCCAGCGGCCAGCACCATAACAGCCTCCTAGGGCACCCATTACCTTATCTGCATGGTCGCTTGGCAAGCGACATGAGGTGTACTCGTGTTTCAGAATGCTAAAACATACCAGCTACATACAATATTGTCTGCGGAGTTATTCAAATATACACACGGACCCAATCATGATTCTGAGCCTCTTTGCACTATCATCATATTGTAAATATTTGTGTTTCTCAACTGCAGCGCATTTCCTTGTTTGGTTCTACTTCACTTCTCTCTATCGTCAATGCCCCATGCCAGAGGAGAGCTAGAGGAGTATGGGCAGCTAAACTCCACTTCTTAGATGTGCATCGCAACACACATAAAAATATTTTAATGAGATTATTGTGTTCAGTTATGTTTTAAAAGAGCGCGCGCAGGCTTCACTAAAATGCGCACCGTGGCCAAACTGCCAATCTGCGAGCTGAGCTACCATTATGTGCGCGCGGGAGAGAGAGATAAAGTCAAGAAACTCATACTCGTCAATTATTATTTTTTTACATTCTCGATCAGCCGAGCCAGGCGAGCTAGAACACGGCAGCAGCAGCAGCAGCTGATCAGCCATTCGGAAAGAGTCAACGGCTCTTATCGCGGGCAAGTCATCATCGACGCATTTGCACAACATAAATTTCATGTACGGAGCGCGGATTCTATCGCGGCTGTGGACATCACATAATGGCGCGATAGCAACATGACATGCCGACCTTCGACCGCGAGCGTATCTCGGACTTTCTTCTATCGCTTCTCGGAACCCAAGACAATGGCTGAGGGAACCTGGAGAAGCTAGATCTGGGATAGACCTCAGTTGCCAATTTTTGGTCTAGGATAGGGCTGCAGACTTAGCTTCATAAAGGGGCCAGAGGACATTTTCTCTTCTTACCTCTTTTTGGAAGGTTCCTTTTCCAATTTTTCCTGTCATTTCCGAATCATTGGGAATAAAAAAGCTTGCTTCTGATTTTTTAATTTTTACTCATTTTTCACCCATTTCCGAATTTTCCTGGGAAAACTAGGGAATATTTCTCCATAATTTCTAGATAGATGAAAGATTCGAGGGTGGGGCAAAGGGTCACGGAGGTTCCTAAGAACCTATTGTGGCCCGATAATTTCTTTTATAGCCAATATTTGACTATCCTAGATTACAAATGAGCATTGATTTATTTTTTTAAGGTTTGAAAATATCGTTTTTGACTTAATTAAGTTTAAAAGCAGCTTAACAAAAATTCTTATTTTCTACTTAAAATTTGTATTTAATAATCTAAAATTGAGCAAAAAATTACACTCTGAATCATCATTAGTTAAGAAGTGATTTTTAGTCAAAAAAGGGCTTATGGAATTTAGAGGTTTAAAAATATTTGCTTTTTATTATCATCAGCTCCTCTAAGGGCCCCTAGGAGGTCTATGGACCATTTTTTAGCTAAGCCTATCAAGAAATGGGGGAAAAATTGTTTAACCCATTAAGAAAAATATCTGAAGAAATAGGTCGAAATTGAAGCTCTATCCAGCCAGTTAAAAAAACACACAGACATGACAAACAGACCCCAACCATGTGGAAACGGGAAATTTCGCGCCTCCAAAGCCCAGCATTCAGCAAGAAAGGTTGTCGTCGTGCCTCGAAACATGTGTAAATTGATTTGTCCATCGCGCTGCCTCAACACGGCCTCAATCTCACACAACATCTTATTTATGAGCTAGCATGTGTCAGCATAAGAGAACACATGTTCCCGAACGCCTGCACCGATCTCGCCCCATGCATCTCTAATATACATATATTTTGAAAGCATCTGCAAGTCATCCCGGGCCGTCGACCTCTCGCAGCTCTCCGGTGCCCAAAGATCATCGGCGAAGGAAGGAATTCGACGATGGAACGAAATGCATTTTTCGAGACTAAGTAATTCCAATTTCACCTCAAGTGTGTACCCCACAATGCGTTCCTAATGCCCATCGGTCTCAATTTCTCCTCGCCTCGCATCGCAAAAACCCAATACCGATGATGGATTTGCCGGGGGTCAGTGGCGCGTAATATGATTATTAGGATGATTTGCAAGATCAAGTCGCTTGCTCGGGAGGTCGTCGTAGTCGCAGTCGCAGTCGCGGTCGTAGGGAAATAAATAATTGCAAAAAATTCCAATTAATGTTTGCTCATTGATGGACGACCTTGCGCGCTGGTGCATCTGCTTATCCCGGCCGGGCTTCGCTACAAATCATCTCAATCTCGCTGGAATATGTTTTATTTATGTTCGAGTGGTGATAAATTGTTTTTCTATTTACGGACTGCTGCTCCCTTTGTTTCTCTTTGAAGTCTCACGCTGGGAAAGTGCGCTAGAATTTCGTTGCTGTCCGTCTGTCTAGTTGTCCTTTTTTAACGGAAATTTTTGGTTTCTGATTTTCAGGAAAATTTAAAACTGAGATTTGGCTAAAAAATTGGCTTTGAAGGTCAGAAGATTTAGAACAGGTGCTTATGGTCAGTTCTAGAATATTTTTCACGAAATTTCGGCTCCCAATTTGAGAAGAAAAATTCTGAAGGCCGAAGATTAATTTTTTGTAGCTCTCTAAGAACCAGAGCTCGGTCTAATTAAAAGTAAATTCTGATTAAAAATCGCTCTTAAAACTGGGTCTCCACTAGAGAGATACCAGCGAATCCTTACATCACCGTCCCAATTAGGCTTCAGGGCACAGTTTTCGCTAAGTGCCTTCAACCCGTTCGCATTGCAATCAATAAAGTGGAAAGCTGCAGCAGCACATTGCAGCCAAGATGTTGATGATTTCACATTTCTCATTTCGCAAGTTGAATGCGCTTGGACTGGACTGCAGCAGCTTCGGGTCCGAGAGAAGTCGAGAGAGAGATACTCCGATGCCAACTTTATGATTCCATGTGACTAAACAACATGAACAGAATTTTATATGCTCGTTGTTTTCTATTTTATTTATAATATTGTTAAATAATTGGATAAATATACAGTGTATGCCTTGCCTCAGCTTGATTCTCGTACAATTTGCTTGAATAAACATCGTGATTTATTTAAATAATGATGAATATTCTTGCAGAAAATGAGCTTGGCAAATGGACGTGAAACTTTTGTGTTTGGTGTTTTGCCATTTTGCGCTAGAATGGGCATCCAGAAAGGCAGTTATTTATACTTTTCGAGATTAGAATCGCGCATTTATAACAATTTTTCAGCAATTTTCGCGCTCATTTTTCACCCATTCACATTCGCGATATGAAAAATGACAGACCCGGGACCCGAACTCCTACAAACGCCGCGTTCATTTCAATGGAAAGACCGAGGGGGAGACCTCACCCCACTTCATATCGATGGAGCGTTTTGTAGATTACAGTTACAGCTAAATTAGATGTTTCTTTATTCCCCATAATCGACTCTGCATGCACCTCTGCAGCATTTCCTCTTTTCAACACGCATGTTCGAATCACTTACAAAGAGTTAATTATGATATTTCTCGCGTTCTAAGCGTAGCTTTTTGAAATGGTAATAATAACTCTCGGAGCTATGCAAAATGAAGCAAAAGAAATTGAAATTCAATACGGCAAAACGGCAAACTGCTTGGCAGGTTCTCGCATGTCAGAACCTGAATTGCGGAAAACAGTAGAAATGAAATATAGGCCGACTTTGCAGTCTTCTCCAGAAACGGAGAAAGAGAGGAAACAGTAAACTCCCTCTAGTCCGAGAGGCAAATTGCTACTCTTGGGAGCAATGAAATTTGCGAGTCCCGCATGTTTGAGGCAGCAAAAACATTCAAATCGGTCACAAGGCAGGGCTGGACTTTGGAGTTGGCTTAACTTCTGGAAAAGCTGGAAAAACTGTGCTTAAAATGTAAAGATCTGACCTCAAAATCTTTGGAAAAACTTTAAGGAAAATTTCTGGATTTTAGCTTTCTATTTCAGACCTCTCTTCTGTGAACTTGGGGCCCTATCGTTGAATGTGGGACTCCTACCGTTGAACGTCGAGCTCTTTTATTTAAGTTTGAGTCCCTATCGTTGAATGTGGGACCCCTATCATTGAACTTCGAGCTCTTTTATTTGAGTTTGGGGCCCTAGTTTATCTACCGGTGACCTCAAGGCCAAGCCCCAGCTACGTCCCTGCCAAAGTGATGACCTGATGACTGCCAGTCGCGCTTGTCAGTTTTATGGCAAAGCTATAATGCAGGTGCTAATGATGTAATTGATTACGAAGCGTTCACCCCGTCTTTTGTACTTTCGCTCGACACAAAAAGGCGCAGCACTCGGTTAAGCTGATAGTTCCCCTACTAATTGCTGCAGAGAGTCTCCCGGGATAAGCCTGAAGAGGAGCCCATTTGCTTCTGAGGCAGGAGAATAGCTTGGTCTGGTGAAAGCGTTTTCGAGGTCAGCTCTAATCAAATTTATTGTAATGCATTAGGAAGCTCAGTGGGGTGTCTTCGGGGAAAAAAATCGATGGAAGACTTGTCTGTCTGTCGGAAAAAAATATTTTTCTTTGAGGGGTTTTCTGAGAGTTTCTGCAGGGTTTTTCTTCTGAAGAGTCTACCGAGACCCCTCCGAATAGTTCTTAAAAGGATCTTACTAAGGTGAGAATAGACTAAAGGTCCCTTAGAGCCTTCTGATTGTTCCCTTAGGCACATTTTAGAGTCTCCAGAAGAGTCTTTCAGCAATCCAAAGTTGAGTCAGGGCTTCTAAAGTGTCTCTGTAAAACTTAAAAAATTCAGTAAGCCTAAGAGACTCCCAAGTAGGCCCTTTCCAGAAGCACCAGCGTACTGATTATTTCTTTTGCATTGCAACATTATCACCTCACAATATCAATTTTCACTCCGGACAACTTTACGGCGCGCGTTTTCTGGGTTACTGGCAGAGTGATGCTGCTACTTGGAGCCGCTTCTAATGCACTGGAAATTGATATTGAATTGGATTGGCACGGCGGCCGCAAGTATCGCAATAAATTTTTGAATTGAAACCGATGACGCCGAGGAATCCACTCAACATTGTCTCGATACTTTTTCTCTATCAATTCTTTTGTGTCCCACATTTCGAGTGTGCGCCTCTCCAAGTACAAACACATTGGAAACAATGCAAGTACGGCGTAACTTTCGAATAAGGGCATGTCCAGCATATGAATGCATTGGCCATGCAAATCGCAGACGAGCATGATTAGCATCATCATGATAGCATCGTGAAGCGATAGATTTCCCATCAACAATAGCTGCGAGATGCGGCGAATCTAATTGGGCGCCGTGCTTATTGGAAAAGTTTCTAATACGAGAGAAATTCTTCCGAGTGTCGTAAAGTTGCTTTATGACGGATATTAAGAGGAGCAAACATTCTCCCAAACTGGTTTGACTCGCATGAAAGATGATGATGATACTCATTTGCATGTAATATGGTTGAGGCTAATTATCACACAACTATCTTCCACTCTCCCCACGTACCTCGGGCCGGCCCGGTTGCGTATTCAAGAAGCGATGCGTTGCAATATAAAGTGTGTCAATTAAAGAGGCACAAATTACTGCTCGTTTATGGACTGAAAGAGAGGCGATCGGCGACGCTCACGACTCTGTTTTTATGGCACTTTTAATTGATGATTAAGATTGAGGTGACCAAGTGGCTGATACTGACTAGCGCCGGGATTGAGTTTCAGACTGTTTTATTGAGAATTTAAACAGTTTTGGGTGGTCCATAGATGATCTCAGACTGAAACCGTAAAACGAATCGAAAGAATGTTAGTCAAAAATGTAGGAGAGGCCGATCCCATGGTACCGGATCTGGAGATGGATTCTAGGTAACTAGAAAAAGTCAAATTTTTTTTGTTCCAAAAATTTATTGGAAAATGAAAAGTTGTCCCTAAAAATATTTGAAAAAGTCTCAAAAGTGAAGTAATTTGGAGATGGATTTTAGTTAACTTAAATCTAGAAAGTCAAAAATATTCTCCCAGAAAAATTTTATTTGTTCCAAAATGAGGTAGAAATTTTTAAAAAGTCAAAAGCCGCTCTAGAAATATTTGGAAAAGCCTCAAAAAGTCAGAAAGCCATTGGAAAAAATAATAGTTTCGTCATCACTCGCCAACTCCGGATCCTAGAGCAGGGAAACTCTGTCACCGTACTCCATTACCCGTAAAATCGAGCGCAGAAATGGTGCTACGAGGGGCATTAAGCCATTTCTCTAGACACGATGGCCTTCACCTTTCACCGATCACCACAGACCAGAGCCTTCCCGCAGAGTCACCGCACAGTCGTTAGCGGAATCTGTGTCAATAAACAATTGGCGAATTCTCCGAACGTCTTCTCCCATTTCCCCCCGAAATCTCTCGCATTTCTGCTAATATTTGCACATTTTTATCGGACACGCTCATTACTCTGCAGATTCACTTCATTATTTATGCGAATGGGCATCATTGCTTTGTGAAATCCAGAGACACAGATTCGTATATTTTGGCTTGGCTCGCTCTTTTGGACAAACAAAAAATTAACGACCTTTGAAAACGAATAAAATTTTGTGGGACAGTAACGGCGATTCCCAAATTAACTTTTTATAATGTTTTACTTTTTTCTTCCGCATTCATACACTTATTTATTAAAATCCCATTCACCTGTTCTGCTTCTGCCCCATAAATGTGAGAAAAAGATGAGCTACGGTGCAAAATAGGCACGGGCAAATCAATAGGCGAGATCACCGGGGTCGACCTTTTACGCGAATAGATCGCGGTACGTGACAGCTCCTCGGTCTTTGATACCCTTTCGAGATTGGCGGCTGGAATTGAAATAAAATGAGGTTAAGTGGCGTACTTTACCTCACGCAGATCGATATGGACAGTTGTGGAGCTAGAAAGCCTTTGTGGCTTGAGTTTAAGAACTTTTTGACCTAGTTTATTCTTGTGCTAACCCAGTTTTTCCACTGAAAAGGTCTCGAAAAAGGGTCAAATGAACTTAGAACCCTAGTTGAGACTTCGAATTAATTTTTTTAAGACCCTTCAGGCTATTTAATTGACTTTCAAAGCCCAGAAGATTTTCCAAAGAGAGTTTTCTTAATTTTTAAGCCTCTTTTCGGACCTATTTAGTTCGTTAAAATTCACAAACTGAACCTCAGAAGTAACATAGGGTCTGTGCACCAATGACTTCACGCTAAGAACGAAAATTCCCTCCTCACGAGGTACAATCCCCCTCTCCTTCGTCTCTAGAACTGTGACGTATTTTTTAAACACCCCCTAGGTCACCCATGTCCCCCACTCCGACTGTTTCAGGCTCTGCTGCTGCCTCATTGCATTGATTTACACCTTGCAAGACAGGTATGGGAGAAATTCGGACGGAATTCAATCGAAAATAGAAAAGAGTAATCGAGATAACCCCGCTAGAGATGATATTTTATTTGAATTGTTGCGATGTTATTTATGTCAGATACCGAGACTCGAGAGAGGTCACCGTGGCCGTCTTTTGTTGAGTTCTTCCACCACAATCTACATTCTCGCGGCAAGGCGGCTTCATTCACGCCCGATAAATGGCCCCGATAGCATGTCATCGATTACAAGCCCGATATCAAGGTCACGACCTCTCCTCCATTCTCCGCCGCCGAGGCACATTTTTGCATGCAATGAAACAGCATGTGATTCGATATTAATTTAATACCTCGCGGAGCAGATTTTTACCGCCTCGGAGAAATAGGTTGACTCACCGCTACCAGTGTAACGTTATTGTAGCACCAACAAAGTCGGCTCATTGCTACATATTTTTGCCATAATGCGGAGCACAAGAGCATGGAGATTACCTTCGAGAGCACGCAACTACTGGCGTGTCATCCGAGACACTCGTAATTATCACATTTAAAGAATATATCTGATATGTGAAGACATCATCGCGATAATTTTTGCATCGTTTGACTAACCAAGTAACTGTAGGTGGGACCCCAATCAGAACCGAGGGCACATCTTCGCCATCTTCCAGGTGGTCATGCCTCGTTTTCCTCGTTTTCGGTTTCCCATACGCTCACCCGCGACTCGCGAGGCTGTGTGATCGCCGGGAACGAAGAGAAATGGTGAATAATTAGTTTCGTGTTTGGAGGGAACAAGCTCGTGCTGAATTGGGTCTCTGCGGAGGCAACTTGGAGAGGTATTTCGCCATGAGCGACAGAAATTCCAAAAAGTGAAAGACGAACGGCGAATCGGCTCAGTGGGTTCTTTGTTTTCCCCAACCTGACGGGGACTTGAAGCCTATTTTGGGTTAATTTGAGCTTCTGAGAGCTTTTTTGTGGCCTTTTTTTGGAAACAAGCTTCTGAAAGGGTGATTTTGAGGTCGAAAATGGGACAAACAGGCTCTGAAAACACTGAAAAACTCCTAAGAGGAAACTTAAGAAGACTTTTGGAAGCAACTGAAAGCCTTCTGTGGGCTTGTGAAGGCTTCTGGGAGGGTTTTCTAGCTTAAAAAATATATTTAAAAATTCGGAAAAAATTCTAGAAAATTTAAGGCCAACATTAAACGCTCGTGGGTGGAGCAAAGGGTCACGGAGGTTCCTGAGAACCTATTGTGGCCCACATTAAACGCTCAAAGAGGTCAAAATCAGGCTTTAAAAATTGTTAATCTCCCAATAAATTAAAGAGAAAGCCCAGTCACGATGAATTAACTGATAAGGTTTGTTTAGGGCCCTTTTGTCTCAGTGAAAGAGCCCTGAGAAGAAAGTTTCCCCAAAAGACCGACGGACAAAAGACCACAAGTGTCGTTGAAATGGAGAGAAAAGACTCGCACGCAAAAGTAAGACAAACACGTCGAGAGCTTTCGTTCTTTTTGTTTTCTCCGAAGCCGCGGCCGCGGCCGCATCGCGGTGCGTCGACGATGATGATGCTATCAAACCAAACGGCTCTTACAACTTCTAATGAAGTATTAATTCGGTGTCATTTGTTGTGGCATTCAAATTGCTCGAGGTGCAGATCATTATTTTCTCATACATTTGTACTCAATCACGATCCATCTCCGCCAATTGATGAATGGACATTGTGCCCACTTTCAAGGCCATCACCGATTTTCCGCTCTACTTGATCGCTGGAAGACTCTTTGGATGGACAAATTGGGGCAATTAAGTGCGTGTGCGTCTGCTATCTGCGCTCTCTCCCGAAAAAAAGCATCACTCATGATGATGATAAATGGAGAATCGGCCTATCTAATTCAAATGCGCGCATCATCGCGAGTAAGCGCTCTGATGATGGTCCAAAGAAAACACTTATTCACCTCCAGTCCGCTTTCCGCGCTCATTTCATGCCTCTTTTGTGCACTTTTGTGATTTTAATGATAATCTTTGTACTTCGTCAAAACATCTCTCTCTCTCGCGTTTTTCTGGAAACGCGGCCGAGAGCGTTAGAAAAGTCGACCGGGCACGTAATGTATTAGCTTGCCCTTGATTACAGCCCCAGCTGCTTTTAATAACATCGTATTCGAATGATGCACATTATGAGGGCCTCAAGAAGCCATTAAGTGCACTTTTCCAGGCCTTATTACGCATTCAAATTAGAAAAGTACACCTTCCTAATCTGCTTCCGCTCACATTTGCATTCTCACTCGCAGGTGGATAGCTCGCTCATGTGGGGGCAACGAACGAGATGAAAGGAATCGTGCGCCAGATTCCTCGAACGTCTATAGCTACTGAAGACCGGGAGGTTTGCCCACCAGCACTGACTTCCTCGTTACTTCGGGGGCGTTGACTTTGAGGTCATGATTAAAAGCTAGTTTGAAATTGACCTAAAAAGACAGCTCATAATTTTTATTTATTTCTGGGAAAAGTTTCCGTCATTAATAAATTAATCATGAAGCCTAAGAATCAGCTATGAAGGCTTAAAATGAGCTATGAAGGCTTAAAATGAGCTTTCTGACGGTTTTGCCAACTATGGACATTTTTGCATTGACCCTATGCTGTCTTTGACTGTCAAAAATGATATGGCCGATTTTAAAAAAAATTCGTAGCTCCCTTATGAAGCCGATCCACGAGGACCTTTCGCAAAAAAACTCACTCATTTTTTATTTTCCCAAAAATCGACTTTAAGGCAGAAGTTCCAGGAGGAAAATTTCAGGCTTCATTTTGCTTTCATGGAAGGGCCAGAAACTCTCAAAGCAAGAACCAAGTCTATGAGTTTCAAATCCAACCTCTCTCAAGTTCTTCCATGGCCAAGAAATTCCCCCCCAAAAGGCAAGTCATTCAGAAAAAGACGGTTCCGCCACTCGAACGGATTCCTGCTCTATCAATGGGGATCGCTTGTTGTGCTCAAATAGTTCAGAAATACTCATCTCCACGCGTAATATTAGGCAAACAACGGGAACTCCGGAGCTCAAGTGCTATTTGCACGAAAAGTGCTATTTACAAATAACTCACTTGCGCTTCTGCGGATCGTTTATCGTGTATCGACGTGAGAGTCAGTGGGTGATCGGCTAGTTGGTGGTCTGATTTGCAAAAAAAAAAAAAAACGAGAGAGGCTTCTGAAGAACCGTGCTGAGAAGCTGATAGGTAGCACGCATGCTTGTTTGAACATTTGGATCACAGT
This sequence comes from Forcipomyia taiwana, assembly GCA_963930915.1. Classification (NCBI taxonomy): domain Eukaryota; kingdom Metazoa; phylum Arthropoda; class Insecta; order Diptera; family Ceratopogonidae; genus Forcipomyia; species Forcipomyia taiwana. The sequence goes on along the minus strand of CAWVOI010000096.1, from coordinate 2,974,141 downwards.
AGCGTGCTTGAGAAGTGGGCGAAGAAGAGTCTTGAGGGGACGAGAGGAGTTCAAGCGGGTTTTCGGGGATGACTTAACCCATTTCCGGGACAAAATGCGGAGCTCGTAAAATTAAAAATGCAAAGGTAATTCAGCTGTCAGCCGAAATGAGAGATTGGGAGGTTTTTGGAGAGACAATGCGGCCACTATTCTTTCTAATGACCAACAAAAATGTCATAAGTTTTAACGAGAAGCCCCGGAATTCCACTTGATCGTACAAAAAGCCATTTAATTAGCACAAAAACACAATACTCTCGAATGTGGGGCACAGTTCAGAGGTACATTCACGTTCGGGAGATTCTATCGCGGCTCTCGAGTGCTGAGAAAGTCATGCTGCTCGGTGCTAGACCGTGTCACAGTGAGCACCCAATTACAGCTCTGGGTGAACATTGTTTCCCGACTCCACTGTCCCCATGCCTCACTTCGTAATTAACTTTACAAATTATTACAATTTACAACACGCGGCCAGCGAGAGATTGCGTTCTTCGGAAACAAAATTAGTTCAAGTTCGTGAATTTTAATGCTTCACGACAGTTCTCTTCTCTTCATCAGCGTCGATCTTTCTGCATTTGGGTCACTTGATTACAGCTAAGCTGCTCACTGGTTCGACTATTCGCCAAACACTGTTTTGTTTACATCTCGGCTATGTCTATTCGCTTGCTTTATTACGGCAATACCAGCAACAAAACAAATCCGAATCTCCATAAAGATTCAATCACCAGTTGATTATAATATCTTGTGTTCATCTTTTGAAGTGAATTAAATATTGAGCAGGGAAAATGCGGATTGTGGAAAGACGAACAAAATGGATGAAACGAAATCCGATGGAGCTGGAACAAAACGGTTCTTCTGAAATCTGCTTGACTCTCAAATGGCCCTCTGACTGGCAGGTTTCTGGGCTCTGTTTCTGTTTTGGCCTAAAGTGAAGTCTAAATATATTTTTGGTTTTTTCTGCCTTTCAAATTTAGGGAGTTTTTAGAAGGCAGATTTTTTTTACAGTCCTTAGTATTTTTTTAAGGCGTCTCTTGCACTTTAAATGACCTCTTCTCAACAATTAGGATACCAAATAAATATATTTAGAGGTTACTTTATTTTTTTAGAAGCCCACAAAATTTTTTTAGAGAACTTTTGAATGTATTTTAGACGCCCATTGAATTTTTTCAGAGGCTTTAAAAATTTTAGGAGCCCTTTAAATTTTTTAAACTGTCTGTGCAATATTAGTTTAGCCTCTAAAATGTCCTTGAAAGCGATTAAAATTAAGGTTAATTTTCTTAAAGTTTTTTAAACTTGATTATAATAAATTAATAAATTTGAGAACCTTATGTGAAGCCCTTTCCTCTGGAACTATTGTTCCATAGCGTGAGACCCATCCCCAGAACTTTTCGACCCCATTGTCCAGCGCTGGGTTGACTGAATAGATAAAACACTCAACGAGGAATTTGTAGAGTAGTGAAATATCAAAAGATAAATATTTGCAATAAAGCTGGCATGTTATTACGGCTCTATGATGATAATCATGATGGTACGCATAACAAAAGAACAGTAATTCTGGGTATACGAGAGATTACGGGGAGACGAACAAGACACGGCGAGACGGACAAATGCACTGTATCGAGATTATGATGACAGCAGCAGCAGAAATGAAATGTGCAGTTGGTGGTAAATTCGACTGGGTACAAGTTACCGACCATGAAACCAGCTATTTGTACTGTTTCACGTAGCTCATTCTGCGCTGATTTTAAATGTTTCGAGTTTCTCTTGGAGGTAGCCGGGCCCTGAGTTGGCCTTTGTCTGTTTGTCAGTTTTTAAACCTTTGGAATTTTTTTTCTTTGTCTGTTTGTCCAAAAATGTCTACCAAAGCCCAAAAAATTTTACCTGGCCTTTTCCCCTCAAACAAGCCCTTCTTCCACGTGTCCACTAGCAGCTCAGCCGTAAATAAGCTATTTTACAACCGACCTGACATTTTCCTAGGAACAGCTACGAAAACGAAAAGCAAATGTAATTACCAGCTGCATTCAAATCAAAACACAACCTTAATCACGTTTGTCATTTGTTCATTTGTGAATTAGCCACGGTGGAAATTTTCGAAACGGAACAAGAACATCTACTGCCATTCTTCGAGGTCACTAACAGCGAGCCAACAATGAGTTTTGATCTCGGCCGTGAATCGCGGGAGATACGGACGGCCATTAGATACCACGATGCCCTTTAAGAACTCCAGTTCGCTAAATCAGGAAGAAGCCAGCATGAAAACGTGATGTCGCAAGCACGTAAACTTGACCTCTTACGTGTCGGCTTCTGTTCTCATAGGCCCATTACTCGCAGATCTGCATCTTGCCCTGCCTCTTATGCGGTATCTGCATATCATTTCGATACACTTTCGTGAATCTGATTCCAGCCTCGCCTCCGAGCGCGGCAGAATTTCGCGAAACACGTAATTATGCATGCGCGCACCCGCGATAAACCTACTTGTCGACAGCCTGCTTGAAATGTTCTGATTTACGTGCTTGTCATACAAAAGACTTGCTATTTTCGAAGCTGCTTATTTGAGATACATATTTAATGTGCCTTGGGCAGGTAGAGGCTATAGCGATTAGGCAATTCTGTTCGTCTTGGAGAGCAGATTAGAAAACGTGGGAAAAATTCTTCACTTGACGAAAAATTTTTGCTCATCAAAATTTAACTACCCTATTTTTAACGCCTTTTTGCCTTTTTTACGCTTCTTTAACAGTCAACAAGTCATGCCTCGTGAAGTCTCTTTACCCTTTAGATTTCAAATATTAACTATCCACATTTCTTTCTCTAAGTTTTGGGATGATATACGTATGAGTTAAAAACATTTAAAAATAGGAAAAATATTGGTTAATATTTGAAGAAACTTTCAAATTCTACTTTTAATTTAAAAAATTTTTTCCTTCTAAAAAATAAATCACAGTAAAAATACTAGAGTCAAAAACTATTTTTGTCGACAACTGTTTCCAGAATACCGGGACAAACCTAGACCTCAAAACCCTCTTAGTTGGGGTGTCGGCATCGTAGCAAAATTGTGTCGAAAAAAAAATCCGTTTCAGAAGAAACTTAAGGAGTCTCTAGCTCCGTCTCTGGTGGTGGTCCGGGTATAGTGTAGAACAGTTATTTGCTAGGTTATACAAACTTATTTACATTCTAAATTTTTAGCTCAATCGTAGCAACTAAAATTTTCCCCCCTTCGATGACCTCTCACTCCACCCCCTTAGGTCGCAGGGGCAAACATGTTTTCTATGAATCGCTAGATTTAACATAATGTATAAAATATCCAAAATTCAGCTCAATCAGACGACGTATATGGAACTTTCATACAACGGGAAAAGCCCCCTAGTTACCCCCCAGGCAGTTGTTCGGAAAAACCAAAATGGTTGTGGCACCCTCCAGACCATACATGACAACATGCAAAAACCGCAGGTCTCTAAGCCTTTATGACGGACGGATGGACAGACGGACAAGTGCATTTTTTACAAAATTAATGAAAATACACTAAAAACACTCCTGAGTTGCAAAGAAGCTCTCAAAAGTCATTTAATTACCGAGGAAGTAAACCTGCTGTTTATTTACAAGATCGAGATTAGGTGTCAAGATTGACAGAACGCTTAAGAGGTAGCAATTGCTTATCTGAAATTGCTTGTGTGCAGTGAGCAAACATCGGGTCAGACGATTTATTAGCAACTTTTACCCCGCACAGCCTCCGGACCGTCCTCTCGTTGCATCACAGGTTCGCATCTCGGTGCTCTTTCTCCGTCCCGGGCGTCTCGTGGTGGAAAATAGCAGATCCACGTGCATGCTGCATGCAAGCTGATCGAGTTTGTGTGATAAAAAAGGGAACAGTTTCGGTTTAATTGACATTCCTAGCAGTACTTTGCCTCTCCGGACCCCGAATGGGCCACTAATCTGCGAAAATCTAAATTGTGAGGCGCGTTTCATGCGTTAAAGCCGCTTTTTCAGCATCTCCGAGATTGCAGAATGCCAAGAAGCCGGTGGCTAATGAATTAATGAGTGTGTGTTAGCACATCACCGCTCTGTTCCGCACAATTTCACACCTCCGTGGACTCAAAGGGGGCCCGGTAATTAGCAAATCCCATTGTTCCCGCCTCTTCCCTGCACAATGTCTTCTAATTGCTAAATCGATTTGTCTCAAGCTCGCAGCGATCGCGGATGCGTGTGACAGAATGGTGTGTATGAATGTCACATGTTGATGGGCAGCCGACATGCATGAAGCTGAAATGTTGGCAAAAAATTTATCCACTCCGAGTCTCAGCTGAAAGGCTCAAGCGAAGCAGTGAATGTAGTGTAATAAGTGACACATTTTTAGTCACGGTTTTAACGGGAATTAGCGTTATAATTGGGTATATTACTTGTTCTCGTTCGCTAATATGTGGAAAGGCAGGGGAGGGAAGAACTGCACTCGAAGGTTCGGTCGTCGTCGCCTGGCACTGACAGTTGCCATTTAAACGGGGCAAACAAGCAACGTGACATTAATGTTCTGAGGCTTATCCACGAGACATAAATTCTGGGGACCCAGGGCACAGTGGGAAGGTTGATTGGTCAACACTGGGTATTTTTATTTATATTTTAAAAATATTTTTCAAGTCACTTTTGAGGGACTTTTAGAGGCTTTTGATAAGTAGCTTAGAGCTCATTTTTGGCTAGAAAACCTTTTTCTAGGCTAGAAAAAATTTTTCTGGCATTTTTTATGGATAGGTAAGATTCTCAGACATGGAAAATGGGACCTATTTTGGACATTATTTTTTATCCAAAGCACTGGAGTTTAAAAATCAAGATTTGTGGTCAAAAGATTTTTTTTGAAGTCACTTTTGAAAAATTTTTAAAAACCTCCCAGCTTTCAATGAGCGGCTCAGAGCACTGTGAGTCAGCTACTTGGACATTTTTTCCCAAAATAATAGCTTTTGGGACATAACTACCCGTTAATAAGAAGCTTAGACCGAATATCTGGGACACAAAACACTATGGGTTATTTTTGGCGATAAAAAATTTGGGGAAATTTTTTATTGGTTTTTGAGGAGTATTTTTGACTGTGAAAGGTCATTTAAGTCTCTGTTCCCTGAATCAACAAAGTCATCCCACAGTGCAGTTCTTTATTTTGCCTGTCAAACGCCACTCTCGGAACAAAAAGTCGTAAACCCGGGGAGCTTAAGCCGAGAAAAGGAGCAAAAGTGCGGAGACAGCTCTCGCGCTATAAAGACATAATAATAATTTGTGTAATGTAATAATTGCTGGAATGCGCGCAAAATAAGATCTCTTAATCTCCTCTCATTGTAATACGTACCACTTTTCTTAACCAGATCTGTTACTTCAGTCCCGTCTTCGCACAGCCAGCAATGGCTCTTATTATGATGTCATGAAACTGAAGTATTCAGATCACTGATATGTGTGCTGGAATTTGAATAAAAAATATATATATTGTATAAATAATAATAAAAGTAGCAAAGACAGTTGCAGAAGATTAGGGTAATGATTATTGTGCGAGCAGACGATTTTATCGGCGTACGATAACCATATTGGAGTCGGTGAGCGTAATATTTTCTAAAACCGTACACTGCTCGCTCGTTCTGGTTGGGCAAGACGCGGGCTCTGAGCTGCGACAGTCCGTTCTAGAAAGTAAAATTTCGCAGGAGATGACGGAGGAAGCGGTGATGACTCGTCATCAGCTTGCGGTACTTTCAGACCTCGTTCTTACGACACGAACAGCAGACGGGGTATTATGCTCGTTAATAACTACATTATGCAAATTCAAATGGCGCCGAACGACGCGGGGATTCTGCAGTTTTCTCTTCAGCACCTTTTTTGCACCGGACTGGGAACTGAAGTGTGTCAAATTTCGTGCCTTTCTGCGATATTTCACGGCAATTCGACAGAGTCCTACTTTCCACTGAGTCAAGGTCAAGTCGGACGAGAAGCTGAACTTGTAGAAAATAGCGAAACATTTAGAGAAACATTCAAACAACGCTCAACCCTCAACGGGAACTCAAAATTCCAGGAACTCCCACAAAAGGGGCGTTGCCGGAAATTTCCTGGAATTTTTCCGGAAAAACTGGGTGGGACTGGGTGGATTTAAGGAAAAATTGGGATTCCCAGAATAATTCTGGAAAAATGCTGGTTTTCTAGAAAACCCTCTTTTTCCGGGAACGCCCCCTTTTTCCGGCATCTTTAAAGCATTACTCCAGGAATCCCATTTTACTGGGAAAATTTTCTTCCCCACCCAGTTTTCCCGGAAAAATACCAGGAAATTTCTGAGACCACCCACTTTATGGGAGTTCTAGGAATTTTGAGTTCCCGGAACAATTTCAGACTAATTTAAAAAACTTCAGCTCATTTTGAATTCTAATTCAGAGGAAAACAACTCCTGGTTACGTCGCTGACAATTTTTATTGGGATAATGGAATTTTTCGCTCATCCCTTAAACTACATTTAACAATAATAAGGTCAGTTCTGGAGCTTTTAAACTCAAACATATGCAAGAAGAGGACAAACGAACCGACAGACGGACAACCTCCAAATTCGATGACATAACTAATGATGATATTGCGGGACGGGCCCCGTTAGTTTCTCAAACTCGAACACAAGTCGTAAGTTTAGAATGTAAACACGATTGAGGCATTCAAGCATCCATTATTTACATTTCAGCATAACGAGACTCTCTCCCCGGCCTCGCATGTTTGCTGGATTGTTTCAAATTAGTGGATTTTACTATGGGATTTTTTTTGAATCGCCCAGAGACGGGTAAAATCCCCCGTCCTCGAACCGGAAAAGCCCCCCTACGTCCCACCCCTGACTCCGCCCATCTGCAATGACATCATTGTGCCACATTCTGAGTAAAAGATTCTCCACAGCTATTATCAGACAGGCACGGGAAAAAAAATGGAAATGATATTCCATTTCATGCAACTGTAACCGATTCAGTGTTTTGTCTTGCGACTAATTAAGAAAACATCATGACGATAACTCCTCTCACCGGCATGTCAGAGGCAGAGGAAGGCCCCCATTGTGCGCTTGTTTGTTTTGAGATTTTCCCTCGCGAGCTGGCAGCTCCAAAAGAGCTCATTTTAATCGAAAAATTATGTCACAAGTTCAAGATTCTTCTTGCATGCTGAGCCTCATTATTGCTTGATGCATCCGAGACGACTCTTCTACAGTTACTGAATGTGCAGCATTTACATTGTTGGATAGTTGTACGACTTCCAAAACAATGTCAGAAATGATTACATTATTTTTCTTCTTTTATTATAATAATTTCTTTTGCTGCGTTTCTTCGTGCTGACGATTCTCTCCGCGAAGAAAAACGCTGTCTTTTATCAAAGGCAACAAATGAGGCTCTGGTCGACGCTGATATAATCGCGAGATGAGTGCCATATTATGTGATTTCGCGAAATGGGACGCGATGCAGCCCCATTGACCATTGTCTTGCATCAATCCGGGCAGCTATCTCCCATTTAATTGAGTGTATCGTCGAGCCTAACGAATTCCCGAGAAGCATTGAATGAAATGTCAAGCTACTCCGGATTTATTACGCCACAAATGACCAAAATGGTGCGCGGGGACAGGCATAGAGCTCCCATTTCTATTTACGGCTATTATCCCTTTGAGGGTTTAATTTTTTCAGGCTTCAAAAAGGAATTTTCCTTAATGCTTCGAACATGAGAGCCTCATTTTTCCTTCAAGCACTGTGGGCCAGTTAAATGTTCATTTTTAGCAATTCAAAATTTTTTATGATTGATTTAAATAGCGGGATATGGTTTAAAAACATTATTACAGATAATAAAAAAATCAAGATGGCGGCTAGTTCAAAATGGCGGAAAAATTTACAAAACTGCGAGTCACGGAATTTTCGGAAGATTTCTTTGAGAAACTCTTTTATTATCGAAGCTCAGACCTTGATTTTGGGACCCAAAGCGCTATGGGCCAGTTGGATGGTAAACTTTGGTCAAAAAGTTTAAGTTCAGAAATCGCTTTTGTGAAATTTCTAAAAGATTTCTGACAATTTGAGGACCGTAAACCTAAACTCTGAAGCTTAGTTGAGTGGCAATTTCAGAAGCTTTCTGACCATGGGATCTAAAACTCCTAAGCCCAGTCGAGCAAAAAATTGGACCCACAAGGGATAATCACGAGTCAGAGAGCCGATTGTCAATATCAAATGTACTTGCCTTTGCATATTCGATAGGATCGTTTTTGCCCTAAAAAGCACTCGCAATACTCGTGTTTGAATCGCTTTTTGCCTTCCCCTCAACCTCAAGCCTCTCGGCGAAGCAAGTCTCTTTTTGTGCGTCGTCTCTCGACTCGGCAACAATCACCATTTCCATCTTATTACCTTCCACTTCTAGTCTTTGCTGGTCGTGTTTTATATGTTCCTAGCGACATCATAAACTTTACAACAACTCTAACGACACATGAAAAGCGACGAACGATGAGATAGGCTAATTGTGTTTGTTGTTTCTGCTAAACCAAATTTATCAACTCGCGGAGAGTCGTAAACATGCGAGAAAAACTACATGACTTACTTTCCTCATCATCTTACTTTCGAAAGAATTTTGAGCCTTGACCCACATCCCCATTTCGACTCGTCATAATTAGAAAGAGAAGAGAGCCTCTGATGGAATATAATTTGTGATTCGGCAAAAAGTTGGTAATTACAGGCCAATCAAATTTCTCCAAAGTCCAAATCGAAGCTGCTTCGTATGATAATTTTAATGGAAATCAATTCAAGAATTAAATAACTTTTTCTGGGTCGATTTTGCGCCTCTTCACCTTATTGCACTGGCCTTAATCCGTGGTGCTTAAATCAATTTTAATGGCCTTTTTATGCAGAACGTTGCAAAACACAGCTCAGAAGCCCAATATCGATCACGTTTTCTGCAATCCTGAGTTGGTAACGGTAATTTTCGAAAGACAAAATTGACAGTTCCACATTTTGCCGCTACGAAACAGCGCCACTTTACCGATTCGACTCAAAACAAACTTCAGCAAACGATTTGTTGTGTTCGTCGCGATGGTGGACGTGAATAAGTTCAGTGAGATTGATCTGTACGGCCTGCTGGACATCCAGCTGGAAGCCACGGAAGCTGACATCCGCAAGGCGTACAGGAAAAAGGCCCTCTCATGCCATCCGGACAAGAACCCCGACAACCCGAAGGCCGCCGAGCTGTTCCAGGAGCTCACGAAGGCCCTCGAGATCCTCCTGGACAAGTCAGCTCGGGGGGCCTACGATCGTATGCTGAATGCCAAGAAGCAGGCACAGCTGAGGGTCAAGCAGCTCGATAGCAAGCGACAGAAGCTAAAGACGGAGCTGGAGGAGCGCGAAAGACTGGCCCAGGACATCCTGTTGAAGAAGCAGAAGTACTCGACTGTGGCAAAGACCCCCGAGGAGGCGTTCAAGGACGAGTTTGACAGGCTCAGGAGAGAGGGGAGCAAACTCGTGGAGGAGGAGCAAGAGTTCATGAGACAGCAGCTGAGACAGGAGAGGATCCCCGAGAGGAGCTCGGCCCCGTCCTGGGACTCGTCCAAGTACCGCATCAAGATCAAGTGGAAGGCCGCCAAGGACGATCCTGCCAACGGGGGCTACAACGAGGAGGTCCTCACGAGGTACCTGCAGAAGTACGGAGACCTGGTGGTGCTCGTGATGTCCCCGAAGAACAAGGGCAGCGCTCTGGTGGAGTTCAAGACCCAGTCGGCGGCGGAGATGGCTGTGGAGTATGAGAAGGGGAGCATGGAGAACCCACTGAGTCTCAAGTGGATCGCAGAGGCGCCCTCTAACGAGGGTCGAAGGGTGCCGGTGGGCAGCAAGACTCTCTCGGACAAGGATTTCGAGTCCCTGGCATTCAGACAGCTGCGGCAGGCGGAAGAGAGGAAGCGGCTGATAGCACAGATGATAGCAGAGGAGGACAAGGGGTCGTGATTTTAAGAAATGGAACCAATGCTTAGGAAAATTGAATTTAAGAGTAAATTTTAAGGAAAATAAAAAAAACTGTTTTAAGACCAACCTCCACTCGTTAAGAAATTCTTAATTTCGGGAATTTTGGCCAAACATTTTTTGTCGCAAAAATTATCGCTGAACCCTTAGATTGTCTAATTTTGGTATACAAAACATGTCTCCGGAGATTTTGGGCCGAAAAAAAATTTCACTTAAAATTTGAAAAGTGACCAAATCTCGACAGGTTCAAGAAATCTCAATTTCGGGATTTTTGATGTAACATTTTTGGACGCAAAAATTTTCCATGAATTCTTACTGAAGATTTCGGACCGAAAAAAATGTAAATAGAGACTCAGACAAACGGACAAGGGACCCACAAACAAATAAAATTTGCAAATAAAATTTATTCAAGCACACTCTTCAGAAGTTCAGTCCCTCTTTTTTGGCGTAAGTTTACCAAGCCGCTCCAGCAAGGTCGGGTGGCTGTGGTTGAAGGCCGAGTACAGGTGATCGTAGACCGGGAACCCGAGATTGTCAATGTTCAGCTTGATGAGCGCGTTGCCGAGCTCCTTCGCGAATCCGAGGTCCAGAGCAAAGTTGTCAGCCTGGTACTCGAAGCGGCGGCTCAGGAACGTCATGGCGAGTCCGATGACAAAGTTGTAGGGGGCCAGGACGTACATCACGATGACGAGGAATCCCACGATGATGGGCTTCGTGCCAGTTTCGAATCCCACGGCCTCGTAGAGGGGTCCCAGGGTGAACAAGTACGAGAACACGGCAAAGATCAGGAATAGCTGAGCCTGCATGATGACGATGTTCTTCGTGACGTGGCCGAGTTTCCAGTGACCCAGCTCGTGACCCAGGACTGCCAGGACCTCCTCGTTACTGCACCCCTTGCCCTTCTCGTCGTCCTTCAGGGTCGAGTCGTCGGGTAGGCCCTTGTTCACGAGAAGGGTGTCGAAGAGGACGATTCTCTTGACCCCAAAGAGTCCCGTGAAGTAGGCGTTGCTGTGAGCCGACCGCTTGGATCCCTCCACCACGAAGAGCTGGCCCAGGGGGAACTTGAGTCGAGCTGCAAGGTCCTCGATGGACTTCTTGAGGGGGCCGTCTTCCAGGGGACGGAACTTGTCGAAGAGAGGGGCGATGTAGACGGGAAATACCTGGGAGTCAGTGAGCTTTAGTCTTGAATATTTTAGTTGTACGATGACTTACCGTGATGAGGATGAGAGAGACGGCTCCCACGAAGAGCCACAAGAACACGAAGAAGTAGGGACCTCCGATCTGCACGATGTAGACGATGGCGGCGACGATGGGCACGCTGATCACCTGGGAGAGCAGGTAAGCCTTGATCTGGTCCTTCACGAAGAATCCCGCCGTCTGCTTGTTGAACCCGTGGCGCTCCTCCAGAACGAAGGCCGAGTAGATCTTGAAGGGCAGCTCCTTGAAGACGCCCACGGTGTTCACGAACACCACAAAGGCGCAGCTCACGAGGATCTCGCTGTCTCCGTTCAGACCCAGGCTCTCGATGATCGTCACGGACTTGAACCTGCGAAAACAGCCCTCAAAAGGACGTTCTTCAGAGTCGACTGAAAATCACTCACCAGAACCAGGCGGTGACTCCGACGTAGAGCTCGATGGAGGCCAGGATGACGTCCATGACGATGGAGTGGAACACCGAGAACTTGGCCTTGTCCAGGCCGTACACTCGTGACTTCTCAAACGTCTCCTGGGTCAGGGCATCCTTGAGTCGGCTGGGAACTTCGCGGCTGTTCTGATAAACTTTTATCTGGAAGAGTGACGTGGTGCAATAAATTCAGTATGCGCGGCTTGGGCAGACTAAACTTACTTGCCGGAAAGTCAGGTAAAGCTCGATGAGGTTCTCGAGGAGCAAGAAGCCGATTATGCAATACAGCGTAGTTTGAGCGGTCTCGGACATTTGCCGAGGGAACTCCATGCTTTGTGCTCTGTTTCGTCCTACAACCCACGCAGAGTGACTCACAGAAGGATATAAAATATGCAAGTCGTCGACATCCAGTAAATTCACCAGTATAATGCGGAACGCAAGTCAGTTGCGGCTTGAGTTCCACATTGATAAACCACAACAAAGCGAATTTCCAGTGTTTTTTGAATGAAAATCATGGAAAAAGGCAACCTGGAGCACCACAAGCGGTCCGAATACTGTCATACCAGACCCCTTTACCGGAGAGGTCGCAATCTGACGGCGGTGAAGTGCTATTCCGTCGTGAACGAGTCCTCGCATCTGCTCGTTTTTGGAGTCCCGAAAATCAACTTGAGGGCTGAAGTGAAGAAGCTCTTTGGGAACGTAGGTGCTTTGGAGAAAGTGGCTCTCGTGACGGACGAAGTTGCTAAGAACGGAGGTAAACTGATTTCCCGAGAAAAATCCCCTGAAACCTGCAATTTTAGTTGAACTCGAGAAATTCACGGACGTTTTCCACGTCAAGTTCCGCAAAGACCACGAAGCTCGCAAGGCGAAGAAGTTCCTGGACGCCCGGCAGTTCTATGGAGGCATTCTGCACATTTCCTACGCTCCCGAGCGAGAGTCTGTGGACGAAACTCGCGAAAAACTCCGAAATCGGCTCCGAGACGTCCGTTACCGGCAAAGCAGCAGCTGTTCGGGAAGTGACAGCCCGTTAGCCAAGAAAGCCAAGACAACAAATTGCCAAGATGCTGATTAAGAACGACGTAAGTACGGAATTAGCCTCATTTCGGTCGGATTTTCGTGGAAAACGAGGTCTAAAGTCGCCATTTTGTTGATTTCTCCGCACTTCCGCAGGTCCGCTGTGCATTTTGTCCCAAAACATTCTGTTGTGTGAGTTGCCGCGAGTTGCACGAGCAAGCCAAGCACGTGTCTGACATAAACGCGAACAAAGTCGACTGTTTTTTATGTGTTGGAAAGCTCCAGCCACTGAACTCGGACATTTTGGGGCCAGAAGTGGAGCACATAATCGAGGAACACCTCCCACTCTACTGCAAAAAGTGTAACAAGGTGAGAATCCTGGGTCTCCGGATGCTGTCAGTGACGTCACGAGGGCTATTTTTGCAGGTATTCATTTCCAAAGAAGATTTTAAGGATATCAAGTCGTGCGTGCTGGAGAAGATGGAGCCACAGATTCCGGGCATCGAGATCGACAAGGAGAACGTCAGTCCATCAACGAGTGTGGACCAGAACGACATCGAGAAGCTTCTCGCGGAGGGCAATATCAGCGAGGAGATGCTGACTCCGTTATCCAAGATTAACCTCAAGTGGCGACGCAAGAGCGCTGGCTTGCAGGGAAGGTAAGAAAATCGAGTGAAAATTTCACTATCTGGAATTTTATTTCTGGGTCTCTTTGGGCTCTTAAACCCTCTTGGACCCTCTGACACCCGTCAAGATTTTTCTTTTAAGCACTTAACTCTACTGGGACATTTTTTAAAAATTAATTAGGGAAGGGTGAAATTTGGGACCCTGTATTAGAACCACAAGGATCAAATGTGAACTTTTCTTTTGGTTCAAATGTGTTGTTTTGTAGAAATTCAATAATATGGCTTCTCGTCAAAAAAACCCGTCGCTTTTCCAGGTTTTCTAGAAAGAAAAACTTTTTTCAAATCAATTAAATTTTTTCCAAAATTGAAATAATCTCGACCCTGGGTTCCTCCCGGATTGCCCGATAGAGGGTTAATTTGCCCCAGAAAAAATTATCACAAATCTAATATTTTTATAGCATCACTGATAACTCAGGGTCGTCCAGCTTCGCGAGCCTAAAGAAGATCTCCAGTCCGAACGCCAAGATGCGCCGCACGACCTCCACCCCCATGATGCCCTCGTACCACCTGAAGCCAGGGGCCACCGACTCCCTCTGCGGCTCCTCCTACCAGGCCTCGAGCATCGACGGCCTCCACGAAGCCTCCACCTCTAGCTCAATCGGCCCCTCGCCCGCCCACCAGGTCCCCTTGCGTCACGTCGCCCGCTCCAGCCGCAAGCGCATCCACATCTCCCAGACCCCCTTGCGCCAGGTCATGTCCAAGAGCATCCAAAAGGCCCTTCAGCAGCACGGCCCCCGGATGTTGCAGGCGCAGCGCAAGATAGCCTTCTCCAGCATGAGTAGCAGCAGCAGCAGCAGTGGCAGCTTCGAGAACACCGAGGGGGCTCTGGACCTGCGCACCACTCCGGTCCTCAAGCGCTGCCACTCGAGTCCCGTGCGCTCCGAGATCCCCCCCAAGACCTTTGTGGTCGCTGAGGAGTCGGTGGTGGTCCAGACGGAGGTCTCACACTCGACGGAGCTGGAGAACAAGATGAACGAGGAGCGGGTCGAGGAGGAGGTCCGCATAGAGTACTCGTCCACCACCGCCTTTCTCTCGTGCCAAACCATGGGAATCTCGACTCTCGCAACCCCCGAGAAGCGCGCTGCCCGTCTCTCCGAGGTCTGGTTCACGCCCGTGGCCTTCGAGGACAAGACCAGGGTCTTCCAGGAGAACAACGACAGTGATGTCGAGAACAGAGACGTCACTGAGAGCCTCCTTAGGGCTCCAAAGCGGAAGAGTCCCGAGTCCAAATTCCCCGGGATCATCCGCAAGTTCCTCGGAATCGGCGACTTTTCGGACACGCAACCCAGGGGATCGTTTCTGCAGCGAGCCACGGGCTGGATCTTGAAGAAAAAGCCCGAACCGGAGCCTCAAAAGGGAGGCGTCAAGAGACCCCGGGTTAGCAGCCTCACGTCGCCCCTAGCCTCGGAGCTTCGGAGCCCGATTGCCAAGAAGTACAAGGCCATCCAGGGCCGTAGACCCATCAGACGCATGAGGACTACCTGATTACGATCCAAAAATAAATATTCTGTAAATTTTATCTTTCAAAAAGAAATATTCTGTAACTTTTAACTTTCAAATACGATGACGAATAAATACTCTCGATGGAAATCTCACGCATGAGCACTGCAGAGAGGCCATTTTGTCGTCTGCATCCTGGCTCCTGTGATTGGTCGTCGTGAAAAAGGGGAGGGGCCTGCTGAAGGACTTCACGTCGTATAAATGGGATAAATCTCGAGGGAATCGGTTAATTGAATTTCAATCGTCGGACCGGAAGCTGTCTAAATTGTCGCGGAAAATTTGTGTGAAAAAGTGTTGAAGGAAAAGTGACCAAATGGATAAAATTTGCAGAAGTCAGTTGCCGGATTCTTCCTCGTCTCCTCCTCTAAGGTGATTGCAGTGAGACAGAAAATAATTTCCCGGACTTTCAAGGATTTTCCACGGTTTGGAATATTTGAAGGAAGAAAATTTTACACATTGATCGGAAAATTCCACACAAGTTAGCCTTAATTTCCTCAAAAATAATTTTTCATTCAAGATTTTCAACATTTTCAACATTTTCCGAGATTTCTTCGGTTCAAAATTTTAATTTTTCATTCAAAAAATTTTAAACACTGGCTTTTTCCCACTGAAATATTTTTTCTTTGGAAAATTGTAAAAATTTTGGTACTTCACTGACGAAAACTTGAGCTTTTCCCTTGAAACCTCGAGAAAATGCATTTTACGCTATATTGAGACGGAAAGTCTTGAGGGAAAAAGAGTTATATGGAACACGAATTTTTCCTGAATTTTTCAAAAATCATTATTTTTTCTTGGAGTTTTCCATTTTCCTATCATTTTCAGAAGGAAAGCCCGAAATATACTTCATATGATAGCTTTCAAAAATTTCGAATAAAATACGTTTAAGTGGAAAAGAGTTTTCCTCAAAGAAAATCGATTTCCCAAAAAGAAAATTTTTATCAGGATAAAGAAAATCTTTTCCTCTCTGAAATGCCGCCATCATTGTCCAAAACCAAGCTGTCGAAAATCCAATGCGCATGTCTCCTTTGGAGCCATCTTGGAGGCCCGACTCTCCTTCCCAAGCCACAACTCATGACAGCCTCTTCTCCTGCAGCTTCCACTCGTTCGACGATGAGATGCTCGGAGACCTGCCCTCCTGCGTCTACGCCAACCACCAGCTCGGCGGCTCCAACTCATCCTCCACTCACCCCAACTCCATGAGGATGAACGCCGCCAGCATGCGTCACATGCAGTACCTCCACCACAACGACTGTCTCGACGCTCCCGGACAGAACTCTGGCATGTCGAACTCGTCGCTGGCGGGGGCCCATCACTACGCGCCCTACAAGCTCCAGAGACAGCAGAGCAACCCCCGGGAACGCAAGAGGCTCGTCCGCTCGGCTCCGAATGGGTAAGACGACACGTCGAGGAAATTTCCCAGGAGACGATTTTACAGAATTTTCTATTTTCCTAGCAGTATTAATGCAGCGTTCGACGAGCTCCGGACCCACGTCCCCACCTTCCCGTACGAGAAGCGCCTCAGCAAGATCGACACCCTGAGACTCGCCATCGCGTACATTGCGCTCCTGAGGGAGGTCCTCGAGACGGACTACGACCCCCTGACGTACGTCGAAAAGTGTCTGAGGGGCGAAATCAAGGCGGATCGGGCCAACTGGAACACCAGCGACCTCACGGCGAGACTCTCGTGGATCAACTGGGAGAACCTTGGCGTGCATCCGGGCCGGAGGACGATGCTGACGACGTTGGCCCTTGGAGCTCCGGACCAGGGGATCCCGGGGGTCATGTGCGGGCCACACCACTAGGGGTCGGGAAAGTGCAATGACGTCTTCCTCCGATTTTAATATTCTAGTCTTTGATGTGATTTCCAGTCTCAATAAAACAAGCTTTTAAAAAAATTTTGAACTTGTTTCTTCATCAGATTTTTTTGTGAGGATTCTACAAGGTTTCTCCAAATGCCCTCTGGGTCCTCCTTGAATGTATTTCTTCAAAATTCCTTAAGTTTTCTTCTCCAAGAAACCTCCAAGACGCTCGTTGAAGACTTCTTTTAAGATGTTACAAGGCTTCTTCAAGAATTCTTCAAGGCTTCTTAAAATATTCTAAAAGGCTTCTCCAAGAATTCTCAAAGATTCCTTTAATATTTATTAGTCTTCTCAAAGAGTCCTCCAAAGCTTTTTAAAAGGCCTTACTAGGCTTAACGAAGGACTTCCCAGGCTTCTCCAGAGATCCTTCAGTCTTCTTCAAAAACTCTCAAAATTAAAAATCAACAAATGCGCTAAAATTCGGCTTTATTGGACTTCAAGGGAGAAGAGCCAGCTTTTCCAGGACCTTGGTGTAGATCTCGATGCCTCGGAGGTACGTCGCCACTCCCAGGAACTCGTCGTGGTCGTGGAGCAGGATGGGAGTGTTGTTGATGGGCATGAAACCGAGTCCGGGGATCCCCACACTGCGCACGTAGCGAATGTCCGTGGCCCCGGGACAAATAGTTGGGAGAACCTTGAGACCCAGCCCGTCCACGACCCCCTTGAAGGCTTCCCAGTACGGGTTCGAGTCGTCGAGCTTCGTGGCAGGCACGGGCGGCATCTTGACCTCAAAGACTATGTCGATGCCACCTCCAGCTTCCTCGCACCACTTCCTCAGCTGCGTCTCCCAGGCCTCGTGATCCACGTCGATGGCCAGACGCATGTCAAAGGTCAAGGTCATCTCGGGCGGAATCACGTTGCACTGGACGCCTCCCTGGACCTTCGTGAGGTTCACCGTGGTGACGTGAGCGAGGTGGCTCGGAGGTTTGTCCTTGAGGAGGTCCACCTGGCTCTGACGGAACTCAAACAGACGGCTTATGAGGATGTTGGCCTTCTCTCCGACCGTCCCCTGGAACAGCTGGAGACCGTGGCCGGGCTTCCCGTGGATCTTGAAGTGGACGTCTGCAAGGAAAAGGCTGAAAATCGGGCTCTGGAGGGACTGGAGGGCTTACGCCAGATCGCTCTTTCAGCGTAGAACAAGTAGAAAGCTTCCTCGGGCGAGGCTACGGCTTCGTCAAGGCCGAATCCGACGTTGAGCCTCCTGAAGTCATCGGTGTGGACAAAGTCCTGCATCACCTCGACTCCCCCGATCTCCTCCTCGGCCACGAAAGTCAGGTGGAAGGTGCGCTGAGGCTTGAACCCGGCCTTCTGGAGCGCTCTGATGGCTCCCAGGTACTGAGTTCCCACGCACTTCATGTCCTGGGACCCCCGGGCGTAGATTTTGCCGTCAGCTATCTCGGCTCCGAACGGGGGATGGGTCCAGTGTTCCTGCAACAGGCAAGGTTAGGAGGCAACAGGCAAGGTTCGAAGGAAAAACCTCGAAAACAGGAACCACGTCCATGTGGGAATTGAGCAGAATGGACGGGAGCTCCGGTTTCTGGCCCTGCCACGTCGCCAGGAAGATCGGCTTCTTCGGGTTCTTGACAACGATGGTCCTGTGTTGGAGTCCCAGGCCATCTGCTTGCCGGCGAAGAAACTCCAAGCAAGGTTCTGGGGAGAGAGATTCGCGTCAACGGAGCCCGAGATGCCGCAAATACGTTACCGTAGTCGATGTTGGGGTGCACCGAGGGGATCCTCAGGTACTCCTGGAAGATCTTGACCTCCTCGTTGCTCTCAAGGTTCTCAGACGACATCTCAGTGAGTTGAAGAACCGAATAAAAATGCAAATTGGGGTAAATGCAACGTTCGCGTCTGCCTATCAAGAGACGAATGATCGTGTGAGGAGGAGAGTCTCGCAGCGGCAAGAGAACAGTGTTGGTATCGTGTGCAACTTTATGGTGACGAGAAGAGAGACGACAATCTAGAAGCCGGCTTACTTGTTTGTAAACTAAAGCAGCGTTTACTTGGCTTATCTCTCGGGTCTCAGAAGCAGGTAGACTCGGAGATTGAGGCAGGTGGGGAGCCACCTCAACTGTGTCTTAAAGTTCTTTTCATTTTGGCTCTAGAATTAAACCTCAATTAGAGATAATTTGGATACTTGAAAATTTTTAGAAAAATTTGGAGAGGTTTTTCGAGACCACTCTCTTTTAGTTTTGATATTTTAAAATTCCCTGAAATGTTTAAAAAAATTTGGAGAGGCTTATCGAGACCGTTTTCCTCTAGTTTTGATAATTTCAATATTTTGGAATTCTTAGAAATTGTTAGAAAAATTTTGAGAGGCTTATTTGGACCCTTTTCTTTTAGTTTTGATAATTTAGAATTTTCAGAATTTTTTGAAAATTTTGAAAGGCTTTTTGAGACCATTTTCTTCTAGTTTTGATGTATTGAGAGTCCTATAAACCTAGAGAAGTATTATTTTGAACCTAGAATCTCCTCTTGTCTATTTAAAAAAATATCTGATGACTCCAAAAATAGCTGTTCGAGTAAATAAAATTTTAAAATCTAGTTCCGTTCTCATAAGTCTCATGGCAAAGCCAAGTGATCCGAGATAATAAATAAAATAATCAAAACATGACGTTAACACGTGAGTTTTGTTTGGTAAAAAGCTTAATCCACTTTGATTGAGGAAAACATATTCCACCGCAACCCTAACCGCACACCAGTTCTTCACACTGGCGTGTCTCTGGTACTCGAGATGATTAGAAACATTTTAATACAATTGCCTCATCCTCATCATTCCTCGTCCCGCTCCCAATTGTCCGGAATCGCGGAACAATACGCACGCTTGTTGCACGCGACTCCTTTTTCCCATCATGACGATGACGAGTCTCTCGCCGCGATTCTATTTGCTTTGATGGTTTCCCGTGAACGAGATGAAAACAAATAGATACGATTCAGGGAATTGATTTAAACAACATCGAATGTTAATGCAATTTATTATTATGTTCACCCTTGCCTCTTGTACGTACAGGACATGGGTGCAAAGGGGCGGGGACAAGTCACAGGAAATAAGTAGTGTGGAAAATTACATCTTGATTAATTGGCCGTACATCGTGTCTGACGCAAGTCCTGCGGCATTCGCGCTCCAGTCCCGTGCCACGTCGATGATATTTAAATGCATAATTTCATGGTAATTGCAGAGTTAATGTGTATGGGAAAAAATAACAGGGACCTCGTGGATTTGAATAAATTAGCTCAATTGCAAAGGCACTCGTCAATTTTTAGGGTCTGGAAGTGTTGAAAAATATTTAGGGAACTCGCAGCTCCAAAACAAATTTTAGGAGGAAAATTTTTTAGAATTTTTTTCATCACAAATCGACTCTTGGAAGGGTTTGAAATATCAAAGATGTAAAAACTCCCTAAGAATGGAGGGTTCTGAATTTTATTCATATGTAATTTTATGAAAATTAAATAATTTAGAAATGGGCAAAAATCAAGAATTTTCAAAAATTTTCTGTCATGGAAAATTTCTTAAGAACCTTCAAATTGGCTTCTGTGAAAATTTCTCCCTCAAGTCCACCCAATTTCAATATGAACCCGGAATAAGTTGGCAATTCGTCGTGGCCCTTTAAATTAGCAACGTCACTTGCACCACCTCCCCCTTATCACCGAATTCGGAAACGACACACGTAACCCACAATTAACAACAATAAAATAATTTTCCGTCAAGCGTACTGCACGTGACCTCGCTGGAATGCTTTCGACAGAGACGCGTGCATCCCAAAATTGTTTGCGACATCCAGCAGCATCCCTGCACTCGTCGGCTCTTCACTTGAGGCGATAAAATACAATTATTATTTATTTATTGATGAAATCTGTTTTTCCGTATGTTTTGATGTGTCGAGAGCGAACCTGATGCTATCTGGCCCGGGGATAATTGAGGAGTATAAACAGAGCTAAGCGGCTGGCGACGTCAAGCTGATCCAATTTCACAGATCGCGAAGAGGTTGGGAGGCTGAATTAGAGGTAACACCCAGAAAACTGGTTTCCACGTTCGCTTTACAGTCTGTATCATATCGATTTTTCAGCCAGGAATGTAGCCAGAATGTGGTTCTTAGGGAACAAAATGTTCACAGCTTAGTCTGGGATGAAAGTTGGGTCGAAGTGAAAATATTTGTCCTAAATTACGTCACTGACCTAGTTACCCCTCTCAAAACCCCCCTTATTACCCTCCAGATAGTTTTCCGGAAAAACCAAAACAGTTCGTCCAACCAACAGAACCCCAGGTCTCTAGCTCTTATAGTTTCGCAGCCTTTGCGACTCAGATTCAGACATTTTTTTCAAAATTGATGAAAAAGCACTAAAAATGAGATCCCCTAGAATTTGCAAAAGGGGTCCTTCCGACTTTTAAGAAGACTCAGACCTCAAAAGTGAAAGAGATACTCTTGAAGTCAGCCACTGTCGCGACTTCCAGCTGACTCCCTCGATTGTTTAAATCCAGACAGTCTGCAGAAGACAGGCGAAATCGAATCCACCAATGAGGGCGCCCTCGCGAAATGAAAACTCACTTGTTTCAGCTTTTCATGTGTATATTTTTTTATCCTTTTTCTTTGTTTTAGCTTTTTTTGTTCATTTTCTTTGTATAATGGATATAATATAATTTATTGTTATAATCATTTCATTTATAATTGGTTTGCCGTCATTTTTTAAATTTGTCGTGTTTCTTCTGTTACCTTTTTTGTTGAAATTTTCACTAACTATAGCATTTCCTGCAAACGCCGTACAAATTAAAAAAATTACAAACGCACCAAACCTAAACGAGCATCTCTCTTCAAAGGACGAAACAATAAACAGATGAATGCATGATGGTGATGGAGGCAAACATGCAAGCAAAATTTAGAATTTGTGCGGAAATTTCAACGATCGTATTGCTTTAATTTTACTTTTTCTTGAGAGTATAGATGTGTTTCTGTGCCGGAAAGCAAACTAAAGACATCAGCGGGGTCGTCCACATTCAAAAAGCTAGAAGTTCCAATTTTCTTTTTTTTATCTTACAAAATACGAGGCAGTAACTTAGGATGGAGGAAAGATGAGTAAATGCTAGGAGAACTGAGCGGGTGAGACGGGGTCATGGGAACAAAATTCACTATTTAGCTACTTATTTTACTCTTATCTTTATAGGCTTTATCTCTTTTTTTTAAATTTTTGTGTTTTGAATTTTGTTTGTTGTCAGTTGTTTTTTTTCTATCGGAAAGAAGAACACGCATTCCAAGCTGCAAGCCGAGTTCCGCAAGCACACGGTTCAAAAGAGATTTCCCGCTTCTTCTCAGTCAATGCTTCCTCGCGGGACCGAGGGGCACCTCCGAGCAAATCAAGTAGTTGGGGGTTATTCTGTACATATGTTTTGGAAAACGAAGCAGCGCCCCCTCGGTCCGGGTGTAAATTACTCAAAGATCTTGTTGTTTGCGTCGACATATTAAAAAAGTCCTACTAGGCAAAAGTTTGTGCCGTTGTATCTTCGCTATCTTATGTCGTATGAGACGTAATAAAATCATGGGAGAACGCGTCCCGTCATGGGCGTCCTCAAAGTCTTTTCTTCTTCAAGTTTAGTCAGTGTTTAAGTGGAGAGCAGCCCTCCTTTTCGCGCTAGTGTTGATATACTCGTATTGTAACAAAGATTTCCCGTCTTCTCGTCGTGATCGCGCGATAACGTTCATAAATATGTAAAGAATGCTTTGATATTGTCTTTTTGCTAAATTTCTCATCCGCGGAAAAATTATTTCTATTTTTAAAAATTCTCCTCACACAACTTTTCTTTTGCTTATCTTTCATCTGAGGAAGGAATTTCGTGAAATCTGCGTCTATTTACATCCTTTAATACAACTTCATTCAAGAGACAACAATATTAACAGCACTAACTGTATACTGGAGAGGAATTGGGTGTACTTTCTGTACAGAGACGGAAAAAAATTGAATCATAAGAAATACTACAAAAACAAACATTAACAGTTAAGGATCGCCGTGCACGCCGCCGCGACCAAAGACCCAACATAGCAGTATCACAAGATCAACAATCGACCCCCTTCCTCCTCACTCTACGTACAATAAACTCTTTTAAATATATAGCTAACACGTGAACTTGACTAGACTGACTCCTTCAGTTATCAAAAATTGGGGCTTTGGCGCGTTACTTCTTTCGCTGCGGTCTTGGACCGCTGCTGTGGGGCGGCTGGTTGGGGTTAGCGGTGTGCACGATGATGTTGGGGGGCGCGGTTCGAGGGGGCGGCGCGGTCAGGATGGCAGCGCTGCTGTTCGTCGTATGCTACTGAGGCGCTCCCGGGTGCTGCTGGTGCATGATCACTTGAATGGGTTGAGCGTTGTGGTGCCCCGGCTGCACTCCAGCCGCCTGGTAGAATTGCGGCACGAGCTGGGGCGCCCCAGTGGCGATGAGAGGGTACATCACGGGCATGTGCTGGGGCGTCTGCTGGGGTGCAGTCGCATACTGCTGACCTCCTCCCGCGGGGGACGGCTGGGGGGCTCCCGGGTGATATGCCTGGTGAGGTTGACCCGGAGACGGGGTCGTAGATGGCGGCGTTGTGGTCAGATAGGAGATTTGCTGCTGCGTCGAGGCGTCGTAGGTGACGCGCATCATGGGCGTGCCGTAGGGGGCGGATTGGAAATGTGGAGGGGGAGGAAGCTGCTGGTACATGAACTGCACTCCGGGGGTGGAGGCCAGCAGCGGGGGTCCCGTGGCGGCCGCCACCTGGATCGGAGCGGGGGACTGCACTTGGACTGGAAGAGAGGAGACTCGTTAGGACTGAATTAGCCTGAAAAATTCCGTTTTATTCACATTCGGTTTAAGTGGCCTTGAAAGAGTTTTGTGTGGTAATAATTAACTTTTGAGCCAAGCTAGAAGGCTTAAGGGGATGTCGTACACCTCTAATGGTATCTCTTTCTAACTTTAAAAGCGTTACAGTCTATCTTTAAGCCGGTATTCTGACTTAGAATTAGCAATTTAGTGCAAAAAAAATTTTTCGAATGGCTATCATGGCCTTAAAAATTTAAAAACCAAGTGTGAATAAATCGGACCTAGAAATCAAAGGAGCACAGATGAAGAGTCTGGTCTTGGGAAGCTTACCCAAGTTGGAGTGAGGTCTCATAGTGGCATAGAACTTAGTCTCACCTTGCTGAATTCTCTTGTTGGGCCTCTGCTGATGATGAGGGTTCTGGAACTGGCCTGGCATCGGCCCCTGCGGAACGACATTCACGTATGTCGGCATCGCAATCATCTGTGGCTGACCCGGACCCATGGCAATCTGTGGTCCAGGTGTTTGAGCGGGCACATATGGAACGGGAGTCTGCACAGCCGGACTCGGGGTCTGGGGCGTGTGGGGGCTGGAAGAGACGCTAGATGAAGAAAATGGTCGCGTGGATTAGTTTCTTTCTTCATTTTTGCCTTCGCATTCACAGTAGAGTGCCAAAAACTATACTTTACCAAACTATATAATAAATATATATATGCAACACAACAGTCTAAGGTTTGAAACTAAGGTTTAACCAAAAATGAAGAAAAATATACCAAATCACTAACAGGCGTGCTCGTGCATTCTCATTACGACGCTAATGCAATACAGGCTGGCTTGGAGGCTTTGAAAATTTTCTAGCAAGTTTCGAAATAGACCCCCACAAATTTTCCAGAACGACTCAAAACCTCAACTGAGTCTTTTAGAGGCCTCAGAAGTCCATTGTAGATTTTATTTCTTGAAGAAAATGTGTCGTTCTCTAAATTGGGACTTTCTCGGAAAGAAGGAACCCCCCTTGCTTAAAATAGCCCAGAGAAGTGAAAATTCTCCTTCATGCAAGAATTCCCACGCCATTCAAAGCCGGCAAGGAGCCTCGAAGATGAGCAGAAGAGACTTACCGCGAGGGATTAGGGGTGCTGGGACTACGCGGAGTGAAGGGCTTTGCTGCCGGGTTAAGTACGAACTTCTTCGCGGCACCTCCCGGGACTGCTGATTTGTCGGATGAGACAGACTCGCCGGAGCCCGCGTTCTGCTGCTGGCCCGCATTGCTCCCGCTGCTGTTGGCGCTCCCACTGTTGCTGTTCACAACACCCGGGGGCGGGGCCTGCTGCGGCACTTGCTGGGGCGGAGGAGCCTGGATTTGCTGCTGAGGAGGCGCCACATTGGCGTCCTGCTGGTTGCCCCGCTTCTCCTGCTCCTGCTGGTCCTGCAGCTTGAAGTTGTGGTGGAACTTGCGGAAGTCCTGCGTGACGTCGTCCCGGGACCTCTGCGGGCGCTGCGGCTGGGGTGGAGGCACGTGAGTTTGCTGGGCTTGGGGAGGGGGTCCGGGTGGGGGCGGACCCACAATCTGCTGCGGAATCACGACGTGGTGGACGAGACCGTCGCCCATCGAGGGGGGAGGGACGTGGAGGACGTGCATCGCTGGCTTGTGCTGGACGTGCTGCGGGGGCATCTTGGGGGGCATGTTGGGGGGCGGATTCGAGACGTTGGGGTTCGGGTTCGGGGTGTAGCGCTGGTAGGTCCGCGGAGGGACCTTCTGGCTGCCCTGCTGACCCCCCTGGTTGCCTCCTTGACTGCCGTTACCCGCGTCCCCGTTCATCTTCCCGGCCTGGGGCTGATTGTGCACCTGCTGCGAGTACATCTGCGAGTGCTGCGTGATGTACTGCGGCCCCTGAGGTGGCGGGCCCCCGCTCATGAGGGGCGGGTAGCTGTTCTGCTTGCTCTGCTGCTGCGGAGGTGCCTGGGGGCTCTGTGGCGTGGGCGGGCCGCTGCTGTTGGTGGGAGGGGGCGTGCTCCGGACCAGCTTTCCCGTCGTTATCCCGGGTTTCCGTTTCGAGGGAGGCACATACTTGGGCGTCGGCGCGTTCATCGAGTTGCTGCCGGCCTGCAATCAAAAAGTTTCTTAGAAAAAGGGGCAAAGAGAGTAATAGGGACCTACCTGCGAGTGGATCGAGTTCATCTGATTGGGGTTCGGCATGTTGGTGCCGGGGGGAGGTTGCGAATAGTTCGTTGCTTGGTGGTGCGGTGGCGACCCCTGGCGTCTGTCTCCGTGATCTCTATCCCGATCCCGGTCTCTCAAGTCCTGCTGATGCTGCGGTCTCTCGCGCTGCTCCCGCGGCTCCTGAGGCACTCGCCAATTCTGTGGCTCACTCTTGTGGTACGAGTGATTCTGATGGTGCCTCTCCTGGTGATGCGGCGGCTGCTGCGCTGCTGGGGGCGACTCTGCTCTCACTACTGCCGAAAATCGACCTTCCTCATCCTCGTCGTTATTTTCCAAATCTGCTCGCTCCTTGTATCCCGTCGTGTTCTCTATCTCGTTTGCGATTTTCTCTGCCTCGGCCTCTTGATCCCTAAAATGGAATGGAGCAAACAAATGCGTGTGAGACAGTCTCTTTCGTGCAGACTCGAGTCAGATGCGGAACTCGAAGGGGTCTTGAGCTACAAAAAATGTAGAGATACCATTTTGTCCGTCTGTCTGACTTTTTGAATTTTTAACGAAAAAAGCCCCGAGAGAGGATAAAAGTTCTTAGACCAGCAACATCTCTGGTTGTGCTCGCGTAGTGAATGGCCCGAACGGAAGTAAGAGATTAGAGCTCCCCAAACGCTCCACGATACCGCTGCTCTGGCTATCGTGTGTGATATCATAAGCGCCCGTTTGTTTGTCAATTTTATAATGCAGAGGTAGCTAATTTACGAGCCGAACACGCTCAATCCAGAGGGGAAATCAGCGAAAGTGTTTGTAATTCGAACCGCTAATTGGAACCTCAGACATCACGAAGGCACTGGAGCTTGCTAGGGAAGCCCACTTGAGAGACCGACCCACTTTTCCCCCTTCTACGGCTTCCCAATGCGCCAAAATGCACTCCATTAACCCAAAAATATTAACAAAAGTCACGTGACAGCACGGAAAGAACAGCCCTTTCAATACCGGAGAGCGACACGTTACAGCACGTCTGCCACCTCAATCTTTTATCGCGTTTCCCTTCCTCTTCCCCCTCATCCCTCAGACCTACCTACCCGTACACGACGGCTGGTATCTAGGTTACGCACCACGGTATTAAAATAATTGTTTCGTAGGCTCAGTGTACCACAGTGCTGCAGATATACCATACGGTGTCCGCCATAACAGCAGACACACACTCGGAATCAGCCACTGCGAGCGCCCGCGAGTTTAGTACCGATGCCGATAAGTAGGTCAAGTCTAATATGAAGCTGTACGGCTGAATGTGTAAATATTGCACATTTTGCAGAGATTGGTGAGCAGCGAGTGCGCCGCTACCAGAATAACTTGTCGCCAGCCATCGGAGTGCTGGGGTCGGTTTTCGGGAAAATGTCGATGGCTCTTCTGCGGGCTCGAATTCAACTATTCGGATTAGTAATCTGGGAGTCTCTTGTCGAGGAGCTTTTCAGTCACGTTTCATTGACTTTTCGTGATAAAATCGAGGTTCTTTCGAACAAAGTTCAGTCTCTCATAACTTCAGTCTCTTACACTTCCATTGGGCTCTTAAAAATAAATTTTCTGAAAGATTGGACTTGGTAAAATTGAAAAGCTACTTAGTTGCAGACACCAAGAAGTCTTCAACTCCTTCAAAACTCGCAAAAGTAATTTTTCTGGAAGATTTCCATAAGAAAAGTCTCGATCTTGGGACAGAGTTTTTGATTCTTATTCATCAAAAAATTTTGAGAAGAAGCCTTCAATAGGGAAGCTAACTCCAGACCCCAAAATTACCGCAAAAAAAATTTTCCCGGAAAAACGAGATACTCACTTGTATTCCTTCGTGTTTTTCTTCTCTATCTGCACCGTGTATCCAGTCAGTGATTGGTCAAATGTCGATTGTACACCATAGATGGCCTCATTCTTCTGGAACATCTCATTCACATTCCATCCGTTGGCATTTGTGTCCAGCTCCAAGTCGCACAAATCCCCACCATTTGTGAGTCCTCCACTCGGATCCCACGGCTCTAGTTCACGCTCTTCGCCACCAGCACCTCCACGGATGTTTCCGTTGCACCGTGAGATTGCCGTGTCTGTCTGAAAAGTGTCTCTCGTTGCGTAATCCAAGTCAACATTCTTCGCACAAATCGTCACGATGTCTTGCGGCTTGAAAATGAGCGTCTCCACCAGCGTATCGACTATCTTCTGATCTTCTTCCGGGTTCTGAATGAAATCTGGTAGTATCCGGTGCGCCTGTTCTAGTACAATCTAAGGGGGTGGAGAAGAAAGCGTGTCAGTCATTTTCCATTGACGGAAAAGTGTGAAAAATCGCATGAAAATAATGCACTCCGAGGCAATCGATAAAATAGCCAAGGCGTTTCCTTTGTTCGCGCTCCGTACGCTCATGCATCTCGGCAGTTCTACGAAGCGCTGTGCATGTGCATACGGATGCATATCTAGTACAGTGCTTGCCAGGGTGATCTGGAAGGTTATTGGACGTTAATAAATATTTTTGTAAAAATTCCGATTTCTCAAAAATTTTAACCGATTTAAAAAAAAAATTTTGGAGAGCCAAAAATAATTTCTTTTTTTATTAAAAATTGACATTGACATTTGGGTTGCAAAATCTTGTCTGTTGTATTTGTTGGTAAAAACTTGGCCCGTTCAAATACTTTTGGCCACCACTGTATGACAATTTTATCACCACAACCGCCGTTTTCTATGAAATATGCGAGTGTCTCGGCTAGCACTGTACTCTCTGCGACTTCGTTCTGGGTCTGACTGAAAATATGCCGTGTTCTACTCACTTCGAATTGCGGAGAAAAAGTCCGGAAAATTCCCTCATACGTGTCGCCAGATTGGGTCTGGACGCAAACGACATTACCAACGTGTGATGCTGCGGCATGCAGGAACAAGTAATTGCTGTAAATACCCTCTGCCGGTATTGATCGAACTCGTGACGGCCTGCGAAAATGTCAAAATATATCCCTCTCCTCCGACCCAGTCTCGGCACACGCTTATGAATTTTTTATTGAGCTCTGCAGCATCGGGAGATAAATTGGGCCACAAGACACACGCTTTTCGACTTTGCTCCTTTGCAATCACACGAACATAACAAACAGATTTATCACTTTTATCTAAGTCTCGTCTCCGTTTCAGAGTTTTCTGTCTCCTACTTTATATCAGTGCCGCAAATAACTGCAAAGATGGCAAATTTTGTGACTAAACTCGTACTCGCGAATGTGTAGTTTTCTTATTGTTCTCGGCACTTGGCTGCAACTCAGTGAAAAATGTTTTCGGAGAGCCGGGTCTGCGCATGCCTCGAGCAGGGATGGAGTGTAGGGTTGAGTTCCATATGGTTCAGAATCCTGGCTTTTGAACGTAAACATTTACTTGTTTAAACTTGCACAGCTGCCGAACCAATTGGTATCTTTGAACAGACTCCAACAAAGAAATTACTACTTGTTTTTTTTGCAGTAAATTTCCTAGTTTTTATTTAAATTAAATTCAAATATTATTCAAGTAAAATATTATTCCCAGGTGTTTTATTCAAATCTGATCGAGAACTATCATTTATTTAATTTGGAAACAAACAAACTGGCAGACCGATGGGAAAACCATGACGTGAAAGGAAGGGGGTAAAAAAACCAAAATTCCAATTAGGCAAAAATATTTGAAATTTTCACACTGCTCTCAAGATTATGGTATTTTCGGAAGAGGAATTTTGTCCTTTGACTTCTTTTGGAAAAATACTTTGACCTAAGTCGAGCTGGTGTGACAAAAAAATTATTCTCAATTTTCCCAAAGAAGACGAGTTAGGAAAAACCCAACCTAATTTTTTCCAGCTGACAGTTTAGCCCCCCAAAAATAGGACAGAACGTTTTGGATTAGTTGATAAGAACTTATCAACTACTTGATGGTGTTTGAGGTGCCACGAGTCAGCCAGCACTTAGAAACGAGTCAGTCTGCCCCTGCAAATGCCTCGACGCTGCGCCTCCAAACCGGCTCTGACGCACTCACTTTTCCTCTTCGCTCGCGAATTTCGCACACTCACGTACGTGCACAGAGCGTGTGCTCAGCACTCACCCCGGAATGTTAAAATGGTGATTTGCTTTGCCAAAATTTTCTTTGTGCATTCTCGCCACATAATCCACACACGGAGAACGCCGCAATGTGCGGAAAGCGAGAAAAATGCCTCCCATGTCACATGCCCTCGTCGCCACCTGATCGCCAAAACAACTCGCGCTTTACCTGTGCGTGGCCCAATTTCTGCCTTTTCCGCGAGAGCACAGCGTACTTACCTGCCAACCGACGGACGGTTCTTTCTGCTATTATTTTTCATGCTCATCGTGACCAACGATGCTCGACTGTGGGCTTTCTGTCCCCTTCTTGTGTGATCCTTAGCGCTTCTGGACTTTGGTATTAGCTTCACTAATGACTCATGCACTCGGTCTTTCCACTTTGCACGTTTTTATCTCTGTTTTCAATTGTTTTTCTCCACACTTTCGTATTGTGCGATGCTATTCAATGGTGGCTCTCTGCTTTGCCCGCAAACGTACTCAAATTTGGCTCCGATGCTCGGCTTTCAATGAGCTTCCGCTTCAGTGGCGTCTCTTGGATGCGAACGCGACGAAATTTGCCAGTTTCTGTTGAGTTTTGTAAGATATTTTGATATTTTTTTTCACGACGAATTCTCGCGAAAACAAAAGACAAGGTTTCTTGGTCTAGTGATCGGGGAGAGGGGAGTCTAGCAAAAATGATGCATCTGTGAGTCTAGGTAAAAGTCGGAACTCAAGTCAGCAGCTCAGGAAGCGCGAAGGCCGCCTTCAGGGTTCGGGAGGTTTCAAAATCCAGCAGTTGGCGACTTTGAATCGGTTATTAATTTATTTCTCTACTTGAAGAAGGTCTCCGTGACGACACTGAGGGAGTAGTTTCCATCCACGGGTCTGTAGCTAAAGTCCCAGAGCTCGCTGAGGAACACAAGGGCCTCCCCAGCTCTGAGTTCCTCCACGTGTTGTCCGCAGCTCTCGAGACAGTACCGTTTCGCCTCCAGCGTGACCTCCAGCTTCCCCTGAAGCTGCTTCACCATCACGAGATCCACGACTTCGAGGTCAATTTCGCGGGCTGCGGAGAAGTTGTGGGAGAGCAGCATCCAGGTCGAGTGACTGGGCGTCAGGTGGGGCTCGTAGAAGTACGGCTTTGGATGCAGCCTTCTCGTGCTCTTGACGGCTTCGAACTCGCAGTTTCGGAAGTGCAGGAATCCAGGGTTCTCTTGAACGGACTTCAGAACTGTCTCCAGCGTGACCCACTGCTTCAGGGCGAGGTTCGTCTTCAAGCTACAGGGCTCGGAGCTCACAAAGTCGTTAGTTTGAAGCAGCTTGGTGCAAAACTCTCTGAAGTCCACTGAGTCCTGGGCGTCCTCGACAATCACTGGGAGGCCTCTTATAACGAATCTCTCCTCCAACTCGCCGAACGAGGTGTTTCTGAGTCTTTCCACTGATTTTCCGTGGAAATTCTCGCAGACAGAACACTCCAGGTCCCGAGTTTTGGGAGGAGAAGGCTTCTCGGAGGCCTTCTGGATCAAACATCGGCGGTTATGGAGCTTCTGCCAGTCCCAGAACGGAAGCAGCTTGCCCATGAAGATCCTCCCGGCAGCAGAAAAGTGCCAGTTGAGACGCTCGTTGTTGTAGGCTGCTAAGGCCATCACCAGCAGGAGGCCCGCAATCAGGCAGTTCCTTGGGAAAATTGTCGGTTTGGAGGCCTTTGCTTCCTTCTTGCTCGCCATCTCGGGTTGAACTGAACTCCCTTTATTCGCAGAGGAGACACAGCTGCAGAGGAAGATAACGAGTTTATTGGGTGGAAAATTATTATCACTCTGCCTCACAGAAGCGGGGAAAGCTGAGACAGGGGTGTATCCCTTCAAACATGGAAATGTTTCAGGTCGGTCGCTTTTTATATGGAGTGGACAAACAGAGCAAAATTTTCAGCCAATTTTCGTGGAAGTTTGGATTTGAGACCTACTTGGATCGAAAAAAAAAAATCTCCGGAGTCCGGAGGCTAATCTCTTGGTGGCTGTTTCTAGGGGTCCCTCTAGTGATCGTCACCAAAGATGGGAGCTCTAGCCCTCGTACTTTGGGAGCTAGAGAAAATCGAATTTTTGTATGGGAAAATTTCACCAAGATTTGGTTTTTTCTAGCTCCCAAAGTACGGGGGCTAGAGCTCCCATCTTTGGTAACGATCACAAGAGGGACCCCCAGAAACAGCCACCGGAGCCTCCGGACTTAAGTACTTTGGGAGATTTTTTTGTCGATCCAAGTAGGTCTCAAATCCAAACTTCCACGAAAATTGGCTGAAAATTTTGCTCTGAAAAATTTCCATGCTCGAAGGTGTATCCTAAGAGTTAGGAAATATTGAGAAGAAGAAACCTTTGGGAGGTCCAGAGAGCAAGGAAAATACAGAGTCATGAGAGGGAAATATTTTATTATTTATTTTCAATTTAATATTATCATTATTATTTATATTTTAAGTCAATGCAGTATGTTGTTTCTTTAGCTTTACTTTATGATTTTGTGTTCTTCTTTAAATTATCTCATACTCTTGTCTCGACATATACTCTTAGAATTAAACTTTAATCAATAATCTGATGATGTCTGTCTGTCTAAGTTTGTTGTTCCTCCTTAATACTGCAAGTTAAGATAACCATAAAATTTAATATAATTTACCTCCCAACTTAACTTCTCTTGACATTTTTTCTTTTTCATCTTCATTTTCTACAACTTCAGTAGCCTTGAGTGTGTATCTAATGTTGGTGCTGTACAATTTGTTGTTGTAATTGCGTTGACAATTATTCTTTATATTAATGTACGAGATAGTTGTTAATGTGTATGTGTACGTCGTGTAACTTACTGATTATCATTCATTTATGATAATTAATATAGTAAAATGTCCAACTACAACGAAAAGTATTACCTAAAAACACATTGTCTAGAGGAACTCTGTTGATAGAATAACGAAAGCGATAACACGATAACGAAACTCTCGGATGTGAATCGGATTTGTGGCTGATGTCGAGTGTGTCTCGATTACTCTCTAGATTAACGACTTTATTCCATGATATAATTATTGTTTAGTTTCATTTTGGACTAGATTTGATTCTCATTTTCTTGTCTTTTCCATTTTCAATATCTTGATTTATATAGCAATAAATTTGGTTTTTTTTTCAAAGAACTTTATGTGTACGTATTGTATAGTAAAATTTAGCAACAGTTAATGATGGCATCGGCAATATTGTTCAAAGATCCTCCCAGATCCGCCCCCCATAGTCGGGAGTTCGCCTTGCAGGGAGAGCCTGGGGGCTCTCTGTTTGTACTCTCGGGGTCACGCAGCTATGCGGGGGCGGGTCCGAGCCAAGTTCGAAATGAATAACGATGACTACAAAAAAGTTTAGAAGTAATACACTAATACAGTACATTTTGGTTTCGTATCGAAGAAGAGGAGTTCGAGAAGAGAAAAGGTATCAACTAGAGCGGCTCGAGGCTCTTCATCGGTCGGCTAAATTATTTATCTCTTTATTATTTGATTTTTAAGGAGGAAAAAACAAGCAAGGAGAGACCGACAATGAAGAGCCCCAGCCGCATGTCAGCATTTGGTTAGTCTTTTAAAAGAACAATCAGATTTATGTATGTATGACAATCTTTGTGTTTCATTATTATCGTATTTTGTATTATGTTTGTGTATGTTTGTGGCTCCGCATCGCGAGTGAAAAACGAAATCTGCCCCACGATTTCCACAGAGTCCTACAAGCTATGTATTTTTGTCTCTTTTTAGTGTTTTCTCTTTTTCTCAACATTTTATTACTTTTTAGTGCATTTTCATCAATTTTGAAAAAAATGCACTTATGTGTCCGATATGTCCGTCCGTCCGTCCGTCCGTCCGTCCGTCCGTCCGTCCGTCCGTCCGTCCGTCCGTCCGTCTGAGTCGCAAAGGCTCCGAAACTACAAGAGCTAGAGACCTGCGGTTTTTTGCATGTTGTCATGTATGGTCTGGAGGGTGGTGGAACCACTTTGGTTTTTCCGGAAAACTGCCTGGGGGGTACTTAAGGGGGTTTTCCCGTTGTATGAAAGTTCCATATACTTCATTTGATTGAGCTGAATTTTGGATATGTTATAGATCATGTCAAATCTAGCAAATCATAGAACACATGTTGGCCCCTATCACTTAAGGGGGTGGGTTGAGAGGCCTTCGAAGGGGGGAAAAATTTAGTTGCTCCGATTGAGCTGAAATTTAGAATGGTCATGTAAAATTACAAAATAAGCAACTTTTGTTTCGGGTCATAGTCTCAAAAATGTAAAATAATGGACTCTGGGGGTCAAAAGTGGCCATCCAAGACTTTCCCTGGCGAACTGAAGGGCGAAATTTCAAAGTCAACCGATTGAGCTGAAACTTTGCCAATTGTTAGATGGTGTTAAATCCAGCAAAAAACAGTTTCACAGTAAGCCTCTATGACCTAAGGGTGTGAAGCTGAGGGCTCCCAAAGTTTGCATGAGGTAAAAATTTTCTAACTCCAATTGAGCTTAAACTTGGGAAAATGTTAGATGACATTAAATTTAGCAAAATATCCTCCTACATTAAGGCTCTATGACCTGTGAGATCAAAGTCAGGAGTCCGACAAGTTTCTGCAGTGACGGAATTTGGGACAAAATATTTTCACTTCGACCCAACTTTTGCAACAAAGCGAATTGAAAATGCACTCAAATGCGTTCGTCCCCGACTAAGCTTTAAACATGTTTTAAATTTATTCCTATTTTATTACATAGTCGAGGCGAACTACTTATTTTTTTATTTTCAATCATCATCATCAAGCATGAAGTAGAGTTGTAAATATGGCAACTTTGATAAGCAACAAAAATGTTTCTTCCATTATTACTCTTTTAATTATCTCGCAAACTACAAGTTAAAGAAGAGTGAAAATTTCAAGTGTCCTCCGTTAGTACTCGTAACAAGTAAGTAATGTATGAGTGAAAAATTGAGCTTCTAGAACCTTTTAAGACTGCCTCATATGACGACGACGACAATATATTATGACATTCATCAATATAATAATTTAACTATGTGTAATAATAGGTAGGCGCGGGGTAGCAGTGATATGTCCGCGAAACTAATCTTGTACGTTCTTTTATAAAAGTTTTCTCTTGACATAGCTAGTTTCCATGGATGTTCTGTCGTGTGTGTGTGTGTGTATGTGTGTCAGTGTGTGTGTCTACAATTGGGTTATGCGCTATTATCTTTAACGATTTGTGTCCTGCCTAGCTCACCAGTGTGTTATCTAATTAAACTTTATCCTTTTATTGAATGATGATAACAACTTTTCGTACGCTGAAAGATTCTGTCAGTTAATCTATGTGATATTTTGCCTGCCCCTCAGTACTCCAAGCACTCTCACATGCCGAGCCTTCCTCCTCTGTATAATATATAATTTTATAATGATTATAACATGCGAACAATGATGCAACCTTCTTCGAATATACCTTTATTGTAGTGTTTTTGTTAGTCTAAGAATCAACAACGAGGGCAACGAGGCGACCTTTAATTTACCTTTTAACATTACTTTTATTATTCTTCAATAACTTTGTTGCTCTAATATTTTTATTTAAATACTCCTTTACTTTAAATGTATGTACTCATGAATTTTACAACAAGCGACGAAAAGGGCGCAAACCAGACGTTCCTCAGATTGGGTCTCCTCTGGGTTCGTGTATTGTACAAGAGACTAGGTGAAGCCAATGGGTTAGAGTCTAAATTTTGATATACTAGAAAGCTGAGCGATGATATTTAGCGGGTTACGTAGTCGAATGGGGCTCTGGACGCCTCGCGACCAGGCGGAGTTTGCAAGGGGGAAATCGAGCAGTCAATATTGGTTCTTCATGTTTAACATCCTTATCTTGGTTTGTATATGAGTCAATAACACTGGTTCAATAATGTTTATGTATGTTGTATATGCAAAAGCCCGCGCGCATCAAACATTCAGAAGGCACCGAACTGAATTTTTTGTTATATCTTTATATTAATGTTAGATACTTTATCAATGTTGTCTTCCTTGTGTTCATGTCAAAAGAATGCTAGAGAAAGAGAGATGGTGAGAGTGGGGAAAAGAAGACGAGGGATCGATATGCATCAAGATTTTTACAGCTCTAGCTTACTGGTAGAATCATAGAGCTTATTTTCTAGAGGAATAACTGTTTTAAACTTAAGCTAAGCGTCCAGAGAGAGCAGTGTTGGCGTTTTTAAAACATCCAAGATTTTTACTAAAAAGTGAATTTTCCATTTTCAAAACTTAACAGTTCTCAAGTTCTTAAAATTAAAAAACAAAGTTTTCAAGGAAAAATGTCAACTTTTTTGGCCGAATCTCAAATATTAAAATCGAAAAATTCACCAAACTTGTCTGTCATTAAATAAGAAACAAAATGTTAAAATTTGAGATTTTTAAAATTTCTTTTGGGATATTTAAAAAATAAGAAAAAATAAATTAAATACAATTTTAAAAAAATGTCTATATGCCAAAATATTTTTCACCCCTCTAGAAAATGAGCTCTATGGATAGGATGCAGGAGGTACTCGAGAACAGAAGACCTAAGCAGTGTGCGTACTTTCTCGACGAGTCAAAACCAAGCACTGATTATCGTACTATATTCAAATGTATGTACAGAAAGCGTCAAGAACGGAGCTCATAAAAAACCGCGCTGAGAAGGTTTGAGAGTAAATTACGCAAGGAGTGTCAGTGGCGGATAATTATTGATACATTAACGTGTGTATTACTGTGTTAAGCCTACGACTACAATTACCCTTACTCTGATTAATAATAACGAAGATGCTGACGACGATAACGACGAAGAAGTGGAAGAGTGGTTCGGGTTATTTGCCACCCAAGCCAAACTTCATGAAAATTAGTTCTTTGCCTTTTGAAAGCATATCACCGCCGGGCGCTGAGATGTCAGCTATTTTCTGCATCAGGTTCGGGCCCCCGGGCTGGCCTGGCATCCCCGGTTGCTGCTGCTGGCCGGGCATCTGTCCCTGCTGGGGCTGCTGGTGCTGCTGCTGGGCTGCCCCGCCCCCAAACATGCCTCCGAACATCCCGCCCCCGCCCTGCTGGGGCTGCTGCTGCGGCTGCTGCTGCTGCATCGGCTGCTGCATCGGACCTCCCATCATGTTCGGCACCACCTGAGGCACTCCCTTCATCGGCTGCTGCTGCTGTTGCATCGGCTGCTGTTGCTGCTGCATGGGTTGCTGCTGCATCGATTGCTGTTGCATCGGTTGCTGCTGCTGCTGCATGGGTTGCTGCATTTGCTGTTGCTGCATCGGCTGCTGCTGCTGCTGCTGTTGCTGCTGAGGCTGCTGGGTCTTGTTGCCAAAGAGCCCTCCCGTGGCGGCCGAGGTGGCTCCCGAGAAGAGACTGGAGGCCGTCGAGAACATGCCCCCGGAGGAGGCCGTCGTCACCGCCGGCTGCGTCATCGGCTGCTGAAGATTCTGCTGCTGCCCAAACGGCTGATTACCTTGTCGCATTTGTTGTTGATTCTGTTGCATCTGCCCTCCTACTCCCATGTTCATGTTCATGTTGTTGTAATTAGTACCGCCCATCGGGCCGCCTCTCTGCATCTAGGGGTGGGCGGGGAAAAGAGAGAGAGAGAGACGTGAGCGAGGGCTGCTAGAGCGGCCTGGACCCCGAAGCGGCCCTCCCGAGGGGTGTCGGGGGTCGCTTCGGGGCTCCCGTGCGATCGTGAGTGGAGCTCGATTGAACATTTCGCGAATAAAGTTGCTTCTATGACTAGTCGACTACGGTTATATCGAACAAAAATAATGACAAAATGTGTGAAATGTGGGCATGTTAATGTCTGAAATGTTTGCGTATCGAAAGCGGTCATTTTCCGGGAACTAGCAATAACAAGGAAAATGCATTAAAAATATTCTAAAAAATTTTATTATGTAAAACTGTGGAGTAAAATTGGTTATCAAAAAGGTGTCGAGGTAGTCTGTAAAATATAAAATTCAAAGGTTATTAAACATATCCATTTCATCATTATTCTTGAAGGTCTTTCCGTCACATCATATAGTATATCTTATATGTATATGTATATTGAACACTGAACATGAACTTCTGATCCATAAACACTCTGATGTTATCCAAAAGGAGGAAAGAACTGAGGCAAAAGAAATGAGGAAAACGAGGAAAACGAACGAAAAGTACCAAAAGTGTATGATTAATGGAAAACTTCCTACGACTAGGTCTTGCTAATTACTAGCTACTACACGACATCGTTACCATTCCGATCCCATTTTGAGCCTTTCAGCACAAAAAGTACAGAAATGAAGAAATTGCATGCAACAAGTCACAATCCTATACATTCGGATTGGGTGAAAGGAAGAGGAAAGGAAAGGAAATTAGGAGAGAATCACAACAATTATTTTTATTACCATCAAACAGCAATCAAGGACATTTTAAATCACTACACTTGCAGAGAGAGAGAGAAGGAGGAAGAGAGTGAGAGAGTGAAGGGGCGAAAAGATTTCGGGAGATTGATTTGTTTATCAATGTCTGTATGAAGAGAGACATCCCTGCCCTCGCAGTGTACATCAACTTTCCATAGCCTCAATATTGCCTTATTCTCATATCAATGCTCTGAAATATACGTTTAATTTTTGTTCTGATGCAATATGTGAAGTGCAGAATCGTCATATTGGTGAAACTGAAGAGAACTGAATTTTGAGGTATTTTTGTCCAAATCATAAACATTCATAGCACAGGAGGAAGACCAATGGGGAGGAGATGAACACAGACTACTCATAAGCGATCGTTTTTTTTTTCATCCTGGCAATCAGTAGGTAGGTGGTAGGTGGTTATATACATTGACATAGGGAGACGCTCACGGAAAGGGGGAACATTGCATGAAGCATATAATTCAGTTGGGACAGACTTCGCTACTTGGAAAACAGGGCAGAACGAAAGGTAAACGAAAACGGAACGAAATCATAAGAGAGAAGGCGAAATAGAGGAGAAATGTCAACAAAATGCATGACTGCAGGCTGCAAGAACAGTAAGAATGAAGAACTCTCAACCATTACGTTTTATTAGTAATTTTCTTTCCAGCTCATTGGAAACATAGAGATGTTTATTTACCAAAAGGAGGGATGAGGGGGGAAATTAAAACAAAATTACGCGCTCTTCTACGGAAAACAGGAAGCCACACACTCTGACCTAAAAGTTCTGCAACTTCTACCGACTACAATTTCTCTAAAACGAGGTCACTTTGGCATCCGACGCAGACCGCAGTGGAAATTCAGAGTGTGGAGGAACGAACTAAAGGGAAAACAAAAATGTTCAGTACCAACGGAAAGTTTGTTTGGATGTAGTGTTGGAAACAAATGAAGAGGCAAATTTCAATTTTATTTGCGAAATGCAATCAAAATTTTTTGGGTGATTTGTGCACGCATGTGTTGGAACATTAAACAAGCCGACTGCTTTGAGTAATTTTGAGAAAAACGGCCAGAAATACGGGACCTTGTTTGAAGTTCGCACTACATGATTTGATGATGAATTTAATTGCTTGTCATTTTTTTTTTTTCTTTTTAGTTACCTGAGTTTGGTGATCTGGGGCAGGGTGGCCCGTGTTGTCTAACAGTGTAGGGGAAGAAGGGCGAGCATCTAGCAACAAACAACATGAAGACTTGACATTTACCACAGCAGAGCAGAATCTTATAATCGCCCTTTGGATCGCAACTCAGCGCGTTGCGATCGAAAGGGCTCTCGATTAAGAGAAATACTCAAATGTGTTGAAAAAAATAATCCAAAGAACCGAAGGAACTGAAGGAAAGTCCAACCGAAGTTCACAATAAAAACACCGCGAAGGAGAGTTAGTTACAGGTATGGTATATATGTAGTTATATAACAGTATGTAAGAAGGTAGGAAGTATGTATATAGTCCCGAAAGTCGTAAGAATAGCAAGAATGTAAAAGAAGAGGGGTCCAATGTCGAAGTGTGCGATCACATTAAACATTTAAAGCTCATCGGAATCTCGTTCGCGCGCCGAAATATCAAGTCGAGTCGCGAGGCTACTTCAACACTAGTCAAAAAGTGTCTTCGCATATTCTCCTCGTGCAAGTCATTCATTACGTGGAAGCCTTCTCTCGTTTCCTATGGAACTACGGGGCGCTCCGGGGACACAAAGACTGCGCCAATCACGTTCTCTCGGAAGTAATGAATTAATTTATGCCCCCTTCGCGCGCAGTGCTCGCTGAGGCTCTTCTTCGAGATTTTCAGCTTCAAGCATGTACAGGCTACCCTAACTTCGTATTCTCGTGTTCCATTCTCTGTATCGTTCGATATATGCATTGAAGGTGAACAAAAAGTATAACAAAAGGGGATCAAAAGGGGGTTTTGGGTTCGCGTCTCATACCAAACTTTCAACTGAACCAAAACAAGGACTGAATGAGAACAAAACGAAAAGTCGTGTGGAAGAGAAACGGATGATTCCGCGGACGAAGAAGCCAAAAGAAGCGACCGACTTACCTTTTCTGAGGGGTCCTCGCTGTCCCATGGGTCCGCCCATCGGTCCCATCCCCATGTTGTCACGGGGAGGGGGCGGGGGCCCACGTGCTCCGGGTCCTATCCCTCGGCCTCGGTTGTTCAGCTGCCGCTGAGCCACACTCCCAGCCGTCGGAGCCTGGTTTCCGTACTGGTCGGGGGCTTCGCTGAGGAAATTCGAGGGCACGAGACCCCGCACTCCGTCTATCTCTCCCATGTAGAAGCCGTCCTCGTCCATTTCTCCGTACACCAGAATCACTGCTCCGGCCTGGAAGTTCAGCTCAACTTGCTGCAAGTGAAGAAGGGGGCGTCAGGGGAGCCGATTCGGAGGGTGGAACTGTGGATTCAGCGTTTTTTGGCAACATTTTCTACTATCAAAAATATTTTTAAAAAATTTCTAAAAAAAATTTCCCTTTTTTCGACCCAAAAACACCGAAAACGTGATTTTCAAGCAAAAACTACGTGATTTTTCATGAAAAATTCAAAAACTCAGAAAAGCGGAGATTTTGTTATTTTTCAAATTTTCCATGAAAATCTTTTTCTCATATTTCTACTTTTGTAGCCTTAAAATTATGAAAACATGTAAATTTTAGGCTAAATGGACTGTAATCTTGACAAAAAATTTTGGACCAAAAATCCCGAATTCGAGATTTTTTTAATGAGCGGAGGTTTTCACATTTTAAAAATTTTTCATGAAAATTTTTTTTCTTCAATTTTCAGTTTTTCGGCCAAAACACCTTCCAACGTGTTTCTTTTGGTCAAACTAGTTGTTCCAAGTCTTCAGGGATCATTTTTGTGACAGAAAATTTTCCATAAAAAATTCAAAAACTGAGATATTCTTAACATGTCGAGGTTTGGCCATTTTTCAAAGTTTGGATGAAATTCACTTGTTTCTCAAGACACTGGAAATGTTTTTCTTGGGGTAAAAATAATCGTTTTAAGACTTAAAAGACCATTTTTCGACAAAAAATCTTGGTTTAAAAATTCTGAAATTTCATCCTTTTTCAAATTTTTTCGTGAAAATTTTTTTTCTCGAATTTAAATTTTTTTGGCAAAAAAATTGAAGGGAGATCTTTCTTGTAATAAAAAAAGTCATTTTTATAGAAAATAAGCTCATTTTTAGAAGCCTGAAAAACTAACCCTTTTGTCAATTGAAAAAACAC
Organism: Forcipomyia taiwana; assembly: GCA_963930915.1. Lineage (NCBI taxonomy): Eukaryota > Metazoa > Arthropoda > Insecta > Diptera > Ceratopogonidae > Forcipomyia > Forcipomyia taiwana. The sequence continues at coordinate 2,932,785 of CAWVOI010000096.1, read as the reverse complement.
AAATTCCCTAGGTAAAAGGAAATGCCAAAAAACGCCTCCTCGAAGAGCGAAGAAGCGCCCAACTCACCTCCGCATCGACATTCGGACTCAGTTCCTGCGGGTCGTAGTCGTAGAGGGCGATCATGCGCTTCACGGGCATGTTGGCGTAGATGTCGCCCCACCGGTCCCGACTCACGCCTCGCACACTCGTCGGCTGCTGCCCCGGCATCACGCCTCCCTGGGCTCCGGCGGCCGTCTCGTCCATCTCCTGCACCATGTTGTGGGGCACGAAGCCTCGACGCCCTCGCAGCTCTCCCCAGTAGAAGCCATCCGCGTCCTTGTCTCCGAATATCTGCAAAGTCATCTGTGGTCTCAGAATGGGGCGTTTGAGAGAGAGAGAAAAGAAGCGACCCCGGGACCTTTCTGGGGAACTTGGGGAGCTCTGCAAGGAATTTGGCTGCTCTGCTGCTGGCTTTGGCGGTAGATACGAAAATCAAAAGTTGCTAAGGAACTCTCAAGTAAAAAGGAGCCGTAAAATTGCAAACAAAACCTCCTACCTCCTACCTAAGTCAAAGTATTTACCTAATTCTGTCTTATCAAGAGTATTCTGTTTTCCTAAGAGTCCTAGGGAGTCTGTGCGGGTACGTACCTTGATTGTGTCGCCCTCCTGGAACGCTAGCTCCTCCTCACACCCGTCCGGGTTGGGGCTCATGGTGCTGGGGTCGTAGTCGAACATGGCCATGAAGAAGCGGGGTTTCTTTTGCGCCAGCTGCTGCTGCTGCGCAGAGTTCATACTCCTGGGCTGTGGCTGTGGCCCCCGGGGACCCATCTGGTTCGTTCCCGTCACGCCCATCCCTCCCATCGGCTGCTGCTGACTCACGCCCATCCCCATCCCGACTCCCATCTGGTTCGGTTGCCGCAGTCCCGTCACCTGGCCCGGGTGCTGAGCGTTCGTGAGGTTCTGCTGCTGCATCACTCCCGTCTGCTGAACTCCGCCCATCATCCCCATTTGCTGCGGCTGCTGCGTCGACTGGGGACCGTGCATTCCCGGCTGCTGCTGTTGCTGCTGCTGCTGCATGCCCTGCATGCCCGCATTTGGCCCCGTTTGTGAGTATGGTCCGAACGGTTGGTTCGCGGCGTTTGCCAGATTCGGTGGTCTGCCCGCTTGATTCAGGGGATTTCGATTGTAGCCCTGCGTCCCCTACAGAGATTCGCAAACAAATTCAAAATGCGTCAGCTGTGTTCCATTTTCCCGCGGATCGGTGGTGTTAGCTGGGTCTGGTCGGGGAGTTTCCGCGCTGGCAGAAGGGGAACTCAGTGGGGAGTGTTTTAATCAACATTTGAGACTAAAGAATAATTTTGGTTGAAACTTAAGTCTTTCTCTAAAATTCTGTGGGTGTCTTTTAAATTCCAAGTTCAGTCCTTAAAAGGTATTTAGGGGTCTTTTATTTAACCCATTGGCTACCAAGATTTTTAAACTGTGTCAAGCTTCCTGAAATCGATTGTTTAGCTTGAAACAAATTTTTCATATGAATAATTCGCACAAATTAAATTTTTAAAATTTTTTTTGGAGGAGTTATACCCACACTAAAAATGTAAAACAAAAATATGCCCATAAATCAAAAATGGGCTAAATTTTTGTAACAATTTTTTATTTAAAAAAAATAATTCGGACTCATCTCTTAATATTTTAGAAGACATTTTTTTGAAATTCACACGTTAAGTATTTTTAAAAGTTTAAATTTAAAATCCAATATGGCGGCTATACCAAAAAATTTAAGGACTAGCTGCTTTTGCTGCTTTATAATTCATAATCTTAAAATGACTGCCGAAAAATGTAGCCAATTTCTAGATTAGAACTTTAAGTTTGCCCGGAATAAATTTTTAAAAGTTGATGAGTCACCAGTGACCCCTAGGTAGCCAATGGGTTAAGGGAAATTCTTGTAGAAGATTTTCAAAGCCTCTTGGAGGTCCTTTAACAGTCCTTCAAAGTCTCCCAGAAGGTCGTGAAAGCCTGTTAGAGGTCCTTTCTTGGTGAAATCCTCAAAAGTAATTTCTGTGAAAGCTGAAAAGTCCTCAGAAAATGGCTCCCAGGCTTCAGGGCGGAAACAACGAGACCAGACCAAGCAGACCGGGTTCGGGAGAGTTGAACATAAACCAATGAGTGGTGTTTCGTATCATTTGGGTGTTTCTGGTGTGTTTCGTGTTTGGTTCAATTTTGAAGCATCCATGGACATTCAACAAACCGGGCATGGAAAGTTTACAACAAGCTCTAGATCTCAAATTGTGTGCACTTAAATACGGAATATACAGGTGAGAGTTGATGAAAAGTCGGACGACAAAAAGGAAAACGTGTGAGTGGAGGAGCCTCTATACGGTTGAGGACACAGTCAAGAGACGTGGATGGAGGAGGTGAAAAGAAGGAGACAAACAGAGAGAAAGATAGGTGTCTTGCGGCCCTTCTTGAGGTCGACATAATTTTGTCACTGTAACACGGCTACATGGAATCATAACAGTTCTACGAGAACAGGATTACACATTTTGGTGGAGAGAGAGAGGTAAGTCCTCGGCTCGCTAACCTGAGGCGTAGACGCTCCTTGCTGGCTCGAGATAGACAGGGCAGCGCTACTTTTGCGTCTCATCTGGTGGGCGGCAATGATAGCGGCCGCCGAGGCGCTTCCCACGCTCCCGGTCTCCATGAACTCTCCGTCATCGCTATTGTAACTGGCGACGGCGGCGGCAGCGGCTGCAGCCTCCTTCGTGACCTCGATGGCCGGGATCCCGCCTGCCGAGTTACTGCCATTGCTTGCGTTATGCTGGGACGCCGCCTGATGCTTCTTACCCGGACGAAACGTACCGCGAGACGAGACCAGACCAGAGCGAGAGAGTGTGTGTAGAGAGTAATTTGTATATTCGAGAAAATTTCATACCGAAACGAGGAACCAAACCAGAACAATATAAAGCAAAATCAATCAAATATGCAACACGTGTTAGATAAGATGTAAGAGAGAAAAGGCTTAAACGTGAGCTAGTCTAAGTGATTATATGGTAAATATAGTTTAAATATATGTTGAGATATTATGTTTTAAGCCAAAGCCAAGCGACGAGTCATGAGTGAACTCTTCGGAATATATGCTCGCCGGAGGACAGAGAACTCAGTAATGAGCGACACTTGAAAGAGAGTGAGAGAGTTGTGAGAATGAGCGACAGTGTAGGAGAGGGTGAAAGTGGATAGGTTGGTGGCGCCTGAAGCCCCGTACTCACCATTTGCCCGTGCTGCCCCGGATACATCTCCTTGTCGCTCAGGTTCTCCTCCACGTGCATCCCGTCCATCCCCTGCTGGTGAGGCATTCCTGGCTGCGGCATCCCACGCGGTCCTTGCCCTCCCGGGTGCATGTTCCGCATCTGGGGCGCCTGTCCCATTCCCATTTGCTGCGGATTCACGCGTCGGGCCGCCATCCGAACCACATCTTGATTATAATTGAAGCCGTTTATAAAGTCTTCATCGGACAGTTTTAATTTAAGAGTTTTCATTTTCAATTCATTGCGCGAGCGACGAAAACGGAAAGAACAAAAGAAACGGCGAATAAAATAAAACGTTAAGAAGCTCCATTTGCATTTGTCTTATCTCCTTTTGGTGCGAAAGGAAAGTTTGAGGCTTAGAGGGAAAAGTGAAAATTCGAGGAAAATTAGTTTCAGGAAAGTTTTGAAAGGAGGTGGAAATTTTTTCAAAGTTTTTTTTCAAGAAAAAGGAAAATATTCTCCGGCCCAAAATTCTACGGTTTTTGTGACAATAAAAACAGAAATTGGCCAAAAATTGAGTTCAAAGTCAAAACGAACCCCTTGAAGTCTAAACATCAAAACTATGGCCGTGTTCCGACTCTGTAAGACCTCTCAGAACGAAAATTTCATGGACGATTTTCATCACACAATTAGCTCCCATAAAAGAAATGTTACAGATTATCCCCGAAAAAAAATTGGTTGAATAATTTTTAGAGTGAAACTTTCCAAGAAAAGAAAAAATAAAACAGAAGTGAAGCTGTCTAAAGTGAAATTGAAAATCGGTCACGCAGAAGAGCAAAGAATGAGAAAAGTCAAGAAAAGAAAGAAAAACGTGACGAGGAAATAATGGACAATTGCGTCGACGAGTACGCAATCTCTTACTTGGTATTTGCGTTGCCAGGCTATCAGCTGATTGTGAATCTCTGGATTTAGTTCTCACTGTGACGGCTCTTGGATTCAAGCCAACTAATTTTCCTATATCTACCAGTGCATGGTCTCCAGTGGGCGAATCAACGTCAGTTACTTTCTTTCCATCCGCATACACAGCGTATCCAGTGACTGGACCAGAAGACGGCGGTCTCGTGACAGGCTGCCACGTAACCAGTAGAGTACCATCTTGTGGGCCAGCTTCAACCTGGATATCCTGTGGATCGAAGTCGAGGGAATGCGAGTTGAGGGGAGAGAAGAAAAAGGTGAAGGTCAGCGACTGCTTTCTGGTACCGAGTGCGAAGATGGGTGAGCCAACAAAGGGGATTGGTAGGGTGGCCCAAAATTAATGAAGCCAAAAAATTTAAGTCGGTCAAAAAATTTTGTATTGGCCACCCTAATGATTAGTGCTGTCGAATCTCAAGGGTCCGCAGACAAACGAACCCGAAACGAGACAGCACTAACCGACCTACGAGCTAGCTCACCTGGGGTGGGTCCGGCAGTCCTTTGGCAAGTGTTCTGAAGTCTGTGTACGCTCCTGGAGCCTCTTCCGGTGGGGGTGCTGGTGGTGCTTGTGCTTGACCTGGCGCTCTGAGGTGCTTTGAGCGCACTGTTACTCGGTACTGAGTACTGGGAGATAAGCCTGCGCGAATGTGGAAACGCGTTAGGGGGTCATGAAGGTCGGGATGAGCGAGTTTCGGGACGTACCTGTGATTGTATGTCGATAAACACCGGGTTTCACGGTTCTAACTTCAACATTATTTACACAAACTACGTGCTGATGATTCGAGTTGGCTGGCAGCCATGATATAACAGCACTTGAGCACGTAATATTTGTAGCTCTAACGTTTGAGGGACCTAGATTAGTCGTATCACGTCCTATGATCATTGTGCATGCGGCATCTCGGGATGTTCTCCTAGTGTTTGTTACACTACGTACGCTTATTCTATGTGGCTGCAGTTTCGTTGCAATTGAAAACAATTAAAAAATCAGTAAAGCTTCATTGGGTCGGAGGTCAGCTTTTAAAGTACATATTTATGCATGTAGTGTCTCTCAAACATCCCGAGTCTCAAAGAGATCTGGTCGGCAGTCGCCGATCAGATGAGAGCCCTTTGAGGAGAGTGCAACAGAATTCAGCTGGAAGTCAGCTTGAAGTTCAGTCAGCAACTTGTTACGTAGTTCTTTCATAAATAAGGCGTTAAGTTAAATCATAAAATCGGTGTTTCTTGGATGAAAATGAATGGAAATGGGTTCCATGAAACGCCAAGACTCGAGACTCAAAAGTGAAAATGAGTGGAGATGGATTCTACAGAACCGTGAGGTGAGTTCAGGAATCCTCGGAGCAACGGACTGACGGACGACTCGGTGCTTGGTGGCACTCCTGCAGAAGCGTCTCCTTCCTGCGGTAGGAAGAGAAAAAGTACTTACTCTATTTGAATCTACTCCTTCTACTAAAGCTCTTGTTCGCTCCAATGCCTTTACGGTAACCTTCAGTACGCCATCTACGTACACGTGATAGCTCTCGATCTGGTTATACCCGGCCGGGTCTGGGGCCGACCACCCAATCAATACGCTCTTGTTCAACTGACGTTCCAATGTCAAGTGACGCGGAGCAGGAACTAGCACGGAGAACATATAATCAGCATCAGGATCTAGAGCTACTATATTCGTGTGTGTGTTTTTTTTTGCGTGTGAAAAGGCAGCAAAATATATTGCATCAATTTTAAAATTCTCTTTGTCCTCTCGCGCTTCCAATTAATTTTTACATCGACTCACGCCACCACAAAAATTCCATTTAGCATGCATCCATCGCTACTGTTGACATCAAACATTGCGGGGGCCAATTTCGAGCGTGGGGGCATCCGCAGATTATCTTATCGGATTTCACATATTTTGCATTGTTTCACATATTTATGTCGCACACGACATCCGAGCATCGTGTGCGTCATAACATCGATGTTAACATCCAAATTGCAATCCACCTTTAATGCACAGAAGCCGACAAATCCTCGTTTCTCGGAAATCAATCCCTTGAGCTGCCGACTTCCCATTTTGCGCCGTTAAGCAAGGAAAAAGGAGACTTTAGCGGGATAATCTCGGGTTTGCAGGGGAGACGGATAGTACTTGCTCCTTTTTCTACCCCTTGTCGTTGAGTGTTTTCTAAAAAGGTGCCAAGATGGTATCTACATTGACGGATTTGGGCAACTCGATACACTTCACTCATAGCTGGCTACCCTGGTTAGGCTTTTGTATGCCCAAAACCACCTCAAGGGAAGAGAAGACGAAATAAGAAGGCTAAGAGCTCGCTTGAAGGGCTGCAAGATTCTTGAACTGCATTTTCTCAGGCTCCTTTCAAGCTTTAAAATGAGGTATCTTGGAATGAAAGATGATTGAGGTACCAGGCTATGTGCCTAGAGGACTATGGTATTGGCTGTTGTGCGTATTACATAACTTTTATTTTAATTTAAAAAAAAAATATTAAAAACTAGGGGGAGACCTCCTGCTCACACGGGCTCATGAAAAGTCAACTTAGCAATCTGAAACTTGGCACAAATCATATTCATTTACTCCCAAGTAAGGTTGTTAATTGAGGCATGTTAATTTTCGGGGGCACCATTGAAGCTTATGTGGCCGAAAACAGGTGATTTTCGGTTTTACTCCCATAACTCACCTCCCACAAAAGATATCGCAAAATCGCTTCTTAGTAGTACTCGTGACATTAAAATACATATTTTTATCGATTATCAGTATAAGAGATTTTGAGTTCCGTTGTCGGATAGCGAAAAAAAAACATTTTTGCAAGGACATTTTTTTTCTCCCCCTTCTAACTTTTTTTCTAGAAGTCCTATCCAAATGTCCCTCAAGGAGCTTCAGGACCTTATCAGACTCAACACTCGTGCCAACTGTCATGAAGCTACCATAAGTAGTTTTTTTAAAACCTAAATTCAAAGTTTTAGGCTCTTTTTGTTTGGGAAAATGGACCTTTTGGTTAATATCTTCCACCCAGGGGGCGCTAAAAATCAATCCTTTCAAATGCCGACTCACTTTGAGTCAACAATTATGTGTACCAAAACTCAGACCTCTACGTCAAGTGGTTTGGAAATGGGAGGTGATGAATGAGTCAGTTGGAATTATTTGGACGAGACTATGGATATCAAGTGGAGACGTCTGGTACTTTTAAACGTGTGGTAGAAAAATGAGCAAGGCTGAGAAAATCTAATCGATGCCTAGGCAAGACAAATGACCTGCTTGAAAAAGTTCCTCTCTAGCGTAGTCTTTCGGGTCAGCAGAAGACGTCATCCGGATGAGAGCCCGCATCTCAGAGCTCGGAAGGTTAAATCGCAGGTCGTAAAACTATCCTCGTACCTCTTTGGAAATAATTTATTGCCCTCCTCAAGTGATATGAATGCAAATTGGTTTTTACATGCCTCCTGGCAACGACACTGCGTCATGATAAATTATGGTTTGCATGTGGGGGCAGGAAGAGTGCATAAAGAAAAATAGAATGACATGATGGCGTGCAAGCCCGACCTTCAATTGATTGATTACACACGTTTAGGCCCGGACTCGAGCTCGGAGTCGTGGAAAGCGGCGACCTGACTCTCGAAATGCAACTTTATAAATCAAAACCCGGGACGACGCGTGACGGCGAAAAAAAAATCCTAAAGCGTCAATAAAAGGCACAATCTGCTGTCTGAAGCAATTCAGACGAAATCGACATGTTTCTAGCGTTACGTAAAGGACTGGCGATTTACCAACACGTGTGACAGAGCGAAGTATAATATTTATTTATAGTGTGGTGTGGCTACTGCCTTTGCTCGGGGGGAATGGGGGAGGGCAAGGGGGCAAAAAAGTGGCAGGGAGCATGATGAAATGTTGGCTGGAGGTGGAAAAAGTGTCTTTCTGAGGCACAACTCGCACGCCGGAGCTCGGCGCAAAGTGAAAAAGTTTCCTTTCCTGCTGCCATATGTTACAACCTTAATTGAATAATATAAAATCGATCTCAGCATCCTTTCTTGGCCGGTTATTGTCTTGTTTTCTCGACCCGCTCCGGAATTATCTGGCTCAGATTCCGCCCGAGCCATAAATTTTTCAGATGCTCAACCCTCTGCTCTACCTTTGTGGCTTGGGCTTTAAAATAATTGATTTTCTTGACATTTTTAACATTTTGAAAAAACAGCTCCGAAACCGTAAGAGCTAGAGGCCTGCGGTTTTTTGCAGATTGTCATTTGTGGTCTGAATAGTATGGAAATTGGTTTGGTTTTCCCAAAAAATTGTCAGGGACGTAACTAAGGGGGTTTTTTCGTTGTATGAAAGTTCCATATACTTGCTCCGATTGAGTTGAAATTTTAGTATATTGTAGTCTGTCAAAAATCAAGCAAAAAATGGAACCACACATGACCCCTATCATGTACAGAGACGGAGCTAAGGGCCCCTTAAGTTTGCTCTTCATCAAAAAGTTTCTGGGGCACAATTAACGAAAGACTCAAGGTACTCCTGGCAAGCTACTGGAGAGCAAACTTACAAAGTATGCGCATAATTGAATTGCATGTCGTCGTCATCGCATATCGCCGTCGACGTTAAAGGAGCTTAAATTGGATTACACGGAGGAAAATAGAAGTGGAAGCTGGCGTGTGGGAGGCGCAGAACACCAAGCATGCAGAGATTCATTCGAGGGACGAGCAAGTTAGCCCACACCAGAGAGATGCAAGAGAGTGTGTACAAACAAATTTTCGCAGATTGAACGGCGCACAATGGGGTTGGCAAGGCTCTATACTGCACCATCTCCGGCTTTGTCGGTGTCACGCCGAGATAATAAAAGCTACGACGCTCCATTGTTGTGCACCATTAATTATTTTCATCGTTTTCTTCGCAGCGGCAGCACCGAGGTCGACAGTCTCGCATCCGAGGTGGATTGCAGAAACGAGCGAGGTTCTAGAGAGACAACGTCAACTGTCCCTCTAGCAAATCACACTCTATGGAAAGCGAGGCGCAAAAGAAAGAAGCACTTACCATTGTCGGACTCATCCTCATTGTGGTCGACCTGATTCAGGTCGGTCATGTGAGTCTCATGTGATATCCTAGCTATTTCATCTGGCATCGGCGGAACTGGTGGCAAGTGCTGGGCTACGCTTGGTGGCAATGGTGCTGGATCGAGAGGCAGGTCGTCGGACTCGCGGAGAGTCGAAACGACTGCCTGATGGAACTCTAGCAGGTCATCGCCTGTGGGAGACGGACATGGGAGGGATTAGTGCGGGATGTGGGGGCTCCTCGGGATATGTACGAGGAGGGTGAGATTCAGAGAGAGAGGTCAGGAAGAGAGACATCTGTGTGCATATGGAGTGTGTAAGGTGTTTCTTGTCTACCAGAGTGCAAGTGAAAATATAACATATAAAGGAATCCGAAAAAAGCTCCGTGACTTACCTACGAGTCGCTGCACGAATGAGCCGGGCACGAGGCCTCGTCTGCCGTCAAGTAACTCCGCATCAAAGTACCCACCGGCGGGCTCTCCGTTGCCCCACACAAGCAAATAATCTCCCGCACAGAACGATAACTCGCCCTCAGAACCTTCCATGCTGCATACATTGAATAATCAATTTAATGGAAATTTCAGACGATGCGAGGCTTTTGGCCGGGGTTTTTCTCTGGGTCTTCTTCAGAGGGCTTTTCTCTCAGTTTTTTAGGGGAGTCTTCTTCAAAAGGTTTTCCTCTCAGTTTTAAAGGTAGAGAGGGAGTCTACAAGTTAGTGAAAACTTCAAGAAAAATGCGATTTGTGGCTTAAGGTATCTTGGAGATGGATTCTACTCGACGATTTGTGTCCATTTGACCTCTCTTTAGGCACTAATTTATGTAAGTAATAATCCGGGAAAAAAATTTCAAGACTTAAAGTCCTGAAGTTCAGTTTAAAAGTTCTTGGAGGGCTTTCTATTCAGTCGTAAAATCTGAATAGTAGAATAGTAGAACTTGACTATAATTTAGTAGAATCTGCTCAACTTTTAGCCTTGAAAAAATTTTATCTTGAATTTTTTTTTTAGAGAAAATGAATTTAAAAGTTTTCCAAAAATTTTATTCTGGGTTTCTTTTTTTGAGAAAAATTATTTGAGACTATGATTAAATAGAATCTGATTAACTTGTAGCCTTACAAAATTTTATCTTGGATTTTTTTTTTTTTTAATGAGTATAAAAATTTTATTCTGGATTTTCTTTTGAGAAAAATTGTTTGAGAAAAAAATTGACCCCCAGAGAAAAACCCACGAAGGTCGAAAAAATGAGGAACAACACAAAGCGAAAGCAGAGCGAAAAATACTTACTCTGGCGGGTCGTAAGAGAACTTGGCAATGAAAACGCAACATCGACCCTTCCCGGGTATGTCAAGCATGTCCACTTGGGGCTCGCCAATTCCATTGGATGTCAAACCTAGTGGTCGTGCTAAAGTTAAAATGATATCTCAAAATTTCTACACACCTAACACCCATAAACACGGATTTGGCGCTACTTACTGTCCAGATCGAGTCCGATGCGGGAGAGGGGTCGTGATTGCGAGTGCATGTAGGTCGGGTTGACGGTGTCGAGGCCGAATCTGTCGAGGTCCCACGATGTTGGCAAGAGCGGAGACAGCGGCGAGGTGGTGCGGTGTCGGGCCATCTGCAGATCGAGGTCGTCGAGGGCCTTCAATTTGGTCGAGACCCCGGACGCCAGGAGGGGATTTGTGTACGAGGAGTATGCGGTATTTGTGCCGAAACCGAGGCCTGGTGGAAGCGTGCTCGACATGCCGAGACCCCCCAATCCGAGTCCCGAGGTTCCACCAAGGCCCCCGATCCCTCCCAGGCCGCTACTCAGCCCGGTGGCGGTCAAGCCCCCGACTCCCAGGCCCGACGAGAGCCCCGTTCCTCCCAGCAAGCTGGACGTTCCTCCGAGCAGTCCAGTTCCGGCCCCCAGTCCCGATGTGCCGCCCAGTCCAAGGTGGCTCAATCCGGCTCCGGTGGCAGTTGGCAACGAGTAGGACGCTACGCCCGGAGCCCCACTCAAGCCCAGAGTGTAGCTTGCGGAGCCTGTTGGCAGCGTATACGTATTGTGCAGGGAAAGGACGGGCATTGTGTTGCTCTGGAAGACAAAAGCCTTTGTGAAAAGGCGTGGAAAAATACGTCAAAACTCTCGATGCAACGTTCCATTCTCTTCTACACCGCCTCACTGCTCTCGTGAGGGGCCCAAAAATCGCCGGAAAAAACGAAAAAGCCACATCGGGAAAAAGGTCGGAAAAATTCACTGCTGAAGCGGGTCGAGTGCGGGATATCGGGGTGACACGAATACGGATGACTGAAAGCTACATTTCCACTAAAATGTGAATGAAGTAATGATGATGCTCTGGATCGTACTGGGTACACTAACTCATTGCAAATAAATCTACCTCTACGACGGGTTTTAATTCTACACTTTTTACACGAAGGGGCTGCTCATATTTTATTACTCTAATTCTCTCTCTCGCGTTTCTGTACACGACTGGGGCGACTATATTTTGAGCGACTCACCGAATGAGTGAGGACCTTTCGACGGGGAGCGATAAATCATACGGCTTGTTGTAAAGGGAATCGGAAACCAGAAAATAGAAAACCAAAAAGTGAAATGGCATGTTGAGGAAACGAGCATGCTTGCGAAGTCGGTTTTGTGGTACACATTTTGACAGCCGCCGCCGATTCGGCTTTGCATTACAGGAGAGTGCTGCAATTTCACGGTTAATTTGAATTAAAAAAAATGCACTGGGTTTATGGCTTATGCGGGGGATGTCGTCCTCGCATGATTCATGTTGCAGATTTGCGCGTGCTGCAGTGGCGGCTGGCGGGGGAGGCTGCAGAAAAGATACGGCAGAGGAGGAACAAGGCTTTTCTCAACCAGAACTTGGAGCTGTCGTTTGCTATGCTCGCAATTTTGGAGCTGATTTCATGAGGAAAAAAAGTTTCTTTTTGAAAATTTTATTTTCTCCCCTGGTTCCTTATTTTTAACCTTTGACCTCTAATAAGCGATAGAAGGAGTGTCTCAGATGCCTCTTAATCTGGAGAAAGTGCCCTCAAAGCTGACGTGGGAGCCCTTGGAGGTGCAGTTGGCGACCTCTGTGAAGTGAACACTACTCTTTAAATTTAAATGTAACTTAGTCTCATTTTTCTCAACCACTGACTAAAATTGATCTCAAATTTGGACTTTATTTAAAATCAAAAATTAAAGCAGTGGGTCTTCATGTCAAATTTACCTGTCAAACAGCCTATCCAATTGACAGATAGCTGTCAAATTTCAAACGGTATTCCTTCAAAATGACCGTTATTCTATATTTTCTCCGAATACGAAGAATAAAACAAGAGAGATAAAAGTACATAGAGTAGAAATACCCATATATCGCCTCAGGTGATAATTCTGTCGAATTTGACAGTTCCAACGCACTTTGACAGTTCCTGGGGCGCGCTAAAAATTCTCGTATTCCACTCTATACTTTTCTATCTCTATTTATAAAACAGTCATTTTTTAGTGAAACAATTGACAGCTAACTGTAGATCGAATAAAATTTTTGACAGTTATTCTGACAAAGAAACCCTTATAACGGTATTTTAACCACGTGTTTTTCCCTCTCAATGCGGAGGTGAGAATTGGACACTTTCAGGTAGATTAAAAAGAAAAGGAATCAATTGCCAGCATAGCAAACGATAGTCAAAATCCGAGAGGATATGGGACCTCCCGAAAGCCCTAAGCACCAGGGGCCATGTACGACGACTGGCACCTCGTTCCCGGACGCAAACGAGTGCACTCGATTTAACGAGAAACCGCAGAGAGGCAATAAAGCCGTCTGGTGTGCAAGAGAATGGAACTGCCGTGCTGCGTTTTGCATCCAACTCGACCCCAATTGGGCCATTACGTGAGACATTCGCACCTGACAAATTGGCGGCAAACTGCTGATGGCGTTGGCTCTCACCGGCAACGGCGACACATTCGCGTTTGTGGCTCCTGTCAGGACGCTCGTGGCTCCAGCGGCGGCCGCCATAGCTGCCACCGACGCATCAGTCGTCAGCCCGTACGTGCTCGAACTGGAGCTGACAGCTGTTCCGTGCAAGCCTGACGTGCCCGAGCTGTATCCAGTGTAGTTGCCGCTAGATGTCAGGCCACTAACGCCGCTCATGCCTCCGATTCCGCTCGTCAAGTTGGAGCCCACTCCGCTCAGTCCCGTCATCGTGCCGAGCCCGCTGGAGGTGTGCAGTCCCGACGACGTTCCCAGACAGCTCGACGTTCCCAGGACGCCACTCGAGGTGCCCAGAACTCCACTCGATGTGCCCAGGACGCCGCTTGAGGTACCCAGAGCGGAAGTCGTGGTACCCAGAATGCTCGACGTCAGGCCGGAAGTTGTGCCGAGGATGGAGGTGGTGCCGAGTCCTCCGGTAGATGTCGTTCCCAGACCACTGTATCGAGTGCCAGCTGACGTGCTGTAGCCAGAAACCAGAGAAGAACCGAGTGTTGGTCCAGTTGTACGCGACTGCTCGAGTTCAGCCAGTATAAGATTGTCCTGGGGAGGCGAAAAGGTAGGAGGTCAGCTGGTATTTCTCGCACTGGCGACGCGACTGGGCGGGGTGTCAAGAACCTCCTGCAGCAGAGCTAAACTTTGGACCATAGAGGGACTCTAGAGTTTCATCGCCTTAAAATCAAGTCTGGGATTTATTTTTAAAGAATCTTCTAAACATTTTTTATTTCAAAAAAATTGTCAAAAATATTCTTGAATTTTTTAGGGGCAATTTCAGAGAGATGAAACTCTAGGGAACACCTCCATTGCTCAAACTGACAAACAGCCAGGTGCCGGGTGAGCAGGAGCTGGCAAAAACATGAAATATAAACCGATGAGTGGCAGCAAACACCGCACTGTAATTATTATCGCTGTACCCTTTTACAGCACACACACAGACTCTATCGATTTCGTGTCACGCCGAGTCGCTTACTGTTGCTGCCACGAAGCGACTATCATTGCTTATTTATAGAGTGGAACCTCGTCGTCGCTCCGAATGCGGGTCGGGCTCCAGCCAGCGTTTTTAATTACTTTCTACAAGATTTATGGGTACGCACTTTTAGCCAACACTAATAGCTTTTCTTATTTATTTAGCAGTTCCGCGCGCTGCCGGTCATTTGATTTAGCCTTCGAGCCTGGCATGTGTCTGTCGGACGTTGCGGCTATCCGACAGACGGACAAAGCAAAGGAACATGTTAACTACATCCCAAACAACCTTTACGGAAGCTCTTTCTAGATTCTATACTGGCTCTATTTGAAAACTCTAGCTACTCAATGATTGATGAGTCTCGTTGTCGTCTCATGGCAGTGATGTTTGTGGGAAAGGGGATGGAGCTGAGAATGGAATCAGAATCAGGGACTAAACTTTGAGTTTTAAATTTTTTAGAGAGGGGAAAATAAATTTTAGTCGTTTTGAAACCCCTTAAAAATTTTTTTGGAGGTCTTGAAAAATATTTTCGGAGAGTAAATGTGAGTCCTAGAGCCGAAATGATTGTTCTGGCTCTTTTGAGAGACTTCTACCGGACCGAGGATTTCGTTGATGAAAAATTCCCTGATGAGTGGTGTCCCTATAGGACCACCTTCTTTGGGAAAATTTAAAAGGCATCTAAAGGACAAAAGTGTTCAAAAAACAATGACGAACTGCGGGAGGTTCTTGAGCCAGAAGCCAAACATGCCTGTTCAATTTTAGCCATAATTCTATCTATTTCGGAGCCCTGCTGCTGATTCTGGTGATGGGGCGTGTGATGGTGATGGACAGAGGTGGGAGTGGGGGCCCACGTGACTGTGGATCCCCCACCCGTTCCGGATGTCGTGGCTGCCATGGCGGAGCTGAGCGCGCTACTTCCGATCCCAATGGCTGATGTCGATGACACACCGGTGCTGCTTCCAATGTGGCTCCTCTGCTGCTTCGCCTTCAGCAACGCAGACAACTCGAGCTGGAGCTCCTCGCATTTCACCGTCTCTAATGCCGCCTGTATTGATTTTGCAATTAGGTTTTAATGACGTCATTTACATATTATTATACAATACAATGTATACACACATATGTAGGCACGAGTACGTATAAAAAGATAGAGAAAAATGTACACAGAAAGACACACAAAGCGCACATTTCACAGGCACACATTGTCGCGGTGTCATCATTTTTCCTCGCTTCTCCGAGGCTCCCCGTGCGAAAATTGCGATAACTACTTTCTTTTTTTCCGTCGACTGTCGACTGTCGAGTTCAATTTGATTGCTCGGTTACGTAATTGATTTGGGGCCAGGGGCAAGGGCAGGGGTGCAGGCCCGAAATGGGTTAAGGAAAGTCATTGTTCCATGAATAATGACTCGGCATCACTGGGTTCCGGTTATTTTCATCGGAAGTGAGCATTCGATTCCGAGGTGGGAATCGCCCGGCACTCGCACAAAAGGTTGCAAAAACAACGCTCGCAAGATTGATGGTGGGAGGTGCGCAAGTTAAATTGGGGGAGGGGGAGAGAGTTTGGTGGAAAAGACGTGCGGGCGAGCCCGGCTAATAATAACGTCATAACTGTGCGTGGAAGTGCACCGTCATTCGAGCGTGGGAGGACGCAGACGTGGGGGTTCGGCTTTGCCATTTCCGGGGTCGGAGAGGCTTCCTCTGGTGGACCAGTCTGGACTTGCTTTTGGCTCTGCTTTTGGGAAAAAATTTTTCTCTACTTGAAACAGATTTAATTGGAATTATTTTTTCTCTGTTAAAATCTACTGAGAAGAAATTGAGGCTAAAACAGAGCTTGCTAAAGAGAGGTTTGTTAGTCGTCAAGTCAAAAATTTCCTTTTATGGCGGGAAATTCGAGCCCTTGCTGACAAATAATTTAGGAGCTGGTCCACCGATTGCAAGCCTATATTCTGATGCAGATCAAAACAGTGAAAAGCAGGCATGCACAACTAGTCTATCCCGCGCTTGTTCAACCTCCATACGCAAAGCTATTTTCGGCCCGAACGAAACTCACAGGTGTCTGAAAGGCTGTTTGGGACTATGTTAGGTTAAGGCATGCTTCATACTCATACGGCAACGTTTTCAACTAAAAAGTGCGAATAACTTTGTGCAGTTTATCGTTGACATGTGCGTTTATATAGTTCATGGCTGGATATAGTATAGTAGGTATATTAGAGTAATAAAATATGTTTAGGATTCTCCTGTATTTCAGTCTCTTTCTACGTTATAGTTTGTATCTAAAAGCAATGACAGCCGGGCAGGTCATAAAACCTAATAAAAGCAAACTTGTGAAAATGTGTTCATATATATAATTGTTATTTGAAGCTCCGCGATGCGAGGAAATGCACTCAAGTACCCTTCCAAATGTGATACTGATGTGAATGTAGGTTCTGGGGCGAGCAAGTGAAATGATTCAATGTGCTGCGATGTGTGAAAGGTAAGAGAGAGAGAGAGAGAGAGCTGTTCGCGAATGGAGTTGCGAGACGAAGAAAAGTTTGGGGTTTGGGATTTACATGCTGCCTACATTAGAGTCCCATTGTTGCCAGCACAAGTTTATTTTCAGTGCGAGCTTGTCTTCGAGCACACAGAAGCCCCTTCAATTCTCGCTCAGCCCGATTTTCGACACGAAACTTTGAAATGCAACACCGATACAAACACACTTTCGTCTTAGGGCTGTTCATGGTTATTTTTTGTCTCCTTCATCGTACAGTCCAGAGGCGTAGGTCGGTTTTCAAGTTATTTGCCCCAATGAAGTAGCTTCTAGCTTTGAACTTGAGATCTCTAGCCTTCAATAAGAGGCCATTTTCTGTAAATTCAGGCCACTAGCTTTCTACTTGGGGCCCCTATCTTCAAACTTATGGTCTAAGCTTTGAAGTAAGGCTTGCTTACTTTGAATTTGAAGCCTTAGTTTCGACTTAAGGGCGTCTTAATTTAACACTAAGGCTCATTTATTTAAATTTGGGGCCCCTAGCAATCTTAGAGATGCTTAAATGAGTCGAAAAATAGGACCCCAACAAACCCCCACCTAACCTCCGCCTCTGGCACAGCCCCGGGAAAACTTTAGCGTGATGGAAAACGGAGACAATGCACCACTTTTGAAATTACATACAGAACACGTGCAGGCTGTTGGATTACACAGACTTAACACAAAAAACACTTGGTTTTATCGCGCGCTTTTGAAAGGGGATCGGCCCGGAAAAGTGCCTCTCCCCCCCATTGCCGAGTGTCGTCTGTGTGTGAGTGCCGCGATTGCGAATTCAAAAACAAATTGAATGAGACACCGAAACACGAAAACATCAATTGACATTGAGATATACACAGAAATTCGGTAACCATTACAGATTTACAGATGAATTAACCGACCTTTTTCTCCAATTCACGGGCACGTGATTGTAACGATTCAATTTCATTGCGGTGTCCAAGGCCGCTACTGGTTGACATCGTCCTTAGCTGGGACAGAGCATCCTGGAAATAATTTTACTATCAAGGTGTGACCGCCAAAGTCGCGCATTCTGGTTTCATTAGCGAATGGCTCCGGAGTGGGTAATTGGTTTCGGTAATCTCGTTATTCATGTTAATTTCTTGCTGAGACGCCTTCTGTCAGGGTCTGTCATCTGGCTCGAAGGGGACACGGCGGATTTCCTCGCTTGAAAAACTTGCTGATGGAAAATTTTGTGACTGACAGAAATCGCTAGAATTATGGATTGGAGGTGTAGAGGCTTGTGCTAGAGGGGTCATGAATTTCTGGGGAAAAACTTGATTCTTCATTTCGGAAGGGCTTTTTAAAAACTAACGAACTTCTGGGGAACCATTTGCAATTTTTTTAGGACCCTAAAGGACCTCTTAAAGGATCTTTCGAGGAAGGTGATGTCTCCACTATTGGATTTGCTCTAGAGAAATTAATTGGATTTAAATCCAGTCAGCCACAAAAAGTCAGAGAATAAAGAAAACCAGCTCGAAAATAAACCGGATTTCGAGGAAGAGGCTTGAAAAGTTGTCATCCGGGGAAATGCGGTACAAGAAAAGACCATCAACTGCCTAATTGGAGTCAATTAATTTAAAGTGCTTAAGTAGAGAGCGTCAGGTTCCCTGGATTACTACAACTTCCCATCCCTTCCCTTCCCCGGCAGACCTTAATTACGTGTCAGCCACAAAACTTTCCATATCACGCCAGAAATGTGTGTATGTATATTGCGTAATCTAAACATATTAAATCAAAATAATCACCGAAAACAAATAGACTTTGTACGAAAGTCGCTGTAGCTCGTGGCTCACTTGGGCTGCCTGCAATACACGTTCTCGCTGTCGTTAAATCAACATGAATAATTAACAAACGTCGGATTTGCTGGCCGGCGTGTATCGTGACTGTTTCCACTAAACACTCGAATCGAGTTTGGGGCTTAAGTAGTTATAGTACTCGTTTTGGCGGATTTGTTTCTTATTTTACCTTCTTTCAGCATGTGCGGGCGGGCGGGGGTACCTTTTGACTGCCTAACGTGTTAAGCTGGCTTTCGTGTCGTGTGTCTTTTGGCATTGTTTTCGCGAGTCGTTGGGCCCATCGATTGCCGTCTGTATCTATTTTTGGAGGCCCAGAGTTTTTTTCTTCGTAAAATCGTTTTTGATTATTTGGGTCCAAACGACCCCAAAAAAAGCCCTCTAGTTGTCAGGCTCTATGAAAACAAACAATCCTGGACGTGAGTCTGGCAGCGTTCAAATGTAATCCCCCCCGTTTCCGGCATCACCGCGTCATCAAAAAGTCGGGCTGGAGTGTGTGCTGGATGCCGATGAGGTCGGTCGACTCGTGCACAGACAGATTTCGGCTGACTGGGCAAAATCCTAAACCTCAATGTTCATTCGCATATCTGAGCAATTGCGACAAGGCGGTTAAGCGCTTTTGTGATGACGGGAATTTTTATCCCTTCCACCCACGCCACGTCACATATGCATGAAAATATGGGGGGGGACTTTGTGTGAATTTTTTAGAGATCAACCAATTATTCACGCTTTCAGAAGGTTCTTGCAAGTCTCCTCCAACGTGTTCGGCTCATTGCCGTCATCCATTAAGCAAATAACCACTTGTCTCCTCATCATCATCGTCATCTTTGTCATTTCCCTCATCTTCGCCTTATTATGACTCGTTTATGGTTTGTAATAGGGTTGCAAAGTGTGTCTGTACTTGAGTGTCGATTTTCACTTAGTGTTTACCTCACGAATATTTTATGAGGAATATTTTTAGGGGTCTTCATTGTGAATGCATGGCGTCATAAATGTCTCCAAAGTGGCCTTTTTACGGCCCTCGAAAGAAAATGGACCCTCCCTCAAATGGAGAAAAAATGCACTATTGCATCTGCTATGTCCGTCTGTCCGTCTGTCCGTCTGTCCGTCTGTCCGTCTGTCCGTCCGAAACTTTATAACTCAAGAACCAGAAGAGATAGAGACCTGCGGTTTTCTGCATCGTGTAGGACATGGTCTGTAGGGTGGAAGGTTAGACATCTTAGACCCCCATTACCCCTAGGGGGGGAGTGAGGGGGGTAAACCCGTTGTATGAAAGTTCCTTATACTTCGTTCGATTGAGCTGAATTTTGGATATGTTGTAGTTGACATTAAATCTAGCAAATCATAGAACACATGTATGCCCCTATCACTTAAGGGGGTGGGGTGAGAGGCCTCCGAAGGGGGGAAAATTTAGTTACTCCGATTGAGCTGAAATTCAAAATAGGCACGTAAAATTACATTATTAGAAACATTTGCTTCAAAACATGGTCTCAGAAACGTAAAACAATCCATCAGGAAACCTTTGAATATAATCTTGTGGCTCCCCTTGGAAGACAAATGGGCGAATTTTCAAGATCGTCCGATTGAGCTCAAACTTTGGAAACTCTTAGGGGGCTTTTATTTGAGCAAAAAACATTCCTATAGTATGCTTCTATCAACTAAGGGGGCGGAGAGGGGAACTCCCGAAATTTGTTTGGGAAGCAAATTCATGTGGATTAGCCTTTCAGGCTGAAATTTAAATTATTTATCTAAATTACCGAAAAAGGTTGGTAAAGTTTATAAGAGTAAAAATGTTTGAGTAGAACTTATGAGTAAAAAAATTAAATTAAATTAAATTAAATCAAATCAAATTAAATTAAATTAAATCAAATCAAAATACAAAATCGAAGATCAAGTATAAGAAGTGCATTTTCCCGGGTTTATATTTTGAGGGAATCTTATTTAAATTCATAATACATTTTCTGAATAAATTTCTGAATTCGTGAACCATTTACAATTAGATTCCCTCACAATATAAACCCGGGAAAATGCACTTCTTATACTTGATCTTCGATTTTGTATTTTGATTTGATTTAATTTAATTTAATTTGATTTGATTTAATTTAATTTTTTACTTTGGAAAATTAATTTCCCAGCTCAAAAAGCGGCGGCAGACCCTTCTTTAATTTTTAAACAATTTTAATTCAACAAGAGAAACTCATAAAAACGACTTGAGTGCAGGAAACCAACACCCCTAAGCAATTAGAGGTACAAAGTCAGCAAATGGGGGGTTAGCTGCACTCGATTAACGTAGCGTACGGATTCGAATTGGAAAATAACAGCAATTTCCTCCTCATTATTGACACGAAACATTATCAAATTATAAACACGCCTGGACATGAAATGGTTCGCTAGTAAGGTGATGTGTAGCACCCAGAGGACGGGAAAAATTCCATTCATGAAATCAGCAAGTGAAATCACGCAAGGCGCATGTACCCAGCAACTTTTCCCAGAGAGTCGAGAGAAGCTCGGATGTGTGAATGGAAGTCGAGTGTGTGTATGTGTATGCGTGTGTGTGTGTGAGGTTGTGAGTAGAGTGAGAATGTGGCTTCTAAAACGCGAACCTAGGACACTTGGTGGCGTGTGTGAGGGTTCCAAAAATAAAATCGCACATATAGCGTTTGTGTTGTCCGTGTCCTCACTCCCCCCCCCCCCCTCGGTGGCCCCCATATTATCTAACTTTTTCTCCTGCCGCTGCCACAGAGTTTTCCCATCGGTGCTTTTCACATGTAAAATGTTGATGTTTTGTATTGGAGGAGGCCTTTGGTGAAAAGCGTTCGCATGTGGCATGTATTAATGGATTCGTATGTAAACCAGGTAAAATGGTCTTTTATGGAGAAAATAAGGGAGAAAAACGAAATGGAAAATACTCTACTGTTCACATGTTTGCAACTAAACAGCACATCTAGGAGAGCCTACCGGGAGTCAGGCTCGAGGGCGCGCTTCCAAACAAGTTTGGGGGCGCAAGTAAGAGGTGGAAAAAGCACACTCACAACTCCTGTAACTTTTGGCTTACCTGATGTGCACGCTCGGCTTCGGCGCGTCGGTTTTCCGCCTCCCGCAGCTGCATCGTAAGTGAATCAAGCATGGCGTCAGACGACACCCCCCTCAGTGGGTCGCCGGACATTGTCTGTCGAGCATTATACATGTTGAGGTGGAGGCATACACACACCGCCGCCGTTGGATGTATCAAAAATAAAATTATTTGAAGGTGTTTGGTTGTTAAATGTTGTTGTTGTAGCAATTGTTGAATGTAAAGTTGTTGTTGTTGTTGTAATTTAACAGTTTATGATGTCGAGTTCATTATTATTATATATATTATCAATTGTTCGAAGCCAGCGAATGTTTCACAATGATGTTGAAGTAGTTGTTGTTATTGTTGTTGGTGATTGTTGTGTGATGGCGCAATTTTTGTCACAGGAGAAGAAGCATTTGGAGAAAAAAATCACAATTTTATTGACTTGACAATTTCATTGCTTTCTCTTCTTTTCTTTTCTTTTCCAACTTCACTTGCAACTCTTATCTTTCAGCCATTCTTATCAGTTTTCGTTTGCTCAACATAGTAAATGCTAGAAACAATCAAAGGCTACGAGGTGAACGAATGCGAAGCGAAATGCGGTCGCCATGTTGCGAGAAAGTATATAAAATGCGCTGAAATGCGAGTCGGAAAAAGTCAATCTGAAGATGCAAAAAGTGCGGATGGAAACAGAAGGAAATATTGATGTAATAGAGCCAGAGTGGCTGCCATGTCCTTTCCAAGGCTCGCCGCAAAGTCTGTCGAGTGGCCAGAGACGTAGCTTTAACGGCCTTCCCAAGCATTGTCTGAACATTTTTGGTATTAAAAATTATTAGACTGAAAATATTGGGCTTAACGTATTTTATTTTAACCACAAAGATTTTTAATAATGGCCTGGTTGTCGAGTTCCTCAATGGGCTCTGAGGAGAATCTTGGGATTTTTAATCAATTAATTTCACTCTAAAAAGAAAACCTGATTTTCTTACTTGAGTTAAAATTAGTTGAAGACCTAAATCTGAACCAAACGTTAAAGAGTTACGTCTCTGGCAAAGTATCGACGTCCTCTGTTTACTCGATATATTCATTGTTGTCCTCTTACAACGACATTTGAGTCCTTCGAAGTAACATGAGCACGAGAAAATTGCCAGTAGATGAGAGAGATAGCCGAAGACGCGATCCAAAGTAATTTAGTAAATTTCCCAAGCCAACAAGAGGCATATCATTCCCCATTATGTAATCTAGCGTGACATTCCGAGCATGTGGAACATGATTCCGGGAAAATTATTGATGCGGGGAGCGATATTGACTGCAGCTGATGCATATTTTATGCGATGGGGTTACTGAGGACGTTGAACGGAATTTTTATGTGCCTTTCTTGGAACCAACTTATTTATGAATTGCCAATACGTCCCAGCATGGAGTGTCTCTGGCAATTTAAATCCACCCACGCTCCTTCCAGGTTCCGGGAAGGCCGAACATGGCTCCAGTAATTACCTTATCTCGGTAATGGACTGCCTGTTCCCCTAATTGAGGTCGTTCAATTAAAACACTTCTCGATTTCATTAAGCTTGGAATGACCTACGCTCAGACGCTCCACCACCCCGTATGAAGTACATTTCACCTGTTGCACACTTCAATGTCGTTTATAAAATGTTGTTCTACCCACCTATCTATCTCCCCATCTATCTACAGTGAATGAGTCCCGCGTATCGATCGGAAACGTGTGCAGCAGTGACGGGAACGAGGAATTGGGCTGGGAAAGAGGCCAGTCTCGTGACACAGATACCGTGTTTGCGCAAGACTGGCCGTCACTCGCCGCGAAAAAGGGACCCCCAACGGCACATGGATGGGGCTTCGTGAAGCAACAACATTATTATATCGACTCGAGTGACATATTTGCAATTTTGTCGCATTAGAATTAGTCATGCAGCAATTGACGTACGGCACCGTTGTCTCATTCATTTTTCACCCGGGTATTTATATCGCAAATCCATCAATGGAGCCTTGGAAACGAACGTAGGTAGCTCGCCTCCGATCCGGAACGAATGGGATGGAAATGAATCTGAGAGGCGGACAAAAAGCTTCGAGGCAGCCAAAAACCGGGCAAAGGAATGGGTGAAGCAAGGCAGGGCAGTGACGTAGCTTGGGAGGGCTTGAACTTTCAAGGTCAGGGAAGGAAGTTGATAGCTTAAACTCTGGATTGGCTGATTGTTGTAATTTAATTTTCATTAATGATAATTCTTCAATTTTACCAATGGCTCCTTTCACAGAAAAACAGTTTTTCTTTGCTACGTTTCGACTCAAATGACGAGTCTTTATTCAAGCAATTAATTTTCCAGAATTCTTACAAAAAAATAAATCATAAATCTAAAGATTCAAACTTGATGTAAGAATTCTGGAAAATTAATTGCTTGAATAAAGACTCGTCATTTGAGTCGAAACGTAGTCAAGAAAAACTGTTTTTCTGTGAAAGGAGCCATTGGTAAAATTGAAGATTTATCATTAAAGATTGGAGCTTCTGAATAACCACAAATTAATTTTCATTCATGATTACGAGCCATATTTTTGATTTTGGAATTTTATCTGGGAGAAATCCAACTCAAATTGAGTCTCAAAATTACGAGTTTGGAGCGAAAATGAGGCTCTGGAAGCCCAAAAAGAAAATCTCCCAGCTACGCCACTGCCGAAACTGCGGAAATCGCTACGAAAAGTCTGAAACAAAATTCACTAAAATCCACTCACCTCAAAGAATGAGGTCGACCACTACTTTCAAAAATAACTGTGAATCTCTAACTTTCCTCAACAATTTCCCGGTCAATTTTTCTTCCTCTCTACTCGTCCGTTCGGAGCATTGTTTCCGAAACAACTCTATTGTTATATCATCATTGCACCCTTTTCTTGCAACATGCATGTATCTTTTTCAGATTTCATTTTTCCTCCTTCTTGCTTTTGGCTTTTGCATTCAGCGAATTTTATTTTTCTCGTTTTTTATCCTCCTTTCGCATGTTATCAAATTATTTTCTTCTGCACACGCTATTTGCTCGTTTTTTCACATACGACCACGACAACTTTTTTCACACATTTTATTATTATCACATATGTATTGTTGTATGCCTGCTTGCTAAATGTTATTGATTATATTGCTCCTACATAGCGGAATTTGTGGTCGTCTGCATACTTTTTATCATTCAAAATTTTCTTTGTTGCCCCTCTGACGGGTCGGGTGTGGATTTGTGGGAATTTATGTTTGCAGGGGGAGGATTACTGAGGAGCTCATCATGGGGTGCGATTTATAGGACTGTCAGTTCTCAGAAAAGCCTACGCTGTGTACGTGTGCCTGTGTGAGTGTGTGTGTGATTTTCCACTCCTGAGCTCGTGCAGAATTTTCACAATATTTCAATTTCTTTTTCGCCAAATCTCACGAGTCCTCTTGGCTTCTGCTGGGAATCCCAAAGTGCTGGCGAGTTTTCAGCAGTTTGCGAGTTTTCTCGGGGTTTTCACGATTTTTCACCAGTTTTCCATATTTCCACCCCCGTTCACCAGAAAATCAGCGTTTTCGGAGGATTTTCCTCCCGCCCACTCACCTCTTCCGCAGACCCGAGTCGCGGACGGAAAAAAGAATTGATTTTTATGCAAAACTTTCCAGTGCACAAATTTTTCACGAGATTTTCTTTTCACCACACATCGACACACACTTCTATCTGCGTTAGGACGACCGAAAGTCGCTGTTACCCCCGACTTTTGGCATTCCCGAGCGCACGGGACCCCCGAGGAACTAATTGATTCTGCTAAATGTGTAGTTTTCAGTAATTTTAACCTATTTTTTAATAAAAACGGCCCGCCCGCCCAAACTGGGTCACTTTCCGCTGCCGTTGTAAAAATACTATGGCAGACGATGTCACAGTCGAGGATCGATTGATTGCTGGGGGACGCCATCTGGTGGGAAAAGGGAGTTGTGGGGGAGCGGGATGCCATCAGCATGCGGCACTTGGACGAGCAAGGGAAGGCGCCAATGTTAGGCTCGCGAGGGCCCCACTGCGACGACGCAGATCAATAGACTGGGGTAACCGTGGAAAATTGTGGCAGAAAATTGCTGTCGGCAATTCAGCGCATGAGAGAATACTTCTGCTTCCATGTTCTCCACACCATCATTCGCTTATCACTACGCTATATTGCCCCGTGCTCGTGTTCTCTGTCGCATATCTGTCTGGCCTCGGGGCTCCCCGTATGTGCACGCAGCGTGGCTCTCCTCGCGCTCGTGTGACGCTGACGCTTGATTCAGAGATTTTCATTCTTGCCAAGGTGCTTTTGATGCACCACTCGCGTAATTGAGGTGTATCTGTCTTTGATCTGCTGCCTCGGGAGCGCCGCTGGGTGCGTCCAATTAGACAATCAAGGGGTGGATTGCCTCCTTTCTCTCAAATAATGGCAGTGGGAGCGTGAATAAGGAGATTTTCAGCTTTTTGACTTCTCGAGGGGACTTCAACTTTCATTCATCTGAGCTGATATCTTGGAAGGGAAAGATTTGATGTTTCCAGACTTCATACCTCACTACTATTGAACCTTTAGGGACTCTTAGAATATTTGACTGGTTTCTCATGAGCCTCAGAGGCCTCTAAAAAAACTTCAAAAAAACTTAAACGTCTCCTAGGAGTCCCTAGAAAATTAAAAGAGTCTCTCATTCAAAGTGAAGAGGCCTCTTATAATTTTGAAACGTCTCCAGTGGTCCTTTAATAGTTAAAAAGACCTCTAAAAAATTTAGGAAGTTTTAAGAATCCCTCACATGAATTTTAGAGGTCTCTAAGAATTTTAGAAAGTCGCTCAAAAATTAAAAAGGGCCCTTAAATAAGGTCCTCCCAAAAATTCATTAAGTCCTGTCGCTTTTCTGAGTTCATAGCATCGCCCAGGCCCAGTCCAAAACATCATTGACCTCTCCCAATCTAATCAGAGTCTATTCCACAAATCTCAACTGAATGAAATACGAGAGCACTCCACGCACCTTTCTCATATCGCCAGTTATTTATTTAAATTGATGACGAATTAATATTTAGACAGCTCGGGGCCGCATTCAGACTTCATTAGGGGCCCCGATACGAAAGCCAAACACGAGATAAAGTCAGGCAGTGCAGCACTGACTGACAGCAGCCCGTGATAAAGCTGGACGGTCGGGCAATCTCATTCAGTCTGTTTCCAATCGAGCCGGAGAATGTTTCTCGATATTCTCTCCGCCGTCCTCAATATTCTGCTGAGCCAGACGGCGCTTCTGACAGCGACCTTGGCCGCTCTTCTGTACTACTTTGTCGGAATCGCGAACCACGACTACTTTGCCAAGCGAAATGTGCCCTTCGTCAAGCCTCTGCCCTTCTTCGGGAACATCATGAAGCCGGCCCTGGGACGCGAGGACTTTTACAGCTACTACAAGGGTCTCTGGCGCAAGTTCGGAGACGTCCCGTTCTTCGGGATCTTTGACTTTATCGTGCCCGTGTACGTCATCAAGGACCCCGACCTGGCCAAGCAGATCCTCATCAAGGACTTTGACCACTTTGTGAACCACCGGGTCAGCATTGACCACGATGTTGACCCCTACTTCGGACGCAACCTGTTCGCCATCAAGGACCAGCGCTGGAAGGACATGCGGAACATCCTGAGTCCCGCCTTCACGGGAAGCAAGATGAGGTTCCTCTTCGGCATTATCAACAAGTGCGCACTCCAATCAGTGGATTTCGTGCTTGAGACGACGCGCCAGGGTCAAACCGAGTTCGAGGTCAAGACGCTCTTCACGTGCATCACCAACGACGTCATCGCGACTGCGGCCTTTGGGATCGAAGTCAACTCCACCAAGGACCCGCAGAACGACTTCTACCGGCAGGCCAGGAAGTTTGCCGACTTCGGCCTCAGAGAGACGATGCTCTTCTTCCTGTACTCCACAATGCCCAAGTTCACGCGTCTCACCGGGCAGCAGATCTTCACGGAGAAGAAGACGCGGTTCCTGGTCAACATCGTGGAAGAGGCAATCGCGTACCGTGAGAAGACGGGCTTCACGCGTCCCGACATGATCCATCTGCTGCTGGAGGCCAAGGCCAAGGGCTTCATCAGGGACGATGAGGCAGAGGTAGGCTTTAAGCCATCTTCCTCGTGTTAGTTTGTCTGTCTGTCCGAAACTTCGTTATTCAAGAACCAGAAGAGCTAGAGAGCTGAGGTTTAATTTATTAGGGCCAAAAACTATTTTGACTCCCAACTCCCTTAGGGGGGAACGAGGGAAAATTTCTCATATTACATCTGATTAAGCTGAAATTTTAATATGTTGTAGTCTGTTCAAATTCTAGCAAATAGTGTTACCTCATAAGACCCGTACCATGTACAGGGACGGAGCTAGGGGTCTCCAAAGTTTCCAGGGAAGAATTTTTTAAATCAATAATTTACTTGAAAACATAAATTTCGGCTAATTGTCGAAATTTTAGAACAAAGTACTCTTTTGGACCCTTCTTGAAAGCCTATCTGTTAACCCTAGGCAGAGGAGTCCCAGAAGCCCAGAGCTAAGATCGAGTGGAGCGACGAGGACATCGTGGCCCAGTGTCTGCTCTTCTTCATCGCCGGCTTCGAGACCGCCTCGACCCTCTACGTCTTCCTGGCCTACGAGCTGGCCCTCCACCCCGAGGTCCAGGCCAAACTACGCGCCGAGGTGGACGCCGTAGCCGAGAAGCTGGGGGACAAGCAGCCCTCCTACGACGACATCATCAACATGAAGTACATGGAGATGGTGGTGTGTGAGGCTCTGAGAAAGTGGCCCCCGAACATCGCCATCGACAGACTCGTTAGTAAGGAGTACACGATGTCAGCGATGGGCAAGACTGTCACCCTCCAGCGCGGTACGTCCGTCATGGTTCCCACCATCGCCTTCCACCATGACCCCAAGTACTTCCCGGACCCCGAGAAGTTCGACCCCGAGCGCTTCTCGGACGAGAACAGGCCCAGTATCCACCAGGCGGTCTACACGCCCTTTGGAATCGGCCCGAGACAGTGCATCGGGAACAGACTGGCTCTCATGGAGGTCAAGATCTTCTACTACCACCTCATTTCGCGGTTTGTCATCGAGAGAAACGCTCGTACTGAGGTCCCTCCCAGTGTTCGCAAGGGGGCTCTTATCGTGACTCCAATCAACGGGCTCTATCTGACCTTCAAGCCTCGCACCTGACCTTTGGCCTTCCAAATTACTGCTCCTAAGCCTAAGAACGGGTGTTTTTATTCTATAGAAAATAAAGTTTTAAAGATTACAAGAAATTGCACCTACTTGCCAACGCCCTTGGCTTCCACTGGCCATATTTAAGAGCAATTTGGGTCTACTGATTACGAAAATGAAGTAAAAGTGGTCGTCCCTGGTACTTGGTACCATTTTCCTGAGGGCAGTTGAATTTGGGGAGCCATATCTCAATGACTACTCCACAGATTGCCATGATTTTGGTCTTAAAATGGCAAATGAACTGCTTATTTCAAGGATAAAATGCAAAACTGATGAATGTACTGGAAAAAGGTAGAGGAAATCGGCGAAAATGCTGACTCTGGAGCGAGATTTCAAAGAATTTTTAAATTTTGAATATCTTTTGGTATCCATAATTCAAGAATTATGGACGCTGATTACTTCGACGTTTGCCGTCCCTAAATCTCAATAAATAAATAAATTCAAAAATTATTTAAATTAGTTTACAAAAAAGTTTGAGTCTAAAAAGAAAGCTTGCTAATTGAGCGCCCTCGCGAAATCGGCCCTATCAACTCTAATTAGCTTTACGAAGTAGAACGGCTCTCACACTCCATTAGCCCGCCGTTGACTCAATCACTCAGACTCAGCCGGGCTTCTTTCTGGCAGCCATCCCGAACCCCGTTTCCCCACGCGAAAGCGCTTATCTCCGATTCGACACGACTCTACTTGCGCTTGTTTAACACAAACCCGGACCCACTGGCGCAAAAGCCCGCAATCACAGCTCACAGCTCATTAGCAGTCCAACCATGAAGAGGTCCATTTCGCTCGTTCTAGCTCTTCTCGTCATAGCTCTCCAGGTAAGTCGTCTCCTTCTCCCTCCAAAGCCAGAGACTCAAAGACGAGACTTGCAGGAGTCTTCGGGACAGGTTGAGGACCTCAAAAACATCCCCGAGACGCTGGCCAAGATACCGGCAGAGATCGGGAATGGAGTCGCTGACGTAGCCCGGAAGATTGCGAACATTGGAGGCGTCTTCGGGAACCCCGGTGGCGGCCCTCCGGCTGTCGGAGGACCGGCTCCCACCGTCACGACCCCGCCCAAAGGTACTTTCTTCCCCCGAGACCACGCCCGAGTCTAACGTTTGTGTCTTTCAGGCATCACAGCGCCCGGCAACGCCGTTCCCGGTAAGAAATAACGCGCCAAACGAGTGTCAATAAATCGATTTGCGGTAGCTATTTTGAGTGCCGCAGCCCAATAAAGCTGTACATGTTCGTCGATAGACAGATATCAATCAGAAATTGACTCTTTTCCAAAAGCCCGCCGCGGCGATAGTTTCGTTGTTTTTCTTCTGCCAAGTCGAGCTATGTGAGTGCACTGCAACAACTGAGGAAACAACTTGTTAAACTTTTCTTGCTACATTCAAGTTAATTCAGTGGAAAATAAAGCACAATCGAGTTATGCATTTGAAGAATCGGTCGCTGATTGCGATGCCAAGCACTCGTGAACTCGAAAAATTTGCTCTAAATAATTTATTGATAAACGTGGTACATTGAAATTATTGAAACTTGTTGGCTTGCTCAACAATGCCGTTGATTGATGTGACGTAACTTTTGATACAAGGGCCAGTGGTGGAGGGGTTGTTAGGGGGAATAATTCTGAGTAGGGGCAAAATCAGTAATTCACTTCACTTAATCATTTAAGCGTTTTTGGGACCCTTTAGGACCTCTTAAAGATTACTATTTAAACCCTCCCCCATCAAGACCCCCATTCAAGGCTCTCTTCAAGAACACACCCACCCATCAAATCATCACCCACCTCTAGACACAAATATTTTTATCTTTTCGGGGTTTCCTTTGTTAGAAAAATTAGGGTATCCGATTCCCTCCTAAATTTTTATAAAAAGCATAGAAGCACCTTAGCCCCTTTCCCCCCTCTAAACCTACGCCTTTGGTAAATTTTTTTTACTTCAGTGAATTTTTAAATTCAGATTTTTCAAGTAAAACTTTATTATTGAGTTTGGCACTGTTTAAAAATCAAGATGGCCGAAATCCACAGAGAAGCCGCTTTTGGAGCAATAAAACTCAACTTTCAAGTTTATTTGGCGAAGCAAAGTCCCCCCAAATCCTCGCAAAAAGTTTGAAGACGCTCGAGAAGACAAATGGTTGCCACAAAATTCCTCCTGACGCGGCAAAAGCGGCGAACAAACTGAGCGAATTGCCACTAAACTTTTCTAGCATGTGCCAAGTTTTAATTTAATGCCTAATTGAACACTGCAATAAATTGTCGCGAAAATTAAATGCAAAATTAATTGAAACATTTCGTTACAATGTTCTCTCCAACTGCTCTAATTAAGCGAATAATTACCCGACTTTCAACTTTGCAGGCAGCCCCTTTCTGTACCCCATCGGCTCCGAGATTGCGGCATTCGTGGACCCCTCCAACACCAAAATGCTCCCCCAGGACAACGACGAGGAGCACCTGCATCTCAGCCCGGACGGATCACTCCCCGAAAACTCGCCTCTCCGGTACTTCTTCCACGTCCTCGAGACGGCTGAGAGCGAGATCAAAAAGTTCCTCGACACCGACGGCTTCTACCGAAACCTTCTGTTTGCCGAGAACCTCTTTGACGGGGACAACGATGCTTTGGGGGTCAACAACGCCCAAGTCACGGTGAACGTGTATGCCCGCAAGAAGAAGAGGAGGCAGAGGGGGAAGGAGCGGCCCAACCCGGTGCTCGTGACGCACGCAGACCCCGGGAAGATCGAGATTCGGGTGGACAACGACTTTGACAGCTCCGAGGACCCTCCGAGCACGCTGGACTGGACCAAGTTCCAGGGGGAGGGGGAGGGGGAAGGAGACTCTGACTTCGTCCAGATCAACTGAGATTTGCTTTATTCGGTAAAAATATACATATACAAAACATATACCTAGTATCCCTATATCACCAACGTATACATGATTGAGGGTCGGGAGCTCCGTCTAGTCGATCTCGAGGGCCTGGAAGGACTGGATGGGCGGGTTCGTGTAGGGGTTCTGCTTGCCCTCCTTCGGCTTGTCCCGCAAGAAGTTGCTGTCGATCAGCCAGTCGCGGTACTCAGTCTCGATGAAGCGCTTCTGCTCCGCGTGGAACTCCTCCAGAGACTTCAGCTCACCTCCGTATTCCTGTAAGAAAATTTTTTTGGTGCATTTTACAACATTTTTGTCTGTCCGTCTGAACTACACCTTTTTCACTTGTAATTCAGATCGTGTCAAATGTAATTCAGAAAGCATTAATTGCAATTCAGATATACCAGATGCTTTTCAGAAAACATCAATTGCAATTCAGATATACCAGATGCTATTCAGAAAGCGTCAAAATTAAAACAGAAAGTATCATTTACAATTCAGGCTTCCGTGAACATTCTCTCAGATCCCTAATTTGGCCTAAAATGTGCCTTGGAAAAAAAAACTTGACGTCTTTCATCTTGATTTACTAATATTGAATTGCAATTGATTTTTTCTGAATTGCAATTGACGATATCTAGATTGAAGTTTACGTTTTCTGAAATGCATTTGGAAAGTCTGACTTGTAAATGATACTTTCTAATTTGATTTTGACGCTTTCTGAACTGCCTCTGGTACATCTGAATTGTAATTGTTGCTTTCTGAAATGCATTTAGTATATCTGAATTGCATGTGACGCTTTCTGAATTACAAGTGAACAAGGTGAAGAAGAGCTAGAGAGCTGCAGTTTTTGCATCATGTAGTAGTGTTAAAGAATTTTTAGACCCTTAACCCTCTTGGGGAGGGGGAACCGGGGGGTATTTTACGTTCATATGAAACTTCTTTATATTACATTCGATTGAACTGAAATTTTAGTATGTTGTAGTCTGTTTAAAATCTAGCAAATTATGGAACAATATATGACCCCTATCTCTTCCAGGGACGGAGCGAGGGGCCCCCAAAGTTTGGTCTTCTCGATATACTTTTTACATTTTGGGTCAAACGAAACCTATTTTTTTTTTTCTAAATTTAAAGGGAACCGGAAAACTGATATGATTCAATTTAATCTTCTTCTTCTCTCTCGAGGTCGGGTCGGCATGAGACGCAACAAAGTATTTCTGGCAATTTGCCTGATTACATCAAATAACTTAAATGAATTGTGGCTGCTAGGCTAGGCGCGGATGCAGCATAGTGCTCCGCCAGCTTTGAGTGCGGATGCCGTATGGCACGCTAAAGCAATGAAGTCGACACGACTAAATTTATCCGGGATGAGGAGATGCTTTTGAGGGGAGCAAAAACGGTGCGCGTGCAAGACAAAACTGCAGACGAAGGAAGGAGGCGAAATGCAGAAGATGAAATTATTTTGGCAAATATGGATCGTGGGCAGGGGTGGATCTTGTGGGGGTCTAGGAAGAATTTTGCTACAAAATTTTTAGTTAAATAAATCCAAGGAAGGACCTACAAGGGCTTGTTTTCTAATTGGGTCAAAGAAAAAGACTAAGTTAAAGATAATTTTTTATAAAATCAGGGGTGGACTCTAAGTGACCCTGAGTATGAAAAACTTAGCTTAAAGTCACTAAAGTTGAATATTGGTGCAACAGGGATGGACCTCATCCAAACAGGGCTGTCAAAAAAGACCCATCCCTGTCCAACAGAAGTGCCCAAAACATCGTGTCACTGAGTTAAAAATCTGTCGAGCCGGCAACATTTCTCCCGCTGCAGAAATTCAGGACTTCGCGTTCGTCGGGCATTAAAATTTCATTTTCATTATTATTGCAAAATAAATAAATGATGCAAAATGCCATTACTTCAGCTCAGGCATGAAAATGACGTGCGAAATTGAAATCCGCGCGCGAATCAGTGCAAGTGTCAGTTCTCGCCGGCTTGACCTATTTTTTCGTTTCATTAATAAATACCTCGGGCAGCAGGTCGGGGCCGAAGTACTCCTCGGGTCCGTTGGGAGAGAACTTGAGCAGGCCCAGGAGCTCTGACTTGATCAGGGGCTTCACCAGGGCCATGATTTGGTTGATGAACGACGCCGTGTGAACGATGTAGATCTTCTTGAGGCGGACGGGGTGGGCTTCCTGAAACACCTCAATCAGCCCAAGTTGCTTAAAGGACGCTCTCTCATACCTGGATGTAGTTCATGAAGGTCCTCAGGGGTCCGAACTGCACTTTCGCGAGATGCCCGAGCTTCACGCCCTTCATGTCGAAGATTACGACGTAGCCGTTGATGGGCCCGTCCTCGCTGATCTGGACGTCATTGAACATGCAGAAGCCCTTCGTGGCCTCCCCAAAGTGCACCTTTGAGGGATCCGTGTTCCGAAGTCTGTACACCAGGATCCTGTACCCGTCGAGACTCAGCTTCGGCAGAGACACCATGTAGGCCGCCTCGTAGACGAACTGAATGGCTGGCAGCATCGGATCCCGGTCCCCGAAGACGTCTGGGGCGTTGGCTCGGATGTGTCCGTACTTCTTGATTGCCTTCTTAGCCGAGTCCATGTTCCAGATGCAGGCGTGGAGGAAGAGATGGGCGTGCTCCTTCGAGTAGTTTGGGAATTTTTCCTGCTCTTGGATCCTGAAAAACGTAGACAGCTCTTATATAACACAATCGCCAAGTCGTCGAGCGATGCAGCAAAAAGTTGTTACAAATGACCTCAGCTGACGTCAGCATATCTCTTACCATTTGTAAAACTCATCGACATCTTTGGCCTTCTCGGCGGGGACGGGGAACTCGCTAGCTTTTTTGTAGAAGGGGTGTGGGAGTGACGTCATTTTCTCGGTTTTTCTCGCTCAAGGGCCAATTGTCATAGTTTTTCAAGGGCTTTCTGGAATACAAAGGTTAATTCTATTAATTCAAGATGGATAAAGTGACTTTTCAAGGGCCAGTGGTGGCTCCAAGGTTCCTTATTAAGGGAAAAAATTTAAAGGGGGCAACAGACGATTTTTAGGGACGTTTTTAACTCATTGACGACCCACCGACCTTGGCGAGTTTTTAAGCTTATTTTTATCGCTTAAACTATACATGGTCGGACAGGAAATTTTATTGGCTTTTCAATTAATTGCATGAAAAATTTTTTCTACGCACTTTTTCTATTTTCAGCCCTTCAACTCTTTAAAATCAGCCATTTCTGACTTATTATTATTTTTTAATTAAACTTTAAGTTTTTACTTCAACACATTTTTACTTTAACCGCAATATTTAGGGCAAACCTTAGATTAAAAAATAAAAACTTCAATAAAGAAAATTTTATAGTTTTTGAGCGGGACAAAAACCCACAAAAAAGAGTCTTGCAAAGTCAAAAAAAAACCAAGAGAGCTTATTTTTGGTTTTTGGGTATCAGGGCAACAGCATGCTCCATGGATTAAAAACGAGTTTAAAATCCGCCCAAAATTCGACCTCCCGCAGAAAGAGCGGAAACCGAATTTTCCAAAAATTCAGGGGACTCCCAAATTCCGTTCAGCACGTGTGTCCTCCATGTGACCCTCAACCTTGATTAAACTGAATCACTTGCGTCACCTGTTTCATCAAACAAGCCACAAAATCGTGAAGTACTCGCAAAGAGCAAACCATAATGAGCCGCGTTCAAGGTTAGCGCTGTTGACTCTCGTCAAGTTTGCCATCCGCATAACTCGCAACGCTCTCTTCTGGTCCTCTTCTTCTCTTCCCACACCACTTTGACTTCCTCGTACTTCCTCATTTCTTCCAATTACAAACATGCCAGCTTTCTCCTCTCGCACTGCCTACGACAGCGATGCATTTGAGTGCATTTACCCCGCAACTGACCACGTTCCAGATACGGAGATCTCGTCTCGTGTGAGTCTCAAACTAGTTGCTGCACTGCCGCGAATTGTATAATACTCGATGGGCGAAGACAAAAGTGCGCTCGTTGGTGTTTAGCGGTGCGTTGGAAAATTGGGTAATTGGATTTGTGTAAACAATGGGTTGGAAGCACCTGATGCACACATTTGAGGAAGCCCAGGTGCGCCTCGCTTTAAATGATGATTGCTTGGAAATAGGCCTGATGTTGAGTTATTACTTAATTGCCATTCAAAGCGGGGTTTAGCAAATCATGCAACGCGATAAGTAATTGCAGCGTTTGTAAGGGTAACAGGTCGGTGCTTTAAGGGGGCTTCAGGCGTGAGGCAGAGAAATTAGAGGCGATTTTCAGAGTCTCCAACCTCCGACCTTGCCGCTTCGAGGTGCTTGTTCTAAGTCACGAAGCAGAAAAACGTGTTGGTTTTGCGTGAAATTGTATACATAAATATTTGCCGACTGCACGGTGATTCCGCAAACAAAGAGCCAAAGCACGCAGACAAAAAGTCCGTCTCCAGCTAATGAAGCATCTCCCAATCAAATTCGATGGTTTTGGCTTAATAAACTCTAGTACTACTTTAGAGCCTTTATCTTAACTCTTTTAATGTTACCCCTCTAGGTTGCCTCTAGACTTAACCCTCTTCGTGACAAGGAGCCAAAAAATATTTTTTTAAAAAGTTGGAAAATTTCGTGGAAAGTTCATTTTTTCCTCGAAAGGTTACAGAGGGTTAAGACAATAATACTCTAGGTGACTTCAAGAGACCATCACTTCCTTGTTTCCAAAAAACCACAAGTCAGTCGCTAATAAACTCGATTCTAACTCTATTGTCTAGCACGTCAAGCTGATCTCGTGCCAACCTTGGGTCTCGTCGCCAGGCGCGCGACCGAAAAACGATACCGTTTTACTTTGTTGCAACTCGCAAAAGTGCACAAAAAATTATTATGACCGGTCGTATGCAAATGCCGTTTAATGACCTACAAAGCAGCGCTAAGGGGCGAGTGCAAGGTCATTGACTCGCTTTTTTGCTGCCAGCTTTTTCGGAGCAGGCAGCTGTCTAAAGTAACGAGCGAGCAACAAGTCCGATTTTCAATGTAACTTCACTTTCACCCGCGAGCTTGCCACCTCCCTGAGCCACTTTTATTTCTGCCACGCAAGTGACTCCTGACCCGTGAGTCTTTGGTATGTACCTTTGAGGTCGATTGTTCTTCAATTAAATTATTCCAAGTGCAGGGGAATTAGCAATTCTCACTTGATTCACAGTCAATAAGTTTGTTTTACAACTTTTCTTCCAGCCAATTAGCTCAACTACCTTCTGCACCACGATTGCAAAGCGACTGAATAGAAAACGAGTTGCTTGGCTAGCTTTGAAGTGAACGAGCGAGAGACCCGGAGTGCTCTACGGCTACAGTGGAGTCTCAAGCGTGCCATTTAATATTTTTACGAGACGGAGTTGCCTTTAATATCACGATAGAGCTGTACGTTGTGAGTACTTTTGAGTTGAATGAAGTTTCATTTTTGTGTTTTCTTTTAATTCAAAAATATTCAATGCTCTACGGTTGCATGTCTGTTGGTCCATCAGAGTGCCGTAGGTTCCTAAAAATTTCTTATTCTCTCGATCTGCGAGATTTCAGATATTTCTTTTTGTCCGTCTGTCTGTCCGTTCGTTCTTCTGCCTGTCTCTTTTTGAGTCTCGCAAGCTTCGAAACTGTAAGACTTGGAGACCTGTAGTTTTTTGTACGTCGCCAAAGTGTTTGGTTTGTTCGAAGCTCGTCAGGGAAAGTTTTCCTGGCATATGAAAGTTCCACATGCTTCATCCAAGTGAGCTCAAATTTTAGTATTTTGTAGTTCGTACAAAATCCAACATATCATGAAGACAAACCCGGCTCCTTACTCTTACAGGGACGGAGCTGGGGTCTGTCAAAGTTGGTGAGGGTAAAAACTTTACTATTTTTCTCCTCCTCCAAGCAGGCACTTTTAAGCCTCTTCTTGCACATTTTTTGTACCGCAACTTCGGCATTCACTGCTGACCATACAGCATAGTTCGTTGATTGCAACATTCGTATACATATTTTGGTTTTATTGGTGGGTACACACGACTCACGATGAACGCGAAGCTGCGAAAGAAGAAGAAGCAGCAACCACAACATTGGCCTCTTATGTATTGTCTGTACCGGGTCAACTTTTTTGCGGGCGCTTTCTTGGCTTAATGTGCTTTTAGGTTTTAACTCACCATGACTTCTCGTGATAATTGACGTCGCAAACATTTAATTGATTAGCGTTAATTTAGATGTGAGTCGTTTAATGTGATTTAGTGAATGAATAACTGGACTAGTATTGCAAGTTAAAGAAAATACTCTCCAATTTTATCATTCTTCCTTTATTTTCTTACACAGTTGCTTTGGTGGTCATTTACTTCCCATTTCCCCCCTCCCCCTGTTTTACACATTTTAATTGGAAACTTGGTTTATCCTGATTTAAGACGTCTAGATATCTGAACTCAAGACCAGTCGACTGATCCTTTTTGGAAACATAAAAATACGGAAAAAAATATGTTTTTGATCAAGTTTGTTAAAACTACAATCTCAGAAACTTATAGCTTCCTCGTGTACGAGCTTGAACGGGTTATCCTTAGCCTAAAGTGAACTTCATGTGTTTAAATTGGATTCCTATGACTAATACAAAGGTTTGGGTCCTTAAACTCCTGTATTTCTCTACTTCTCCGAGCTCGGAGGAAAGGAATCATTGAGTGATTGATGTAATTCAACGCATTCGATACTGGTTTACTTCCTGCACCTCGCACAGCTCCCCCTTGAAATCAATGCTGATGGTAAAGTCGATGTCGCGAGTGTTGCGGACGTTGGGCTTGAGGGAGAAGACCCCGTTGAGCTCCTCGCCCTTCTTCACGGTCAAGTAGTCGTCGAAGTAGAAGACGGTCTGCTTCCAGTGCGTGTACTGGGCCTCGGGGGCCGTCGTGAATCCCAGCTTCTTGTGGCATTTCGAGAACTCTACCGTGAAGTACGTCACGAGGGCCTGGATGAAGTCGTTCTTCCTCACGACGAGGTTGAAGGGTGTCGAGAAGTCCAGGTCACCCTTCTCGATGGTGTACAGATCGAGATCCTTGACGACGCAGGCGTT
The DNA here is from genome assembly GCA_963930915.1 of Forcipomyia taiwana. Lineage (NCBI taxonomy): Eukaryota > Metazoa > Arthropoda > Insecta > Diptera > Ceratopogonidae > Forcipomyia > Forcipomyia taiwana. The sequence continues at coordinate 2,894,137 of CAWVOI010000096.1, read as the reverse complement.
TGTGACGACCTGCTTGGGGTCCACGACGTCAACGAGGGGCTCGGAAATGGCAATTTTCTTGATCGAGCTCATGTCGAAGCCGTACACGTCGTCCCACCAGTTGATCTTCTCGTCCTTGTACTGCCGATCCTCGATGGCGGTCACGTAGAGCGAGCACTTGTCGGGAAAGAGCATGCCTCCGGGGGCCAGCCACTTGTCTCTGGCGTACAGGACTGTGTCCAGCATCGACTCGTAGAACAGACAGTAGCCCATCCACTCCGAAATGATGATGTCCACCTTCTCCACCCCATCGGGCATCTCGATCTCCTCGACCTTTCCCTTCACCAGCGTGATGATGTGGTCGAGTTTGTTGTCCTCAATGATGCGTTTCGCGTAGTCCGCGATGTTGCTGCACTCCACCGCAATGACCTTGGCAGCGCCCGCCTTCGCTGCAAACATTGACAGGATGCCGGTCCCGCAGCCAATGTCGAGAACGGTGCGGCCCTTGAAGAGATGCTTGTTGTGGTACATCGAGTTTCTGTAGGTCATGGTCCTGACTTCGTCCTTGAGCATCTCCTCGTGGATGCCGAAATGTGCGTACGAGTCGAAGTAGTAGTCTTTCGAGGTCATCTGGTCGTCTCGCATGTGTTCTGGCACCTTTTTGATGTCGCCGTTCACGGCAGGAGCGGGGTCTACGTCCTGAAACCACCCGGAATGAGACCGAGAGCCGAAAAGTCGCGGAAACTCACCATCTTGAAAATCTTGTTTTCCTTGTTAGTGCAAAAATCCTCTCAAATTATCGCCTCTGCTGCTCGTCAGGGTATTGTGGGCCTGAAAAAGCTGGATTGCAGTTGTGTTTTAGTTTAAATTCGACGAGGAACCTCTTGGCTGCTCCAAATCATAACCCTACCTGTGAATCCTGAGATGTGAACTGAGATTCGTTAGACGTGTGGATGCTTGGATCTCGGTGAGGGGGATTAACCGAATGCTGACTCCTCTTTTGCGAGTTTTTGGTTAGTTTGTCCAATTAAAGTTGCCTTTTAATAAACAAGTAAAATGCTCTTCTTTTTTTGTTCCGGCGATATAAAATGCGAGAAACGTCACTTTCCTAAAGGCGGGCTGTCAAAGTACCGTCTTCGTTTCCCGAACAAAAGCAAAACAAATTCTCCAACCGACAAACTCCCAACTCTCGTCTATTACATACGTTTTAAAGCCCAAAAAAGACCTCGAACTGCTCGAAATTACGCTCAAACCTTCAAACTTCACGATCAAAGCAAAAACAGAGCCGAAACAGGTCGTTGAAAAATGGCGGAGAATCTGAAGGCGGTTGTGAAAACCTGGCAGGAGCGGTTCAAAAAGTGCCAGGACCTGAGCGACCTCTTCAACGAAGTGAGAGTCAAGACCCGGAAGCACAAAAGGGTGGCCTTCAACAAGCTCATCGTGGAGGAACTCGCCAAGTTCGTGGCGGAGGAAAATGTCTCCTGTTTCTGTCGGATCTCAAAATTCGCGATGCAGGAGGACCCCAAGCACCGAGCGGGCTTCTTCTTCCCCGTTATTTTCAACCTGATGTCTCAGACCCTGAAACTCGTAAGACCCGCTTTGTTTCAGACTCCAGAATTCATCCCTCGAATTTCAGAAAAAGCCCGCCCTCGCCCTGAGTCTGGTCCAGGGACTGCACATGGAGAATCTGAGCGACGAGAAGGAGGTGAAGATCCTGCTGCAGTTCATCCACCAAATCATCTTCATCTGTCACAACGCCAAGATCCAGAGAGCCTCGGAAGCCGACGAGGTCCTGAGGCACCTCGAGAACGCCATTCCGCTCATCAACCAGAGCAGTGCTGCTACCGAAGATGTTCTAGAGACCTTCCTCGGCAGACAGCCGATCCTCGAGACCTTCCTGAAGGCGCAGGGCTCGGCCAGAGTCGTCTCGAGCTTCTTCTCGAAACTCGTCCCGAAGGAGTCGCCAAAGAAACTGACGTACCTGAGCTCTGCGGTAGCTCTGAGTCTCCAACACACCGACTTGGCTGACCTAGACCGCGTTCTGGCACACAATCTCATGCCTTCGGGTCCAGAATCGCGGCTCCTCCTCGCCTACCTGGACTTTTTGCACGCGAACCGAAGCTCCTTCGACCCCGAAAGCTTCCAGAGTTTCGTAGCTCGTCTGTCCGAGACCAAAGACTGTAAGACGACCCTCTTGACGCACGTCGCCATCATCATATCCAAGACCTTGGGCGAGACGAAGCAAGCTCTGCGGTCTGGACTCGACTCAGAGTCCTCCCTGGTCTTCTTCAGGGCTGTCCAGCGCGTCGTGAACCTCGTCAAGAACGACGACGGTGAGCTCGACTGGGGTCTTTGCAAGCAGTGTCTCAGCACGAAGCGGCACGGGACCGTGAAGCTGCTGTTCTTGGCCTTTGACGTGTTCGTTCGGGTGGCCCAGAACCGCCGCCAGATCCAGCTCAAGCACGTGGAGGTGGTCCAGAGTCTCTTCTCCTTCTGTTTCCGGACAATTGAAGGGCTAGAGTGCTCCTTGAAAGCGGATTTGGGGGAGAATCTGCTCGTCCAGACCTACAATCTCGTGGCCTCGTGCAAGATTTTGGGTGAGTGAGAATCGTAATGTGCTGAAAAAAATACTGAACTCGACTTTACTTTCAGACTCCAGCCCCGAGTTCCTCGAGGCCAAGAAGAAGATCGTCCAGATGTTCCGTGACGGCAGCCAAAAGTACAAGACTCGCAGTCTGACGCCACTCCACCTCCTCAACTTCTACGAGATCGGCTACTCCTGGGACCCCCTGAGGCGAGTTGCGGCTGTGACAAGAAAGATATGTCTCAAGAGCGCCACAGATCCCGCCTCTGCCTTCGCGGACGTGGCGAGTTTCGTAGAACTCCGCTCAGCCACGCCAGTCTTGCGAGACTTGAGCCTCCTCCAGATCTTGAGACGCCCTGATTTGGACACCTTTGGGCTCCCGGAGACGCAGCTGAGCCCACAGGACATCACGCTGCTCGAGATGGAGTACACTTTCCGCTACACGACGACCTACGACGCAAATCTGAGGCTATTCCGGGACGAGCTGACCCAGGAGACGGACGACCCGGAGGTCTGGGGCATCGGTCTCTACCTGTTTGACGTGGAGGAGCACAAGATGGTCGACAGGAAGGTCCTGAAGCTCTTGGAGACGCGACTGAGAGGGAAAAAGGGCCAGAGGAGCCGGCTGGGTCTCGCACTGCTAAAGTTCAGAGAGTTTGTTGTGGGCTGTGAGCTCGCCCAGGAGCAGTTCCAGCAGCTTAAAGAGCGCACCCCCTCGTACGAGACGAGCGTCTCTGTGGCCCAAAAGGTCGCAGAAGGCGTGGAGTCTCAGGCCCTGGACGTTCTGCTTGAGGCTCTGGAGCACTTTCAGGCGGCTTTTGATGCTTCAGACCGCCTCGAGTCGCGCTTCTCGTGTACGAAAGTTTCAAAAATGCTCGAGAACACGGCCGCCCATTTGCGCATGCGCAATTTTGAGGCTCCAGCGATGCGCGCGCAGGTCCTGGCGTGGAAGTTCGCCACCCTGCGTGCCTCCGCCAACATGGACTGGCCCGTCCTGCAGAGCTACTGCTGCTTCCTCGAGAGTCTGGGGTTATGTGAGCTTGTCTCAGGACTCCCAACCTCCCTGGTAGGTTTTTGAAGGTCTCAGTGAACCTTTCTCAGATACACTTCTTCTCTCAGGTGCTTGAGGAGACCTACAAGCTCATCACGACGCTCAGCCAGACCCTCGAGACGCTCAAAAACTACCGCCAGAGCATCCTTCTGCACACCATGACGGTCCTGGCCCAGCATCACGCGAAACAGGGGCAAATCTCGGAGGCGACGGGACTCCTAAAGCGCGTGGCTGAGGCGCACTCGGCCTTGGAGCAACGTAATCCCATCAACCGAGACGTCTTTCGAGCCCTGCGCATCAAGTACTTCCTGGCCTGCCTCGACGTGCTTGACGGACGCGTCTCCAAGTACCTGTTCCTGTTCCAGCTAATGCAGGAGACGGCAGAGATCAAGGAGTTCCGGACCGAGTACTCGGTGCACGTCTCCACGCTACTCTTCGACTGCCTCGGACGCATGAGCTGGGAGGCTCTGTTGGCCTCCGAGGTGAAGCACGTCGAGCCGTACCTCTGGATGATCTACAAGTTCGCGCTCAAGCACGGCCTGGCCATGAGGTGCGCCCAGGTTCTGAACCTCCTGACTCTCATGGATCTGTCCAAGTGCAGCCTCATGGACGCTGAGGTGAGTTATGAACAGAAAATTGAGATTTTCTCATCTACGTCCCATTATAGACAAAACTGCAGTGCCTGGACGCCCTCTGCGGCTTCGAATCGCCCTCTCTCGCCCAGACAAGCGCAGTCGCAGCCACCCCGAAGCCAAAGACCCTCAAGAACAGAGAGTTTGTGACCCCTGCGATGCTCGAATACGACGTCGTCCGCCGAGATATTGCCTACTCGAGCCCGAAGCCGTACCAGCGCTCACCTCCCGCCTCTCTCTCGGACCTCTGCCAGTACCTCCCGACCCCCGGAAGCCCCAAGAAAGGCCCCTCACCCCAGCTGCAGCTCAATTCCTTCCTCATCGGGTGCAACTACGCCCGTCTTCTCTTCCTGAACGAGGACTTTGAGGCCGCCTCGGAGTTCTACGTGCGAGCCAGCAAGGCCTGGGTTCAGCTGCGAGACAATCTCGAGGCCTCGGACTCCCCTGGTCTCCTAGACGAGCTCCTTCGACACTCCCTCGTGTTCCAGAACCACTTCTGCCAGTGTCTGTTGGCGCAACAGAGGTTCTCAGAGGCGCAGGAAGTGCTCAAGTCCACCCAGGAGCTGATCCTCAAGTCGGGCCTCGATTCTCCCAGAACGCTGGCAGACTTTGAGGCCTGGAGCCAGATGGTGGACTTCCTCACCCAAGATAGCTCAACGTCTGGCTCAAAAGCTCTTCCCGTTTCGACGCCCGCCAACCCCCCGAAGACCAGAAAAGCCGTCACGACGAGCCGAAAAGCCGCCCCTCTGAAGCCCATCCCTGTTTTCGAAGACTCCCCGGTGAAGGCCACCCCTCTGGCTCGTCAGAAGCGCGTCGCCTTCGCCAGCAGAACGGAAGCCCGCAAGGATACTCTGGCGAGCTCTTCGTGCGAAGAAGCCGCCGTCTCGCTCGCTTCTCAGCGCCCCAGGGTCCGTCGAGCCAAGACTCAGGCCACCACGACCGCCAAGAAAGCTCCTCAGAAAGCGTCTCGAGACGAACCTATTAGGAAGACGCAGCTGCAGTTCTCCCCCGACGTAATAGTGCTAGACGACTCCATCGAGAACAAGCCTCAGAACGAGATCGTGAACGCTTCCTTGGCGACCCCGAAGGTGGCTTCCTACAGTGCACGCCGCAAGAAGACAGTCCGGCCGATGTAACGCGCCAAAGTCTAGTGAATGCCTATTTATTTTCTGCCTGAATAAGCTTGCCAAAAATGAAGGAATAAACTTTTGGATTTAAAAGATTTCCAACGAGACAAAAACTTTCGGAAAAATTGTGCTAAATATCCCTCTCGATTTCAAAGTCAGGAACCAACCAGTTATGCCCAATCGCGACTCGGGTTCACCAAGGTCTCAAGTATGGCAGACTCAATCAAATACAGAAAACCTGAGTCAACATTCCAAACAGCTATCTCGGGTTATTTTCGCCTGTGACGCACGGAAAGGCGAGAAAAACAAGAACATATTCGCAAGAATTTAGACAGCTGTCCAAATCGTGCGTCAATCGCTCCAATCGATACGGAAAGTAAAGTTTAATGAAACTAAATGGGGCCGAAAACTGTCTAAAGTTCTTGTGGGTCAACCCCCTCTCAGGAGTTGCAGAACTTAAGAGAAGGGGTCAGAAGCCTTTGCTCTTTAAAAGCTCCCACACGTGCAGCTGCTCAGGGTAGGTGCATCAAGTTACACCCAGTCAATCCTATCGCATCCTTGACACATATGCATCCAAGGTTGTCAATGAAGCACGTGGGAGCTTCATCAATAAACCACTGTATTTTTAACGTCATTTCTACAAGTCAGAGCTCAAAAAAGTATCCTAATATGGGACAAAACAAGTTTAAAGCATAGAGATATTAAATTTTCAGCTTTCTTTAGGTCATAGAGACTTACTGTTGAACTATTTTTTGCTGCATTCAATGCTATCTAACACTTGCCATAGTTTCACGCAAAACGTCTGCCAGGAGCGGTCATCAGTTTAATTCATAGCTCTCCAGCTTAGCTTTTTTGCGTTTTGAGACCTTATTACAGAACAAATCAGCACAATCAGAGCAACTAAAACTGTCCTCATACCCACCCCCTTAAGTATGTTAATAGAGGCAAACAAATGTTCTAGGATTTGCTAGATTTTGCACGGACTACAACATACTAAAATTTTAGCTCAATCGGATCAAGTATAAGAAAGTTTCATACAACGGGAAAAACCCCCTGGTTACGCCCCTGGGGGTTTTTTGTGAAACCTTTTAAAATCACCCACCCTTCACACCAAACCTGACAACATGCAAAAAAAGGCTTTCGGAGCCTTTGTGACTCGGACGGACAGACAGACATATCGAACTCATAAGTGCATTTTTTTCGAAATTGATGTAAATGAACTAAAAAAGGCCTATGAATAAAATATCTCACTTCCTCGATCAGAGGGTGGGGCTAGGGTCATGCAGATTCCTATGATCCTTGTAGTAATCCCTTCAGGTGTTAATTCACACAGTCTCTGTGTTGTTGAGGTAGGCATGAGGGCGCTTCAGCTTAGAAGTGAACGAGCTCGCAGTGAAAAAGCACGTATCATGGCTCGAAACCTGGAGACAGTTTGGAAGGTTTTTGAGCTGATAAAAGTGGTTTTTGGAAAAGGCAAACCGAAATTCGTGTCGAAGATTCTGTGTCTTTGTGCAGCACTGGTTTACCTGAATCTGCTCTTCGCCCTTGCAACCAGCACTCAACTAGGTGGAAAAATCTACTTCGGAGTTATCTGGATTGCAGTGACAGCCTTCTTCATACTGTTGATTCTCCTAGTGAAGACCTTGGACACCTACGAAAAAGGACTCTGGTGGTGTGAGGACCTTCAGTCTCGGAATTTCGGAGGCTTGGAATTTTTCGAGGACTGCAAAAACACCACAACAAAATACTACGTCCTGTTTTGCATCCTGACGCCTGCAACAACTGCCATTGCAATAGTTATCCAGTCTGTGGTCGTGAGCATTTTGGAGGGAAAACTCAGTAACTGTCTATTTCCCGCTCCATTCGGAACCAGTTTTGAGTATTTCTGGATGGCTGTAACCCAGAGTTTCAATGGTTTTATGTTTTCCTGCGGCTCAGGAGCTATCTTGAGTTTTGTAATCATGATGCACTTGCACTTCATTGCTTTGATAAAAGTCAAAATAAACCTCCTCCGACAGTTGGACCCCCGTCGATCGTCAGAACGTTTCAACATGATTGTCAGGAGAATCGTTGAGACTCATCTCGAGCTCATTGAAAACCAGAAAAGTTTCAACAGTTTGGCTTCGACACAAATGTTCATCATTGAAGTCATGGAATTCAGCATGTTGCTTGTCTCCTGGATAATCGTGTTTTTCATGAGAGACCTCATTTTCATAGCAATCACTTGCATATTCTACGCTTTTATTTACATCATTCCTTGCGTTATGACAGAGTTGCTCTCTGACGCGTTTGAGGATTTCAAGGACGTAGTTTACGACCTGCCCTGGTTCGAAATAAGTCCCAAGCAGCGAAAGATGTTGCTCCAAATCATGATCATGACTCACAGGAAGAACCTCCTTCGCTGTGGACCCTTCTATGTCGTCAACTTTGAAGCTCTCACCAACCTTATCAACGGAGTCTACAACTACGGACTGGTTGTAAACGCTTTCATGGAACCGAGCAGAATTTAACGCAAGATCAAAGACCAGATACCTATCTTCTTGCTCACTTTACACTTACCAGAAGGAATAACAAGAAAATTGAAAACTAAGTCTAAAACTAAAAAAAATTGTAGAGATTACTCGAAGGTCAGAAAAATAGGAAAAACCGCTGAACCTTTTGCCTTCATTTGGACTCCCCGCTTCTCCGCTTTCACCTAGTAGATGTGATAACTTATTCAAAAAATGTATTAAAGCACTCAATTCTTTTTATTTGAAATATTTTGAAAACAAAAAACTAAGTCTAAGGCCTAATACAACGACTTATCTTAGCCCTGAGACATAGCTTTAGACATTTTTGAAAGGACTGAAAAAAAGGAAAGTTACAATAAAGTTGTAAGGTGACAAGAAGGCTTCAAGGGAGTATGCAATTTTGCGTGTAGCGGGCGTAGCTGGTGGACGGGATGTCGTACAAAGTGAATAAGCCGGTGAACCACGTCTCCTGGTCGTTGTCAAGAACTTGATTGGTGCAGTAGCCAAATACTTTGGTGTCATCTCTATTTGCTGGATTGCAGTCAATTACGCCCAAGAAGCAAGTTTCGGTCCCAAATGTCTGGAATCCGAGTACGTATCCTTGGAATTTGGTTCCTGACATGAAATCGGGTTCGTAGTTAATGTCTGGATAGAGATATCCATCTCCCAAATATTTGTCCTCAACCACTTCGCCGTTCTTCAAGCACGAGAAATTTCCCCTCACTCTGTTTTCCGACTGTAGCCAAGTGTGATCGACAAACAAGCAATCGTCACATAAAGTCGCTGCTTCTTTGTTGTAGAATATGACGTGGTAGTCCAGAGCAAAGTCTTGCAGAGTCAAGCCAATTTGGTTGGGGGTTGCGGGACATAGGGCTTCGGTGCCGGCGAAAGCCAAAGTGGCCAAAAGAGCGATATACTTGAACATTTTAGATATTCAACTGATCTCTCATGCGGTTTCGACACCTTTTATACCTCTCTGGCAGCAGCCATCGACACTCTCAGGTACACGGAAACTATGTATAGGTAGAGAACAGACGTTTCCATATTTTGAGGCTCGTGTGAAAAAAGGCGATTCGTTCTTTTCTCTGATAGGTGGTTAAGGAAATGATTGATATCTCTATGTCTTTATTAACAATAATAGTTCTTTTTGTACCGAGGGGCAGGGGCTTCGCTAGGGTCTGAAGGCCACTATGGCAAAGGTTCCAAAAAGGCGCTCTTCCGCCGCTTGAAATTTGCCACTCTTAGGACTCCTCCGAGTTAAAAATTTTTCCATGAAACCACTTTTTAATTGTGTAGGGGTGCAGGCTAACAATTTCAGACCCCCATGCTTTCTTGGGGGGGGGGGAGAATGGGGGGTGTTTTACTTTTGTATGAAAACTTCTTATTTGAAATCCGATTGAGCTAAAATTTTAGTATGTTGTAGTCTGTGTCAAATCTGGCAAATCATGGTACCACATGTGACCCCTATCATGTACAGGGATGGAGCTGGGGGCATTCAATGTTTGGTCTTGTTAAAATCTTTGAAAATGCCTAGCAGCTCTCTAGCTCTTCTAAAGCTAAAATTCACTCCCATCAACTCTGCCATAGCGCTAGCCACCCCCCTGCCAAGGGATCAAAGCTCCTGAAACGGAAATTAAGCATTTTTCTATGTGAAGTCACTACAGTGAAGAAGGCTGCTAAGTCAAAGCTCGTTCAGGCTCAGTCGAAGTCCTTTGGACGAGCCTCAAACCATGGCTTATTGGAAATTCCTGAAACGGGAGTTCACATGCGTTCTAGTTCTCTCCAAGGTCTCGACGCAAATTAAGGAAACCTGTGTCAACTTAAAAGTATTATTGCAAACAGCTATCTGGGGCTTTTTCGGCTCTGACGCATGTCCGAGACTTGAGAAAAACAAAGACAGATTAGCAGAATTTCAGCCACTTGTTCAAATCATGCGTCAATTGCTCCAGTCGAGGTCAGACTCATGAGTTCATGACACCTGCGTCTACAGTCCCTTTACTCTTTTTATTTTCAGAACTTTTTTACTGAAAACCTTAAATGTACATTTTGATTGCTACAACTTAGACCGACATGACGGGGAGACCTCGCAGACAAGGAGCGACCACCTGTCTGAGAGTAAATACGTCCCGGCTGTCGCGTCTCAGGTCGCTCAGGACCCGCAGAAGGTTGGGCTCAAAGTCGAACCGCTTGGCCATCAGCGTCTCCAGCTCCTGCTGGTTCTTGTACACCGACTTCCAGTGCTCCTTCGTGGCCTTCTTCCAGGCCTCCGATCCGCCCCTCATCCACCGCGACAGGATTATGGACGCCGTCACGTCTGCGTGGTAGTCCGTGACCACGAGGAGCATCCCGATCACGGCGGGGCAGCGAGCGACGTGGTAGTAAATGTGGGCTCCCTTCATCTCCGCCCACATCCCCATGGAGTTCAGCTGGACGGACCCGCATCCGAACAGGAACGTCACGGCCCGGATGGTGTGCGAGACGAGAAAGTCCCCGCGCACAAACTGCAGGCCCGATCCGTGCCCGAAGTACAGGAAGACCCGCTGCTTCGTGAGGATCTCCTGCAGTTTCTCGCGCGTTGGAGCCTCGCCCACGGTCCGCTTGAAGGACTCGGGCAGGACCTGCGAGACAAACTCCACGATGCGGCTCTCCATGCCCGGGAGGTCGTTCTCCGGGTTTATCACCACCTGGCCAGAAGTCCCGGCCTCCACCTGCAGGTAGCCGTTCCGGATGGAGCCGCCGTGGCTCTCCGTGAGCCCACACAGAACCTCAAGACTGCTCAAGCGACACAGGCCCTGGTCCATGTTCAGCATTTCCCAGAACACGAAGTCCAGGAGCTCGTCGATGATCACGAGACAGGGGTACGGGAACTCGAAGCTGTCTCTCGACATTCCTGTCTTTAGGTTTTCGAGGAACGCTGCGATCAGAGCGGCTTTGGAGGGGTCTGAGTCGAGATGAGCGGCGAGTCTGGCGATTCCCGGGGCTTCCATGAGGTCGATTCGGCGGCAGGCGAGACTCAAGAGGACCCTGTCTTCCGTGGAGCGCTTGTGGAGGCGGCAGAACTCGTCCACCTTGCAGAATACCTGCTGCTCGTGCGCTTCGCTGGCCGAGTCCGTGAACTTGCCGGCGAACAGGAAGAGCCAGGGGGCGAAAAAGTCCCTCATGTCCGTCAGACACCTCCCCAGGTCCTCGCTATTCTGCTTGGCTCTACTCCAGTACTGTCTCCGGGCCTCCGTGGTGTCGTTTTCCTTGTTGTACTTGAGGTCGTCCTTCAGAGACGTCAGCACGTTCAGAAGTCGCTGGTACACATCCGTTCCAGAGGGCGCCACTGTGAGCAGGATAGGTCGGTTTTTGTTAAGCTCCATTCTCGGGTACTTGAGGAGAATCAGGTGGTAGCCGGTGTCCTTGGTAACGATGTCCTCGAACTTTGACATGAATGCCTTCGAGTAGTACTGCTTCGTGATCTGCAACACGGTCCACTCGTCCGGGAGCCTTTCGACCCGATTCACGAGGTCTCTGATGTGCTCGTCGTCGGACATGGAGTCAGGAGGGTGCACCTTGACCAGGTCTTCAATGTTTCTGCACAGATCATCTGCAAAGGGTCTCTTTTAGTAAGTCAAGGTCTGAGGGTGGGAGTCGGCTTTTCTGTGACAGCTAGAGAGAGGGGGGGGGTTGACCCTGCAAGTATCCCATTCATAAGGGCCTGTTCACAGATTACGTCACGGTCCAAGGAGGGGGGGGATGGGGGTCGAAAATCTCGATTTTCACCGTTACGTAATATGTGAACAGGCCCTAAAGCTGAGAAGCTTACCAAGCCCGACTCGCTCCTCGGGGGCCACTTTGAACCCCCCGTATCGCTTGAGAACACCTTGATTCAGGGCTTCTGTCAGGCAGCAGACGGCATTCATGGGCTTCCCGGCCGACAAGAACTTCTTGGCCATCATCAGGAGGTAATCTGCGGAGGGAAAATGCAATCAGCAGCACCGGACGAGCACCTTTCTTACTTTTTGCCATCGGAACCGACGACATGTTGCCGCAATTCTCCAGTATTTCGTGCAAACTCGGCACTCCTTTGTCGTTTTTATACATGGCGGCTTCTCGTTTCGCAGATTTATTCCCAAAAATTGCATTTATTCAAAATCCCGCTTTTTACGAGTTCAAAATATCTCAGACTTGCTTATTCGCTAGACGGGGAGAAAAACGCAACGAAACGCAGAGACAGAAACGCAACCTTTTCTCGCTAAAACGTAATTTTCTAATTTATGTTGTGGTCAAATCCGCATTCAGGTCGCTTTTTCGGGCTCCCGCGATATGATGTCGGGACGGATACCAATCGAGGACACGATAATGGTGAATGGGCGCTCGAAGGACCACGTCTACGCATCCAATACGGTGTTTGAGGTGGAGAAAAGGGAAGCCAACAGCAAGACGGAAAACATAAACAAACTCAAGGCCGTCATATATCTGCGTCTGCAGGAGGTGATAAAGGACCAGGCAGACCAGCTGCTGGCCAAAGACAAGCAGATTGCGAAGCTGCAAACCGAAAACGAGGAGCTCCGGCGGAAATGCGAGGCGTCCCCGAGCAAAGTGAAGAGAAGCCGGACTCCGAGGAAAGCCAATGGCGTTCAGCGGAGAACCAAGCGGAAGATGCTGAGGGAAGCCGAGAAGGCCGGCGAGGCGCTAGAGGGCGTGGAATCTGAACCAAAGCAGGACAAACCGGAGGTCAGTGATCTGACGTCGGTGGCCTTCATGACGTCCGAAAAGTCCTACATGTCGTGCGAGTGGAAGGCGAGCGAGCCAGCACGGCCTCCCTCGGCGCTGCTGGAGATCCCGATGTGGTCCGAGAGGGAGGCCCAGACGTGCTACTCGGTGGAGGGCACGGAGAACCTGACGGACGAGGCCTTCGCGAAGAGACACACAAAGTACGAGGTCAACGAGAAGCGTCGCAAGAGGTGGGACGTCCAGAGACTGAGGGAGGTGCGGACGGTGGAGAAGCTGAAGCTGAAGTACATGCGGGAGGAGCTGGAGGAGGAGAGGGTGCGGAACAAGAACAGGAGACCCGCCATCTCGTCCTTCTACCCGCCCCCCGAGTCCCTCAAGTTCATCCAGATCGTCGACCGGATACCGGTGCTGGCGTTCGGGGAGTCCGTGCCGGAGCTGCCGCCTCAGGAGTTTACTCTGCCGTGGCACAGCAGCTCCCACACGGACCTCAGTCCCAGCACCAGCATCACAAAGACCCGCTTCTTCAAGAAGTAAGCGGAGGGATTGCTTTAAGTTTAAAGTTTTAAGATAAGTTGCTACATTATACGGTATTAAGATGTGAGGCTCCAAAGCCTCTTTGAAAAGTTCAAGCCAATTCAAGAAAAGGTTGAGACCACGTCTCGTTCTGCGCCGAAAGCGGAGAGGTTAAGTTTTGTGAAAGTTGAAATTTGGAACCAAATCGGAAAATTCTAAAGTTTTCAATAAAATTAAACGCCTACGGAAATGGAAAAAAGTATATATTTTTAAAAATTATGGAATTTAGGCGAAAACGCTAATTGATATGTAAATTATTATATTAAATTATGAAATTACTTTTTAAAAGTACGTGGCAGCAGGAAATTTTTCAACACTTGCATCAGACCTGGAGCTCAGAAGACTAGGACACAAAGCGTAGAAACAACATTGCTATTATACTGGAAAATGAAGTAGAAACTAGAGATACACAAACAATAAAGAATGAGATCAAAAGTACACTAAAATAATTGCCTTTCGATGGTCAAGTTGGGAGAAAATTTTTAAGTCGCTTTTGGAGACCTTTTAAAATTTACAAGCCCAATAAATAGTTAACTCATTTAATTCAGATTCTAGAATCGCTCAAAGTTCTTCAAAAATGTGAATTCTAAGGGCTTAGAGAGCTATGAAGGCTCCTACGTCAGCTTGGGGGAAGCCTTAGCTTTCAGCCTTTGTTACGTCCCTGATAGACCAATAACGACGTTAGCCTTGAAAACGCAGCTTACTCACGAGACGTTCGGATTCCAGACGTGCTCCAGCTCATGTTTTCTTATCTCCAGATCTCCGTAGAAATTTGCATGCGCAGCAGAGTTTTATCTCGCAGCCGCCGAAACGCCGGAAACAGACTCTTTCGTTCAAAACTTTTATTTACACTTTTCTTCGGTTCCATTGAACAAAATATAATTACCACTACTCGCTTATTCGTCCTAGAATGATCATAGATTTCCTTTACTCTGCTAATCCTACCTACATCTAGGCTAAAATTACGCTCGAAAAGTCTTTGTTTCAATCTTATCAATTTTGAATTTTGAGGCAAACGCACCTACTCCTAAGCTACGTCTATTTGTTCATCCGTTACATTGTTTTGTACTTTTGTGAACTTCAAAATGAATGCTTCTTACGTCCTAGGGAACAGTCGGGGCTGTTTTTGATAATCAAGTCAAAAATATATTAAAGCTAGTGTTAGATCAAGGGGTAAAAAATTTCTCTACTTTGCTAGACATAGCACACAAAATCAGGTGGATTCATATCAATTAATCATTCGATTTGTACGTCAAGTTTGTACACGTTAATTTTGCAAGTTATTTACAATCGAAAGGGGGGCTCAAAAGAAAGTCAGTGTATGAAACTTAGGATTAGTAAATGCGCGGCAAAAGAACGTACTTGACCTCCTGACAGTAGCGCTGCCAGGCGGACTCGTACCGGCTGGCGTGTCGCTCGTCGAGTCGCACCGAGCGGTGGAGCAGCAGGAGGACGTTGAAGAGCGTGGCAAGGAGGGGCGGGACAGCGAAACGGCCGATCAGAACCAGGAGCAGCGACAGGTGGAGCAGCAGCTCGGCAGTGTAGTTAGGCTGGCGGACGATTTTCCAGAGACCGTCGACGAGGATGCGGCGTCCTTGGAACGTCGGAATTGATTTCAGGGCTGGAAGAGACATTTTCAAGTTAGATTTTTTGGCTTCAAGGAATTTTTTTAAAAGTAAAAACTTACAGTTAATATAAAACAAAAATTTAAAACCAAAATTCACTTACAAAGAGATTTCGAAGATGTAGGGTTCAACCGGAAGTCGTGCTTGGTTTTGTTGGAGAGCCTCTTGAGCACCAGGGCCACGACGAACTCCACGACGATGAGGGTCAGGACGTACCACTCCAGCTTTAGCCTGTGTTCCAGAGCGTACTTGGCGATGAGCGAGAAGTTAAAGGGGAAAATGGCGTCTCGTAGCAGCAGATCGGCCCCAACTCCCTCGTACTGGAGCTCGAAAGCCTTGCTGAGGTGGTGTTCGAAGACGAGAAGGTCCAGAACGTACAAAATAATCAGACCGGAGACGACCAATGGGACGACCTCGAACTTGGCGTGCTGCAGCAGATACAGGGCCTTCTCGTGTGCCTGGAGCTCCACCTCGGCCTGCAGCACCGGGAACTTGAGATTCTTGTAGATGTAAATGCCGTTGAGCACGAGGGTGGTGATGAGGGAGACGTGGTAGTGCACCAGCTTGACGTCAATGAGCGAGAAGAGCTTGGGGTTGATCTCGCGGCCCACGAAAAAGTCCTGCACGACGCTGCCGGTCTTAGCGAAGGGGTTCAGGTGCACCTGGGCGACGTAGCGGGAGCGCACGAAGGCCAAAACGGCCCCGAGAGCGGCGTTGAGGAGCAGAATGAGCAGCAGCTGGCTCGAGTTGCGGTAGAGGAGGTCCACGACGGGGTACTTGAGGTACTCGGCACCCACGATGGCCCCCACCGTGAGAACGGAGAGCGTCAGCCCGTTGAACTGGTACTCGGCGTACCCACGGTCCGTGTGGAGCTTGGCAGTGCGGCCCAGGGGGAAGATATTCAGCGTTGTGACGGCCAGGAGCCACGGGACCACAATTTTGGCGAGGTCTGCGTTGTAGTAGGTCCCTACCTGCTTGAAATCAGCCCAGTTGGGGGTCTTGAGGACGCAGCTGCGGGCGGTGCAGAGGTGGGCGAGGGCGTAGGTCACGAGGGGGTACAGGAGGAGCAGCAGGGTGCATCCCAGAGTGCCACCAAACTCCTTCAGCTCGTCCAGCTTGGAGGCCACGCGGCGCTTGAACGACACCTCGTGCTCCACGTCGGCGTCCGAGTACTCGGGACTGGCGTCCACGACACTGCGACTGGCGCTAACGCTGCCCGCCTCCGACTTCTTCTCCGCCTTGGTGTCCTGCCGGGTGCGACGACGCGGACGCGGGCTCAACTCGACGTCGCTGCTGTCCACCTCCGTGATCTTCGCCTTGGTCGACTTCGACTTCGGACTCGTGTTGAGCTTCTCTATGACCACGTTGGGGGACGTGTTCTTACTCGAGGCCTTGTTCTTCGTCGCCGGCTTCTTCTCTTCCTTCTCCTCCTTCTTTACCTTCGTCTCCTTCTTGGGAGCCGTCCTCGCTGGGCTCTTAGACTTTGGCGGTCTGCCTCGACCTGGGGACTTGGAGCTCTTGCGTTCCTTTTTCACCGGACTGCTCTTGCGTTCTTTCTTTATGTTCTCGACCCGGGCGGGAGACTTCCTTCCGGTGGCCTCCTTCTTCGAAGCCTCATTTCGTGAGGGCGATTTCCGTGCTGGGGACTTTGTTCGTTTGGTCGAGCTCGAGGTCACCTTATCGGCGGACTCGAAGAAGGCAGCGTAGCGCGTTGCACGACGGTCTCCCATATTAACACCAGGCTTGCCTAGAAATAAACCAGAAACACCCGAATCAGTCAACCGTCATATAGCGAGTCCCGCGTCTTTTTGCCCTGAATGAAAACATTGCATTTTTCTCGCCTTTCCCACCCCCTGGCGGGCGCTTTCCGATTTCCTCGGCTTTTCACTGGCCAATTTGATCGATTTTGGGCATTCACACTTACTTTTCTCGTTTGAAACAACACAAAATATTTAAAACTAAGACGAGTGACGCTCTCGCTCAAATGACGCTTTATATTTTGACGGTTGTGAATTTATTTGAGTTGGCTGTCAAACCCTCGAGTATTTGAGAATGTGCGCAGTGTCAGAGGGAAACTCCGCAGAAACATTGTTTTATTTATAAGCGAGATTTCTCGACATTTGTTTCCTCACCGAATATAAATGTAACCCTTCCAACATGAACAATCTCTTGCAATTGGCCAAGTAAGTTAGCCCTCAGAGTCGTCAGATAAATAAACACCCGCTTCTCAGGAGCCTCAATCTCATAGACGAGATCGAAGTGGAAGCCCCTGGAGTGGAAGTAACCGAGAGCAAGAGACGCAAGCAGCGACGGAACCGGAACAAAACCAGAGAGCCGGACCCGTTCAAGTACATTCTGTGCCTTGACTTCGAGGGAACGTGCTGGGATCGGCCAGACCAGGCCAAATGGAAGACTCAGGAGCTGATCGAGTTCCCGGCGGTGCTGGTCGAGCTGGAGACGGGTGAGGTGCTGGCGGAGTTCCGGGAGTACCTGAAGCCCGTGGAGTTCCCGGCCCTCTCGGACTTCTGCGTCAACCTCACCGGCATCACTCAGCAGATGGTGAACGAGGGCATCTCCATCCAGTCGTGTCTCATGAAGTTCGACCTGTGGCTCAAGTGGCAGATCAAGAAATACGACCTAAAGCTTCCGAAGATGCGCGAGAACGACCCCGGGAACTGCGCACTCTCCGCCTGGACCGACTGGGACTCGATCGTGCTCAGCAAGGAGTGCGCTCGCAAAAAGATCCGCAAGGCCTCGTACTTCGGGCAGTGGATGGACGCCCGGGTGATCTTCATGAAGCGATACCTCCACAAGCCCAAGTCATTCAACGCAGCTCTGAACCACTGTGGGCTCAAGTTCGAGGGGCAGCCACACAGTGGACTTGACGACGCCAAGAATCTGGCCCGACTGGTGGTCAAGATGCGGAAGGACGGGGCTCGGTTTCACATAACGAAGGACAATTTCCCGCACCAGAAGGTCAACAAGCCCTTCTGACTATCGCGGGTCAGGTGGCGAATTGGAACCTGTGCTGTGTTTCTCCTGGTGTGCGTTGTTGCGGCTATTTTTGTAAATAAACTAACTTAATTCGTCTCTCGTAGTTTTAGTAATTTATCTGATTGTCTTCCTAATGTTTAACAGAGAAAAAATCGATTGGGAAAAACATGGCAAAATTTATGACCGAAAATAAAAATTACCCGTATTTTAAAATTTGGTTGTTTGTCCTTTTTATCAATCTGAAATTTTCTTCAAGTTCTAAAAAAATCCCTCCAAAAACCTCTGCTTCAATATGAAGCTTCCAGGGACTTAACAAGGATTTGAAGCAGGGTGAAGTGGGCTCCACATTCCCCCTTCATACTAACCCATTCCCTGTTAATTTCATTTCTATAAAAAATTCTATTTATTTGGAATAAAAAGATAAAAATTTGACCCCACAGTTCTGAGGTCAGCCTGCAGAAAAAAAGGACGAAATCCTTCATCAAAATTTATTAAAACTCAAAGCTCCAAAAAGTGCCCTCTCACTCGGACGGCTCGGACTTGGGAGGCACGTTGATGACCCGCTTGACGGTGAGGTTCCCGCGACTCAGGATCGTGGGCTTGACGTGCTTCAGGAGGTTCGACTTGAGCAGGATGTTGGAGCTGCTCGAGGGCTGCTGCTGGGGCTTGGGACCAATAGTGTAGACCTGCTGGGGCCCGCACTGCATCTCCCCCGGCTTCTTCAGGATCGTCTTGAACGACTGGCTCTTGCTTGGGTCCACGTTGATGATAATGGGCGTGTACTTCTGGCCCTCCGACGTGATCGGATGATGACTGCCACTGCGGATGATGCTGGAGTTGATGATCTCGATTTTCTTCCCCGCACTGATGAACTTGGGTCCCATGCTGGTGGAGGGTCCCCCCTGGCTCGTCTGGATGATCTTGGGCGCGTTCGGGGGCGTCATCACGAACTTGGCGAACTTGAGCTGCGGCATCGAAGTCGCCGGCTTGCTCGTGATCATGGGCCGGATCGAGTTCTTGTTGAGCACCATGACGTTCGTCGAGACTGGCTTGACCTGGGTGGCGCTCGGGGTCGACTTGATGATGTTGCTGATGACGACGCTCTTCCCGGGACTTATTCCCGTCTTGCCATCCTTGCCCGTCACGCCCATCGTGGGCTTCGTCTGGATAATGTACTGCGTCGGCCTCGTCTGGATGACGGTCGTGGTGGGCGGCTTCTGCACCTGCTCCTGCAGACCTCCATCGTTGTCGGCGAAGAGTACGGGCATGTCCATGATGTTGGAGTAGTCGGAGGTGGTGGGGGAGGAGTCGGCGCTGAGGGTGACGGACGAGTCGGAGCCCGCAGAGGCGCTGCCTGGCCCCGAGCCCTGCTTCATGATCGTGAACTTGGTGGGGCTGAAGTTGGGCGGCTGCTGGATGCTAGAGCACGAGCTCGTCGAGACCTGCGTCAGCTGCTGGTGGCCTCCGGGTCCCGCCTTGAGGGTGTAGATCTTCGATCCCGGCGCTATCGTGGCGGACTTCAGGATCTGCTGGTTCGGGGTGGCCTTGAGGGTCGCCATCTGGGGCGTGCTCTTGAGCGTCACGATCCTGGTGCCTTGGGGCGTCGAGACCGTGTTGGGCTTCAGCTGGATGAACTGGTTCGAGGGCACGAGTTTGATGACCTGAGGCTTGGCCGAGTTCGACTGGAACGTGATCTGTGAGCCGATAATCTGCTTCGTGGCTTGGGCTGGCTTTATCTCCAGCTGGGTGACGCCTCCCTCGGTCTTGACGAGCGGGATGGGAGAGAGCTTCTTGGTCTCCAGCACCGTGATTCCGAGGTCCTTCGTAGGTGTCACTTCCGACTTTGCAACTTCCAGTTCCGAGGCTGTGGAGCTGTCCAGAGTGGAATTTGGCGTCGGGGTCTTGGACCCGAACTTGAACTTGTCTCGTTTTGAGGAACCTACGCCCTTTTCAGCTTTTGGGCGGCCTGAAAAAAATTAGAGAAAATTAATGAACTCGAGAGATGCATCTCTTTGGTCCCTAAACTCACCTGCTGTCTTCTTGGCGGCCCGATCTCCCCCGTCGTTCTCGTTCTTCCGCTTCTTACTCACGACTATCGTGGAGGAAAGGGAGGCTCCGAACCCTGAGACGCCTCCTGCAGCTAGAAGGCTCGGCTTGGCCACGATTCGCACCGGATTCTCGAGACAGGCTTGGCAGAAGACCGCCACCTCGTCCATCACCATGTTGTCCACCATATTCTGGGTCACCCCCTCGATCTGCCGCTTCGTCTTCCCCACCCTCAGCGCGTCATCGGCGGCCCCCACAATCACCAGCTTCGTTTGCACCAGCATCTTCTCCCGCAGCCTCTCGATCTCCTCCGGACTGGCTCTATCGGCGTTCTGGCCCGTCACGAACAGCACGGGTACTGTTACTTCCGTGATATGGTCCGCAGGAGAGCCTCTGACCCCGTTCATGGTATTGTAGGCCAGCCCGAAGGCCACGATGCAGGACACCTGCTCGACCAGCGCCACCTGGAGGGCGAGGGCGGCTCCTGCATTGAACCCCATCAGGATTATGGGTCGGTCCGGCGAGTCCTGGTGGATCTCCTGGATCTTCATGCGCGTCAGATACACCATCTGCTCCGTAATGGCCTGCAGACCCTGGCTCTTGAGGGACGTCGTCACTGGAACGTGGATGGGAACCACGACGCCCATCGTCTGGAGCAGGTTGTGCCACTGCTGCGTGCGACTGCTGAGCTTGGGCGTCAGATTGGGACCCGAAGGAGCCACGATGATAAAGGGGGCTCCCGGGAGAGCCCGGTTCTTGAAGCCCTGCGGAGGCTCCCACGGCTTCTTCAGCACGTGGCCCACAAAGTCCTGGTTGATGTTGCCCGGACGCCCGAAAACGATCTTGTCGGTGAGAGAGGGACACTTGATCTTGAGACTCTGCAAGATGTCCATGTAGATAGCCATGTAGGCGGGCGGCAGGTGCTCCTGCAGCAGGCTGTGGAGCCACTGGACGAGCCGAGTGTCCCAGTGGATCTCCGCCAGGGCCTTCCGGAGCCGCTCGACGGACTTGTCGATGGTGCAGCGTCTCAGAACGGGCTCGTGGGCGCGGTCTGCATTCGCGAGTCTCGCCAGCCGGTCCTGGTGCAGGAGCTTGGCAGTTTTGTCGAACAGCTTGATTTGGTAGGAGGTCCAGGCGTACTTCACGACCCTGTCGTCCCACTCCTGGTCATCCGGGTTGTTGTTGCGGATCATTCGGGACACGGCAGAGGCGTCCTCCATGCAGAGCTTTGCCTCTTCCTCATTGTAGGGCGGGATTCCGGTGCGCTGGGGAGCCTCTTCAAGGTCAATCTGAAACGAGCTCCTTGATTCCAAAATCTTGCCTTATTTCGAGCCAAAGTACTCACGTCGTCTAGTGGGGGAATTACACTTGCGTAAGAAGCCTGCAACTTGCGGTACAGAATCGTTTTCGTGCCCGAAATGGACTCTGCATTTTTTGTTTCTCTCGAGTACGAGTGCTCCATGATTCCAGCTGTTCTCCTTCTTTCCCACAATCTTTGGACCACGATACTTCCTTAAACTTAGTCTCAAGGGGTGAAATCAAACAAGAAGTCAAGAAAACGTAAATTTTAGAGACTCAACCTTTGCTTGTTTTTAATTAATGGATTGTTTATGTTTGGTCCAACTGCTGGTACCGATGCCCGGAACAGAAAGCGGGTCTGCAGAAGAAGAAGTAGCTCAACTCCAGAATTTGAAATTAAAACCGTTTTAAGTCGACTTCTAGCACGTGATGCTTACTTCTCAGAAGGTTAAGTGATAGAGGAAGGACGTTTTTGGATTTTGGTGCATTTTCAGCATTTTGCAAAAAATGCACTATTGTGGCCGCTTTGCCGTTTGTCTGTCGGTCTGTCTGTCTGTCCATCCGAAATTTTATAACTCAAGAACCAGAACAGCTAGAGAGCTGCGGTTTTTTGCATCTTGTAGGGCCTGGTCTGTAGGGGTGCAGGCTAACAATTTTAGACCCCTACCCTCTCTTGGGGGGGGAATGGGAGGTGTTTTACTTTTGTATGAAAACTCCTTATTTTACATCCGATTGAGCTGAAATTTTAGTATGTTATAGTCTGTGCAAAATCTAGCAAATTATATTACCACATGTGACCCCTTTCATGTACAGGGACGGAGCTAGGGGCCCTCAAAGTTTGGTCTTTCGAAATCTTCGAAAATACACCCTTAAGCTTAACCTCCGATTTTGCTTTTTATATATTTTTTAAGATTCAAAATGGCCGCCATGAAGGTGTCGGTATTTTTTAGCAAAAAAATTCAGAAAATTCTCTCAAAAAATTTATTCGTGCTATCTAAATTACAAGTTGTGGGCATAATATAACAATACAAGGCTTTATAAATATCTTTTTACATCCACTCATAATTTACATCAAGCTCAGAGCAAATTAAGTTACGCTTCAATATATTATTGTATCCATTTAATTTTAGTAACTATATTGGTGCCTTAAGAACTAGATAACATCCAATTCAAGTCTTTTGCAGTGAGACTCGCTAAAAGTAAAGTACTCCTAGCCTACGTTTAAATAGCTACTTTTCTAGTTTCCTCTCCAGCTCCGCGCGAAAATCACATTTGTCGAAGCTCTCTCGAAGAAACCTTTCAGGCAGTGCGCGACTCTTCTCTCAACCTATGTTACAGCTATCGGTATATTTACACGTATTTACAGGTGCTTGCAGGGTCAGGGCGCGAATCAGGAGACCACGGATAGGATCCATGGCGTGAACTTGGAGATCCTCGTGCAGACGCCTGGTAAGTTCGCCTCCGCACATCCGATTCCCCAGCTGATGATGCCGGCGAGGAAGTAATGGCCGTCCTTGCCCCTGACTTGCAGCGGTCCTCCTATGGAAATTTCGAGACCTTTAGCTGAGGGACTTGGAGAAAAGGTGAAATGGCTTACCTGAGTCTCCCTGGCAGGAGTCCTGGCCCCCAGTCTCGTGTCCGGCGCACAGGAAGATGTCCGGGATGAATTCGTGCCTGCCCGCCTTCAAGAACATCGTCTTGCACTTGTCGTTGCTCACGATAGGAACGGAGACCTGGAAGAAATTATTTGAGTAATTATTGGGGCGCCAAAAAAGTTGACAAAAAATTTTGAAAGGAGATTTAATAAAAGGGCTTTAATTGAGCGTACTAATTGACCCATAAATTGACCTTAAAAATACTGTAAAAATTCAAAAAGTTGACTTGAAAATTTTTCTCTTGAAAAATTTATTTTTAATGAAGACTTTTTCTTTTATTTAGATTTTCAAAGTAATAACGGAGAAATATTTATTTAGTCAAGATAGTTTGATTAGGTGAAAATTAATTTATTTTATTTGAAATTTTTCTTGCCAAAAGTTCCAAAAATTAAATAATTGAGCTCATTGACGCCCCTCTTAATAATATCTTTGTAACGGAAAGACAGACAGACAGACGGACAAAGTGGGCTCCAAAATTAGATTCTTACCTCCTGCAGCACCGAAGGAAGAGTCCCTCCCTCGCTGAGCCGTCCCCATCCAGTCACCGTGGCGTTCTCCCCG
Organism: Forcipomyia taiwana; assembly: GCA_963930915.1. Lineage (NCBI taxonomy): Eukaryota > Metazoa > Arthropoda > Insecta > Diptera > Ceratopogonidae > Forcipomyia > Forcipomyia taiwana. The sequence continues at coordinate 2,870,782 of CAWVOI010000096.1, read as the reverse complement.
ATCAGCAGGTCCTCGGTGGCCGGCAAGCAAATCGGACGAATGTGAGGAGCAAACTCCAGAGGCTGATCCAGCTTCACCAGGGCCAAGTCGTACTCGTACGTGAAGAAGTTGTACTTGGGATGCACCACCTTCTTCGCCACCGCTCTCTCAACGTACGGGAGCTGCTCCTGCACGTGGCTAAAGTCGTACTCTCCCACACGAATTCGGATCTGGGACGTCAGAAGATCGTCGACGCAGTGACCCGCTGTGGCGATCCAGTTCTCGTTTATCACGGCACCTCCGCACCTGTGGGTGCTGGAGAAACCGAAGAAGCTCGTCCGTCTCACTGACACCTGCCAAGGCCACCGACCGAATGGAGCATTTTTGCCCCCAACGATGCGCGTTTCCGGCCGCGTCTGGACCGACGGGATGCCGCACTCGGCGGACCGCGAGGCCGAGACTGTGTAGGCTCCTGGAAGAGGCACTATTGGGTCCGGGGAGGGGGACGGGGCGCTTGTGGTCTTCCGGGTCGTGGTTGGGGCTTCTGTTGTCGTTGTGGTGGTTGTTGTTGTTGTTGTTGTAGTCGTAGTACTCGTCGTTCTTGAAACTGTGCTAGTTTTACTAGGTTTAGTCTGGAAATAAAATTTAGGAATAACATTAAATCAAAAAATTAGATTTAGTCCTTTAAAAGGCTCTAGAGAGAGTGCTAGAAACGTAGATTTCTTTAGAAGGATCTGAATAAAGAAAGTCCTGAAAAATGTCCCGCAAAAGGCTCAATAGATAGGGTCGTAAAAAATATTACAGAGAAGATCCTGGAGGAAGTCCTAGCAGAGGTCCTGGGAGAGGTCCTAGATTTCTAGATAAATTCCTTGATAGGGTTCTAGAGAAGCTCCTTGAGGATATTTTGAGGAAAATCGTAGGAAAGGTCCTGAAAGAGATCCTAGAAAAGGTCCTGAAAAAGCTGGAACAAGCCCTAGAAAAATCCTGAAGCAGGTTAAAGAAAAGGTCCTAAAAGAGGTCTTAGAAGAGGTCCTGAAAAAGCTGAAGGTCCTAAAAGAGCTGAAACAAGCCCTAGAAAAATCCTGAAGCAGGTTAAAGAAAAGGTCATAAAAAAAGTCCTGAAGAAATCCTTAGAGAAAAAGTCCTGAAAAAATAGAGGAGGCTCATGTCCTAAAGTCGTGAAAATAAGTTACCTGAGGCTTTGGTTTGGTAGTAGTTCTGTCAGTGTGCTGAGAACTGGGATAGTGGCTGGTGTACACGACGGGCTTCTTCGTGGGCTTCGGCTTGGGTCTCGCAGACGAGGGCTTCTCGTACGACGAGGGCTTGGGCTTCGTGATAAAGTTGGGCTGCGTCGTCAGCTGCCACCCGTTCTGGGCCCACGAGGGCGTCGCTATGCTGTTGGAGGCCTGGAGGTCGTGGTGACCAAACACCTCGTTGCTAATGTCGGGCTGGGTCGTCGTGGTCGTGAATCTCGTGGTCGTGGGTCTCATAGTCGTAGATCTCGTGTGGTAGGGCTTGTTGTAGAGCTGGCTGCCGGGCCGGATGACGACGAGACTGCCATTGGGACGCAATATCGATGTGCTGGCACTGCAAAGGAGCATGGTTTTAGACAAAAGAGATGGAAATAGGGGCGCCAGTTACCTCACGTTTGGCCTATTGCTATAAGATGGCTTGTATTTGTTGACGTAGGATGGTTTGTAGGGCTTGTAGCTCGGTATCACCACGTTGGCGGAGGCGTTGTGGGTGCAGCAGGACCCGAACATGAACGAGTCCATGCACATCCCAATGTGCTCGCCCTCCGTCTTTATGCACTCCCACACGAACATGCACGTCCCCTCCTTCTTCCCCACTGTACACGGTTTTGGATTTATTTTGTAATTCAATTGACTAGCAGCGATGCTCCCTCCCACCACCAACAGCAGATGCAGGACTGGAAGACACCACAGTTTCCACCTGCTTCGACGCATTATTGAATAGAGGTTGCCTGCAATGAGAAAGAGAGGAGAGGATGCAAATTTTAACAAATTTCTAATTCCATCTATTTTAATTACGCAAAACTGAGGCACGGCATGCACAGGGCCCGAACAATGGCGCGCACTCATGAAAGGGAAAGTGCTCAAAATCTTCACTATCGCTTAATTAGATCGCGCCTCGTATGCCCGCTCCAACAATAATAATAATTCAATTTTGAGGGTTCATAAAAAGCTCTCGTAGTAATTCACACATGAGCTATAACAGCCAGCTTCGCGAAATTTGCGAGGTAATCAACGTGTAAATTAGACATTGATTGATCATCACGCTGTCCGCCCGCCGGTACGCGCGCCTAGAGCCGGTCAATAGCCTGCCGTAAAACTTAATTACTGGATTTAAAATTAAAATGGTTCAATTAACGGTGAAGTGTAGGTTAAATTGCAGGTCAGAAATGTGTGTTGCGAATGTGACAAATGGGTGAGAAATTTGTTGCTGCAGGGCGGACAGGGCCGGGTAACATAATGTTGGGGAACACCTCAAATATACATTTTGGCAAATCTCCACTAAATTTCGGTATTTTTGATGAAACATTTTTTGTCTTCAAAATGGTCCCTATTGACTTCAAACTATTAAATTTACCTCAAAAAACGCAAATCCAAAGATTTTATGCCTAAACAGTTGATTTTGGAGAAAAAATTTTTTTCATTAAAAATTTGAAAAATTACCCAACCTCCGATCGTTAACGAAAACTCAATTTTGGGATTTTGCCAATAATTTTTTGTCGCAAAAATGGTCTCTGCAGGCTTTAAGCTACTATTTTTCGCTTGAAAACCATGTTTTGCGTTGTTTTTGGGCCAAAAAATTGGAAATTAGAGAAAAAAAACATTTCAGTCAAAATTTCGAAAAATTACCAAACTTTGATTCGTTGAGAAACATTTTTGTCCAAATATTTTTTGACGCAAAAACGGTCTCTAAAGCCTTAGAATGACTATCTTAAGCTTTTAAACCACGTTTCGAGAGAATTTGGGTCGAAAATGTAGAGAAAAAAATTTCCATAAAAATTTTAAAAATGACCAAATTTTGACTCGTTTAAAAATTCTCAATTTCGGGATTTTTCACGAAAAATTTGCTGCCCAAAAAACGTTCCTGGAAACTTCCAAACGACTAAGTTGTGCTTTTGGGCCAAAGATCCCAGTCCAGCCCTGAAGTTGGCCAAGAAAAGCGGAGAAAATCAGGGCCTTTGTGATCCCAATTTGGATCCATTTGGCCACCCTTTTGCCAGCGAACCCGTGAAAGGTCCAAAGGCGAGTTTTAATCAAGAGCATCGAAAAGCGACGGACAATGGCAGGTTAATGAGAGGTGTAAAAAGTTGCATTCCCAGCATTTCATTCATTGTGTAACAAATGTATGTTAATGAAGACGGAGTCGTAAAGATGACGCGAGTGCAGCGGAGAACGGAGAAATCCCTCGGGGCTCTATCATTTCTAAACTGTTCCACTTGTTCCTGACCTATTTTTCGTGCATGCTCACTTGCATCTCGAAGCTGAAGCCGAAGCCAAAGCCGACGTCGAAGCCGGCCTGCACCGTAAATGGGAAAAAGTTATAATTCTAGTTTTTGTTTTCGACTTTCGTGTATGCGCGCTTAATGGCTCGCATTTAGTCTTGCTCGCATGAATGACGAAGGCACCGAGTGTGCACAGAAACTGCGATAAATGGACTTACCTAATACCGGCATTTTGTATGTGGCTGCGTGAGTGAGTGCGGGTCTGCTTGCTGAGAGTTATGCTGAGCCTAGCCTAGGTTGCTTGCTTGCCTGCGTTGCTGTGTCTATTTGATCACATGCGGCGACTTTATTTACATTTTGGTGAGAAACTGGAAAGACATGAATGATTGGATATTATGAGAATTGTGTCTTATAAATATATGATTTGATAAATTGGAAGAGCCAACTCGGAAATGTAAATCTGGCCTCGAAACCTTTCGAAGCTCTCAAGCCCGGTAGCGACGCTTATCGTTATCGCATCTTAATTTTACATAAATTTTCGTTGCTTCGATTTATCAAATTTTAGCTTTTGAGGTTTCGTTTTGTAGCTGAATTTCGAGGTAGTATTTAAAGGGACCAAATTTTCAGCTCCCATTTAAATCTGGTCCCTTGGTAGATTGACTGAGGGACTCTTTTAAAAGGTTCCAAAGAGCCAAAGTGAGCCTCATTTCCTTTCTAAAAAGCCTAAAGCCTCTAAAAATTAGGTTGGTTCGGGCCTGAATTTTTGGGATGGGCAAGACTCTGGAGCTCTCAAAAATTGAAAGAGAAAATTGCAATCAGAAGAGTAAAAGAAGGTCCATTCACAGAAACGCCAAAGGCAGAAATTTCGATTTTTGCTCTCAAAAACGGCATCTAGAAAAATAATTATGCAGAAATTGACAAAACTTCACCTGTCACTTTGATTACTTTTTTTCCCGAAGATCCGTGAGAAACAGAGTCGAGTGACTTCAGAGCCCCGCCCCGCTCTTAAAAGGCGATAAACCGATGGTGATAATTGAAAGTTTTTTGAAATCTCATGCAAATAGCGGCAGCTGAAAGCAAAAAGATGCGCCAAACTGGAAAACAGAGAGCCATCGCCGGACGAAGAGGAAATGAAAGTGAAACCGGGCAGGTGATTTCCAAGCTCCATTTGCCACATTCTGCTCCACCTCACTTAAGCATTTTGTCATTTATATGCAAATAAATTAAATTAACTTTTTTACGACGACACAAGCTATGAACATGAGCGAAAATCATAAAAACACACAAGTTCGTGTTTTAATATGCTTTCTTGGGCTCTTATTTTCCGCTCAGTCTTATCACTAGAGTTTGCAAACTTGTCAAGAAGTTTCCTTGCCACTTTTCGTAGAACTTAATTCAATAATTTTTTTAACCCATTGGCTACCGAGGGGTCTCAATTAATTTCATCGTTCTACTCTCGAAATTGGCTACATTTTTTTTGACATTCTTTTTCAGGTCAGGACTTATAAAGTAGCAAAAACAGCAAGTCGTTAAATTTTTCGGTTTGGCCACCATATTGGATTTTAAATTTAAATTTTAAAAATCATTAAAAATACTGAACGTGGTAATTTCAAAACTCTTTCTTGGACAATATTTAGAGTTGAGCCCAAACAAATTTTTTTAATGTTCAAAAAATTTAACCCATTTCTGAAATATTTTTGTTTTACATATTTAGTGAACAACTTCCCTAAAAAAATTCTTAAGAATTTAATTTCAATGAATTGTTCATATGGAACATTTGGTATCGAATTCATGAAGCTAAACGCAATTTGAAAATCTTTGTAGCCAAGGGTTAAAGCTCAAAAATTTTACTTTAAAATCCAATAAAAAACTTATTAAAAATAATAAAAAAAAGCTTGCTTAAATTAAAATTTTTGCAAACCCTATCCAAAACTTATCACTGCCAACTGGCTCGATGCTAGGCTTGTGCCTATTTTTACTCATTTTTAATTACCCGCACTTTTGCGAGGAAACCATAAAAATCATGACAGCCTCTCAGATTCGCAAGTGGCAGCGACAAAAGTGAAACCAAAGCGTGGTCGCGCTCGTCCACCGCAGCGATAAGAGAGGCTTGCAAAAACAATCAATTACGGTAATGAAAGCAATAAAAGTTATCAAATTCATCAAGTGTAAAATGGTCCATTAAAACTAAAACTGTGTCATGACCTAGTGGCGGCTCTCGGCACGGCTCGCCGTGGCTGGTGCACTGGTGGTCTGCCAACGCCAAGCCGGCTCACTGACTGATATCGCTCGAGCCAAAGTTCAAGCTAAATGAATATTTTCATCTCCTCTTCCCTTCACGTTCTTCTCGTTTCTCGCCCGTCTCTCGCCGCCTTGCTGCCCCGCTTCTCGCGCTCAAGAGACCGGCGAGACCGAGAATTTTCAGTATTGCACAAATGAAACATACATACATACATGGCAAATATATGATGATGAAGAAAGTGCGCCCGCCCCGGAATCATTGAATGGAAATTAAATTATGATCTAGCGCTTTGATTATTACCGTTCGCGTTCACAATCGCTGAGCTGCTGAAGAATGAAATTCAGGAGAATTATCGCCGCTGCAACAAGTAGCAGTTTATAATCAATTGCAGTGGAGAGGAAGGCAGAGATAGGTAAAATGCAATTTAGCCGATGACTGCCAGACTCGTGATAAGTGTTAGCTGGAACCGGTAAAAATAGAGTGCTAATTTATCAAGAAAATTTCCACTCCAATCGGCAACCGAGTTGTCGAACTTTAGCGCCTTTGAGATGCTCGAGCCGCGAGGTGTTGGCTGGTATTCGGGTTCTGGGAAGAGCGTTTTGCTTGCTCACTTGCTCAATTTTGCTTTATTGGCCGAGAAAATCGAGATCTGGGACTTGGATTTTTCTTCTAATTTTTTTTAAATAAATTTTTATTCTCAAAATTCCTAAGATCCTATTGTGGCCCACAAAGAAACCTTTGGTTGCCCTAGACTAAGGGTAGTAGCTCTAGGTCCTTCAAATTGTTTAAGTCACCAGTCAAATAGGAGCCAGAAATGAGCTGAAGGGGCAAGAAGATATCTAGAGTCGCAGAACAAGGTGTTTTGATGGCGTTTAAGGAGATCCAGGGACGTAGAAATGGCAACAGGAGGCCTATTTCAAGGCCAAGTCCAATTTTCATAATCTTGGGGCTCATTTTTTTGCCTTGTTTTTCTTTAAAAAATTTTAAAGGCCTTTTCAAAAAAATTGAAAAATTGACTAAGTTTTGTCCAAGGTGAGTCCTGGGTGTCATCGTGTTCGAACATCAAAAGTTCACCTCCAGCCTGTCAATCAAATTTTCTTTCCCGCGAAATCAATGGAAAGTTGACTGATTGCCTCATAAAACGTCGCTCTCAGCCCCTCATAACTTCCCAATTCTGAATAATAATTGGCCATTTATTGATTGATGTCGTGTCGCTCGTAACTCGGTAATGACATTGTTAAAAATTTTTATACCATTTCTCCGCGTTCCACTGCCTTGCCCGATATGCGAATGGCAAAAATGCAGTGCATCGAAAATGGTAATTGTCCCCTTGCGCAAAAAACACGAGAAAGAAAGTGCAATCTGATTTGAATATAAGATCAGTAGCACGCAGCAGCCGAGTTACACACAGACACACAAAACCCCGTCGTTGAATCACGTTGCAATGAAATTTATTGCGCGACAGCCACGGTCGCAGCGGAGAAAAAAGGTTCAGTTGTTGGTTTCCATAGTGCCCATATATTCCTCTGAGGTAATCTACCATTTTACGAGTGCGAATCTGTATTGTACCGCTTTCAGATGATGACCTACAACTCTATTCGGATCGCGAGAGCCGGAGTGGAGGGAATAAGGCGATCAGATGTGCTGCCTCCAAATGGGAGTGGGAGCAAAAAGGTGGATATCACGTAAACGGCAATAATGGGCCCAATCCTGGGGTTTTTAGGGGGTTTGGTTCTAGACCTTCAGTTTTAGGCCCAGAAAGCTCTAGATTAAAATTTTTCAGTAATTATTTTGAGTTCTTAGGGTCACTTATGACCATCAGATGGACTTGAAATTTAGTTTGGCAACCTTTCAAGGATCATTTTTGGATAAAATAGTTCTAGACCTCCAGTTTTAGGCCCAAAAGCTCTAGATTAAAATTTTTCAATAATTATTTTGAGTTCTAATGGTCAATAATGACTTTCAGATGGACTTGAAATTTCTTTCGAGGATCATTTTTGGATAAATTCGTTCTGTAGAAAAAGTTAAAAAATTCAAGTCTCATTCTGGCAAACTTCTGGTTACGTCTAAGAGTCCAAAACCACAAAATAAACCCACTGACAGACTGCGTAAATTAACTGTGAGTCCGTTCAGTGGTCAATCTTGGCTCTGAGTGTTCTGTGGAATTTTAAAAAGAGTCCCTTGGAAGCCCTTAGAATAACCCTCAATCAATCTTGACGGTTCTCAGGGCAAATGAATGCCAAACGCTATCACATTGAATGCAGTAAAAATGACAAATATTTGCCGTCACGACGAAAAGCGAAAGAAGAGATGACGAGTGCAACAAAGGTAAGGCACAAGCAGGCTTGCGGACACGCAAGAGAAGAAGAAGCGGTGGAAAGCGCGCATTCATCATCGCCGCTGGTATCGCCGTCCGTCAAGAGATTGATGGAATACAATAAATATCATCACTTGAATCGCTCTCGCGACGAGTTGCGGACATCAGCGTGTAACAAAGAGACGTAAGAAAACATTTGTAGGAGGCAGGTTTGGTCAAATTGGGAAAACTGCCGCGCTGTAACGGAAAAGCTCACCACAGACTAATTAAAATGCATTAATTTGTAGATGGGCAAGGCAGGCTGGGGAGATAAGCACGCACATGAGCAGGTAAAGGCACCTTTGCATGCGTGCCGGTGCAATTTATTCGGAGCTGGTTGAACATAAACAGTTGCCTTATCATCATCTGGCAATCGGAGAGCACATTTTACACAACAAAAGTCGGTTCTCAAAATTATGCTGGTGCTCGGGTATGCTGCTGCATTGTTCCTCGCCTCGGCTTCCTCCTCCGGCGAGATCTCACTCGCACGTCTAGGAAATGCTCTATTTTGGGAGAGGTGTCTGTGCTCTGTGTTCTTTTTCTGAGGAGTTTTAGGCACGAAAAAGGGTTTAAATGTGTCTTATACTTTTATCTGACGAGTCAGCTAGCTTTTGAAAATTTTAATTTTGAAAAATTTAAAGGTTGCTTTTTTGCGAGTTTTGAGGTTTGAATTTAGGACATCCTAAGACATCAAAAAACGACTGCTTTGTCTTCTTAAGGCTCTAAAAATTTTTTTAGAGTCTTCAGGGTCTAACAAGACTGAAAAAATAGCTAAAAATGCTTACCAAAGTGAGTAAATTTTTTTAAATCTCTTCCAAAAATTTCAAAAAGTTCTAGATTCAATAGACCCTAAACTCCTCCTAGAACTCTGAGGGTTTCCAAGATTCAAAGAAAGTTCTGACGGGGCTTTTCACCAGTCGGAAAATTTTCACTTCGCCAAGCCATGCTGTGACTAAACCTACACCATTCTTTTGTGCAGAAGCAGCAGCCCATATTCTAATTCAAATTCTCTCCATTTTCCCAATCGACTCAACCGCAAAAATTACCCATTAATAGATAATAAAGAATGCACTTGTCAGAGTGGCTCTTGCATGTAGGCAGTAAATTAAAGAACTTAGTCTGCTGCTACCTCGCCATATCGGAGGAGGCAACAATGCACACACGGGACCACGATATGTGAAGTGTACCCCACCATCAGCGAAACCGTTACTGATTCACCGTATTATTCACGAAATAACTCAGAACATCTTCAGCAGCGACGCGGCAAGCCGAATGGGAGAGTCGAGACCTCAGACACAAAAAGTGGCTTGAGGCAGGTTGCTTATCTCCCCATTTTTATTAATCTCACCCGTCGTCGCGGATAATTCCATTGTTGTATTGTTAAGCAAATAAATCGCGAATATAATGGATTTGTTTTTGCCCTTTTGTTTGCTACCGCCATCGCCACCACGGCATCGATCAACCCGTTCTCTCCTCGTCTGGTCTCGACACATTGACCAAATAAATAATATTGTACACTCTAAGAGGCAGTTAATATGTTACACAATGGACTCGCCGCGCCGGCAGCTCTCCGACTCCGCTCCGGCACAAGAGAATATGTGTGAAAGGTCGTACGTTGCACTTGAACCGCGAGAACTGCCTTGGATGCACAGTGGAGCTCTTTCTCATTGATAAATTGACATAATCTCGTGGAATCTTTTCTCTCTCGCTATTATCATTTTTTGTTTCAATGAATTAAGTAACCGGCATTCCGCCGCTATGTAAATAGGCGTATGGGCGAACAAAAGACTTCCTCGTGATTAAGCGACGAACCCGGCCAAGTGTTTCTCGGAAAATTACTGTCTGCCTCGTTAGAGTTCTGTATCGCCGGGAAATGGATGGAATCGGTTCTTTACACTCTGGACACTGGGTTTTCGTAAATTTTTTGGGGTAATAAAAAGTTTTAAAATACGTCGTTTGAACCGAAGTTTTTGCATAAAAAATATTTAAATTCTTTCAGAACGGAAATTTTTCAGCCAATAGTTTTTTAATGAGAAACATTTCTGACTCAAAAATTTCCAGGCCCGAAATTTATTGACCTGAGGGTTTTTGGCCCAAAGTTTACTAACAAGAATTTTTTTGACAAATGCCAGATTCAAAATTGTCAGACTTTTTCGAAAGTTTTTCATGCAAACTTTTTCAAGACTGAAAACTAACTACTTAGAAGGTAGGATTTCGTTAATTTTTAAATTTTTAAGCGGATATGAACGACACTTCAATGTCTCTACACTTCATTTAATCATTCTTAGAAAATTCCAGAATTCTTTTTACCAGCGATTTTTCGTCAAAAAAATCTTTGAGGATTCTAGGCCTAAAATTTATGGACCAGAGAGGTGTTTGTTCAGAAATATTCTGTCTTAAAATTTTTTCCAAAATCTCAGATACAAAATTCATGGACAAAGGTTCTCTTCTCTAAAAAATATTGCAAGGTCCAAAACTTTTCTTCTTGTGGGTAAGATTTCGCCAAATTTATAAGCCGTTGTTGAAATTCTCAAAGCTAAAAGAAGCCAGCCTGCACTTGTTCCTGGCGGGTGTCAATGCCCTGTAATCACCTTTTGTAAACCTGACCCGATTTCTCATCGTTCATCATCATCATTTTCATTACTTTATCTCTCACACCAATTCAATTAAAACGTCGACTCTTGCACCAAATAATCGCTCGCTGTACGGAATTTTATATCCATTTTTGGTGTTTTTCCATTATCATTATCTGCCTTCGTGCCGCCGCCGAAGCAGCTTTCGACACCAGTATTTGCTGAAGGCGCACACACATTCATTAATGTCTCAGCTCTGCCATGTGAGTAGTGAGCCTAGCAATTATGTTTGCGTCTGTCGTAAAAAGATCAAAGAAAGGCACATTCTTCACACAATTAGCTTTCTTGACAAATGGCCTGCAAACCTCTGGAAAGCTTGAGTTTGTTTACCAAAAATAATTAAATTGATTGACTCCGAGAGGAACGTTTGTGTGTGGTGCAATTAAAAAACATTCAAAATTCAATAAAGTGAAGCTCGACGGCCTCGGTCGGGCTGTGGTTGCAGGCGGAATGGCCAAACCAGTTCGCGGTCGAATGATAAATGGCTCAGATTGTTTCTGATCTTATCCAAATCGCAATTCCCACAAAGTATTAATGATACGGTTCGCAGCTTGTACATAAATATGTAGCAACACCGTGTGGCACTAAAGGCTGATATTAGAGGTGATATGAGATACGATCCAGACACTCTCGTGGTCGACGAAAACGCGAAATTTATGAGTGAAACTGCGGAATGGGTTAAATGATGGGATATCCATGCGTGAGGGCAGTGGCGTAGGCAAGGGCGAGCTTTGGGGGAGCTCACTTTAGTTCTAGAGGACGTGAATTTTTGGTACAAGAGTAAAGAAATCAGCCACGAGAAAGCCTCATTCAGCTCTGTAGGCTCTTATTTCAACTCCTGAGGTGCTTGGTATCCTTGAACCTGGGATTAAAAGCCAGGTTCTAGAAAGAAGTCAAGGATCAAAGTGAGCCCCCAAGCTAAAAAAATCTACCTACGCCGCTGCCAAAGAGCGAAGAAAGCGCGACTGCATTTGGGTACACGTGAAGGTTATCGCGACAGCAAGTCATAACAGAAGGTAGAGAAACGAAAATTAAAGAGACAATTATCGTGCGACAGATGGGGAAATAACATAAATTTGTGTGAATGTTTCTTAATTAAAGGTGAAATTATTCTGCGTGGATCGCGCAAAACGGCCGTAATGGAGGTTAAAGAGCCATGGGATGAACATTGTTTTCCCCGGAATCGATTAAATCGACGTTTCTGCGAGTTTCTCGGTTTCTCCGGTTGCATTTTTATTCGCTCGAGTAAATCTTTTGGGGACGAAACATTTTTCTGTTGTTTCTTAGCTGGAGTATTCACTTTTTGACGGAAAGAAAAGGATATCAGACGACCTTCAGTAGAATCCTTGGGGATCAATGGAGGGTTATTTGGCATTTGTGGCTAAAATTAGCTACTTCTGAAAAACTGAAGGGCTCTAAAAATTATGAAAATTTTTATTTACTGTCTCAGACCAGGGCCGCTCCCAAAGGGCCTCATAGATTAAAGTCTAGCATGTTTGAAAAAAAGCATTGAGAGCCTCTTTAAATTTTAAAGGGCCCCTATAATGTTGAAAGGTCCCTGGAAAGTTGTCCTGGGGCCCCTCAAAATTCAACGGGTTCCCTTAAAATTCTAGAGGTCCATAAAATATTTCTGGGGCCCTTCAAAATTCAAGAGGCTCTCTGAAAATTCTAGGGGCCCCTAAAATTTTTCTGGGGCCCCCAAAATTTCAAGGGGCCTATTAATACTACTATCCTATTTTGCCCACCTTTGTTTTTATTTAAAACTATAATAAAATGTTTTAAAGAAATTTTTCAAAATTTCGACATATTTAAAAGATCCTAAAACATTGAGTTTTGGAAATTTGTGCAGAGGAGGGAGGCCCTAGATTGTAAACTCGGGCCTGCCTCAGACCCTTTTAAGAGTTCATTTCAGCTGCTCTGAAAACAAGTTCTCATCTTAAAAACGCTCTGAATCTCGATCAACTTAATTAAAGTCCCAAAAGGAGCTGCCCAAAAGGTTGAGCTGAAACCGAAGCCATAAATTTCAGCCCCTCCAACCTACTTTGATCACCTGATACGGACTCATAAAACATTTCCGAGCGGCCGTAGCTGCGAAAAGTAGCACCCAGCCCAGCAGGAACTCGTCTCTTATCACACACCTTTTTGCCCCACATTCATTTCTGGTTCTTTCTCTCCGCAGCTTCTCGAATGCCAAGCCGCACTTCGAGTTCTGCCCACGGACCATTAATCATTATTCTGATACGCGTCTGTACGTTCTGCATTTTTGGCATTGCCCCGTCGTGTAAAATGTAACGGCTCAACGGCAGTCATGTTCGCGCAGTTCAAAATTTTGATGGCATGAATGATTTATGATTTGGAGAGGCGAGCAAAAACGTGCAAATAATGTTCCACCTGCATGAGATGCACAGTTCCTCTGATTTGGAATTCAATGTAACACATTTCAAGTGCACGCACATATTTCGCTCATCTCTATCAAGGCAAGTTCAGTTTTATCAGGCGCGGAGAAGAGCACCATTGAGAGTGAAATGCAGCAGCGTTACTTTGCACTTCACGTTACTGCTATTATTATGGGTACCTACGGATATCTACGGGCCGAGAGAGTGATGGGCAATAATGATAAACGGGTGATTGAAAATGGAGAACTCTGGCGAATAAAAGCGAATGTCTGTCAGCTTCTGACGGCTAAATTGCGCTCAGACTCGCTCCCCAGAATCTTTTGATTGATCTGAACAATTATGGAGAGGAATACCGGTAGCCTAAATGGGCGCTAGTCAAAACTAATTTGATGGGTGAGTTTATTGATTAGGGTCAGCTGCCACGGGAACCCGTGAGAGACCTTCTTTGTAAGAATTTCAGCCATTTCTCTCGATAAAGTGTCCGTCTGTAGATGAGTTTGTTCATATTGAAGCGGATCTAGGGCTATATCTCGCGTTCAGAAAGTCAGATTCAGAGGTTTTGGAGCTTGTTGGAAGCATATTGACAAATTCTTAAACTTTTTCGGGTCTTTTTGAACTTTTCAAATTTTTTAAAAATCGAAAATCCCTAAAATTCTCAAGAAGAACATAGGAAAGGTTCTGAAACATAGGATTAGAAGGTCGTTAACATCATGTTAGAAGATATTGATGAGCTCTGAAGGGTCTTTTGGAGCTTCGAAGGAACCAAAAAACTCAGAAATTTTTCAAAAACCCTAAAACGTGGTTTTGAGAGGTCAAATCTAGGCCCTTAAGGACTTTTAGACTCTTTGGCAGCTTGTAAATTCGAAAAAGCCTAAGATGTGGTCAAAACCTGCCCCTCTTTCACGACTTTAGAGACAAAAAGTCGCTGATCTTGGAGCCATGACTCGTTTTTGCTCGGCTAATCAAGACTCTACGGCCAATCAGTCGTTCTCCTCGCAAACCAGCCACCGGAAAGTCATCCTGGAAGTGGGTCAGTCGATGGATGACTTTCAGAAAGCGAGCAGAACGCTGCACTCACATCTGCCTTTCATGCTTCTAGTATTTAAATTTTCAGTTACTTTGCCATTTCATGCCTTCGAACGTGATTCCCCTTCGCGCCAACCACTCGCTGGGCGATGTGCTCTTGCGCATGATAAACGAGTGAGTAAATAGAGGCAAATTAAAAATTAAATAATACTGCGATGTGCGTTTGCACACATGTGATTCACACACGCGAGCCGGAGAGCGGGCTCCAAGGTTACTCGAGCGCGACAAATTAGCTGGCTCGCTGTCCGTTAGCTCGCTTTTTTTTCGCAGAGATACCCTTCTAGCTGACCGACAGACACAAAAACTTACTGCTCTTGTTCTGCAAAATGAGAAACTGAATTCGCGAATGCACCTCCGAGATTTGTGCTCCAGCGGTCTCCGACTGTAGGTATATATATGATGCAACAGTAGTCCGGGCAGACAAGTTTATTACGACTGGTGGTGCTCGTGAACATGGAAAGAGAGGAGAGGAGGCAGAGAAAATAGAAAAACCGCATGCGATATGCACCGAGCGTACTTGAAGACTCGTTTATCCAGATCCGAATCTCAGCCTTACAAATCTGTTACACGTAGAATGCAGAATCACCGACACAATTTCCAATGTTCTTGCGTTTAACCTGATTCCATCACTTTGCAATTTTCCCGTTTTCTTCTCCACGTCTCCTTCTCTCTCTCCCCGCTCGTTTCTGCTGATTATATTTGTGTTAATAAATTTATTTGTTATGATCAGCGATGTAACTTTAATTCATTGCTTTCCTTCGCTCGGGCACCGGGCGAGAGAGTACATTTTTTCGCGATTTATGTTGCCGCAAAACATGTGCCAAATTTCAAAGACAGATAAGAATTGTATGGAGATTTCGGCGGCCTCGAACAATGGGTGATTTTTAAACTTTACAACTGTAAATGCCCTGGGAGTAACATCTTCATAAATTTCACCATTTTCGGGTTCGTCGTTTTAGGGATTGGAGTTTTCAGGCCCGACTTTTATTCTTTAAAATGAAAACTGGAGCTGGGAGAATTTTTTAAAGGGCTTCGTGCCTGAATACAAAACATCAAAATCTAAAAGAAAATGGACGAATACTTTTTTAAAAAGGGCTTTAGGGTAGAGCTTAAGGATCTCAGGTCTAGTTTGACGCTTTTTGGACCCATTTTCTGGCTTTTTTCCGGCTTCAAATTTTACTGATCGTCAAAAATATTTTTTTCGAAACTGAATGATTTAAGGATATTTTTTCAAAATTAAAAAAAACTTTCAGGGCTATAATTTTCAAGACTTAAGTAATTTTTGGATATTTTTTCAAATTTAAAAAATTATTTAAACGATTTTAGGACTCATTTTTTGAATGATTTTTAAAAAATTTAAATTGGATATTTAAATGTTGGATATTTTTTTAATTGGATATTTTTTCAAAATTAAAAAATTATGAAAACAAATTTTGAACTCACTTTCTGACTTTTTGCTGGCTTAAAGTTTTATCAATCGTTGGAAATATTTTTTATAAAGGTTTAATTATTTGGGAATATTTTCAAAACTAAAAAATTAGCAAAACCTCCAGGACTATCATCAACATTTTAGAGGCTTTGTCTAAAGTTTTTTAAGCCCAAGATATTTTACGACCAGGTTAAAGTCATTCCCGGTACCGGATATCGCAATCCCTAGAAGCACCTCTCTAAAAATCGATCCCAGCTAAAACAAAAGCAATTCTTCTCGAGAAGTGATTGCACGAAATCCGATCCTCAATTTAATGGAAACCGACTTGCACAGTTAACGTTAACGAATGCTAATGCACATGCACCTCGATACATGTAATAATTTATCAGCTCCGAGTGAAACGATTTCTGGACCACAAAATACCGCACATTCAAAAATTTATGCCAGCACAATCATGCTTTTTTGATTGCATGCCACGTCTGCCTCTTAATTCATTACCGAGCGCTGCTGCAATTTATTTATTACGTGAATACATAATAATCATGCAGCACACATATCGATCTTCCTGAGCATCACTGAATATATGTGGATTGCGAGATAAGGGAATCGAGACAAAGTGAATGTTCACGTCAAGAATTTCCCCTTCACCGCAAAACCGCCAAAAATGGTCAGTATTTCTGCTTTGGACCATTATGGCAGAGAATATTGCTTCATTCTGCTTTCCTGCCCGTATTCTCTTTGTCTTAATTGATGGGTTCCTTCGATCGACCCACTTTCGGTGCCACGAAATGCGAGATCCAGGATGTCAGAGAGTGATATGAAAGCGCAAAATTGGTTCTCACGCCAGAGGTGGAGCTCTGTCTGTGGCCAAATCCCACCACTGAAGTTGCACAGAAGCTGTCGATCCGATTCCATGAATCACTTAACAGATGTCCCGCTCATAATTCTTTTTTTTTGTTGGGCTTTTTCGTGCCATGTCTCGGCTCATTACGAATTTCCTGTACTGCGCGTCGATGCCTCCTGTTGGGTGGCACAGAACATGCCTTTGCTCTTTTTCTCGCTTAATATGTTGCAGCTTTCGTGTTTCTACAATTTCTTTCTGATCCAACAAGAAATTTTAAATGTTAATATTAGCATTAACATGTAATGTTAAGTTGTTGCTTGTTAGTATATGTGTCAGGCTCTCTTGGCTCTAAGCATAATTTATTTGCACTTCTTTTACAAAATGTTTATTCAACAAATGCACCTTACGAGCTGTGATATTTTGTGTGAGCAGCCGTCGTCAATATTTTGCTACTCTTTTTTTTCTACTACAAAAAAAAAAATAAGGAGAAGAAAACACGGCACGAGAACAAATTGGGAGAGAAGCGGGAGAAAAACTGGATGCCATTTGACAGCCATTGAGTGGGGATATACCGTTGATTGTAAATTATTGGATTGTGGATGACACATTGGAATTTTCGCATTAAAAGGCAATTTCGCAGGTGTCAAAACACGCGGTGATAAATTCTGCAATTCAGGGTCACCGGAGCTCCTCCGAGTCTCGCCACTTTTATTGCAAGAAGCGAGTTTCCTTGGACTGTGAAATTATTTCAATACCAATGGTCATAGAATTTTATGGTTGGAGAAGACTTTGACCTGCTTAAGACTCAAAAACTGCCCTTTTCCCCGAAATCTGGGGTTTTCATACCATAGATTTTTTATTTTAAGGTAAAATTAGGGAGCTTCAAAGTTGGTAGCTTTTTAAAAGGCACATTCAAAAGAAGAGCAATTTAATTGAAAGTCTAATTTCATCTCGAGCGAGAGAGACACGATTAACACGTTATATCGCCTCTATTTAAAACTCGATTTTTAAATAAAAATATATGAACAATTGAAATAAAAAGTGAATAGAATGCAGTGGCAGTGAGCTCTTTACGCGAAGTGATTAAAGACCAATAAGAAAATGCAATTTTAAACCTAAAAAAAGGAAAAAAAGAAATAAGATTTTCAACTTTGATTCTACTGCGAGAGCGTGATAATACGCTGATAACACTGATAACGGAGCTGCGGCAGGTCACCGTGAGAGTTTTCCTGCATCATTGTTAAATTAAATCAATTCGAGATGGATGAGCAGGCTCGAGAAGAATTCAGCATTGACCCCGCCAAGGAAGTCAACGCCAACCTGCAGCAGCTGTTGAATGCAATTAACTCTATGCGTGGAGAGCTTCATGGAGAGGCGAAGGTGGCATTGGAGCGGCATCAGGAGTTGAAAAGCACATTTGACGGCATGACACAGAAGTTTACGACACTGCAAGCTGAGCATAAACAACTGAAGGCTAAAAACAAGAGGATGGAAGCCGAAATACTCCAGCTCAAAGCCGATGTGAGTAAAATTAACCAAATGGCTGTACAGAATAATATTCTCATTAATGAGCTGCCAGAGAGAGAGACGAATCAACCGGAGCTTTCAGGCCTTGTAGCAGCCAGCCTCCTTGCTATTGGCATACCCCTCGAAGCCATCAATTTTACCGAAGCAAAGCGTCTTGGAAAAGCTTCAGAGGAGCGCATCAGACCAGTGCTCGTAAAGTTATCAAGTACCGCCCTGAAAGAGGAGATTATGAAAGCCAAGCGAGCCACCAAACTGGATTGCTCGATGATTCTGCAAAATGACCAGGCAATCGGTGAGAAGAAGCAGCAGGTTTACATCAAAGAACAACTCTCAAGCTACAACATGCTCTTATACTACGAGGCACGCAAGCTCAGAGACAAGGGGGCCATTCAATTCGCGTGGACTAGCAACGGAGACGTGCTTGTACGCGAAGAAGAAGGCGGAAAGGTCGAGCGTATCACACACGAGGGTCAGCTTCTGAAATGGCTCTCCGCCAACGAGCCTGAGTCTGCAGTGGATGTATCAGAAACGTCATTCGAGGAAGTTAAGGCCCCGGGAGGGAACCAGAAGAGGCGTAGGAAGGACAAAGGCGGGCGTGGCGCCCCGGAGACAGGGAAGCAGATGTCCCAGATGAGACTGAGGAGCGCACAGAGCAGTGTTGGACAACAGCAAAAGCAGAAGGAGAAGGGAGGCTAGAGAGGGATATGAGTTTATATTGATTTTTCTCTTTTTGTCATGATTTTGAGTATTACGATTTTCCTTTTTTTTCTTTTTTTTCTTTTTCTTTCGCGCTTAGAAATTGTTTTAAACTTATTATTCTGGATTTGATGATTGTAATTGTTTTTCTTTTGGTTTGAGTTTTGATTTTGAAATTAGAGTTTAGAGTAAACTGAACTGCATTCTTGCATTCACGGATGTACAAATGGCTGATGTCATAGATTTGGATTTAGATTTAGATATTAATTTTGGGTGCAGTGATATGGGGGAATTAGGGAGGCTTTTGAGGGGGGTGGATGCGGAGAGGGCGCCATCTTTTTTCCACATGAATGTGCAGAGGGCTTGCGATCTGAGAAAGTTTGAGGACTTCGTGTCGTATCTGTCCGGCATGATCGTGCGGCCGTGGGTGGTTTCGATTGTGGAGACGTGGTTTTTACCTCATGAGACTGGGGAGCACAGCGCTTCCAGGAACCCGATTTCCCTGTTCAGTATCGAGGGCTACAAGGGGTACTTTTGTTCGAGGCCAGGGAGGGACGCTGGGGGGCGGCAGATTCGGAGTGGCGGGGTCGCTGTGTATGTGCGAGAGGACTTTGATTTCGAAGTCCTGCGTCGGGAGGACGGGGACGCACTGTGTCTGCACGGTTTTCTGACTGGAGGGCTGTTGAGGGAGGGGATTTTTTTCACGTCTGTGTACTTGCCGAGGGCAGCAGATAGTCACTTGCTGCTGGGGGTGCTCGAGGATGTGTTCATTGGGGTGGATTGCAGGCCACACGTGGTGATGGGGGATGTGAATTTGGACGTTAGTAGGCAATCCGGGCCATCGGATGGGTACGGAGATCTGGTGCTTTCGTACGGGTACAGGATATCGAACAGTGTGGTTACTAGGCCAGCCAGCAGCTCAGTCATCGACCATGTCCTGACGAATCTTGGGGGCACCAGGAACTACACGACAGAGAGCGACTTGAGCGACCACTCTTCGGTTCTGACTCTGGGACCAGAGTCCTTGTGTGCGCTTTCTTCTGGGGATTTGGGGAGCGTGGGGCGGACGGTGAGGGTGACTGATTACGCGGAGGTTTCAAGGCTGCTGGAGAGTGATTTTGATTTTTCCCACATGAGAGCTCTTAGCCCACAGCAGGCGCTGGAATTTCTCATCGAGAGACTGCAGGCTTATGTGAGGAGCTCAACAACTGAGAAGAGGATTGGAGGATCTGGGAAGAAGGTTCTCCCCTGGCTCAGGAGTCGGCAGTTCTGGTCGTTAAGTAGGCATAAAAAGACGCTACTGAGGAAGAGACGTGCAAACCCAGCTGACGAGACAATCACGAGATCCCTCCAAGAGGTGACAGCGAGGCTTAAGAGGCTTAAATTCGACCTAAAGGCCAGCTACTTCAGACGGAAGTTCGCAAGTACCGAGGACAGTAGGGCCAAATGGCGGGAGTTGAACCGGATTTTGGGTAGAACAAAAGCCACCGCGGCAGTGAAGAGGCTCAGACGCAGAGACGGCGAGGTAGAGACTGGAGAAAAGGGGATTGCGAATGCATTCAACGAGTACTTTGCCAGCGTCGGGGAGAGAATGCGAGAAAGATTCCCTCGGACGAATGGGACTACCACTTCTCACTCGACAGAGCCCTCTACTTTCTTCCTGTTCCCAGTGGAGATCACGGAGATCCTGCAAAGCATGACGAGACTGAAGCAGAACAAGTCGACAGGGCTGGACGAGATCCCAAACAAGCTCCTTATAGCATGCCAAGAAGCGCTCGCACCGATTCTCCTGGAAATACTACAGAAAATCTTCGACCTCAGAGAGTACCCAGAGATCCTAAAAGTGGCTAGAGTCACCCCCATTTACAAGGGAGCTGAGAAGGACGTCTGCAGCAACTACCGGCCCGTTTCTATACTCGGGGGTCTGAACAGGGTCTTCGAGCACGTAATTAACGAGCGGATGAAGAGCTTCCTGGGTCGCTGCAGAACTCTGGCGCCCCGCCAATTCGGCTTTCGGAAGGGCTCAAACACCTCCGTGGCAATTTCGGAAGTGATGGACTTCATTTGTGGGAGCCTCGACAGGAACGCGACAAAATTAGTCTCAGGCCTCTTTTTGGACCTCAGTAAGGCTTTCGACTGCGTGGATCACTCTCTGCTGCTTCGAAAACTGGGCTTGGCGGGCTTTCGCGGGGTTTTTCAGGACCTTATGGCATCCTATCTGGCCGGACGTGCACAAGTGGTGCGTGTGGGAGAGAGCCTGAGCGATAGAGCGGAGGTTCGTGCCGGAGTCCCCCAGGGTTCGGTGCTTGGTCCGACACTGTTTTTGGTATACGTGAACGACTTGTTTGAGGTGGGCCTGCATGGCGAGCTCTTCATGTACGCGGACGATGTGTCGTTGTTTTACCCTGGGCGGTCGTGCTCTGAGACTTGTAGTCTGGCGGAACGGGACTTGGAGGTGCTTGTGGATTACTTTGGGAGGAACTTCCTGTGCTTGAACCGTGAGAAGACCAAGGTGGTTCACTTCCACTCGAGTTGGCAGGGGATTCGCGACGTGGCACCAGTCATGGTGGGGGATTGTGTGGTGGAGCGGGTGAGCGAGATCAAGTTTCTTGGGCTGGTGCTGGACGAGAACCTCACTTGGTCCCGACATGTGGAGAGTGTGGTGAAGAGAGTGGCGTCTGGTATTTCAGCCCTGTTCGCAGCCCGGAGATTCGTGCCTCGGTCCGTCTTGCTGGACCTGTACTACTCCTTCGTGCATTCACACCTGTGCTACGGGATCTGTGTGTGGGGTGGGGCGAGAGGGACACACGTGAGGAGACTGCAAGTGCAGCAGAACCGGGCTCTGAAGCTGGTGTATGGCTTGGAGCGTAGGACTCACACAGTGGACTTGTACGCCGTTTACGCCCCCGGCGTCTTGCCCGTGAGGGGTCTGTACCGGGTTGCAGTTCTGAGGCAGTTGGGGGGCGCGCTTTCTGGAGGTGGTTTTGGGAACCTGGCGTACAATTTTGACGGGAGCGTGTCGCGGCTGAGGGACGACTGCAGGCTCGTGATGAGAGCAGCGAGGACAGATTTGGGGAGACTTGCGATGGGGGTTTGCGGTCCTGCCGTGTTCAACAGCCTCCCGATCGGGGTGCGAAGGGTGTGGGACTCGCGTGGGTTCTTGGGGAAGGTGAGGGAGCATTTGTCAAGCCCACAGCAGGTTGCGGAATTGTTACGGTGAGGTTCAGGTTTCGATTCGTTCTCTCGGATTCCATTCCACTTTCACGACCAATCTCATGTTGCAAGCATGTGACTAGACCGAGCACCTATAGACGGTGTGAAGACAGTTGAGAGTGGACGTTGAGGGGAAAACCGAGCACCTATAGACGGTGTAAAGACGTTGGAGAATGAATGGAGGGAAACCGAGCACCTATAGACGGTGTAAAGACGTTGGAGAATGAATGGAGGAAAACCGAGCACCTATAGACGGTGTAAGGACAGTTGAGAGTGGATGTTGAAGACTCTGACCGACGGACAAAACAATGGATGAGAGGACAATCAGCTGGGCTTCCGTAACCCAACTGGGCCTCACCAACTTTCGTGACCTGCTTGGGCTGACTATGTTGCCTGCGATGCTTTCCTGGGGATGTGTTTTTTTGTTTTTATTTATTTTGTGTTTGAGGAGGCTCTTGACTGCGGCAGAGTGAGAGACTGATGGCGAACCCCCCCTCTCCATACTCCATTCATCACCTCTCAATTGGCTCCTTTTATTCACTTCACATCACTGCACATTTTTCTATTTTTCTATTGTTGAGATATTTATTTTTTTTTTTTTTGAGTTAGTGTTACAGATTATAATTGAGATAGCCGACTCCTTAAAGGGCAACAGCCACTGGAGCGGCAGCAGGTCGCAAGATTGTTTGGAGATAGTAGGAATGGATACAGAGGCGATTTGCAAATAAAATAAAATGAAATGAAATGAAATCTCTAAATTCTGTTCCTGATTTTTGATTAATTTTAGTGTTAGGCGATTTCTAACTGAAACCTTTTTTTCGTATTTTTAAAACATCCTTTTTAGTTGTGAAAAATACAAATATCTTCTGCAGTCTTTTTAAAAACCCAAATTAAAGAAAATGACTTCAAATTGGTCTCTAAATAACAAGGCTTTCGGAGTCCGAGCCAACCCCTCGAAAGTCTCACCTGCTGATTCGGGAGACCTGGAAGTTAAGTGGAGAGAAACGGCATATTGCAACTGCAGTATCAGTTTTATTGTATTGCAATTCACTTATGAAATTATGTGCGATCATAAAATAACAATAAAAAGCACAGCTACGAGGCGAGGTAGGCAAAGGCAGCAACGAGGAAGAGAAGAAGAAGAAATTGTCATTTGCCGCCTCGTCATTGTGCCTTTGTGTTTCGCTGCTGCAGCTCGTTCGCCGTGGATTATGTAAGACCACTCAATTATATTCTCAAGAATGTGCATGCATGTAAATCGCTGTTACGTAATAACATGTGTTTATTGTTTGTTGTTATGATGATGCTGATGATGCCCATGATTATCGTGTTCCCTCGAATGTGTCGCGTTGCCTGTGCCGTTGCTCTTGCTCCTCTCCGACCAGCCAGGGCCCTCCATTCCAGAAAGCGTTTCGATTCTTCGTGTCTTTGTATAATTAGGCGCATCGTGGAATCTCTAATGTGCGTGTGCAGTGCCAGTTTCACTCGGATCCGTAATTCAAGGTCTCTCTTTGAAAACGCGGATTATTGTCATTACGCTAACACCTCAAGGGAGTGCCATGAGACTCAACCGGTGCAACTTTACTTCCTCGTTGCTGCGATATCAAGTGTTAAATTTTCCCTCACGCCATTGAAAGGGCTTCTTTTCCTTCATGAGAGCTCTTTTTGATGGTTTTAGAGCTGATTAAAGAGCCCATCTCATCTTTGGAGGCAACTAAGGTAGCTTATTTTGGCCAGGAGGTCCCCCATTTCAGCCTTAGGGGTGCTTTTCACAAGTTCCAGGTGCGCATGCGCGACTAGTTTAGTGTCCCTAGCCCTAGTTACGCCACTGAACAAAAACGTCGATCACTTAATTAGTCAATTAGATGTCTCCAAGCGAAAATGGGCATAGCAACTCTATTAAGGAAGCCTCTCAAAAGTGAAATCCAAAGCTCCCTAAAAAGCACATCACTCAAATCCAGACCCAGGCCTTTTTGCAGCGAGAAAACAAACGCAGCCGGCTTTTTGTGTGCACGGAGTAATTAACAACAAACAGCATTTCAATGTGTAATTAGCTTCGAGTGCCGACACATGATGTGCCCACCCGAGGGTCGATCACCCGCCTTTTTACGAACCTCGGTGCGGCAGAGAGCAGCAGCGGAGCAAAATAATGATCGTTTTTCTGTAAACATCTTAATCATGTACGGGTTCTCGTCTTTGCTCGCCTCTCGACATTGTTGCTCCTCTCTGCCTCCGACCGCGCGACTGGAGCTGACTTCACCAGCGGCGTAACTTGGTGGGTCATTATTTTTTAGGGCCTTTAGAACATGAGCTTTCGATTATTTAGAGATTAAGGGCTTAGTTTAGTCCTCCAAAAATCCAGCAGAGATGCTTCTAGGGGAACAGGTGCATAGGTTTGATCTAAAAAAATTTATAAAAAGAAAAATCGGAGATTAAGTTTGAGGGGGCATTTTCAAAGATATCTAGAAGTCCAAACTTTGAGGGCCCCTAGCTCCGTCCCTGTACATGGTATGGGTCACTAGTGGTACCATGATTTACTAGATTTAGCACAAACTACAACATATTCAAAGTTCAGCTCAATCGGACGAAGTATTAGAAACTTTCATACAACGAGCCGACACTCCCCCCCTAGGGCAAATGGGGGTCTAAGATGTCTAATTTCCTACCTTAGGGACTATGTCCTACACAATGCAAAAATTTTCAGCTCTCTAGCTCTTCTAGTTCTTGAGTTATAAAATTTCAGACAGACAGTGCAATTTTTGCAAAATCCTGAAAATACACTAAAAATTTCTGGGAGCCTAGAAATTGGTCTTGAAAATTTTCAATGGACCTAAAAAAATTTTAGGTGAACCCTCCTCCTGTTCTACGCCTCTGACCTCCAACCAAGCGTTCGCGCTTCAATATTTTGCTTACATAATTGCCGCCTCTCGCTCCAATCCGAGTGGTTTCCAATGAATTAACTTTTTTTCCACGACGTGTGAAGTGCGCTTTTCCCGGCCCTCACCACCTCAGCCCCGGCACTTGCATGGTCAAAGTTCGCGCGATAGCGTAATTAAGATGCATGAGAATGCCTCGATTGACTTTCACCTTTATCTCTCGCAAAGAGACGCTCACTCTCTAATCTTCAAAGTAAATGATTTTCGCGCGGAGTACGGGCAGACTTTTCGAGCGTTTTGCTGCGCGCTCGCATCATCATATTGTTATGGTAATAACTGTAATCACGCCGAACAATAACAATTACCGATTTATGACGCAAATGGGATTGTCTCAATCTCTATTTACATTATTTTCGCGGCTCTCGAGTGACGAGACCCGTGATTGATGCTCTCGTGGAGGCTCTTAGTGCCTTTTTATGGGCCTTCCGATGGCCCCGACGAGCGTTGTCGTAAAAGAAAGTGAAGGGAGAGACCAGAACTCGCCATCTCTAATAATGACGTTCCACATCATCTCTAATTAAGTTCGTGTAAGTTTCCATCCCAGGCCATACAAGCATGTAAGACGCTCATGAATATGTTGCTTACATTGAAAATCAATTTAGAGTGCCGTGGCAAGCGGTGCAGTTGCATGATGCCACGATGATGATAATGAAAGTAGACGAGAAACAACACAACACCTGTCAGGTGTGTTGCCACTGACTTGGTAGTCATAAATCTGAGCACCGCGCCTCTTGTCTTGTCTTGTCTCACGTCTAGCACCAGTCGCTGACGAGCGCGAGGCTTTTCGCGTGAGATGGTATTAATTAGTAGTGACATTTCCCTCACTTTGGCGCGATCCCGCATTCCTTGCCCTTCGGGGTGAACGACCTTGTCGCCGTAGATGCGTGCTCTCTTGAGGTACGAGCAGAAAACGAGCGGAATTGCGTGTTCTGAGTGGGATTAGCGAGGAGATCTGTTTATTTATCGTCTGTCGGTCTCAGAGTCTGTCTTTGACTTGCCTTTAATTTCACTGGGGTTTGAGTTCTAAAGTCAGTTTTTGCCCTACATCTAGCTCATCAAAATTTTCAGTAAACCTTGATTCAGGCTCTGGTAAAATTTTCCTGAACCAAGCCCAATTCGGGACCTCTAAAATTGGACCTCACAGCCTCTGAAAGCCTTCAAAAGCAAAGCCCTAATTTGCTTGAATATTTATTATTTTAAAAAATATTTAAGTCAATAAATAATCTCGCACGAGTCCACGCCTAATTTGTAAACCAGAAGAGGAAGTGAGAGAGAAACAAGAAAAGACCTTTTTGCGCCTCATTACTCGGGTTCTTGACCTCAAAATCAATATTGCGACCACATCTCCTCCCACAGCCCATTCCAATTACATAATAATCACCGATGTGCGCTGCCTCTGCGTTCAGTAACTGTTGTGTGAGACGAGGAACAAGCAGATACCTTGTAAATATCGCAGTGAGGCGATAAAGGTTCTTGTAGTTGGCAGTTTTGTGCGAACAGTGAACTAATAAAAGCGAGGCACGTCAGCGAGATAGTAAAAGGCAAGACCACAAACTCTCGGCACGCTCAAAACGAAACCTGTCATCGATGTATTGTTAATTGTGGTGCAGGGAAGGCGGAATTTGCATTTTACAGTCCGCTATTTGCCTTTGGCCTAGAGAGGTTTTATGGGAAAGCTCGGTCGCGACAAACACACACCCATTAGCCGATTAGTAGGGTGGCCAACCCTTAGATTTGGGCCCGGTATTTTTTAGGTTCTGGCTTAATATTTTCTTGGTCCTGAAAATAAGCCCTCGAGTCCGGAAACTTCGTTTGAAGGTCCACTTTTGGTGTTCTAGGGTTCGGTTGTATTTTTTTTCGAGAATAATTTTTATAACAGTTTTTTGAGTAAAACTTTCGGAGAAAAAATTTTTATGATTTTGTAACTTCACCCTAGGAAAATTCACCCTCTCCAGTTTTAGCTCCCAGTCCCAAAAAAGTCCTTTGATTTGACAAATTTTAGGGTTTTCATTGCGGAAATTCCATTTGAATGGTCAATATTCGGTTTCCTAGGGTTCGGTTAATATTTTTTGTTTAGTAAAATTTTCAGAAAAATTTTTTGAGTAAAATTTTCCTTTAAGCTTTTTCCGTAAATAAAATTTCAATTTGAATACTTCACCCTGAGGATTTTCAACCAACCCATTTCCAGGTCCCGGTCCCAAAAAAAGCCCCCGAGTTGGCAACCCTACAGATAAGCCTCTCACAGCCGGGCTAATAACCGATCCGCGACTCAGCTTTCTTTTGATTGACACACAGCAACGCGGCTCCGACGTGATGTGTCGCAATGAGGCTCATAATTGATTCAATTGAAGCGATCAGCCCATGCATCACTCTCACTTTCTTCGAAACTCTTCGAAAACGAAATAAAAGAGCTGGACGGTGCGGTAGGAAAGGAACCGAGTAACCGAGACGTGAGTTAATTGCTCCGGGTGTGGGACCGACTCCGGTGAAGGTGGAGAATTTGATTTCCCTTTCGTTTGAATAATAATGAGCCTAATGACAATTTGTTGTGTAAGTGTCTAGTACGTTCCCCCATTGTGGAAACTAAAAGTATATGAAGATGCGGCCGGAGCAGAAAGAGGCGATAGAAAGGAACACGTAAAACGAATTACGCCGTTCTATGTTTTGAATTTATGATGAAGGTGCACAGACACTCTCCCGGAGAAGGTGCATTCCGGTAACGCTGCTGCAGCGATCGAGAGACGCGTGAAATGTGGAAAGAAAACGTGTGCCGGAGTCAGCTCGAGTCTAATAGCTGGCACGTGAATATTGTTAATTTTATGGTGCGGAGTGTTGTTAAACACTTTCAGTGCATTTCCGCGTTGTTCCAGCAAACTGTGACCCAGTTCGACGAGTGTCATTGCCGTGTTTGCTCTCAGCTCCAATGTTTGCCCGAGGGGTCTCTAGCCTTTGAGTAGCCGACATAGAGCTTGGATGGTTCTGGGAAAATTTATTAGAGAACTTGTTGGAAGAGTCTTGAAGAGTTCCGAGTTTCGAGCTAACTTAAATGTGAAGTCTCAAAGAGCTTCCAGACCCCTCTTCAGACCGCTATTTGAGGCGTTTTTAAGACTCAAAATAGGTCTAGAAAGAACACTCAGACCTTTAGAGTCAGGAAAAAAGAACCAAAGCAAACGAGAAAGTTTCGGGACGATCGGCTCCATATTTCAGGTCTCACTTGTCTAATTACCAATTAATGAACCGTTCTCTCGTTCCCCATTTTCGTACCTAGCTCTCTCAGTTAATCAGGTTCTCACAGGAAGCAGTTCTGTTACTCCAATTACCCCATATTAAAGGCCTCAGCCAGCACAAAATAAATCAACTACGACAATCAGGTATCAAGTTCTCATTCTGGCTGCTATCCGGTCATATCTTTCATTGGAGATAATATCACATCTCACTTCCTCCTGCGCGACTCACCTGCCACTGATCGCCCTCTGTGAGCGCACAACCTTCGGGATAGCAGTGCATCCAGCGAAATTAGCATAATGAAATGTAAATTGAAAGATTATGAAGACACAAAGAGCATCGCAAAAACTTTGTAGCCATATACCGTAAGGCTGGAGCTGCGAACAAAAAATTGGTCCGAGAGCTGAGAAGCGGTAGCAAGACTAATGTAGTGCTAAATGAAGTTGAGATAATAATAATGATAGATCAACACAGGTAATCAATGCCAATAGGATGAAAAGTAATTTTTATGGCAATTAATTAGCGGTTACTGGTTGCTGCTCTTGCTCAAAATTATATACTGTTATTTGTTTAGCTAAATGATGATGTCTAATAGACAGGGGCGCAGCGTTTTTTCGCAAGATGAAGATGTTTTACCCAAACACAAATATTAAATAAATATAATTGATGGCATGTTTGTCTTGCCTCTGCTTGCCGGGCAAACAAACACCTGTCAAAAGGTTTGTCAACCACCGAGAGTGGCTCTTTTGCGGCTCGTTTTGACCCATTTAATAGGCAAATTAACTGAAATTAGAGACTTTACGGTCATTTGTAAAAGCTCAGGTATCTTTCACGCGAGGCTGAATATCGCGATCGCGCGGCTCCAAAGAAATTTGCATAACAAAAAGTTCCCAGGGGACCCATTAAAGCACACACACACACGATACAAATTGTCACTTGATTAACGTAACGTGAGATCGGAGTGTTAAACAACGCAGCGACAGTTATTTAAACTAAATAGCCCAGGTTCGAGCCGAAGATCTGGTCAGTGGTGGAACTTGGAAACGAGATCACTTTCTGGAGCTAAAAAAGGGCTTAGAAGATAGCCTTTCCGAGTCAGAACTAAAGTTTTAAAAATTATATCAGTCTTTTTAACTCAACTAAGAAATAAAGATTTTCGTTTTCAGCTCTAGAACAAGCCTCTATGGTGGAGAAATATTTTATTTTCGGGGAAATCCATTGAAACTTAAAGCTGAAAATTTTTGAAGGAATAAAATTCAACTAAGAATTAAAGATTTTCGTTTTAGGATTTAGGACAAGCCTCTATGGTGGAGAAATATTTTATTTTTTGGGAAATCCAGTGTCACTCAGGACTGGAAATTTTTGAAAGAATAAAAAATTTAAATTCAGGATTTTAAACTCAATTAAGGATTAAAAATTTTCATTTTCAGCTCTAGAACAAGCCTCTATGATAGAGAAATATTTTATTTTTTGGGAAATCTATTGTAACTCAAAACTAGAAATTTATGAAAAAAATTCAAATTCAGGCTTTTTAACTCAACTAGAAATTAAAGATTTTCGTTTTCAGCTCTAGAACAAGCCTCTATGGTGAAGAAAATCAGGAAATCCATTGTCACTCAGAACTGGAAATTTTTGAAGGAATAAAACATTTAAGACCTTATTTTTGGACCCTAAAAAGCCTCCAGGTCCCAGAGTCTCTTCCAGTATTCCTCTAGGAAGTCTTCAAAGGTCTTCAAATGGAAGAAATGATCACCTTCACACCTCCGAACCGCCAACCCAGCCATCAAATTCAATTATCTTCCCGCTCTAACGAGAGGTCAGGGAGTTCAGCAGCGGCTCAGCGAAATGAAAAGGAGTCCAATTCAGAAAGGTTTCCTCCCACGGGCTCAAATTGCAACAGTTACGCCTCTGGCAGGCACATGTGAGCGCAATGTGAGCAAAATTACTCAATAATTTGAAATATGCACATCTAGATATAAATAAATGCGCGCAGAATACTGGCAACACAGGCGTTTCCATCTCTCCGCACCTCTTAGAAGCATTAACTGGCCGAGCCAGAGCGAACGGGGGGGTTCATTGACTTCCCCGCTTCTTGGGCATATCGCCATGAAAAATGGAAAGCAAGTGTAGCACCTGCAGCCATCAAAGACTAGACTCTAGCTTATGCGCGAGCTGAAACCGAGTTCGAGACTCGAGTCGACTAGCCGAGGCACACATTCAATTGGTATCAATTACAGAAATTGTAAATCAAACTACTACTATTTGAAGTTGCATTTATGCAGACGACTAGAGCGCGTTCATCATTTACCGGTTCATCTTGCATCTACTTTTGCTTGATACGCTGAGCTGCTAACTTTACAAATTCATCTTGCGTCTACATACGAATAACTTGTGGCGTTTTTTTTTCCACATCGCATCGCCTCTGCTACTTATTCAGTTTCATTTCATTTTATATGGCTCTGCGCTCCTCGTTTATCAATAAAAGTGTAAGCAGGCAATGCCTCTCGCATACCAGAGCCGCACCGAGAAATTTCTACGTTTTATGGAAATGAGTGTCGTGGCAGGCCGAATTGCCCTTTTCCGACAGCCCGGGAACCCCAACGCGGGACAAAAGGCCTGATTGCTTCGCTGAAAGGTTGAAATATGGCCTGCCATGAATCAGGGCCTCAGACACGCGACCTCTAGACCAATCATGGATTTTTGGGTTTCACATTTGGGAGACTTTTGAGGCAGTCTAGACGCTCCAAAGGGGTGTTGTTCAAGTTTAAGACCTCAAGAGACCTCTAAAAAGCCTTCAAGACTTTTGTGAGAATTTTACAAAATTTATTAAAATTTTAATAAGGAAAAATTTTCTATTTGGGCTTCCTATTCGGGAGACTTCTGAGGCAGTCTAGACGCTCCAAAGAGGCATTTTGCAAGTTTAAGACCTCAAGAGACCTCTAAAAAGCCTTCAAGACTTTTGTGAGAATTTTATAAAAATTTTAATAATTTTCTAGGAAAATTTTTCTGTTTGGGTTTCATATTTGGAAGACTTTTGAGGCAGTCTAGACGCTCCAAAGGGGTGTTTTTCAAGTTTAAGACCCCAAGAGACCTCTAAAACGCCTTCAAGAATTTTCCAAGAACTTTACAAAATTTATAAAAATTTTGATTATTTTCTAGGAAAAAGTTTCTGTCTGAAAAATCAATTCCTTACATACAACTCCAGGAAGAGAGAAAAATTTCACCAGGAATGCGAACAAGCAAGTCTAGGATTTGTGTCTGAGATAAGGCCCTAAATCAACCTCCAAAGCAGTCTCATCCAGTTCCAAACGCATGACCAATTATCTTTTTGAGCTCGTATGTGCCTCAAATCAGCTAAATGATTAATGTGGCTCGGGCTAAAAAGTGGGACAAGAGCATTAACAGCACGCCAAGGAGCGTGTTTTCTTGCAAAGTGCCGTAGGCGAGATGATTAAGCTACGAACTTATCTGCGCTGCAAGATCTCCCCATACGCACTCGCCTCTCTCGTACACTCGTCATAATTAAATTAACTCACAAAAACTGGCACTGCACGAGAACTGCATCGAGTCACATGCTGACTCTGACCATTCGGGGCTCCAGTGTTTATTTTCACTCCTCATTGATAACGAGCCTACTGTGTAAGCCATTAATCCAAATTAGACCTCATTCATATAATCCGGTCATTTGACCATTTTCATCGTGCCAAGAGCCCGTACATTTCAAAGAAGACGCAGCTGTAATGTAATACCTTTTTATTTATTTACTTCTGGCTCTCTCAAGCTCTCCGAGATATATTTGTGCTTGATTGATGCGCCACGAGCGGACGCACTGGCACGCAAAAAGTAGTAGATCCAGGCTCATAAAATATGGAAATTGCTGATCCGATTCAGCATGTTATGAATTGCATTTTTCTAAGCTCGCCGATGCCACTCAGACAGATGCTGATGGTAGGGCTGGAGAGTCTGCTGGAGGTTGGGAGCCGGGAAATATAAAGCTGTGTTCACACGGACGCAATTTCAAGCGTATGAACGCAGCTTAAGCAAACTGACTGAAAAAAGTCCCTTGGATACGTGGAAGCCGATCCAAATCGAGACACCAGAGGTGATTTTCTTTCCAGTCACGAGCGCGAAGATTCCCAGAAAAGCTCGCGAGATTCCAAAAATATGCCTTCAATGGAGACCAATAAAAGGCAATCCTAAGTAGTCGCTTCTGAACCAACACAAATCATAATGGGACGTAAAACGATAAACAATAATAATAAAAACATAAAAAAGTAAAAATGGAATGCCTCTGAATAATTCATGAGCTGATATATTTTAATTTTCATATCAATCATGTTTATCCACTTTTTACTTTTATCGCTGCTGATCACTTACATTTACCGCTGACCGACTAGTCTTTGCTGTAACGATGAATTTTCTGCAATTCCTCACTCGTGTTCAGACTTTTTCTCCACTCTCTTTGAGAAAAATTTTCCCTCAACGCGTACTTGCAGAGGAAGGAGCACCAGAGGCACAGAAATTTGCACATCAAATTATCGACATTGTCAACCGTGATGAATGTTTATTATGACATTATTTCTCATAGGGCTCAGAAGGCTTTCGACACGGCAGAAAATAGTGTGCCAACAACATAATTCATCACCTCGCTGACTTCGGATGACATACAAATATCTAGACGTCGAGGGAGCCCACTTTCTTTTTTATATCGTCATCTTCATCATCGTCGCGGTGCTGCAATAGGAGCATTACCGTCTTGATAGATCAACATTGTTGTTACGCGAGGAATTTGTCGCACGAAATACGTAACTCGATACAAATTGGCCGTTGAGAGACTCACTGGATAGAGGAAACCGGAAACCGACTGCTTGAGACCCCTTTCTCTCTTTTCCTGGAGCCTACTTCTTTAAGTAAGATGACTCCTCCCCCTGAGGTTCTCTGACTCCTCCCCCTGAAGTCCTCTGACTCCTCCCCCTAGAGCTCCCTGGCTCCTCCTCCTAAAGTTCTCTAACTCCTCCTCTCCAGGTTTTCTGAATCCTCCCCCTGAGGATCTTTGACTCCTCCCCCAGAGGTACTTTGACTCCTCCCCCAGAGGTACTTTGACTCCTCCCCCTGAGGATCTTTTACTCCTCCCCTTGAAGTTTTCTGACTATAATATCTAGGACTAACTTTAGCTTCAAGAGTAAAGAATACCCTCAAAAAAAGCCTCCTATGTACAGCACTCAAAGCCTCCAATAATCCCTGATTCTTCAAAACCAGAACTACAAGTCTTTATACCTTCCTCTAGCCTTCACTCTTCCTTTTGAATTCACGAAACCAATTGTCCAAAAAAATTTTGGTTCCGAAAGTTGTCCTCCCCCCCCTCTAGCTCATGAGCCTCTATGGCCATTGGACCTTTAGCCAAGAGGTGCAGCATAATTTTTGATCGATAAGCCGCCGAGATGTGTGGCTGGAAGTGCTAACAGCCGTGATTGATTAGGTTTCCAATTTGGGAAGTAATAAATCCAATCGTTTGCATCATAAACAGCGAGATCGTCAGGTGCCTATCGGAATAATTGAAATAGAAAGTGCAATGTTTACACTCCTATTGCCGCGCAGCACCTAGCGACAACCGCCAAACATGGTCATTAAGAGTGTCAGTGCTTTTTCAACCCGTCTCATTTTTCGACATAATCAATTAAGCTGAGAGTTTCCTGTCACTCTTCTTTATGCCATTCCATTTGGAATTCCTCAAAAACCGATCTATGAGACGAGCGAAATTTTTCAATTGTCTCTTTTTCAGCCAGCGCGATTATACGCGAGTTATGCAAATTGGAAAATAAAATCAGATAAAAAGTCATAATCTCGATGATAAAGTTGAGTGTGAGATCTTGCTCGCTCGCGACTGACTCAGTGGTGGGACTTTTCTGCTGATTCATCGGATATTGCCCGTAAATTTCGAGTGCCTTCTCGCCGAAAATTACTCTCGTTGCCTAGTCAAATTAGGGGCTTATTCTAAAGCCAGAATTTGGATACTGACCTAGGCTGAGAATCTGGGAAATTTAACCCTCTAATGGGTAAAATTTCAAAAACGAAAATATCGTTTTCAGTTAAATTTTTTTTCAGTTTAAAATGTTTAAAAGTTTTAAAATGACAAATTAAATTTACTATAGGTTTTTAAAAATTCTTGTAAATTATAACAAAATTGAAGATCAAGTATGAGAAATGCATTTTCCGGATTTTATTTTGAGGAAATGAAATTGGAATTTATAATTTTGATCTTCGATTTGGTTTTTGATTTGGTTTGAATTTTGAGACTGTACTATGAACCCTCACTCGGTCCCCTTAGGTGATAGGGGTATACATGTGTTCTATGATTCGCTAAATTTGATGTGAACTATATACTGAACTACGGACGAAGCATAAGGAACTTTCATACAACGGGTTCACTCCTCTTACTCCCCTCCTTAGGGTTAAAGGGGTCTAAGTTTTCTAACCTCCTACCCTAAGGATTATGTTCTACACGATGCAGAAAACCGCAGGTCTCTATCTCTCCTGGTTCTTGAGTTATAAATTATCGGACGGACAGACAGACAGACGGAAATAGCAAATGTAATAGTGCATCTATCTTAGGGAAAATGCACTAGTAAAAATCGTGCTATCTCTAAGTGAGTTAAATATTAGGCTGAAAGAGCCAATAATGATAAGAAAAGACTGCCAGCACTAACCCAGTACCCTTCTACAACTCAGACGCTACTTTGTCGGACACCACAAAAAGTCCCTAGAAGAATTCCCGGGGCGTAATGGCAATCAAAATAATCCCAGTCAGTTATGTCATAATCGCGAGCCGCTCAAAATGAACCGTTTGACCAGCGAGGTGTTGTGGTGTGTACATTACAAGCACCGCGACCGGCCGGCAGCAGAAACCAGCGAACTTGAGCGCGGCAATAAAAAATTCGCTGGGATCATTTGCGATCGTATCATCATCAAAAAGTAATCATCGTGCACGGAATAATTATTCTGGAAGCCCAGGTTTATAACAGCAGCAGTGACTCTCCAGCTACCTGCCACTACACTCACACTCTCGGTGTACGTGGAGGCTGAAAGAATATATCATAGCTCGGGAATCAGGGTCAAGTACGGAATCGTATCGCGCTCTTTTGTTCGCAACCACAGGTTAGTGGCCGCTTAATGAAATAACTACCTCTCTTGAGTTTCGTGGCCCGTCATATCTGAATCTCTGACCACATTTGGCCGGGCTTTCCGCGCGATATCCAGCGCAAACAAACAGTCCGAGTTTGGCGATAATTTTTTTCTCCCCTCCCCCCTCTCCCCGTCGAATCAAAATATTGGCTTTGCGTGGCCTGGGAATGCGACTTTCAAAATCAAAGACAGGCAATCGATCGACAGAGAGTAATTGACGGATTAGAGTGAGGGGACACGGCACAGCTCGATTGCTCGAAATTAATCAATTTCGGAGAAAAATTGCGGATCAAGTCGTGTGGGAAAGCGACGCGTTATCTGTCCGAGAGGCTTTTAAATTTGCATAATCTCTGCTGAGCCACCCAAACATATACTTTTGATGTTGTTATTAGTTTGCATTTATCCCCCTTTGCGGGTCCGTGGACCGGTGACTCGGGTGAGTGGGCAGAGAGCAAACTTTCATGTCTCGTGTCTCGTGGGACATTTGCATAAAGGATTAAGTGAAATGTTTAAACTTTTCGAATTAATTTTTTTTGGAGCTTACTTAAGCTTTAGTATTTCTTGGTAACTTCCCTGGAGATTCAGAATTTTTAAGCGCTTCAAATTTTTATCAGCCTTAGAGTTTCTTTGGGTTTAACAATTCTCTTTTAGTCTTTGAACTTTCCTCAAGTTTAAAGATTTTTTAAGCCCTTTAGATTTTTTTAAAGCTTTAGTTTCTTGAAGTTTCGCGATTCTCTTTTGAGCCTTGAGCTTTCTTTTGAATTTAGAATTTTTTATTTAAAGCCTTTGAATTTTTCTAAGGTTTTAAAATTTTTCTTGGGCTTAAAATGAGCCTTTGAAATTTCTTCAGACTTGAGCGTCTCCTTAGGACCATAGACTTCCTCAAGCTTTAGAGTTTTGAATTTTTGAGTTCTCTGTTTTCCTCTAGCTTAAGAGCCTCCTTGGTAAAGCCTAAGGCTTTCTTTAGGTTTCGAAGAGAGTCATTAGAATTTAATTAGACTTGTGAGTATCTTCAGAGCCCAGATTCTGTAAGGGATTGAACTTCTAGAGTCTGCTGAGTCTTTCTTTAGGCTTTAGAGTATTTCTGGGCTTGAGTATTTTTAAAGTTTTCTTAATTCTTATTTGGCTTTTGAAAGAAAGACAAAAAACACCCAAAAAGTCCCCTCACGGAAAGGGTTATATTAACGCGGATTTCGCTGATTTACACGCCAATGCCGGCCCACGCTGCACAGAAGCACGATGCCAGTCTTCATGCGCCTCTATGGGGTAATTTATTGTTTCTCAATCCACTTGCACGCATTAAATACGAGCCGTGCGCAATTGCATCGCAGTAATAATCATAATTGTGTATGATGGTACTGTACCTGATTCGCATTTGACATCGCCTAGTACGCAATTAACCCAGTTATGAATTGAATCTATTTATGAACGCCCAGTGGAAGAAATCGCGGTGGAGCGAAGAGGCAGGAGACGCGACGAACATGGAATGAGAAGCAGAAAAGCACAACACATAACTGCAAACAAATTACAAATGTCATTCGACGATATAGGCCTCGGGCTCAATTGTAATGTCTTTTGATGTAACTTTTTGTGTGTGTTTTTTCGCGTGTGATTGCGGACTGGATTATACGTCTTACCCTTTGATATTGGTTTTCGCTCTGCCAGTCCCCTGCTCTCAGCTCTCCCGGTCTGCCAAAGCAGGTCTGAACGGCTACGGGCATGCGGAAGTCGGCTTATTGACAGTTTAGAAATTAAAACGGCCGAAGAAAGTTCAGCGCTGGGCACACTTTCGGGTACCTATTCCGAGTAACTGCACTTTATGCACTTGCATCTAAATCATTGCATAACTTTACCCCAGTCCGGGCTCGGGCTCGGGCTCCAGCGCTAAATATATTTAACACGCAACAGTTATAAAATATTCTCGATGGTGTTTCGCAGCCGGTAGAAGCATGCGCCTCCTATTTCGCTCCGAGGCCTGCATTACGTCTCACTGGAGCTTTGTCTGTCGGTCTGGAATGTCTTAATTACCTCGGTTGTAAAAATTAGAAGTACGATTTTCCGATTCAAAAAAATTTTCATTGAAAAACGTAAATTTTCCGAGTATTCTCAAGATTTTTTTGGAAAATTTCTGCTTATTTTTTCGTCAATTTTCCAAGTTTTTCACTCGAAAAGAACAAATTTTTCAAATACTCTTAAAAATTTGAAGAAAATTGGATAAATTTCCCGAATTGTCCACATTCAAATGCCAAAGATGGCTAAGTTTTGACCATTTTCCAAAATTAAAACTAAATTTATTTGATTTTTCAATTTTTTGACTCCAAAATCAGCCTTCTATGGCTCATTCTTTGAAAATCTAGAGAAAATTTAGTCCAATTTTTAAAGGTTTTCCATCAAGAGCACTTTCCATGAGACGATACACAATTTTTTGGCAATTTCCTCAATATATCTGTAAAAACGAGTCCAAATTTCCATTTGAAAAACTTCTGAAAATTTTTTTCAGTCTTTTTTCCGACCATTTTCCAGAAATTCTGGGTAAATTTTTCCTCCAAGTTTAACTCCCTTTTTCTGCTCCCCCCAAGGAAGACTCTTCATCAGGCTTCTCGGCTTGTCCCCCGACACATAAAGCCTCATATCAATATCGCAGCACAGCTCGCTCGCAACATTTTATGATGAACGATGGCAAGAGTGAGTGGATTTTATTGATGCGTAATTACACATGATCCACAAGTCCAACTATGCAGTGTTACTATTTATTCACATGTTAGAGAGTTGTCTAGCAAACTGTTAGAATTCCCCAAAGGATGAATTTTTATTGCAAACATGCTTTACTCGGGGGGGTCACTGCAGATATTAATGATGAGTAAATGTTTTTGCTGCCTTCCATCTACTCTTCGGCACCGCAATTGCGTACACATGTTGCTCGTACAAAAATCAGGTGGAAGCAAATGATCGTGACTCGTTCTAATAAGTGCATTTACCGATTTGAACCCGTTAAGGAACTCGGTCTCGCATCTCGAGAATTCACCTCGTTTTTTTTTTTTATTTTCGCACTCCCCCGGTGACGCCACGCCACTTGCCTGCCTTGAGAAATTATTAAGGTTGCAGCTTCCTCCTTTTATATGTATGTGACAACCAGCTCCTACGGCGACTCCATTCATATCTTGGTCACCTGCTTATTGTTCGCGATGCCGAGCGCCGCATTGTGCGATAATCACAGTTTTGCGCGCGTTAAATTGCCGCGACCACGTCCTCATTGTTTATCAAATACAAACCTGCCATTTAGATCTCGCTGCATTGTTATTTTTTAACAACATTTTTATGTTGCTCTGCCGTTTGTCGCGCATTGCGAAAAAACATTTCTAGCATTTGCTTCAAGGCTATGTAGTAAGTGGCATTTTTATGAGGAAATCGACGCGAAGAGTTTCTCGGGAATTTCACGTCAAATTGGTCAATTTTAAAACAAATAATGGAGGGACTATATGAAAAGCTTTCATAGCCCTTAGCGAAGCCCTGTAGGTTTTTATTGGACTCAGTGGTGAGCAAAGAGGGACTCAGAAGCTCAACCTTTCTTGAGGGTCCACAATGAGCTAACTAAAGTAAAAGTCTTCAAGGAACCTGCAGATGTGAATCTTTGAAGCTCCCTAAAGAGTTTCTAGACCAAGTGAGAAATCTTGGGAATTTAAATAAAAATTTTGGGCCTCAATAAGTTCTTAGGAACCTCCGTGACCCTTTGCCCCACCCCCGAATTTATCTTTAAAAAATTATTATAAAGCTGAGATGGCTTTAAATGGACTTTAAGGGAAGAAATAGGGAGCTAGAAGCTCAAAATTTAGGTTTTCCTAAATCCAGTTCTTAAATAAGGTAATTATTATCAAACTGGAAAACTATCAATTTTCAGGCCTTTTATGAACCATAATTGAACTAGGATTATCCCTTTAAAGCCTCAAGGCTCAAAAAGGAGCTGCTAGACATCTAATGAAATTTTTAAAAAATTAAATATTTAGGGTCAGAATAGATAACTAAAAATTCAAAAGTCCAACAGTCAAGTTTAAAATTTCTCAGGCTCAAAATATCCAGCTACACTTTGCCAAGAACTAGAAGAGGTCAAATAACTCCCTCAACTCGTTCGAGAAAAACCCCACGAGGAAGCCCAACAAAGCAACTTTCTTTCGCTCCGATGACTTTTTGCGGTTGATTTCATGCATAATGAGCCCGCTTCGAAACCTGTCCTCCCATCATACATACCCAATCAATTCCACTTCCTCCCCAACGCGCGACAAAATTGGCCCATTCAGCTCCAAAGCCCACATTTGTACGCCGCTGTAGGTAAGAGCTGGATACATTGTCAAATATTCCAATTGCGATGATTGAAAACGTGCAAAAATAAATCCATAATCTGTCACAAGCAATTACGATCGAGTCTAGCTCCAGCTCACGGGCGTGTTGTGCTCGGTACCAAAGGCCAAGGTGCGCAGCGAAAGTAATAAATTAGTGGTGTAACGTGTACAAGAATGGAGAGCTGCGGAGCGATGATGTGGAGGAGAGTAGAATAATAAACTTGTAATTTGCACAGCTGCGGCCCTCCGAGTTGGTGGTCACGTTTTCAGCGATTAAATTATTCCCCACCAGATTTTGTCATTGCGCGGAAATTGGCCTTTGCTTTTTCCCAATTGCCGCTCGCGCGAAAATCGTTCTTTCGCGATGACGGACTGGAAGAATCCGAACAAAGCAATGTCATGAGAGAAAGCCATGTAAGCTTGGAGCTATTGTCTGTGTTTGAGTAGATTTTCGAATCACGAATGAATAATGAGAGTACAAATGAGGAGTAAAGTTTGACAGGGAACAAAGATAATCTCGACATGTACCTCCACTTTATATTCACATGTTTGTAGCCGCCAACAAGCAGCAGAAATTGTGTACCAAACAACGCGGATCGCGATGTCGAAGCGCTCTGCGACTCGGAGGAGAAGTACGACTTGACAATCCGACTCATTTTTGTGTCATTATTTGAGTGAATAACAAAGTGCAAAAACCTTGAGAACGCGGTGCAAGGGGTCTCAACGCTCGTGTGGTGCGCGAATTGGGACTATTGTTGTGCTGCACCTCAGGCCTCGAGTACTTCCTAGACCGAGCAACCAAATTTTGGAATAATCTTTTGAGGAACTTTTTAGTTTTTTTTCGGATTTTTTTTTTCGAAGTTTTTGATTCCCAAAATTTTGGTAAATTCTGGAATTTCTATAGAGCTCTGAAATGCTCAAAAATATCAAGATGAGGTTGAAGGATTTCTTGTGGTTTTTGTGGGTCAATTTTGGGGGTGATTGTAAATTCTCAAGAAAAAGATAATTTGAAAGGTTCAGTCTAGGATTTTTTTCTGATTTTTTTTTCGAAGTTTTTGATTCCCAAAATTTTGGTAAATTCTGGAATTTCTATAGAGCTCTGAAATGCTCGAAAATATCGAGATGAGGTTGAAGGTTTTTTTGTGGTTTTTGTGGGTCAATTTTGGGGGTGATTGTAAATTCTCAAGAAAAAGAAAATTTGAAAGGTTCAGTCTAGAATTTTTTTCTGAGGTCAAGCTCTTAGGAACACTAGGTTTTTTTTAAAAAAATAAATATCAGGGCTCTTACAGGCATTTTAGGACTTTTCTGGAGTCTTGAAAGGAGTCTAGATTGTAAATTCTCAAAACAAGAAATTTTGAAGGGTTCAGTCTAGGATTATTGTCTAAGGTCAAGCTCATAGGAACACTAGGTTTTTTAAAAAAATAATTATCAAGGCTCTTACAGGCATGTTAGGAGTTTTCTGGAGTCTTGAAAGGAGTCTGGAGTCTTGATTGTAAGTTCTTAAGAAAAACACAAACTAGAAGGGCTCGGTCTAGGATTCTTTGTCTGAGGTCAAGCCCTTAGGAACGCTAGGATTTTTCAAAATAATTAAAAGGACTCTTACAGGCATTTAAGGAGTTTTCTGGAGTCTTGAAGACAATTCCAGAAGATTTCTTTAAAAAATTCAATTCGTGGAGGAAAAATGTTTCTTCGAAAATGTGAAAAAAGGAACTAGTGTGTTCCATCTAGGGTTTCAGTCTGAGGCTGCAAGCAATGAGAAAAATATGGAATTTGACGTACTGCCGCGAAATGAGCGAAATCTCAAGATATACAGAAAGACTCCAACGAGGACAGGCGAGGAACCTTTTCGACATGCCTTATCGTGTCTGTTCTGCTCAAAAGTTAATGACCAGAAGAAAAACATGACACTCTGCTGAGACACATTGAGTGAAAAAAACATCGCAACTTGTGAGGAGATCAAGTGTAATTATATGGTTTCATGTGAACAACCTGAGTGAGCACAAAGAGTTGCAAAAAGCAAAATAAAAACGACAAGAGGAGTATCAAGTTGCAGCGCAATAAATCACATCTGCCGGAGCGAGTGGAGTCTCTGAGTGAGGAGATAATAAATTACACCCGCGCGTTTGTGACATCTATGTCTTGACCTTGAATTCTGCGCACCGAGCAATTAATATGGAGAGCATTCTTTGATGTACCGACGCGAGTCTCGACCTGTGCTTTGGTCTAGTTCTCATTATCACTCATACACTGCCGATACATATTACTTAATACAATCATAATCGCAGTAGGCCAGCAAAGCAACGGTCATTTTTAATAGCCATTCGCCATTGCCATCATATCTGCTCTGCCTCGCCGTCATCGTCGTTTTACTTTACAAAGTTATAAATTATTATTGAAGACGACGACGGGGACGGCCGAGGCAGGAGAAGAAGAAA
Organism: Forcipomyia taiwana; assembly: GCA_963930915.1. NCBI lineage: Eukaryota > Metazoa > Arthropoda > Insecta > Diptera > Ceratopogonidae > Forcipomyia > Forcipomyia taiwana. Next base: position 2,828,791 of record CAWVOI010000096.1, on the reverse strand, counting down.
TTATTACTAGCGCATAATCTCGAAAACATATTACTCTATTAGGCTAGCCTCTGCCTTGTATCGCGTCTTCCTGGCTCACTGGCGTAGCTGGAAGGGGGAGGGGTGTCTAATTATGAGCTTCTTCAGAGTCCTTTATCTTCATTTCTGGTCTTCTGAAATCTTTAGAATTTTTTACATATTTCAAAGGCCTTTTTTTTAGCTTTGAGACTTGCCGTGTCCTTTGGAGTCCTTTGGATTTTTTTTTTTAATTTTTGAGACCCTTTTAGCTCGATTTTAATTTTTCCAGATGAAATTTTAGCCAAAAAATTGTTTTTAGGACGAACCTACATCTTTTTTCTGGAAGTTTTTAAAATCCTGAATTTTTAAATAGTTTTTTAGGAACATTAAGGTCAGCCTAGCCAGTCGATAGCAAAATTTCAAGTGCCTCTAAGAAGCTCCAGACTCGATTTATAGCTCCTTAATAGACTTTTATGACCCCAAATTTGCATTTTATGCCGCACTCTAAATTTTATGGCTGGCAAAAGGCCAATTCCGGTTCCACCTCTGCCCCAAGAGCTACATGCGAAAAAAACATCAACTTGCTGACAGGTTGATTTCAATTCGCACCTTCTTCTGGGCATCCAGCCTTCTGGACATCCGAGAGACTCCGCAGATCGTGGGCACACGATGATGCGTTTTCAATCACACTGCCTCGAGAGATGAGGTGAGGCGAGTGCGAGAGAAAAACGAAGAAGCCGAAAGCTGAAGATGGTTTATGTTGTGTGTTAGCTGCCTCTCGTGAATATAAATAAATTGCAAGAAGAAAAGTGGAAGAAAAAAATACTGTTTACGCAAGGTTTAACGGGTTCTAAATAGATATGATGTGTGCTATTGCTACATAAATATACAAACACACATAGAAGCCACCCAATACAGGAGGCTCATCATCGGCCAGCAAGTGTTATGGCAAGCATTCTACTTCTTGCTGGTGCCTTTCTTCTCTGCTCACACAATGCCTCAACTACTTACGATTTTTTTGCGACGTTTTTGCATGAAGCGGCACCGGCATGGCTCGGCTCCATGGCACACGTAAAATAAATTGTTTGGTGGATTCTTTTGTGAATTTTTGCCGTTTTTGCTGATTAGCGAAATTTGCATGAGCGCCTATTGGGCCTCTAATGGAACTCCATCAACCATTCCACGGCCGACAGATCCAATAAATAACCTTTCACTCGGACGGGCAGGAGATGGGAGTCCCAGTGGTGGGAGGGGATTTAAGTTGCAATCACTTTTTGACTTCAGAAGCCTCGAAAATGGCCCAGTAAAATATTTTTTTAACACATTAAAAATTTTATTTCCTTTGGAAAATTATTTTAAAGCCTCAAAAGCCTAAAAATCACTTGTCATAATATTTTGTGGGAGGCCCTCCTCAGGTTGATCAACTCTAACCTCCGAGAGGCGAGACAAAGTTGTCATAAGAGGCGGTGGAAGCGAAAATCACGAGTTGTCACGCCAAAAGCCATAATTGCTTAAGTACGTTTTCCAGCATCTAATAAAAATTACAATAATAGCTAAAATGTTGTGTAAGAACGCGGAGACGAGCGCAAAAACAGAAGCAGAGAGTGGGCTCTTTTGCGGCTTTGCAGACTCTGGCAGCAAATATAATGATGATGGTATGGAGCGAGGTCTATATGTGATGACAACGTCAACCGACCGTTCCTCTCCTTTGCCACGATTGCGTTCTAAGCACGCGTAATTACATATCGGAATTTAGAAGCGAAGAATGAATAAAGAGAGCATGCAGCGACCGGAGGAAATTGCCATTGAAGATCTATACAGAACGGTTAGTGGTTGAGGCAATTTTCTCATTTGTGTGCTCCGAACTCCGCCGTCCGATGGCAAATATTATTATTGAAAAATTATAAATCTCGCAGTTCGCATGGCTTAAAGATGTGGTAATGGAATTTTACACAATTATTTCTAATCAGCAGCTCATTTGGAAGGCACTTTTTTCCCTCATCCTCGCCTCTGCCCGCTCCAATAAATGTTTATTGTTCAATTAAAATACGAGCACCTTCACCTACCTCGGATGGAACAAGAACAGAATCATTCGCTTTCATGTAATCCAAATCCATAGCACTTTTACTTTAATTTTTTGTTTGCTAGATTCCTCTCCTCGTAATTAAATTGTATTCTATCGACGAGCGTAATTTGCATTAAATTAATGGCTTCACTTTGTCAGAATTATCATTTCCTTAGAAATTCACTTTTCAGCCCACTAATAGGATTTGCCTTCGAGAATAATATAATCAATTTTCTTTGGTGCTCGGCAACGAGGAGAAAATCGTTTGTGCTTTAACGCCTCTCGCGCTGATCCAGATGGACTTTAGGCACGGTAATTCACTCAATTATGCGCTTCCATCACAATCCTCTTCATTACTTTTCATCTTTTAATTTTTGCACCACACTTTCAAGTCTCGTTTCGCGCAGAGTGAAAAATATCTGGTATCACTGAGGTTGATAAAAATTGAGCCAGCAAAAAATGGCAACCGCGGAGGAAAAGCACGTCTGTCTTCGAGCGCAGTCCAGAGACCACTGAGTGTGTTATCGAGATTTAATGTGAATGAAAGACCTGATTGCCGTCGAGTCGTGTACGGAACGTGCTGTGTACGGGCTAGACGCGGCGAAAGAGCCGCAAAACTGCTGTATGGGAGTGAGTGTTGCTGGGGATTCCGCTACATATATGAGGCTTGCGTTGCCGGCAAAGAGAGAGCGTGTCTGTGGACGGGCCCGGAGAAGCATATGCAGTGATTGCAGTAGCGTTGAATCACGCGAGTTCCGCGAACATCGGAATTTTTCGGAGAGATTGGCAAATTGGACTTTTGCCAAGTTACGCGAGGAACCCGAGGTTACTCATGGCAGTTGTAAAACAGAGCTGTACTTAATACTGTGCTTTTGTTGACTCTCCTTTGACTTAGGAATACAGCCGCACTCTTCAGTAAAAATTTTCTTAATCAGATCCCAGATTCAGGACTTGGCTCTTTTCAAATCGAAAAAACGAATTTAATTTTTTTTTCATCTTTGAATTTTGAAGCCTAGTTTAAGCCTTATTTGCGAAGAATTTGATTTTTTCCGTGATGTTTGACTATTACTCTTTGAGTCATTGAAATCTTAGACAAAAATTGAGAAAGACGAAATTTTGAAAAATTTTCAAAAAATATGTTCGGAAAAGCCTATTTTCCTAAGGTGGTTTTAAGAGCCTTGCGAGAAAATTTTTCTTCTATGAAGTAAAGACAAAAGATGAAATATTTAGACAAAACAAAAATTTGCTTTCTATCAATTACCGTTATGTTAGAAAAAATTCCAGAATCCCAGAGTTCAAAATAGATTAATTAGGGTTTTCACTGAGCCGATTTTGATTAAACTCACAAAAAAGTCTACTGTCTTTCGTCGCATGCTGGCGCAGGCGCCTTTATTCGAATATAAGCACGCAGGGACTTGTATTCGAATAAAGCCGCATGCGCTTATAAGATCATAGAATTTTTAAGATTAAGCAAAAATCAGAAAATTTGGTCTTTTCGAATAAAGGCGCACCTTATAATTTATTTTACTTTATTTCGAATGGAGGCGCAGTGCGCTTGTATTCGAAACCCCCGATAGCATTTGAGTAAATGGGAAGATTATTTTTGCTCAAGTAGAATCCAGAAATTGTTATATCATTGTTTCTGACTTTTTAACTGCGTATTTAAACTTTTATTAATAAAAACTAACAAAAGCAAAATAATAATTAATATCATTATTAAAAATGGGTGGCTGGTGTATGGGTGTATTATGGCACGTTAAGTCTCTTGGGCTTCCAATAGAGTGGCAGTGCGCTTCTATTCGAAGGTGCGCCTATAGGTGCCAAAAAATTGGCAAATTCCAAAAATTCACGATTTGAAAATAATTCGAATATAAGCGCATGCGCCAGCATGCGACGAAAGACAGTAGTTTTGGTCCAATATGAAAGCAGAAAAATTTAAAACCCCCAAGAAGTGCAAATAAGAGCAACAAAATTTTTTTTTCAAAATTCTTCTAAAAAAAGTTGACTGATTTTAATGTTTCAACAAATTAAAGAGGATGGTCAAATTTCTCCCTGTTGGGTTATTTAACCCTCAAGCGCAAAATAAAATTTTTTCAGGCTTTTTTCGAGACCCCAAGTTGACGCAACAAGTCAGGGAGAAAATAAACCTGATCCGTGTAAATCTTTCGGCACTCTGACCCAGTTCTGTCAACTCTTCTCCAGTCCAGCGTCGTGTTCGCAAAGAACCCGACCCAGTACACACTCGCAACAGCTTGTACTCGTGTAGCTTTGCCACGCCAATACATTTTATTCTCCTCTTCTCCACTTTAGGCTAATTACACGAATTCACATGTTGCCAAACATTAAGAGTTCGCGACGATAAAAAGACATGACAGGTAGGCACAATATACAATCAAATTAATTCTGAAAAAAACATGCAATCAGCATAAGACGGGTCGCAGCGGCATGGCAAAAATATTTAGCCCATACATATATATCGGGACAGAGAGACAATCGCATAATCGTGGAAGAGAAAAATGCGAGACAAGCATCGCCAGCCTTTGCGCACTTTTGTATGCCGAGGGGGGCCTTGAACCTTGCTTTAATTTCGGCGCAGAGATAAGAAGAGAAAAGGCAAAATGTCGCTTTGTGTTTGCAAAAGAAAGCTCAATTAGCTGCACAGCGTCCCAGACCTGTTATTTTCCAAAAATTTCGCTCATAATCTCCCAAACCAGCTCGTCAGGTTTGGACGGTAATAGAGGGGCGGGAGGGGGAGGGGTGAGCGGTTAGTACGTGTGTGAATTTTTTTCAGAGCTCACGCATAGAACTTTCTATAACATGAACGCTTTTTTGTGACATTTATGGCCTCAAGATGTTTGAAGATTTTTCCTTGAGGGACTTCTGCTGTCTTTATTTGACAAATAAAGAAATGAATCTAACTTTGGACCAAAAATTAATTCAGGATTCACAGTTAAGGCTTTAAGGTTCTACAAGCAACCTTAAGGCGGCTTTTAATGAAAATTTAAATATTTTGGAAAATATTCGAGATCAAATATTCAAGGGCGCAGAGTCCAAGGAGCAGCTTGAATTGGTCTCAGGAACGTTTATAAGTCATCACAAAAATAGCCTTCACTTTCATTTCAGGCTTTAAAGGACCAGTAGGTTCAAAAGCCTTCAAAACAAATTTCACACAAAAACTTGAACTCAAGAGAAGAAAATGAAAGGGGGTTTCTAATTAATAAATATCTTACTCAAAATAATGTCAGAAGGCAAAACATAAATGGACAAGGTCAGAAACGAAATGTAGGCTCGCACCTGACCGACATCAAGCCAGCATGTTTTTGCCGTCCGACATCATGTTTGCCCAAGCAATCATGTCTCTTTTAGTCGCGTTCAAAGTCGACAAAGGCCCGTGGTTACAAAAAGGCAGCGCGTTTTGGGCGTTACTAATTCTGGATTGTTCACCACCGCTTTCCCTAGACCTTTTTCTCCCATCCGCAACGCTCACATGTGGGTTTTGCAGACGCGTGCTCGCCAACGTGAATAACAAATTTTACACGATTTTTCATCGACGACGCTTCTGGTCATCCGCAACAATGCACGCTGGTCGAGAGCCGGGCGATTCGTGGATAATCTATATCGGGACGCTTTGCCGCCAAATTGGCTACTGCTTTGAGGCTTTTTGAAAGTCACCATTGCCACTTTTGCTTTCGGTGGAGATACACGAGAAAGACACAAAAGGCCGCGGACGCAAGAAATTAACATGTTGTAGAGCACAATGGAAAAGAAACTCCTACAGCTTGTTCGGTGGTTCCATTGACCGTCCATGTCAGAGGTGTTACTACATATCCCAGTTTGAACAAGTCTGTCGGTGGCCAGTATGGAAACGACAGACTTACGACAGACTCAAGTCTGTCGGCGCCGACGGACTGTCGGATTTTTGGCCCGGAAGTAAAAATTTGTCGGCAGAAATGCTTTTTCTTTTTTCCAATTTTTTACTTCCGGACTACAAACGAAAAAGAGTGGATGGGCAATTTTTTTTCACCCAGGGTACCATCTTCTCCAGAAAAAAATCAAGCCCTGAATTTTTTTTCTTTATGAGATTTTGGGACCTTCTGAAATTCTTTGGCCTCTTGATTCATGCAAAGTAAACTTGATGTATGAAAGATAGTCAACTGTGCAGTTAGGAAGAAAAGAGGAGTCCTTTTGGGCTGGATTCTTTCTTTCTTTTTCACTTTAAACCCTGAAATGAAGCTTAGGTCGCCTTGAAAAAGACCACGTGGCTTTTTTGGAACAAAAAAAAATATCTGGGCCTTTAGCTGAATAGTACGGCTTCTAAGGCAAGGTGTATTAGGCTATTCCAGAGTCTGGGGAGGAAAAATTGGCCTCCTTGAAAGAAATTTGGCTCATGAAGGGAAATTTGGGTCCTCACCCAGCTACGTCTCTGGTCCAGATGCAAGCCGAGAGCCGTCAAAAGTGTTTGCCCAAATTCTTGTGGTGAGTCTGCGAAATATTTGTTTACGAGACGCACTCTCACTCGTTTTTGTGCCCGGACTCTGGCGGCAACGGGCTCCATATGCCCCGGTAGCTGAATTGAGATGCTAATCTCACGTGTAAATTGAACCTCGAGGGGACATTTAAAAGGTGTACGGAAATTGAATAATTGGGGTTTGTTTGCGTCTGGTGCTAAGAGAGACCCGAGTGCCAACTGGACGGAATTAACACTTTCGCCTTTTGTTATCGGCTATTGCACGCGTGCTCGGACCGAGAGGAGCTTTTAGCACCGAGCACCTACGTGATAACAAAAAGATGGCACATTACTGAGGTGGGGAAAGTTTAATTGTCCGTGGCATATGGATTGCGTGAGCACTTCCGACACTTTTCCCCGAACGCGAGTTATCAGATCACGATGCGAAGAATCGAGTGCTTTACAGAGCGGTGAATTCGGTCAAGGACTGCCGTCGATTGTGTGTCCCGAGAAGGAGGGGGGAGGCCCCGGGCTGTGACTGTTGTCTGTGCTCTTTCTCTCGAGCGCGAATTCGTGGATGACACATAAACGGAGCCACTCAATGCCGTGCATTGTTGGGACTGAGAGCGAAACTGCAGCATTTAAGTGGGTAAGTACGTGTCTCGTAACACAGTGAATCAGCCTTTAAGCAATGCCCTTTGTGATTCCGCGAGTTGTGCCTAATTTGCCATTTAGCGACGTCGCGTTGCGAGCTCGTTTTAGGTCACCGGGGGCTTTCTAAATTCCGCTCCGGAATCAAGGCTTCGGGCCATCACGTATCTGGGTTCCAGAACACTTTTCAAAGGAATTTTCTCATGAATTTTATTCAATTGAAGCTTTCAGCAGCCCATTTCCGGCAATTTGAAGTAAAAATTAAAGAAAAAAATTTCATCTAAAAAATGACCAAACCTGGGCTTGTTAAAATTCTCGGTTTCTGGATTTTTGCCATAGACTGGATGTCACGAAAATGATCCCAGAAGCCTTCAATTGACTGAATTCAGCCCCTGAATCATTTAAACGAAACGTTTTGGGCAAAAAAGTAAGTTTTAGAGGGAAAAAAATTTACCTGAAATTTATAAAATGACCAAATCTCCACTCCTTAACGAGACCTCAATTTTGGGATTTTTTACCAAAAATTTTTCATCGTAAAAATGGCCACTGAAGCCTTAGAACGACTAGTTTTGGCTCAAAAACCATGTTTCCGGTGTGGATGGGCCAAAAAAGAAAATTGGAAGAAAAATTTTTTTCATTCAAGTTGTGGAAAATGACCAAACCTCCGCTCACTTACAAAACTTCAATTTCGGGTTTTTCGAGGAATCATTTTTTGTCACAAAAATGGCCCCGGTATCCTTAGATCGTCTATTTTTGGCATAAAAACCAAGCTTCCGGTGTTTTTGAGCCAAAAAAGTGGAAATTGGAGAAACATGTGTTTTATGCCAAAATTTGAAAAAATGACCCAACATCGGCTCGTTAAGGAAAATTAATTTTGTTGTTGAGAAAATGATTTCTGAAACATAAAAATGGCTGGTTTTGGATCTGAAAACACGTTTTTGAGGTTTTCAGACTGAATAAGTGGAAGATTGAGAAAAAGTGTTTGGCTCAAAATTCCTTTGCATTGAATTTAAAGCTTTCTAGGTGAAGAATTGCTGCTGATGTTTGAGAAAACGCCTGAAGTCTGAAGCCTGCCAGAATCTACCTTGAGATGCCCAAGGCTCCAATTAGTGCCGTCGCCCTTAACGCTAATTACCGCAGCTCCGATAAAAAGAGCCCGATAATGATCCCTGTCGTAAACGTCTCATTTCTATCGGCGAGGCGCGGCTCGGCATTTGGCCTGGCGATTCATAAATAGCAGAATCACTTACCGCGCCATAATTTGTAGGAGTAGTTACCTTCTTCTTTGCACCTCCGACTCCCCGAGACTCTCTTGAAAAGAAACTAAAAGTTGCCGCATCTGCAACAAAACATGCTATTATGGCGAGGCACGACGCGAACGAGAGGGAAACCATCAATTCTGAGCGATTCGCGAGAATGCTCGGATAAGGGGGAATATGCAAAAGGTACGCGCAATATGAATCAATCAGGGGCCTCTCGGTATAATTGTGCCTATAAAAAGCCATGCACCATAAACGGCATTTTTATGTGGTGCTACCATTATTATCAGCGATTTTTACTGGCTCTGGAGAGAAAGTTCTCGTCAAAGTGCCACATTTCACTTGCACTTGCCAATCAATTGACGGCCGTGAAAGACAATCGGCATCAACTTTATGACTTTTCTTCCCGCAAATCGCAGTACAAGACAGTGGTGTCGATAAGAGGGGGGACCAGGTGGATAGATCCCCTCCCAAACGTTCCATTAATGGGTTTTGAAAATTTTCTCTCTTATTTTTTACAGAAAATTTGCTAAAAATTTACCATTGATAGTAACAATAAGCTTAATCTTTAGAGATTTTAATTATTATCTTATTTCTTAAAATTCTATTTTAACCCATTTCGTGCTAAGGGTTGAATTTCCGACCATAAACTTTGGAATTTTTTTCTGACATAACGGTAATAGTTAGAAAGCTAATTCTTTCTTTGCCTTAATATTTCATCTTTCGTCTCTACCTCATAAAAGAAAATTTTTCTCCCTAGGCTCTTAAAACTAGCTTCTAAGGCTTTTAAAAAATAAGCTTTTTTGAACATATTTTTTGAAAATTCCCCAAAATTTCGTCTTTTTAAATTTTTTGTCTGAGATTTTAATGACTTAAGGAATAATAGTCAAATTTATGTACTGGGAAAAGGGTCAGACTCATAAAAAACTGGTCTTTTTAAGAATGTTGCTGACCCAAATGAGCCTAAGAATTGTGAAAACTTTAATTAAAATTTTAAAATCCTTCCAAAACCTACAAGTTTTGCATCCCGGCGTCTCCCCCCCCCCCCTTTTAAAAACATATCTACGCCCCTGGTGCAAGAGTTTCGTTTTTATTGAAGCGAGTTCGCTGAATCTTCCTTTGATCGAATTCCGTCTAATTTCGGAACTCTCATAATTGAAATTCAACATGCGCCTGATCTGATTAGTGGACGCAGTGCTCATTGAAATTCGCGACAACTCCCCCCGCGTATGTGCCTCACATGCGAAACTTTTACCCGCGCCTCTATCACGCACGAGTTACGCAACGATCTGCAATGCAAATACTCGCGAGCTCGCCTCTAGATTCGATATTAATCGGCGATTACTTTATTGAAACATGCCGCAGCGCTGTCCGAAGAGAGCGACTTATTATGCAAATTTAAGCTGTGAAATTGCCAAAGCGGCATGTGACTCATTAGGGATTGCTATCTCAATTAGTGGGTTTTTGGCCGTGCCGACTGAGTCAGATTGGGCGTCTGTTTGTCTGCCAAAATAATTTTTTCCACAACGACTTTTTAGGCGGCCAAAATACTGGGTGTTTGGTTCATTTGTTGTATAATTCTCAAGAGTCTCGAGATGCATTTTTACCAGGAGTGTTAAAGAATTTTTTTTTCAAAGACAGGTCTTCCAGTCTTGACTAGAAAGGCTTAGAACCCTTTTAACCATCGAGAACAATTTTTCTGAGACTTACTAAGAAAACTAAAATACCTAGAAAAATCTGCTTTTACCCAGATAAGTCAGCAGTCAACTTGATCAGGGTCTTGAGGCTGTGATGAAAGTGCCCATAGGGTAAGGTTCGAATTATGGAACAGTCGAATTGTGGAACACCTTTAGCAATTTGGCTCCTACGCCCTCCGGACAATGTTTTTCCCCCCTTGAGTTATATTTCTGAACTTGTAATTTTTATCCTTATTTTTTCCAATTGAAAAAAAGTTTCTATCTCAAAGGTTGCATGAATGAAAAAATTTTTTCTAAAAATAATTCAAATTTCTTAAGAAATGGCGAATTTTAGATTATTTTTCTTAAGGTTTTTAGGTATCTTACACTAAGTGTAAAGTAACAAATGTGGTATCGTCGTTTTAGTTAGAGTCTGAGTTTTCGATTAAGCCTACTTTTAAATGAATCGAGCTGATATTAAGGGAGTAACAAAAGTTCAAAAAATTCTTCATTATGTCGAATTGTGGAACATGGAGGATCGAATTGTGGAACAAGGGAAATGATCCTTCGGGAATAGCTGAAAAACAATGAAGGAAGGAATTTTAAACCTCTCTAACTCCCTTAATATTAAGGGGATCCATCTAGGATTTTTTATGGGTATGAGTTGGGGGTTGAAGAAGCCCTCCACCAAACCGGAAGTTGGCCCGCCGCCATCTTGGATTTTTATTCCTGAAAAAATAAATGCATGGGAGTTGCCTCAGAAAATCATTTATTGCCGCGTTATCTTACAAGATAGGACACTACTTGCTTAGCAGCTATTTTAGACAAAACTTCAATAAGTTTTTTGATATGCTTAGACTAGTTATAGCTCTTAAGGTACTAGCGTGAGAGTCGTGCAAAGTTGAAAAACGAAAAAAAAGTTTTTCTTTATTTTCTGGTGGCGCCCTCCTTTGAGATAAAAAATTGTTACTTGCACCAAAATTGCACGCTAACATTCCCTTTAGAAAATGTTATCAACCATTTAGAAAAAATGCTTTTTGCGGCCTGGAAAAATCAAAAACTAAAATTTAGAGATTTGTTCTTGAAATTTCAAAAAATTCCTGTGGGCTTATTAGAGGGTACATTTCCAAAACTTTATATGTTTTGTTAATGACTAGTTAAGTACTACCTACATAAAAAAATCAATGGCCTATCTAAAGGGAGAGCTGAGTTAGAGCTTAGTCAATATTTGCTCTTCTCTCAGGCATACCTGGGTACGATATTCTACACATACTGCCCAATTTCTTCGTCCCCTTAAAAGATAAAAGTGTAAAGTTTTGAAAGTATGTAATGGACATTTGACCAATCCTAAAACCCCATTTAGAACTTAAATTGACTTCCGGTTCAGTCAGCGTAGTTGATTTCCGGTGAGATTTGGGTGCAAATATTGACTGAGCTCTAACTCAGCTTTCCCTTTAGATAAGCAGTTGAATTTTTTTGTGTAGGTAGTCCTTAACAATTCATTGACAAAACATGTAAAGTTTTGGAAATGTACCCTCTAATAAGCCCACAGGAATTTTTTGAAAATTCAAGAACAAATCTCTTAAATTTAGTTTTTGATTTTTCCTGGCCGCAATAAGCATTTGTTCTAAATGGTTGATAACATTTTCTAAAGGGAATGTTAGCGTGCAATTTTGGTGCAAGTAACAATTTTTTATCTCAAAGGAGAGCGCCACCAGAAAATAAAGAAAAACTTTTTTTTCGTTTTTCAAGTTTTGCACGACTCTCACGCTAGTACCTTAAGAGCTATAACTAGTCTAAGCATATCAAAAAACTTATTGAAGTTTTGTCTAAAATAGCTGCTAAGCAAGTAGTGTCCTATCTTGTAAGATAACGCGGCAATAAATGATTTTCTGAGGCAACTCCCATGCATTTATTTTTTCAGGAATAAAAATCCAAGATGGCGGCGGGCCAACTTCCGGTTTGGTGGAGGGCTTCTTCAACCCCCAACTCATACCCATAAAAAATCCTAGATGGATCCCCTTAATATTAAGGGAGTTAGACTGGTTTGGATTTCCTTGCAATTCCCTTGTTCCATAATTCGACCACCCCTGTTCCACAAATGACACTCTGTTCCATAATTCGACCAAAACCCAAAAACTTTAAAATTCAATAAAAACTCTTGAAAAAATTTTAGGGCCCTAAATTTTTTTTTTCCATGTTCTTTATTAAATTATCTATCCACTGAGATCAAATTTGACCCTTTGGAATTCCGGAAAGCCAAGATATAAAATAATGAAAATAAATAAATAAAATAAGGCCTTAAGTGTTCCACAAACGAACTTTACCCTACGCTCCTGGCAAACCCTTGTTCCTTTCCATGGCCTTTCCTACTCTTAAATTTTTGGCCAAAAACAACAAAAGCTGCACTTTTATCTTTAACCAACTTTTTATTAGCGAAATTGTACATAAAAGCTGTATGAGAATGTGATAATTTAAGCTACTTTTGATGATTTCAGGGAAATGTGATGATAAAACGTAACATTTTATATTAGAAAGTACAACACATGCAGTGATACAGAAAGAAATAATAGAGTTGTAGTCGTAAAACAAAGAAAGTGTCAGTAGAACGGGTTTTCAGGGTACGGAGGGTTTATGAGGCGTCGCTGGAGACAGCCTTCTTCTTTGCAGGCGATCCCTCGACCTCCGCGGAGGCGTCATCGGGCTTCTTTCGCTTGATCAGGTGCGAAATATCAGTCGGTTTGGCCTTCTCTGCCTCCTTCTTCGACGGCCCGGGACCGTCACTGTCCTCTGCGTTGGCATCGTGGCTCAGGATCTCGCTTAACTTCTTCTTGACCTCGTCGATGGACTGGAAAACACAAATTTAGACTTGATTTAGGGCCAGAAAAAATATCTCACTTCTTCCTTCTGCTCCTGGACCTCGATGATCTTCTCGTGGATGTCCTTCTTTGTCTCCTCGAGGTCCTTGATGTTCTTGACGACCTCCTCAGTCTGCTCCTTCGCCTTCTCCGACTCGATCTCCATGTCCAGCAGCTCGATGGCCTTCTTCAGGGCCGCCACGGACTCGGTAAAGTCGTTTATGAACGAGTGACAGAGCCCGATCTTGAAGTGGAGCTCGGCAATGAGACGCTTGCTGGGCTCCTTCATGCGGTCGTACACGTCCAGGGCCTTGAGGAAGTCCTTGATGGCGATGTCAAAGTTGCTGTTCTCCATCGAGATGTCTGCGAGTTCCGTGAAGGCGTCAGCGAGGTTGCCGTACGCGGGCTCTCCCTGGCGAGCGAAGATAATGGCCGCCAGCTCAAGAACCTCCCAGGCGATCTGCAGCCCAGACTCTTCCTCCTCCTCCTCGGCCGCCGACGTGCCGGGCTGGGCGTCGTCTTCCGCCATTGCAGCGCCGTTCGTGTGAGGCTCTTCTGTGGAGGCTTCCCCGGCCTTCCCATTCGAGGTGCCGTTTTCTGTCTTCTCTGAGGTTCCGTTAGTGGGCTTCTCGGTCTCCGCTGCTGGGGCTTCTTCTTCTTCTTCTTTCTCCTCCACGTCTTCGCCCTCTTCTTCATTCTCGTCCTCTTCTCCTTCGGCTCCCTCCTCGCCCTCTACTCCTTCCTCGCCTTCTGCTCCTTCCTCTCCTTCAGCACCTTCTAAAAAGAAAAATTAGATGAAAAATTCTTGAGCTTGGAAATCCGTACCTTCTTCCTCGTCCGGAACATCGAGGACCTTGTTGGCGTCTCTGCCGAGCTTGATGAGGGTCTTGGCGTAGATCATGTAGGGGAGAGCGCACTCGTCGGACGTGGCTCCGCACAGCTCGGCCAGCATGCTGCAGGCCTCGCTCAGGTTGTCAGCCGCCTCCGCATAAGCCTTCACGTAGTAGTTGCGACTCCCGATCCCGAAGAGCTCCTTCGCCTTGGCAATCTTGTCTTCCACAGTCTCGAGTTCCTCCGGTTTCTCTGCCATCGTAGAATCACTGGTTTCGACGCTCTCCGGTTAATTAAGCTGTAACGAGACAAATAAAAACAACTGTTAGCTGATTCAACAAAGCGCCTGAATAAAACCGGCATTTCCGACTATCGTGTCCTATCAAATATTTACACTCTTTGTTCTGCATTTCGTGCGTGGGAGCCTTCCTCCCCCACCACGGCTCCTTTGTTCCTTTCCACACCATGCACACACCATTTAGCTCGTCCGAAAGTTTCCACTCTTTTTGCCATCCACGAAAGAGGGACGTAGGCGTAGTAGTTTCTTTTCAAAGGGCGAGCTGCTAAATACACGCAGTCTCTTGGCTATTACAAATTTAAATGAAACCCTTTTGTGGCTCGGAAAGGTGTATTGTTACATTTCTCCGCTTTTCTGCGACCTACATCGCAGAAGAATGGATTTCGATGAACAAATTTTGATGGTAATCTAATGGATTTCCCTCTTTCGCGGTAATCGAGATTGACATGCGGCCCGTTTGAAGGTCATGGGTACCCCTCCTGCTCGAGCAGTTTCGGGAAAATCGATGGCAAGTGTCACACCAAGTTGCGGCTCTAATTTGCATAAGCAGCACTTGCAAATCTGTTTAAAGGCTTACATCAACTCATCGTGAAGGCCGTGCTGCTATTTATAGAGAGCTGGGACATTTTTCATAACAGAGAAGCGAGCTAAGTCAGGGTCTTGAACTGGAAAATCGAGGTCTGGAATTTTTTTTCCTAGGAAGGGGGGGGGGGGTTGGATTTTAAGCAGCAAAATAATGTTTCTAAAAAAAAAATTAGCATGAGTAGTTCCTCGTCGTAGGTTCAGAAACCCTATAGTATATTGTGCACCAAGGGAACATTTGTAGCCCGAGTGTGGAAATTGATTCCAGAGCGACGAAGGAGCGAGGGAATCAACCGCCCGAGGGCTACAAAGGTTCCCGAGGTGCACACAACGTTTTGTTCAACGTTTTGAGATAGAAATCTTACCAAAAGTGACTTCGCTCCCTCAAAATGAGGGATTAAAAAAGATTTTGCTCCCGCAAAAAGTCATTGCTTACCGCGTTTTTGAAAAAAGTTGAACAAAAATATATTAAAAGCAAAATCGGAGATTAAGCTTAAGGATGCATTTTCAAAGATTTCGAGAGACAAAACTTTGAGGGCCCCTAGCTTCGTCCCTCTACATAATAGAGGATACATGTGGTACCATGATTTGCTAGATTTTTCCCCCTTGGAAAAATGGTGGTCTGAGATGTCATAATTCCTACCCTACGGACTATGTTTTACACGATGCAAAAAACCGCAGCTCTCTAGCTCTTCTGGTTCTCGAGTTGTAAAATTTCGAACAGACAGACAGACAGAAGGCAAAGCTGCCACAATAGTGAATTTTTGGCAAAATGCACTAAAAAGCCTGAAATACTGAGTCAAACATTTAACAAAGAAGCACCAGTTTAAAATATCCAGAAAAAACACAATGCAGTAATTGGTTGTTTTTCTAGTAGGTACAGAAGAGCCCTTGAGGTAAATTGACGAGGCAGTTCTTTCCTCTTCCTCTACCGAAGGTAAAAAGGTCAACAAGGTACTCTGCGACAAGTGAGGGAGGAACGGGAAACTACAGTAGGAAGAGCCAAGGTCGACGACACCACGTCAGGATTCGCGGAACCCCACTGTAATCAGGCATCAAACCCATCAAAATTTAATTACGAGACTGTCTGAGCACGGCGCAAATGCTCACATGTGTCGCTCGACTCGCAATCCCCATCACGAAAGTCATTAGGCATGCCATGCTTACTCAACATTCATTGTCACTCGCATCGCTGGGCCGAGGTACGACCGACATCAGAACACACGAGACTGACTGCCTGTGCCGCAAAAAGTGTCACCCCTCCGTCGTCCCCCAACGACATCAGGTGCAACCTGTTGCGTATATCTCGGCGTGTTCACGGGGAGATGCTCTGGGGCATCAGGTCACTGTCATTCAGTGTAATTAAGTTTATCGCTCGTGCTGCAACTTTGCATAACCATTAAACATGTTGAGCTTCTTAAATTTCCCCACGCGTACCCTTTGGAGGGTTTACGGCGGCGGTCGTGGGAGATCCAATTATCGCCGTGGTGTTTTTGCTCGCGTCTAATCGGAAAACAAACCGCTGACGGTCGGCGTAGGCTGGGCCGGGTTTTGTTTACACTACACTTCACTACTCGCTTTCCAACAATCTTTGTTTTTGTATGATGGTTTTTCCAGCTCCTGGATTGTCAAGGGGTCTTTTTCTCAGGAGGCTCTTAAGGGCCAGGATATTGACTCAGGAGGCTCTTAAGGACCTGGATATTGACACAGGAGGCTCTTGAGAGCCAGGATATTAACACAGGAGTCTCTTGAGAAGCTGGATGTTGACTCATAAGGCTCTTCAGGACCTGGATATTGACTTAGGAGGCTCTTGAGAGCCTGGTTACTGACTCGAAAAGTTCTAGAGAACCTGGATGTTGATACAGCAGGCTCTTGAGGGCCAGGATCTTGACACAGGAGGCTCTTGAGAACCTGGATACTGACACAGGAGGCTCTTGAAGACCTGGTTTCTGACTCAGGAGGCTCTGAAGAACCTAAAACATAGGGTTTTCTCACTGCAAAGAATCTTGAAGACATTGAAGGAGGGGTTTTTCCCACCCTTGTCTTTTTAATGAGTGGAAAAAGCGCTGTTAATCGTCCGTGTTGCATTCCTTTCAAGAGCTACAGACACAGATGGTGACTTTTGACCGTTTTGGGCCTTACCTCCTCTACATTTTGGCTCTAAATTCAAAACTAGTAAAGCATATTTTTTAAAAAAATATTTTCTTCTATTTACTTTTCCCACCAAAACGTAAAGCCGTCAATCGCAAGCGTTTTTTCCCTCCATCCTGAATCATCAACATGTGATTCACGTACTCCGAGCCCGGGGTGGCTTTCCATAGCCGAGGAAACCTCCACATTGCTCATGCGCTGGCTCACAGTCGGCTCCTCACTGCCACTAACATGCCATCAAGCGGCCCGACCGACTTTCAGTCCGTCCTAGACTACCGAAAAGTTTGCACACTTCCCGCAAACCCGTTGCCATCGCGCCAGACGTTCTCTCTGACATAACACACACTCGCTATCTCTGAGTCAGGCAAAAGTTTTACGTTAAACTGCATTTAATTGACAAATTCGCGAGTGACAAGTGAGCAGCAGAACTCGTGCCCGTCTTGTTGAATTTGGAGCACAGTTGCCGTGTTTTGGGACCTAATTGTTTCCGTGCATGCCACAGAGTCCTTTGACATCGTGAGCTTCTGGGGCTGCCATTGCATTGCTGAACCACTGGAAAGGTCGGAAATGGATCGATGCTCGCTGTAACCGTGGTAAATATCAAACGTCCCCTCACCCAACGCAATCAGGTGATGGTCGACTTTATTGGCACCCGATTACGGCACCATAATTGTGATGTTCTCACTCTCCGACACGACTATTAGTGTTTTATTTCCCTCCCTTTCCACTCTAGAGCTCCATCACCGCGATTTAGGAACCCGAGCATTGACTCGCCTTTAAATTTTCCTCACGTCGACTTCGTCGTCGTCGCAGGAGCCAGCTACTTCAAGCCGTCACGTCTTGTGGAGAGGTTGAGGTTGAGTGTAGGAAATTCGTTTTCCTTTTTACAACCGCAACATCGGCTAGAGAGACTTGGAGGAGCACCTGCAAGCTCCCCGTTCTCCGTCTCCGTCTCAGGTAGAAACAGCACATACACAAGCCGTTTCCGACATGCGACCACCCGCCGTCCCATCTGCCCTGCAATCCTTCTGTACAAGGTTAATGACTTGGCGTTTCGCCGCGGGCTCTTATCTTGACATTTGCATCGTTTTAATGAACTCTTCCAGGGCGTGAAACGACAACAACAAAAATTAGGGCGGATGTTGTGGGCGGCCCTTGTCTCAATTAGAGCCAGCATTTTACAATTTGTTGACCACACTAGCATGCAATTGTCACTAGCCCATTTTCACCCAACATGGTTGTCTCCCAGAATTTTTTTCCCCGATTTGTAGACCTTTTTAGCTTCTTTGTACTTCTGAAAAATAACCATTTTCCGTATCTTTTTAGTCCCACTTTTTTACTCCCAAATGGTAAAAAATGCCTTCCTTTTTACTCAAACTTCAAAAGAAAATTTAGCATGCAAAAAAAGCCTTCCAAAAGGTTCATGGAAACTACTGGTAGAAAATGGGTTAGTGGCTTCGAAATCGACTGCTCTGATTTCCAGTAGTATTCGTGCTCGCGCGACGGCTTTTGATTTATTGTTATTGACAGCAGCGAGGCTCTGTGCAATTAGCCTCGCATGAGGCGCACACACTCATGATAGAGCCTGGGAGAAGTATAAATCTCGAGATAATGGAGCAGCTGCCATTATTTACCCGGATATATAACCCTTTGCTGTCAGATTTCGTTCCCACCCGGGGCTTCAAAAGCAATTCATTTCGCCTGACTGAGAGAGCCCGCTCCGGCTTCAGGTACGGTCCAACCCTCATGACCTAAAAACGCCCCGGAACAATAATTTCTCATTATGGCTCAATTGAAATTCACGCTCCAATGTTTCCCTTCGCTGATGAAAATCTGAAAATCTCTATCATCTATATCCACATTGAACTCTGGTGCACTCGCATTGACACAATTTAGCACACTTTTTGGTGCAGAGAGAATGGGGCACTAGAGGAGAGATTTCAATCAAATGATAAAGGACGCTCGAGGACACTTGGTGTGCTGTTGATTTCGAGATTCATGAAGAGTTTAGTAAACAATGTTGGCGTCCGATGGGGAGAGTGACGATACGCTAACGATTTCGCAATTAGGAATGCAAATGGGGCAAGGTGCTGCCAAAACTGTGTTGCGCTGTTTTGCTCCACCGACGACATTCCGATGCGTCACAATCTGGCGCCAGAAATTTGAGCCTCCATTGTCTGTCACATTTGCCGTTACTAGTGGGGATTAGCCGAAGAGATCGGTTTCTAGAGGGGTGGTTAAAATTTTATCTTGGATTTGATGTCTAATCTGGAGAACTTGGGGCCATGGTTTGAACTCGAATACGCCCTCACAAGTGCCTAAAAATAGATTCAAGTTAGGTGGAATTCACTGAGCAAGAAAATTGTTGGAAGGTCAAATCAAAAGCCAAAGTTCAGCTTAGTTTGATGACTCGTTGTTGAATGACGTGAACAAGCACTTCCCACATCTCTGAGTTCAAAAAGCAGCCTTACAACATTTCAATAAAATTTTAAAAATTGTAGCTGGTGCAAAAGCTACAGTTCAGTCCCCCTAAATCTCGTTTAAAGGCCAAAGTCTCTATTACCATAAACCTCTATGGAACTGGGGGTATCCTGGCCCCTAAATATTTTTACGCCCATCATCATCGTGTTTATTCTCGGCTCGCCATCTATCATTTTCGCGCGATCATAAATTTCGCATATCACGAGCTTATGTTGCCGAGCGATGATGATTGCGAGGAGATATAAAAACCCGTGGGTACGAGAGGCATCAGGCAAGGATTGATTTTCCATTCATCGATAATTTACTTCGGCCCATTTTTCCACCACTTTTTCCCAAGAAACTTTTTCCATGTTTGCCAAAAGGCGACACCGCACGTTCCGAATTCTCGTGTCTGAGTGCTTTGCTGCATGCCTTTCGATACATTGATTTTCCATCAGCATTTTTTGCTCGTTCTCCCCCCGATAAATGCTCACATCGAAGTGAATATTAAATGGCTTTTTCTGGCTCCGTCGCATACGATGACCACTGGTACCGCAGCAAATATTATTTATGGGCTGGAACTCCAATTGGAAGTCGGGGCACAAAGAAAATAGCAGCTGTGGCTGAAAAGTTCAAAGTCGAGGAGCGAGGAAGGAAAAATCAATTTAACTGCCGTCGGTCGCCGCGAGTCTGCCGCTGTACTCGCCGTATCCTTGCACTTGCCCGCGTCGACACCTGGCACTGAACTCCCCTCTCACTTGTTAATCCCTCCACAACACAAAGGAGAGACGTTCTAATTCGGTGTCTAGCAAAACTGTGAGGTCGTGCTGGCAAGTTTTTTTTCGTGAACATCAAATTTAATTTTCCATTTAGCTCGAATGAGTTTGTGCAGACGAGTAAGCACATGAGGGAAGGAAGGTCAAGGATGGAGATAAACACCTCGGGCGCCGTTCGCAGGAGGCTCTTAATTGAATAAGAAACTTGTAATCTTCGTGTTTTGCGCAATCTTATCATCATTTTATAGTTATGGCGAGGCGCAATTGCCGATGTGTGGCATGTGGCGCTGGGATTGCTTGTTGCTCGCCATATTTCACCGTGTCTCGTCCCATGCCGAGAGAAGCAGGCTTTAATTATGGACGACGGAAGTGTTGAAGGACGACTGGCGGGGATTTTACTTTACTCGGCTTCCGTCCAGGCCTTGGGGAGCCTGCAGCCACAAAGCTATTAAAATTACGGCCAGAAGAATTTTATGTCTCATATTTTCCCCCAACCTTTCCTTTAAGTGTTTCAAAATGTCATCTTGACTATTTTAAACAAAATATTAAGATTGAATCAAATTTTGAAGATAATATTAAGTTTAAAAATAGGCTTAAACTAAAACGAGGCTAAAACGAGTCCCCTGATAGCCTCAATATGAGACACACCTCTCCCAAGTCGAGTAAAAACTTGTTGAAAGCGAGTAATCCCGGCCCGTTCGAGCAAAAGGGGACACGAAAGGAGCAACGCCTGGCGAATCCGAGATAAAGAGAAGAATGACTCGGCTAAACTTTCTCTACATTTCTCATTTTTCACGTAATTGCTTGCATAACTTAAGTGATAAAAGTCCTGTAAACTCCGTCTCCTTCTCGAATTTTAAATCTCTCCTCGGGACATTAGCATAAAAGTGAATTTCGGGGTTCGGACGAAACTACAAGAAAGGCGAACTGTAATTACCCCTCGGCTCTTCCGTTCTAACGTCCCAATAAAACGGGCTTATAGGGGTGTCACTGCAGCACCCCACTCTCGACCACACTCTACAATAAGCCAGTGGTGGCAAATATACACTGGTCAGCAATTTCGATGCGTTTAGCATTTAATCCTTGCACACCCGAGGTCATTCAAAATTAAGATCCGAACGCTGTGTTGGGGAGAGATTAAATTCATAATGTATACCGACATCAGCAGACCTGAAACTGGCAGCACGGACACGACATATGCATTTTAATGAAATTATATTCCCAGCAAAGGGATATCACTTTGTTCTGCTCCTCCATGCCGCGTTGTTGTTGCTATTTGCGCATCGAAGTTCGCAGTTTGCATACGTGTGACTTTTTATTAGAGCACTGGGATGGTTGTTTATGAATATTTGATTGCATGCTTTTTATCGGCGTGGTGATTGGAGTATCGAGGACGATAACGAGGCTTCGAGAAAGGAATAACGCCTGGTCTTTTGTATTGTTGGTCTTTTAAAAAATTATCTGGGGCAAAACAGCTCAAAACTGGGTTTTTCTATTTTACTTTAAATTTATATAAAAACTAGGGGAAATCCCCTGTTCGCTCGTGCTACGTTTGCCACTTTCGTATGGAGAACATTCGAAATTTAACATATAATAGAGATATTAAGGATATATGAACTCATGAAAAGTCAACCAAGGAACCTGAAACTTGGCACAAATCATATTCATGTACTCCTAAGTGGGTTATGAAAAGTTTTTAAGGGCATGTTAATTTTGCAGAGCACTATTGGAGCTTATGTGGCCAAAAACAGGTGATTTTCGGTTTTACCTCCATAACACACCTCCCACAAAAGATATCGCGAAATTGCTTCTTAGTGGAACTCGCGACATCCAAATACACATCTATGTCGATTGTCAATATAATCAGCTGTGTAGATTTTGAGTTCTGTTGTCGCCAAGCGACAAAATTGCATTTTTGCATGGAGATGTTTTTCTCCCCCTTATAACTTTTTTTATAGAAGTGCTATCCAAGAGTCCTTCAAGGAGCTTTAGGACCTTATCAGACTCAACATTTGAGTCAAGTTTCATTAAGCTGGCATAATTGGTTTTTTTATACCAAAATTTTAAGGTTTAGGTCCATTTTGTATGGGAAAATGGACCTTTTGGTTAATAAGTTTTCCCGAGGAGACGCTAAAAATTAATCCTTTCACAGCCCCTCTCATTTTGAGTCAAAAAATATCTGTGCAAGTTTTCAGAACTCTACGTCCAGTGGTTTAAAAATGAAAGCCAATGAATCTGTCAGCCTGTCGAAATTGAATTCGAGCCCAAAAAATGCTCTGAATTAATTCTAAAAGCCTTAAATCAAAGGCTCCAATCTCAGAACGAGAAAAATTGCCCATACAAAAATTGATACGACAAACGGACATGAATTTTTGATAAACCCCAAGTTCAATAAAAGGCCAATAAAATGAATGAAATGCGGCGAGTAAAATCAAATATGCAGTCGGAAAACAAATCTCGAAACTTGGATTTCAATAAAAATCATGACTTCGAACGATGAGCATCCGGCGTTTGGCACCGAATGATAAAAACATCAAAGCGATGGGAGCGGGAAAATTGAAAACAGCACAAAGCGGAAAACGAAGGAGGAAAATTGGAACAATTGAATGATGAGGATATTGTTCTTTCCCAATCGAGCACGACCGAGTAGTGATTTAATTCCTGGCTCCAGCTCCCCGAGAAAAAGCCCGCTCGGAGCTGATACGTGCCCGAATTACTGATTCTTCTGCACGACTCCCCAGTGACCCGTTTCTCGCTCTCTTGCAGGTGACAGTCTTTTAATCCGGAACACACGAGAGGAGACTACCAGAGCATCCCCAGCCACAAAAACGACGTCCACGGGCAAGAAGATGAAGAAGCGCGAGACGGATTTATGACTCTTAAAAATCAAATCGGGCGGGACAGTTCAAGTAGCGACCCGGTGCCTCCCACAGCCTCCCACCACAGCACCGGCACCGAATAGCGTGAGCCCGCGAGAGACCTACTACTACTTCAGCTCGAAGGCCAAGGGGAAGACTACCACTCGAAGCTGGCCGGTGATATGTGACTCCAGCGGGCAGCACCTGCTCTCGTCGGCCAGCTCGGCCCACGAGGGAGGAGACGACCAATTTTACGCACCCCCAGATGACCACCACAACTTTCACCTCAACCTGAATCTCAACAGCAACCACCACTTCACTACCCTGAGCACGACTACGAACCGCAAGAAGAGCTGCTACTTCGACCAAATCGATCAGCTCGAGATGGACGGGAATCACAACACAATTGTCGGTGGTCCGAGTCCCCCCGGATCTGCCCACAGCAGGTCTCTGCAGCAGCAGCAGCCTCCCCAGCCATCTGTCGCCCAAACCCCGGCCTGCTCGCCCACCCCAAACCCCGTCTCTATCCTCTTCCTTACGCTCCTCATGACCACCAGCGCTACCGCCATGCTGTGCGCCAGCATCATGACAAACAGCTGGGAACTCGTTGCCTGGGACACGCAGAAGCTGAGGAGACTTGCCAATGACAGCGCCGTCGGTCGAGGGGGCGTCCCGATCGCGCTAGAGTGGATGGCCGACGACAAGGTGGCCCGCATTCCGCCAGGTAAATTACTGTTTTTGACCATAGAGGCGATTTTCTAGATCACCTTGAAGTTTCCCAGCAAGGTCTCGGAAATAGACATTAAAATAAGCCATTTAGAGTCAAATTTGTCCATTCCAGCAAAGGTCACGGGAGACCAAAAAACCTTAAGATTTTTAGTTGGGAGAGTTTGAGGTTCTGAACTCTCTCCAATTCGTGAAATTATAGAACCCCTTGGACTTTTACGGTCTGTTATCCCTCTAGAAAACCGCCTCTATGAATTCGAGGACCTGTCATTTATCATCGCTGACTAATCAGGAAAGTGGGCACTTTGGCTCCCGTGACTGTCCATTTGGACTGAGCTCATTGCTGACATGATTCTGACACCGAAACAATTCGAAATAATGGACAGAAATACATAGCCTCGACAGTTGGCTCAGTAGTTGCTGAAAGTTGCCCAAGCGATTTCCATCACATGAAACTTTAATGAGGGAGGTGGCCATCTCGGGAATAATGAACAATCAATCTGGGTCACTCGACTTTTACGGTTTAAAGTTTATGAAGTAGTTTGTGTCGTCTAACCGAGAAAACTGATTGAAAGTTCTAAAAACAAGGAAAATGCATTAAATTCAACGAGCACCAAAGAGACGTGTCCTGACTCTTTTCCAGAAAACAACCACCACAGCGGCCGGGGAGGAGTCTTCCTGGTGCCCATGCACGGCGGAATCTGGACCATGTGCGTCGACCTGACCGACGAGGAGCTGCGGGTCCTGGGCAAGCACGGCTTCCCGCGAGCCACCAAGTGTCTCAACTACCTGGCGGTGGCGAGTGCGGAGCAGGAGGCCGTCAGTCGGGAGAACCAGTGGCACCACAGCGACGCCCAACACCCCCTGCATCCCCAAATACGTGAGTTCCTCCATCCCCTTTCAGGTAATCCGCTCACCCGTGTCGCTTCCAGGAATGCAGAACCTATCGATATCTTGCTCACTCGTCTGCCTCATCATCCTCGGGGCAGCAGCTTTGGTAGGAGCTTTCGGAGTTTGCCAACGCCAACTTAGCGCCATTCTCGTCACCGGAGTCATGTACCTCCTGGCAGGTCTCTTCGCCCTCTTCACCCTCATGATTATCCACCTGAAGCGCTTCAAGTCCCACTCCATCGTGGAGACGGACTACGACGTCACCATCGACGGGATCGTGGCAGCCCGCGGAACAGCTAAATTAGCACAAACTCTACTATCAGCAAGACTGTTTTCAACAGACTGGAGCCTGCAATTGGGGTGGGCGGGCGTGGCCATGTGCGCTCTCACATCTTTCTTGTGGATCTTCTTATCCAAAATCATGCGTTTTAACCCTCTTTCAGCAATTTTATAAATCGCACGACAACTTTTAGTGTGGCCGCACTTTTTTATCAAATCCCAAGTTAACAAGAAATTCTCTTATCCGTAGAAATTTTAGACAGTAGACGTAGCTCAGACCAGAAGCGGCCCTTTTTGAACTTTACTGAAACCCTATTGTTGAAATTTTATCGCAAGCTTCACTGTTGACTCTCTAGATTGTAGACTTAGGGCATTTCAATTAGTTGCACTCTTTTAAGTAGTCTTTACCGTTTTAGTGACTGTAAGCTTTGCCTTATATTGTATCAAATACATTGAAGTAATATCAAATACTACTCAGAATCAACTCTACTGCGTGTTTCTTCTCCCTCACGAAATCACACACTACCATAGAAGCTTAATATAGAAGGACAAATAGTCCGAGTCTCAAAAGAAAGTTCCCAAGATGATCAAATTTTAATGACTCCTAGAAACTTCGAGCATGGAAATTTTTCAGGTCAATCGCTCTTCTCATGGAGTAGACAAACACAGCAAAATTTTCAGCCAATTTTCGTGGAAGTTTGTATCGAAAAAAAAATCTCCCAAGGGTTTGTTCACATATTACGTCACGGTAAAAATCGAGATTTTCGATAACCCCCCCCCCCTCTGTCACGGTTGTCCTATATAACAGTACTTGAGTTTTTACTGACTGTCACGGAGCGACCGACACCCCCCCTTGGACCGTGCGTAATATGTGAACAGCTCCCAAAGTACTTAAGTCCGGAAGCTCATCTCTTGGTGGCTGTTTCTACGGGTCCCTCTAGTGATTGTCACTAAAGATGGGAGCTCTAGCCTTCGAGCATGGAAATTTTTCAGGTCGGTCGCTTTTTATATCGAGTGGACAAACAGAGCAAAATTTTCAGCCAATTTTGGTGGAAGTCTGGATTTGAGATGACTCGGATCTCCCAAAGTACTTAAGTCCGGAGGCTCATCTCTTTGTGGCTGTTTCTACGGGTCTCTCTAGTGATTGTCACTAAAGATGGGAGCTCTAGCCCCCGTACTTTGGGAGCTAGAGTAAACCAAATCTTGGTGAAATTTTCCCATACAAAAATTTTACAAAAATTAATTTTTTCTGTGAAAATTGTTTTGAGGTCATTTTACCAACACTTTAGCCGGAGAGCATGTCCTACTTGCACCCAACAGTTTGGTGCCCCTCCACAAACGCCGCCCTTGGAAACCGAGACATCTGAACCCGTTGGTTTTCCTCCGAAACCCCCGCTTTTGGCTGTTTTGCCAGCCGAAACGTGAGTTCGTACTGCAGATTTCGTCACTGACACCCTTGAAATGAGCTAAAAGGGCACAAAACACGGGATTCGGCAGCCGGAGCCGATCTCTCTCAACTCGCACATTTTCACACAAAAAGTCCAATTTCGTACTGACCTTGATGTTAGATGGGACGCTGCAGGTTTCAGCTGTCGATTGAATCGAGTTGGGCGGTTAAATACTCTAAAATATGTCTGAAATGCGGAAATTTCGACGCACTGAACTAGAAGTTTTGGCGGTTCTGTCAATCGTTGCTCATTCCGTGCGTAGCTGAACACTGTTTTCCAAACTTGCCCAATCGGTGCAGAACTTGTGTTTGCTGACTTTTTCCTCGTTTGGAGCTAGCAGAGTCCGCAGTTTCTTCTTTTAAAACCCCTCATAAGTTTCGTGAGACACGGCAATAACCATTTAGGTTGTTGGAGCACAAACTCGCATTGGCGCAATTGATGCTCTGCATGCTGCCCAATCGGTGCGTAGAGCGTTCTTCAAGCCAAAAAGGCCGGCATTTTGTCTTAAGAAAAATTCTCATTTCTCTCGTTTTGAGCGTCCAGTTAACAACCAAACTCAGTAAAACATGGCATCAGCACCCAAGAAAGCGAAGCTAGCGGAGGGGGAGAACCTAGACGAGCTGGAATCCATAGCTCTGGAATCTATCGATGGCATTCAAAATGAGGTAAGCAAAAGCGAGACAAAAGAAAGTGCGAGGCAGACAAACAAAAAAGCCAACGAGCGGATGACGAATAACGAATTCCTGTTCCATGTTGCCGCAGATTGACGCGCTAAACGAGAAGGCGAGCGACGAGATCCTCAAGATCGAGCAGAAGTACAACAAATTGCGGAAGCCTCTCTTCGAGAAGCGGAACGATGCCATTCAGAAGATCCCGAATTTCTGGGTTACGGCAGTAAGTTTGGTCCCCACATGAGCGTCTCCCGAGCTCACAGGAGTGTTCTTTCAGTTTATCAACCATCCACAAATCTCGGGAATCTTGGAGGAGGAAGAGGAGGAAGCTCTGCATTTTCTGGAAAAAATCGAGGTTGACGAGTTCGAGGACATTCGCAGCGGATACCGCATCCACTTCTACTTCGACGAGAACCCCTTCCTCGAAAACAAAGTTCTCACAAAGGAGTTCCATCTCGGCACACAAACAAATGGCAAGAGTGACGGTAAGTGACCTTGACCGTTGTCTTTCGGGGTTAAGTCGAATTGTTGTTGTTGTAATGAGGGTTGAATAAAATTTGGCGACTTTTTCAGAACCAGCGGCGCCCACCTCGACAAGCACGCCCATCACGTGGAAGAAAGACCGCAACTTGCTGGACCAGATGCAGACAAATAGGCAGAGCAAGCCGGAGCGCAAGCGAAACCTCGAGAGCTTCCGTTCCTTCTTCGACTGGTTCACGGACAACAGCGACCCAGCGTGCGATGAGATCGCGGAGCTGATTAAGGACGATCTGTGGCCCAACCCGTTGCAGTATTATTTGGTTCCAGGCGAAGGCGACGACATTGAGGGAGAAGAGGATTTGGGAGAGGAAGAAGTGGAGGGCGGCGACGACGAGGAGCTGACTGACGATGAGGAGGCAGCAGAGGAGAACTAAAGTACCACTTAGCACTCAGTCTCTTGAAATTTTGAACCCACAAATATATTGGAACCATACATTCAATCATTCACATCTTAGAGGCCCGCCAGCATTTCCACCTCCCAACCCCCTCCCCGGACACTCCTACAGTAAGCTTAGATTCTGAGTTCCCACTAATTTTAAGTTAAATACGTAAACCCGTTTCTCCCTTTGTGAAAATGTGAATGGCATACAATATAATTTTTTCAAATAAACTAAACTAGATTTATATTTTGGCTTCCTGGGGGTCCTTCACTCTTATTTTTAGAAAGTATTTTTTAAAAAAATTTATTGCACTAGCAGAGTCACTTGTTCTTTTTGGCGGCGTCGTAGACGACGTTGAAGAAGTACAGAACGGCAAAGACGAAGTAAAAGCCCGCGTAGACGATGAACTGAGTGATGACGTCCAGCACGAGGATGTTCCCGGAGACCACGACGATCGTGAGGAGGCTCTGCATGACGAGGGCCACAAACGTATTGATGCCGAAGATGAGCCCGAAGGTGTCGTCTGCGAGTCGTTTCGCCAGTCCCGCGCTGCAAATCGTGATGGTGAAGGCGTAGAGCGTGCAGAAGAGCATGTAGCCGAGGTACGAGACGTACAGACTGGAGGTCTTGGTGCCCAGAATCAGACTCAGACCCGACAGGATCGTGAGGAAGATGAGCGTCCAGAGACTGCTGCTTCCCGCCAGCAGCTTGTTCTGGATCTTCTCAGCGAAAAGAGTGACTATGGCGCTCAGGAGAGTCACGGTGGCCTCGACAGCGCCGTTCCAGATGACCTGAAAGAGCCAGTTAGGGGACTATTCGGACCAACGGGCGCCCATACTCACGTCATTCGAGTCGTCGATGGTGTTCCAGAGCACCTGGATGTAGGTGGTGACCTGCACGAAGCCGCAGTTCCCGAGAGCGTACCACAGACTCCACTGAAGCACCTCGATGTCGCTGTAGCTGGTCTTGAAGTGGCTCCACAGGAGCTGGAAGGCGTTATGGCTCGAAGGCGCCGCCAGAGCCTCGACGACCCCGCTTTCTTCGGTGTCATTGAAGGGAGCGGGGGTCGGCTTCTCCACGTCATCTGTCTGGGGAGCTGCAGGGGCCGTTTCCCGGTGGAAGTAGACGGAAGTCTTGACTCCGGGCAGCCAGAAGGCCCAGATCGTGGCCAGAACTTGAGCTGGAAAGAAGCTCGTGAGAGTCTTGGGGTCACAGAAAAGGGCCTTTCTTACTTCCGAGAGTCAGGTAGTTGAGATCTCTGTAGTTCATCCACTTGAGGTAGACCAGGGCCTGTCCCGAGACGCCTCCGATGAAGCGACCCCAGAAGGCGGCTGATCTGTTGTGAGCCGTAACGCGGTCATAGTGGGCTCGGTCCACCTTCGCGTAGATGTAGGTGTAGTAGGCTACTTCGGTGGCGAGGTAGGTGCCGTAGAAGAACTCGGCCAGCTGAAGACCCCATAGGGACTGGACCCAGAGGAAGAGGGACCAGACGATGATGCCCGTGAAGCCCGAAACTATGACGAGCGGCTTGTATCTGAAAGGGATTTATTTTTAGAAAAAGAAAACTGAGCTGGGCCAGCTGTCGAGTGCGCGAGAGTCTGTTTGAAGAGTCGGTCTTGAACTTGTCTGTCGGTCTGGCCTCGTTTCGGCACATATTGACTCAAGAGGAAGTTGTTCCATAAAGGTCTCTAGAACGATGACATCGACTTTTAATTTTTAAACACCTTTGAGGGCTCAAAAATTTTAGGGACTTTTTAAGGGCCACATTATTTCTTCAAGACTTCAAAGGAGCTCCTTTTGATAGGTATTATCGCCTTCATTCAATTAGACAGTCGCTATTCCACTCGAGACTCAACAACGAAGATTAGTTTCCGCCGATTCACGGTCCTCCCAGATAACGAGCGGCCCAGAACATTTCGACTCTCACTCGCAGTTGGATGAGGAGACACGAAAAAAGTCGGATGATTCTATTTTGGGACGAAGCACGTGAAGAATTTTCCAAAACTCACCTCAGGAAGTCCGTGATGAGGAACGCCACGATGGCCTGAGCCATGTAGGAGTAGGTTCCCACGGGGTAGACGTCCCGGAGCACCTCGTCCAGCGTGACGTTCTTGAAGTCTGTGAGGAAGTCCGTGATGAAGGGACCCGAGGGCTTCGTTTCGCGCAGGAACCCGAAGGCACTCAGGAGGAGGGAGATCTTGAGCCAGTTCTCCATGGTTTTGGGAACCAAAAAATTTTTTCTGCTTAAATTTTGACCAACTTCCTTTGTCGCACGAGCACGCGATTACATGTTGTCTGCTACTGGCCTACTGCTGATTGAAATAATAAATCGCGGCGACCAGAGACTTTGCTATCTCGAACACATGCTCATTCTCTGTTTACAAATTTGGTGAGTGCGACGTTGTTTGATTCAAGAGGCGAGTCGTGAGCAACTGCATGCAGAGACGTAACTGGGAGTGGGTCTAGTATTTCCTGGTTTTTTAAGGGAATGCATTTTCACTGAAGCGTCTCAATTTTTAATCCTTAAACCACAGGCTTTTTCACCTCAAATTTTTTTACCTCAATACTTTAGGGGGTCGATCAAATATTACGTCACGGTAAAAATCTAGATTTCAAACCTCTATCATGGTTTGTTCCATACACTTCATCTTTTTCACTTGTAATTTAGATTTTATTCTAAATTGCATTTGGAATATTTGAACATGTCTCTACTGATTGTAGTCTGAAGTCTGAAAAGTCTTAAAAGTCTGAAAAAAAGCTATTCCGAAGGCCAAAGAAGCCCTATTTTGAAGACAACGAGGTCACATTTCCAAGCATGAGAGGTCCCTGTTTAG
The DNA here is from genome assembly GCA_963930915.1 of Forcipomyia taiwana. Lineage (NCBI taxonomy): Eukaryota > Metazoa > Arthropoda > Insecta > Diptera > Ceratopogonidae > Forcipomyia > Forcipomyia taiwana. The sequence continues at coordinate 2,798,113 of CAWVOI010000096.1, read as the reverse complement.
GGTCCTCATGTCCAAGGAAAATTTTCAAAATTTTAAGCCTAATGGAGCTCAGACTACTTCCGAGTTACACCACTGACTGCATGAATGGGAGACCGGCGTGAGCGAGAACACCTTATCGGAATTAAACTCCCTCCAGCTCTGGCATGTATTCGAGTCTCACCGTGACGCAGTCGTGAAAGCAAACCAGTTTACGCGTAATTACTCCGACGTAGGGCCGATGACCCCCGAATTAATTTCGAAGACTCCGGAGAAAACCCCCGGTATATCGAGTCTCTCTCTCACTTATCACATTGATAAGATTTGTTTATCAGGCCGGCAGTCAGTCGTCGAGCTTTCTCAACCCCAGCTGCGAGAGAATCGTCGATTGAACTATTTTGCTGCAGTTGAGCGACTCAGTAGTAGTAGTGATTAGCATGCGGAGGAGCTGAGCCACAATGGAGACTTGGATGCGAGTGTCGCTGCTTCTATGCGTTTTTGGTAAGGCTCTTCTCCACCTGGCTCTTTCTCAAGTCTCATTCATGCAGGCTTTTTGAGGGAAATCCGACCCTCGGAGCCCTTCATCACGGACTTTCTCACCGACTTCCGGAACGTCTCCATGGACGAGGTGCTGCGGGACGTCTACCCCGTGGGGACCTACTCCTACATGGCTCAGGCCGTGATTGCATTCCTTATCACGGATTTTATGAGGTAACGAGAGGCCGGGATTAGTTCGATGTCGACTAAAGTGGGTCTGTTTGCAGATACAAGCCGCTGATTCTGGTGTCTGGGCTCAGCGGCGTCGTGGTTTGGGCGCTCCTGCTCTGGACTGACTCTCTGCTGAACCTGCAGATCGCGGAGATCTTCTACGGGACCTACCTCGCTACGGAAGTGGCGTACTTCACGTACATTTACGCGAAGGTGGACCGGGCTCATTACGATCGCGTGACGGCCCACACGCGGGCAGCGATGTTCTTCGGGCGGGTCTTCGGGTGCGGGCTCGCTCAGACACTTGTCTTCTTTCGGTGGATGGACTACAGAGACCTCAACTACATTACCTTGATCAGTGAGCTCAGTTCCTTGGGGTAGCTCTTGAAACTCTGGAGTCTCGTTTCAGCCCAGATTATGTGCTCAGTTTGGACCCTGACGATCCCCAGCGTCAAGACCTCCATTTACTTCCACCGAACGGGGACAGACCCCCCAGCTCTGGATGAAAGGGAGCTGGAGGCCATCATGCCGAAGAGACCTGCCCCAGAAGCACCACCTCCGACAGACTCCGGGGCCTTCAAGCTGCTCTGGACGCAGTTCAAGACCTCGTACGCCAACGCTGAGGTGCTTCAGTGGAGTCTCTGGTACGCCCTAGGCAACTGTGGGTTCTTCCAAGTCACCTCGTACATCCAGATTCTATGGAACACGATCGAGAAGAAGGAGGTAAGTCCCAAATGCACGCCGAAAAATTCCTATGGCCGTTACGATCTTCAAGGTCATCTGGAACGGAGGAGTAGAGGTCCTAGTAACCCTCCTGAGCGCCATAGTCACGCTGTTCGCCGAGAAAATCCACTCTACGCTCCTCTCGGGTCGCAGCAGCCTCTGGATCCTCACCGTGATGACGACTCTCGAGGGCCTGACGATCATCCTGGGGACCAAAACGAGCAGCCTGTACGTCTCGTACCTGGGATACACGCTCTTCTGCACTCTCTTCGCCTTCACCATCACGATTTGTAGCGCGGAGGTGGCCAAGAGGCTGGCCGACGACACCTTCGGGCTCATCTTCGGCATCAACACGCTCGTGGCTCTCATCATGCAGAGTCTCCTGACCTTTGTGGTGGTATCAGAAACTATTGTGAAACTGGATGTGATAACGCAGTTCGTCATTTACGCGGGCTTCTACTTTGTTTTCGCCGCTCTGTACGTGCTCAATATTGTGATCAACGCAATCATGTCAAAGACGAAATAAAGTAATTCGATTTAATTTTAAGAAGAAGGCAAATACTCAAAATTTTGTTTTTATTCCTTAATTCTTTTCGTCCTACAAGTTCCCCTGTAGTTAAAATTTTAAGTATGTATTTTAAGACTTACAGCGTCTCTATTAGTAACTTTTAACCCTAGTCGTATAGTAAATAGCTTGTAAAGCAAGTCAGCAATTCGGAATTCAATCATGAATCTATTTAGTTTTACAAAATTGGGCAAGTAATTACAATAATTGCTTCAAGTTTTGACCTCACTCTTCTTTCCGTATCCTGATTCTCTTTTACAAGGATTCGCGGCATTTCTCAAATGCCATCCTTCTTTTTAACACAATTCTGCCGTCGCGGGTGCAACCTTGCTCTGGTTCACCTTGCTGCGACGAACTATCATGGCTCCTCCCTTGTCCCGAATTCTCCTCAAAATCTCCACCCGCTGCGGACCTTCGGCCTCGATGCTCGTCGACACCGACGATTGGGGGTCTATCGTCGATATTGTAATGTCGAGCGGAAGCACCTGCAAGAAAAGGGAAAAACAGAAGAGGCGATTGGCGGGGGAGCGCTTCAAGGTCTACTGGTTGGCAACGAGCTAGAGGACGTCGTTTGGATTTACCATTCCTTGCATGGCAGCGGAGATCTGGGGCGCTGTCGCTGATCTCTGCTGGACCATCGGGGTGTGCTTCTGCTGCCCGAACTGTATGGGTGCGTACATTGGCTGGGGGTGTCGGTTAACTGGTTTTTGGCGCTGCTGCTGTTGTTGTTGTTGTTGTTGCTGCAGAGCTTTTTGTCGTTGCTAGAAGTGAGTTTTTTAGTCAGATTTAAGGCATTTTTAACGAGTAAAATCGTTCTAAATTTTTATCTGAATTAGAATCGGATTATTGGAGGCCTGAGGACTGACTCTGAAGGGCGTTAAAGAGTAAAATCGTTGGTGAATTTTTATCTGAATTCAAATCTGATTATTGGAGGCCTAAAGACCGACTCTGGAGGACGTAAATGAGCCTCAAGGACTTAAAAAAATAATTACTTCGTCTCGCTGAGTTCTCTCCCGCGTGTGCTCGCACGAGGGCATGTGCTTGATCCAGTCTTTCTGCTGGCACTGCGTGGTGCAGTACCAGGTGTGGAGACAGCAGTGGAATCGGGCCTCTCGCAGGCAGAACTGGCACCACTGCTTCCGCTTGGCGTCCTCCAAAGCCCGGATCCGCTCGATATCACATTGCTTCCGGGTCTCGTTCACGATTTGGGCCTTTTCTCGCTCCATGCTTGTCTGGAGCTCGTTCAATATTAGATCTGGAAAATTACAGTTTACTCAAAATTTCCCAAAAAAACTCCAGAAGCCTCACCTGAGTTGTGTTTGAGCTGCATGACCTCCTGCATATGACGCTGCTTCATCTGCTCCATCTCGAGCTCCAGCCGGCGCACCTTGGCCTGAAGCACGTCTGCAGACCCCATGTCCGCCAGGGTGTCTTCTATCACAGTCCGGAAAAAGTCAGTCATGCGGTGCGCGTTCTCGACGAGGATCCGCGAAACGGGGCCCGCTTCACTCGGGAACACAGTGGTCCCTTCCGACCGCAGGGCCCCCGAGGGTCTAGCCTCCGTCAGCTGGGGCGGTGCCTTCACGATTAGGTCCGTTATGGCGGACGCCATGGATTTCGTTAGTAGCCCGGAGAGCGCGTGGGAGGGCTCGGAGGTGCTGTTGTTGCCCGTCTCCGAGGAGCGCCGAGATTCGGATGAGGATTCGGCCGGCCCGTTCTGCTGACTCGTTGGGATGTACACCATCCCATTCGAGGTGCGGGTGGGCGCCCCGTTTCGGGCTGAGGCCAAGGAAGGGCCTGATTTCTCGGACTTGGCGGAGCTGCCCGTGAGGGTGTTGATGTCCTTGACGCTGATTCGCTCCTTGGCAGGTTGCAGGACCTCCACGTCGTCGTCTGAGAGGGGCTCCGACTTGATGACCGTGAAGGGGACGAGGGGGGGCGGGGAGTTGGTCTTCTTCTTCGTCGTCTTGGAAGTCTCCTTGCTGGGTTTCTCCGATTGTTCCTTGCTGAGAGGGCTCTCGGCAGTCGACTTGTGCCGGCTCCGAAGAGACCGCTTCTCGGACACCACCGGCGACTCGCTCTCGACGACTGGCTCGGGTACGTTGCCCGTGATGGTCTGTCGTCTCTTCGCCTGCACGACTTTCGTCGAGCTCTTTTCTACCAGCGACCGGTTAGGGTTGACCTGGGGAAAAGAGAACATATAGGAAGGTCAGTGGCGAAGGTTCAAAGTAGGGAAGAAATAGTCTGAAGTTGATCCGGAGCTCAATATTCCAGGAACGCCCACAGAAGGAATTTTCCAGGAAAATGGGCGTGTTTGAAAATTTTTCCGTAATCTATTTCGCTCGGAAAATTAAAACGACGGTGTTCCTACACATAATTGGAAATACACCGGAAAAGGGGCGTGTCCGAAAAAGGGTGTTCCTAGAAAAGGGCGTTCTTGGAAAAATCTCAGAAAATGGGCGTTCCCTAAAAATGTAAGGAATTTTTCAGAGAAAATTTTCCCAGAAAAATTCAAAATTTTTTGTGGAATAATACTGGAAAAATTTCGGAAAAGGAGCGTGTCTTAAAGAGAGGTGTTCCTGGGAAAATCTCGGGAAAGAGGCGTTCCTGGAAATTATGACAACAACACTCACCTTGGGAGTGATTTTCTTCCTCGGCACACTGGGAGGCGGCGCCAGACTCGGCGTCTGGGTCCTGGGACGTAGCTGCAGAGACGCCGTCAGCTCGAGCTTGCGCTGCTCCTCCGACTCCTCCGGTGGCTTGGTCTTTTGCTTCTTGTTCTTGGCCCCCATGATGGTCCAGGACTCGTTCGTGGCACGTTTCTGGCCCCCCTTGCTGGCAGGACTCGAGTCGTCAGAGGAGGGAGTGGTTACGGGCGTGATCTGGTAGTTCCGGCGGTTGCCGTCAGCTGTGCTGATCTTGAACTTTGTGATGCCCGGAATCTCGTCATCGTTGTCAGTCTTGGCCGATAGATTGTTGTCTGCCGTTCGGAATATCTTGAGTCGCAACTTCGGCTTGTTGCCCGTCACGAGCTCCTCAATGAGCTTCGTCGTGTCCGAAGGCTTTTGCGCTACCTCGTAGTTGGGTAGCATGAGTTTCAGCTGCTCCTGGGCGCGCGTGGGGTCGAAGATGGTCCGGAAGGGGGCGGGCTTGAAGACCCCGTAAATCTCCTTGAGCTTCTCGATGTGGACGTTGACCTCCAGAATGCATTTCTGGATCTCGTTGCGCTTCACCCGCAGACTCCCGTTGGGGTCGTCCTCGCTGTAGAGGAAGCAGTCCTTGATGGGGACCCAGGAGCGGTCGTGGGCGCCGAAGAATCTCACGTTCACGAGGTTCTCGACCTCGTTCACGCTCATGGCTTTGGCCGGCCAGAACGGAAAGCCCTTCAACTTCGCCCACAGAAGCATGTGGGGACGCGAGCACACGTCGACAAACCAGTTCTCCTCTGTGTTCGCTTTGTAGTAGCACTCGAAGCACGTATCGATCTCGTGAATCTCCTGCTTGCACGTCTTCATGATGGCCTTTGCCGTCCCTAGAAACTTGCCTCTGCTCTTGGAGACGTTTGCGTTGTGCAACAGCCACTTGACGTCCGCGTGAAAAGCCTCTATCGAGTGGTACTTCTTCGCCTCGACGTTCGCCCTCAGCATCTCGAGTGTCATCTCGTGAACGATGTTAGGGTCTGCCACGGCTGGAGCTACGTTGAGGTGGTGAGCCTGGAATGTCTCGACTTTAGAATGGCGATTTTGTAGGACTCAAGGACTTTACCCCTTTTAGTAACATGAACCGGTTCAAGGCAAATGTCAGCAGCTTGCTTAGGAATTCCTTGTCGAGTTTGGGTTTTCCCTTGTTGCTAAAATAATATTGTTGCAGTGAAGCTTTAGTAGAGTGCAGTTTGGCCTCAGACCAAACGTACGTAGACCGAGCATGCACATTTTAAAGTTTTTGGGCATATGCTTCGAATTTTGCTCATTTCGTGAATAAAATGTGAATGCTTCGTCTATGCAGTTATGTGGGTCTGAGAGCTGAGCTCAGTAAATACTCACGCCTTCTCTGCAGCTAGAATGTCGACGCACTCGGGGCAGATCCACCTGGACTCCTCACCATTGACTCCAGTTTGGGAAGACTTGAGGCATTTTACGTGGTAGGATCGCACGCATCTTGAGCAGGCAAAGAGATTGTTGGGCTGCGAGCACCGCCAGCAAAACCGGTCTGAGCCAGCCTGTTGAAGGAGAGAAAAACATGAAGTGTCAGTTTTTAATCAAACAAAGGGGAGGAATTCGAAAGTGAGCTGAAATTGTGAACACGATATTCTGGATGTAGATTCGAAGCGGGAGGGGTAAAGTCAGGGGTTTTTTTTTTTGTAAGTTAGAAAATGCCACACCTTGACCCAATTTTCGAATAATTAAAAATTTAAACAAAAGGTAAAATATGAGGCAAAATTTTTTTCACAAGTTTGGTCAAGCTTCATGCCTATTTTGGATTTCAAGGTAATTTATGTCAGCAGAAATTTTTTGCTTGAAAACCTGAGTCTGGCCTTTTTTATTGGAAAAATGAATAAATGAATGAATAAAAAAATTAGGTGTCTAAAATTGCTCACCTTGGGAGGAGGTCCGCAGATCTTCTCTCTCTCGTCCTCCAGAGCCGGACCGTTAGAAGTGGCCGTGCTCGTGACGTCGCTCTTGTCGTCCTCGTCGGACATCTCGGCGTCGCTGGTGCCTCTCACCTTCTGCAGAAACTTCTGCTGCTTCTGGACGAAATCCACGTTCGCCGACCGCATGTTGGTCCGCTTACTCTGCGACTTGTCGTCGTTTATCTCGCTCCCAGGGCTGCCACTCCTGCTATCGAGCTTCATGCTCTTGTTCCTCTTGAGCTTCGGGCAGTTAGAGAGGGTGCTACTCGCCTCGCTGTCCGCCCGACTCACGCTCCTGGCCGGCATGGGGCTCTCGTCTCCATCAAAAACCTCACTCTTGGGTCTGTTCCGCGACTTCCGGCCCTCGCTTATGAAATCCGAGAGCACCTTTGAGCTGTTAATGGAGTTCTGGAGCTGCTTCTGCTCACGAGTGAGCCGCGTGGGAGACGGCGGAAGCTCGTCCCGCACCACCAGGGAGTCGTCCCCGTTCCTGATCATGGCGTCCTCGACCTTCCTCGGACTCACCTCCAAATGCGCCGAAGTCACAATTTTCACGTTCACATATCGATTGTCTCCGATCTTCGCAGGAACTGTCGGTTGCTGCGAAAGATTTACATTTTGCACCAGCGATGGGGAGGTTATTTTTACATCCGATGCAGAGCTCAGCACGGGAATGACGATTTTTATGGGCTCTACTGAGGGCTGCAGCGCAGCTGTTTTGTCCTCCATCTTCGGGGCTGGTGAAAGTCAAGTTTGTGGGAGCTGCAGCGAGACCAGTGTCTATGAACTTACCCACTTACTTCAACCGAGACTGCTGATTACGTCGTCCAGTTGCTAAAAGAAATCTCTCGGTGAGCGCTGCGTCGTGTACAAGCGAACACTCTGATGTACAAAATTAATCAGAATCGTCGTCGTCGAAGGGAACGTCACGCTGCCCACAAAACATTAGATTTCGGCTTGCAATTCGCGTTCTTCCCTCGAATCCTTGACTCCTGCACCTTCCAGGCGCCTTGGTCCGTCTTCTTTGTGTGTTTCGATGTCTCTAACTTCACTAGTTTTAGTGAATTTTTACAGATTTTAACGAAGCAATTCTCTTCCTTGAATATTTGAGTCGTTTTTTTAACGGGGAATTAAAAAAGTGCCGGGGTAGCTTGTCTGTTGGTCTCAGAAAAATTACCCTGCTCGTCAGTGAGGGAAAAACTTGCTTCTTGGCCTCATAAAAAGTTCAGAAGTATTTTTTTAAAATTAAAATAACGATTTAGGGCCTGTTCACATATTACGTAACGGTGAAAATCGAGATTTTCGACCCCCACCTCTCCCCTCTGTCACGGTTTGTCCTCTATAACAGTACTTGAGTTTGTACTGACTGTCACGGAGCGGCCGACACCCCCCCCCCCCCCCCCTTGGACCGTGACGTAATATGTGAACAGCTCCTTAAGACAAATCGGCCCAAATTGCAAGTCAAGGTTTTAGGCCGTAAAATTAATTTATGAGCTCCCCCAGTTTCAAAACCCAGCTACGCCTCTGGTTTGGATTTAAAAAATTTATTTTCAAAATATTTGAGAAAATAACAATTTTGAAAATTTTTTTAGCAAATAATTTTGATTTTTAAAAATTAAAATTTTATTTTATTTAACTTAGTAAATAAAAATAGTAGAAGTCATTTTTATTGAAATTGATCCCGGCCATTACTTGGATCAACCGCTGTAATCTACCAAGAGCCTTTATCCTCTTTTTGTTGTTGTAGTTGGTATCTTGTTCGCACACAGCGCCACCCGAACAAAATGGAGGAAACTTTCCTTTTGCGATTTGCAGAAGATTCCGGACGATTGCGAGCGTTGTCTCAGCGCTGGCGTCTTTCCATGCTTCTCGACAAGACCTTCTGAGTCAGAAAAAATCGGATTTTTCAGATTTTCAAAATTCCCGGGATTCGAATTCCGAAACGGGTGGGGGTACAAAGAACCAGAATCGACTTGAGTGATAATGACTTTTATCTATTTTATTGAGCTAAATATGGCCGAACTGTCCAACTTTTAAGCACATTTTTGAATCTTTCTTTTTGTCCAAAACTCATCGAAGCTCAAACTTTATCACAGAAAAAATGTGAACACATTAGTTGAAATTATCGTCGCTAATGGAACTCACTCCACTGATGCTGTGACTGATGGTGGTCGATCCATTTCCCCCTCCCGTAGTCGCCGAGTTCCGCAAGTGGTCCAGGTTGTAGTACTGCGCCACCCTCGGTGGAGGTTTGTTGCTGACAATCTCCGTGATACGCGCAATGATCCACTTGCTGAGCTTTATCACGGCTACGTGGGCTGCAAACTGGAGAACCATGGACCCGAAGCCTTTGTAGAGGCCGGAGAAGCCCTCCGAGGATACTGTGCTGCGGTAGCAGTCGATGACTCCCTCGTAGCTCGTCAGGATGGGGACGACAGAGTACCCGGAATCGAGATTGTCGATGATGGTTCGAGTTCCCTGGAGCTGCATTCGGTGCAGGATCGTCTCAAAGGGGTAGAAGAGGATTTCCGTGAAGATGAGAGACGTTAGGGTCGAGTATATTTGTACTTCCTCCGAGATGATCTCGCGCGGCTTGGCGCCCTGGTTGTCGTACTTCCGGGCCAGCACTTTGGTCGTCACGCCCTTGATGATGAGACTAAAAGGAGGGAATCATTTTTGGGGTCTAGAAAATACCATAGAGGATATTCTCTAGAGGTATATTTGTTCAAAAAATTTGAATTAATTTTTTCGATTACTCCTCTAGGTAGTATACTCTATGGTCAACCAAATCTTACCCAAACATGTACTTGGAGAGACCCAGACCCACGTGAGGCCCCACGAGAATCCAAATAGGCAACATCCGGCCTCGTTGGGGCACACTCCAGGAAGCCAGTCGAGCTGCTCCTTCCCTGAAGACGTCGAAGATCCCGGGTTTCTCACTCGCAATGTCGCTCTGGACCGTTTCAACCAGCGAGGCGGCGTAAAATGGAACCACTGAGGCAAGGCTGATGCACTTCAGCAGGATGTGCTGTCCAATCTGCTTCAAGGGCGTTCGAGAATGGATTTCCCTGAAAAGAGTTTTTAGAAAAGTTCTTTCTAGCTAATTTCAATTTTACTTGGGCCATCCTGAGAATTTGTAGATGCAGTCTTCCACCGCCAAGGTCATTCCTCGCACTAGTAGGACGCTCCCGATGCCCTTCCAGAGCGTCGTGATGCCCTGGCGCTGGTGCAGGTGGGCGATGACGGGAATAAGCGTGAATGGGACTAGGTGATATCTGTGGAAAATCAACCCAAATTAGTTTCTCTTTACCAAGTAGTAACTGGGGAACTTTGAGCTCCCATTCATCTATCAAGTGTTTGATAAGCGTACTATTTTGACCAAGGAGATTAAGTAAATTACTTGGTGGAGTTGTGGTGGACCTGACACTGCCGTCGGAGAACCACGAACGGGTGCGACAGCAGGTTCTCTGTAATGAGGCTGATGAGCCCTATGCTGCCCCCAATGTACTTCTTCAGCGACACTTCCTCCTCAGGAGACTCCATGCGAGGCGGCAAGTTGGTGCTCTTGAAGGTCGGCTTTCGGAGTGGCAGCGTGAGGGTGTCCCGGTCCAAGGAAGTCACATACTGATACGAAGGCTGCTGCTGATACGGACTCGCAAATGGGTAAGTTTGTCTCGGCTCTCCGTACTGGATAAAGTCAGCTTCGTCCTCACCTTCGCTAAAACTAAAGAAGACGGTCGAGAAATTACGCAAAGCCAAATCAAAACAATGCGAGTGTATGTGGGAGTCGATACGTTACGAGAAAGGTCAGTTGACGAAATTGAGAAAATGCAGATTTCACTTACGAAATGTTATCAACGTGAGCCATTTCGGAATTGCTAGTGTGGATGAGTCATTCAGCTAGTTAGCAGCAACAGTTAGAGGTCTGGTTGCTCATCAACAGGCTGGAAAATTGGAGAAAACGACCCGATTTTCATCGCACGCAAAATTCTTTTGACAGCTGCTTGCGTCGTGACATTCAACTTGCGTTCCGAACTACGCACAATTTGAAAATCACCGCTAGAAAAGTCCTGGCGCGTAGTTTCCCTTTCTAGACTTTGAATTCGAATTAAGAGTACTTACCAATTTTATGGGGCAAAGTTTTCTAGGTTCAGTGGTTTTTGAGAAAAATGTAGCCCGAAATCACGAAAATCGATTTTCAAAAGTCATGGCTACCGTGAATTTGACGGACAATTTTTTCAGAAAAAAATCGAAAATAAATAGAAGAAGCCCCCGGAGATAGGACTTTCCGTAGCAAAAAGACCTTTATTTTTCACGGGCTATCTGGGAAAAATATAATATCCGGGGGTCCGGAGGGTAATAGTGGAGAACGGGCCCATATGACAGGCCTCCAGGGGAACTCCCAGAACTTCAAATCCCTTTAAAACCCAGGGCCAAACTATAGCTCGTGCAGCTTTTGAAGAGTGTGCGCAATTTTTAAGCCATCATTCGTCTTTCTACGTGCCCTGGGAGCTGAGATCATCTGTCGGAAAGTTGCCCCATAAAATTCGTAAGTACTCTTAAAAAGGGAGGATTTTTAATCTTTAAATAAAAAATCTCAGTTTGTGTCTGTCCATTGAGAGCGAGAAGCCTTCAGAAAAAACTACAGGATATTTGAAGCTGAACCCCACCCCAAAGAAATACTCTAAAATTGAAACTAGCAAAAAGTGCTCGAGTGACTGAAACGTGCTTCATAATTCATCCCCCGTGACAGTTCACAAGTTGCAAGCCAAGGCTTAGGAGCGGGAGTGGACATTAACAAACAATGTGCCATAATGCCGGACAAGAGCTTCTACATCTCGTGTTTTCTTCCGTCTCTCGTTCTAAAATTTATGTAAATCCATTTATTAAATTGATTATAGGATAGAGTAGAGAAAACCATGGAATTATTTATCATTTTGGAAAATGTGGTCGGTAGCTTACGCTGCCGGACAACAGCACACGGTTCCACGAGCAGAATGAATAAGAATGTCCATTAAAAGCAAACACACTTTCACTTTTGTGTCCTCGTTGTCCTCCTCCATGCATCGTCATGTAGGTTGGGGGCTCTCGAGCTGGCAAATAATTTATTTAAATAACATTAAATTTTATTAGAGCGCTTTTGTACACAACGTGCCGTACGCCTCGCTCTCCACTGTCCATTTTTTCATCCCCCAGATTTAAATCTCCTTCGTTTCCTCGTCGCCACCCACCACCCCGTACGCCCGACACATGCCTTGAATGGAATATGTAAATCTCTCTCCGCACCTTTTCCTATATACGACGATAAAATTCGGTGTGCTCGGAAAAAATCGAGGTACTTAGGGACACTGTCGTCCACTTCATAGAAAATTGAGTGCCACCGGATGAAATATGCATCAAAGTTGAAAAGTAGTTTGGACTTTGAGACGGGGGAGGCGGCCGGGAATCCTTTCCGTAGTCACAAATTACGAATCCAATATCAGTAAACAATAAAAGGTGACACTTTTGTATTTCTCTGGAAATTAATAAAATAAAATTGTACGACTTTATTGAAAAGACATATCCTTTCATTTCCATTTGTCGCCCTTCCGTTGGGCATTAAGCTAGCTCATCAGGGATGGCTCCTTGAGATTACCATAGATTTTTTTCAGGAACAAAATTTATTTTTCTTGAATTTCAAATTTTATTTTAAAAAAAATCTCGAAATAAAATCAGTTTTTGGCAGAATTTTAATCAACAAACAAAAATCAACGGGATTTTTTTTTCATTAAAAAAAATTAAATTATACTCTCAGAAGTTCGAAAGTAAAAAATTTTAACTAAAAATTAACTTATTAAAGTAAAGTGATACAGAAAATTGACCCCTCGTTTAAACTAGTCAACCTACGCCCATGAAAAAATTCTGAACTTTAAAAACTTTTAAATTTTGCTCCCAATTTTCATCAACAAAAAACAACGTGATTTTTTTATGATTTTCAAAAGATTTGAATTTTACCCTCAGAAGTTCAAATGTAAGAAATGTTAACTTTAACTTAAGTTATTCAAGTTAAGTAGTATTAAAATTGCCCCCTCATTTAAAATAGTCGACCTACGCCCATGGAAAAAAAATCTGAGTTCTCCGAAGAACTCACAACCCAAAAACCCCTCTCTTAAAAATAGACCAAACCACGCCCATGGACGAATTCCAGGCTTAAATCTGTTAAATTTTTTTAATCTTAACTCTGCAGATCAAGAAAGAAAGTAGTCCAGTCCCCCTAGGAAGAACCGCCACTGTCCATCTTAGCGTCAGTCTCCCCCGCCGCCAGGTTCGGAGCAATGCGAACAATAAAATTACGTTCTGGCCCTCAATTTACTGCAACCATATGTGATCGGGCACATAAAACTGAAACTGGACCATAAAATATGGTCTGAGAGGCATTGGGGCTCGTGTGTTTGGTAAACAAGGAAAACGCACGGGGAAATACGATTCGGAATTCAGTCACCGGTGTGCCAAATAGTTTCCTAAGGACCTGCTCGCTTGCTCACACACTCATAAAATGTAAACATAATTTTGTCCGTTCTGCCTCCTTCCTTCCTCGCCTTTGTGCCGCCTAAGTCTCGGCTCATCTGCAGGCTCGAGCTCACAAAGGCCACATGTGATGAGAAAATGGGGTGGATCATGATGTTATTTTTTCTCTCTGACCTAATCCTTTTGTTTATGATGGCATTTTTGAAATAGCTCCGGAATGGGAAAATAAAAACACGACACGGACGTGCGGCCACGGCGAGAATGTTTCGGGAGCCGCTCACATTCGGCCTCGGGTACGGAAATAGCAATGAGAGCCGTCTAATCTCGGTTCAAGGCTCTCCCTTCCGGGTCAAATGCACTCCGAATCGATAAAACACCACGATAAAAATTGCTTTTTTACGCCATTCAAAGTGTCTATCACCGTAATTGTCATTGTCGGAACTGAAGTGGAATTTCGTGAGCATTTTTGCATAATTTTTGTGCCACCAGACGTCAATTCAAGGATTTTTTGTTGCGTTTTGGCGCTAATTGAAGTGCTTCGACGGGGGTTGGGCGGAAGGATACTCTTGCTTGCTCGTCATTCCAGAAAGGGGTTCTTGCTCTGCTGCTAGTTTTAACCCATTTAAAGCCCGTGTTTAATTTAGGTGATTTTTCGAATGAAAGTCGTTTTGGAAAATTTAGGACTTTCCAAAAGAGAACGTTAACCCTCTAACAGACTTCAAGAGACTCTAATGGTGCCATCACACTAGGCAATTTAAATTGCCGCGATTTGGGCAATTTCAGTAGCCGCAAAATTGCGGCAATTTTTGCCTAGAGCAAATAATCAGAATCAGGGCAACTAATTTCGCCAAAAATCGGGCAATTTTCTGTAGTGTGATGGCAGCATAAGAGACTTCAAAACTGGAAATTGGTTTAATCTGCCTAAGTTGAGGAAATTTTAAAAGGGATTAAATTAACGATATTTAGATCCAAGAAAATTTGAGAAAAGCTTGGAAAAGCCCGGTAGAAATTCAGGCATTCCTGAAATTCTGAATTTAGAAACCGTTGGTTAACAAAATTTTAAAGCATGGGGGGCCAGAAATGGGTTCACTTCTGCTTAAGATGAGATGAAATTCATAATATTCTAATCCAGGAAAATGTAAGAAAATCTTGGAAAACTCGGTGAAAAATTTAAAATGTCTAAAATCCATCGAGGCCAAAAATGGGTTAAATCTGGCAAACAGCTCCTTTCATCTCAAATGAATTAATGAAGCGGAATAAGAATTTCTACTGGGACAGTTCAATAAACAATCAAATGAAAAGGGATGGAACGGAGGAAAACTCTCGTAATAAGGTGAAAATTGCCTTTTGAGGAATACTCGAGTGCCTCCGTCTCCCATTCAAGTGCAGGGAATCCTTTGGCAGACCCGAAGACGACAAAGGAGAGGAGCAAGAGACAGAGGAGGAATAAACGTCCTCGATGGTGTAATAAAAGTAATAAAACAATTTTTCCTAATTATTCCTAAACGGTTTCTTTTTACGTTTCTGCTCGATTATCTTCATCACCGTCATAGCCAAGACGCGCAACACGGGGCAGGAGAGATGCCGCCTCGCCTCATAAGAGCAACCACAAGTCCCTGAAGTGAGTCTCTCTTGCGTGTGCGTATGTTCACTTTAAGTGTATTGTGGTGTCACAAGATTTTCTTTTGTTTTCCCACCACCACCATCACCACCACCCGTCTTCCCGGCTCCCAATTCGCCACGAGCCAACTCCCCGAGCCACGACGCTCTTCCTTGATGATCTGATGCTAAATGACAACAATCGTCTGCCGCAATTATCTCATTAGTTGATGCCACTTTCTTTGCCTGCTTGTGTTCCTCGTGTTTTTCCTCCTTTTCGCAACATCCAAGCACTTTAACGGTCTGCTAGATAATAGTGTGTGTATAGAGGATGTAGTAATTATTGACGAGAAACGAAAAACCAAGCGCATGTGCTCATTACCCTATTTTGCGTGCTTTCTAGGAACTGGAGGGTAGAGCTTCTGGGGGGGAAAACTGTCTGTCGGTCTGACTGGTTATTTTTTTGGGCTTAAAATAAGAGAAGAAAATTTTGTAGAACTTTTTAAGGACTTTGACCTACTGGAAAGTCCTCTAAGATTAATCAGAAGGCCAAATTGGTCTTTGGAACCCCTTCAAATTTAAAGGCCAGTTTTCGAAGTTTCCCAGATTCCGGTTTTTTGGCTTCCTGAGAGTCTAATCTAGTTCTAAATGAACTGTGGGAGCCCCCAGACTAGAAATCTACTTTTTGACCGGGTGAAATCGGTCAACAAAAGGCGTTTCTGGAGCAAACTTGAGTAGTTCCTTGGGAGAAAGATTTCTCAGCAAGGGCTTGTTCACATATTACGTAACGGTGAAAATCGAGATTTTCGACCCCCACCCCCCCCTCTGTCACGGTTTGTCCTATACAATAGTACTTGAGTTTGTACTGACTGTCACGGAGCGGCCGACACCCCCCCCCCCCCCTTGGACCGTGACGTAATATGTGAACAGCTCCCAACGGCTGAACCGACGAAAATTGGAAAGAGGTCTTTTTTTTTGGCTATATGAAGAGCTAGAAAGTCAAAGAGGTGTCCTAAAGCTTTTTTTCTCTCAAAAGTCTATTTTCGAATTTTATTTAAAAAGCAAAAATTTATTCAAGTATTTTTCAAGCAGTTCTGAGACCTCCTCGAAAGCCTTCAAATTAGCCAAGGTTCAAGGACGTAAAGAAGCCACCCTCCTCCTGTCCCGATGCCAGTGCGGCTCAAGCACAGCTTCCACAGAAAGTAGTAGCCCCAAGCGAGCTTCCTCTGCGCACTTTTTCTCCGCGTTCCGCCAACGACGGCCGTGAAGGATGTTCGAGCAACTTTAATAACGTTGATATGCGAAGCCAGAGTGCAAAAGAAGATGGATCAGATGGGAGAATGTGGGTTAGTCCGGTTGGCAGAGTGGTCAAATTACTGTAGGGGGGGGGGAAAGAAAAGCGGGTTCCTCGGGAAATTCGGCATGAATGAACGGGAGGTGAATGAATCGATGTTGACCCAAATTTTTGTCTTGATTTATCAACAATCAAGTGATTGAACAGAATGCAAGCAGCTCGTCGGGGGAAGAAGAAATACACGCAAACATGCTAGTTTGGGTGGCGTGGCGGAGTGTCTGGACCGCTTTTGGGTTCCAGCCGACGGTCGTCGTCGGTTTCCCTTTTCAATTTTCTGTCAACGCGGGGTATATGCGGATGTACACAAAAGGTTGTTGCGTGAATAATGTAATAATATATAGCATACTTTCCTAATAATAATCGGGCCCAGTGACCTTCGCTGCACCGACACCGGTACCTTTGTTGATGTCTTCTTTATGGCGCCCATCCCCGGTCCCAGGTCTAATGGTCGTGCACTGAGACGGGCGAGAGTTTAAGGGAATCCCTTCCGCAACCTTTTCCGTCTAAGCGCCAAAACTTTTTTTTTTACTCCCCGACATCATCTTAATTTGTAGCAGCCATTCACATTTTATTTTTGTTTTATGGAGAATATCCTTTTTTCCGGCACATGCGAGCCAAATACAAATTCAATGGACCGCAAGATGACGAGAAGGCGGCGTGGAAGAAATTGTGGCGATGCGGAAGAATTTAATGTTGTTTATTTCGGTTAAGGTTGAGGTCACAAAAACATTTACGCTTGATTATATCATCAATTAGTTTGGCAGACTGGCGGATCGTCCCTCGGTGACGTCACAACGCGCTCTGGGCCGTCTGTTGGCCGATGTGAGATTAATTAGAGCAGACGGGGCAGCAGGAAGTCACGTTCGGCTGTTGAATGGATGTGGGAAAGCGCTAGAGGAAAGCTGGGAAATTGAAACATGGCACCTCCTTGCCTCCTTGGTGTTGAATGAAGTCGTTGGACTTGAGGAAGAGCAAGGTCGTTAGCATATTTTGTGATTCTGATTTTTTGAGCAACATTTTCAGTGGCAGTTTTGGCTGATCCTGGCTTCTTTTGCCCCTGAAACTTATCAAATAATTTCACAGACTGTGTTTGAGCGTGTTTTTCGGGATTAAGGTTAAATATGAGGGTCAAATAAATCCCGAAATTCTAAAATTGTCTGATATTTTAATGAATTTTGAATTTTTTTCAAAAATAAGACCGAAATTTTAATGAATTTATTGGTTGAAAATTTCCTAAGAAATCTGATGGCTCAGTTAAAGGGCAAGGAACTGGTAATTCCAAAGAAAGAAAATTAAATCTCCCCAAAAAAAAATTGTTGGCTGTTTTTGCGAGTCTTTGAGCTCCTTTTAAATTATTTCTCAACTCTTTTGGTATCAAGATTTTAATTTTGAGACGTCACTCAGCCCCTTAGGACTCACTAAGCGTTGGAAAAACCTTAGTTTGTTGTTTACAATTTTTTTCAGGAGTCAAATAAATCCCGAAACTCTAAAATTTTAGTGAATTTATTAGTTGGAAATTTCTTAAATATCTGAGGGTTCAGTAAAAGGGTAAGAAACTGGTTATTCCCAGGAAAGAAGATTAATTCTCTAAAAAAAAAATTTTTTTAGCAGTTTTTGCGAGTCTCTGAGCTCCTTTTAAATTATTTCTCAACTCTTCTGGTATAGATATTTTGATTTTGAGACGTCACTCGGTCCCTTAGGGTACACTCAGCGCTGGAAAAACCTCATTTTGCTGTTAAAAAATTTTTTAGGACCGAAAAAAAATTCTTCCCCTCGAAAAACTTTGGTACTTTGTGTTGGTTAATTAAGAGACACCCTTGAACGTACCGGAAGTGTTCTCTCAAGGACAAGTTCCGCCAAAACCAGCAGCCAATTCCAGCGAAAATGTTCATCTCCATCGCCAAAATGGCGAACATAAGCGCAATGACACTAACAACCATAATCGTTACAATTTACAAGAATGTTATGGGCCGTTGTTGTTACGCAATTAAGAAAATAGCTGTCGGTTTGGGAGGGAGTGGGAGAGTGGGAGCGGGTGGCAGGCAAACTACTCGCAAGTACCATAAATTAAAGCGAAAACTTTGGCATCGTCACACATTAGGCATTGCGGTTAACTAGGCTGAAGTTTGGTGAATTTGCAAAACACAATTTTAAGCTCGGATACATTTCAAGGCGGCGGCCGGGGCCCGGGTGTGGGCGAAGACACGATCGACGTGTGTGTATCATGGAGAGGAGTCGCCTGTCATGTCGCAGGGAATGAGAGAAACCAAATATTTGCATTGCTGAAATACTTTGGACACAATATTCACGGATACACCCAGGCTTTGAGTACAATTTAGCCAAATTGAGGCAGCGAGGCGCTCGGCAAGGACTGGGCGAAAGAAGATTCAATTTTAGATTATATTGTCTTAGAATTTTGATGAAATTATTACAGCAGCACGCATAGCAGGAGGACGGAGACTGGTGTCGTGAAATTGAATTTCGTGCTGGCAGATAAAACATGTTTTATTGTATTTCGAGGGCGTCGGCGTCCCGACTCGAGATAGAGGCTTACATGTGTATCCTAGCAATTACGCCGGGGGGAGGGGGAGGCGCCTTAGATTGAGGTAAAAATGCCAATATGAGGCTCCTCCCCGAGAATGGACCAAAATTAGAAATACCTGGAATTCGTTTATTTTAATTTGCAGTCACATCACCTTGATGCGGATGATCCTCTGCACATTATGCTCCGGGAGGGACTCGGAGGGGTCTCATCACGTTTCATGTGTGTAAATTTGCTAACGACGGTCGGTTAATGAGCGCCGGCTCACCTAACACAAGTCAAACAACCCATCTCCATGACATTTGGCAAGGAAAGGTCTGCCGAACGGGAGAAGTATCAATTAAATGGAGCAGCAGCAGCGGAAAATTTAAACTCGGCGGTCGTGGAACTGCCATAACTCAAGATGGAGTGTCTGCTAGGGTGGTGGAATTTTTTCAAACAAACTCTAACAAATCATTTAAGTCTTTGGGGAGATTCTTCATACTCATAAATTAAAAATTTTAGGCTAAAAGTCTAGGGTTTGACGATTCTCGATTTTTTCAATCCTCCAGAATTTTTTGTTTGCTTCGAGAATTTCTCGAGAATTTTCAAAAAATTTCCAACACTAATATCAAAGATCTCAGACACAAATTTTTTCAATCCAGAACCTTTTTTTTGCATTTTAGATTTTCATAATTTTGCTTGATTTTTTTTTCACTTAACAAAATATTCCTTAAAAAAAAATTTTTACTTTGTCTTGGACGTTATATGATCCAAAAAATAAGGTTTTGACAAAATTTGGCTTCTAAGATAAGAATTTGAGCCAAAAGCTTGGCGTAATCTACAAGAGAATCAAAAAGAAATTGAAAATTTGGTGTTCGTGTTACATATGGAAACTTAAAATATTTTAAAATTCAGGAAGATGGAAGTTGTGGCCTTTGCTTAGAGCAAAAGATAAGTAAGAAAATAAATGTAAAATCATCAAATGAAAATTTGGAAATAATTCCCGAAATTCTCGAAAATTGTGGTTCGAGAATGGTTCAAGAACGAGAACTTAAAAACGTCGAGATTTCTCGAGAATTTTCGTTCTCGATTCTCAACGTTAAACCCTCATTGTAGAGGTAAATTCTAGTTAAAATTAAACATTAATGAAAGGGGTAAAGTTCTAAGTCCTTAGAAACGTCTCAAATGCCTCTAAAAGTCTTTACAAGAATGAAAAAAAGGGACAACAAAAAACTAAAACTTCGTAAAATTATTTTAAAAAATTACGGAATCGAAAATTTTGTGAAATTCGGTTTTATGAAGCAGCTCAGAAGAAGGTAAAGGCTCTTAAGGAAGCCAAACTCGAGAATGAGCCTCTCCTTTGAAGAAAAACTCCCAAGCGAGAGCTACTCTAAGTTGAAGCAGAATCTGGAAAAAAGAGAAAATGTGGCATGAAAACCCTTTTAAAATTTTTCTTCTGTTTGCACCTCCTAAAATAAGTCTCGCCACGCCGTGCTGGGGGAAAACTGCGCTCTCATGTTTTATATATTCGAAATTTTCCGGCGGCAGAGGCCAAACTCTCCCCTTTTGCACACATTAAGTCCAGCTGGAGCACACTTATCGTTTGAGGTAAGAATTGGCGTATTTCGATTCTCGCTGCTGTGTATTAAAATAACACTCGAGAGGCAAAAACACTCGCCCGACCACTGGACCAAAACACGCCAGCACACGCAGAGCAGTGGTCGACGTTTGATAAGAGCGGAGAGGAAATAACAAGACGGCAAGCGATTTTAGGGTGGGCGACCAGCGTCCAGAAATCGATAAAACATCCCCCATCCCACCCCCTTTCAACTCTTGCCTGCCCGCCTCGTCGTGTGCAAGAGAGACACCGAGAAGATGCGCGTACGTGTACGGAGAGGCTGTAAAGGAAAAACCCCCCTCGCATTTTTGAATTATTCCGGCCCGGCCGCATGCACGCACAGAGAGACTCACGCATCGTATGAATATATTAAAGCCGAGCGACCATCGGAGGGCTGATTGGGATTCAGGGCACGCATCCGGTAATGAGATAAGGTTTAGTGTGTGCCGCCACCACCATGCCGATCGGGTTTAGAGCAAGTGCGAGAGTTGGAAATAATCAGAGACCATTTCAATGTTTTGCAATCACTCGCATATCAATTCCATCTTGTCGTCTTCCTCCGATCTTCCTCGATGATGGTTTTATACAGCGGACGTGTGGAGTCGGGCTAGTAACAGCAGGAGAGTCTTTAAAATGGGCATGCTTCTGTGAAGGAAAATTGTTTTTCCTGCACGGAATCGTGATGAAGCGGTCCTGTGTGTCTTCTAATGAAGCACTTCTTTCAACAGCTGTGCGATTATATTCGGAATGCGTGCGGGGGATGTGAATTTTCAGCATTTCCGAGTGAGCTTGCCGGCTTTTGCTCGACAGGGGAGCAGCTTTTCTTTTTGTTTTCCTGGAAAAGTGGGTTTTCTCGACGATATTGAATTTTTAGATGAGCCAAGCAAGAAATAATTGAGCTTTTTGAACTTAAGGTGAGTTTACACGAAATATAAAATTTGGTCCTGAAGCAGGAAAATTTGATTTAGGCCTTTTTCCGGGAAATTTGGTGCGTAATGGCTGCACAAAAAGCCTGAATTTCCATGGAGTTCAAAATCAGAGTCTTATTCAAAAATTTATCAGGTTTTCCAACCCATTGATCAAGCTCCAAATGAAAATTTTGTGCTGGAAATTTTTGGCTTCATGTGAAAGCGGCCTAAATGACGTCATAGAACCGGAATCCATTGAAAGATTTTCCCTCAAATTTGAGCTCCAGGAGGTTTAGAAGGAGTGCTTCTAGAACGTCCCAAATTGCAAATTCACAAGTAAAATCTGGGAAACCAATTTCCCAGGAGCCAAAGCCGCGCAAAATTAATTCGTAATTTATGGAATCGGCACATCAATAATAATGACGAGTTACGAGATCAAAACATCGTAAAATATTCATAGCTTTCCACGCATTTTCACACGCAGAGTGGCGCGGAATCGGGCACCCCACTTCCCGCTTTATTATCTCGACTCCCTGTTCCTCTTTCAAAACTTACCTTCTCGCCCAAATCCGCACTTTATCACAGCATAAAGTAAGTTCACAGGCACATTATTAAACTTCCTCATAGTCTTTCAATACGCACTTTCACTCGCGGGAAATCTTCGACTCGCCGACCTTCCCCCCGCGACCGACTTACTCGCGCTTGCCGTGCGATGTTGTTTGGAAACATAATTACAAAGTATTTATTTCAGATTTATTCGACATTGCGAAACATTTTCCCCAATGATTTCGCGCGAGCTGGCAGCAAAAGCTTTAATTAATCCACGCTCCAAATAAATTTGGCTGTTGTGCGAATATGAGATAGCGGGAGTCGAGCAATATGTATCGGGAATTCGCTGATAAGAGATTTGAAGCGTTAATTATGTAATTAAGTTGTTTAATTTTGAGTGACTTTTAATGTACAGGTAGGCGTGATGGTGACACCTCCGTAATTTGATTACTTGATTGCCCTGGGAATTTGCGAATTGGGGGAGTCTGCTTAGGGGGCTTCTCAAGTGTCTTGTGACTCTTCGATTTGAAGGAGTTTTGATTAGAAATTCTCCCAGTTGGCTCCAAAGTAGAGAAAGAGGTCGACGGTGCATTTGGCCAATTTAAAATACAAAAGACCATCTTTGAGTAAAAATTCTTGACCAAAATGGAAAATTGGCCATTTTTAGTCAAATTTTATTTTCTCCATGTTCCACTCATCTATTCCTAAAATACTGAAACATGTTTCTCAAGCTAAAACTAGTTGTTCTAAGATTTCAAGGATCACTTTTGGGACATAAAGTTTCTCATGGAAAATCCAGGAATTGAGATTTTCTTGACGAGCCATTTTTTAAATTTTCATTTTTATTTCTACAATTTCCAACTTTTTGCCTCAAAATCCTTGGAAATGTTTTGCTTCGTTTTAGGACTTCAGGAAAATTAATTCTGGCCCTAAAGCGTATTATGACTTAAAATTCAAGGAAAAACCCAGAAAACCTGGAAAGTCACCGCTAGGAAAATTTCCATGCGTGAGAACCAGACCAGTAAAATCGTGCGCGAAAAATTATGAGACACAGAAGGCAATAAATTGTGTCACAAAAAATAAAAGCTAGTAGTTTCGGTGCCAGAAACCAACTTTTGCAGTTATTGAGGTTTCGGCACTCAATAAATTTCCACGCCTCCATTTATTACCGGACTTCGAGCACTAATCTGACTGGAATCCAGCAAATCCACGAACAGCTAAACTGCTCATGAAATGACAATAATTAAGACAGTCAACAAGCATATTAACGGAAGATTAGCGAGCGACACAGAACCAATTTGGAAAAATAAACATCCAGCAAATTGTTATTCTCCTCAGACGCCACGACGAGCCAACCTCGTCGACGGAGCGTCAGCGACACAACAGAGTGATTGATACCATCATCATTATTGTGTTATCATCTCGTGATTCCAACTGTATTACTTTTGTGATTCTTTGTGTTATTTGTAGCATCAAATATTCAACAATAACAGCAGCTCTCGAGATTCTATTTAGCCGTGGCTTAACTGCGGTGATTTCATGTTCTCCCGTGCCATCTCCAGAGGCGTCTGCGAGGGTATTTGCTGAGGGAGTCAGGGTGTTTGGAACG
The DNA here is from genome assembly GCA_963930915.1 of Forcipomyia taiwana. Taxonomy (NCBI): domain Eukaryota; kingdom Metazoa; phylum Arthropoda; class Insecta; order Diptera; family Ceratopogonidae; genus Forcipomyia; species Forcipomyia taiwana. The sequence continues at coordinate 2,774,843 of CAWVOI010000096.1, read as the reverse complement.
AGGGAGGGAAAATGGGGATTTATGGGGTCTCTAATGGTAGTTGAGAAGCCCTTAGTGAGATTAGAGGATTCTTGGGGGAGTTAGGAGGTCTCTACTTGACTTTAAGGGGCCCTTTTAGTAGTTAAGAAGCCCTTAGTGAGATTAAAGGAACCCTTGAGGAAGTTAGGGGGTCTCTACTGGAACTTTTGGGGCTATTTCAGTAGTTAAGAAGCCCTAAGTGATATTTAGGGGACCCTTGAGGGAGTTAGGGGGTCTCTACTGGAACTTTTGGGGCTATTTCAGTAGTTAAGAAGCCCTAAGTGATATTTAGGGGACTCTTGAGGGAGTTAGGGGGTCTCTACTGAGACTAAGGGGGTCTTTTTGGTAATTTAAAAGCCCTTAATGAGATTTAAAGGGCTCTTGGGGGAGGTAGGGGGTCTCTGAAGAGTACTTAGAGGGTCTGAAATGGAAACCAAGGTGTTTTGAATGGTACTTAGAAGGTCTCTTACGAAAATCAAGGAGCCTGTTATGGGTATTAGGGGACTTTTTTCGAGTAAGAGGGCTTTTAATGGAAGTTATGCGGCCCCAAAAAATTGTTTCCTTTAATTTAAGAGGCTCGTGGGTGGATCACCCCCTTATTACACGCCTCTGACTATCTCCCGTACTCCCGAGACGCGATAAACATCAGTGGGGGCGGCGGACGTCTCTCGTGACGGCTCTGAAGTCGCGAAAACGGGCAGTCCGGAACGACCCTCCATCAAAACATAATGAAATGGCGTGTTGGAATAGATGTTGGTATCAATGGGCAGCCGATGCGAGAAATTACAGATTGATTTTGATACGCCGAGGAAGCAGAAGCTTCGAAGCAAATTATCCAATAAAGAGGCGTCAAGAATAATATTGACTTTATTTAATAATAATAATGTAATGCCAACAAAGGAGAAACCGAAAACCATTTATTTATCTCTCCGCCACGCTGATGCGAAAGTAAACGTTGAAGAGCTTTTCCTGCAACCTCCTCCGCACCGTGAATCGCCTGAAGCGTAAAATATATGTTTTGACGACGAAAAATAACATCTTCTCGCGACGACCAGAATTACACGGAGGATATCATTTTTTGATAGCAGTACTTACGACATTTCAAACAGCGATTTGAATGCGTGTTACGAGGAAGCGGAGGAACGTAAAGTAGGAGATTACGGAGCTCAAGTACCGACATTTAGCCAGTCAATTCGCTTGAGACGCTTTTTCATGCCCAATTGATTTCAATTTTATATTTTATTTCTCTTCGATGGATAGCTGCGGTGGAGCAGAATCGCGGCTCCTGCTGGCAACAAGTTGTAAAACGCGCACTCGAGTTATTTTTAGGCCGTGGAATACCGTTTGGGGAGTAGTCTAGTCAGTAGTCTAGTTTTTCCGCTTTATTTTTGAAACTCACACTAAGAGAGGGCGGTTCTCAACTCCCAACGTTGCGTTAAATTAGGATCTCTAGCTTTGAATTTAGACCTCCAATTTTGAGTTTTGGGTCCATTTATTTTACTTGGGGGCCCTTACTTTGAACTTGAAACCCTTTCACCGTCGTTTAGCTTTTCAGGTTCACATTTAAGGCAAATCTAATTGCTCAGTAGCGATTTGGGAGCCCTTAAACCTCAGTTTTGGATCCTAAGCTTTGAATTTGGGACCTCTAGCTTTGAATTTGGGGCTCTAGTTTGGGGTCTTGGGTCCTTAGCTTCAAAATTGAGGCTCTTACCTTAGATTTTGAAATCCCTAGATCAAAACTCCTGGATTAGAGGAAGCTAGATGCCCATATTGAGGACTTTCCTCAACGCAAAAACCTCCAAAACGACAAGGAAAAGCTAAATGGTCAAGCTGAGGCTATTCCAACTCATCCCCAAGCCACCTCAGATATTTATCCAGAGTCCAGATAAAGTCCAGAGAATCAAAATCACCAAATAAGACCCCCAAGAGCCACTTCCAAGGCCTCCAATCAGTCAGACATTGCTCAACTCGATTCACTGCGACCCCAATTCTAAGCATAAAACCTTCAGCATACTTCATCCGAAACTGTCATGAATACCATTATAAACTCATCCAAAGCGGTGTCATTTTCAACTCAGCGTGCGATCATTAAACATGCCAGGCAGATTATGAGCCGCCACGGAGTGTGCGAAGCCGAGCCAATATATTAGTATGCAATCGACGGTATAAAGAGGAGAAAAAATTTGTCAGTCACGCGACTTCCTTCAGCATGTAAATTTTTCGTACGGCTTGTAAAACACGCATCGTAAGTTAATGTTGTGCCTCCCGCTGTACCGAACAACACGCTCATCACCTGAAAATCGATACCGAAGATGGGAAGAAATTAGCCGTGGCACGCGAGTCCAGGACGGAGAGCGAGCCAAATGGGGCAATTGAAAGGTGTTTGAGATGCTCAATTAAATTCACTATAACAGCGGTAAACATAAACATAAATAACGCCGTTATCATCATTTGTGCCATTTAATGGACCACTCGCTTGCTTAATGACTCAGAATCACTCGTGGAGCTGAGATTCGCCGAGGTTCGCGACGGGCAGCGGAGTTTTTTTTTGTATTGCGAATTTAATTAAATTTATCATAAATTTTAATGCGAAATTCATCTGATATGCTGTGATGGCCATTATTTAGCATGGAGCAATATTAAAAATGATAATTAACGCGGCCAACGAAGGAGTATGAGAGGGAAATGGACGGGGAAAAATTACAAAATATATAAAAGTGGAAAAGTTTGCTGTTAATTTTTCCTTCTCTCTGCGAGTTGGCGACTTGGCGAGTCGCGGGGAGACGAGAAAGTTGTCGCAAGGCTGAGGAGAAAGCGTAATTTCGCAGGAAGCCCACAAAAGATGTGGAAAGCTATACAATTAATGGGAAAATCAATGGCTTGCTCGTGGGGGAGAGAGTTTGTGGGAAAGGGGGAACTTTGCTGCTTCTGGTGACCTAAATTTTTTGTCTTATTTATGGTGTTCTTGGGAAAGAAAACAGATTTTTTAGCGAGTTTTTTAATCAAAAATTTTCCAAGAAATTTTGAATCTTCAAGGGGCTTAGGAAGGATAAAGAAGCTACATCAGATTTTTAATGCCTTTTTGAGATATTTCTGGAAGAATAAAATGGCTCTTTTCCGATTTCGGCATTTTTGTTTGGTGAAACTGACTGAGCATTAACCCTCTTCCTTCAAAATCGGGGTAATTTGTTCAAAAAATCAACTTGAAAGAGTGAAACAAAAATTTCTTATGAATAATTCACAAAAATTATATTTTTAAAAAATTTTTTGGAGAAGTTATACACTTAAAATTTAAAACATGAATATGCCCATAAATCAGACATGGGTTATAAAAAAAGTAGTTTGGATTTAATTTTAAATATTGTAAAAGAATGTTTTTTTGATACAATCACTATTTTTAATAATATTTTTAAAGTTTAAATTTAAAATCCAATATGGCGGCCAAACCAAAAAATTTAACGACTAGCTGCTTTTTGCTGCTCCATAAGTCAAAATCTGAAAATGGCTCTAAAAAAACTGTAGAAAATTTCGAGAGAAGAAGGATGAAATTATTTGGAAATGCATTCAAAACTTTCCTCGACTTTAAGTTTGCTCGGAATAAATTTTTAAAAGTTGACCAGTTGTTCAATTATCTATCAACTGACACCAAATTTGACCCCTTTGAATGCCAGAGAGCCAATTTATAAAATAAAGAAAATGAATAAATAAAATAAGGCCTTAAGTGTTCCACAAACGAACTTTACCCTGAGGCTTTTTTCTTTAAGCCCTTCGAGGCTTTAAATTTACAAAAATAAAAATTTCTTCATGCAAAAAACCTAATATTTTGACTCTTCAAATCTCTTTAAGAAAAAAGGCCTTTATGATTTTTGGGCATATTTTTCTTTTACATTTTTAGTGTGGGTATAACTTCTCCAAAAAACTTTTTAAAAATTCAATATTTGCAAATTATTCTTATGGAAAATTTGTTTCAACCAAAACAATCGATTTCAGGAAGCTTGACGCAGTTTGAAAATTTTGGTAGCCAATTGGTTAAGGTTCTTTGAGCCATTTTCAAAACTAAAAATTTGTTCCTGCAAAAAACTCAATATTTGACTCGTCAAGTCAAGAGTTTAAATTATTTCTCCTAAAAAACTTGAAACCCAGAAGCCCAGAAGTGCAGCCCAAAAATTGTTAGAGCCAGTAAAAGTAGATACCATGCCCCCGTTGTCTTAAAAGCAGTCGTCCTAATTCAAACAAGTTCCTCCTTCACCTACATTCTGCGTCCCAAAATTGTTGATTTTTAATTTTCCACTCCAGTCTACTGAACTTCATTTCCACCGCACGGAAAGTTCAAGGTCCATGCGTGAAAGCAATCTCCTCTCCCCTGGTCAGCTTCTCTTCCACGTCACAAGCAAACATCCCTTTCCCCCCCGTCCGCACACACTTGTCGTCTTCGTCGTTTGAGCATTTTCTCATTTCCTGCCTCATCCATGTTCTGTCGTCCTCCAAGTAGTTGTTGTTGCTGTATATTTGTTGTTAAAAAGTGAATTTTCCAATCGCACGTCCGCATTGATAGCGTCTCCGTCCCCCCGTATACGTATAGGAATTTTTTATTCATCACATGAACTTCTTCCTCTGCAGCCTGCTGCCGGCCCGTGGTTTGAGTCGGCTGCTCCGAGAATGAAAGTGAAAGGGTGACACGCATAATTTACTCTTGCGATGGTCTTGCGTCCATTTTAATGGGGGTGGGTGGTGGGAGCCGTTCTGTACTCTGGCTTTTTTCAACTTTTTTCCTGCTCCAGCGTCTGTGTGTGCGGCGTGCGCCGTTCGGAGCAAGAAAGGGTAAATTTTTTAAGGAAGTCGGGGGGGAGGACGGGGGTGGGCGGGGGGTGGATGATGGTAAAATTGTTTGAACAAGTTCAAGAGGATTTGTTGGCATTCTGTGCGTTCGGGCGATAGGATTTTTTTTTTGCACATGGAGAGTAAAGTGAAGCAAAAAAGAATGAAAGTGAAAGGGTTGTTGTTCAGAAAAAGCTTAAAGTACGAGCGGGTGGGAGGCCGGGAGGGGGCGGTGGGCGCAAGTAACGAGAGAAAAGTGTGAGATTTGAATAAATTGTTAAAAAAAGACAATCGTGGACGACGCCGACAGGACGCGCGTAGGGGGGAAGTCGGGTCTCGGCTCGGTCCTAGTCGAAGTCGAGAAAATATCGCTGGAGGAAATTTATAATGTTTCCAGTTCTCGCATGACGTTGTTAGGTTTATTTATTTTACTGTCGTTCTCATCCCCGTTCTCGCTTTTCGCCTCTCGTCCTCGTGCTCGTCATCGTCCATAAAGAAGCGAGTGAAATTTGGTTATCTAAACACACGAGCACACATCGCCGTCTTCTCTATTCTTCTCTCGGCTCTGCTCGGCCCAGCGCTGCTCCTACATGCGAAATAATAATGTTCGACTTAAAATACGGAGCAGAATGTGAAAGAGATGGCTTATGTGTATGTTTAAAGTTTTATGTACGCGTTTTATGTACACGGGGGGACATTCCGGCATACACGCCCTTCCATCGCCGAGCCATCTGACCAGAGAGTTTCTGGCTCTTGTTTTTAGGGCGCCCAAAAATTTTACCAGACTTTTTTCTCATTTTCTTAAACTAAAAAGAATTTTTGAGAAACTTATTGGTCTGAAAAATTTGCTGTAAATTATTTTTTTCTCATTTTCTTAAATTAAAAAAATTTTTGAGCAACTTTTTGGTCTGGAAAACTTGCTAAAAATGACTGTTTTCTCATTGTCTTAAACTTAAGAAATTTTCGAACAAACTTTTAGTCTGGAAAAATTGCTGACAATGACTTTTTTTCATTTTCTTACACAAAAAAATTTGGAAAATTTGCTAAGAGGAAAGTTTTTGGCGGAAATTCAGCTGTTTTCGACAATTTTACTATTACTAAAACGATATTAAATTTTTTAGAAGCGCCCTAAAACATTTTTAATTCATTATATCTTAATAAAAGTTTTTAAATGCTTACTAGAATGAGGAGAAAATTCACACAAAATTACTGCGATCGAAATTTGGGTTTTTCTTCTTATTTAGAAATAATTAAAAAAATTTTAAAAAATAAAATAAAATTTTTGGGAAGAAAATGGACTTTATCAATTTTTAGGTGCCCTATTTAACCGAGGTTTTCGACTTCTGAGGCTCACTGGAACTTTCTGGCCAGCCCGTCCATACATAGTGTCCTTTTACATATGAATAGAGAGAGCTACAGCAGGAGATTACCACGCCGAGCATACATGAGACTACTATTATTACATCAAATATTTATCTTGTAAAATTTAATATATTCCAAAACTTTTGCATGCTCACTTGCGCCTACATAAACACGGTTCGGAAGGAGAGCAGCTCCGAAGGTATCGATTTATTAGCACGCCTCGGTGGAAAATTAAAATCGCAGATTTCGCCGACGCCAGGAGCTCTTTCTGAGATAAAAGAGACTCGTGCGCGAGCCGCCCAAATGGAAGTTTGTTGTTATCACGTCCAAAACAGACGAGTTGTTTCAATCCTTCCTTGAATAACAAACCGGAGATGCCGAGAGGAGACGAAGAAGGATGTGGATTAAGCCATGAATATAAACAAATTTCCCGATGGTCAATGAAAGGTCATTTATACCATCAATTTGAATAAACTCACTTGCAGCCCGATCTCCTTTTCTCCATCTCGCTCGCTCTCGGTACAATGTAAAGAATTACCCAATTTCGGGAGCGGTGATTGATGACTTCTCCTCTCGACTCGTTTGCACCCTGATGGGCGAGCAAAGAAAACTTCAATTTGCATAAAAACATACGTTGTTGATTCTAAAAAAGTTGCCCTTTAATGTGTTTACGGAGGACTCTGGGTGGATCTCGACGTTTGGCCGCACTTGGCACTCGTCGGGAGGATGTGGGGGTGGGAATGACCTGAATATCTCTCACGCTTTATGGACCTTGAGTGGCCTGTAATTTCTCCCACTCATTTTCTTTTTATGAGCTGGCAATTACGCGGATTTAAATTACTTTAAGAGGCCTGGAAAATTTTTTCTTTCAGACTTTGACCCGATTATGTCTTGTTTTTGCTTAGAACTTAAGAAACTAAGAGGATTTTCTCATTGAAAATAGACTTAGAAATTTTTTTCATGGCTCTTGATTTTTTTTTTCAGATTTTAAATGGCAAAGCTATAACGTTTAAGGACATAAAAAGGTCTCAAAAAATTTCTTAGCCAGGTTTAATTTTCTTGGGCTCTGAAAGTCTTGGATAAAAGCTCTAAAATCCTTTTAGTAGAGATTCCTGGTGATTTAACCCACTTGTGGCTTTCCCGAACTTTTTCCAAGAGACGAAATCCTTACTTTCTTCCTCCACTTTCCTACAATTTCTGACAAATGGGTTTTTTCCAATCAAAAGAAGAACTAGGAAGACTTCAAATGGCAGAGTTATTAAGTTAAAGAACATCAAAAGGTCTCAAAACATTTTTTTAGCCAGGTTTAATTTTCCTGAGCTCTGAAAGTCTTAGATAATAGCTCTCAAATCCTTCTAGTAGGGATTCCTGGTGATTTAACCCACTTTTGGCTTCCCCAAACTTCTCCCAGGAGAACGATTCCTTACTCTCCTCCACCACTTTCCTATTGCTAGCCCAGCAGATGACTTTGGACTCGTAAATTACGCGCTTTAATTAAAATTCATTGCCACAGAATGAGCTTCCGAGCGCCATACAAAGCAGCAGCCAAGGAAGTGTGCAATTTTTAATGCTTTTAATGAGAATTCCAGAGTCGTAGCGGACCAGCCTCGTCCTTGCGATATCATCTCCATCACCGCGCCACTCGCCTTTCATTTAGAAAAACACCAAAAGCGCGGCATTAAATTTTATATTCATGTTCCACGCTCCTGCCACTTTTTTCTCGCACGTGGACGAGCTGCCTCGAAAAAAGGTAAATACACTGGGTTGCGTAAAAACGTCCTGGGAGGGAGAACAAATCTGGCTTCGCTCTCTCTCTTTAAAGGGCGACCTCGACGAGCGTGGAATTTAATTTTAAATTTTAATGAAAAGTATAAACAATTGAAAAAAACATAAAATTATCATAATAAATGAACTTGGCGGTAGCGAGGGTGTCTCGTGCCAATAAAAGTCACTTGTTACCGCTGTCTTTCGCATTTTATTGCCCCGCCAGCCACCGCCACTTCACGATTTAATACCGTGAACGTGTTACCTCTTCCCTTCCGTGACAGATTTCGCTCGTCCCGCTCTCTGGCAGCGAGTTTAGGGCCCATTATGGATGCTCATTGAGGTATGGCCGATACTCCGTGCGTCAGAGACGCTCTTTGTCGCCAAATCCCAAAGCAATTTCGGTTATTGGAACGAAGTTTTTCTCTATTTTCGGGCCAAGGTTTCCCAGGGACGGGAGCCGGGATGTCCGTACCAATTTTCAGGCCATTTGTGAGTTCAGGAAGTGCTCGTCAAATTACAAACTCATTCGTTTGTCTCCATTTACACTTGCCACATTCCCTGTTCCTGCAACTTCCATGTAAATTTCTGTTCCACATGTGGGAAGACAATGCCATGCCTGCACAATGTTATGCAAATTGGCTTACAAACATTTGCCGCTAGTGGATTACATGCTGTGTGACATTTGAGGAATTTATTTTTTGAAAATTGTTGGCATTTTCATTTGTTTCGCCCTCGCCTCATCTTCCGTTCTGCGTCGCCTTCAGACTGCGTCGAGGAAATGGCGCGGTGCCGATAAAAGCACCCCTGAAGCTAAAGAAATTTCTCTCTTCGGAACCTAGAACCATAGAGTCTTATTAACTAGACGGATAACGACTTGGCGTATATAAAATTTCCAGGCCATTTTAAAGAATTTTGGGAGAAATCAAATTTTAAAAAATAATTCAATTTATTTTCGTTATCCTTCTAGATTCTATAACCTAAAACTTCAGCATCATATCCAACCAAACATAGCCTAGACAGTTCTAGAGAAACTTCAATTCAGAGAAAATCAAGTTATGTCACGAACCATAGAGCCCTATATGCTAGAAGGAAGAGGGAAAATGAGAATCAACCCTCTCAAAATGTCTCAAAAATCTCTCAAGAATACCCTCAAAGTAATTATTCGGAACACAGACGGACAGAAACCCCTCAAATAGCCCACTTTTGCCCCGAAACGGTCTCAAAAGTTTGCGTCTCGTTCAATCAACAGTTCTGGAGATGAAGGCCATCGGGAGCAAGCTCAAGCAGCGTCAGCATTGGGGAGGAAAACAATCTATTTTTGAAAGAGAAGGAGCCAGCAATACACGAGACTCATTTGTATTCAAATTTTCATCATTTGTCTCACATTCGGTGATGTTCCTCGCGCGCTCGCCATAACACCGACATAAATACAATAAAACGCAGAAAAAAAGTGTGAGAAAAAATTCACGCCAAGACAAGGCGTCGTCTTATCACACACACTTCGCATGAATATTTCAAAGGCACGGAGGCGTGCTGAGATTTTCTCGGGGAAACACATGCGAGAGAACGGAGCGCGGGGAGGCAGAGGACGGAATCAATTCAAAGGGAGCGAGCATGGGAGAAAAATACGAGCACGAAAAACAATTTCGAGTCATAAAACAATAAAGTAATTTGTGTGACTTTCCCATCTTGCACTGCCGAAATGCTCTTTGGCGGAATGTGCGGCAGCAGAACCAGAATAAATTGTGTTTTGAACTATTCAGGCAAATTGGAGCAATTTGTTGCAAATTGGATTAACTTTGATGTTACTTTTTCGTTCAAATTTTTCACTCAAACGGGGGAAAACGGCCCGAATCGAGGCTAATGAAATCAGTCAAAACTTTTCCCGAATCGTGAGACTTTCTAGTTTGCTCCTTCGAGCTCATTTGGGGGCAGTGGATGGTAACTAAGGTGCTTTGGAGAAGAATTTCCCTTAGACTTTTTCTACTAATTTTATTTTTGATTTTTCTACTTAATTTTAATGATTTCAAAAATTTTTTCGATCGTCTTTAACTAGAATTTAAATAATTATAAAAGCTTTAATTTCCTTCATTTTTAAGGAGCTTCCAAAATTGGCCAGAAATTTCGAAGAAAGTTTCTGTTACAAGCCCGGGGACTAGACTAGATCTTAAGAGCTCTAGGAAAGGGGTTAACTAAAGAGAAACCTATGGAAAACTCCAAGGGCCTTAAGCTCTTCTCAGGCTATGGACCAGTCATGGGACAGGAAGACTGGAAAATCTGCTTTCAAAAATGGCCCTTTAATAATTTTTGAATTGAATTTTGACATTTGAACTTCAGTAATTTCAAAAGAATCTATTTTCCAGGACGATTTTGATATTATGAGTCCCTTTAAAATAAACCTAAGTCTTCTAGAAATAATTTTTTTCCAACCTCACCCTGTGGTTTGTGGCCTGTCTGATCACATTTTCCAAACAATTCAAAGGAACTTAAGGTTCTCAGAAAACCTTTTTTTAAAAAGAAAATAAAATTTAATCCACTCCTTTTGAAGCGTGAAAAAAAGTTCAACTCGCATCAAAGACAGCCCAAAACAAAGTTTTCAATAAATGCCCCTTTAAGACGTCAAAAAAGTTTCGAAAGCGTGACAGAAACTCGTCGAAAGCACCCTCGGCACATCGAATGGAGTAACAAAGAGAAATTAGGCCAATTAGATATTCACTCCATTGATTGATTCCCATACACACGGCAATAATCGCATAATGCAAACAAGCATGACTTCATATTCTGTATCAACAACAAATTTTCCACCCAACACGAAATCGCGCATACGAAAACAAATTCCATGGTGACGTTTGAGTTCCTCGGTTCGCGTGGCTTTTCATTCAAGAATTTCCTGTATACGCGTACTCGAGCACATTCCCTGCTTGCTGCCTTTTTTCCGTGAAAATGCGGCATCTGAACAATGTACGTACGCCTTCAACTACACATTGCTCGGAACTTTGGAGTTTATCGGAATGACGGCGCGGCGGAAAATTTTTACACACGTTCGGAGCAATCAAACGGCAGCTCCTGTTCATTTTGCATGCACACCAGCTGCGGGAAATTTCGTATTTTCCGCGGAGTTGCCTGTATAACGTCATAGAGGTACATGGTCTAGAGATGGAACGAAAATTAATCAGAGGGATTTTTAAGGCAGGGGGCTCCCAGTCTTAAAGTCAGGAGGGGATTTTAAACGTCCACATGGTTGAATTTTCGCCCCCTACAAATTCATTTTACTTTTTAAATTTTTTTTCCAGAAAAGGAGCACACTAGAAAAAAATTTTGAACGATCTTCAGGACGTTTTAGGACCTCTAGATCATGGAAATAATTTTTCTGAAAAAGATTGTTTATTATTTTAAGACTTGACACCGAATCTTGAGTCATAAGTCCTTCTGGAGGTCGTTGAGCCCCCAAACACAAAGTTTCCACTCTCCCTCTAGGGCTCAATTCTCTACAAAAACACAGCTCCCTAGAAGGAATTTTCCACGATTTTTAAAGAGGCTCAGGACCTCTAGATACTGAAAATAACTTTTTGAAAGAGATTGGTTACTATTTCAGTCTATTTAGTCAGCCAAAAGTCCTTCCAGAGGTCTTTGAGCCCCAAACACGAAGCCAGTCCTCTAAAAAAAATCTGTTGGATCTGTTATCTCTCTAGGACCTGACTCTCTACAAACATACGGCATAACGAGCGACTTTACATTGCTAGAAGGGCCGATCAGGGCCGATTCAGAAGACTCGTGAGATCCGTGGCGCCCCCTGAGTCTCTGCCTGCCCCCGCGAACGTCGAAATTTTCGCTGAACACTTCATAAAACGCGAAGCTAAACTAGCTAAACAGATAGACGTGAACATTCGTGGAAAACTCACGTGCATCGCGAGGGAAATTTAGTGTTTTGTGGAAAACAAAGTGAGTAGCAAACTTTCCAACTACACGGGCAGTAACATCGGTGTAATCATAATTTGAGTGTCGAAAAACAAAAGTTTCACTTTGGCTCCGAGCGCGATAAGAAGTTTTTTGTGTCGGAAGCGGAAAATGAGCAATCCGGGGAGGCTACAAATGTGGAAAAAGGAAAAGGCAGGCAAGAAAGTAATTAGACATGGGGATTAGACACGCAAAGTAAAGTGGAAAATAACAGAGTGATCAATTAAAGTGTAGTTAAAAAGAGAATCGCCGTTTAATGGGGGAATGTGGGGCTAGGCGAGCCGTGACGGGGCGGGAGCGAGCATCGGCAGTCGATTTTCGGGACTGTCAGCGATAAGCCGTGAAACGTGAGTCTTAATTGCGAATTGAGAGGGTGGAGGGATTTCCAAAAAATATATTCCAAAACGAGCAATATCGATTCTGCATATCGCTACAAAGTTTCCCACGCCGAAAAGTATTGAATTTCAATAGACATCCATCAAAATTCTAATCGCTCTCGTAGATTCGAGCTGCACTTGCACCTGGCGATTTTTTGCCCGCATCGCAACAATGGCATTCAGATCAGAGGTGGGGACAAAATGGGTTTTAAGCTTGAAGACTTAATGAAGCCAATTTTAAGGCTACCAGACGTAATTTTCCGAGGGTTAATTCAAGAGTCAATAGGAAAAAGGATCATTTTTAGATATTAGCCGCCATTGTAAAATCAAAACTTAGCTTTTTTAGTGAAAAAAAATAAAGAAAATACAAAATCAGGGAAAATCACCGAAAAACCTATTTAATTTTTTATTTTAATTATTTATATTTAATTATTTATTTTATTTTATTCTTTTAAATTCAAAACTTCGGGACCTGCGTGACCTCCTGCCCCACCCCATATTAATCCATCTTAATTTTTTATTTAATTATTTATTTTTATTATTATTATTAATAATTTTTTATTTATATTAAATTAATATTTTATTGTTCAATTTTTTTAATTTTGGATGAAAGCAAATTTTTGTGGAAAAGGGATATTTTTCAATCAAAAATGAAAAAAATCGGAAAACCAAAAATCCAGTCAAAAATTCAATGAATAAAAATTTATTTAATTTTTTCAAATTACGATATTGATAAAAAACGAGTTCCCTGATTTTTTCCAAAGACCTTCTCAAGAGCTTTTGCCTCCTAAAGGGTTTACACTAAATTCTTGTTCCACCTCTGAATCAGACCTCGACCCGCTTGTCGATCTCGAAAGAGTTTTTTCGGCACAGAATTTTTTGTAGCCCTCCTCGCTAATCCACTGGACAGTCGGAGACTCGACACACATGTGCAATAAACATATAAATCTGTTGATGGGAATCTAATCCGAAGTCTGCTGTCGTCTGTCTTCTCTCCTCTTCGCCCGGCCCGGCTCCATTGAGCTAAAAAATTTTAACAGCATTTCTTGGAAATCATTCATTACACAACTGATTGCATTCCGTATGGCCTCTCCATACGGAATCCTGTGCAGTGCCGCTAATGAAAACGATATCAATAAATTTTTTGTAATTTATCTCCGTCCCACATACGAGCGGAGCCTTGAGAGGGACGAGAAGATGCGTAGAATCCTGGAGGATGCGATAGTGTTGGTGCCATTTCAGGTTTTGCTTTTTACAGCAAACGAGTTTCGGAATGTAATTATCCTGGATCCTGCTGCGAGGAGCGAGAGCGAGACGGAAGACGGGCATCTTGAAATTCTGATCTGATCCTGTAAGATTTGTAATGTGATTTTGTTTATTGTATTTCGGGACAGGGATGGAGGGAGAATATTGAACACCGAACGGCTCGGTGCCGAATGCCGTTTGCAGGTTATTAAGAATTTTTGATGCGCCGCGGACGCCAGAATTGGGATGGGTGTCACGTTTGAGCCCATTTTCAACGAGATTTGAGAGGGAAAAGTTCGAGAGCGCAGGTGAAACTTCGGCACCTTGTTAGTCGCGCTTAAAGGAGTGTCCTTAAAGTCTTTTAACTTCTTTTTGGGTGAAGAAAATAGGCAATTTTCTGTCAAATTAAATCCTTTTTTCATCAACTGAATTTTTTGTTTAAACGAAGGTAATTTTTCTCTGAAGATATTAAATTTTTTCTTGGTAAAATTTTTCTTCTATTGTGGATTTTTGGAGTAAAATTCTAACAGTTCATACCCCATGAAAAACCTACAATTTTTTCTCAACTCAAATTTTTCATTGAAAAACAAATTTAATTCGTCAAAAATTTTTCACTAAATCTCTTCCAAGCCAATTAATTGTTTCTTAAAAATCCAAAATCATGTTTTTGACGATTTCCTATTTTCTTCTGATAAAAAAATAGTGAGAAAGAGACAAAAAGACTTTTCCTGATTCAAAATTTTTCTTCCAAAGAGTGTTTTCTTCGATAATTTTTTTCAAGAAAGTCCGCAGGTTCAGGAGAAAAATTTGACAGCCCCTCAGACCCACCCCTGGACCAATTACGTACAAAAAAACAAAAGTTGCAAGGCAGCTGGGCGGCCGGTTCTCAGAAAAACCCATATATTTGAACGCAATGGGGCAACAACAACAACTCTAAAGTAGAAATCATAATAAATTGCCATAATAGCTCAACGTTCTCCGTCTTTCACACAGTTGTGCACATGTGAATCTTATCTAGCCTTTAATTTGAAACATCCTCGACTACATTTTCGAATCTGCTAGCATGTACAATGCCCGGCACTTATTAGATTCGACATTAGATACACAACATGTGCATAAAATTTTGTATTTTCTGCTCCAGCCGTATCCTCTTGCTTCGCTTCCCAGCCCCGAAGAAAGAGAGAGAGGAATGGCTTCGGCAGGTACGCCGGAACGCATATCTGATGGAAGAGTTGACAATAAAATCATAGATGTTCGATCCCCGTTCCACTTCCGCTCCCATTTGGCTTCGAGAGAGGAGGACTCTTCAAAAGGATTCATTTGACGTGCGTGTAATTGTTTCACATTTCAATCACATTGCGTGACAGTTCAATTCCTCCTGCTGGCTCGTCTCTCTAGGCCGCCTAGACCTGCGAGAGATGCTATAATTACAAAGACGGGATCGACGATTAAGACATTTCGAATGAAAGTCGGCTCGAAAAATTCAAGGAACGGCTAATTTAGAAAAGCGTTTAAAGTTTACACGTGATTTACCATGAATGTCGAGCCGACTGGTGATGCGAGAGACATGCGGTGGATTAAATTTTAATTTCATGAGCCGCCTATCAAGTTTGAAGGTGAAATTGTTGTGTATGTGTATTTGGTAGATTTCAATGTCAGAGTGGCTCGAACCAAATGAGCAACTCGCACATGCTAGGGCTGAACTTTCTAGACTGGGTACGGAGACCAGGGCTGGGGACTCGGAAGGGGGATTTCCTATCCATTGCTTTAAAGTTAAAGGCCAAAAAACGGCTCCCTGGCCAGAAAATCGAGTCCCTTAAGCGATCACTCAGATCTGAATGTCCTTCATTCTAAAGAAAAGTGAATAAAATGGATCAAAAGCCGCAAGTCATAGGAGCTACTACAAAGAGTCCAAATCCAAGATGGCGGCCAAAGATTTTGTATCGAAATTTCCAAGCACTCAAAAGCCTTTTCTTTGTATTTGGAGCCTTAAAAACTAGAGACCTTTTCAAACTTTCTGTAGGTAAAAAAATGGCGAGATAAAACGAATTTTTAAAAATCCAAGATGGCGGCTAAAAAATTCTTAGGGCGATTTCCAAGCCCTCAGAAGCTTTTTCTTTGATTTGAAGCCTTAAAAATTTGTAACCACTTCTATTTGGAGCCTTAAAAACTGGAAACCGTATTAAAATTTCTGGAGGTAAAAAAATTGGAAAGATAAAACGAATTTTTAAAAATCCAAGATGGCTGCCAAGAAATTTTTAGATTAATTTCCAAGCCTTCAAAAGCCTTTTCTTTGATTTGAAGCCTTAAAAACTATAACCTCTTTTTAAAAATTGGGAAAAAATCGACCTTGAGTGAGTTTTAAAAATCCAAGATGGCGACTAAAATAAATCTTGACCGATAATTGACCCCGCTCCCACCACTGAAAACCCCAACCGAAGGTCTACCCATCGATTATGCCTCGCCTTCAAGTTCGCAAGTTCAATTTCTTCTGCAGCCTGCATTCCGCGCTAGCCATTGATTAAAGAAGTTCCAGCGTGCGTTCAATAGGTTGTATCAATAACATCAATGTGCTCCGTGACCTACAACATTGCTGATGGTGCAAATGTAGCGTGAAAAACAATTTCTTCCAAGTCACTTGTTGAGCAGTCGCGAGGTAAAATATCACGTATTTGATGTCGTTCTCGTTACTTCTAAACCGCAACACATGTCGCTGACGTTCCCCTCGCCACTTCACCTGTCGCTCGCGCCGAGAAAAACATGCGGAAACATCGTCATAATCGAGTGTGCAGGAATTTCCAAATCCGCAACATTAGAATAATCTCGTGGTGCTCCCGACTTTTGAAAACAACTTAAGGAGTATTACTTTATATTCACTCCGCTTTACGTGCTGGAATCCCGCTTGGATTACGTCTAAATTTAGTGGCTGCCGCGGCATAATGTACTCGAGGTGCTTTCCTCGCATCATCGCGTTCTTTTCCCTCCCGCCTCGTCGAATTCGCAGGGAGGAGCACATGTAAGTCGCGAGTGTTCACGATGATGACGGCAAAAGTGGTAGCGCGAGGTGGAAGAAGACACAAGTTGAAGAAAACATATTTTATTTTTATTATGATGATAGAATTATGTAGAGTAAGTGGAGAATCTTGCGTGTCTCAGGTTCTGTTGGAGACGGTAGGATTTCCCTGTTCTTTGAGGGGGAAATTTGAGGGTTGAATGTCGTTTAAAACCAAAAAAGCTCCTTTAAATTGAGATATAAGCTTGGAGATGGATTCTCGTTTCGTGACCTGTAGGAGCTGATCCTTGAGATTTTTTTCTGGAAGCCAAAAAGAGGGACAAGGAAAAGAGATGTTGGAGATGGATTCTCGGTTGTACTTTTTCCCCCAAAAGGAAGAAGAAATCGTAGCCTCCGCCGGATGGGAGAGAAAAACAACAAGGAAAGGCAGTGAAAAACAAGACGCTACGCTGCCGAGTGATGTGCGATGATGAAATGATAACATTATGCAAATATTGTGCTGAATAAACAAATGAAGCGCGTGATGGTGAGGACGACGTGTACATTGCGTACAATAATAAATTATGATGTTTATTTTATTCATCGCGGTAACGGCAGCCACGGTGGAAATGCACAATCAAGCGTGAGAAGGTGAATGTTATCACTTTATAATATCGCATCTCCGCACTCTCTTCTCGCAAGCCTCGAATGGCACGCCATGTATGCGATGTTTTTGATGATGATGTGAGTGATTTTTTATTATGTCGCCTCGCCCTCCAGTAATGTGACATTTGACTCCGGAGTCACGATCTGCGGCTTATCGCTCCCCAGCTGGCTGCCACAGAAGGGGCTAATTATGTGCCGTGCAATTCTCCCCAACCTCAGACCCCAAGTGCTTCCTAGACTGAGATTGCGAATTTTTGAAGCCCCCAGTCTGCCTCAATTTAAAAATTCTTCACCCTTAAAAGGAGAAATTGCGCTCTAAGGTCTTTGAAAGCCTTCCAACAAGCTATTAACCCCTTTTCGAAACATTTGGCCTCAATTCCCTAATTTTTTCTTTTTTGCAAGTAACATTATTTTCACTTAGAAAGTACTAAGAAAGACCTTTCACTTCAAACCCATAATTTTGTCGCTTCTAGAAGTAACTAGAAGTGATTGGAGGTCCGCTAAAATTTTACTGATTGACCCAGTCTAGGTAGTACGTGAGGTCTGAGCCCCCGATTGATTCGAGAGCCAGGTCGACGACGCAACAATGCCCGATTGCCCGTGGATCGGCTAATCCATAAGCCGCAAGAACGAAGCACAAAGTCGGAATGCAAAGAAGGCGAACGGGCATGTGAAGAGTAATTCAATGGAAATCAGTATTCAATTTTAATTTTCTAAGCCGAATGCACATCAGATCTGACAATTGTTCATTGCTTACCGAATGGGAAATTTAATTTTATTTGCTTCATTAGACGCAGGGGCTGATGCGGCTACTTACCCGTGTTTTTGTGGGAAGAAGTTCTCCCCAACTCCCGGTGATTCACGGCAGCAGCAATATGTGGTTCCGAATTCCGCCAACTAATAAAGGAACGTAAAAAAGCCTTTAAGAAATGATTAAATTTCTCCGTCTCCATTGTTTCGGCCGTCTTTCTTCTCCTTTTTGTTCTGCCAAATAAAAAAGGTAAAAATAAATATGATGAAGCAAGTTACTTGACATCGCTGTCGTCGTCTTTCATCGATGTTGTATGCGAGGGGGATTTATTAAACGTTTCTGCCTTCGTGTTTGCTGCTCACTCACAATGGGGAGGAAAGAAGCCTACCTGTTGCTCTCCCAAAAAGTATATTTTCTTCAAAATTAATCTTTATTGCCTGGTGCTTAGGCGAATTTCTTTCTCTCCGCTGCCCGCCTCCCGTCCGCCAAAGTACCCGCACATTTGGCAGCCGTGGACAAACTCTTGAGTGACTATCTGACAACTATCTAGTGAAAATGGATCTCTGTGTGGTTTGTTTGCGTGCTTTTTGTCTTGTCTGTGTCGCCCAACTTCCCTCCCTCCGACTGGAGTAAAGCTTGTCTACGAAAAAAATGTACCAAAAGTCACTGGAACTAATTTTGGGCCAAGATTCCGATTATTTTGTCTAAATTCGAGTTTTTGCGGCTTCTTTTTACTTGATTTAGCCATTTGTATTTTTAAAAAGATTTTTGATCAATCAAAAATCAATTCAAGTCTATAAAAAGTAATCAATCTTTGTTCAAAAATTTCCCTTAAAGTTGAAAGTCAGGAAAAAATAATTAAAGACCGCCATTTTGGATTTTTAAAAATTATTACAGTAATTTTTTCCAAAATAAATACTGTTTAGTAAGGAAATTTGATTTTTTTGGCCATCAAATGTTAACTTATGGTTCTTAAACATATTAGATTAATTAAAATCGATTTAAGTTAGTTGGAAAAATTTACATTTTACGGAATCTTTGTTTAAAAATTTTATCAAAAATGTTGAAAAAAATAATCTTGGATTTTCAAAATTTTTACAAAATTTGTTTTCAAAATAAATAATTTGTCAAACAAAATAAAATTCGTCCAGTGACTTCGTGGACCAGCTGTAGTGGCGCAAAAGTGAAAGTACACTGACCATACTCAAGGGGACACAAATATCTTAACTTCTCGTAAACATTAATCCCCCTAATCCCCATGTATTCAAGCATGTATGTCGATGTCTCATTATAGGTCAATGAATGAGGAGAAGTAAGAGGCCAGGAGAGGCGAAATCATTACACCATCATGTTCTGTCGTCGCATGCACTTGACCGAGAGACGAATCCAGCCGCCCCGGATCGTCACTGAGGGACCCATCGTGCGACCTTGCTCGGACTGGAAGCGCGAGAGGGAACGGAGCCAGCACGAGCAGACGGCGGCACACATCCAGCTGCTCAACAAGAGCAAGTAAGTGATCCAGTTGGGCGCAGTAAAAAACAGAACCAACACGGGGCTTTATGTCGCGCGGCTCTTTTGATTAACGTCCGCACGCCGATTCCGAAGGTTGCTGCCTGCCCAGAGAGAAATAAATTTGTTTGTAAATTATTTTTTGGCGCGTCGCGTCGCGTCGCGCTGCTTTGTGGCTCAGCTCGGCCCGGCGAGAACATAGAACCGGCGAGCGCTAAATAATGAAATAATTTTTCATTTTCATAATAATTAAAAAGAATAAAATATTTAAACCAAATAATAAAAATGCAAATGAGCAAGGCTTCGCTGTCGTCGTCGTCGTCGTGTTTGTGAAGTTATAAAGTATCGTTAGAAATTTATCTTCCCGCGTCCATAATTCATTTGCAGCACCAGAGCGCGCAATAATTTTTTAATGAAGTTAGAAAATTTTATCCGAAAGGCGGGAGCTCGGAGAAGGTGAACTTTATGGCGTTTTTTCGTTTTGGCGGCGGCAGCGGCTGCAGAAAATGTGTGCAAATTTATGCAATGCTTTGGGCGTGGATCAATTAAGTCGCGGAAAGAGTTTTCTGTCGCCCCCTCCATCCATCAGCTCTGGTCCGGATGAGCTCGAATAAATTATTTCCTTGCTGAAAATGTATGGAAAGGGTGGGAGTTTGAAGCCTTATTTTGAGCCATCATCATAAGACTGGAAATCTGGGATTTTCATGCTGCCCACAAAAGCTTTCACGAGGCTCTAAAGGTCTTAAGTTCAAACTTTCCAGCCTCGTTTGGCTCCAGTTGATATTGTTGGAACTTAAGCCTGGTTATTAAGTGAGATTTTAGAGCATGGAAAAATTTTGTTTTCCAGTCTATTTTATTCCAAGCCCATAATTAGACCTCTGAAAAAAGTCTGAGGTCTCCAAATTTTATTTTCAAAATTTTTAATCTCAGCCAATTCGACTTTTAGGCTCCTGGAGACCCCGACAAAGACACCTCTGATGATCATAGACCTCGACATCTCCCCCGAAGCGAAGACTCTGGTCCAGAAGAACGTGAAGAAGGACCCCAAGAAGCCACCCCCGTTCTGCAAGCAGTACCAAAGTGCCTCCAGATACGCCTTCTTCAACGATCCGGAGCAGAAGAGCATCATTCCGAACTTCTGCATCAAGGGAATCGTCTTTAACCAGTCCAGCAAGAGCAGCAACGACTCCAACACCAACGACGATGACATGATGGAGGAGACGCAGCACCACACGAGCAGCACCAACAGTGGTACCGTGACCCCCGATCCCTCCGACGACTGCGACAGCCTGCCGGACAACCTGTCGCTCGAGGGCTATCACCACAACTGCGTTAATGCGTGCCAGGTGAGCGAGTACATCCTGAACCTGGACAACTACGGAATGGACAAGGACGGTCGGCTTCCGGGCATGACGCGGTCACCGACTCCTCAACCTATTCTGCCACACCGTGCTCCTCCCTCCCCCTCCACCCAGCAGATAATTCGTGTGGACGTGACGGTGAACAGGGACAAGCACCAGGAGCACGACAAGGCCCACTCGGCGAAGCAGACTCCCACGGGGCTCTCCAACAGGCCGCTCATCCGGGACAAGCGCGGCAAGCTCAAATTCAACTCGTCTTACAACATTTAGCCGTCCAGCGCCTGTGTGCTGGGCTCATTTTCGACTCGGATTTTGTGAGAAAATATTTTTGGGAGTCGATTTTTTTGGTAAAAAAATTTATTCTTCATTTTTTAATTCAATAATTTTCTCAGAAAAATTCGTACTGTCTTTTCTGACCCAATTGTGATCCAATTTTAACCCAATTCTGATCCAATTCTGACCCAATTTTGACCCAATTTTGACCCAGTTTTGACCCAATCCTGACCCAACTGTGATCCAATTCTGACCCAAAGGTGATCAACTTCTGACCCAATTTTAACCTACAATTATTATAAAAGAAGACAAGAAAATTTTTGAAAAATCCTTGAAAGAGCTTTTGAACAAGTCCTCAAGAAAAGAGGCTTCCAAATCTCAAGTTTAAGATCTCACCCATTCGAAAATGAGCTCGGCACACGACCGGAAGTAGGAGACTAAAATAAACTAGCTGTGATTCCGAATTATACTCTAGCATATCGAACTAAGGAGCAAGGCTTAATAAAGAAGCATATTTCACTATTCTTTCAAGCAAACTCGCTCGACTGTTCATGATGGCTTCGCAGCTATTTCGGGCGAGGTGTTGAAACGTTGCTAAATTTAGCTCCTCCTGCATGTGTGTCTAATTCCTCTACCCACCACCTAGTTTACTAACCCCTTTTGATTTGTGTACGACGTAATCGAGCGCATGAAAGTGTGAGCGTTCAAAAACTTCAAACTCAAAAATTATTGAATTATTTCCACGGGATGGCTCGGAGTGTAGCGTGCGCCTATATTTCGCTGCGGAGCTCTCTTGCAAAACAAACAATGGAATCACCGTTGGATGTACACTTTCGGTGTATTAGCATATCGCACGCGGGACCGAAGGTGATTATTTTTGTGCAGTTGGATGGAATTCAATCAATTTGGTGAATTTGGGCAGGAGGAAATTGCGATACGAGGAGAGGTCGTGAGACTCGAGGGGAGTTCTCGGAGCTAGGTTTCAGCTCCTATGGGAATGGCAGAGCGCCGAACAGTGGCGTATCCCGAGTTTAAGGTCGATTGGGCCTTAGCAAAAAATTTTAAAAATAAAAAAAATATTACTTGAGGTCAAAATTTTTTCGAACCGAAAATTCTTCTCTAAATTTTAAATTTTACGCCTTATGAGTCAATTTTGACGGCCAAGAGGAACCTTTTTGACCCCAAAAAATTCTCAAAATATTATGAATTTGAGAGTAAGTTCCCTAAAAAAGCTCTCAACTTGAAGTTGGCGTGATCTGAACGCCCCAAAAACCCTCCCCTAGCTACGTCTCTGCCCAAAATGTTTCCGGAACGACACATTTGCAAATCATCAGCATGTAATTTGCAACTTTAATTCTCACATGTCAACCTTTTGAATATTCAGCGCGTTAATCAAGACGAAGGGATCGCTTGGAACGGGAGGTGTGAAAGTCTCCCTCTTCTTTCTGCACTTTCGCAATGTTCTTTCTCACCCAATTAGACCGGATTAAGTCGAAGAAAGGCGCCACGCCAGGAAAGGGGTTTGAGAAAGGGTGAAAATTACATATTGCAGTTTCTCTTTGATTAAATCTCGTGAATAACGTCTGTGATTACGGTGGAAGTCTCAAAGCAATTATTAATCATTCTCTGTGCAGCGGCAATATTTGGCAAATCAATCATGTGGAGTATCAAATGTTGCGGTTTTCTGCCGGACGCCCTTCATTTGACCTCTGGGAACTGAAATCCGAGTCTCTCACATCTCTCAATCTCGGTGTTGCCCGCCGAAATAAATGTTGACTTCCTCCTGCCAATTTACAGCATGCAAGCTGGCAGAGCTTCACGCAGCATTTAATGCAGCATCATCATAAAACGACGTTAATCATCATCATTTTTGTTCTTAGAGCTAATAATGATTTTTTATTAATTTCCAGAAAGAATTTGTTGTTAACAGTTCCTCCTTAAGTGTTTGTTTCTCGACTCGCTGACTCCCCGTTCCTGCAAAAGAGTCATAAAATTGATTACCTTTGTTCGAAGGTCCATCGCTTGCGCGTCAGAAGTTTTGCTGTTAATTGTGTTTTACACCGAACACCAGCCGAAAGACTTCTCTCGCTCTCAAAAACTAGAAACGGGGCGAGGAAGAGCCGAGACAAGGCATTAATATAATTCGAGTGGCGGCGCCATCAATCCTGGATGACTGCAGGGGGTGCGGAGATCAGTCGAAATGTGCATTAGTGCATGTGCATTTCTTTTCTTCAGCTCACAAGGGCCTCCATTGCCAGGTGATTGACGCACGTTTTGCAATTCTCGGCTTTGGTTTCAAGTCAAGTTTTTGGTAAACGCTCTGATGGTTCTTTAATGCGAATCCTAGCGATTTAAGAGGATCTAAAATAATTACTAAGGCTGGTTCGAGCTAGAACATATTTATGAACAGCTGTTTTAGGAGCTTCATCGCCAATATGAGCGGGCCAGAACTGCTTGAGAATTAATATATTCTTTCAAAAATTACTTAAACCCACTTCAGTCCGTCATAAGAAGCCAGAAACCACTCTAAAACAGTTTGACTGCCATAAAGCCAATTCCTCAGACTCCCATCAAGCTTTTAAATTTAATGGAATAGATGGGAATAGGGAGGCAAATAGACTCCTCAGCCGGCGTCAAATTCGATATCGTCGTTCGAATCTCAGATTAGCCAATAAAGCTGAAAAATGAAGCACCCCGATTATGCGGTCCCCCATCAACTCCGAGGTGACGGTAACGGAGGTGCTACGAAGCCTATTATTAAATTTTAATAGCATAAATATGGCTTTATATATTCATAAGCTCTAGCCTATTTCTTCTTCGGCTCGACTTGACCGTCCGAGCTAATTGTGGGATGAATGATTTTATTAGTCATAATTATTATCATAATGTTCCAATTATTGCTATCTTATGGCATATTGGGATCCACGGACCGTCTATGTGGGACAAAAAGCTGGACATAAAAACCATCGTGTTTACTAGAAGCACGACTGTGAGAGATTCGCTAATCGTTTCGTGGAACCCGGAGACGTTTTGTGAATGAAATGTGATCTCTTTGAAGACGAGTTATTGACCCGAACAAAGGAGCCTGGCTTTCTAAAATGAAACGTCACGTCAACTTGCTGCTCGTCTCGCTCTTGGTGGCCTCAACTGCTGCCCAGTTCCCCAAGGCCCCTCGGTTCATCATAGCCGCTCACCACCCCCACCACAATGTCTTCAGGTTCTCCGAGAACCACGACTACAAGTGGAGAGTTTTGCCCTTTGGAGTCACAGATCTCTGCAACTTCCAGGTCTGCTCCAACGGCGAGCCTCACACCTTGTGTCTGCCGCAAGAAAAGCCTGCGGATCGCTGCCGGGGCTTCAAGAGGCTAGACATGGACTTTAACGTTCGCAGGAGGTTTGTGATGGGTCACAATGGGCTGAGACACCGGGTTACGACGATGAGCGGCTGGTACGCCACCAATATGAATATTTTGGTAAGTTGACAGTTTTTTTTCGGGAAATTTTCTGGGGACTGGAATTAGAAAAAAAAGGCAACCAAGCAACCTAGTTCCGTTTTGTAGCACTGGGACTTCTCGCTAGCAGAGATGGCCGAGAGCTTCATCGCCCAGTGCAGAGCCATCCCAGACCCCTGCGACTTCATCTGTGAGTCTCTCCCTAATTTCAACTGTCTCCCCATTCCGCTCGTTTCCTTCTAGACTCCAACGAGTTCCCGGTCGGTCAAAATCTGATCTTCTTCGACCGCAAGCCGACCGACAGGTGGGTCCAAAAGGCAGTAGTAGCCTGGTTCCGGGTCTACAGAGACACGCACTATGCCGATGTAGACAACGTAGCTGTCGACACTCGAAACTCCTTCACCCAGTTCGCGTGGGCCAAGACGCAGTTTCTGGGATGTGCTGGCGCCGGAATGGACGGGGGCTACCTCGTGACCTGCTTCTACTACCCTCGAGGCAATGTTCTGGGAGAGCCCGTTTTCCTGCGTGCGAGGGACGAGACTGACGGATGCAGCCAGTGCGAGCGGGACCGAGACGTTTGTTCCGAGGTGCTGGAGGGTCTCTGTGGTCTGGGTGAGTGGAAGATTAGAGTCAAATTTTTTCAAAAAATTCTTATTTTGGCTATTAAATTTGAAAGCCTGGTTTGAGCCCTAAAAGTATCTCTTTTGATGGAAATAAAACCCCTCAAAGGGGACCTCAAAATGTCAACATTAGTTAATCTCGTTCTTGCAGATGACGAGTATGTTAATGGAGGAGCATCGGTGATCGCGCTATCTCCCATCTTAATGACAGTGGGCAGGCTCTTAATGGGCGATGTGTGCACCAGATAAGCGCTTGGCGAATAAAGAGGTTCTAAAACGTGTCAAATCCGAGGTTGCGAGGTTTTCGCGGTAATCTCGGGACTTCAAGGGCGAATTTGGATCACACACTTGTCACCGAAAAGTCAATTGCATTAGCCTTGGCACATTCGACTCCTATGCCTGTCACAGCCCGAACATGATTTTCGAATCACGTCCCGCGACTCCGCGAGACAAGAGTTTGGACAAGAGATTAAAAAGTTCAATTAGTCGCAATGCAGCAAAAAATCCGTCTGCGGCCGAATTTATCAATTAGTACGATACTGTTCCAGATTGATAGTATTTCGCGGTTCTTTTTGATTCAAATTTTTTAATTTAGATTGCTTAGCATGCAGCAAACACCACATCATGATCATTATTCATTATTATATGACTTTGAGAACACAGCCGAAGGAGCATTTGGAGCTGAGTTCTCCCGTTGCAAAGCTGAGCCAAAGCAAGCTGCTGCTATATACCCCAGGAACGCCCATTTCCGTCGACCTTGGTTCAGTATGCGTCGCTCTGCCAACTCGAGTTAATTTAGGCATGTTTTTGATACACTTTAATTCAAAGCATAGACAAAAAACACAGATGAATTATTTCATGCTTATTTATGTGCCTTTGCCGCTCTAACAAAGTGATATTATATTATTATATTTTTAATAATAACCATAATGTGTATCAACGTTTTTAATTTATGCTGCGTGATGCCATGCCAGGCGATATTGCGAGCGAGGCTGCGGACTGGGGAGTGCGGAGAGAAAGAGTCGAGTCTCGTGAATACAACAACTAAATTCCAATCTAAATTGGGTGTCTGATGTCAGTTGCTGATCACTTTGATGTGCGGCTGGCAGCTCGAAATGTGCCACGGAAATGTCAGAGGGGTTTCATCAAGGCTGAGAAAGACGCGAGCACAGTCTTTTGGCTGATTTGCGGTACTCCTTCTCCAGGGTCGTCCATTTACGAAGCCTTAAATATGTGTCTCCTTTTCCATTTAGTGTAATGAAATGATTTTTTGATAATGTTTTTTATTGGTATTGATTTAAGCACACAAAGTAACGTTTGGTCAGTAATTAAGACAGCCTTACGATCTGGGGAATCTGGTTGAGTTAATTTTTATCTCGAAGGACCACTCTTTTCGGCCGGCCCCGGAGGATGTTGCTGAATAACTTCGGAACGAAAATTCCGAATTGATCTAAGAAGGCCAGGGAAAGACGTCTCTCTAAGACGTCAGAGCAAAATCTAGGTGTTTCATTGAACTGAAATTTGGAACTTCAAGTAACTCGTGTGCTTCCATGTCCGTATCCCGATAAATACGTCACACCCACGTTTAAGTTACCACCGATCACTAGCCCTTTTCTTGTTACTGGGAACTTCTTCGAGTCAGCACTCGATTGTCGGATTCAGTTAGTGGGTCCAGGAACTCAATAAACCAGTCGATCAAGGGGCCAAGAGACTCTCATCTGCAAGCACTTGAGCAGGTCAGCACTCGATACACTCGCAACTTGGAGCACCCACTTGGCTATCAGTGCGACAAGTGAGCTCTGTGATGCAACCAGCAGCGATTTTACTTTCACAAATTGACAACGCGAAGGAGAGACAGCAGCCCGCAAACACCCATATTAATTGCTCGGGCAGTGCGCAATCATCATATTTTTATTAGCTTTGGCAGTTGGTAAAATTTTTATGTGGAGCACCGATTGCAATCCCAAGCCTTTATGACACACACCATGACAGCAATAAACGTTGTAGTACATGGTCCTAAATGACTCTCTGCTCGCTCCTCGCCCAGGACATGGACAACGTGCAAGGATTTTATAGCTCACATATGCCTTTGCCGCATCCGAGGAGCACGACTTGATGCGGAGGGCGAGGGAGTGACGGGCGTTAGCATTATTTTATGGGTGTTAATAAAAGTGATATTATAATGTTGTTTGATGCGTTTTAGTAGTTCGTTTTATTGAAATTTACACAATGGACGGGCGGCTTTCTGCAGCAGAACAACAGATAAACGCCGAATTTATGGTCATTTTGCGATATTGGGGCAGATTAGCAGCTTAAGGAGTCGTAAATATTTGCAATTTCTGATACCGTTTCGATTTCCATCCTTTGAGGTGGCGAACAAAATTTTTAAAATAAGTTTCTGGAGGTTTTCTTATCTTATCTTTGATGGAAGCACTCTTACTGTTCACAATGCATGATTCATATTATGACTAATACTCAGAAAGGCATCAAAAGTCCATTTAGAAGCTTAAACTGCAACTTGGAGCTTCAGAAAATTTAATTACAATTTAAAAGCAACTATAATTAATCTTTCTAATGACTAGGGCACCACAAAAATTGACCTATAAATATGAAAAATTGACCTATAAAAGTTAAAAGTTGACCTAATAGATTTAAAAAATTGCCCAATAAAAATTCGTAAAATTGACCTTACTTTCTAACTAAAATTGACGGCAGAGAAAAATAACCTGATAGTCGAAAATTGACTTTATTGAGTTTTTGGCGCCCTACTAATGACCCGAAACCTCCAATAATTTTCTTGCTTCAATCTAGAAATACTTCATGAGACTTTATGTTCGATTCCTGAGCCTCCCTTATGAACAAATGTGAGCCTCTTGTTCCTTCCACTTGTTCAGTTACAATATCCATGACCTAAAAGCCCCCAAGATTTTTTTTAGCTTTAAAAAAATATTTTTTTATTTATTCTTGACCCAAGAAACCCCAAGATTGCTAAAAGACGCTTTAATACTGGCTTAGAAGAAATCTTGAGCAACTTGAAAGCCTCGAATTCGCAAATCGTTTAGCCCGAGAGAAGCTCGTGGCCGTCCGAGATCAGGAAACCCACAATATTCAATTAAATACTCCTCCACGATGCAGCAAAAACAGCGCCTGCAACCGTTTGACCTTTCGTGACCATCGTCCGGCCAACTCGCGCTGGTCGTGCATCAACTTTGCAAACAAGCAATTAGTCTGACAGCCGTTAATCGCGATCTCGGGCTATTTGAGTAAAAAAAAATTTTTAATTAATTTTGTTTTCAAAACACCGCACAAAAATGCCCCCTCATGCTGAGCTCTCGTGATGACATGTTGACAGTCCCTCGGACTCCAACTGGTCAGGTCCTTTTCCGCGATTCAGGGCCCTCCAAGTCAATGACCAGACCCATTGTGAGGCCATCAAGAGCGGAGACGTTTGACAATTTTGAGCATTGCAGGACTCTTTTATGTAGGAAAATGTGTGGCAGAAAAGCGAGAGCAGAAAAACAAACAAAAGTTCATCTTGACGTATCCGGTTTATTGTTTCACTCGCATTAGTCCTAGTTTGCCATGTAATGCACAAATCGTGACGTGAATGTATAATTCTCCAGGACTCTGCTTTGTTGACGGCACTTTTAAAATTCGTGTGCATCCGAAATTGAAAACGGGGCACTCAGAAGCGCAAACACCAGCCCTGCAGGAGCTAATGGGAATCATGTGTGCTCAATATGGGCCATTTGAGTCAACATCTGAGCGACGAAACGTGAATTGTGGAGGACTCTACCGTCTGGTGAAGAAGTTACTGGACTTAAAACTTTAGAAAGGGAACTTTCAGGAGTTTTTTAGGCTTCAAAAAATTCATTAAACATTTAACAAATTTATTCCCTAAAATATAGCTTGGTCACGAAAAAATTGGACAAGGCAAAAAAGGCACTTCTAGAATTTTTTTTAGTCCCAAAAATAAACGAAACATTTTTAAATTTTATAGAACCTTAAAATATGGCTTGGTCACGAAAACAGGGAGAAACTCTGGGACATACTTTTCTAGTTCTCTGTGGACTTCAACAAAGGCACTTCCAGAAATATTTTTAGCCCTCAAAAAATTTACGAGACAATTTTGAATTTTATGGAATTTTAAAATATAGCTTGGTCACAAAAAAATCAGCCTCTTTTTAATTTTTAGAATAATTTTGACTCTGAGAGGACTACTCAAAAATATTTTTTTGAAGATCTCAAGAATGAAAAATTTCAAAATAGCTGAAATAAAGCCCGTTTACGAAAAAATATGACCATCTTTGAGGTTTCTTAAGGGCTGAAACTTGAAAAAAATCTGGAGAAAAAAAGCTAAAAATGACCAAAAAACTTTCCACCCCAAGGGTCACCTCATTGAGAAAGTTTCGCATTCAAGAAAGCATGATGGGTGGTCACCGTGAACACGCAGCTTGAGAGTCGACTGCCTCGTTGGGAAGCCGGGGAACACGACTGAAATTTACACAAAAATCAGTGAAAAAGTGTCAATGTTAATTAGGTATAATTTATTAAAGCGATGAAAACGTGCTCGATCCAGACGGTAGTTCGATGAGTTTCGTTATTTATTGTTCCGTGTCGTCATAAAGAGCTGTTCTGGAGGGGCTCTGGTCGGGCCCGAAATAGTTATGGTTTGTAAACATTGTGGGCGCTCATTTGAATATACTCCAAACTGATCTAAAAACGCTACCATTTAATTTGATAAGTTTGCGATAAGACGGAGATTTATGTGGTCAAGGTGGCGGTAGCTGATTCTCTTAATCGGAACATGGCCACTTTGTGGTTATTAATGAGAGCGATGGGTTCGGTGGGAAAGTAGGAGCCCTTCGGAGTCTCGGGTCTCCGCCCCCGGGGCCAAAAGAAAGGCGGATTAAAATACCGAGTCGTCGGCAAATTGATAGCCCGAGGGCTAATGGTTGTGTCATACGCTTTTTCGCCTCGTCTCTCGCGCATTTCTCGCGCACCAAAAGCACGCTTGACTTCATGTTATTCCTAGAAAATTATTCATTTCGACAGACACAACTCGCACTCATAACACAATCAAATGCACAAAATATTTTTAGTGTCAGCTAAATACACATAATAAAATGTGACATAACGTGGCGTGAAAAGAGACGTAATGTGTTTCGGACACTTTTTTGATTTAATTATTTGTGACCACTAGATATATTCATGTGTGGAAGGAGCAGCAATAAAGCGGTGACTGGACACTATTCGGCTCGGTGTGATATACAATTTATATGCAAATCAGTTTTTTGTGAGCGTGTAGAACAACATTATGGTTTCGCGCAGGTGAAATGCAATATTTGATGTTGAGTGACACCTCTGGGCGATCCCGTCTGCCAGAGGGCGACCCGAAGCCTTACAGTGGTTGCAGAGGAAACCCATTTCCGCTGGCCCTGGTCTCGAAGTCCTTGACTGGTAATTTTTGTACCTGAGAGTAAGCTTCCTTAGGTCTTTATAATCTTTGATATGTCCAGGAACGTTTCAAAATTAATTCTGGTTGTCTTTTTAAGGTCAAATATTTGTTTTTTAATTCAATTAATTTATTAACACTACTAACAACCACCTCTTTCTTGGGTTGAAAAACAAAGAGAGTTATAATAAGTCCTAGAAGCCAATTTTCGCCATAATCTCGTCTCTAGACAGCTTTAACGTCTCCTTGGAAGTCTTAAGGAAGCTTAAAGAAAAGGAAAAGCCTTCCTGGAACCCCTCAGAACCAGCTCGTTCTAACGAGAAAGCCGCAATTAGCTACTAAGTAAGAAGATTCGTGCAACTTCCTCTCATCTTGAGTCATCAAAGTCTTCATTTCACGAAAACAGCCTAATGAAATCACGATTACATTTCATTTCTTCGTTTCTGCCGCGCCTATCCGTTCTCCCATTTTCTCCGCTATTATTCAACACAATCAAATTGTCTTATAGACCGGCCTGATAGGAGAAGTATACGCATAACATTACAAATCATATAAACTACTAATTATACGTTCCATTTAACTAACAATCATCACGCAGAGCCCGGCAATAAGCCACATGGAGGTTTTTTTGTGGCTCTGCTCGACTCTCTGGCAGTCACCTCGCGCATCTCGTTTGAGTGACGCTCGAGGAAAATCGTTATTACATGTTTATCTCCAATTTTATAATAACACGTTGGTCCGAAATGTGATAATTACAGTGGAAACAGTGTTGTAAGGTTAAATTGTATGTAAATCGGTGGACTGTCACGCAGGTCCAGGTTGTGGTGAGCGGGAGAGGGTGCAGAAGCTCATTTATGATTTGTTTCAGATGAGGGAATACGGGATGTTCTTGTGATATTGGGGCTAAAGGAGACCTTGGAATCCTTTCTGAAGAAACTTCTCGGTGGACTTCTAAATGAACCCTGGAGGACCCTTAAAAATTTTAAAGGATCCCTGAAGACTTCTCAGGACCTCTTTGGAGACCCTTTTAGGCTGTTGGAGACAACCTTTGAAAAATCTCCTCGGAAAACTCCCAAAAGACTCATCAGTGGACTCCTTTGGATTATTCTGGAGGACTCTTGAGCATCTCTAAGGACCTTTTGGAAACTTCTGGGGAATATTTTGGAAGATTTTCTAGGAAATCTCCTCGAAAAGCTCTTTGGTAGAATTCTTCAATGACTCTGAAAGACTCTTTAAAAATCCATAGGACCCCAATGGACCCTTATGTACCCTCAAAGGACTATTTGGAGGTTTAGAAGATTTAATCAGGACCCTTTTACCCCAAAAACAGAGTCCTTAAGCCAAGAAACCCCCTTCCAAAACCCCAATGAGTGTCCCCCAAATACACGTCTCTGAACGGGAGGCGAGAAGACACGCGGAACGTGCAGAAAAGAAGTCGCCGGTAGCCGAAAAAGGGAGCGATAATTGATTAACCTTTATTGTGCGCTTCCACGACTCCTTTGTGCGCTAGTTTGCCCTTTTGCTCACTTTATTTATCATCAAATCCTTCTCCTTCGTCATCGCGCATCATCACATAATTTATGTGGTCTGCTGTATGCAACGCTGACACCGGCCCATGAACCTTTTTCCCATTTTATTATTATTTGACCAACATAAATGTTAAGCGTGGCGGCAATGACGGCGGCAGCGGCAGCGGTACGGCGGACGGGAAGCAAAAATGAAACCATTCGAATTAAGGTCAAACACGATTATCCTTGTCGTAGGTCGGGGAGGCGCACAAACACACATGCAGAATGCTGTCTCGAATTTATGTGTCGAAGGGCGCGCGAGTGGCACGTAATTTTTATGCGCGTCTGGCGGGGGTGGCGCTGTCGGAGTTATTAATAACGCGAGCAACTCGACGAGAAAGTTTGGGGCCGGCGTTAATAGGCGTTTTATTAGCCATGTGCTTGATCGGAAAAGTTGGGGAAGAAATTAACTTTCTCTAGTAAGTAAGAAGGTGCTCACATGAGGCTGTTGAATTTTTTCAGGCGGCTATTTGATGGCTTAAAATTTTTTTCAAGGGTTCTAAAGGAATTTATAATCTTTTGGAACCAAAATTTTGAAGCCAGAGACTTTTTAAGAATTGTAAAAATTATTAATCTAGAATTTATGCATAATTTTACAATAAAATATTTCTATAATTTTTATTAGGACTTTTAACCGAGTAATTAAGCCAGAATTTCATCCAGAAACTTGTAGGAGTGTTATAAGAGAGTTGTCATAAATTTCCTGTAAAGAAAAGGACTTAAGGAATTTTAAATGATTTTAAAAGCTCTCTTTAAAAATCCTAAAAATTTTACAAATCTTTGGAAGTTTTTCGGAAGCTGTCAGGGCTATTTCAGGCTACTAAAGTCGAAGATTAGCCTTAATTCCCTTACTCAAGACAACAAAAGGGCGCGTTCTGGGCAAGCAAAGGAGTAAATTAGGTCCCTCGAGTTAATCAAAACGACATAATAGAGCGCCAAGGTGCCGCCTCACGCTCGCGATGCCCTCTGATATCGCTTGCACCGAGCATTAAGTGGCCCAATTAAGCTACACAAACACCAAATCACTCGCCCGAGATCGACTGCTGGGATCACAGAGCCACAATTTGTGCCAGTCATTGGAATCAAAGGAGTGCAGCAGATGTTGGTTCATCATCGGTGGCGGCACATAGTAGCTCACTCCACTAATTGATGAATCATGACACTCCACTGTCAGGCAACAATCAACATCATCATGATCATCTACCTTTGTCCTTTAGCGACGCCCATATTCCCATCATATGTGTACGTTCGACTCAACTCCCAAAAGATCTCGACATAATCAATATTTATTACGCCTTTTCATCAATATTGTGGATCTCAAACTCATTAATAACCTCCACGCCGGTAAATATTTAAATGTTCGCATTTGATGACAGGTTTAGATTAATTTTTTCCTCCATTTTGGCCTTCGTGCTGCTCGTTTGTGCGCTCTCGCTTTGTCTCAACCGGTATTTGCATTAATTTGCATTGAATCGCATCCACCAATAACATCTCTCTCTTCCCAGAACCAGATTTCGCGAGCACCCGTGAAATATAGTACCAGGAATGTGCGACAATGGCATCGATACCGTCAGAGGGCCTGATTGGGGGAGCTAGGGGGACTTTTACTTCATTAAATTAATCCATTACTGACCTGTGGCTGACTTTAAAAATTAACCCATATCCAACTAATCACAATATTTTTTAAAAGTCTATAAATCAATTTTAACACAATCAAAAGTTTTTGAAATATATTTTTCAAAGAATTTTTAAAAAATAAATTTGGGTAAATTAACCCATTTTAGACCAATATTTTGACTAATAATCTAAACAATGGTGGGCTTTCTGACTTGTGCAGGGTTGTTCCTTTGAAAGAGACAACAGATGATTTTTGCTATTTCAGTTTCTTTTATGACTTAAATATTCAACCCATATCCAACCAATGAGCTTTTATCACAATATTTTTTAAAAGTCTATTAATCTATTTTAACACAATCAAAAGTTTTTGAGAAAAAATTTTAAACTATTTTTTAAAAAATAAATGTGAGTAAATTAAGCCATTTTGGACCGCTATTTTAACTAGTAATTTTAACTTAGGACTTTTAAATTTAAAATATACGCCCAAATGTGTCCAAAATGATTTAATAAAAACCTTTGAAATAAATATACATTTTGTAAAATTAACCCATTTTAAACCATTTACGAAAAAAATCCTTGTTGCTTCTATAAAAGTTCTTTCTTGATAAAAATTAGTTCAAGAGAAGACTAACGGACTGCCAGTCCTGCAATTCCCGCAGCTTCTCCCAGTAAGTAGGTTGATCGATCCGTAAATTGCATTTTTTGTCCAGCTCGTGATCTTTGATAAATTCCGATGGTGAGTAATCACAAAAGTCCAGATCCAACAATAAAGTTGCAAGCGGACCTCCGCAACAATGTTGTAATTGCAGCTGGTGGCAAGAAGTGAATAAGCAAAATTGAGTCAAAAGTGTATGAATGGCGGGGCGTGGCCTGGCCGTCGAGAGTTTTGACGTTTTGATGCATTTTTTGCAAATTAGTCGACTCAGCACAATTAATTGAAACGGAGAGCATGCTGTTCAATTTAGGCGCGTGAAGTTTGCAATTCAGATGAATAATACGCGGGCAATGATTAGCGGTTCGAAGATTGGGTTCGTTTGGCGCTCCGAGTCGGGCCTTTGAGGGTTTCCGAGAACACGAAATTTAGCGCCTCTCTCGAGACCTCCTGAGAGGTTCTCATGGGAAGGTTCGCGATCGATCAAAATTTGTTTCACCTCAGTTGCTTCAAAATTGGACAAATCTATCACTAACGACCCTTGACACGAATCTGACAAATTTGACAGAAACACCAATAAATTCAAAATTTCCTTGGGAACCTCCCGAAACCCTTCCGTCTTCGCACGCCAGACAACTCCAAGGGGTTAATGTGCAGATCGGGAGAGATTCACCCTTTTTTCGTTTCTCTCGACATGAATGAGGAAGTGCAAAAAGACCAATTGGGAGAACAAACAGACAAAAGGCACACCAAAAATGTGAAGGTCGCTCGAAACACACATCACAACGCACAATAAATTGAAAAATTAAATCAACAGCGAATGCGAAAACACACAAAACAGCGAGGATGTGTCGGGAAGCTACTCTTTCGCGCGCAGAGATCCAGTTTGCGATGTTTGTAAACACGGACTCGGGATCTCGGGCGAGAGGATGATGGGAAGAACAAAGGGACTGCTCTTCTCCCTTTGATTCGCTGTTTGCACGCGAGTTGAGCGTATTTTCTTCAAATCAGGGAAGTGTTCTCTGTCTGTCCGTCTGTCTAACATTATTTAGAGTTCAACTTTGGCTTCTCCTTAATTTTTAGAATCAATGACTTTTGATAATTTATTGAGCTGTCTAATAGTTTATGTCTTTTACTTTTGGCGAGTACTGTAAGAAATTTTTGGGCTATAAGGTTGAAATTAGGTTAAAAAAAATTACCTAACATTTGGGGGCAATTTCAAACAAAAGTGAAAACTTTTGAACCTTTGGATTTTTGATTTCCATGAAACTTTGCAAATTTGTTCAGTTTTGAAAAAGAAAATTTTCTGCGTTTTTAGTTTTTTAAAATTCCATCTTGTTTGCCCTTGAGGTCACCTTGAAAATGCAAAATTATCGAAAATTTGTGGTTTTTTGCCCTCACATTTGGATTTGTTTCTCCCGAACCACTGAACCGATTTCAATAAATGAATACTTTTTAGAAACTGCATTGAATTTCAAACAAACTGAGGGTAAAAAAAGTTTTTTCCAAAATATATCTTCATATACATATATCAAAAACAATATTTATTTTTTGAATATCAAAAAATGGTATTTTTTGAAAAATCTCAAAATTTGTCATTTTGTGTCTTATTTAAGGGAAAACATTCACACAAAATTTCATGAATTTTCAGATCTTAGTTTTTGAGATATGGGAACATAAAGGGCGAAAGTCCATATTTCTCCATACAAAAATTTTTAGATTTTTGAGTCATGTATTTTTTTGAGCCAAAAACCTTCAAAACTCAACCAGTCACGTTAAATTTGAACGTTTATGAAGAAACTTTTGTAATGCACCCCCTTGTTTGTACTCAAATATGTACTTAAAGGGGTTATTTAAGGCAAAATTGAGCATTTTCAGGAGCACCTAGCTCAGGCTCCGAAAGACTTAGGGGATTCAATTCTTGTTTGGATTAAAACTTAGTTTTAGGGTAAGAGATCAAAAGTTGTTTTAGTTTTCTATCTGGCTTCTAAGCTAAGAAATTTATATTCCTGTGGATGCCTATTAAGGGATTTTTGCTCTTAGTACATTTAACACATGCAGGGCTCAAAAAGTATCTTCACAGAAAATTAAATTTCTCAGCTTAAAAGCCAGATAGAAAACAAAAACAACTTTTGATCTCTTACCCTTAAACTAAGTTTTAATCCAAACAAGAATTGTGGCCTCTAAGTCTTCCGAAGCCTGAGCTAGGTGTTCCTGAAAATGCTCAATTTTGCCTCAAATCACCCCTTTAAGTACATATTTGAGTACAAACAAGGGGGTGCATTACAAAAGTTTCTTCATAAACGTTCAAATTTAACGTGACTGGTTGAGTTTTGAAGGTTTTTGGCTCAAAAAAATACATGACTCAAAAATCTAAAAATTTTTGTATGGAGAAATATGGACTTTCGCCCTTTATGTTCCCATATCTCAAAAACTAAGATCTGAAAATTCATGAAATTTTGTGTGAATGTTTTCCCTTAAATAAGACACAAAATGACAAATTTTGAGATTTTTCAAAAAATACCATTTTTTGATATTCAAAAAATAAATATTGTTTTTGATATATGTATATGAAGATATATTTTGGAAAAAACTTTTTTTACCCTCAGTTTGTTTGAAATTTAATGCAGTTTCTAAAAAGTATTCATTTATTGAAATCGGTTCAGTGGTTCGGGAGAAACAAATCCAAATGTGAGGGCAAAAAACCACAAATTTTCGATAATTTTGCATTTTCAAGGTGACCTCAAGGGCAAACAAGATGGAATTTTAAAAAACTAAAAACGCAGAAAATTTTCTTTTTCAAAACTGAACAAATTTGCAAAGTTTCATGGAAATCAAAAATCCAAAGGTTCAAAAGTTTTCACTTTTGTTTGAAATTGCCCTTGGGGAAAAATTTATTTGGCATTTTTGGACTTGATTTAAAATATTCTATCTCCAAAAAATAGCTAGTTTACCCGCATAAATGGGTTGACTTTTTTAAATGAAAATTAACCATGCATTTGTAATTGAGATTTTGGAAATATTGAGGGAAGAAAAATTAACTTTCCACTTGTCACACAACCTGGATGTTTTCTGAGTCTGTTGGTGCCTCTGTAGCCCAACTCTGTCCAGAACTAAGGCTAACTTGACCCCTGACACAATTTACTCTGCCTTCGATTCCATAGAAAGTTCGAAGGCAAAAAAACACAGGGTTTGTTTTAACCAAAATTAGTCCCAAGGAAGCCCTTTCCCTGTAATTACAAAACAAGATTGCGATGAGATAGCGACCGTAAAAAGAACGCACACTCGTCAATCGCTTCCTCGTTCCCTTCCTTGACTCGAAACCGAGAACCGAGAAGACAGGGCAAGCTGAGGAGCCCCGAAACGGCCAAAGTATCTTGACATCGTGTAATTACCCTGGCCTGCACACATCCACAGATTATTATTAATTTGTTAAATTTGCCCATTAAGAAGTCTCGACAGAGAGATAATTAAAGCTGCTGCAAAATTTATTATTATTTTGAGAGTTGAAATGTGCTTTTTTTCGCCCGCTCTCGCACATTATTCGAGCTGTATCATGGTGATTACTCTGTGGCTGCGAACGAGCGGGCGAGGGAACATTAATTGATATTAAGCGCTTGACCTTTGGGGTTCTTGTTCCGCTTACGGGGGGAGCTCTGGCGCCGCAACGTTGAACGAAAAAAAATATCCACCCTCAAAGCCGTCTGAGTGCACTCCCACCTGCACTTCGACCACAGAAAGGGATTTCTGCAAAGCACACAGCACATCCGAGAGCTCAGGTTTTCGTGCTTTTCTACAAAACGCATTTTATTTGTGTCTTTGCATGACGTTCCCACACTCTGAATGGAAAAAAATCAACAATGAAAGCAGAAACAGCAAAAAATTTGTGAAAGGTGTATTTATAGATGGTTTCTTTGTGCGTTCGCTCTCTAGTCCTTCGACGTGGACCCTGATGACGATGATATGCGTGTATCAAAAATTTCTAAATCGTTTCTCCGGGCCGGGATGTTCTTCTTATTTGATTTATTCGGCTGCCATCCATCAATTTTCGCTCGAGTTGGATGTTTGCTTTGAAAAATGTTTGCTTTTTCTCGTTTTTGCTGAATGGACTGAAAGTTTACGATCTCCAAGAGGTTTCAGAAATTTTTTAAGGCATAAAAAATATCTTTAAAATGTTTTAACCCTGTTCCTCCGCGTGAAGCGACCTTGAGTCGACCTCTAACCATACAACTTTCTTGGTGACCCCCTAAAATAAAATTAAATACTTTTTGTCGGCGGCCATTTTGAAAAAATCGGCCGCCATCTTTAAAAATTCACAAAAAAGTTTTCTCTTTTTGGCGGCCATTTTGAAAATTTGTTGCCGGAATTGAATTTTTGGCAAAAAAAACCTCTAGTTTTTGGTATTTTAAAGAAAAAAATTTCTTTTTAAATATTTTGAGTTTGAAAATTCGGTTGAAAATTACCTTAAAGAGCCTCTGAAAATCATATTTCCGCTAGCAAAGACAGAAACTTATTCGTCAGAGGGTACCTTAATTTCGTTGGATGTACTTGGGCTCAGGACGGCCGCTATTGAACGCATTGTATGAATTACGGCTTTGCATTTCTTTTTTAATTTCATTATTTATGACAAAAAATGAATCAAACAGTTCAACCCTTTTAATGAATAGCTCGACATCGACATTTACAACACACATTTTGCAGAGTAACGACCGAGTTAATGTTCCAAACATAAAACATTTTGATTCATTGAATGACTCTCTGTGTGTCCTCTCAGGACGGCTTTTCCTCGTCCCGTGATCGAGTCGAGGTTAAAATAATTTTCCACCTTGATGTGCAAAATGGCCCAGAACACACACACACATTTCAATCGATTGATCGGGGTCCTAGCGATCGATGGGCAGGTAGAAAAAGGGTTGACCCTTCACCCTTTTAGCAAAAACAAAAAACATCACACAATGCAATGTCATGACTTGCGCGATAAACTTTAAATTTGAAATATGATCCATTGAAATTCATTGATCCTGCAACATGCGATACGGAATCGGGGTCGCTCGCTTCAGTTTGCTGCTAATTGTTGATGAATGTGCGCTTCTGCATTGTAACTTAATGGATTTGACATCGCTTTCAATGGCGGATTACAGCGATTAGGTGCTCTGGAGTAATGCGATTTGGGTCGCCATCAATAAAGCTTATGGGATACGGGAGTCTATCAAAAATGCGCTTAAACTGGCTCAGACTGGGAGCGCACATGGTCTCAATCAGAGAGGAGAGTTCTGCTTGCCCTATTAGCTACTGTTTGCTTACACAAACACATGGCTGAAGCCAAGAAAAAATGTTCATCGGAAATTTAAATTTTAACGAAACCTAAAGGCTTCAATCGACT